>OX422222.1:423180763-424608888 GCA_949130495.1 Sambucus nigra
GGAATGTATGGGCGTGAAACTACAACAAATGAGTCATAATTCCAACACACCGAAATGATCAAGAAGCTCTAATTAATAGCGATAAATCATCAAACTTTATCATAGTCATATGACAATTAAAGTGTGAGCTTAATGAACTAAACATAGTACATGCACACAACTCCAGAATTTTGATGATTCTATAAACAATAGCGTCAAATAGCAATGTTTCAACATTAGGGTTAGTTGTGCAAACCCGTTTAAATTTTCTCCAACCAAACTCCCTCATGAACATACTTTTTCAAGATCTTTTGAGGTTTCTACCATTGTCAACTTAGAGAAAATCTTATTTGACCTTTTCTTATAATTTTGATTATTCTTTTGGGAACTTTTAAACGGTGGCTTTCACGACGGGTCAATTTTGAACTCTCACAGCCCTTTTCCATGAATCACTCATCATTTTTTCAAATAGATGTCAATTCAAATCCTCGTGGTAAACGGTTCTTATATGCACACTTATGCTTAAGTCTACTTACGAATAGATGACAAGATTGAGATAAGAAAGCCTCACCAAATTCAATTATGCAAGAGAAGTTAAACATCCATATAAACTCGTGCATGCGTGCAATGATGGAATATATACAAAGTCGAATCAAAATGCATATCAACTTAGAAAAAACCCTATATAAACAATGGTTAAGATCATTCTAAGCATCGATAATAATGACCAAATGTCCTAGCCAGAAGGATAATGAAAGGATAGGGGGGTCCAAGCACACCAATATGCCACATTAAACATGTAAACTCAAAAATAAAAAACGAAAATCTTTTTGTCTTTTCAACCATATGTTGACTCAAAAGAAAGCAAAACAAAATCTTTTTGAATTTTTCAAATAAGACTTGAACAAATTAAAACTATAATACAAAATGATAAACATGTCATTATACTAGCAATGAATATATCATGAAGCAAATTAGCATTTGACAAACATGGCAACACTATCATCCTTTAGATTTAGCATGGGAAGAATCAAGTGCAACCAAACGAGAATCATGAAGTTTTATTCCTAAAGCCACTAAATCCGATTTCCTAACCCAAGTTGGTGTAAAATGACGCATAGGGGTTTGGGGAACTGGGAAAACTTTATTACTAAACTTCCTAGGAGCTTGTCTAAGGTCGTAACAATTACGCCTAATGTGACATTTACTACCACAAAACGTGCAAGTGTAGCGATGGTGGGAATGATTACTTATAAGTGGACATTTTCTAACCTTCCTAGTGTTTCTCTCACGTGTGGGGGGAATGAGAACGAATCTCTCATCAAAACCTATACCTCCCTTATCTCCCTTAATTTGGACGTTGCCTAAGATCTTATCTAACTTCTCCGACCTAACCTCCAAATCAAACTTAACTCTAGACGAGTCTCTCAAACTCTTTTCCAACTCACTAATCCTAGACTTGAGCAAACGCCTAGACTCCTCATACTCTAAAATCTCCATTTTCAAAGACTCATCAAACCACGGAGATTATCTCTCTCACCCTCGACATACTCTAATTTCCTCATAAAAGTCTTCTCTCGTGCCCTAAGATCCTCAATCAAACTATCATTATTTTCTATGGCATGCTCATTTAACTTAGCTTGCAATTTTGCATTTTGCATTTTCCTTTTTCACTTTCACCGTTTCGACATATAACTCATTAAATGAAACTTGCAATTCTTTCACATATACTTACTACTCTTCTCTCTCTTCTCCCTCACTAACATGGGATTCACTCAAAACCTCCCCGGAAGTGTCATTCATATGAGAATCGTCGTCGCACGCATGACATGCCATAAACGCAACAAAGTTAGTCTCAATGGGGGAACTATCTCCCTCTTCCGAATCACTATCACTTAAGGTGGCACTATATAAAATAGGTTGCTTGCCTTCTTTCTTAAGTCTATTGGGATACCCCTTAATTTTGTGACCGTACCCCTCACTCCCAAAACACCTATCCGACTCATCTCTCTTAGGCTTCTTAAACTTATCCTTAGAGATGGAATTTACTTTGTTGTTCTTGAATTTTTCAAATTTCTTGGAATCTTTTGATTTCTTTTGAAACTTAATAAATTTTTTAAATTTCTTTTCCAATAAAGCAACATCCTCAAAATCGAAATCCAAAACTTTAATCTCCTCCATTCGGGTTTTCAATGTAATACCCTTTTCTTTCTTAGGCACTTTCTTGGAGGTAATCATGTCGATTTCATAGGTTTGTAAGTCACCTATAATTCCTTATAGTTTCTTCGACTATAACTTACCCAAGGAGTTTAAAATAGTCACTTTTGCATCAAACCTACTAGGCAATGACCCTAGGATTTTCTTAATGATACAATTGTCGGGAATTTTCTCACCTAGGTTAAATGACGAGTTGAAAATATTAGATAACCTATCATAAAACTCATCAAAAGTCTCACTCTATAACATCCTAATGGTCACAAACTGAGTGGTGAGATTTTGAATTTTTGACGCCCTAACCGTGCCAGTGCCCCCGTGAGTGAGTGCCAAAATATACCAAGCCTCTTTTGATGTTTCACAAGTCATAATTCTATTATATTCTTCTGGTGTGACATTTGAAGAAATAACTTGCAAACCCTTAGAATTATATTGTGAAAGTCTATGTTCAGTTTCGGTCCATGACTCGACAAGTTTTAAACTACTGACCTCACCTATAACAGTGACAGGGGTGTCCAACCTTTCTCAACTGTTAGACACACACGCTCATCAATAGATTTTAATGCACTTTTCATTCTCATATTCCAATAAGTGTAATTAGTTCAATAAAATTAGGAGTTCGAAAAAATTCATCATTTCCATAATTTATCTTTGAACACACACGGGATCATAAAACACATAAATTATATTTTCTATCTCTGATACCAATTTGAAAGAATGGTCCTACACGAGTGTGTTTCAAATCAAAGCAATTTTCTCCGAAAATTATCCAACTTTTAATTATCACCAAACCAAGTTGTGAAAAACCAATTTTTACTTTAAACCAATTTATCTTGATTAATCCTAAACATGCATCTAGTGATTAAAGCAAGTAAAATAAATTAAAGAATACTCACAACGCCAGATGTACAAGGAAAAACCCAAGATGGAAAAAAACCTCGGACGGCCCAAGTTAGACAATCACTATAAACAAAGGTTTTACAAAGATAGATTAACCTTACTCAATGACTCGATCCCCACGGTTCTTGATGCTGCTTGTGATCTTTTATCATTCTTCAATAGTGCCCACACAGAAATTCCATCTTTCACGATACCTGTCCACAACACACGCGTCCACGTATGTCTCGGTGTCTTCTGAATGGCTTTGATGCATCTACGATATCGAACAAGAAGTCCTTCTCTTTTCTTCACCGCAAAACCCTGATGTTCAACAATAGAACAAATGTTCTTGGTGCATCAAGATCACATAAACATATAATAATGATAACTCGAATCTTTAAAAACTTCTAAGGATGCGTTTAATCTTTGAAACCTTAGAAAAAACATGTGCCAACAATGTACAGGATTAAATACTATTTTTCCAGATGCACGCATACGAAAATCTAACGAAAACACGCTTTAAAAAAGAATTAAATGCCGCCTCGAAAAGAGTGTCGCTCGGACAAAATTGGCATGTCGTTCGCGCGACATAGGCATCTCGCTCGAACGAAGGGCAAATGTCGTTCGAACGACCTGCGTGTCATTTTAACTTTTCTTTTAAAACGTTTCCTCAAAGAGACCCAATTAAGTCGAACTCTTTTCTGTGTTTATCGGAATAAAACGAAGTGTAAAACATATAAAACACTATTAAAAAATTTTAATATATTTTTCTTTATAAAAATATATCCTTATCTTTTTATAAAAATTATTCCGAGCACCGTTAATTATATGCATTCATACCTGTGTGATCTCTGAATGAAATTAACTTGAAGACAAATAAACTTGCACCAATTAAACTTCGGTATGATTAATTCTTTGAAGCTTTGTCGCAACGTCCTTAATTTATTCAATACGTGATAGACCAAGTGGGATTGTGACAAAATAAAAATCTCTCTATGACATATTACAAACACAGTTTTGTTCACGGAATTAAGTCAAAACAATACAGGGACTCAATTGGAAATTTATGTCCTTACAGGGTGTGAAAAGATGATATGGTTTTTGGGTTAGTTGATATATAAATTGGGTTTTGATGGGTAGGATTGAATTGTAGAACAATTTCTTGAATTTGAAGATGTTTATGAAATTGGGTAAATTAAACCGTCATTTTAGAAATTGTTATTCGACGTTTTGGTTACAAAATGGTGATTATGTCCGCGATGCCTCGAAAAACCCATTTTCTACATTTTGTCCTCTAATACGTTTTCTCCAAAAACGGCTCCAAAATGCCTCAATGGCATTTTAAAAATCTGGGCAGATTCGTGGGGCAAATTTTAAGAAATGTTATTTTTAGTTGTTATTCCGATGGAGGTTGCCTAGATTGATTGATTGTGATTGTTGTTCTATAATAAGGATATTATGCCTAAAGTGGAGATTAGTTTTACATAAAGTGAGACAAGTAAGTATTGGGATAATTGAGAAAATAATCCAAAAGGGAATTAAGGTTGAAATTGAGTGAATTGAAAACCTTAGATTAATAATTGTGCAAAATTTATTGAGGAGAATTTTGAATAATAAATTCGGGATATTCTATTTTCGGACCAAGCGAGTGAGTCCTAGTATATTGGTTGAGTGATGACAAGATAATAAAATAAATTTGAGATTGATTAAATTGAGTCGGTATATTAACTCGGGCGAAATTTGGACTAATGCTACGAGCGTCTAGGCACGAATTTGGTCGAGTTAATTTATTATAGGGTTATATAATAAATTAAGGAATATTCAAAAACAAAAAGTGTGTTAACTTTAATATGTGGGATTTGAGGAATAAGTTCTACATGATGAGATTTCGGGTGAAGGAGCAAGTCTAGGTAATTTATAGACTTGGGAATGTTAGGCTAGTGTTACGGTATTTGTGGATGGTTAGCCTGGATTAATTAAATATATATATGCGGTGATGTGTAGTATAGATATGTTAGTGTGATTTATAAATATTTGTGTGAATAATATTTATTAACATACATACTCCCTCTAGTGCTATCATGGAAGGTTTCACGATGTGGGTGAATCCCTTGGCTTCAGGAGAAGAGTGAGTATAGTCCCTAGGTCATAATGTCTAGATGAGGGGTGAGACATCTTGGGTATGATTCTGTCTCATTTACGATGGGAACTATGGCCGCCTCCAATGCATTTATTTTATTTTACTGATTCGGGGATCTAACCGTGTCCGGGTTCTGGGTGGATGAGTATACCTCAAGTTGATAGCATTTTAGAGAACATCCAGTGAGTGCCTACTCGGGAGGATGGTTATATATTTACGACATGTGTGTTAATGTTGTAATATAGTGATACGTATATATGGTGCAGATATTTATATACGGGTAAAGTACATGGTGTGAATTGTATTGATTATGCATCTAACGCGTGAAAATGTTATATGATCTAAAATGAAAATAATGATTAGTTAAGTTAATGTGATATATAACTTTAAAATTATATATTAAATATACTCGGGTTAGAGAGTGTGATAGGAAGGATATCATCAAGAACTAGTTATGGGTAGGTGACTACGTGGGTTATATAGGAAAGCATTAGATGTGCACAATAGTTGAGGGGTGTGACGGTCCTCAAGGGAGTGCGGCACTACCCTAAATATGAAGAGAATTCATGCATTTTAATTTACTGTAATTTAATTCACTTGCTAAATATTTTCAAAATGTTTTGGGTTCTAATCCTTCCTATAAAATATTTTCAAGACCTTTTAAGTGTCCAGCCACAGGGATGACATAATTGTTTCTATTCCAGGGTTATGCCGTAGCGACATATGTGGATGTTGCAGGATTTTGACTTAGTCGTTTTAGTCATTTCATTCCTAGAGTAGGATGCAGTCAGTATTTCAGTTGGGCATATCGCCCTAGTTATTTCTTTTGTTAAAGCTAGATGATGTACTCATTTTATCATTCTTGTAGGTTATATTTTTAGTATTTAGTTTGTGGACGGTGGTTTTCTCGGCAAGGATTGTATTTTTTCACTTATCATTATTGTTTAACTCAGTAATTGTGTGAATGGTTTAAATTATATTCTTCCGCATATTGTTTTTGTTGTTTAATAAAAATATAAAATTTGACACCATTTGTTTTTTAATACTAGGTGAGTAGTAAGTTTTAAAAAGGTTTTGGACAGTGATTCTAAGAATGAATCAGATGAGATTCCTGTTTAATTTGATATAGGACTGATCACCCGGTATTTTATTAGGCGAGGTGTCACAGTTACCATGGAACAACCCCAAACCTAGTAATTTTCCTTCTAAAATGATGTATCCAAAAGTTTGTATGGAGTACGATATGAATGCAATATTTATTTTGTTTGATTCATAAGGTCATTATAATTTTACTAATTTTATTTAACTTAGTGATGTTGCCTTTTTATGACTTGGGGTAGACCGGACATCTTTACGAAAATGCGTATACTCTAATTCAAATAAGTTTACTCTAATAGTAGTACACTAGTTGATTTTTTAAGATTTGTTGATAATGCCTATTTTCATAATATTGTAGTTGGTTTATTTTATGTTGTGTGTAATTTTTGTACTATTGAAGTTGGTTTATTTCCTATTGTGTGTAGTGTGTGTACTATTGAAGTTGGTTCATTTCTTATTATGTGTAGTTTTCATGTGTGAGTGCTAAATATTATTTCTTAGCTAATCTCCAGGTTTTGATGAAGAGCACTCCAGGAAATTTCTCTATTGTTCTTCAAGAGCATGCCAACGAATGTCCACCTCCACTGGTAAATTTCCTCGATTCATCTACCCTATCTTTTGTTGTGGACAAATGTTATTACGGAATAAAATGATATGAATAAGAAATTTGAATTGTTTTGAATGGTGAGACAAACAAGTTTCATATATAACTATCTATACGATTGGCAAATAGGTGTGTGTATTATGTGTTGTTAGCGATTGGTTTGATTAGTTATGTCATAATAATATGTAGCATGTGATTCAAAGTTTTTGTTTACACCTTCGTATTTTATATTGATTTTTGTTCATCCAGGATATAGTTATACTTATTACTATGTCTACTCTGATTTGTTTAACCTTTTAAAAGATGATGAATGACTAAAGAGGCAATGGTTACGATAACCAGTTATTCACTCGAATTTTTTTAAGATACTTTTATTTGAAATGATTTTGTATTGAGATTTTGAAGCAATTTAAAATTGGAATTACTAAATATGTATTGCAACATCGTTTTTTGTATTTCAGGTTGTGATTTATTAACAAAAAATTCATTGTTTTTATTTAGCTGGATGCTAATTTCAAGAGTCCATTTCTATGGTATGGAATTTTTCAAGGTGTTTGTAGTAATCAAAGCTAAGGAAACATTGAGTTTTGATTTCTTACTTTTTGGGTTAGCATAACTACTTTAGGTTTTTCATTTCTTTAAAATTATTTCTCTTTTGTCAACACTTATATTATGGGAAAAAGCAATTCATAATATTTTTGGTTTTCAATATCTCAAATATCCATCAGAGTAAACAATATCTTTACAATTTACATTTCTTGAATACCCATATATATTTCAAACACTAATCTATCGTTAGGCCTAAACTTGAGAAAAAGCATGCAATGATTTATTTGTGAGACTCGATCACATGCTTCTTTTATCAAGAAGTTTAATCTTACTATGGTGTACATATCTCTCAAGAACCCAATGATCACGATTTAGCAGTATCAACAACTTCAACAGTTACATGTTAATGGTTAATACGTCTAACCAAAAATAGCACCAATAGTGAGCATTTACTTCCCAATGAGCCTATAGTACACGTACATGCCAGACCCGATAAAATCAAGATATTTTCCAAAACATTGAACATATCAAAAGGAATCCCACCAAAAAGTATCTAGCTATGTCCAAATGTAAAAAATCCTTCCTATAACCACAGATTGTCCGTGTTACTATTAAATTGAGGGTTGTGTTAAACTCAAGAAAGTGAGTCAAAATCCACCTAAATTGGCCATAGAGACACTAGAACTCAGCAGGTGTTTCAGATTTTTGTTGATTCTCTACAAAGTGTCAACACATATATGTCGGTTGCTCCATTTTTATGAAAAGTGTGAAATTAACAATCGCCTAAAACTCTCTTTCAAACTCGTAAACCCTAACATCTTCCATTTGGCTGTAAATTGTATCTAAGTCCACATTTTGAGGATTCAGTTTGAACTTCTGATATTACCACATGGAGTAAAATCATTCATACTTATTAATCAAATTTAGTTTTTAGGGCAAAAACAGTTAAAACAGAAGGAAGGGGATATTGTCATCCGTGCATGCAAATAAGAAGATAATGATCCTGAGAGTGAATGAGGAGAGAGGTGCTTGAACGTACTCATCAACACATAATGCATGTGTGGCTACTGTCCTTGCAGTGACAATTGCAAGAACCAGAGATTTAAAAAATGTGAATATGCTAAAACAAAGTTATTCAAAAGTGAGCATCGTGGGTGGGGACTTTTAGCCTATGAGAATATTAAGACTGGACAATTCATAATTGAATATTGTGGAGAAGATATATCATCAAAGGAAGCTAAGAATAGGTCCCACACTTGTGAAATAGAAGGTTTTAGGGATGCATATATAATCTATTTTAATGCTAATTATTCTATTGACGTGACTAAAAAGGTAAGCATGACTAGATTAATAAACCACTCATGCCAACTAAATTGTGAGACAAGGAACTGGAATGTTTTGGCTGAAACAAGGGTTAGAATTTTTGCAAAGAAATATATTTCAATTGGAACTGAACTACATATGACTATAATTTTGAATTTTATGGTGGTGATAATGTGCATTGTCTGTGTGAAGGGACTAACATTTTTATATTTCTTGATGGAATGTCTCGAGATATTTAGGAGCACAACCATTTATGGGAAGATGACGAAGACGGTTATAAAGTTGACAAAATCCCAATTTATGATTTTACTGGAGATGAGTCTTCATCAATGCTCACCAAATTTACAAGCTCTATTAAACTTGAACCCATAGACAGTAGTAACAGTGCTTACTCTTTGAAATGGATAATGGTGTGGGAGCTGAACATCCTTCGGGGCCCACTAACCTGATTGTGGAGCTACTTAGGCCATCTGTAGTGGGTAGTCTAATGTGTACATTTAGCTTTTTTTGGCTCATAGTGGGTAGCTAAATGTACACATTTAGCTGAGAAAAAATGTTGTGGGAATGCAAATTTAGATGGCCAATACACAATGTGTAGATGGTGAGCTCCACAACTGGACGGGCAAGTCTTAGCCACCCAGCCTATGGGCGGATAACTTTCACACACCCAATAACCTTTCCCAAATAAAGAACAATTAATAACATAATCACTACACTAAAACAGACGATTTGCAAGTGTTTTAAACACTTGCAAATCCACGCGTTCCCAAAAATTTGAAAGTGTTGAAAACCATTGCAAATGTCATTTGCAAGTGCTTATTAAGAACATATGTCCGCTCTGGATAACCATTACAAAAAAAATTACAAGTGTTCTGAACACTTGCAAAATTCAGCAAGCAATTTTAATATGCAACGATTATAAACACTTGCAAATGAAAGAATATGTTTTTTGTAGTAGTTCAAAATACTTGCAAATTTGAAAATAAGTAAAAAATATTCCTTTTGTAAGTGTTATGAATTGTTAGAAAAATTAAAATTTGAAAATAAGTCACACAACCTGCATATCTAAAACCACCATAATATTATGTATACCAATAGTTATGGGTAGTATTCATTCTAAGTTCTAAAACCAGTCATAATTATCACTTCATGAAATTGCACTTTATGAAATATGTATGAATCTATTAATATATTTGCTTCAATGGGATCACCAATACACTATTTAAAACTGAAACCTAACTATAATTTACCTATAAATACTGCACTATACTGCTAACATCTCTTGAAATTCACCACAATTGGTGACTCCAATACATATTTTTTATACACACAATTAACATCAGCATAAATTCTAATTTCCTAATAGTAAACGATTATAAGTTGAGGTCGAATTGTTCTCGATCATTCATGTGAGACTCTGCAATTGGATTGTGCAATTGGTATGGCACTCTCGAAGTAGCCCTGTAGATAGAAATTCAAATGAGAAAATATCATCAGATTCAAATTCAATTTATACAAAATCTAATTATATTTGTTCTTGAAAAATCTCCTAATTGTTACATTTCTTTCTTTTTCTCGAAAAATTGATAAAGTGAAGCTTTTCTTACGATTGGCAGATCTGAATCTTGTGTTTGATCAGTTTTGTTATCTGTTACTTTTCTTGCTAAGTTCATAACCTCACTGGCCTTTTCAATTGAAAATTCATTGAATACGAATACTTGTCTAGCGTAAAATGTCGTCATTTGTGTTGTTTTGGCCTCCATTATTGGTGATTTGCTGAAACCACAAGATAATTCATGTTATTCATAATGTCCTAGCAGCTTAGCTTCGATTGTCAATTTGAGACATGACACCAACCTAACCTAAATGGACCCGATATGTCGTTCTTGTGTATATGTTTTCCACCGCAAAGTTGTGTCATGTAAAAATTATAACTCGTGTCTTATCGTGTCGTTCATATTTTACTCGTTTTTTGTATATTGTCATGTATAATTACGTGTACAGATATTAATCGTGTTATTCGTGTCATGTTTCAAATGGATCGTGTTTGTGTTACTTAATAAAAACATGATTCCGTCTTGTGATCGTATCTAAATGGTGCTTATGGAGTCGTGTCAGTCCCAAACATCATCCAAAAACACAAATTGCTAGAAATTCGTATTTATGGGTCAGGGTTCGATCAACACGACAAGAGCTTTTTATACACAAACTCAACACACAAAGTATATAGGGAATGCTCTGCCAAGTTAATCCCTCTCTCCATACACAATACCTCAAGTACTGTGATGGTGGACACATCTCCTGACATTCTTTTTTAATTGTAGATACATTTTATTTTAGTTATTGTGTTATTTAAGGCGTGTTAGTATCACCCCAGTTACTATAATTTTTTTTTATTTTGATGTTGAGTTTGGTATCAGCTTACATATCAAAGACATGTATACTATCATAGTCAGCGTCGAGTAAATAAAGGACTTCAAAGCTAAAGATTTGACTATTGATTTCTTTAACTCACATAGATATATTTTGTCAGCCCTTTATATACGTGGATAAACATCTAAATAGCTATTTTCTTATGGATACAGAGATTTCGGGTATAAAACATCAAAATGTACTCTTATAAATAATTATGAATTGCCACTGGACATTTTAGTTCGACCAGCAAAATTGGTGATGGGGGTTTTGGTTCCGTCTACATAGTAATTGAACATTTCAAGATTATATCCCCATACAAGGAAGATTTATTTAAGTCACACCCTCATAGTTCACATATGTTACACAACTATTTTCTATTCTCTAGGGGATACTAAAAGATGGCACCATCGGGACTTTGAAGCTCCTTTCCAATTAGTCGAGGCAGAGCTAGTATGAGTTCTTGACAGAGATAATTTTGATCTCTAATTTAGAGCATGAAAAACTCATTAAGTTGTATGGTTGTTGTGTGGAGAGGAGACCACAAAATATTGGTGATTGTCTCATTCACCAACAGATGATTCTTGGAGAATTATATGCCTAGATGATAGAATGAAAAGGTCACGAGTACATGCATGATTGCACACAGTGAATAAATTAACTACTCATATGGAAATGCATGTGTTCTATAGATGAAACACCACTAAATAAGAATCAAGGCAAAAAAAAATTAATAAAGGATGAGTCTACCCAAAATGATTCCAAATTTAGTTGCCCGTAGTTTCACAAGTATAAGGCATAGATATGTGAACACGGAAATACTAGAAAATTTTGGGCACTTAGAGAATAGAATTATGAAGTTTGATAAAGCAGGCTTTAGGTATTTGTTATCCATCTCCCCATACTCATAGTCCGCAGATAGATCATCAAACTGATGAAGGTTCTGAATTATAGGAAAAATATCAAAATGCAAACCCGTTAGCATTAGTCACTATAATTGAGAAGACAAAAAGAATCATAAAATGGAATATACTATAGAAATATAGCCTGTCCAAAATTGGTATCCTTGTTCTAATCCATCTTAACAGAGATGGGGAAAATAATTGTTGCATCAATGATATCTATCTTAAAAACTAGGGCTCGTTAAAAGTAAACATATACTCACTTGTCACCACCTTGGTCAGCACTTCTTTAAACCTTGAATTTGTTAAAGCATGGTAAGATAAGGTACTTGACGTAATACATACATGGATTTTCATCAACAACATTCAGAGAATAGTTGGCGAACGTTATCTTCCTATTTTCATCTTCCTACAATATTAATCACATATTATTACTTCATATCTATGGCTTCAAAACTACAAAGAATATGGATTTCGCTGAACATTAATATTTCCAATATGAAACTTTTGGGATAAAAAAATACCTCATTATCCTCCATAAATATGGAAGATGAAGGATCACTCTTTGACATCTTTTGTTTCCCTTGTAGCAAACCAGGAAGCATGTGTGAATGTCAAGTAACAACGTAAATTTGACGACCACATAAAACTAGGAATATAGTGTAAAGCGCCAAACAACTCAAAAGAACCATACAATGGCATAATATGATGGGATTATTTTTCCCCTTGATATCACAAAACTGTCTTGCGGGCACAGTAAATTATCGATGATCTATACTTAGCAGACATATGTCTGCTTGCAAGATAAACAACTTGTATTATAAGTTATAGTCAACCAGAATGAGCAATTCAAACAAATACCAATAACATCCTAAATAAAACGGATAATGACCATGCACGTGTATAAGTGAGCTAACACAATCTATTAGAAAGCAAAGAATGATCACAAATTAACACAAACATACTACAATAGGGTTTTGTAGAATACATGTGTTGTTGCTTCAGGTGGGACATACCTATCATATACTACAAGTAAAAGGAAACAAAAAAAAGACATGTGTGGTTACTGTTTGATTAGTTAATAAAACATCAATTCTTATATACATCATAATAACTTCCTGAAAATAATATTTATAATCATCCACAATCCAATAATTCCTAAAGCTAAGACTTGTTAGTGCTCTAGCAACTATTTTCGCTCTGTCTAAGTGCCTGAAAAACAAAATAAAGAACAAAAATTAATAAAACAAAGAGAAAATTTCTTAAGAGAATGCTAAAACTAAATATGTTACTTGAAGTGTTAAATTAATATATGGATGGAGAATGAATGAACTTAAGAGTCTAATATCACGATGTCGGAACCTTTATTAATTTTATTGAGATTGAAATCTTCACAGATGCTAGTTCATCTTCCACTTTCTTCACATTTCTCACAAGGCCTCTTAGCTTGCTGGGTAGTTCTTCCAAACTGTCACGTAGAGATAAAATGCATAAAACATGTATTGTGTATATACTCTGATAATTTTGTTTGATAGGTTAAATGAGGTTAGAGAAGAATATTGACTTAGAACATTGCTATTATTTTGTTCTTAGCACTAGAGGGATGGAGAGGAATACCAGCCTTGTCCTTATCCTTCTCTGATCTAATATCGGTAATAATTTCATTCGTTCTAGAAACACGATCAAGAGTTTGTATAAGAGTAAGAGCACCTAAAGAGTAATGTACCAGATAAAATGCTTAGTATATATCACGTTAACTAATAATTACAGTCAATAGATTATAAAAAAATATTTATAATATAATAAACTTCACTTTGCTACATATAAGTTTAGCACCCAAAACACAAAAGACCCAAGCTCGAGAAATACAAATTATTTCCAAGGTGGTTGATCAAATTCCATGCCAAAGATCAAATATTTTGCTCGCATTTTTGGACAAGTCCCTACAATTGGGCTTGGAAGAAATACTTCCGACCCAACTCTTATATGAAACCCACCCCAATATATATGGAGTCTGATCGAGTTCGAGGAATTTTTTGAGTCATCTGTATATCGATTTTGAAACTTCGATGAACGACCAATTCAGAAAATTGTTATCAGTAATGATCAAGCTTACATGGATTATGTCAAGTTTATAAAAAAAAGTAATCTAGATCAAATTATTTCACCTAAAAGAAAGTAACGAGAGAAACTTTAATGGAAAAGGGCATGCGAATTCCCACTGAAAGGAAAAAAGTGAAAACATGGAAGGAGTACCTTAAAATTTTCACTTAGCTTTATTTAACCACAAAATCCTCGAGAAGACATTATCAAGAAAAACTAATCAGAGTCACATCTTATCATATAGGTAATCCAACAAAAAATAATGATGACAATGAACACTAAGAATATTGAAATTAATACAAGCAGAGTTTACACTACAATGATCGGCACATGGTTACATTTTTTTACATGTACTTTAAAGAACCAGATGAAAGCAAAACAAAATAAAAATTTTGAACTGGAAAAGAGAAAAAATATACCTACTATAGAAGCAAATGCACTAATTCCTGTAGAAATGATGCAAGAGTAGCAAAGCTTATTATAAGTAAGCAGTGAAGACTTGGAAGTTGAAAATGTCATATAGAAAGGGTATAGACTATAGTAGCTCAAAATATATAACTTTTTTTGGTGTGAAGAACTTTTAAAAGGTTGAATGAGTTTGTCAAGGGAGGTGATTAACAATAATACTGGATTTAGGGGAAGTTCATTCGAAGTTACCAGTGTACCTTTTCTTCCATTTTTAGATTCGGGCAATCTTTGTACCACGCCCTTTCATGCACGTGAGAAATAAAATTATAGTTCATTCAACCCTAATGATGTCCATACAAAACATACATCCAACAATTTCATGTTTAGATTACCATATGCCTCCGTCAAAGAAATACTTCGAAGAACGACCATCTTCATATGTGGATGTAAACTGAACTAAGCACACTCCATTCTATATGCGCAGCATCTGTATGTAATTCGATAAATAATCTTCGAGGGCCCGCATAAGATCGCCCAATGTTGACCCCCCTAAGGCAATAGGGATTCATTAATATTAGGCCATATCACTAATAATTAAAACTAACTGCATTCAAAACATAAGAAAACGATGTATACAGTCAATAGAGAAAGGGGTAAAGAACCAAATTAAACCAATATTTTGAAAGCAATATAAGACCTGCTCACATTTTTAATATTAGCTACACTTTTCACATTTTACCCTTCATCTTCATACCCTAAACTGAAAACATACAGTCATATAACAGGTGTGTAAAATGAAAGTAAAGAAAAAAATAACACAAATAAAATCCAAGAAACATCCAATTTTTACATTTAATCAAATACCCTTTGCGCATTGTTTAATTATTAAAAAAACCACACACTAAAAATTTGGTAACAATTAATAAGATTGAATGATTATGTACCTGGGTGGAAATGGATATATAGAATAGGCAATTTGGTGACGAGATCCAAATACTCCGATGACACTTCACACCCGCTCTAAATACTTCCCTAATCTTACTTGTTTCTTGAGAATGGAGGCTAGCGATTGAAAAAAATAAGAGCCCTAGTTTTTTCAAAGTGATTTTGAGCATTGATATTTAGTTCCAGTTATGAGGGTTTGCGATTTGGAGACGAGGGATATACAGGGGAGGGAAATTGTGGAGGTTTTTGATTTTGTGTATGGAGGTTTTCGATTTTGTGAATAGAAGACAAGGGATATATGGGGGAGGGAAATTGTGAGCGACAAAAGTTTCTTTACAGTTTTCTTTTTGGAGTATATAACACTGTTATCTGTGGGTACTAATAAAATCACAAATTTTATAATGGTTGTGAACACTTACAACTTTTATAAGTGTCCAACACCGTCATAAATTCTATAAGTGTTATAAAGACTTACAAATTAAATATTCTATTAGTTGCAAAATACCCATTATGGTGTACTTAACGGCAAAAAGCTCCTGGGCGTGGGAGTTTCATCCTCCCAGGGCTTGGGCATGTAACATACACCTTCCCAGGTCCACTGCTACGTCAATGTTGCATTGTCCCACTGTGTATACATCTTACAAAATGCAGCGCTAAAAACGTAAGTTTACATTGTGGGAGATTGTCCCACTAGAGATGGCCTTAATTCCATTCTAAATAAGTGTGTGTCAATGAATATAGCGAAAAGTGGGTATACACAAGATACTCAACAAGGAACATCGTAAACAAATGAAATGGCATTTGACAGTGAGAGTTATAGTGCGTGGAGGAATTTTAAAAATGGAAGAGGACTTTCTTAGCTAAGAAAATCATCTCAAAACATAGGTAACAACAAGTTAAAAGTCCCTAGAAAAAAACAAGTCAGCGGAGAGCACGTCGCTCTACCATTTTCTTCAAAGGAAGTACAAGAAGAAATAATCAAATGTGAGGAAATAGAAAATGAGGTCAACACCAACCTTGATATTTTATATGAAGAAATACGTGGTAACATTAAGGAAAATGAAAAGGGGCATCCAGACCAACGTACCTATTATGGAAGAAGTGAAGTGGATCAACGATATGTGCTCTAAATATATAACGAATTTTAAGTTTAATTTTTGCATAGTCAAGAATACTCATTTCCCTACTGAATAAAAAAGTGTTGATAAGTAGGTCACAAATTAAGGTTTATCAATAACAATTGATTCAACTAAACTTTAGTGCTATTCATCTTAAATCTCATTTCTATATGGTAATCAACTCTATTATTAGATAAACTAGAGATCCTCAATACCAAACTTCATAATAGATTCAGATATATAATTTTTTTCCTTCTGAAAAAAGAGGGTTGTATTAAGGAAGATAATGCAGTTCAAGAAGAATGCAAGAAGTACACGGGAGAAAAGATATACAAGCATACATACATGTGAGAGAAAATATGGAAAAATCAATGTCATTGTCAAATCACCCGGGAAAAATGTCCAAAATAATAGGATTGTACAACATATTTTTTTTGTTATCGTTGTTTCTTTTTGTTACATATCAGGTGGTGGATATGGGAAATCAATAACGACATGTGAACTTGGGATTTTGTTTGATGCTAGCATTTGCATTTTAAGGTGTTCTCGAGAATGTTTGGGTAGTTGATATGACTATGTGTTCTAAAAATGGGTTTTATGTTTTATTTAATAGTTTTTTTCCATTTTAAGGATGCTTATGACAATCCGCCTATTCTAATACACGGTGACCAATCCTCTACTATTATAAAAAAGGAATCTCATTATGGTTCATTCTCAGAATCATTATCGCAATCATAATATAATATAAATAATATGAATAAAACTATACAATTAAAAATGAATGAATAATCGTCATGCATGAATAGATAAAAATACTGAACTAAATAAACCATCAGCTACCAAATAAAACATCCACAGTAATCGAATAAATAAAATGAGTACTGAAATATAAATTCCTGACAGTAATATAAAACCCTACCCATCTACGGGAAACACACCCAAAACTAAAACTGAAATGACAAATCCTATCTAGATAAAATAGAATGAGGCATCTAAATAAAGATGTAATGTCAGGGTGGACTTCCCACTATGCACAACCTCCTATGATATCACTCACGAGTAGGTATGTTCAATAAAAAAAATAGAATACACACATACATATATGTACATGTCACTGTAATATGTATATACATAATTAGTACCGAACTCATACGCATATCCTATTACACACAGACCACCCTAGCCCGAAGTTAACCCAACTTCTCGATTAATTAAACAAATAGTTAATCACCTGAATCCTTGGTTCTCCTCATTCGGACCCATCTATCGTTGGCCTATCACATGTACTTAACTCTATAAAGTCTTACCTAGTAATCTCATAGCACCTCGAAAGCCTCTACGGTCAATCAACGAGTCCTAATGGGTCAAAATGACATACGAAAAAAATTTGGGCATGCCAACAAACCAAACAAGTTCGTTGCCCCAAAATGAAAGTTTCAAAAATAATACATAATCTAAAATCACCAATTTAAAGTTTCGGTATTGTCCACCTTTTAGTATAAAATTCATAACAATTTTAAAAAAATTGAAAAAATACGAAACCAGTGCCCACGCCTTCGTAATTCGATTTTGCACAACCTTTTCCAAATTTCAAAAGTAAACAAGTTTGCTAAGGGAGCGAACAAGTTCGATTTTTTGAACATATTTTTCCTCCAGATTTTCTTTTCCAATTTTTTTTAATGGAGGTTTCCACACAATCCAAACACAAAAATTAACTCTTACAACATTACACTAACAACGGTATTTAATAACAAAATCAACCCCAAATCCCGAATCAAACCCTAATATTTTAAATAAAACTTCCAATTAATTAAGCACATAATTTTTCCCAAATTAAATATCAAAGATCTAATCTTTAATGGAAGTTCTACACGTTCATCCACTTAAATCCCATAATATAGTTCTAATTTCACGTATGATTGATCTCCATTAATGATTTATTTACAAACCCTAATCTTTTAACATTTGAATATCTATATAAATGAAGAAAGTTTCAATCATTAGCATCTTAAATTTCATATTTCTACCTCTAATCATGAAAATAAATGACTATTATAAATTGCAATATAAATCAAGTAACTACTTGCATCATTGTATTAAAATCAAAAGTGTTCTACAAACTTGATGACGGGTTGAGTCCTCTTTCTTCTCATCTCAAAGTTTCCTCTTCTTTCTTCTTCTTTTTCTCCTCTCTACGGTTCTCTCTCAATCTCGTGTGTAAAATATGAAAGGTGTCTTATTCTTTCGAAGATATTATTGGCTGGAAAGCCCCACGTCTTCCCTCAAAGAGATTTGATCAATATGGCCATTCGTCTATCATTTGGGATAAATATTCCTTTGGTTGTCATAACTCTGGGTTTATTGTATACCTGGTTCGATCGTATTCAAGTTGTCCCAACTCGCGGTATTGGGTAGTTTGATATTTCCAATTATGCGAACGACGTTCTCCTTACTGCGTTTCTATATGCCCCTTTTCCAGAATATTCCCCCAACCCCATACTACCAACATCCGAGACCATCAAGGTTCCTCGCATCCTTTCTTAGAATCACAAGCAATCCAAGAAGCCGTTCCACACTCTCAATGATAACATGACGTCTTTCAAATTTCGACCCTATATAGGCTCTGATAAGTTTTTTTCTAACTTTTTCTTTGAGGAGGGTTCGGGGCCTATTGCCTCGATTGACAAGGCCTTGGCGAGGAACTTCTCTTCATCCAAAATACTTCTCCTTCTAACCCCCTCTTATCTCCCCTCTTACACCGAGTGGGCCTCTCATTATTCTATCTTTTCATCCCATCGCGTAGCCCTGTAATTTGTCTACGACTAAGGAGTTCCCCTTCTAAACCACATCACCCGCGAGAGACCATCCAACTTTTGTTTAGCCTATGGGAATTTCCTTACCAAGACTGTTGTCCAGAAAATTAAATAATTCCAAACAAAAGGGCCCGAGGAAGCAAATCCTCCACTTATAATAGTGTTTTATGGACAAACCAACTGGGGAGGTTTCAGAAAGAAATCTGTCACGAGACATCTTATTCCGTAGCTGAGAGATTTCCACCAATATGTTGGGTTTAAGAAGTTGTTATATTGTTTCCTCTAAGTTCCCTATGAGCACTACCAATGACGTCATGCCCAATGAACTTCCTCATTTGGCACCAATGGAGGAAGTAGTGAAGAAGAAAATAAAAGGTACCTCAACCTCCTAGCAGATTGAGACAACTGAGGATGCCCCTAGCCCCTCTAAGTCTTATATTCATAAGGATACCCCCGTGGTGCATCCACTGGGGTAGCTATAAGAGCCAAGAGAAATCTACCTAAAAGGAGGTTTCCTGCCCCTTTAGAGTTTCCTCCTCCGTCCGAGGGCATTAATCTCGTTGTGGTAGGGGAAGTGGGACAAATGCTTGATGATCTGATGAAATGCTGGGAGCAATACTTAACAATTGATAGGTACCATATTGAAACCCAAATGTATGCTCGAGGGATATCTTTTACTCCCCTTACTGGTGGAAGTAGTAGTAAGCGTAGTAGGTCAGCCGCCAGGATATCTAACCCTGTGAGGGTGGTATTTAAGGAGGAATAAGTTAAAGAGGAAGAGGAAGATGCATATCAAGAGGAGGAGGAAGATAAAGGTGTAGAGAGAGAAGAAGTTAAAGAAGAGGACGAAGAGGAAGAGTGTAACACCCCGTCTAATTAAATATCGGGTAGCTACTCCTTTATTAAATTAATACAGAATATCAAGTTGGTTCAGTCTTAGCATCACTGTCGAAAAACATTTAATTAATTACTAGCAACCTAATATTTAAAAAGAGATATGTCAAATTTTATTAATTAAGTTATCAAATAACTAAGAATTAAATCATTAACCATCAATTGCATCATCAAGCTCATATGAATAACCAACAAAATAAAATCAACTGAGTCTGGAGTAAACACTCCAATAATAATAATTCCAGAGTAAATAAAGTCCCAATACAAGAGTCTAAATAAATAAACCAAAACTCGAAATAATGATAGTCTGTAACTACAACCTCTTAATAAGAATGGGTGACATGCCCTAACTAACACAAATGACTCTAAAGGAACAAAGGATAAATATAAAGGCGTCTAATACCAAGATTATGTAGCTTCCACAGTAGATATATCACGTCATTAGAATGGAACTCCTATGCTTGGCGTCCCTGTGGCTGGGAAGCTAAAAATGTTTTTACAAAACAAAATAGATTTGGAGGAAAACGGGTCAGAACCCGAGGTGAAAATAGTTTAGAAGTTTAGAAATTGTTTAAATTACAATTCAACAACACATATTATAAACACTTTAGTTGCGTACTCTCACATGAGTTTCTCACCTCTCAACTAATTTGCACGCCTAACGTATACCCTTAACCCATCCTAGTTATGTCACTAACTAACTAGTCTGTACCACTTCCTATTTTGCATTCTATCATAGGATATCTACTCTTAATATCTAGATAAGTTATATTCATAACCCATATTCGCATTCATTAAATTACTTACCTCAAGTGTTAATTAAATTCTCATTCTTAACCCATTCAAATATCTTAGTTATTCATAGTTACTAAGCAACAATGAACCAGTCACAAGTACATAAATATAGCACTCTCAGTACATAAATACATATATGGAACCCCTAGGTAAAGCTGTTGTGCTCGCATACTCTGCTATCAAATCCATGTACATCACGTACGTAAGGATCACGTGTTCCAAATCACTCAAGAACCGTCTAAATACAAATCACACATTTTGGAGGCAAACATAGTTCACATACCCATGGGTCAAGCGCATACCTACGCTCCCATGGTCAGCTGACGTATGAACTCATAATTAAGTCATTCATTGTCCTATGTCCTCAAGGTACCAGTCTAAATCCCCCCGAAGGTACACAAGGATAAGAGGGTCCTTTTAAAAAAAACTAACCTCCCGTGATAGCAAGTAAGGTAGGTATGTCATACATATATGAAATCCATTCACTAGACATTCACACAATTTAAGAAATCATATTTCAATATATATATACACATTCTATCTATTTAGTCTCGTACGTAGTAATTTTATCCCTAAACTCCAATGTAAATATACATGTAACTTGATAACTCTCTCGTCGTATTAATTTGAGTACGTAAACCTATCCCAAAATTTTACTAGGTCCCCTATTAGTTTCAAATGTTATCTCAGAAAATATAAAATCCCTTTGTTACTGTTCATACCGTTATATTATCTTTCATTTTACTTTTAGTCCCAATTCGAAATATTTCAAGCCCTCCTCACTCGGTAACCGCTCGTAATTATAACGTTCGATCCCATAAGTTATAACATTTTCTGGGCAATAATTAAGACTCTACTAACCTTAACTAAGTCCCATAATATCAAATTAATCATCCTAAGAATCATCATCAGCTTTGGGATTTTCTTTAAACTTAAGGAAAAATAATTACCAAAAATCAGGAGGGGTCGATCGGTCGAATAAAATAGGTCGATCGATCGATCGAACAAGCATGTATCAGCCTAGATTTCCTTAAACATTTATGGGTTTTTCTCTTTTTACACCTCTAATTCTTCATTACAATGTCCTAAGCTCCCAACCAAGTATACTAATTATCATTCCAACATGTTTGCACCATTTCCCACGTTTTAGAATCATCAAATCAAAGCAGGACATCAAATTCTTAGATCAATTTAACTAATGTTCATATAAAAACCCTAGTTCTTCTATTTCTTCTAGAACACTATATAATTCAATACAATTTCATAATTCTGTACCCATAAATCATAATTTCATGGCTGCTATTATCTCCAACATTAAACTACATGCATGACCTACCCAAATTATAATTTAAATTCTTCAAATCCATTCAATTTTAATTATTTAGGGTTATTCTTCAATTCTAACTTAACATGAATGATATATGAACTAAATTATTGCAAGTTAAATCACTTACCTGGTAATGAAGATTATGATCCGATGAATTAGACGGTATGGGGATGATCCTTGTATTTCGATCTATCCAGTGGTGGTGACGGTGGTGCAAAAGTCTCTAAGTGGTGGTTCTCCATTGGAAACTTCCTTCTCTTCCACTCTAATGGCCGTTTATGACTTTTAGTTGAGAAACCCTAAGGGACTCAAGTGTTGGCTGATATTAACTATCTAAAATTCATGGGTCACTATTCACCTAAAAATAAGAATGACTAAAATACCCTCCCGGTTTGCCGATTTTGCCTAAATATGCTTTGGGACCCAAACTAAACCCCCCGGCTAATGTTTTCTGACTATCTCGAACCCTTCAGACACGTTGGCGCACTTAAAATGCTCATATGAATGACATAAAAATAAAATACTTTTGAATCCATTAAATTGGGTCCTGACACGACTGACACGCGCGTCCCAACTTAATTACCGAAACTGTCGTATTTTCAACTCACGACAATTTTAAAAAATTTAATAATCACATATTACCATAATCACTCAGTAATATTCAACAACATTATAATAATCAAATACTAACTCTCGTCTTGCTAGCATTTAAATTCGGATTAATTTTTGCAATCAATTATCCCAAATTAATTTAATAAATCTCATAATTAAAAGCTATAAAAATACGGGGTATTACATACTTCCCTCCTAATAATGGAATTTTGTCCCGAAATTCGAAAAAGTAAGGCATACCTAGAAAAATTAGGTATCCTCCAGCACTTAAAACAAAATTCAAAATAAGGCTCAATCACTACAACCCCCACTTCACAATAAGTTTGTTGAACAGTCTCAATACTTTATCAGTTATAGGGTTACACATCAATAAATGCACCTCACATTGTGCTCTTTCTAAACACCATTCGAATAAGAATAGCCTATATATCATTGGCCGCATTATCTCAATATTATTATGAGTTTTCACCTCACTACGTATAAACCCTCGCATTTATCTAGACACAAAACTCCCATCTAGGGAGAACCATAGATCATCTGACTACTCTTGCCCGTTCTTTGAATCTCTGTTCCCAACGTTATGACTTTTACTCAAGGGAAAGCCACTCACGACTGTTGTTCGTTATCCCATTTTAGTCATCGGACTCTAACTCCTGACTGATCCAAAACTCTGATAATCCGCTCACCTCTAAACATCCAGAGAAAGAATGATAAGGTTTATCCACACAAAACTTGAGTAAGCACCTTGTCCACTATGAATAGATACGGGTGCTTTCACCCAACTCTACCATTAGGTAATATCTTCTCTCCATTACCATAATATACCTAACTTACTAGCTATACCCATTTTGGAAATGAAATGATCGCAATGAATCTAAAATTGCTTTCATACAATTCCACCAGTCGTCAATCAACTTGCGCCTAGTCATCAGGCTATCGGTGATACAACCTTCTCCAAACGAAACGTTATCTCCACTACTTCCTAATACCCCACGTTGAATGTGGATTTCGGGGATCTCATCCCAGTTTTGAATAATTCTGTGTAGGACCACGTACTGGCGTGTTCACTAATTAATAGTGTAAATCACCCAAGGATATACCAATTTCTATCCTTCTGAATAACTTGTCCCACATATTCGAAGGAACTCGTTACTTATCTATAAGTTGGCTACCCCTCAAGGAAATTTACCAACTTGACTCTTCCATCACTGGAATCGTCGACTTAATACAAAATTATCCGGTTGATCATCTTACCCTAACTGATCTACTACTTACTATACCCCTTTATATGCCGACTTCCACGTATAATTCTTCCCGTTAAGTGATACTTAATAACCCTCTTCTTCTCTCGGCGTATACAAAAAGTTCCGACCCCTGCACTTTTCGCCACGACGCGTGTTTTGTAATTTTTTTCCTCTCTTATTGACATCATCACTCTATTTATGCATAAGCCACTCTCAACATTCGATTGGGTGTAGCTTCACTCCAAATTGTCCAAAATAGTTAAATATTTTCCTTCTCAAGAGATACCCTCTTATTAAATGGCTTTCCACTGCCTTTCCACCAAATTTCGACGTGCTACTCTTATTGCACATGAGTATACTGATTATCACCTTCTCTTACAACGCTTAACCCATTCTACCACTTCCATTTCGTGATATTAGTCCCATAAGTAATAATTTCATCCATCTATGTCTCTCCTTTTGGCAATTACTACATTAGCAAACCAAGATGTCTACACCCCTTATAACCAGTGCATAAAGGTTTAAACATCATATACGCTTCGTACGTATTCCAAACTCTTTATTGCCCCTACATTTGCAACATGGATATACCACTTGGGCGTTCTCAATCACTCCCGAATTTGAAATCCTAAATCCTCCTTAACCTCATTGCATCCTTCAACCTGCCGTAATAAAACCAATTTTTTTTCAATACTTCCTCACCACACCACTGGCTCTACTGGCCTTATATCTTAATTTACCCTTTAACTTCCAGTTCTAACTACATACTTCCATAATGATCGAGGTATCCAAATCATGGATGAATGGCCAAACATCTCCTTACTACCAACCTACGCTAAGTTTCATGCGTGGATTACTAGCAAAGCTAAATCCAAATGTGGACCCCCCCGATAGACTACTTCCTAGCATTGTCGGTCATCGAAAATTTTTAGGCCCTCCATCCATAACATCTACCCCTATATTCCCATTTCTTGACAATCAAGTTATATCTCCTTCTGCAATTACACTTAAACGAGGAACTCCTTCCGAAAGACACTGTCTCTTAACATTGATGGAAATCACCTTCCATAAACATCATGCAAATATAATGAGGGTTCTTAAAATCCCATCCCCAGACTTACAACTATGAGTATTAACTCCCACGTCTCTAAAGGGTGATATAACAATGCACTCTTCTTATTACTACATCCTGAGAGTTAATTATAATAACCAGCTAAATCTTTCTGCTGAACGGTAAACCAAATACACTTCGATTTATATCAATTAAGTCCCTACACATACCAGGAACAAATATCAAAGACCATTGTACTTTTCAAAGTCTCAATAATATATATAATATATATACATACAAATATACAATCGCGAGCCCGACCCTCTCGCAGATGGGGCCTCGCCAGAACAAAACATTCTACACCAAGGTAGTAACCCCGATAAACTTACAATATCCGCACACTATCAGTATAAGCATATTATAAAACCATAATTAGGATAATATCATACTCATATAACACAACACTAAAACGAGTAATTTCAATAAAGTATGTACCACTATCAATATACCCATTCATCCTCCGTGGATAACACTAAAGGTAACCCCATTATACCAAGGAAAAATATCCACATAAATAATAACATTGAAGAGATACTCACTAAACTCGACTCCCATGCTAATATAACAGTAATAAAAATGTAGTAACTCATTCCTGACACATACAACATGCAACATCATCTGAGGATATAACTCATACTTTTATCTTGTCAATTGCCCTAGCCGCTCAAATGGTTCCTGGACTTAACACACCTGTCCGTACCAAACTGAAAATTTTAATCACTATTTCCCTTGCTAGGGACCATACCCTTATCCCTATACTTTCTTCGAGAAACATTTATAACGCACGGGTTTTACTCCTTAAAAAATACCTCTACACATACTCCAATTATCTCCGGTCACACTAACCATGTTAAGGTGTGAAAGAGTTACGCGTGCGTTCAAATTAAGAATTTATATAATTAAACACAGTTTAACCCAATTAAATCCTAAACATGCATCTAGGTGTGATTGAATGAGATGTAAAGCATGAAAGAACATTCAACACACACAAATGAGGAAAAATCCCCCAAAGGGGCAAAGCCATTTATTTCACTATAATTTTGTAAAGTACAATTTACACGGATTACAATGAAATACAGGGGTGGCACAGAATTACCCTCAGGCGTCGGATCTGTAGTCGGCGGCTGGAAGTTTCCCTTTTCAGGAGGGCTGCAATGAAGAAGAAGAAGGTCGATCTTCTCCACAAGGGTATGAACAACAAAAGAATTTGTGTTCTAGGGTTTCAAAACGATTCACAAATGATTTGAAAATTTTTGTGAATCAAAACATGAGTTTGGTAACTAAAAAAGATGAAGACTTTTAGTTTATGGACTCTGAAAATCATGTATAGAAGTCTTGTAAAACCACTTCCCGTAGTGGGTTTATAAAGGAGTCCTGGCCCTAAAAAATATCTGCACGATCTGGCTGAGTTTATCCCAGGTGTACCGGTCCGGGTCTGAGGTGGATCGGTCTGAGGAGGCAGATTGGTTCATTTTAATTTTGGTTTTATCGGTTCGTTATCGATCCGGGGTGTACTGGCTTTTCAGCAAGTGGATCGGTCCGGTACAGGGGCGGACCGGTCCGCAGGCGGATCGGTTCTTTTTCTCTGGGCGGACCGGTCCGACCTGCCAGACTTTTGGTTCCTCCTCTTCTTTGATATTCGGATCCGTTGATGACGATATGAATCTTGAATTTCTTCAACGGTGTAACGGCGTACGACATAACAATTGATAATGGACAAAAATGTCCTTACAAATCTCCCCCTATGTCTATGCCGGTACATTCATAAAAATAAACATCTGAATTATCACATTACAAAGTGCCTATACAAATATACCCTTCCATGAACCCAAAACTGAAAAGGTACAAGTGAATAAGACTTCATCGTTTGTTCTTCAAATCTGCAGGAATCTCAATGCTTCTCCGATCAGGGTGTGTAACTTATGATCATCAATCGGTACCTACACACATGAGATAAATCAAAATACGAGGTGACGTATCGATTTTGAAATGAGATAAACTTAGATACCAATTAGATAAAAGCATAAGCTAAATCTCAAATACTCCCCCAAAATTCAAACTCCCCCATAAAATGATAATTCTTTCTCCCCCTTTTTATGATGTCCCCCAAAAGACAAATGAGAGAAATAAATCAACCAAGCAAGTGCGGGGTGTCACAAGGACTAAATCATACCGTGAATGAACACAAAACAACTAAGTCGGTGATAGCGTAAATGAATGGGTGTGATCTAATTCGAGAGGAAAATCAATGCATACAACCATGACATATGTGCATGATGCATATCGGATACTCCCAAATAATGAACTCAAAGTATTCCTTTGGTGAAAAAAGATGGAAATATAAGATATTGACTCAATCAAATCAACAAATCAAAGCGCAAAGTGATTTCCACACCAATAACGTCCAAAACTATTTCATGCTTTTTGAGGACTTTCAAGGAAGTGCAAACTCATTTAGATTCTCCAACCAAACTCGCTCATATTTTTATTTTAAATAGAGGCTTTTCTAAATTCTCAAACTTTGGATAATTGATGGTGAAACCTAAGTGGCCCATATTTGGCATGAATTTCTTTTTATTTCCTTTAAATTTTTTCGGGCTCTTTTAACCTCTTTGGACCCCGGATAATAAAATTCCTCCATTTTTTAGGTCCTTTTGAACGATGGCTTTTGCGCAAATAATAGATAATGACCTTTCGCAGCCCCTCCCCGTTCTTAAACAATCACTCAGTCTCACAAAAATGGTTTGTACATGCATTCCAATCTTGTCAAGTTTCATCGCATATTGCAGGTTGTATAGACAGAATCGAGATGGAAACACTTAAGCCAACATGTGATAGACAAGTACAATAATCAAATAAAGCCGTGCATGTGTGCAATAAAGGACATATGAGTCAAACTTGTAGGAAAATATCACTAATTACATCTCGAAGACTCCATACAATGTAAAGCACATGGATGAAATGATGTAGCGTCTCAAATCTCTATCAAACAGTCACATGGATAAATGGAATGAAGTTGTGACTTGGCTATCTTAAATGCTCATCCATAAAAGGTGCATAAAAATAAAAATACAAAAATCTTTTTGTGCTTTTCAAAAAATTTTATATATAAAAACAAAAATCTTTTTGGATTTTTCAAAAGAAATAAAAAATAGTTGTACAACAAAGGAATGATACATATAAAATAGACTAGTAATAGGAAGCATATGATATGAACATGAAAAAGCATCCTATTCTTGACATAGACCAACCCCTCAGTCAACTGTGCAAATCCCCAAAGACTTTCGAAGACTCTCAAATCTAAGGGCATCTAAAGGTTTCGTGAAAATATCGGCTAACTGACGGTCGGTGGGAACAAAACTCAGGGATACGACTTTCTCCTCAACTAAGTGACGTATAAAGTGCTCACGTATCCTGATGTGCTTTGTGCGCGAATATTGGACGGGATTGCGGGATATGTGAATCGCGCTCATGTTATCACATGAAATGATCACGGTGTCCTGTGAAATCCCATAATCCTCCAATATTTGCTTCATCTACAAGTGTTGCGTGCAACAATTCCCGGTGGCGATGTACTCAGCCTCCGCAGTGGATAAGGAGATGGAGTTTTCCTTCTTGTTTAACCAAGAGACAAGAACAGAACCAAGATAGAAGCACCCACCAGAAGTGCTTCTACATCCATCTACATCCCCGACCCAATCGACATCTGAATAGGCAGACAGACGGTCATTGGTATTAAAGGAATACCAAATACCATATGAGATAGTCCCACTCACGTATTTAATAATACGTTTTAGAGCGAGTAAGTGTGACTCTTTTGGGGATGCCTGATATCGGGCACAGATTCCAACACTAAAGGCTATGTCGGGACGACTGGCAGTCAAGTAGAGAATACTACCTATCATATTTCGATATAAGGTTTGCTCTACATCCTTGCCTGAAGTGTCCTTACCAAGCTTGATAGAAGTACTCATAGGTGTACGTGCATGCTTAGCGGAGTCTAAACCAAATTTCTTAGGCACCCAAGAAGTGGTAACCTTTTGTTTACCCTTGTTGTTTTTGGTTTTAGCGGGAATGTGAGAAGCATTTACTGACGGCAAAGACATCCGTCGGAATTCCTCCATCAAACTCTGTGATGTGGTTGCTAAAAACTCAACTCGCTCTCTCAGAGTAGAAAACTCATTAATATGACGTGGTGGAGCATAAGTACGTCGTGTCCGACCCAAACTATAGCAAAACTCCCTGAGGTGGCCTTTTCTTTTATAATAAGTACAAAAGAACATAGTTAAAGGCGGACCTTGGTTTGCTTTTCTTGGTTGAACTCTCCTTTGAGTTTTTTGACGATGTCCATAAGGAGTCGTAGTAAACTCAGGAACTCGTCCAGGTGCAATTTGGGAGGTGGAGGCACCATCATAACCAATTCCTTGCCGATCACCAAAACCTAAAGCGGGGCCGAGGATCATCTTTCCCATCTTCCCAGATATGTCCTCAATTTGTACCTTGACTTCCCGTGCTTTCTCAAGATCATGAGTCAGCTGAGCAATAAGAGATTAAAGTTTCTTCCGAGTCTCCACGGAGGAATGGAACTCACTCGTAAGACTAGCCACTTATTTAGTCAAGTCCCCTATCTCTTTCTCAAAACAACTCTCTCTCTCTCTAAACAAACTCTCTTTATCAACACAAGCAGATTCTCTCTCTGTCATGGTGGTGCAGGTGGAAGACTCTCTTTCTCTCGCTTTTCTTAAATCTTCCTCTAAGCCGGTGATCTCAAGTACTAATGTTTTGTTACGCTTTTTAGTTTTAAAAGACTCAGAATATAACTCAGCGTAGGCGCGTTGAATATCACTCTCACTCTCACTTGTGTCATCCTCCCCCTCACTCACATCGATCTCACTGTCGAGGTGTCCCTGTGATGCAGCATCCTCATCGTCATGAGAAGTACTCAACGTGCTCACATAACTATCCATGAATGCGGTGAAGTTACACTCATGCGATGACTTATCTCCTGAGTTCACCGAATCGACCTCACTGTCGTCGCTAAGGGTAGCATTAAGGACCGCTTTCCCTTTCTCTCTGTTTAGACGCGTGGCACAATCAAAGGCTCTATGACCCCTACCGTCGCACTCAAAGCACCTCTCACTTTCTTTCTTATGAGTATCTTTAAAGTCTTTTTCATTTTTCTTTTCAAACTTATTTTTCTCAAATTTCTTTTTATCTTTAAAATTGCCAGTTTTATTAAATTTGAGAATCCTCTTGAACTTTTTTGCAAAAAGAGCCAAATCATCTAAGTCAAAATCACAATCAGAATCTGACGTGTCAGTCTCTATCTTTCTAGATGACTCTACCCTTTTTCTAGATGACCCCTCACTCTTTCTCTCTTGGGCATTAAGTGAAATTCTCTTATCTTCAGACCTAGAAGTTTTAGGGAACATATCAATTTCATAAGTTTTCAAATCTCCTACAAGTTCTTCCAATTTTAGCGTATTTAAATTACCCATAGAATTTAGCACAGTGACTTTAGGGATAAAAAGATTAGGCAAAGAATGGAGAATCTTTTTAAAAGCTCTTGCATTAGGAATATGTTCACCAAGATTAAAGCTAGTATTAACAATATCAGATAGCCTAGCATAAAAATCATCAAAACATTATGTTTCAAGCATGGTGATGGTCTCAAATTGAGTTGTTAAATTTTGCAATTTAGACTCTTTCACAGCATTAGTTCCTTCAAGGGTGAGTTGTAAAACATACCATGCCTCTTTTGACGTGGTACACGTCATTATACGTTTGAACTCATCAGGTGTGACAGACCCAGAGATAGCACTTAGACCCTTAGATTTGAATGATGACCATTTAAATTCGTCTTCAGTCCAAGAAGTGACAGGTTTTAAATTGATCACATTATCAACGATGACGGAGGGAGGAGTCCACCCTCTTTCAACCAAAATCCAGACACGTTCATCAATGGCTTTTAAATCAGACCTCTTGCGGGCTTTCCAATATGCATAGTTTGTCCTGTTAAAAACTGGAATTTTATTATATAACTTCTCCATAATGAACACACTCGTTTTCAAAAATCAATTTTTCATAAAATTGATATCTTAGATAAATTTTGCGGAAAATTACACGGTAAAGTTGTGTAACTGGCTCTGATACCAATTTGAAAGAGTTGCCCGTGCGTTCAAATTAAGAAATTATATAATTAAACACAGTTTAACCCAATTAAATCCTAAACATGCATCTAGGTGTGATTGAATGAGATGTAAAGCATGCAAGCACATTCAACACACATAAATGAGGAAAAATCCCCTAAAGGGGCAAAACCATTTATTTCACTATAATTTTGTAAAGTACAATTTACATGAATTACAATGAAATACAGGGGTGACATAGAATTACCCTCAGGCGTCGGATCTGTAGTCGGCGGCTGGAAGTTTCCCTTTGCAGGAGGGCTCCAATGAAGAAGAAGGTCGGTCTTCTCCACAAGGGTATGAACATCAAAAGAATTTGTGGTCTAGGGTTTCAAAATGATTCACAAATGATTTGAAAATTTGTGTGAATCAAAATATCAGTTTGGTAACTCAAAAAGATGAAGACTTTTAGTTTATGGACTCTGAAAATCGTGTATAGAAGTCTTGTAAAACCACTTCCCGTAGTGGGTTTATAAAGGAGTCCTGGCCCTAAAAAATCTCTGCAAGATCTGGCTGAGTTTATCCCAGACGGACCGGTCCGGGTCTGAGGTGGATCGGTCCGAGGAGGCGAATCGATTTGTTTTAATTTTGGCTTTATCGGTTCACTATGAGTCTGGGGTGTACTGGCTTTTCAGTAAGCGGATCGGTCCGGTACAGGGGCGGACTGGTCCGCAGGCGGATCGGGTCTTTTTCTCTGGGCGGACCGGCCCGACCTGCCAGACTTTTGGTTCCTCCTCTTCTTTGATATTAGGATCCGTTGATGACGATATGAATATTGAATTTCTTCAACGGTGTAATGGCGTACGACATAACAATTGATAATGGACAAAAATGTCCTCACAAGGTGGTCCTTCTCTCGGACGTTGGTAGTCTCGACTCTGATAACTACCTCCATTCTTTCCTTAGCTTTGATGGCCCTAAGGAACATGCTACTAGTTTCCACATCTCTTACTGAAATCACCATCGCTAGATAACAATTCTTCTATTCGAATAATTTTAACGGGTCCCCCGTTGGGTCTCCCCCTTGTGGTGCTTCTCCAACACCGTTCCCCCCAGTCTTACTCAATATAAATCTTTGATTCTTATATCTCCGCACATAAGGAATCGTTTGCCCCATATTAACAAAATAAGACGTTATTTCCATATGCATTGACCACCCAAGAAGAATTTCCCAAAAGTGCTAACAATTCTTCTTGTATGTAAATTCTCCCTTTAATGTCCTCTTCTCCATTTCACCTACTTCATCCGGTGTAAGGTTCGCTAAATAATTAAATTTCTTCTCACACTCACAAAGTGACCTATATCCGACCCTCTTGTGTGAGTTCAGAACAACATTCGCATCTCACCCTGAACATCTTATGAAAGAACTTATGGTCAAACCATACGTATGCGCCTTCTCTTGACAAAACATTCCACTTCTAAGTGTGGTTGTTGCCTCTCACCATTTAAACATTGCTCTTATGAGCCAAGGAAAAATTTACCCCAATTTTTCATTCCCGATTAGCCATACTCGGACATAAACCCAAGCCTTTGGATATTTTACGTTCGTTGGCTAGCACACGCCATCTCCGCATTTCTAGTATTTCCACTGCGGGTTCTTTTAAATGTTTCGTCTGACTCTCTCCCAATCCAAACCTGTTGGGTGAGTCTAATTCGACCCCAATTGCTACTATAGTTATACCTGGAAGTCATAAGTCGCGCCTTAGCCGTCTTTACCGTCCTGGACTTCCGTGCCATAATGTGGGTGACTTCAACTACGGTCATCCTTCTTTAATAAATCAAATAACCACAACTAATCTTTGCCTCTTGCTATCCACCCAACTGTCTTCGCCTGACGTACTGCATTGTTCGGCACAATAACACACCCGAATGCAAATAAGATTCACTATCATACACATCATAGCAGGAGAACAAAATCTCACCAAAGAAATCAACAATCCTAAACATAGGGCTATATATCAAAGAAAACTACGTTGGAAGCACAATAAGTCGCACAGATCCAAAAGAACACTAGAACCTGATGCTCCAATACCACCTGTAACACCTCGTCTACATAAATACCGGGTAGCTACTCCTTTATTAAATTAATACAGAATATAAAGTTGGTTCATTCCCAGCATCACTGTCAAAAAACATTTAATTAATTACTAGCCACCTAATATTTAAAAAGAGAGATGTCAAATTTTATTAATTAAGTTATCAAATAACCAAGAATTAAATCATTAACCATCAAGCGCATAAACAATCTCATATGAATAACCAACAAAATGAAATCAACTGAGTCTGGAGTAAACACTCCAATAATAATAATGTCAAAGTAAATAAAGTCCCAATACAAGAGTCTGAATAAATAAACCAAAAATCGAAATAATGATAGTCTGTAACTACAACCTCTAAATAAGAATGGGCGATATGCCCTAACTGATATACATGATTCTGAAGGAACCAAGGATAAATATGAAGGCGTCTAATACCAAGATCCTGTAGCTTCCACAATAGCTACAGAACGTCATCAGAATGGAACTCCTATGCTTGGCGTCCCTGTGGCTGGGCACCTAAAAATGTTTTTACAAAACAAAATAGATTTGGAGTAAAACGGGTCAGAGATCGAGGTGAAAACAGTTTAAAAGTTTATCAAGTGTTTAAATTACAATTAAACAACATATATTATAAACACGTTAGTTGCGTACTCTCACATGAGTTTTTCACCTCTCAACTAATGTGCACGCCTAACGTATGCCCTTAACCCATCCTAGTTATGTCGCTAACTAACTAGTTTGTACCACTTCCTCTTTCGCATTCTATCATAGGATGTATACTCCTAATATCCAGATAAGTTATATTCATAACCCATATTCGCATTCATTAAATTACATATCTCAAATGTTAATTAAATTCTCATTCTTAACCCATTCAAATATCTTAGTTATTCACAGTTACTAAGCAATAATGAACCAGTCACAAGTACATAAGTATAACACTATGAGTACATAAATACATATATGTCACCCCTAGGCTAAGCTGCGGTGCTCGCATACTCTGCTATCAAATCCATATACATCACGTACGTAAGGATCACGTGTTCCGAATCACTCAGGAACCATCTAAATACAAATCACACATATTGGAGGTGAACATAGTTCACATACGCATGGGTCATGCACATACCTATGCTCCCATGGTCAACTGACTTATCAACTCACAAATAAGTCATTCACTGTCCTATGTCCTTAAGCTACCAGTCTAAATCCCCCCGAAGGTACACAAGGATAAGAGGGTCCTTTTGAAAAAAAACTAACCTCCCGTGATAGCAAGTATGGTAGGTATGTCACACACATAAGAAATCCATTCACTAGACATTCACACAATATAAGAAATCATATTTCAATATAGATATACACATTCTATCTATTTAGTCTCATACATAGTAATTTTAACCCGAACCTCCTATGTAAATATATATGTAACTTGATAACTCTCTCGTCATATCAATTTGAGTACCTAAACCTATCCCAAAAGTTTACTAGGTCTCCTATTATTTTCAAATGTTATCTCAACAAATATGAAATCTCTCTGCTACTTTTCATACCCTTATATTATCTTTCATTATACTTTCAGGCCCAATTCGAAATATTTCAAACCGTCCTCACTCGGTAACCACTAGTAATTATAACGTTCAATCCCATAAGTTATAACATTTTTTGGGCAATAACTAAGACTCTACTGACCTTAACTAAGTCCCACAATATCAAATTAATCACCCTAAGAATCATCATCGACCTTTGGATTTTCTTTAACCTTAAGGGAAAGTAATTACCAAAAATTAGGAGGGATCGATCGATCGAATAAAATCGATCGATCGATCAATCGTTGATCGATCGACATTCTTGAGTCGATCGATCGATCAAGCAGATATCAACCTAGATTTTCTTAAACAGTTACGGATTTTCCTCTTTTTACACCTCTAATTCTTCATTACAATGTCCTTAACTCCCAACCAAGTATACTAATTATCATATATACATGTTTGCATCATTTCCCACGTTTTAGAATCATCCAATCAAAGTAGGACATCAAATTCTTGGATCAATTTACCTAATTTTCATATAAAAACCCTAGTTCTTCTTTTTCTTCAAGAACACTATATAATTCAATACAATTTCATAATTCTGTACCCATAAATCATAATTTCGTGGGTGCTATTATCTCCAACATTAAACTACATGCAAGACCTACCCAGATGATGATTTAAATTCTTCAAATCCATTCAATTTTCATTATTTAAGATTATTCTTCAATTCTAACCTAACATGAATGATATATGTGCTAAATTATTGCAAGTTAAATCACTTTTCTAGTAATGAAGATTCTGACACAATGAAGTAGACGGTATGGGGATGATCGTTGCTTTATGATATATCCGGTGGTGGTGACGGTGGTGCAAAAGTCTCTAGGTGGTGGTGACGGTGGTGCAAAAGTCTCTAAGTGGTGGTTATCCATTGAAAACTTCCTTGTCTTCCACTCTAATGGTCGTGTATGATTTTTGGTTGATAAACCCTAAGGGACTCAATTGTTGGCTGATATTAACTGTCTAAAATTCGTGAGTCACTATTCGCCCAAAAATAGGAATGACTAAAATACCCTCCTGGTTTGCTGATTATGCCTAAAAAAGCCCCGAGACCCAAACTAAATCTCCCGACTAATGTTTTCTTACTACCTCGAACCTTCCGGACACGTTGGCACACTCAAAATTCTCATACAGATGACACAAAAATAAAATACTTTTAAACTCATTAAATTGGATCCTGACACGCACGTCCCAACTTAATTACCGAAACTGCTGTATTTTCAACTCACGACAATTTTAATAAATTCAATAATCACATATTGCCATAATCACTCAGTAATATTCAACAACATTATAATAATCAAATACTATGGCCCCTTTTGTTATCTTTTCAGAAAATTCGATTTAAACACTGCTTTTAAATACAGTTTTAAAATTCAGTTTTTTGTGATTAAATTATTGGTGTGCGTTTGGTAAACTTGTTTTTAAATACAGTTTTTTGAAAATTGACAAATACGTTTATTTATATCATACATATGTGTGTGTGTGTGTATAAAATATATGTATGTATATATAAACATACATAAAACTTTCATACATACATGATACATTAATGTATACATACATACATACATTATCATCATAAATTATATATGTGTACATTTAATATCATGTATTTTTAGGTATATTTAATGAGGTATGTTGTGGAGTTTAACTATATATATATATATATATAAAACTTTCATACATACATAATACATGAATGTATACATATATACATACATACATACATACATACATACATCATAAATTATATACATGTACATTTAATATCATGTAATTTTAGGTATATTTAATGAGGTAGGTTGGGGAGTTTAACTCTCTCTCTTCTCTCTCTCTCTATTATATATAATGATGTCGCATATACAATTCACTATAAAATTATATACATACATGAATTGATAATATTTTTTAATACATATGTACTATATGTATATTTTATATTATTCCATACATTAATAATACATGTATAAAACTATATATAAGTATCATGTATCTATTGATAATATTATTTAACTTTATATTATTCCATACATAATTTTGTGTATATGTACATATATATTTTTTATTTATAAGAATTACACACATTAATGTATTATGTATGTATATTATATATTATGGTATAATTACTTTAAAATATTAATAATGAATAATTCTGAGTTGAAAAATAAAAAACAGACGTTATAAAACACCCAAAACCTGTTTTCTGAAAAACTTGATTATAACATAGAAATATTATAATTCTTTGTTTAAAAACAAGTTACCAAACGAAGATTTTTATCATAATTGTATTTAAACACAGAAAACAGAATTATAGTTGCAAACCAAACAGACCCTAACTCTCGTCTTGCTAGCATTTAAATTCGGATTAATTTTTGCAATTAATTATCCCAAATTAATTTAATAAATCTCATAATTAAAAGCCATAAAAATACGGGGTATTACATTGAGGAAGAGGAACATACCCCTCTACTACGTCGAGCACGCAAGCTATGCAAGATGTACTCCCCTAAAAAACCTGCTTCCCCTCCTGTTGACCATACTGCCTTGGAGGATTTTTCTATTGACCAGGAGGTGTTTCCCATACTTATCTCTCACCATTGCTATTGATCATGAAGTGTTTCCCGTAACTATACCCCGAGCCCATTTTTAGCATTCTAAAACACCTAAATGAGTCCGTAAAACATCCTAAAATGCGCTCGAATCATTGTTATCCAACATATACATTTCTCAATTAAATTGAACACCACATATCAACTATTAAATAAACATGCAATTATTTTTTACGAGAAATATTTAACATGCAAAGTTAAATTCACATAAGATGAAATTATAATTAATCAATTTATTCCAAACTTAATTAATTAAACTCTGATTTAATTTATACCAATTTTATTTTATTATAAAAATATGGGGTATTATATTCCCCCCCCCAATAATGAAATTTCGTCCTCGAAATTCGAAATGTACCCGACTAGAAGAATTTTGAACATTTTTCTTGTATGTCATCCTCCCCTCCCTCTCCCACGTCGACTCATCCGCATTATTATATACCCACTACACGCGTACCAAGGGACCAACCTTGGAATGAAGTCGTCACTCCTAACGGTCCAGAATAGCTACAGGTTTCTCCTCATAGGTTGCGTTTGGATGGAGCACTATCTCGCCAATATTGATGTGCTGGTAGGTAACCTCATCCCTAAGGAACCTCCATAGTGCAAAAATATGAAAGACATCATACATCCTCTACAGGTGGTCCGATAATCCCAATCGATACGCCGCGGGCCCAATCCTCTCAATGATAGGTAATGGTCCCACATATCGTGGAGACAACTTCATCTTATTCCCGAAACTCATTACTCCCTTCATGGGAGACACCTTAATTAGTACCTAGTTCCCGAACTCAAAATCTAAGTGCCTTCGGCCCGCATCCACATAACTTTTTTGCCTATCCTAGGTAATCTGAATCCTGGCCCGAATCATCTCTACCTTCTCCGAGGTATACTGAATGAACTATGGCCCAATTATTTTTTTCTCCCCCACTTCCAATCAACGTGAGGGTTAACCACAATCCCTACCATATAACGCCTCAAAAGGTGCCATTCCAATAGTAAACTGATAGTTATTGTTTATCACAAACTCCACCAAGGTAGAGTACTGCTCCTCACTAACCTTAAATTCTAAGATGCACATCTGCAACATATCCTCCAGCATTAAGTTCACCTTCTACGAGGTACTCAACCTTAACTCCGCCCCTAAGGCTTGCTGGAAGCTCCTCCAAAAGTGGGACACAAATGTTTTGTCCTTATTCGATAAATCAGAAGTGCAGTTTTTCTGGACCGACAAGAAGTGTGCCACCTCCATCCATTGATCAATAATTACCGAAATAGAATTGTACCCGCAGTGTGACATAGGCAACCCTGTGATAAAATATATGGAAATGATATCCTATTTTCACACCGGGATCTCAAGAGGCTGTAGAAAACCTGCGGGATGCTGATGGCCCACTTTCACCAACTGGCACGTAGCACACTTGGACACAAAAATTGCTATGTCCTTTTTCATGCCTGCCCACCAATACTGGATCCTCATATCCTAGTACATTTTAACCCCGTCGAGATGTAACGTGAAACGTGACTCATGAGACTCGGTCATAGCAGCTCGCCTAAGCTCCTCATCCTCTAAAACAACCAACCTACACTAAAATCTCAATCTTCCATCCGAGCCAATCGAGTAGTGCTCTGCTACCTGGGCTAATAACTACTTAACCCTCTCCTGGTAGAGATGGTCTCCCGCATGTTCCTTCACAACCCGAACAATGATCTCTAGTTTGATGTTGAGAATTATCATAAAAACACGAGTCAACTCATCTTCACCACGAAGTGATTTTCACTTCACCTTCCACACTACCGCTAACTCTGATATCGACTTGTAGCTTAAAGCATCTGCCACTACAATTTTCTTCTCGAGGTGGTACTGAATATCAAAATGGTAATCTTTCACAAAGTCTAGCCATCTCTAATGTCTCATATTTAACTCTGTTTGTGTGAACAAGTATTTTAGCCTCTTTTGATCTGTGAATAGCTGGATTTTTCCCCCATGAGGTAATGCCTCTATATACGTAAAATAAATACCGAGGCTGATAACTCCAAGTCGTGGATGGGGTAATGTCCCTTATGAGGATTTATCTTTCATAAAGCATAAGTTATCCACCTCTCCTCCTGCATTAAAACCCCTCAAAGTCCCCATAAGGATGCATCTGTGAAGACCTTATAGTCTATCCCTGCTTGAGGCAACGCAAGTATTAGAGCCCTAGTTAATCGAGCCTACAGTTCATGAAAGGTATGCTGAGATGCACCATCCCATATAAATGGAAAATCCTTCCTCAGAAAGTTCATGAGGGGCTTGAATATCTTTGAGAACCCCTAAATGAACCAAAGGTAATATCCGACCAATCCCAGAAAATTACGCCCCTCGGCGGGTGTAGTGGGTTATACCCACTCCATCACTGTAGAAATATTCCCTAGATCCACATATATCCCCCTTTTAGATACGATGTGGCCTAAGAACTGAAACTTTCGTAACTAAAAACCACATTTCTCAAACATAGCATAAATTTGATAGTCCCGTAGCGTCTGTGTGACTTCCCACAAATGTTGTACATGCTCTTTCGTAGTCTGAGAATAAATCAATATGTCGTCAATGAACACGATGATGAACTAATCCATAAAATACCTGAATACCTGATTCATCTGGTCCATAAATACAATTGGTGAGTTGGTTAGCCTAACAGGCATAACCAAAAACTCATACGACCCATATCTCGTCAGAAACGTTATTTTTGAGACATCCTGTTCTTGAACCCTCAACTGGTGGTAACCCAATCTCAAATTGATCTTACAAATGTATGCAACTCCCTTCAGCTAGTTGAACAGGTCATTAATATGAGGAAACGAATACTTATTTTGTATGGTGACCCTGTTCAACTCTCTTTAATCGATAAAAAGTCGCAAAGATTCGTATTTCAAAACTAGAGCACCGCACGATGAAGTACTCCTCCAAAACAACCTGGAGCACCGTATAGAAGCCATTCAATATAGTGTACGGGAAATGAGTCTCATGCTCGGGATCAAATCAATCACAAATCCTATCTCTCTTCTATGTGGTAACCCTGGGATCTCCCCAAATACATCAGTAAGCTCACTAACTATTGGGATGGAATCTAGTGACACAATGACCTCAAAATAAGTGTCCTCCTAAATATAGTACATGTGCATACTCGACCCACCCCCGGGGTGCGACATCGCAACCAGGTACATCTTCTGCCTCGGAGTGGCGAAGACGATGGACCTACCATAATAATCAACACATTATATGTACGTATCTAGCCAATCCATCACTAAGATGACATCGTACCTGGACATATCTAATACAAGTAAGTTTACCAAAAATATGAGTTGCCCAATATCAATACCTATGCCTCTGCGTACTGAACGTATGGATGCCCCTCCAGCCACGGGTGAATAAATATGAAGTACAATATCGGATGCAAAATCTATCATCCCCGACTCATGTGCAAACCTAATGCTAATGAATGAATGAGATGCACCAGTATCAAATAAAGTATAACCCACATGCCCAAAGATAGAGAACATACCCTCAACTACCTAAACATGCACTGGTATCTCAATGGACGCGATATGGTACACCCACCCATACTGCATCTATAGCAGTTGCCCTTGTGGGTCGACGGGAACTGGAAAAGCTGGTGCTATAATCTCGGGGGCTTACAATTTCTAACGCTGCCCCTGTGGAGATGGATACCCTCACTATCCGTCCTGCTCCTGCAATTTCTGATTACCCTGAGGACATCGCCTTGACATATGACCCCTCTTTCCACAACTGTTGCAATTCTCGAGAAATGTGAAGGTCCTTATGTAGACACTCATAGGGTTAGGATATCTTATTTTGAGCGTGTAGATCCACATAAGACTTCATCTACTTACATCAAATTTTGACAAGATATTTTTGTAATAAGTGTATAGGTTAGATACCAAAATTCTCAATGTGCTTGGCCCAATTGGTGCTCATTCTCAACTCTTCAAATTACAAAGCCCAAGAAATGTAATCTCAACCACCTTTACCATGCTCAAAGAAAACCTCAATTAGGATCACCAATATTCACATACACCTTACACACACTATTCTATTGCATATTACTTTTGTGTGCATGTATTTGTAATTGTCTAATTTTTGTATGCTTTAAAATAATTTAATTTTATGTTAAATTGAATTAATTCCTAATTAGATTAAATAATTCATTAGTCTATTTTAATATTGAATACATGACAAATAAGTTGTGATTGTTCATTTTTTATCAAAATATGTTTATGAATTTTATTGGAATTTTCAAAAATTTTCTAATATTAATTTGATTTTTATATGATTTAAAACAAGTTAGATTTTCATATAATAATGTTTTGGTTTTTAATTATTTGTTTATATGTATTATATACAGATTCCATACTGGATTTATATGCTGTCTATATGCTCCATATATACAATATATACTCGATTTTGAAACAATTTTCAAATGAGAAATGCTTGGCTGACATAGATTTGTGACTCAGATTGGTGCGACATAGTGATGTGTCGCACCGATATTTGTTATTGTGTTATAAATTTGGATCTACGCCAGAGGGACTAGTCAATACCAATGTAACATGTCACTGTGTCACCAGATGTGTTGCAAAATCTATGTAGAGGACTCTTTTGACTTTGAGGGACGAAACCCTTACTTAACCACCTACCACCTCTCTCCTTCGTAACCTTATTTTCTCCCAATCAAATATTAACCATTTATGCTCCTCACCCAACTCACGAGGTTATAGAATCACCCTATTAACTTAATGAACTTGTAACTTATGTTCTGTAATTTCTTGCATTTTTATGAAATTGGGTTTTTTGGGCCTTTAGGTCACGTCGGACATAATGTTCCTGTTGGAATTAACTCGGATTATTTTTTATTCTGGAGGGGATGAGAGTATAATCCTTACATTTACTCGGTTGTCATACTTTGGTAATACTTTTACTCCTCTATTTGTTGGCAGTACTTTTTTGCCTAATTATTTAGTGAGCATTTGAATGCAATCACATATTTATTGGGAGAGCTTTAACTTTTGTATGAAACCCTCATAAAAATAGAGAGTTAATATCATTTAGGGTTAGTCACCCGCAAAACAATTTTGTTTTTGGATATTTGATGTGCCGTGTTTTCTTTCCAAAGATCACATACATATGAAAAACAAGCTCATGATTTATAGTTTAGCACAAAATTTATAATACACTCGTAACCCACATGCAATACTCATAAGTCCTACTTTGACTAATACTTCCATGGCCATGTTTTTCTTTTTATGTCATTGTTTTTTCCATAGATCTGCTATGAAGTTGATGTCCTTATAATATAGTTTTTATTTACGTATAGTAGAGCTATAAGGGTTAATCCATGTACAAAGGAATAAACATGCATTTATCATTTTCATATGGTTTGAATTCTTGTTCTATATAATGGTTCAATATTTTTTGTGGTTTTAAACAAAGTCTCTGACTTCGTAGTTGGGATGTGACCATGTTCAACATAATTTATTGATTTCATTTACTTTTGCTATGGATCTTCTATGAAGATTATGTACTTGTTATGTGGTTTTTATTCGTGTTGAAGAGTAATCTATGGGTTTAGCAACATTTAAGAAATATTACTACGATTCTTTGTCTAGGTTTAGACTTGAAGAATGTTGAGCCGAGTTCGAATTTCATATACATAGTCGTGTGTTTCCATTGGTTTCTATTTTCTTTAATTTTAAGTGTCCAGATTGGCTTATTGATTGTTACTCTATATGTTGTCTTTTTGTGTTGTAAGCTTTATGCCTATGTTTTTGCGGCATTACATCACCACTTTGTGATTCACAATAGATACAATTCTCGACGGATGAGCAGCCATTTAATGTTAACATGTTTTTTTCCCAACAATCAAACTGTCCTGCCATTTTCTGGTCACCCTTGCTTTATAGTCACTTGCACACGGACATTCTGCAACTTCTTTTTTACTTCATTCTTGCTGTAGTTTCATTCTCCAACAACTCACTCTCTTCTGCCTCACTATAGTGATATTACTTTTGCAATCATAATAGTTTGTTATTATTCAGGTTTCAAAGGATTATTATTTTTCTTTAAGCTTATTAAACCATATGATAATTCAACTTTTCAAATAAAATTATAGTTATGGAACTTTGTCATAATTTATCCATCTATAATTGGCATGGGTAAAGGTTGTGTAAACATTACAAGTGTCTATTTATGTATCACTTAAACCTATCATCATTTGTTCCAATTGTGTGTTGAGCACATTTCTACATAAATAACAACTTTGTTTTAAAATTATATAAAGATTTCAAAAAACCTCTGATTTTTCTTCTTTCTCTAATAAAACAGGACTTCCTCGAAATAGGTTATACATGGTGTTTTAATTTTATTTAATTTACCTATCTTACTATAGTGGAGAAATGGGATGGTTGATGTCATTGAATTTAATTTTGTTTCCGTCCCACTTATGGTTAACGTCCGATCTTGAAATGATTCTGAATAGATTCAATTCAATATCTAACATATAGGCATTTATATTGTTATGTTTTGAATGGAGTTTTAGTTGAAATTTTACTATTAAATCTATTTAGTCTATAACTCGTTCTGAAAAATACCCATCTACAGATGCTCTTAAAGCAAAATTATCGAAAACATGCTATTTATATTCCTTTCATTCAACTGTGTTTAAAAAGTATTTGACGTTATCGCATGCTGGCCCTCCTATAATTATTTGTTATCAGTTATGGATGCCTTTAATTGTGATTTCAGATAAAGCTAAGTATTTCTGTAAAACATACTGTGAAGGATGAGAACTTTGATGAATTAACATATGATTCTTTACTTCAAGACAATGGCATATCCTGTATTTCAGGTTCAAAAGATGAAGATGACAAGGAAATCGGTCTTCGGAGTGATATAAATAGGGCATCAGTAAAAAGTGTCAAAAGGAAAATATATGTGCATCTGTTTTAGTCATGTATTTCGAAATGACTACAACTACCACTTGTTTAATTATATTTTTGTGTGGGTTACTTGTGGTCAAAGTCTACCTAGGTGTGATATGGGTGTTTTTTTGTCCATCTCTTGCTAAATGTTTTGAATGTTAGGGAAGCCACATGAGGCAAGTCTTTCTGACCTCCTTTTTTCATGTAGATATATCATAAGGGGCAAGGCTAGTAAAAAAAGTCATCAAAAGACGGAAGTGGCAAGATTGCACATTCTGCTCGAGCTTCACTTGGTCGATATAATGAGATCGCCTTAAAAAGGGTATTTAATGGTAGAATCTCCACTTAAAAGAGTATTTTGTATCATTAGAATCTCATCAATCTTAAGTTCATCCAATAAATCAATTTGCTCACACTTATTCCCACACCCGTAGTCTAAAACACATTATTAGATAAATATACTCCCATGTGTTTGCACCATCTTTAATAAATAGAATTTTTTATACAACATTACTCTCATACGATTTACAAACAAATGTGCGAGTGGTTTATGTGGTAAAGGTTTCTTAGTAGTCATATCCAAGACTTTAATTGAATCCTACTTTCATCGTAGGGTCGGCGGGCTATATGGGTATTGAACGGCTACCCTTCATTGGCTGATACATTGCTGTAATTTTCTTAAAAGAGGAAAAGGAAAACCTAATGAAATTAAACACCTTATCCTTGATTGTTTGGTGTGCATTCTAGTAAATTATGTTTAAAATACGACCTTTTCAACATCTTTCTTTAGGTACAGTGGCCAAAGTTCAAGTCTGGTAACACATATTTGATTAATGGTTATGATACACTTCAATTTTCTAATACTTGGTGATTAATCCATTATTTTCAACTAGGAAATCCAAGAGTTACTCATTGTCTAGATGATTTATTTTGAGGCTTCCTCCTGTATTTTTGGCCATGTTTCTTCAATCAATCTTCAACAGCTTTTCGATAGAGAAGAAACGCATGAGGTATGCCTGCACCTTTCTAGGGTACGATTTGCGAACATGAGGTATGCCTGCACCTTTCCTCTCTCTATCACTGCTCTACTCTTTCTCGCTGCCCCGTCTTCTTTTCATCATGAGGTGTGACTGATCTCTTCCTCACATTTAAGTTTTTTTTGGAGTTTTTTGGTTCAATTTACGTCTTCTAAACCCTAATTTTTGGGTTTTTTGATCCCTTCTCATTGATGGGTTCAACTTGTAAAACTCTTAATAAAATAATTTTAGGGTTCATTTGTAGTTTTATTTTGAAGATCTGAAATTTTTTTTGTTCGATTTTTCAGGTATAGTAGATTGTACCTCTCTCTCAATTTTTAGGGTTCATTATTTGTTTATTTGTAGTTTTATTTTGTAGATCTGAAATATTTTTTTATTTGATTTTTCAGGTATAGTAGATTGTACCTCTCTCTCTCTCTCTCGCTCTAGATTTTACATGTTTCTGTGAATGTGAACATCAAACAGTTACGTGTTACAAATGAATTTGATCACAAATAGATCCATGTTACTTTTTTAGGTGGGTTACTTTTAATCTTATTGTAAATGAATGTTTGGTTTAAGAAAATTTTCTTTTTTTTTTGTACTGTGGTTTATTTCATATTTAGTTCATGAGAAAAGATTTGGGTTTCTAAAGTATTTAGGTCATGAGAAAATTCTATTTATTTTTGCTTGTGGTTTCAAACCATTAATCCCCTCTAAATACCTTATCTTTAATAATTTTGTTTTGTGTTTCTTTACTAGCAGGTACTTTATCTTCTATCTCTCATATTCGCAGGTATACCTTATCTTTACAATGGTTTATGGTTGTAAGTATTTTAACATTTTAAATGGTGCACTTTGATTATAAGCCGTAGTCTTCATTTTTTAGACCTCAAATTTTAAGGTTTTGTTATTTTATAATGGGTATGAATAGTGGTTGTTATTATTTCTATTTTTCGATAAGATTTTTCAAATAAAGTCCTTGATAAATATTCAGATATTTTGAATAGTTTTATCAGATAAATATGTTTTAGGATGAAAAATAGACGTGCTGTGAATGTTGGTAAGATGAATTCATATTTTTTCAAATCTCATGCCCATATTGTAAGCATTTCAAGGGTGGTTTACTTGCGTGACAGTAGTCAACAATTGATTCAGTTGGCTACCCCAATATGTTATATTTAACAAATCAAGCATAGCTAAATGATTTGCAGGTGAAATTTCTATTTCTATCGAAATTGAATCTTATTTACTCTAATGTTGACTACTACTCATTTAATACTGCTCTCTGTTTAACTAAGTCATAGTGCTCTCCGTTCTTTCGTTGAAGTTACTTTAAGTTCATATAAGTAGCAGTGTTCTCTTTTTTGTTTTGATTACTTTACAAAATAAAAATGAGTTTTCTTGGTACTTTGCATGACAATTTACTAATTCTCTGGTGCATTTTGATATGTGGACTAATTCCCAGGATGTGTTAATTGACTACTACGACTGTCGAATCACAGGAAAGCTCAATTACGGTTCCATCACCGACCTCCATGCAATTCAAGTCCAAAGGTTGTTCCTTTGGTTTGATGTCGATCAGATCAAGGTCGATTTACCCCCATCCAATTCTATTTATTTCCAGGTTGGCCTAATTAACAAGAATCTCGATCTTCAACAATTTTAGACCATTCATTCTTGCCACCGCTCTCAATCTTCCGAACAACCACTTGAGGTATCGCTACACTTCCCACTACTTTCAAACCTGAATTCAAGTTACACTTTAAATTAACTCAACAACACCAACTAGATTTTCTATAATTTCAGTCAACTCAAGCCCACCTAGGTTTCCTCCAATTTACATTCCTAAGTATTATGTTTGAGATAGTATTTATCAAATTGTTGACCACCGTTGTAATCCTTTTGCATCTATTTGGCTATATCCTACCCCATATCTACCAATCATGACCTACATTTCTTTTGCATAACAAAAATAGTATCATGTCATCTACGAGATCTTTATTTATCAGTTTTATTCTTTTCTCCCCATAATTTATATAGTAAAGATGCGTAAATTTATAGTCTTGCACATGAATAAATCTCCATGTCATCTTCAAATTTTTCCTACTGTCTCAGGGTAGTAGTGACAGTTAAAAAATTTAGAACGATACAAGTACTAATTTTTCCTACTGCATAACTAAATTCGTTGTACTTGACTCAGTTGTGCTCGATATGCTGTCATATAAATATCTTAATTTGTACTAATGCTGGATTGTCTTACTTCATTGCAAATATTCGTCATGTTAATTTTTTTTTCATTATGATGTTTTCTCTCTTATTGTTTCCTCATTAATATATAAATGATCTTCCCTTATTCATGAGAAATACAGTTACCCATTGGCAGACTATAGCCCTATTTATTTGCTAATCTTCAATTTTGAATATCTTATTTCTCTAAACAATTACTAAAAATTAGCTTGTTATTTAATTAGATCCCAATGGACAGACTCATCTGCAGACTGTGGCACGTTTATTGCTCTGCACAGTTACAAAACTGGAAAATGCATCCCCTAAGTGGGATAAACCAATCTGATATTTGCATCTCAATAATCCAATGGCAGGTGTATTGGTGGATTACTCCTGTGTATTTGCATCTTATATGGGAAAGCTTAATTGGATGATTTATTTAAAGTGAGTTGAATTATGTTTGATGCAGTGGATGGGATCATCCTAGAACAAAAAATTGAAGGAATGATCTTTTATGGCACTTACAAGCAAGGCTTATATTGTCGTTGGTAGGAGTGGAATAAATAAGCAAAATTTTACGACTCTGTTATTCTTTTCTTATATGTAATACTTTTTTCTTTCTAACACTCATTAAGGATACACAACATGAGAGTCCCTGCAACAATTTTGTTTGAATGAAAGAAGTGTAAGCTCTAAGATTATCTGTAAGACAAAATTTTCATAATTTGCTCAAGTCTTTATGTACTTCACAAGAAAACAAAACTTTATTGGAAGGATTTATCTGGTAATAAGTAATAAGATACTTGACATGAAGTTGATAAAGTTTCACTATGAATTATATGCAAGCACCATTTTGACAGGTGCAATTTGCATACACTATATCTATAAGCTTTCTCTTTCACAAGGGCATTCATAGCTTAATTTAGAGTTTCTTCTTTGTATCTATTCTTTATCATTATTTGGTATAAAATGTCTATAATGTGTGAATGTGACATAAAATGAACTTCAGTATGTTGTGCTTAGCTACCAATGAAGGTTGGAACGATATCGTGGTCGTGAAGTTCATGTTAGCATGAAATCACACTACACAACACTGATTTGTTAGTGCATGTGCATATCAGCTACATTGTATATGTATTTTTAAGGAATGTAGGTACATATTAGTTACATTTTAGGTACATATGAAAACAGTGATTTGTTAGTGCAGGTGCATATCATTTAGGTACATATGAAAACAGTGATTTCACACAACAACGATTTGTTAGTATAAGTACATATCAGTTAGTGGAGGTACATATCAGTTACATTTCAGGTACATATGAAAACAGTATATACAAGCCTACTGTTTTCATATGTTATGGAGTTGATATTAAAGTCTTCAAATTTTGAGTTACAAATCCAAAAAAATTCGGATGTTCCATTGGTTAAAAGCTGATTTTAAAAATTTAGGAAGTATAATTTTAAGGATGTTCCATTGGTTAAGACCTAGTGCATGTCCGTCTTTGGAAATTGAGGTTGATGATTTTTTGAGCAAAACAAAGAAATTTTTTGGATTTGTAACTCAAAATTTGAAGACTTTATGTGAGTAATAACTTTTGTAATTTTTTTCACTGAATCTTTATCATTAATTGAAATAAACATTTACGTTTTATTTTTCAGGAAAGAGACGTGGTTTGTGTACAATCATGTTTTAATGTGGGGGTTAGTTGACCGATGTTTGTTTCTCGATAAACTTTTATGTCTCTATAAATATGACCAAAAAAGTTTCTAATATATTTTTTGGGTCGTTCTTTATCTAGTTGGTGGAGAAAAGTGCCCCGGGGAACACCATGGTGGGATATCTTTAAATATGAAGACAAGGACCTTGCATACTACCGAAATGGAGGATGGACATTTAAAATCTACGGCCGACATAGAAAAGGCGACATGAGAGAGAATTTTCATGGGATTAGACTTTAGCTACTCCTCCGTACAGCAGTTAGCACTCCAATGACCGATGAGTTACTAAGTAATCCTAGCAATATAGAAAAGTTATAACACAAGTTCTAGAGAAGGGAGAAGAATAGAATAACTAGAACACAAAAGGAAAGTATTTGTATTACTTGATAAGAGATTACAATGCTTGACTTGGATGGTTTGGTCAAATGACCTCCCCACCTATTTATAGGCATCTCACCTTGTCAATGGATGGTGGAGATTAAAATTCATCAATGGTCTCGATTAATTCTCCAGAAGGTTCCCACCTCCTATGGGAATATTCTAAAAGGCTACGCATTTCTTTATTATTGTAGAATATTCCATACAATACAAGTATGCTTTAGACTATTCTTACAAATCCTACACTATTCCATAAAATAGAAGAAAACACTAGGTAATACTAGGTTACTGTAGAATGTTCAAGAGAAAAATGGTGTAGGGATGGAGCCTTTAATGAAAAAATTATAAAAAAAGCCTGGTACATGACAGAATGGTTGGTTGACAATCGAGTAGTATTTGGATGATCTCCTAGATTTTTGGCCAGATGCCCTATGTAATCTATTTTTGGAGTTGTCTGGTTTCCACAACCAAGTTGCTGCTACGATGTTCGAGAAGTTTCAAATTGATAGACAGATGAGAAAGCGAATCCTAATTTCACAAATCTTCATATTACCATTTGTTTGACTAGCTAAAGTTAATGTACAAATGGGGAAAACACAAGATTCTAGCTAAAACTCATGTGCCAATGGGGAAAAACACAAGATTCTATTCCATAGATAGATTATATTACATTTTCTTTATTTTAAACCGAAAACAAAATATTCAATTTTTTGCGTATACAAAGTTTTATTAAAATTTCAAAATATATTACCCCGCATTTTTTGTTATTTTTTTAAATGTTATAATACTCTATGCACAATATTTTTGAACAGTGAAAATGTTAAGTTTCTACGCATGCTTCAAAGTTGGAGATAGATGTTGGACCCCATTGTTTGGGGTCTTGATATTACCACAAAAAATATTTCTATAAAACACCAATTTTTACAAAACACTAAATAAGTACATAATATTTATAAAAAAACACCAAACAGACAAAACTCCACATTAGTGTTATCCCATATAAAACTCAAAAAAATTTAAACCTCACATTGTCTATTTGCTCTCTCTCTAACTTCCTTCCTAAACCTTTCAACTTACCTTTCCACTAATTCCTATTTTCTCTCAAACCTTACAACTTATCCTAAAGCTTCAATTTTGGTTGTTACACCCTTAAAACTTACTCCCATTATTGTCTTCTATCACATATATTCTCTCATTTTGTGTATTAAACCCTATCATGCAAACTAAAAATTAAACCTACCATGCAAACTCCATTATTAATCCATTTAACTCCCCTAAATTGAAACCTACTATTAACACTGTTAATATATTGCATAAATAGTTATAAAAACAAGCTAAGGTTTTAAAATTGAAAAACATTGTTGCGTAGTTTGCACCTTTGGTTGCTCGTCGTCGAAGGTGACATAATTTCGCGGTCTAAGGTAACTGTCATTTCCTTGTTCATGGTCTCTTCTCACCTTAGGATCACCAATACGTCCAATTGCCACCGTATTGGTTCTATCACGACCATCTCATCGAACTTGTGTTGTTCACGACCACTTCCAATCGTGGTGGGTTTTTCACGTCCACTTCCTATCGTATATAGCAACATATTTCATATATAAATGAACAATTAAGAAAATACACACACACACACACATATTTATGATTTTATATTGCATGTATGTATGATTTTATTATATGAATGTGTGGATATATATACATATATTTCAAATGCATTGTTTGGATAAATTCTTACATGTTTTAACAATATTTATGTATATATGTATGCATGTATATATGATTTTGTTATATAAATGTGGCTATGTATATACTTCAAGTCCATTGTTTAGATAAATTTTTACAAGTTTTTACATGATGTATGTATGTATGCATGTATATATGATTTTGTTATATTAATGTGGCTTTGTATATAATTCAATTGCATTGTCTAGATAAATTATTGCAAGTATATAGTTCAATTGCCTTATTTATTGTTTCTTTATTAGTATGAACTTGTTAATTTGGTGTTCATCTGCTAATATAATGCTAATTTCTTATGAAGGTCATATAAATGGGAAGAAGTAGAAATCCTCCTACCGCGTTAGAGTGGAAGAGTAGGTTGGAGGTGGAAAAGGAAATTCAATCACACGTATCGTCCTCGTCTAGTAGTAGTGCCAGTATAGACTAGTTAGTTGGTGATTTACTAACGGTTGGTAAGGGGGGTATGCAACAGTCGATTGAGCAAGTTGTTGAGCAAGTTGTTGATGATTTACTAACGGTTGGTGAAGGCAGTGCGATAAAACTGGCGGAGGTTCGATAGGAAGATAAAGAATAAGATAAAGAAGGAGAAAAATCAAGGGAGGAATCAAGAGAGGAATGCGGAGAGGAAAAATGAGAGGTAGATGGCGAGGGAGAAGGAGAGAAAGGGGAGAACCTCGGAAGATGAAATACAACCATTCATATCTAAAGTTCCCAAGAAGAAACAACGAAAACAAATAAGCCACTTGGATTCACAACCGCTTGATGGATACACACCAAATAACCCCGAATTGCCAAAAAACAATTCATAACCATATCGCTTATTCAATATGGAATCGAGATGAGGAGAGGGGCATAATGAAGTGCGTGTACCATTACAAAAAAATTGTTGAGTGGGACATAAATAAGGAAGATGGCGGGTTATTTGGTTGGTTAAGAACTCGGGTCTTTGGGGTATGATTAAATACTCCTATCGATACATCGACTATGTATCGGTTTTGGCATTCATCGAACGGTTGGAATATGAGACGAATTCATTTCATATTCCATTCGGTGAGATGACCATCAGCCTTAACAATGTGTACCATCTCCTTAAAACAGTGGTAGTTGGAAAACTAGTGTACGGTACTATTTTTAGGAAAGCTGAGGAGAAGGATACTCAAATTAAATGGCTTATAATTATATCGAATTTACCAAGGAGGAGGCTTTAGAGGAATGAAAGTTTTTTATGCTATACGTTTTGACCGGATAATGAATATGTACAAGGGGAGGACTAAGAATCTGGGGGATGGGGAATGTCATGAAGAAGCAGATTGAGCAAGCCGCTAGGGGGTAATTATTGTTTATGGTCGGTTGCTTGTTGTTCCTTGAGGAAACTAAGTCTTGATGTACTATCTTCAGTTGTTGTAGAAAGTTGAAAAATAGAACTAATATGGTTGGGGGATAGGCGTATTGGCGCACTTATATCGGCAAATGGGGAAACCTTGGATGATTTAAAAGCTTCAGATGTAAGAATTATTTGTTTTAAATGCAATATTTTAACGTTTGTTATCTTTTTTTATATGTTAACATTTAAAATTACTTTTAGGTTGTATGGGATCCCTACTCTGAAAACCGTGAGGCCTACCTATTTGAGGAGGTCTCATGGTAAAATGACCTCCTTGTTTGCTATGATGTTGATGAATCCTATTACCCAAAAGGGGTCCTAATCCAAGATGGCCGTGTTCAAACAATCCCAAGACTGTCAATGCTCCCTATATTGGAGGAGAGGGGATATACTCAAGCCCACTACAAAGTTAAGTTTGATATAAAAAATGTTAACAACTTAATTGGGTTGACCATGTTCTTTTCGAAGCCAGGCGCTCGAATGCAGTGAGGACCATGCCTTGGTAATGTGTGGTTGGGTATATGTATTGGTACCTAGAATGATCCCATCCATACATTAAAAATCCCGAGCATCATATTCGTAAGCCATAGTTGATGCACTCCGATAAAATAGTAAATCATTCGAAATTTTTAAATTGATTTCTTTTCTTCAAGTATTTTTCTAACACATTTGATGGAAATATGCATATAGGCCCAGGGGAAGACATAACCATTATCCTTCTCCAGGAGGCTATTGAAGCTGGCTCGGACCAAGACATTTTCAATGTCCTTTAATTATCAAGTGTAGCGCTTGAATCCCTACTTGAGACCAAGGGACCACAATCTCAAAAAGAAAAGAGAAAGGCTCCGACGCGTCAAGAAACTCGACCCAAGGCACGTCATGATCCAACCCCAAGAAAAATTCCCCACAAGAACCCACCCCCAGGAAGCATTTAAAGATAAAATAGATAGAATTTGTTAGAACAATTTCATTGTAACTGTATTTTAAAACAATTTGATTGTAAAGTATGCACAATTTTCAATTATCACATGTTGGAATAATTTTGAAACAAATAGTTTGTATGAACAATATTGTGTTTTGTGTTTGAATGTAACTTGTGTTTGTAATCCTTTAATTTTCTTGTATCTCTGATTCATTGCATAACAATATTGTGTTATGTGTTTGAATATAAACAAGTAGTTTATGATTGATCGTTGGATCATGATACAATGATTCATTGTAAATATATGATTCATTGTTAAATGGATTGTGTCAGGGTGAACAAATCCTTCAACTTTATGTATAAAAGTCATGGTGGCATCTAACCATGGTTAGGTCACCTACGGCAGCTAACTTGTAATATACGGTCTCAAGTGAACATGGTAATTGGGTTAAAAATACTTCAAATTTTTGTATAAAAAGAATGGTGGGATCCAACCATGGTGTAGTCACATATGACTATAAGCAACCGACTAGTAAATATTTACGGTCTTAAGTGACCATGCAATTTCGATTAAAAAATCCTTCAACTTACTGTATAAAAGGCACGGTGGAATCCAACCGTGTTTGGGTCACATACGGTGTGGTGTTATCGTATCTGTACCTTTTACGGTGTTGTGCACTGCCAAGTTATAATATACGGTCTCAAGTGACCGTGGTATTTGGGTTAAAAATCGTTCAACTTTCTTTATAAAAGGCACGATGGGATCCACCCATGGTTTGGGCACATACGGCTATAAGCAACCTCCTGGTAAATATTTACGGTCTCAAGTGATTGTGGTATTTGGGTTAAAAAAATTCTTCAACTTTTTATATAAAATGCAAGGTGGGATCCAACAGTGGTTTGGTCACATACGGCTATCAGCAACCACCCAATAAATATTTATGGTGTCAAGTGGTCATGGAATTTGGGTTAAAAAATCCTTCAACTTTCTGTATAAAAGGCACAATGGTATCCAATAGTAGTGTGGTCATAAGCAACCACCCAGTAAATATATACAGTCTCAAGTGATCGTAGTATTTTGGGTTAAAAAGTCCTTCAATTTTCTGTATAAAAGGCAAGGTGGAATTCAACCTTGGTGTTGTCACATAATGCTATAAGCAACCACCCAATAAATATTTACAATCTCAAGTGACCATGTAGTTTTGCTTTACGGTTAAAAGATATTGTATATTAGTTTGTTATATTGCCCATCTTAATTTAATGTATATGTGATTTAATGATATGTAATCTTTCTTTAGCCAATTTAAATGAAATAATATCTTTATCAAGTGGTAACCAATTGGTGGGCTGAATTTACATATAACCAATTTCAATAAATATACATATAACCAATAATTGTTATAAACAATTTACTATAACAAAACTGGAAACCAATAATGGCTATAACAAATAATTGCATATAACCAATTTACATATAACCAATATTTGTGAAAAAATGTTAGAATTATCAGTTAGACTTTCAACAATCAATGAAATCAATAAAATATTATAAATAATTTAAATTTAAGACACCGTCTTAAACTGGTCGCGCATGCTAATCTAGTGGCTATAAATGAATGTGATGCTACCGTATTAAATAGTACCCGACCCATATGCCCATGGATAGAAAATTACCTTTAACAACCTCTGTTAGGCACCTTACTGATGTATCTGAGCCTGCTATGGGCAATTTCTCTTCTTATGTCCTGCCTCACCACACTGATAGCATTGCCTTATAAAATTCCTCGGTCTTTAGCCCTGCGAGACATGTTGGGACTATCTTGGCCTCCAGCCCTAGTGACCATGACCCTACTGGACACCTCAATTATTCCCTTGGACCTGTTAGTCCTGAGGAAATCATTGCTGCTAGCCTTTCTGGCCATGCCTATAACCACCATCACTTGATCTGAAACCTTTGAAAAGAAATCATTTGGTCGGATCCCTTGGTTAGGAATCCTACTCGTGACATCTACCCACATGCTGTTGTGATGCCCCATTAGAATCATTCCCATATGCTCTGCTTGCCTTCATAGTATCCCCCACTCTCTTGCTTCCCTTGATATGGAAGCGATGGTCCTGGCAGTGAATTAATTTGGCATTGACGATCTCAAAGTACGTGGCCAATGCCAAGTTACCAAGTTGGTTTTGCCTGATCCTCCAAGTGATCCATCCATGAACTTCAACATCTTTTTTTCTTCTATTTTCACCTCGTTGGGTACAAAGTTAGTGAGACGGGTAAACTCTTCCTCGTATTCAGCCACAAACCTATCTCCCTGAGTGACATCCATAAATTTCCTCCCCATCTCTATCTGTATTGCCGACAGAAAATACTAACAGTTGAACCAAACCCAAAACTCAACTATAGAAATAACATCCCGCTCCTCAGCCATGGCAATTGACTCCTACCACTGTAATGGCTTACCTACTAACTTAAAAGTAGTTAGTATCTCCTTGTGTGTATAGATGAACTCTACGTGGAAAATATGGCACATGATGTCCTTCTTCCATTGGGCAGCTACCATCGGAGTTGTCGTGAAACTCTGGTGGATGCCTTATCGGAAAGGAGCCCTTCACTCGCTCCTAAGATGACGGGCTAGGTTAGTCTAAATGGCCGGTGCCACATGCGAATAAGGCTGAAATGGGGGAAAGTGCTATGCGATTGTGGTCATTATCGTATTTACTTCTAATGCCACTATATTGCCCACTTCTCCGAATGTAATATTACCCTGTGATGTTGCCTCCCTGGCACTCGCTCCATACGAAACGTGATTGAAATTTGTATAAGCTCATAATCAAATACAAAATAATCGGTAGAAGAACGTAAATGCTTGTACGTAAATATGAATGCAACAATCCTACAATAAGGCTCTATATCAAAGGACGATATGTTGAAACGTAAAAAGCCGCACAAATCCTATAGGACACTAGAACCTTATGCTTTGACACCATCGGTGACACCCCACATATTAAAATAATGGGTGTCCAACCCTCTACCAAAATATAATGGTAGTCTCATATGGTTCATTCTTATCATCACTGTCGAAATATGATTAATTACTAACCACCTAATTAATTTAACAAGTAGTGTCAATTTTATCTTTCATTAAATTACAATACTATTAACCAATCCATAATAATCCCATACATAGTAACCAATTATAGTGGGCACCTAATCCGGTGTTTCACTCACATGATATAGTCCTCACCTCTCAACTATAGTGTGCAGCTAACGAATGGATTTTAAAATCTTAGTTATGCTACACAGCCTAACTAGACTCCATATACCCATACGTCCTCATACTGCCCTATGTTACACGTATTTTACACAATTATCTTTCGGATCTATTTATCAAATCTAATTCTCAATTATAATCATTCAAATCATTACAAACAGCTTCCACTAGTTATTAACCGAATATTCACGCTTTAGTGTCTTATGCTTGTATATAATTTTCTTCACTATGATATACATATTTTTTTTTCATATCACATCAATTATACATACATATATATCACTCACTATATATGTAGCCATCGTCCCTCATAATAAATCATTCTTAGGATGCGGATCTCTAAGAGCCTATCATGCTCCCGGGTATACACACATCATTTAGGGCCAACGGGTTGGGATCTCTCCACCGAACCCAAAATCATACATGTATTGGAGGCGGTCATAGTCTTGAAACAATGAGTCACGACCATACCATAAATCAACTCACTACGGTTCCAACCTCCCATAGGGTGGTCATCCATAGACCTATGACCCTGGGTTCGATACTACACATGCTATTCGCCAGGTGAAATCATCCATGGCGCGCAACCTCCCTGATTGCACTACAGTGGTATGCTCAATATCTATATATATATATATATATATATATATATATATATATATATATATATATATATATATATATATAGAGAGAGAGAGAGAGAGAGAGAGAGATTCACATAAATAAATTGTCTCAAAACATGTATGTAAATATAATCAATAACCCAACTCACCGTGTGTATCACTCGCAACACTAGCCTAAACTCCCGAGTGTATATTTTTACTCTCGTTATTAAATAATCACCTATTTAGTATTATGAACATATAACCATTATCAAACATCCCATGTTCCCCTTTTACCAAATTTCATCCCAAATTCATTATTAAGTTTCTCTAAGTACTTATTCATCCCAAATACTCTAAACGTAACCCCTAATGCACCCCAATCATCCCAAGATATTTTATAATATTCTAAAGTCATTCCAAGGTGTCCTAAATCTATTACGGACATCCCAAACTAACCCATATATTTTTACAATTTTCAAAACCCATTAAAACAACCCAAATTGGGCAACACTCGAGAGACAAACTGGTTTGCTCCTCCTGTCACGCCCCAAAACGACGTAGTTTAAATCTACCAATTATTTTTCACCCAAATCACTCTCAATCACCCTTTTATTCATTATTCTACACTACCCAATCAAAATAATATATAAAGGAACATCTTTTATATATTTTTAACACCCAAAGGTCATTTTAACGCAAAGGATTGAATCATAAATCATTCAATTATTCCGAACTTTAAATTATGAATGATTAACAGCTCAAGATCTTTTATTTCTGATTCAAGATCATAACTAACCACGATCAATCCTGAAATCGTTATCAAGATCCTACTTTCATCACGTGGGATTCATTCAATAATTTCATACACGAATTCACACCGCTATTTATAGAATCAATTTCTCAAAAATCCCATTTACATGCGAATCCCCACCCAAAAATCAATTGTTCATACACCTACTATGATGTGAATTGAAACTACTTCTTATATGATTAAGAAATATAATTACTCTCCTTAAGATTGTTCGTAGGGTCTGAATCCTGATTGTCTAATGAATTACAACTAGGAATCCCCAAAATTCCTCCCAATTTGGCCTCCTCTAAGCATTCTCTTGATTTCCCTTCTTTTTCCTCTCTTCCTTCTCACTTTGGGTTTTAGAATAACATAGTGGTTCCATCCCAACACTAACCCTATTAATTTATATGCCTAATCCCAAAATCAGGTTAATATGCTAACATATAATGACCCGAATACCCTTACATGAGTCCCGACTAGTATAAAAAGTACCAAAAATCGATTACTATCCCCGAGTACTGAATTTTGACTATTTCGACCCATTTCGGATCAACCATGCACTCGAAATCACCATCCGAGTCACCTAACGTCAATATTCTATCTCAACCCAAAAATAGCCTACCCGTATGTCCTAACTGAGATACCGTCAATCCCCATCATTTCTATTCACTACAATATACTAACAATAGACCGAATTTAATTTACTTAATCACACTTAGTGAATTTTATTTACACATAAATATTAATTTTACTCTCACTAAGTAATATTATTTCAATAAAAAATATTATTACGAGCACACGTGTAATTAAAAATGTTGAAATTAATTATTCAAGATTACGGGGTGTTACATCTTTGTCATGCAATATTACTATTTATAGCGATATTGCGACTTTAATCCATCTGTGACCATATTTGAGTGAAAATTTAATCTTATATTTTTTACTTAAATTTATTCATTTTATATGTTTATAATGGATTGAATATGTGCTGTTAATTGTTTTGGAACGAAATTCCTTATTGCGTGTTGTTATCCCATGGTGGGAAAATGATCTTAATCTCTTTTTTTGTCATTGAATTTTGTTTACTTATTTTCTAGTGTTAATTATATTCTCGTCATATCATCTTTAAAATTTCCCTTTTTTCTAAATACCAATTCAATCTAATTCGAAATATTGTTCTATGTGGATTTTTGATACCCGAACTCGCCATTATACTTGTAAAACAAGTGTAGTTAAGGTTTAGGTTTTTGCATTGAGGTGTTGAACAAAACAATTACAGTTTCCTTACACGAACACACGGTTTATATTCAATCAAAATGGCATCATTGTCCGAGAATGGTGTATTTTAAGATTTTAGTGAATTAGTAGTTTACTTATATTTTTATATTCTTTTTTAATTTAAATTTATTCTATAGACTTGGGTATTTGAGAACAAAAAAATGTTATATTCTCGATCGCACACCTCCCTCCGTGGATTTTCCATCTACAAACGCTTCGATAATAATGTTTTTTAGAGTTATTTTGGTAATTATAATAGCTTGCATTTTTATAGGAATAATTCTCAAAGTTTCATTTTGAAGAATTCGCTGCTTCACATATTATTGTTCATGAGGGCCTTTGTATTCTTGAGAATAAAAATCTTGGTACCATTATCGGGAAGAAAATCATTGTTGGGAACAAGATTGGATGCATTATTCAAATCCAACGACGATTTTTCTTATGAGACATTTGAAGTTGAAGAATGTTTTCAACCAAATGAAGAATCAGAGGTTCTTGCGCCACCATTAATGAGTGGTAACTAGTTTAAAGGTTGGGATAATTAAACCACCATTAATGGGGTTTGAGCTTTAAAATTTAGGGCTTGATTTGAATGAATTTTAATTGAAACATTGTGTATTGAAATCGGAATATTAGGCATTTGACTTTCTTTGTCATGCAACAGTAGTATTTATTGAGATATTGCGACTTTAATCCTTTGGTGACCATATTTGAATTAAAGTTTAATCTTATATTTTTTAATCAAATTTATTCATTTTTAATGTTTATAATTAATTGAATATGCGTCGTTAATTGTTTTGGAACAAAATTCCTTATTATGTGTTGTCAACCCATGGTGGGAAAATGATCTTAATCTATTTTTTGTCATTTAATTTGGTCTAATTATTGACTGATGTTAATTATATTCTCATCAGACACTCTTTCACATTTCCACCATTTTCTAAGTACCAATTCAATTTAATCCTTAATACCGTTCTCCGTGGATTTTTGATACCCGATCTCGTCGTTATACTTGTAAAACAAGTGTAGTTAAGGTTTTGGTTTTTGCATTTAGGTGTTGAACCAAACAATTACAGCTTCCTTACATGAACACACGATTCATGCTCGATCAAAATGGCATCATTGTCTGGGAATGTTGTATTTTAGGATTTTAGTGATTTAGTACTTTATGTATATTTTTATATTATTTTTTTAATTTTCATTTCATTTATATACTTGGGCATTTGAGAACCATGAAACGCTGAATTCTCGATGGCACACCTCTCTCCATGGATTTCCCATCTACAAACTCTTCGATAATCAATCTTTGTAAAGTGATTTTGGTACCTATAATGGTTTGCGTTTGTACAGTAATAGTTTTCAAACTTTTCATTTTGAAGAATTCTCTCCTTCACCTATTATTGTGTATGAGGGACTTTGTATTCTTGAGAATCAAAAGCTTGGAATAATTATCGAGAAGAAAATCATAGTTGGGAACAAGAGTTGGATGTATTATTCGAATCCAACGATGATTTTTTTATGAGACGTTTGAAGTTAAAGAGTGCTTTCAACTAAATGAAGAATCAAAGGTTCTTGAGCTAATGATGCCTACTTTGGAAGAAACCATGCTTCTTTTCACCCAAAACATAATGGAGAACGATAATCGTGATACTTTGGAATTTGAATAACTTTACAAAGAATTGCTTTCTTCATTGAAAAACATAGAGGAACTTGAGACTTGTGTTTCACCGTAAACATCTTTAGAAGAATATAGAAAGTAAATCTTTCTCCTTTAAAATTCAATTGCCAAGCAATGATGAATCATTTGAGATTATCTTTATTTCATTCCCATTTTCGTTCTCCGTTATTGAACCATTATAAGTACCTCAAGATTCCTATGAGTCGGTTGAAATTTTTGAAATGTTTAATCCTTGTAGCGACAAGGAGTCTTTGCTTAAATTATTTTCCATGATGGGTTCTTCCTTTATGTGTACCCCACCTCCCTTTCCAATTGAAAAACCCTTGGGAGGATTTTTTTTTATACAACTTGTTCTTGTCTGTTGTTCAATCCAAACCCTCAATCATCATTCTACGATTTTTAATTGGTAATGGTTCCTTTTATCCGCCCAAACCATGTCTTCCATTGGTTAAGCGAAATTTCTATTTTTTTAGGCATGGAAGAAAATGAGGGTACATCAATTATCCCTCAAAGTCAAATCGTATTCTAGGTGGACCCTAAATTTTTTAACCTCTAGTGTATAGTTAGTTAGACATTAAAATTGTAGGTTATACATATTAGTTTATTTAATTTTTTTTTAATCATAGTCTAGTGTAATTAGTTAAAGTTTTTGTTATTTTCTTTTCTCATGCTTGGGTATAAAATATTTTATAGAATAATTAGAATTGTACATATTGGGGATCTCTCCATTTTGGATAATATTTTTCTTTTCCTCTCTTTACATTGTGTTCTTAACTCACATTGAGGACAATGCAACATTTAAGTTAGGAGTGTTGGTTGTTCTTCCCATTCATTAGTAGTTTCTTTGATTTGATTACATTTTCTCATCAAGAGTATTTTTTTTATTGAAAAAATAAAAAAAATCAAAATTATATTCATAATTTTCTCCTTCATTGGGCATTTTCCCATTGTTTTCTATGATAAGTTTAAATAAATGCCCGATCCAATAGATAATTCAATGATTCATGTTCTCATTTTGAGAAGTTATTAAACTTTTGTCCTTGAATCATTGATATTATGAAAAACTTCAAACCCATAAACACATGAACTTTTCTTGTTTAAATGTTTTGGTTTAAGATTTTTATAATTCCGTAGTGTTTTGTTTCATTTATATATACTTACACTAAGCGAGTGTTGTAAGTTTTTTTATTTGTGAGTATTTATACATTAATCATTTCTTCTAGAAAATGATAAAGGTGTCATTAATCTCACTATTCTTTCAATTATCATTTATTGATTGAGTTCATTTTGCAATATGTTAATTGAGCATGATTTTTAAAGTCCCCTTTTACTAAAGAATTGCGTAAACTTCAAGAAAGGATCATAGGACATCTTTGTTATTATACCAATATTGACCTTGACCTAACCCTATATAGTTCCCTAGTAAATCCCTTTGATTCTAAATATTACTTTTAGTTGAAAATCCAAAATCCCATAACCAACTCTAAATTGAAGTTTTTACACCATATATATATATATCACATTCCATACATTTTTTAGAATTATACTTGTGATTTAATGATGTAATTGTTATGTGATTGCAATTAAGCATGTGAGAGAGAAAGAAAAGGAAAAGTAAAGAAAAGTAAAAGAAAATAGAAAAGAAGAAAACAAAATAAAATGATGAGAAAAGAGAAGAAAAGAAAAGAAATAGAAAGTATTTTCCTTGTTGTAAATGGTGTTCAATAATATTTGTTACTCTCCAATGTTATATCCATTGCTTTTATGGAAATTATATTCTAATTTTGAAATTGTCCACAATTCCCCATTTATCCCAAGTATTATCCCTCGAACACATTGAATCCATAAATATCCCCTTCATTCCATAACCCTAACCCCAAACCTACGTTACAACACTTGAAAGTCCTATGTTATCCCTTTGTGAAATTTATTCAAAGTTGATAATAGTAGCAATAATTTATGAAAATGCATTTTTCCTCCCTTATTGAATGATATCCTTTCACTGAGATTGCAATTTTTCATTTTATATATATCGCTCTTCATTAATGACATGTATGGGGCCTTGTTTCCATTTACATTTACTCTTTATGCTTGCATGTCCCATGTGTATTACACCATGTTCTTAGTGATTTCATTTGTTGAATGCACTACACCAAATCCTGCAAATGGTCACGCCCAGTGGGTCACGGCCCAAGTCCGCGACCAGCTGGTCACGGACTTAGGTCGTGACCATATCAATTTTTGGCGTGACCATATTCATTGCCACACTGAGTCATGGATGCTCCGGAAGTGGTCACGGCCCAAAACCCTGACCACTGTGGGTCACGACCCAAATCCGTGACCAGGGCGTGACCATATTGGCGCCAAATTCGCTCCAAAATTCCCTCTAAGCTTGGTCGCGGATGGGTCATGGACTTAGACCGTGACCACTTTCGGGAAAAAAAATTGGTCTCGCAATTGGGTTCATGGTTAGGGGCTGAAACCAAATTTTGAAGGGGTCACGGCTTGGGGTCGTGATCGTACCTCATTCGAAGGGTTGTTTGTCGCACATATTGGACTGCTGTTGGTCGCGCATGATGGGTCACGACCTAGAGCTGTGACCACTTCCAGGGAAAAACATTGGTCGCACAAATGCGGTCATGACTGGGGGCCGAAACCAAATTTTAAAGTGGGTCACGACTTGGGACCGTGACCATACCTCATTCGAAGGGATGTTGGTCGCGTATGGTGGATTGCTATTGGTTGAACATGGTGGGTCACGGCCTAGAGCCGTGACCAGTGCTCAAGGGGATAACTAATTGGTCGCAGAGGTTAGGTCACGGCTCTAGGTCGTGACCAGGTCAACATATTAATAGACGATTTTCTAACAACGCACTTAAATTTCTGCCATTCGCGGTTTAGCTTGGACGATTTGGGCCATTTGGGATTTCTGCTATTTGGGGTTTTTGTTGATTTCATCTAAGATTCATGAAAGGTATGTGGGTATATGTGTGTGCATTTCGATTTGTTTTGATTTGTGGCAGCTATGGGTGTATGTGAGTGTATGCGTGCATGTGTGTATGTATATGTGTGTGTGTATGTGTGTGTGTTCATTTCGATTTGTTTTGATTTGTGGCAGCTATTTGTGTGTATATGGGTGTGTGTGTGTGTATAGATTAGGACAATAAACCCTAGATTGTATGTGTGTATTTTTTTTACAAAATAGTATTTAAAAGTCTATACATTATGTATGTGTATGTGCGTGCATGTGTGTATGTATAGATTATGTCAATAAACCCTAGATTGTATGTGTGTGTATTTTTTTTTTGACAAAATATTATTCAAAACTCTAGACATTATATTTTTTTGACAAAATATAATAAAATGTATTTATAATAAGTAAAAAAAATTACAACCTCCTTGTTGTTGGTTATATGTAGGCATAGGTTTATGTCAAAAAAATATTAGGGTTTAAGTAAACCCTAGATTGTATGTATGTGTATGTATAGATTATGTCAATAAAACCTAGATTGTATGTGTGTGTATTTTTTTGACAAAATATGCTTGTCTTATTTTTTTTTGACAAAATATAATTAAATGAATTTTTTTGACATAGTAGTCGCAAACACGTGGGCACATTACTATAGTGAGATATTGTTGGCTTGGCTGTTGGATTCTATGTTGTATTTATTGAATTTATACTAGTGTCGATAAATGTCCATGTTATTAAATTTTTTGGGTGTGTTCTTGATTTGCCTATGAAAAAGTATATCACATATCTTGCGATTAATGTGCATTTTTTGACGTTTACGTCAAGATATTATGAGGCTACAACTTGACATGGAACAAATACACCACCGCCAGCTGATCTCTGCTCTATCGCCGATTGAATCTCCACTCCACCGACCACCATAGCATGTTCCTATATCTACCTCTCCCACACGCACAAACGCACAATGGAACACATGCACGCACACCTACATCAATTTCTTTATGTCGGGGTTAGATCCAGACATCAAGGTGGGCGGTCGGCACTAGATCTGCATTGGGTCCGTGCCGATTGAAGCTGGAAAAGGGTTTGGTTGGTCGGGGGTTGCTGGTGGTAGGGTTTTGGTATGGTGGTGGTTGGTTGGAGGGAGTGCGGGGGGCAGAAGCTAAAGGTGCGGTGGTAGTTGAAATGACGGAGGAGGAATTGAAGGGATTGTGATGATGGGAGATTTTTTTATTTATTTTTACTTTTTAATTGTTTTAATTTTATTTTTGGGTTGGGATATTTTTTTTTCTATTTTAGGTAAAAAAATGGAGGGAATCCTGTTTCTAGGCTTAATTACAACAAATTAATATTTAATGGGGTGAATTTGTCCGGTTTTTTTAAGGGGTGTCCCATAACTCTTATGGTCCTTATTAACTTTTATGTTGTTTTATGCGCTTTTAAGATTTTGACATCTAAATGTGCAATGTTTACTAGTTCAAGTTATTTAGAAATGTTTCTCCTCAAATTATTAATGATGAAATTGATTATTTACGATTAAGTCGTACATGTTGTCTCCTAAGTAACACGAATTCAATTGTTTAATAAAATATGAAATGATAATAATTTTAAGAAACATTCACAACATTACATTGTTATGTTTAATGTGTAGCTGATGAGAGAAAACAATTATTGTTTCAGGTGTTTGTTTTATTTGCTTCCAGAAACTTCTCAAGAAAATGCCATGGTTAAAGTGTGAGGTGCACTGTCAACTCAATTCTTTTGGTGGATGCTCAAGGTTTGATTTATTGGCTTAATTCTTCAATTATACATTACATTTATATTTACTCTCTTTGTCTTTCAACTGTTCGTTGGTTTGTTATTTTATTTTCAAAAAGTTAGACTTATGCATAAAAAACATGCCATCGAAGGGTGTACGACAGGGATCCCGATTTGAGTGTACGATGTAAATTTGAGTGTACGACGGGGATCCCGATTTGAGTGTACGATGAGGATCCCGGTTTGAGTGTACGATCGTGTAGTCACGAGGATCCAGGTTTGAGTGTACGACGTAAATTTGCAAAAAAAAAAGACTTAAGGATAAAAAATTGCAATCGATGGGTGAAAATGTAAAACAGCCACAAAACGCTTCCATAAGTGTTACGAACACTCTCACGGGACCAATTTGACCCGTAGGAACCGACCGCGTAGTCACGGGGCTTCCGGTTTGAGTGTACGATGTAAATTTGTAAAATGTTAGACTTAAGCATAAAAACATGCCATCGAAGGGTGAAACATAAAACAAACACAAAACGGTCTCGTAAGAGTCACGAGCACCTTGCAGGGGACCAATGTGACTCGTAGAAACCGACCACGTAGTCACGGGGCTCCCGGTTTGAGTGTACGACGTAAATTTACAAAAAAATGACTTAAGCATAAAAACATGCCAACTAATGACGAAAACATAAAACAGCCATAAAACGGTCCCGTAAGAGTCATGAACACCTCACACGGGACCAATATCACTCGTAGGAACCCACTGCGTAGTCACGGGCCTTCCGGTTTGAGTGTATGATGTAAATTTGCAAAAAATTTAGACTTAGCATAAAAACATGCCATCGAAGGATGAAAATATAAAATAAACACAAAACAGTCCAGTAAGAGTCACGAACACCTCGCACGGGACCAATGTGACTCGTACGAACCGACCGCGTAGTCACGGGGCTCCCGATTTGAGTGTACGACGTAAATTTGTAAAACGTTAGACTTAAGCATAAAAACATGCCATCGAAGGGTGAAAACGTAAAACAGACGCAAAATGATCTCATAAGAGTCACGAGCACCTCGCACGGGACCAATGTGACTCGTAGGAACCGACCGCGTAGTCACATGGCTCCCGGTTTGAGTGTACAATGTAAATTTGTAACAATTTAGACTTAAGCATAAAAATATGCCATCGAAGGGTGAAAACGTAAAACAGCCACAAAACGGTCCCGTAAGAGTCACGAACACCTCGCACGGGACCAATGTGACTCATAGGAACCGATCGCGTAGTCTCGGGGCTACCGATTTGAGTGTATGACTTAAATTTGCAAAAAATAGACTTAAGAATAAAACATGCCATCGAAGGGTGAAAACGTAAAATAGCGCCAAAACGGTCGAGTAAGAGTCACGAACACCTCGCACGGGACCAATGTGACTTGTAGAAACCGACTGCGTAGTCACGGGGCTCCCGGTTTGAGTGTACGATGTAAATTTGTAAAAAATATACTTAAGCATAAATACTTAACATCGAAGTGCGAAAATGTAAAGCATCCACAAAACGGTCCCGTAGGAGTTACGAACACCTCTCACGGGACCAATGTGACTCGTAGGAATCGACCACGTAGTCATGGGGCTCCCGATTAGAGTGTATGACGTAAATTTTCAAAAAAATAGACTTAAGCATACAAAGTTGCCATTGAAGGGTGAAAACATAAAGCAGTGATAAAACGGTCTCGTTAGAGTCACGAACACCTCGCACGGTATCGATGTAACTCGTAGGAACCAGCCACGTAGTCATAGTGCTCCCGATTTGAGTGTACGACGAAAATTTGCGAAAAATAAGACTTAAGTATAAAAACATGCCATCAAAGGGTGAAAACGTAAAACAACCAGAAAACGGTCCCGTAAGAGTCACGAATGCCTCGCACGGGACCAATGTGACTCGTAGGTACCGACCGGTTAGTCACAGGACTCCCGGTTTGAGTGTACGACGTAAATTTTCAAGAATTAGTCTTAAGCATAAAAACATACAATCGAAGGGTGAAAACATAAAAAAAACCCCAAAATGGTCTCGTAACAGTCACAAGCACCTCGCACGGGACCAATGTGACTCGTAGGAACCGACCGCGTAGTCACGAGGCTCCCGATTTGAGTGTACGACTTAAATTTGCAAAAAACTAGACTTAAGCATAAAAACATGACATCGAAGGGTGAAAACGTAAAACAGCAACAAAACGGTCCGGTAAGAGTCATGAACACCTCGCACGGGACCAATGTGACTCGTAGAAACCGACCGCATAGTCACGGGCCTCCTAGTTTGAGTGTACGATGTGAATTTGCAAAAAATTAGACTTAAGCATAAAAACATGACATCGAAGTGCAAAAATGTAAAACATCCATAAAATGGTCCCGTAAGAGTCACGAACACCTCTTAAGGGACCAATGTGACTCGTAGGAATCGACCACGTAGTCACGGGGCTCCTGATTAGAGTGTATGACGTAAATTTGCAAAAAATAGACTTAAGCATAAAAACTTGACATTGAAGGGTGAAAACATAAAACAGTGACAAAACGGTCCCGTAAGAGTCACGAACACCTCAAATGGGACTAATGTGACTCGTAGGAATCGATCGCGTAGTCACGGGGATCTCAGTTTGAGTGTACGACGTAAATTTGCAAAAAAAATAGACTTAAGTATAAAAAATTGCAATCGATGGGTAAAAATGTAAAACAGCCACAAAACGGTCCCGTAAGTGTCACGAACACCTCTTACGGGATCAATGTGACTCGTAGGAATCGACCGAGTAGTCACGGGGCTCCCTATTTGAGTGTACGACGTAAATTTGTAAAAAGTTAGACTTAAGCATGAAAACATGCCATCGAAGGGTGAAAACATAAAACAGACACAAAACGGTCTCGTAAGAGTCACGAGCACCTCGCACAGGATCAATGTGGCTCTTAGAAACCGACCGCATAGTCATGGGGCTCTCGGTTTGAGTGTACGATGTAAATTTACAAATAATTTGACTTAAGCGTAAAAACATGCCATCGAATGGTGAAAACGTAAAACAGTCATAAAACGGTCCGGTAAGAGTCACGAGCACCTCACACGGGACCAATGTGACACGTAGGAACCGACCGCGTAGTCACGGTACTCCCAGTTTGAGTGTACAACGTAAATTTGTAAAACATTAAGACTTAAGCATAAAAACATGCCATCGAGGGGTGAAAAATGTAAAACAACCACAAAACGATCCCGTAAGAGTGACGAGCACCTCGCACGGGACCAATGTGACTCGTAGGAATCGATCGCGTAGTTAAGGCACTCCCGCTTTGAGCATACGACCTAAATTTGTCAAACGTTAGACTTAGGTATACAAACATACTTTTATAGGGTGAAAATGTTAAAACAACCATAAAATGGTCCCGTAAGAGTCATGAACACCTCGCACGGGATCGATGTAACTCGTAAGAACCGGTCGCGTAGTCACGGCGCTCTCGATTTGAGTGTATGACGTAAATTTGCAAAAATTTACACTTAAGCATAAAAACATGCCATCGAAGGGTGAAAACGTAAAATAACCACAAAACGATCCCGTAAGAGTCACGAACACCTCGCATGGGACCAATGTGACTCGTAGGAACCGATCGCGTAGTCACGGGGCTCCCGGGTGAGTGTACGACGTAAATTTGCAAAAATTAGACTTAAGCATAAAAACATGCCATCGAAGGGTGAAAACATAAAACAACCACAAAACCGTCCTGTAAGAGTCACGAACACCTCGTACGGGATCAATGTGACTTGTAGGAACCGATCGCGTAGTCACGGGGCTACCGATTTGAGTGTACGACTTAAATTTGCAAAAAATTAGACTTAAGCATAAAAACATGCCATCGATGGGTGAAAACGTAAAAAAGTGACAAAACGGTCTGGTAAGAGTTACGAACATGTCGCACGGGACCAATGTGACTTGTAAAAATCGATCGCGTAGTCAAGGAGCTCCCGGTTTGAGTGTACGACGTAAATTTGCAAAAAATAGACTTAAGCATAAAAACATGCCATCGAAGGGTGAAAACGTAAAATAGCCACAAAACGGTCCCATAAGAGTCACGACCATCTCGCACGGGACCAATGTGACTCGTAGGAGCCGAACGCATTATTACGGGGCCCCCGATTTGAGTGTACGATGTAAATTTGCAAAAATAAGATTATGAAATCCCTACCTTATAATGTCATCCTAATCTTATGAATTTCAAATAGATATTTAAAGGCTTTCTCGCAGGTTAGTCAATTCCACTTTAGAGCATATCCATTATTGAATTCAACATACAAGATCACCTTCCTTGAGACTAACACCCTAAAAACTTCCGTAACTAAAAACAGTTAACCGTTCATATTATAATAGTTAATGAGTTCATAGTGCTGCTGGGATATGATATTGTGGGACCTAGATAGGATACAATGATAAAAGAGGCATCTCCACTATAAAAATGGACTGTCAGGTCATTAGAGTAACAAAAATGTACTATGATATGTAATGGCACCAAGAAAAGCTACTGCGATAATAGGTTTACTCATGGGGTCTACACCATCAGTCCTCGTCATGAACTGTGAGTTCATTAGAGTAACCAAAATCAATCATATGGTGATGATTAGTCAGTGATCAAGTGTACGTGGTAAACTTTTAGTCTGGAAATAAAACATAGCATAATATGGTGGTCTTGTACAAGCACAAGTACACAGTGATATTCTTGACAGTACATAATGTCAACAAGTTCAACTGTTCGACAATCAATACTAACTGTTAGTTAGAAAGACTCGAGAAATTCTCCCATGAAGGAGCTTGCAAAATGGGTAAGATGTTCTAATGAAAGGGAGTACTAATACTGTTAACTAGAACAAATCAAAAAACATATTTCACAGCGGCTTTAAAATATCCTCAGGATCATTGTTATCATGTTTTTTTTCAAATTTTGTATGTTTATTTATATTGGATGAATTCAATGTTTAGAAAATAAATGTGCAACCTTCACTCATTCATTTGGACAATGGAGGCATACGTATAGTAAATCGAGACACATATATTTTATTTCATAGAGCATGATACGTTCTAGAAATCATACATACTGGTACAGGTCCTACACGCGGTTGTGCATCATTAAGTCAAGACCAAATTATGATATTAATTAAGATAGTGTTTTTCTATTGGACATATATACTGGTACAGGTCCTACTCGCTGCCACACTACTGCACCTGCTACTGCCACGCTACTAAATACATATAATACACTAGATAGAGGACAGCACGGGCTACTACCTCACTGCCATGACAACAACACCTACTACTGCCCCAATCCCCCCTACTAGTGCTACTGCCCCTGCCCCAAGCCCCCTGCTCCTCTTGCTTATGCTGCTTCTACTACCTTAAAACCTTCTTCTAAGATTTAAACACCTGCTCCTCTTACTTATACGATGCTTGAGAAAGTGATACCAAGAATTTCAAGTTACTCTAGAGTTCGATATAAAGTTATTCAACATAATGGAAAGATAAATATATATATATATATATATATATATATAACAATTGTATATAACTGTTATATATAACAGTATAAATATATAACTCTTAAATAAAATAATATGTATATTATATATAACATAGTATATCAAATATATATATATAACAGTTATATATACACTGTTATATATAACTGCTAATTGTATATATATAACTGTTGTACATATTTTACATATATATATATATATATATATATATATATATATATATATAACGCAGCCACGGCAATTTGCATATTTCTAGACTTAGGCATAATAACATGGCATTAGAGGGTGAAAACTCGAAACAACCCTGTGGGTTGCACCAACACCTCCCACGGGACCAATGTAACTCGTAGGAATTGACCGCACAGCCGCGACACTCCCAGTTTGAGAATACGGTGGTAATTTGCATATTTCTAGACTTAAGCAAAACATGGCGTTAGAGGGTGAAAACTCGAAACAACCCCCAAACGGCCCCGCACCAACACCTCCCACGGGACCAATGTAACTCGTAGGAACTGACCCCGCAGTCGCGGGTCTCCCAGTTTGAGAATACGACGATCATTTGTATATTTCTAGACTTGGGCTTAAAAACATGGTGTTAAAGGGTGAAAACTCGAAACAACCCCCGAACATCCCCGTGGGTGGCACCAACACCTCCCACGGGACCAATATAACTCGTAGGAACTGACCCCTCAGTCACGGGTCTCCCAGTTTGAGAATACGATAATAATTTGCATATTTCTAGACTTATGTTTAAAAACATGGCGTTAGTGGGTGAAAACCCAAAATAGCCACTGAACGTCCCCGTGGGTGGCACCAACACCTCCCACGGGACCAATGTAACTCGTAGGAACAGACCACGCATCCGCGGGACTCTCGGTTTGAGAATAGGATGGTAATTTGTATATTTCTAGACATAGGTATAAATACATGGCGTTAAAGGGTGAAAACCCAAAATAGCCCCCGAACGTCCCCGTGGGTGGCACCAACACCTCCCACAGGACCAATGTAACTCGTAGGAACTAACCGCGCAGCCGCGACACTCCCGGTTTGAGAATATGATGGTAATTTGGGCGTTAGAGGGTGAAAACTCAAAACAACCCCCCAACGGCCCCGTGGGTGTCACCAACACCTGCCACGGGACCAATATAACTCGTAAGAAACTGATCGCGCAGCCGCGGCACTCCCGGTTTGAGAATATGACGGTAATTTGCATATTTCTAGACTTAGGCATAAAAACATGGCGTTAGAGGGTGAAAACCCAAAACAGCCCCCGAACGTCCCCCGTGGATGGTACCAACACCTCCAACGGGACCAATGTAACTCGTAGGAACTGATCGCGCAGCCACGATACTCCCGATTTGAGAATACGACGGTAATTTGCATATTTCTAGACTTAAGCATAAAAACATGGCGTTAGAGGGTGAAAACTTAAAACAACCCCCGAACGGCCCCGTGGGTGGCACCAACACCTCCCACGGGACCAATGTAACTCGTAGGAACTGACCGCGCAGCTGCGACACTCCCGTTTTGAGAGTACGACCGTAATTTGGGAGTTAGAGGGTGAAAACTCGAAACAACCCCCGAACGGTCCCGTGGGTGTCACCAACACCTGCCACGGGACAAATATATAACTCATAAGAAACTGATCGCGTAGTGGCGGCACTCGCGGTTAGAGAATATGACGGTAATTTGCATATTTCTAAACTTAGGCATAAAAAGATGGCGTTAGAGGGTGAAAACCCAAAACAGCCCCCGAACGTCCCCGTGGGTGGCACCATCACCTCCAACGGGACCAATGTAACTCGTAGGAACTGACCGCGCAGCCGCGGCACTCCGAGTTTGAGAATACGATGGTAATTTGCATATTTTTATACTTAAGCATAAAAACATGGCGTTAGAGGGTGAAAACTTGAAACAACCCCCGGACGGCCCCGTGAGTGGCACCAACACCTCCCACGGGGCCAATGTAACTCGTAGTAACTGACCGCGCAGCCGCGACACTCCCGTTTTGAGAATATGACGATAATTTGAATATTTCTAGACTTAAGCAAAACAGGGCGTTAAAGGGTGAAAACTCGAAACAACCCCCTAACATCCCCGTGGGTGGCACCAACACCTCCCACGGGACCAATATAACTCATAGGAACTGAACCTGCAGTCGCGGGTCTTTCGGTTTGAGAATACGACGATAATTTGAATATTTCTAGACTTAGGCTTAAAAACATGGCGTTAGTGGGTGAAAACCCAAAATAGCCCCCGAACGACCCGTGGGTGGCACCAACACCTCCAACGGGACCAGTGTAACTCGTAGAAACTGATCGTGCAGCCGCGGGACTCTCGGTTTGAGAATACGATGATAATTTGCATATTTCTAGACTTAGACATAAAAACATGGTGTTAGAGGGTGAAAACCCAAAACAGCCCCCGAACGTCCCCGTGGGTGGCACCAACATCTCCCACGGGACCAATGTAACTCGTAGGAACAGATCGCTTAGCTGCAGTAATTTGTATATTTTTCTAAACTTAAGCATAAAAACGTGGCGTTAGAGGGTGAAACTTGAAACAACCCCCGAACGGCCCCGTGGGTGGCATCAACACCTCCCACGGGACCAATGTAACTCGTAGGAACTGACCCCGCAGTCGCGGGTCTCCCAATTTGAGAAGTACGATGATCATTTGTATATTTCTAGACTTGGGCTTAAAAACATGGTGTTAAAGGGTGAAAACACGAAACAACCCCGGAACATCCCCGTGGGTGGCACCAACACCTCCCACGGGACCAATATAACTCGTAGGAACTGACCCCGCAGTCGCAGGTCTCCCCTTTTGAGAATACGATGATAATTTGCATATTTCTAGACTTATGCTTAAAAATATGACGTTAGTGGGTGAAAACCCAAAATAGCCCCTAAACGTCCCCGTGGGTGGCACCAACACCTCCCACGGGACCAATGTAACTCGTAGGAACAGATCGCGCAGCCGCGGGACTCCCGGTTTGAGAATACGATGGTAATTTGCATATTTCTAGACATAGGCATAAAAACATGGCGTTAGAGGGTGAAAACCCAAAACTACCCCTGAACATCTCCGTGGGTAGCACCAACACCTCCTACGGGACCAATGTTACTCGTAGGAACTGACCGCGCAGCCGCGACACTCCCGGTTTGAGAATATGATGGTAATTTGGGCGTTAGAGGGTGAAAACTCGAAACAACCCCCAAACGACCCCGTGGGTGTCACCAACACCTTCCATGGGACCAATATAACTCGTAAGAAACTAATCGCGCAACCGCGACACTCCCGATTTGAGAATATGATGGTAATTTGCATATTTATAGACTTAAGCATAAAAACATGGGTTTAGAGGGTGAAAACCCCAAACATCCCCCGAACGTCCCCGTGGGTGGCACCAAAACCTCCAACGCGACCAATGTAACTCGTAGGAACTGATCGCGCAGCAGCGGCACTCCCGGTTTGAAAATACGCCGGTAATTTTCATATTTCTAGACTTAAGCATAAAAACATGACGTTAGAGGGTGAAAACTTGAAACAACACCCGAACGGCCCAATAGGTGGCACCAACACCTCCCATAGGACCAATGTAACTCGTAGGAACTGACCGCGCAGCTGCGACAGTCCCGTTTTGAGAATACAACCGTAATTTGGGCGTTAGAAGGTGAAAACTCGAAACAACCCCCGAACGGTCCTGAGGGTGTCACCAACACCTTCCACAGGACCAATATAACTTGTAAGAAACTGATCGCGCAGTCGCGGCACTCCCGGTTTGAGAATATGACGGTAATTTGCATATTTCTAGACTTAGGCATAAAAAGATGGCATTAGAGGGGGAAAACCCAAAATAGTCCCCGAACGTCCCCGTGGGTGACACCACACCTCCAACGGGACCAATGTAACTCGTAGGAACTGATCGCGCAGCTGCGGCACTCGGAGTTTGAGAATACGACGGTAATTTGCGTATTTCTATACTTAAGCATAAAAACATGGCGTTAGAGGGTGAAAACTTGAAACAACCCCCAAACGGCCCTGTGGGTGGCACCAACACCTCCCACGGGACCAATGTTACTCGTAGGAACTGACCGCGCAGCCGCGACACTCCCGTTTTGAGAATACGACGATAATTTGAATATTTCTAGACTTAAGCAAAACAGGGCGTTAGAGGGTGAAAACTCGGAACAACCCCCGAACATCCCCGTGGGTGGCACCAACACCTCCCACGGGACCAATATAACTCATAGGAATTGACCCTGCAGTCGCGGGTCTTCCGGTTTGAGAATACGATAATAATTTGTATATTTCTAGACTTAGACATAAAAACATGGCGTTAGAGGGTGAAAACCCAAAACAGCCCCCGAACGTCCCCATGGGTGGCACCAACACCTCCCACGGGACCAATGTAACTCGTAGGAACTGATCGCGCAGCCACGGGACTCCCTATTTGGGAATGCGACGGTAATTTGCTTATTTCTATACTTAGGCATTAAAACATGGCGTTAGAGGGTGACAACCTAAAACAGCACCCGAACGTCCTCGTGGGTGTTACCAACACCTCTCACGGGACCAATGTAACTCGTAGGAACTGACCGTGCAGCCGCGGCACTCCCAGTTTGAGAATACGACGGTAATTTGCATAATTATAGACTTAAGCGTAAAAATATGGCGTTAGAGGGTGAGAACTTGAAACAACCCCCGAAAGGCCCCGTGGGTGGCACCAACACCGCCAACAGTACAAATGTAACTCGTAGGAACTGACCGCGCAGCCGCGACACTCTCGTTTTGAGAATACGACGGTAATTTGCATATTTCTAGACTTCAGCAAAACATGGCGTTAGAGGGTGGAAACTCGAAACAACCCCCGAACGGCCTGTGGGTGGCACCAAGACCTCCCACGGGACCAATATAACTCATAGGAACTGACCGCACAGTCGCGACACTCCTGTTTTGAGAATACCATGGTAATTTGCATATTTTTAGACTTAAGCAAAACATGGCGTTAGAGGGTGAAAACCCAAAACAGCACCCGAAACGTCCCCGTGGGTGATACCTACACCTCCCACGGGACGAAGGTAACTCGTAGGAACTGACCGCCCAATCGCGGCACTCCCGGTTTGAGAATACGACGGTAATTCGCATAATTCTAGACTTAGCGTAAAAACATGGCGTTAGATGGTGAAAACTTGTAACAACCCTTGAATGGCCCCATGGGTTGAACCAACACCTCCCACTGTCGTAGGAACTGACCGCGCAGCCTCGAGACTCCCGTTTTGAGCATACGACGGTAATTTACATATTTCTAGACTTAAGCAAAACATGGCGTTAGAGGGAGAAAACTCGAAACAACCCCCGAACGGCCCCGTGGGTGGAACCAACACCTCCCACGGGACCAATATAACTCGTAGGAACTGACACCGCAGTCGCGAGTCTCCCAGTTTGAGAATACGATGGTAATTTGCATATTTCTAGACTTAAGCAAAACATGGCGTTAGAGGGTGAAAATGCGAAACAACCCCCAAACGGCCCCGCACCAACACCTCCCACGGGACCAATGTAACTCGTAGAAACTGACCCCGCAGTCGCGGGTCTCCCGGTTTGAGAATACGACGATCATTTGCATATTTCTAGACTTAGGCTTAAAAACATGGCGTTAGAGGGTGAAAATTCGAAATAGCCCCTGAACATCCCCGTGGGTGGCACCAACACCTCCCACGGGATGAATAAAACTCGTAGGAACTGACCCCACAGTCGTGGGTCTCTCGATTTCAGAATACGACGATAATTTGGCATATTTCTAGACTTAGACTTAAAAACATGGAATTAGTAGGTGAAAACCCAAAACAGCCTCCTAAAGTCCCCTGGGTGGCACCAACAGCTCCAACGGGACTAATGTAACTCATAGGAACTGACCGCGTAGCCGCGGCACTCCGAGTTTGAGAACACGACGATAATTTGCATATTTTTAGACTTAAGCATAAAAACATGGCGTTAGAGGGTGAAAACTTGAAACAACCACCGAACGGCCCCGTGGGTGGCACCAACACCTCCCACAGGACCAACGTAACTCGTAGGAACTTACCGCACACCCGCGACACTCCCATTTTGAGAATACGACGATAATTTGCATATTTCTAGACTTAAGCAAAATAGGGCGTTAGAGGGTGAAAACTCGAAACAGCCCCCGAACATCCCCGTGGGTGGTACCAATACCTCCCACGGGACCAATATAACTTAAAGGAACTGACCCTGCAGTTGCGGGTCTTTTGGTTTGAGAATACGATGATAATTTGAATATTTCTAGACTTAGGCTTAAAAACATGGCGTTAGTCGGTGAAAACCCAAAATAGCCCCCGAACGACTCGTAGGTGGCACCAACACCTCCCACGGGACCAGTGTAACTCGTAGGAACTGATCGCGCAGCCGCGGGACTCCCGGTTTGAGAATATGATAATAATTTGCATATTTCTAGACTTAGGCATAAAATCATGGCGTTAGAGGGTGAAAACCCAAAACTGTCCCCGAACGTCCCCGTGGGTGGCACCAACATCTCCCACGGGACCAATGTAACTCGTAGGAACTGACCGCTTAGCTACAGCACTCCCGGTTTGAGAATATGACGGTAATTTCCATATTTTTCTAGACTTAAGCATAAAAACATGGCGTTAGAGGGTGAAACTTGAAACAACTCCCGAACGGCCCCGTGGGTGGCACCAACACCTCCCACGGGACCAATGTAACTCGTAGGAACTGACTGCGTAGCCGCGACACTCCCGTTTTACGAATATGACAGTAATTTGCATATTTCTAGACTTAAGCAAAACATGGCGTTAGAGGGTGAAAACTCGAAACAACCCCCGAACGGCCCCGTGAGTGGCACCAACACCTCCCACGGGACCAATATAACTCATAGGAACTGACCGCACAGCCGCGGGACTCCCCGTTTTAGAATACGATGGTAATTTGCATATTTCTAGACTTAGGCATAAAAACATGGCGTTAGAGGGTGAAAACACAAAACAGCACCCGAACATCCCCGTGGGTGATACCAACACCTCCCACGGGACCGATGTAACTCATAGGAAGTGACTGCACAGTCGTGGCACTTCCCATTTGAGAATACGATGATAACTTGCATAATTCTAGACTTAAGCGTAAAAACATGGCGTTAGAGGGTGAAAACTTGAAACAAACCCCGAACGGCCCCGTGGGTGGCACCAACAACTCCCACGAGACCAATGTAACACGTAGGAACTGACCGCACAGTCGCGACACTCCCATTTTGAGAATACAAAGGTAATTTTCATATTGCTAGACTTAAGCAAAACATGGCGTTAAAGGGAGAAAACTCGAAACAACCCCCGAACGTCCCCGTGGGTGGAACCAACACCTCCCACGGGACCAATATAACTCATAGGAACTGACACCACAGTTGCGAGTCTCCCAGTTCGAGAATACAATGGTAATTTGCATATTTCTAGACTTAAGCAAAACATGGCGTTATAGTGTGAAAACTCGAAACAACCCCCGAACGGCCCCTCACCAACACCTCCCACGGGATCAATGTAACTCGTAGGAACTGACCCCTCAGTCGCGGGTCTCCCGATTTGAGAATACGACGATCATTTGCATATTTCTACACTTAGGCTTAAAAACATGGCGTTAGAGGGTGAAAACTCGAAACATCCCCCGAACATCCCCGTGGGTGGCACCAACACCTCCCACGGGACGAATATAACTCGTAGGAACTGACCCCGCAGTTGCGGGTCTCCCGGTTTGAGAATACGATGGTAATTTGCATATTTCTAGACTTAGCCATAAAAACATGACGTTAGAGGTTGAAAACCCTAAAGAGCCCCCGTGGGTGGCACCAACACCTCCCACGGGACCAATGTAACTTGTAGGAACTGACCGTGCAGCCCCGACACTCTCAGTTTGATAATACGTTGGTAATTTGCATATTTCTAGACATAAGCATAAAAACATGGCACTAGAGGGTGAAAACTTGAAACAACCCCCGAACGGCCCCGTGGGTGGCACCAACACCTCCCACGGGGCCAATGTAACTTTTAGGAACTGACCACGCTTCCGTGACACTCCCGTTTTGAGAATACGATGGTAATTTGCATATTTCTAGACTTAAGCAAATCATGGCGTTAGAGGGTGAAAACTCGAAACAACCCCCGAACGGCCCCGTGGGTGGCACCAACACCTGCCACAGGACCAATATAACTCATAGGAACTGATCGTGCAGCCGCGAGACTCCCGATTTGAGAATACAATGGTAATTTGCATATTTCTAGCCTTGGGCATAAAAACATGGCGTTAGAGGGTGAAAACCCAAAAAAGCCCCCGAACGTCCCCGTGGGTGATACTAACACCTCCAACGGGACCGATGTAACTCGTAGGAACTGACCGTGCAGCCGCGAAACTTCCGGTTTGAGAATACGACGGTAGTTTGCATAATTCTAGACTTAAGCGTAAAAACATGGCATTAGAGGGTGAAAACTTGAAACAACCCCGGAACGGCCCCGCGGGTGGCAACAACACCTCCCACAGGACCAATGTAACTCGTAGGAACTGACCGTACAGCCGCGACACTCCCGTTTTGAGAATACGACAGTAATTTTCATATTTCAATACTTAAGCAAAACATGGCGTTAGAGGGTGAAAACTCAAAACAACCCCCGAACGGCCTTGTGGGTGGCATCAACACCTCCTACGGGACCAATATAACTCGTAGGAATGGACCCCATAGTCGCGGGTCTCCCAGTTTGAGAATATGAAGATAATTTGCATATTTCTAGAATAAACCTTAAAAACATGGCGTTAGTGGGGGAAAACCCCAAACAACCCCCAAACGGCCCCGTGGGTGGCACCAACACCTCCCACGGGACCAATGTAACTCGTAGGAACTAATCGCGCAGCCGCGGGACTCCCGATTTGGGAATGCGACGGTAATTTGTATATTTCTAGACTTAGGCATAAAAACATGGCGTTAGAGGGTGAAAACCCAAAACATACTCCGAACGACCCCGTGGGTGGCACCAACACCTCCCACGGGACCAATGTTACTCGTAGGAACTGACCGCGTAGCCGCGGCACTCCCGGTTAGAGAATACGATGGTAATTTTCATATTTCTAGACTTAAGCATAAAAACATTGCGTTAGAGGGTGAAAACTTGAAACAACCCCCGAACGGCCCCATGGGTGGCACCAACACCTCCCACGGGACCAATGTAACTCGTAGGAACTGACCGCGCAGTCGCGATACTCCCATTTTGAGAATACGACGGTAATTTGCATATCTAGACTTAAGCAAAACATGACGTTAGAGGGTGAAAACTCCAAACAACCCCCAAACGGCCCTGTGGGTGGCATCAACACCTCCCATAGGACCAATATAACTCGTAGGAATTGACCCCGCTGTCGCGGGTCTCCCGGTTTGAGAATGCGATAATAATTTGTATATTTCTAGACTAAACCTTATAAACATGGCGTTAGTGGGTGAAAACCCAAAACAGCCCCCGAACGGCCCTGTGGGTGGCACCAACACCTCCCACGGGACCAATGTAACTCGTAGGAACTGATCGCCCAGCCGTGGGACTCCCGATTTGGGAATGTGATGGTAATTTGCATATATCTAGTCTTAGGCTTAAAAACATGGCGTTAGAGGGTGAAAACCCAAAACAACCCCTAAACGGCCCTGTGGGTGGCACCAAGACCTCCCACGGGACCAATGTAACTCATAGGAACTGACCGCGCAGCCGCGAGACTCCTAGTTTGAGAATACGACGATAATTTGCATATTTATATACTTAGGCATAAAAACATGGCGGTAGAGGGTGAAAACCAAAAACAGCACCCGAACGTCCCCGTGGGTGATACTAACACCTCTGACGGGACCAATGTAACTCGTAGGAACTGACCGTGCAGCCGCGGAACTCCCGGTTTGAGAATACGATGGTAATTTGCTTAATTCTAGACTTAAGCGTAAAAATATGACGTTAGAGGGTGAAAACTTGAAACAACCCCCGAACGGCCCCTGGGTGGCACTAACACCTCCCACAGGACCAATGTAACTCGTAGGAACTGATCGCGCAGCCGCGACACACCCGTTTTGAGAATACGATGGTAATTTGCATATTTCTAGACTTAAGCAAAATAGGGCATTAGAGGGTGAAAACTCGAAACAGCCCCCGAACATCCCCGGGGGTGGCACCAACATCTGCCACGGGACCAATGTAACTCGTAGGAACTGACCGCTTAGCTGCAGCACTCCCGATTTGAGAATACGACGGTAATTTCCATATTTTTCTAGACTTAAGCATAAAAACATGGCGTTAGAGGGTGAAACTTGAAACAACTCCCGAACGGCCCCGTGGGTGGCACCAACACCTCCCACGGGACCAATATAACTTATAGGAACTGACCCTGCAGTTGCGGGTCTTTCGGTTTGAGAATACGATGATAATTTGAATATTTCTAGACTTAGGCTTAAAAACATGGCGTTAGTGGGTGAAAACCCAAAATAGCCCCCGAACGACCCGTAGGTGGCACCAACACCTCCCACGGGACCAGTGTAACTCGTAGGAACTGATCGCCCAGCCGTGGGACTCCCGGTTTGAGAATATGACGATAATTTGCATATTTCTAGACTTAGGCATAAAAGCATGGCGTTAGAGGGTGAAAACCCAAAACTGCCCCCGAACGTCCCCGGGGGTGGCACCAACATCTGCCACGGGACCAATGTAACTCGTAGGAACTGACCGCTTAGCTGCAGCACTCCCGATTTGAGAATACGACGGAAATTTCCATATTTTTCTAGACTTAAGCATAAAAACATGGCGTTAGAGGGTGAAACTTGAAACAACTCCCGAACGGCCCCGTGGGTGGCACCAACACCTCCCACGGGACCAATGTAACTCGTAGGAACTGACTGCGTAGCCGCGACACTCCTGTTTTGCGAATATGGCGGTATTTTGCATATTTCTAGACTTAAGCAAAGCATGGCGTTAGATGGTGAAAACTCGAAACAACCCCCGAACGGCCCCGTGAGTGGCACCAACACCTCCCACGGGACCAATATAACTCGTAGGAACTGACCGCACAGCCGCGGGACTCCCCGTTTTAGAATACGATGGTAATTTTCATATTTCTAGACTTAGGCATAAAAACATGGCGTTAGAGGGTGAAAACACAAAACAGCACCCGAACATCCCCGTGGGTGATACATACACCTCCCACGGGACCAATGTAACTCATAGGAACTGATTGCACAGTCGCGGCACTTCCTATTTGAGAATGTGATAATAATTTGTATATTTCTAGACTAAACCTTATAAACATGGCGTCAGTGGGTGAAAACCCAAAACAGCCCCCGAACATCCCTGTGGGTGGCACCAACACCTCCCACGGGACCAATGTAACTCGTAGGAACTGATCGCCCAGCCGTGGGACTCCCGATTTGGGAATGTGATGGTAATTTGCATATATCTAGTCTTAGGCTTAAAAACATGGTGTTAGAGGGTGAAAACCCAAAACAACCCCTAAACGGCCCTGTGGGTGGCACCAAGACCTCCCACGGGACCAATGTAACTCATAGGAACTGACCGCGCAGCCGCGAGACTCCCAGTTTGAGAATACGACGATAATTTGCATATTTATATACTTAGGCATAAAAACATGGCGTTAGAGGGTGAAAACCTAAAACAGCACCCGAACGTCCCCGTGGGTGATACTAACACCTCTGACGGGACCAATGTAACTCGTAGGAACTGACCGTGCAGCCGCGGAACTCCAGGTTTGAGAATACGATGGTAATTTGCTTAATTCTAGACTTAAGCGTAAAAATATGACGTTAGAGGGTGAAAACTTGAAACAACCCCCGAACGGCCCCTGGGTGGCACTAACACCTCCCACAGGACCAATGTAACTCGTAGGAACTGATCGCGCAGCCGCGACACACCCGTTTTGAGAATACGATGGTAATTTGCATATTTCTAGACTTAAGCAAAATAGGGCGTTAGAGGGTGAAAACTCGAAACAGCCCCCGAACATCCCCGGGGGTGGCACCAACATCTGCCACGGGACCAATGTAACTCGTAGGAACTGACCGCTTAGCTGCAGCACTCCCGATTTGAGAATACCACGGTAATTTCCATATTTTTCTAGACTTAAGCATAAAAACATGGCGTTAGAGGGTGAAACTAGAAACAACTCCCGAACGGCCCCGTGGGTGGCACCAACACCTCCCACGGGACCAATATAACTTATAGGAACTGACCCTGCAGTTGCGGGTCTTTCGGTTTGAGAATACGATGATAATTTGAATATTTCTAGACTTAGGCTTAAAAACATGGCGTTAGTGGGTGAAAACCCAAAATAGCCCCCGAACGACCCGTAGGTGGCACCAACACCTCCCACGGGACCAGTGTAACTCGTAGGAACTGATCGCCCAGTCGTGGGACTCCCGGTTTGAGAATATGACGATAATTTGCATATTTCTAGACTTAGGCATAAAAGCATGGCGTTAGAAGGTGAAAACCCAAAACTGCCCCCGAACATCCCCGGGGGTGACACCAACATCTGCCACGGGACCAATGTAACTCGTAGGAACTGATCGCTTAGCTGCAGCACTCCCGATTTGAGAATACGACGGCAATTTCCATATTTTTCTAGACTTAAGCATAAAAACATGGCGTTAGAGGGTGAAACTTGAAACAACTCCCGAACGGCCCCGTGGGTGGCACCAACACCTCCCACGGGACCAATGTAACTCGTAGGAACTGACTGCGTAGCCGCGACACTCCTGTTTTGCGAATATGGCGGTAATTTGCATATTTCTAGACTTAAGCAAAACATGGCGTTAGAGGGTGAAAACTCGAAACAACCCCCGAACGGCCCCGTGAGTGGCACCAACACCTCCCACGGTACCAATATAACTCGTAGGAACTGACCGCACAGCCGCGGGACTCCCCGTTTTAGAATACGATGGTAATTTTCATATTTCTAGACTTAGGCATAAAAACATGGCGTTAGAGGGTGAAAACACAAAACAGCACCCGAACATCCCCGTGGGTGATACCAACACCTCCCACGGGACCAATGTAACTCATAGGAACTGATTGCACAGTCGCGGCACTTCCTATTTGAGAATGTGATAATAATTTGTATATTTCTAGACTAAACCTTATAAACATGGCGTTAGTGGGTGAAAACCCAAAAAAGCCCCCGAACGTCCCTGTGGGTGGCACCAACACCTCCCACGGGACCAATGTAACTCGTAGGAACTGATCGCCCAGCCGTGGGACTCCCGATTTGGGAATGTGATGGTAATTTGCATATATCTAGTCTTAGGCTTAAAAACATGGTGTTAGAGGGTGAAAACCCAAAACAACCCCTAAACGGCCCTTTGGGTGGCACCAAGACCTCCCACGGGACCAATGTAACTCATAGGAACTGACCGCGCAGCCGCGAGACTCCCAGTTTGAGAATACGACGATAATTTGCATATTTACATACTTAGGCATAAAAACATGGCGTTAGAGGGTGAAAACCTAAAACAGCACCCGAACGTCCCCGTGGGTGATACTAACACCTCTGACGGGACCAATGTAACTCGTAGGAACTGACCGTGCAGCCGCGGAACTCCAGGTTTGAGAATACGATGGTAATTTGCTTAATTCTAGACTTAAGCGTAAAAATATGATGTTAGAGGGTGAAAACTTGAAACAACCCCCGAACGGCCCCTGGGTGGCACTAACACCTCCCACAGGACCAATGTAACTCGTAGGAACTGATCGCGCAGCCGCGACACACCCGTTTTGAGAATACGATGGTAATTTGCATATTTCTAGACTTAAGCAAAATAGGGCGTTAGAGGGTGAAAACTCGAAACAGCCCCCGAACATCCCCGTGGGTTGCACCAACACCTCCCACGGGACCAATATAACTTATTGGAACTGACCCTGCAGTTGCGGGTCTTTCGGTTTGAGAATACGATGATAATTTGAATATTTCTAGACTTAGGCTTAAAAACATGGCGTTAGTGGGTGAAAACCCAAAATAGCCCCCGAACGACCCGTAGGTGGCATCAACACCTCCCACGGGACCAATGTAACTCGTAGGAACTGATCGCGCAGCCGCGGGACACCCGGTTTGAGAATATGACGATAATTTGCATATTTCTAGACTTAGGCATAAAAGCATGGCGTTAGAGGGTGAAAACCCAAAACTGCCCCCGAACGTCCCCGGGGGTGGCACCAACATCTCCCACGGGACCAATGTAACTCGTAGGAACTGACCGCTTAGCTGCAGCACTCCCGATTTGAGAATACGACGGCAATTTCCTTATTTTTCTAGACTTAAGCATAAAAACATGGCGTTAGAGGGTGAAACTTGAAACAACTCCCGAACGGCCCCGTGGGTGGCACCAACACCTCCCACGGGACCAATGTAACTCGTAGGAACTGACTGCGTAGCCGCGACACTCCTGTTTTGCGAATATGGCGGTAATTTGCATATTTCTAGACTTAAGCAAAACATGGCGTTAGAGGGTGAAAACTCGAAACAACCCCCGAACGGCCCCGTGAGTGGCACCAACACCTCCCACGGGACCAATATAACTCGTAGGAATTGACCGCACAGCCGCGGGACTCCCCGTTTTAGAATGCGATGGTAATTTTCATATTTCTAGACTTAGGCATAAAAACATGGCGTTAGAGGGTGAAAACACAAAACAGCACCCGAACATCCCCGTGGGTGATACCAACACCTCCCACGGGACCAATGTAACTCATAGGAACTGATTGCACAGTCGCGGCACTTCCTATTTGAGAATACGATGATAACTTGCATAATACTAGGCTTAAGCGTAAAAATATGGCGTTAGAGGGCAAAAACTTGAAACAAACCCCGAACGGCCCCGTGGGTGGCACCAACACCTCCAACGAGACCAATGTAACACGTAGGAACTGACCGCACAGTCGCAACACTCCCAGTTTGAGAATACAATGGTAATTTGCATATTTTTAGACTTAAGCAAAACATGGCGTTAGAGGGAGAAAACTCGAAACAACCCCCGAATGGCCCCGTGGGTGGAACCAACACCTCCCACGGGACCAATATAACTCATAGGAACTGACACCACAGTCGCGAGTCTCCCAGTTCGAGAATACGATGGTAATTTTCATATTTCTAGACTTAAGCAAAACATGGCGTTATAGTGTGAAAACTCGAAACAACCCCCGAACGACCCCTCACCAACACCTCCCACGGGACCAATGTAACTCGTAGGAACTGACCCCGTAGTCGCGGGTCACTCGGTATGAGAATACGACGATCATTTGCATATTTCTACACTTAGGCTTAAAACATGGCGTTAGAGGGTGAAAACTCAAAACAGCCCCCGAACATCCCCGTGGGTGGCACCAACACCTCCCACAGGACAAATATAACTCGTACGAACTGACCTCGCAGTTGCGGGTCTCCCGATTTGAGAATACGATGGTAATTTGCATATTTCTAGACTTAGCCATAAAAACATGACGTTAGAGGGTGAAAACCCTAAACAGCCCCCGTGGGTGGCACCAACACCTCCCACGGGACCAATGTAACTCGTAGGAACTGACCGTGCAGCCCCGACACTCTCGGTTTGATAATACGATGGTAATTAGCATATTTCTAGACATAAGCATAAAAACATGGCATTAGAGGGTGAAAACTTGAAACAACCCCCGAACGGCCCCGTGGGTGGCACCAACACATCCCACGGGGCCACTGTAACTCGTAGGAACTGACCGCGCTGCCGCGACACTCCTATTTTGAGAATACGATGGTAATTTGCATATTTCTAGACTTAAGCAAATCATGGCGTTAGAGGGTGAAAACTCGAAACAACCCCCGAACGGCCTCATGGGTGGCACCAACACCTGCCACAGGACCAATATAACTCATAGGAACTGATCGCGCAGCCGCGGGACTCCCGATTTGAGAATACAATGGTAATTTGCATATTTCTAGACTTAGGCATAAAAACATGGCGTTAGAGGGTGAAAACCCAAAACAACCCCCGAACGTCCCCATGGGTGATACCAACACCTCCCACGGCACCGATGTAACTCGTAGGAACTGACTGTGCAGCCGCGGCACTTCCGGTTTGAGAATACGACGGTAATTTGCATAATTCTAGACTTAAGCGTAAAAACATGGCGTTAGAGGGTGAAAACTTGAAACGACCCCCGAACGGCCCCGCGGGTGGCACCAACACCTCCCATATGACCAATGTAACTTGTAGGAACTGACCGCACAGCCGTGACACTCCCGTTTTGAGAATACGATGGTAATTTGCACATTTCAATACTTAAGCAAAACACGGCGTTAGAGGGTGAAAACTCAAAACAACCCCCGAACGGCCCTGTGGGTGGCATCAACACCTCCCACGGGACCAATATAACTCGTAGGAATGGACCCCGCAGTCGCGGGTCTCCCGGTTTGAGAATATGAAGATAATTTCCATATTTCTAGACTAAACCTTAAAAACATGGCGTTAGTGAGGGAAAACCCAAAACAGCCCCCGAACGGCCCCGTGGGTGGCAACAACACCTCCCACGGGTCCAATGTAACTCGTAGGAACTGATCGCGCATCCCCGGGACTCCCGATTTGGGAATGCGACGGTAATTTGCACATTTCTAGACTTAGGCATTAAAACATGGCGTTAGAGGGTGAAAACCCTAAATAGCCCCCGAACGACCCCGTGGGTGGCACCAACACCTCCCACGGGACCAATGTTACTCGTAGGAACTGACCGCGTAGCCGCGGCACTCCTGGTTAGAGAATACGATGGTAATTTTCATATTTCTAGACTTAAGCATAAAAACATTGCGTTAGAGGGTGAAAACTTGAAACAACCCCCGAACGGCCCCATGGGTGGCACCAACACCTCCCACGGGACCAATGTAACTCGTAGGAACTGATCGCGCAGTCGCGATACTCCCATTTTGAGAATACAACGGTAATTTGCATATCTAGACTTAAGCAAAACATGACGTTAGAGGGTGAAAACTCAAAACAACCCCCAAACGGCCCTGTGGGTGGCATCAACACCTCCCACGGGACCAATATAACTCGTAGGAATTGACCCCGCTGTCGCCGGTCTCCCGGTTTGAGAATATGATGATAATTTGCATATTTCTAGACTAAACCTTAAAAACATGGCGTTAGTGGGTGAAAACCCAAAACAGCCCCCGAACGGCCCCGTGAGTGGCACCAACACCTCCCACGGGACCAATGTAACTCGTAGGAACTGGTCGCCCAGCCGCGGGACTCCTGATTTGGGAATGTGATGGTAATTTGCATATATCTAGTCTTAGGCTTTAAAACATGGCGTTAGAGGGTGAAAACCCAAAACAACCCCTGAACGGCCCTATGGGTGGCACCAACACCTCCCACGGGACCAATGTAACTCATAGGAACTGACCGCGCAGCCGCGAGACTCCCATTTTGAGAATACGACGATAATTTGAATATTTCTATACTTAGGCATAAAAACATGGCGTTAGAGGGTGAAAACCTAAAACAGCACCCGAACGTCCCCGTGGGTGATACCAACACCTCTCACGGGACCAATGTAACTCGTAGGAACTGACCGTGCATCCGCAGAACTCCCGGTTTGAGAATACGATGGTAATTTGCATAATTCTAGACTTAAGCGTAAAAATATGACGTTAGAGGGTGAAAACTTGAAACAACCCCCGAACGGCCTCTTGGGTGGCACCAACACCTCCCACAGGACCAATGTAACTCGTAGGAACTGATCACGCAGCCGCGACACTCCCGTTTTGAGAATACGGCGGTAATTTGCATATTTCTAGACTGCAGCAAAACATGGCATTAGAGGGTGCAAACTCGAAACAACCCCCGAACGGCCTGTGGGTGGCACCAACACCTCCCACGGGACCAATATAATTCGTGGGAATTGACCCCGCAGTCGCGGGTCTCCCGGTTTGAGAATATAATGATAATTTTCATATATTTAGACTAATCCTTAAAAATAAGGCGTTAGTGGGTGAAAACCGATAACAGTTCCCAAACGGCCCCGTGGGTGGCACCAACACCTCACACGGGACCAATGTAACTCGTAGGAACTGACCGCGCAGCCGCGGGACTCCCGGTTTGGGAATGCGACGGTAATTTGCATATATCTAGAGGGTAAAAACCCAAAACAGCCCCCGAACGGCCCTGTGGGTGGCACCAACACCTCCCCCGGGACCAATGTAACTCGTAGGAACTGACCGCGTAGCCGCGAGACTCCCGGTTTGAGAATACGATGATAATTTGCATATTTTTAGACTTAGGCATAAAAACATGGCATTAGAGGATGAAAACCCAAAACAGAACCCGAACGTCCCCGTGGGTGATACCAACACCTCCCACGGGACCAATGTAACTCGTAGGAACTGACCTCGCAGCCGCGGCACTCCCAATTTGAGAATACGATGGTAATTTGCATAATTCTAGACTTAAGCGTAAAAACATGGCGTTAGATGGTGAAAACTTGAAACAACCCCCTAACGGCCCCGTGGGTGGATCCAACACCTCCCACGGGACCAATATAACTCGTAGGAACTGACCGCGCAGCCGCGACACTCCCGTTTTAAGAATACGACAGTAATTTACATATTTCTAGACTTAAGCAAAACATGGCGTTAGAGGGAGAAAACTCGAAACAACCCCCGAACGGCCCCGTGGGTGGAACGAACACCTCCCACAGGACCAATATAACTCGTAGGAACGGACACCCCAGTCACGAGTCTCCCAGTTTGAGAATACGACTGTAATTTGCATATTTCTAGACTAAAGCAAAAAATTGTGTTAGAGGGTGAAAAATCGAAACAACCCCCGAACGGCCCCCCACCAACACCTCCCACGGGACCAATGTAACTCATAGGAACTGACCCCGCAGTCGCGGGTCTCCCGGTTTGAGAATACGACAATCATTTGCATATTTCTAGACTTAGGCTTAAAAACATGGCGTTAGAGGGTGAAAATTCGAAACAGCCCCTGAACATCCCCGTGGGTGGCACTAACACCTCCCACGGGACGAATATAACTCGTTGGAACTAACCCCGCAGTCGTGGGTCTCCCAGTTTGAGAATATGATGATAATTTGCATATTTATAGACTTCGGCTTAAAAACATGGAATTAGTTGGTGAAAACCCAAAACAGCCCCCGAACGTCCCCGTGGGTGGCACCAACAGCTCCCACGGGACAAATGTAACTCGTAGGAACTAATCGCGCAGCTGCGGGACTCCCGATTTGAGAATACGACGGTAATTTCCATATTTCTAGACTTAGACATAAAAACATGGCGTTAGAGGGTGAAAACTTGAAACAACCCCCGAACGGCCCCGTGGGTGGCACCAACACCTCCGACGGGACCAATGTAACTCATAGGAACTGATCGCACAGTAGCGACACTCCCGTTTTGAGAATACCACAGTAATTTGCATATTTTTAGACTTAAGCAAAACATGGTGTAATAGGGTGAAAACTCGAAACAACCCCCGAACGACCCTGTGGGTGGCACTAACACCTCCCAGGGGACCAATATAACTCATAGGAACTGACCCACCAGTCGCGGGTCTCCCGGTTTGAGAATGCGATGATAATTTACATATTTCTAGACTAAAGCTTAAAAACATGGCGTTAGTGGGTGAAAACCCAAAACATCCCCCGAACGGCCCCGTGGGTGGCACCAACACCTCCCACGGGACTAATGTAACTCGTAGGAACTGACCGCGCAGCCGCGGAAATCCCGGTTTGAGAATGCGACGCTAATTTGCATATATCTAGACTTAGGCTTAAAAACATGGCGTTAGAGGGTGAAAACGCAAAACAACCCCTAAACGGCCCAGTGTGTGGCACCAACACCTCCCACGGGACCAATGTAACTCGTAGGAACTGACCGCGCAGCCGCGAGACTCCCGGTTTGAGAATACGATGATAATTTGTATATTTCTAGACTTAAGAAAAACATGGCGTTAGAGGGTGAAAACTCGAAACAACCGCCGAATGGCCCCGTGGGTGGCACTAACATCTCCCATGGGACCAATATAACTCGTAGGAACTGACCCCGCAGCCGCGGGTCTCCCGGTTTGAGAATACGACGATAATTTACATTTTTCTAAACTTAGACTTAAAAACATGGCGTTAAAGGGTGAAAACTCAAAATAGCCCCCGAACGTCCCCGTGGGTGGCACTAACACCTCCCACGGGACGAATGTTACTCGTAGGAACTGACCACGCAGCCGCGGGACTCCCGGTTTTAGAATACGATGGTAATTTGCATATTTCTAGACTTAGGCATACAAATATTGATATGTTGATAATTTTAACTCATATATGCAATTTTGCTACTTGATTAATTTTTTTGTAAAACTACTTGGTTACTGATATTTTTTTTATGTATCCTATCTGTTGTAGGATTTTTGCACGCGGAACAAATGAAGGAGGCAATGGTTTACAACAAGAAGATTTTTTATATGCTGTGGATATTCAGGATTTTATTTTTTGTGTTACAGGCGTGCGGGCTTTTATTGTTTAGTTTTATCGCCGTGCGGGCTTTTATAATTTGATTGTTGAATTTTATGGCCGCGCGGGCTTTATAATAAGCAGGTTTTACATTTACAGGTTTTGTAATGTCAAGAAAATAAAGGAAACTCTGCCCTATTTTTTTTGGTATGTGAATTATTAATACGTGTAATATTTGTAAGTTTGTACATATATTTTTTTATTAACAACGTTCTCGATTAGCAATTTATGATTTTTTTATTGTTTTGCCAATAATAAATATTTGTAACACCTCGTACACGTCCAACGTTAGACGTAGCAACTGACGGTGCACTCACAGGACCCCCAATTTTAGGATTGGACAAAAAATATATATATATTTTTTAAATTATAGTTAAATACGGTCATGGCTTTGTCCATGACCATTTTTATTTTTTTCGTCACGTATAAAAATGGTCGCGGCCAAAGTCCGCAACCATTTTTTTCATCACAGTTGTGGGTCACGGACTTGGTCCGCGACCATTTATTTTTTATTTTTTTGTCACGGTTTTGGGTCGCGGACTTTGGCAACGACCAATTTATCACGGTTGTGGGTCACGGATGAGGGCCACGACCAATATTTTTTTTTTGTCACGGTCGTGGATCGCGGACTTTGATCGCGACCAATTTGTCACGGTTGTGGGTCACGGATGAGGGCCGCGACCCTTCACGACATGGGTCACAACCTATGTCCGCGACCATCTGCCGTGACCCCTCTCGGCCGTGACCATTTTTTGATCACGGACTTGGGCCGCGACCCACGAAAATGGTCACGCCCGAAATGGTCACGGCCCAAGTCCGCGACTCACAGCTTTGGTCAGGGATTTTGGCTGTGACCAATCGCAAGTTTTGGTGTAGTGACGTAATATACGGAGAGTTATAAGATTATGAATGCTTTAATACATATCTTACTTATAATTGTTTTATCAAATCAAACTACTTTCATGTGCTTGCTTGTTCTCCTATAGTTAAGGTTTCAATTCTATGAAGTTCATTTTATAATTTTAAAGCTCAATAACATTTTAAAATCATTTTTGTTGGATGTTGGGCATACATTTTGAGGAAACTTTGATGTTTGTGGGTTTCATACCTGAAAACCCGTATGCGACAACACTCATACACTAGGGTAACTTAGGGGTTTAACGACTTATTGCATATGCTTACTGCAACCATACGCTAGCGAAAGTGTCATTTATCTCCTTTGTACATATTTCTCATCTTATGGTGCTAGTTGTAGTTCTCGATTCTTTGCATTTCATATCTAGGGACTACCAAGTTGTAAGTCAGGGAGTGCGAGTTGTCTCGAATATTGCATTTATTTACCCTTTATACACATACATTTTTGACCCCTCGGGTACTTTAATTCCTATTTTTATGCTTGTTAACCAGAAAACCTCTTTAATGTATGTTTATATGCTTTTCAAGGTATATTTGAGATTTTGTAGTCGTTAAGGTGCTAAGAGTTAAGATTAGTCGCATTCCTACAAATTTTCATCATAAAGTGCACATTCAGGGGAATTTTTTTCATTTCATCATTTTTTGTTCTAAAAGTATTTAGGGAAGTGTATCCATATGAGATAGCTTCTTGTAGCCTCTGACTACTCACTATTCTGATTTATAACGAAAACGTTATAATGTTTTTCGTATATTGGTCCAAGCACATGAATTCAGACCTGAAATGTCCAAATCAATTCGGATTTGGGCCGAATCGATTTTTCCCTAACAGTCCTGAATTTCCCTTATACTGAATCGATTCGAATTTGGGCCGAATCGATGCACCCCGATAAGAGTTGGAACCTTTATTTTACAATTTTATCATTCTTAGTTTTGAATATATATATTTTTTACCATCATTTGTTTGAGAGATCTTTTCATTATCTTCATCTTTAGGTTAGTTTAATTAAGCCCCCTTTCTCTCTCTAAGGGTTTGCTATGTAAGCCTACTATTCATAACCTCTTACCTTTATTTATTACTTATTACTTATTTTTCATAGCTTAGTAATTTACATTTCATGTAATAGAATTAGTTTTGTTGGTTATTAGTTGTTTCAAATTACTAATTAGTTGTATTTATTATTTTAATCACGTGTGGTAATTAGTTTAAAGGTTGGGATCATTAAACCACCATTAATGGGTTTTGATCTTTAAAATATAGGATTTAGTTTGAATGATTTTTAATTGAAACCTTGTGTATTAAAATAGAATATTTGGAATATTACTTCCTTTGTCATACAACAACATTATTTGTATTGCAACTTTAATCCATTCATGAACATCATCATCATCATCATCATCCTTGACTTAATCGCATCATATGGGTTCGGCCACATGGATTCTCCTTTTCCATTATAATTTATTGTATGCATTATTATCATTCAAGTTTAATTCCTTCAGGTCTATCCTAATAGTTTCTTCCCATGATAGCTTAGGTGACCTTTTTTTTCTTTTACCCTTTATTTTCAATAATCTTCTTCTTGTTATAGGGGCATCTACTAGTCTACGCAATACATGTCCATACCACCTAAGTCTACTTTCTCTTAATTTATCGTTAATGGGAGCTACTCCTAACTTTTCTTTCATGTATTGATTTTTAATTTTGTCATTTCTAGTAATTCTTATCATCCACCGGAGCATTCTCATCTCACTTACATGGATACTATGTTCATGTTTCTTCTTTAACGCCAAACACTCCACTCCATACAAGGTCAATGGCCTAACAACTATTCTATAAAATTTTCCTTTTAATTTATTGGTTATCTTCTTATCGCATAACACTCCACTTGCGGGTTACCATTTCATCTAACCAGTTGTATTCTACTCGTAACATCCTCAATAATATCCCCATCACTTTGTAACATTGAACCTTAATAACGAAATTTATTAGTTTGGTTTATCACTTTTTCTTCAATCTTTAACATTATGTTACTCGACGCCTCATTATTAAATTGACATTCCATAAATTCCGTTTTATTTCGACAGATTTTTAGTCCCTTAGACTCTAAGGCTTTTCTCCAAGTATCTACTCTCATCGTTAAGCTTTCCTTTGAAGTCTCTATTAAAACTACATCATCCGCAAACAACATAAACCATGGGACATCATCTTGTATGTTCTTAGTAATCTCATCCAAAATTACGATAAATAAATAAGGACTTAAGGTCGATCATTGATGTAAACCCACTTTAATCGCAAAATCATTAGTTTCTCCACAATTAGTCCTTACTCTAGTCCTTGTGTTATGATACATATATTCAATAACTTTAATATAACTCATAGGGATTCTTTTACTCATTAAAGCCCACCAAATTATATCCATAAGTACTTTATCATAATCCTTTTCTAAATCTATAAAAATCATATAAGTTTTTATTCTTACTTCTACATTTCTCTATTAATTGTCTTAATAAGTAAATAACTTCCGTGATGGATCTCCCTGGCATAAATCCAAATTGATTTTTCGAGATAGTTTCTTATTTCTAATCTTTGTTTTATAACCTTTTCCCATAATTTCATCGCATGACTCATCAGTTTAATTTCTCTATAATTACCGCAGTTTTGTATATCCCCTTTATTTTTATACAACGATATTATGTTGCTTTTCCTCCACTTCTCATGCATGTTTCCTTCTCTTAAAATTTTATTAAATAAACATGTTAACCATTTTACCCCTAGACTTCCAAGGGTTCTCCATACCTCTATCGATATTTTATCCTAGCCAACCGTTGTATTCTTTCCCATTTTCCTTATTAATATATCTACTTCTTTTTCATTAATCGAACATACCATTTTGATATTCTGCTCAATGTTCTTAGCATCTTTTTTCGGATATTCTTCATTCAATAATCCCTCAAATACTCTTCCCATCTATCTAGAATTTCTTTTTCATTAGTTAATATATTTTCATTTACATCTTTAATACACTTCACTCGACCCATATCCCTTGTCAATCTATCTCTATTCTTTTACAATTTATGTATTTCTTCTTCCCCTTCCTTGGTACCTAATTTATTATAAATATTATTTAGTGCATTTTGTTGCGTATTTCTAATAATATTTTTTACTTCACTTTTTAACTTCTTAAACTTTTTAAAATCTTCTTAATTTTAACTCTTTTTCTAAACCTTAAAACTTACTTGTTTCTTTTGTATTATCTTCTGCACTTCCTCATTCCACCACCAAGTTTTTTTTTATAAATGTTTTTCCTTTAGTCTCACCTAAAACTTGCTTACCTATTTTCTTGATATCATTCTTTATTTTTCACCAAATTTTGTTCACATTGTCATTGCGATTCCACTTCACATTTAACAGAAAATTATGTCTAATTCAATCTCTTTGCATCTTTTTAAATCCTTCCATTTTATATATTGATAACCTATTTTATCTTTTCGATACTTAAATCCTTTAATTGTTAAATCTATTACTAATAGACGATGTTGATTTGTTAACCTTTCACCTGGTATAACTTTACAATCTTTGCATATGTACAAGTCTCTTCTTTTAAGTAAGCAATAGTCTATTTGAGTTTTATTCTCTCCACGATTAAATGTTATTAAATGTTATTCCCCCTTTTTTTGAAAAATGTGGTTATTAACGCTAGATCGTATGCCTTAGCAAATTCTAAGATCGTTTCCCCTTCTTCATTTCTCGTACCAAAACCACAACCTCCGTGTATCCTTGGATAACCATCTCGTTCTACTCTTACATGTCCATTTAAGTCACCTACCAAAAAAGTATTTTCATGCGTAGGAATTTTTTGTAATACTTCATCCAATAATTCCCAAAATAATTTCTTTGCAATTTCATCTAAATCTCCTTGGGGAGCATAAGCACTTATATTATTCAATATCATTTTATCTAAGACGATCTTAATACTCATTAATCTACCTTTCATATAGTGATCAACAACAATACCCACCCCATTTCTACAATTATCTATCCCTCCCGAGTAAAATAATTTATAACCTTATCCTATCTCTCTAGCATTTTCCCCCTTCCATTTAGTTTCTTGTAGGCATGCTACGTTGATTTTCCTCCATTTTAAAGTATCCATAAGTTCTTTACACTTTCGAGTTAGCGTGCCTAAATTCCACGTTCCAAATCTGATTTTATCTATGTTAATTTTATTTAAGTTTCTTCTTTTAATTAGAGAATCCATCACAAGATATGACATAAATTTTATAGTCAGCTATCAACCTGACACTAACCCACCTCATTTCACATTCGGACTTGGGCACCTGCAATTGTAGAGCCAAAAAAATTAATTAATTAAGTTTTTAATTAGTTAAATACTCTTATAGATAAAGATGCAAAAATAAATGTGCTAACAACTAAACCAAGAGTACACTATATATACAAGCAATAATAATACCAACAATGACATAAAGCACACATAAAACATATCTAAGTATAAAATCAATCAATTTAACTAATGCACGCGCAAGTTAGATTAATAAAAATTAGTACAATAATAGAAATAACTAGAATAGTAAATAATGGAAATAACACACCTGGGTTGTGCAAATCTCAAAGCAATGAGTCATCTTGCAGTTTTGTTCTCACAAATATACTTGAAGAAAAATAGCCATGTTACAGAATATAAAACATTAATTAGATCGATCACATCCCACTTATACTTTTTGATGAAACTCTTTGGTTAGCAAAACTATTGCGTAACCCAATCTTAAATCCGACTTGAAATCGAAACCCAGCCTATGTCGCAAACGAAATACTAACCTCTTCCAATACTTTCAATTACCCTACAAAAACAACCGGAACTGACCGTTTCTGCACAACCGAGTCGTCTGAACACTTTTTGAACAACTTTAGATCGAGTATTTCAAAAACTCATATTTTTTTTTTATAAAAGAAGAACGTTTAGACAACTGAAACCCATATCTAAAAAATTCCCAAACCCAACTCGGAATAATCGAACCAGATTATTTGAAAAAATATAGAATAAGAAATCTTAAACTCTCTAATGAGTTTCGAAAACAACAACCAAAATTAATTTATTAACCAAAAGATTCGGCTGGTTTATGTGAATCAATCACAAGTCCAGTTATTTCAAATGCTGATTGAAAATCAGTCCGATCGCAAAAGTTAATTCGGTTATATCAAATTCCGATTGTTTCTTAATATAGAAAAATATATTGGTTTCGTTCAATTAAAGAAATTAGATTAAGTGACTAAATTATATCAGATTAAAAAAAATCTCCGTAAAAATATGAGTTAATAGAGGATAAAATATGACAGTAATCAAATTCGTTGAAGAACTGAAACAATACAAAATAGATTGAAGATGATGAGTCTTCAAGAACCCAAAGTGTTACAAGATGTGACACCCCACTTAAAATAATAACGTGTGGCCAACCCTATACTACATTAAATGAGGAATCTCAGATGGCTCAGTCTCAACATCAACAGACTATAATATAAATAGATAAGGCTAACTACTCGAACTCATATGAGCGAGTGCCAAAATTAAATAAAACATGCAACAAACATCAAACTAACACTATGATAACATAAGTGCTAAACAATATAAAATAAAAAGAGTGCACAAGAAGAAATTTGCCTGAATAAGCTGTCGGGTCACAGATAGTACAATAGTCATGAAGAGAAAAATATAAACGGCTACAAATATCCCCTGGGTATAAACCCGATATACAACATGAATCCTACCTAGATTTTCAAAGAAGTAGGAAACGACTACAATCAAAATCCCGCAACAGTCCGCAACTTCTATGGCTCCCAAGACTCTGGATAGAAAAACATCCGGTATCCATGCGGTAGGACACTTGTAGTACATTATATGTATATATATATATATATATATATAGAGAGAGAGAGAGATAGAAAGAGAAATATAAACGGGTCAGAGCCCGAGGTGTAAAAATGTTTAGCAAGTGTGTTAATCGTGCATAATAAATATAAATGCACTATTTCATAATTAAAGTAGAGTCGCACTCTCGTGAAACCCCCAACTCACCTCTCAACTACAGCGCGCACCTAATCGCGTCCTAGAACCTTAATTAAGTTACCCCACTCACTTAAGGACAACTTATCTTACCATACGCACGGCCTATACCCACCTGACTTTCCATTATAACATAACCCTCAAATCATTTCCATTCTAATAACACTTAAATATATTTCCCATATATGCCTTACTAGGCTATAGTGGTTCCAATTATTAACTTAAACCAGTTATAAGTCTTAATACATTACACATTAACATTAACATTCAGTATAAGAATTTATTCTCTAAATAACATGCATATAATTTAACAAGGACAAAACTTCTCTCCACTCTCAACATTGCACTGCGTTTCGTTCGTGGGGCGTCTTGCAAAGAGAAATCCAAACAAGGAACCCCCCCCCCCCCCCCGATACACTACTCCTTGACAATGTTGATCATGGGGATCCATTATGTCATCCACACAAAACCTACTACTACAACTATCTAATTATAGAATACCATATCTAAATAATCAATTTAATCTCCATTGAAATCCTTGGGTCGACATAACCGCAATTGTCTCTAAATACGATCCTTCGACCCCAATGAAGTAGTACACCAAAATCACCCAAGATGTACATCATCGAAACTCCATATCCTTTTCACCTATAGGATATACAACTATATAACTATATATATATATATATATATATATATATATATATATATATATATATATATATATATATATATATATATACAATTATTCGATCCCATAACCAAGTATACATATCACACATAATGTACACTTTGCAAGTCATATAATATAACTGGTTATAGGATGCCAAAATACTGCACCATACTATCATCTTCCAGGAATTACTCACTTTCTCCCGGGGTCACCATATATCAGACTATTATCACACCGCCATGGCGACAAAAATCAATCATAATGTATGGGAAGCAATCATAGTTCCTAACCGGCAGGTGAGAACGACCCATACCCAAGACTTCTCACCCCCAAAATATACAATCATAAAAATAAATAAAATGGATGACTATGATCTGGGGAATACCCACACCCTGATCGTCGCGCTAGGATGCTCACCCTCATCACGCAACTTCCCATGATAGAATGTGCCTGGTATGCTTCACACCACAGGTATATATATATCATTCACATACAAAATATATATACATCCATATGATCACATCATATAATTAAACCATCACACACGGTTTATATATTCACGCCATGAGTATACACATATCTACGTATCTACATAGATATATATATATACATACATATATACATACCATCTCTCGTTCGTATGTATGAAACTTATAAACTCGACTATTAGCATACATAATCCTTAATATACTAGCCGTCACTCCAATCATAATAATTTAATTCAGTATATAAATACGACCCCTCACTTAAAGCATATTCATCCATTATCCATATGATATGAATAGTCTTCCCATATATCCAGCATTAAGATTATCAACCCAAAATCTAACGCATATAACAATTACTACACATCCTGTCTATCACCAAAAGCACATCGATATATCTAGTACTAACTCCGACTATTGGTGTGCACATAACTAATAGTCTATAAACCTCGAGTTTAATCTAAAATTCATTCCAAGACCCCATCCATAATTGGAATCCCCATTGTTAAACACACATCGATATAATAACTATCCCGACTAGATTTACAACACACCCTACTCTAGTTGATAGTTTAATCCAATCGCTCTCAATTCCGATTACGGTTCAGTTGTCTCTATGAACCCTTAACATTAACACCTTTACGATTTACTCCTCGAGTGTATCATCACTAAGGATACGCGACCACTCTCTCTCGTTGGCCCCCAATGATAACTTAATTAGAATCTTGTCCCTATAAGGATTCGGCACAAACATCGGCCTAAATTCTCACCATACCCTCACCGCTCTTTCAAAGGGTCCTAAACCTTACGTCATGTATAAAATCACCTATGACCTCTAATTAGAACTCCCGGTCTTAAAGAATTTCCCACACTACAGCAATCCTACAATCTCCAATACGCACTTACATTCGTCTCCAAAATAATTTGATGTGTCCTCCCCATCATATCATATAAGAAAATCCCTTAGAAATCTTCAATCCATGTTCCTTTCATCAAATTATAATGTTCCAAATTGATAAGCCCGAGAGAAAAGGGGTAAAACTCTCCCTAGGAAAAACTATTCAAAACTGCCCTATTTTCGAATCGATTCGGCCCCTCCGAATCGATTCGGTCCCAACAGCAAATCGATTTAGCCCCAGCGAATCGATTCGGCCAAACTAGACCTGTAAGTCTTCTACATACCGAATCGATTCGCAAGGAGTGAATCAATTCGGACCTAAAGACCTGATGCTTCTACAACATGGCGAATCGATTAGGCCTATTCAGCAAGCCACGAAATGGGGTAAATTCTTCAATACCCAAAATTTTCAAAACCCAAATTATACAACTTCCACCCAATTATACTCAACCCAAATATGTTCCCAACATCAAATCTCATCCTATATCTAGTTTCATCAAGTTATACTCCTTAAACCCATGTGTAAACATCAATTTCAAGATTTAAACTACAAAATCTAGGTTTTGGTAAATATACCCAAAATCCAATTCTTTTGCCCACAAATTATGAAATCAAATGCACAAATGAATTATTTAGCTAGAATAAACACTTACCTCAAAATCGTAGAGGTTGAATCATCCCCGAAATCGCGTACGGGCCGGAATCTCCAAGCTTTTTCCTCTCTCTTTCTTCCTTTCTTCTTCTTTCTCTCTTTGTTTCTCTATCTCTCTTTCTCACAAATGAGATTGGCAGAAATAGTGAGCCTCTTAAATCTTTAAAACATAAATCCAAGTTTTAAATGATGATACACACTTTAAATGACTCGTTTACTCCAATTCAAGTCAAACTTACTTAAAATATTTCGGAACCGAAATAAAACTCAATGACAGTCATTTTGACTATCTTGACCCATACGGAATCAATGGTGCACTCAGAATCATCATCCGTAATACTTTGTAACGTTCTCAATTTTTGGACATCACTTTCCACAATTTAAAATTCTCCAATTTAAATAAGTTTTATTTCTCCCAAAAATTTAATTTCTCAGTCCCAAAGTCACGGGCTATTACATACTTCCCCCTTTACAAGAATTTTGTCCATGAAATTTAAGTTATGCCTAGGACTTCGAATATCATCCAGTCCTTACATCTACCCTCGAGATTACTATACCCATCTCTACCAGTTCACACGTCAAACCATTCAGACTTGAAATCAAATTAGCTACCCAGGGCTCCCATACACCCCGTACCCGAGCTCAACTCGTAAACAATAACCCGTCTCTACTAGCCTCAAGTCATAATATAACTCTCAACAAATATATCTATAATAGTATACTTAGTATATATAAAAGTTTGAAATTCTCAATGGTTGAACTCTTCTCAATTCCTGACATAAACTATCTTCGTGCGCGGGAGGTCTCGCAAGCGAAAGCCAAATAAGAAACCCTCCCAATACACTACTATGTAGCTATATCGGGGATTGAGACCAGTTGGACCAGGGTTAAGGTTTTATAAAAGATTTTAGAATCATAGATATGGCCCAAAGGCCTAGGTAGCAATATAATATCAAATAATTCCATGTCTTTCGAGACGCCAATCAACACCTTATGTTCACAACACAAGGTTCCAACAAATATAATACTCTAACCACTACCTAGTTCTCAAAACTAGCACAACCCTGAGCTAAATTCTCCGCTCAATAATAAATCTTCTAAACTCTGAACCTCCTCAACTATACAAATCCTTTACATTACATCAAAGCATTTCCATAAAGTAAGTCCTTCCCTCATTGGAATACCACAATTACCTGCCCTAGCCTATCTATAAGAAAATAACCTTATAACCACTACTAAACAAACCTTAACAGTTCGCACTTCTAGAAATCAATAGCATAACTCTCTACTAGCTCCTCACAAGACGGTCTATTTTCCAAAAGATGCCATACAAAGTCCACGCTTGATCATTCCTTCCCAAGGCCTAATTCTCCTCAAAGAAATATCCTCCCCATAAATACTTCATGACCACCCGGAAGGACAAGGCGCTATTGCGACCCCCAATAATTCCTTTAGTCCTACTCAATGGACCCAAAACTTCAAATTTCTTAATCCCTCTTCCCAGAAGGCAATACTCTCGACATTGGAACAACGCCACACACCTTGCATCTGGAAAATCACCAACACCAAGATTCCTAACAAATGCTAGCAAATTCATCAATCTAAACCTCCCAAGGGCTTCACTATTCACTTCTCATCAATACTTACCTTATCGATCCCAAAATTCTCCATTCGAGTCAATTCTCCTTCTAACTCGACCACCGTCAGATCACCTAGAGTCACCGCTAGAAAATTTTCTCCTTATCTCCGCCTGAGTCATGGAAAGAAATACCTCAAATCAAAGCGTACCCAAAATCTGTTATGGGTATTGCATTTCTCATCTTGCCCCTTCCTAATCGACTTATTCCTGGCAACATCTGAGATGAAAGAAACTATGTCAAAACGTCGTTCAAGTGAATACACCTCGCAGAAGAAGATAAACATAATCAACACAACAACCTTGATAGTAGGGCTCTATATCAAGAACGTTAACGTAAGAACACTAGAAAACCCACACCGATCCTAAAGACTCTAGAACCTGATGCTCTGATACCATCTGTGACACCCCGCTTAAAATAATAACGGGTGACCAGCCCTATACTACATTAAATCAGGAATCTCAGAAGGCTCAGTCTCAACATCAATAGACTATAATATAAATAGATAAGGATAACTACCCGAACTCATATAAGTGAGTGCCAAAATTAAATAAAACATGCAACGGACAACAAACTAACACTATGATAACAAAAGTGCTAAACAATATAAAATAAAAAGAGTGCACAAGAAGAAATATACCCGAATAAGCTGTCGGGTCACAGACAGTACAATAGTCATGAAGAGAAAAATATAAACAACTACAAATATCCCTTGGGTATAAACCCCATATATAACATGAATCCTACCTTGATTTTCAAAGAAATAGGAAACTACTATAATCAAAATCCCACAAAAGTCCGCAGCTGCTACAACTCCAAAGACTCTGGATAGAAAAGCATCCGATATCCATGCGGTAGGACACGTGTAGTACAATATATATATATAGCAAAAGAGAAATATAAACGGGTCAGAGCCCGAGGTGTAAAAATGTTTAGCAAGTGGGTTAACCGTGCATAATAAATATAAATGCACTATTTCATAATTAAAGAGTAGTCGCACTCTCGTGAAACCCCCAACTCACCTCTCAACTACAACGCACACCTAATCGCATCATGGAGCCTTAATTAAGTTACCCCACCCACTTAAGGACAACTTATCTTACCATACGCACGGCCTATACCCTCCTGACTTGCCATTCTAACATAACCCTCAAATCCTTTCCATTCTAATCACACTTAAATATATTTCCCATATATGCCTTACTAGGCTATAGTGGTTCCAATTATTAACTTAAAACAATTATAAGTCTTAATACATTACACATTAACATTAACCTTCAATATAATAATTTATTCGCTAAATAACATGCATACAATTTAAAAAGGACAAAACTTCTCTCCACTCTCAACATTGCACTGCGTTTCGTGTGTGGGGTGTCTCGCAAAGAGAAATCCAAACAAGGAACCCCCCGATACACTACTCCTTCACAATGTTGATCGTGGGGATCCATTATGTCATCCACAAAAATCCTACTACTACAACTATCTAATTATAGAATACCATATCTAAATACTTAATTTAATCTCTATTGAAATCCTTGGGTCGACATAACCGCAATTGTCTCTAAATACGATCCTTCGACCCCAATGAAATAGTACACCAAAATCACCTAAGATGTACATCATCGAAACTCCATATCCTTTTCACCTATAGGATGTCCAACTATATATATATAGTCTAAATATATATATATATATATATATATATATATATATATATATATGCAATCATTCGTTCCCATAACCAAGAATACATATCACACATAATGTACAATATGCAATTAATATAACATAATCGGCTACAGGATGACAAAATACTGCACCATGCTATTATCTTCCAGAAATTACTCACTTTCTCCAGGGGTCACCATCTATCGAACTATTATCACATCGACATGGCGACAAAATCAATCATAACGTATGGGAAGCAGTCATAAATCCTGACCGGCAGGTGAGAACGACCAATACCCAAGACTTCTCACCCCTAAAATATAAAATCATACAAATAAATAAAATGGACGACTATGAACTGGGGAATATCTACACTCTGCTCCTCGAGCTAGGATGCTCACCCTCATCGCGCAACTTCCCATGATAGCATGTGCCTGGTATGCTTCACACCACAAGTATATATATCATTCACATACAAAATATATACATCCATATGATCACATCATATAATTTAACCATCACACACAGTTTAGATATTCACGCCATGAGTATACACATATCTACATATATATATATATATATATATATATATATATATATATATATATATATATATATATACATACCATCTCTCGTTCGTATGTCTGAAACTTATAAATTCGACTATTAGCATACATAATCCTTAATATACTAGCCGTCTCTCCAATCATATTAATTTAATTCATTATATAAATACGACCCCTTAATTGAATCATATTCATCCAGTATCCTTATGATGTGAATAGTCTTCCCATATATCCATCATTAAAATTATCAACCCAAAATCTAACGCATATAACAATTAATACACATCCCGTCTATCACCAAAAGCACATCGATATATCTAGTACTAACTCCGACTATTGGTCTGCACATAGCTAATAGTTTACAAACCTCGAGTTTAATCTAAAATTCATTCCAAGACCCCATCCATAATTGGAATCCCCATTGTTAATCACACACCGATATAATAACTATCCCGACTAGATTTACAGCACACCCTACTCTAGTTGATAGTATAATCCAATTGCCCTCAATTTCGATTACGGTTCAATTGTCTCTATGAACCCTTAACATTAACACCTTTACGATTTACTCCTCGAGTGTATCATCACTAAGGATACGCGACCACTCTCTCACGTTGGCCCCCAATCATAACTTAATTAGAATCCTGTCGCTATAAAGATTCGGCACAAATATCGGCCTAAATTCTCACCATACCCTCACCGCTCTTTCAAAGGGTCCTAAACCTTACGTCATGTCCAAGCTCACCTATGACCTCTAATAAGAACTCCCGGTCTTAAAGAATTTCCCACACTACAGCAATCCTACAATCTCCAATACGCACTTACATTCGTCTCCAAAATAATTTAATGTGTCCTACCCATCATATCATATAAGATAATCCGTTGGAAATCTTCAATCCGTGTTACATTCATCAAATTATAATGTTCCAAATTGATAAGCCCAAGATAAAAGTGGTAGAACTCTCCCAAGGAAAAACTATTCAAAACAGCCCTGTTTTCGAATTGATTCGTCCCCTCCGAATCGATTCGGTCCCAACAACGAATCGATTCGGCCCAGTGAATCGATTCGGCCCAACTAGACCTGTAAGTCTACTACATACCGAATCGATTGGCAAGGAGAGAATCGATTCGGCCCTAAAGATGTGATGGTTCTACAACATGGCAAATCGATTTGCTAGGGGCAAATCGATTCGGCCTGTTCTGCAAGCCACGAAATGGGGTAAATTCTCCCAAACCCAAAATTTTCAAAACCCAAATTATACAACTTCCACCCAATTATCCTCAACCCAAATATGTTCCCAACATCAAATCTCATCCTATATATAGTTTCATCAAGTTATACTCCTTAAACCCATGTGTAAACATCAATTTCAAGATTTAAACTACAAAATCTAGGTTTTGGTAAATATTCCCAAAATTCAATTCTTTTGCCCACAAAATATGAAATCAAATACACAAATGAATTATTTATCAAGATTAAACACTTGCCTCAAAATCGTAGAGGTTGAATCATCCCCGAAATGGCGTACGGGCCGGAATCTCCAACCTTTTTCCACTCTCTTTCTTTCTTCCTTTCTTCTTCTTTGTCTCTTTCTCTCTTTCTCACAAATGAGATTGGCTGAAATCGTGAGCCTCTTAAACCTTTAAAACATAAATCCCAGTTTTAAATGATAATACACACTTTAAATGACTCGTTTACTCCAATTCGAGTCAAACTTCCTTAAAAATATTCCGGAACCGAAATAAAACTCAATGACAGTTTTTTTTACTATCTCGACCCATCCGGAATCAATGACGCTCTTAGAATCATCATCTGGAATACTTTGTAACGTCCTCAATTTTTGGACCTCACTTTCCAAATTTTAAAATTCTTCAATTTAAATAAGTTTTATTTCTCCCAAAATTTTAATTTCTCATTCCCAAAGTCATGGGGTATTGCACAAGTGTTAACCAATGGAGAATAGATTATTCAATTTTCAAATTCAACGGTCCTACACCCCATTCATGAAAATATTCGAGTGAAACTTTAACCCTTAATTGTTGAATTAATTTTTTTTCTTCATATTTGATGTTTATAATTAATTGAATATGCTTCGTTAATTATTTTTGAAGGAAATTCCTTATTACTTGTTATAAGCCTATAGTGGGGAAGTCCTAATCTCTTTTTTTTTTATTTAATTTAGTTTACTTGATGCCTAGTGTTAATTATATTCTCATCGTAACATCTTTTACATTCCCGCCCCCTTTTAAAATACCAATTCAATTTAATCCTAAATACCATTCCCTGTAGATTTTCGATAACCGAACTCACCTCAATACTTATAAAACAACTGTAGTTAAGGCTTATATTTTTGCATTAAGTCAGTGAACCAAACAATTAAAGTGTCCTTACACTAACTCACGATTCACGCTCGATCACACTTCCCACTCATCCAGGAGTAAGGGCCCCTATGCAGATCTCGTGGTTTACATGTGTTCGACCACTTTGTAATACCCCGCACTTTTATGGGAAATTAAATTCAATAATTAAGAGTAGTTTCGAAATTCAAAAATTATCATGAATAGTACTTTTCGGAGTTTTCAAGGATTAAATGATTTTCAATGGGTGTTATATTTACTTTTGGGGTTAAGTAAATAAGTCGGAGTATTTTAATTATATGTCGCAGTTGGGTAAAGAGATAAAGGATAATATTTTAACGGGAATACCGCATTAAGTTATGTGGGTTAAATTAGTAAGTCGCGATCAAGTGCCTCGAATGGAGATTCCGATTGCGCGGTGAGTCTCGGAATGACAGAGATAGTCAGAATTGAGTATCCGGGTGTCGAAATTGAGTTTTGGGAATTTTTGGATTAATAGAGACTCGCAATTGAGTAAACGAGTCATTTTTGAGTTTAATAGGGACAAACACTTATTTTCTCCTATATAAGGCACGGGAGAGTGGGAGAAAGAAAGAAAAGAGAGAAAAGAAGAAGGGAAGAAAGGAAGAGGGAGAAAGAAGAGAGAAAAAGGATTTTCGGGCCAAACTCCGCCGGATTCGACCCGGGATCATTGAATTTTATCCTCCAGGCAAGTGTTTAGTTGCTCTATTTAATTTTGAGCATAAATCTCATATCATAGTTGGTAATAACAAACCCTAAAGATTTTGGATTGAGTTTTCGTGGATTAAAAGGGTTTTTCGAAAGTTTAACGGGTAAACCCCGAAAATTATGAAATTGGAGAAACTTAGAAATTATTCGAATTTAATTGTTGATTTTTGGATTTAGGATGTTTAGAACCTATTTCCTGTGTGTATATTTAGTTGGATATTTTTAGATATTGGTGGAAGAAGAGAAAATAGAGTTTGGAGGTTTGTTAATGGCCGAAACAGGGGCCGGAGAAGAAGCTGTCTGTCATGATCGATCGATCGAGGGCCAGGGATCGATCGATCGAGGGTCAAGGGTCGATCGATCAACCCTTCAGGAATTTTGGCAATTTTTCCTAGAGTTAATTATATGGGATAAATTCCCAAATTAAGGATTTCTAACCTATTTAATTGAGGTAATAAAAAGACTTAACTAAGGGAAATATATTTATCAAATTGAGAAAAATTTATGGGGGTTACGAGAGTGTCTTAAGCGTGCGACACTAGAAATTAAATTTTCAAGGAAATAAATTAAAGTGAGAAATTAAAGGTTTGGGGTTACTAAAATAGAGTGGGGACCTATAAATTATTATTTAAGTGAAATATAGTCCTTGAGTTCGTGGAAATGGAATCCACGACCTATTTAAATTAAGGGTGTTTGCCGACAAATATTTTTGGGATAATTTCAGTGAGCATTTAGGCTTATATAATTATGTGCGTAGAAAACATAATTATAACGATCGTGGTTGAGTATATCCTACGAGACTAATAGGATGAATTTGGGAAAATGTGTATTTACTTAGTGTGAATTAGTATAGTTAGAGAAATTGTATAAATCCTTAAGTGTGAATAAGGTACAAGTTATTTATCAAGTGAGGGGATACTTTTGGGTTTAGTATCGTGAGTGTACGAATACTTGAATATTATTAATTATGAGACTCTTCGGGATTATTGGTCATCGCTATGTGTGATTGGAAATTATGGCTATATATATTTGTGTAAGGAACTATGTGGATTATATATATACTATTTGAGTAAAGTATATATATCATATGGTACGGATATGTATATATATCTATGTGTGGATGGTATATATGTGTGAAGCATACCCCCTCTAATGCTATCATGGGAAGTTGCGCGATGAGGGTGAGCCCCTGGCTTGAGGAGCAGGGTGTGGATAGTCCCCAAGTCATAGTCGTCCATTGTTATATCGTGCGATTTTTATTAGGGGTGAGACGTGGTGGGTATGTTTCGTCTCATTGCCTATTAGGAACTATGATCGCTTCCCAGACATTGTGATTTAATTTTGACCACAAAGTAGGTGACATTTAGTCCTACTAGTGGTCCCCATGATGGTATGTGAGTGATGCCCTTGAAGATGATAGCATTGAGAGACCGCCTCCTCGAGTTATACCTCATTGGAATGGTTATTATACTGGTGTGTATGGTATATTATTGGGATGGTTATTATACCGGTGTGTTTGAGAACAAGATATTATATCTCTATGAGAGTAAAGAGATAAATTGAATATGAAATGAATTCTCATTTCGGGAGACTGTATCCAGACTTAAAATGTGAAATGTATATAAAAGTGAGTATGAGAAATAAAGAAGAGTATGTTATGTATATTTATTTATTTGATTACATATTTATGTATTGAGTACTGAGGGTCTAATGGATCTCGACGATCAACCTTGCCAAGTAGTAGTGTATTGGGGGGGTTCCTTGTTTGGATTTCGCTTTGCAAGACACCCCACGCATGAACATGGCCTAGTGTTGAGACTGGGGTGAAGTTTAACCCTTAGTTCTCTAGTTTTGGGTTCTTATTATATTGGTGTATATGTATATATATCTTTCGTGTACTGAGGGTCTAGTGGATCTCAACGATCGACCTTGCTAAGTAGTAGTGTATCAGGGGGGGTTCCTTATTTGGATTTCTCTTTACGAGACACCCCATGCACGAATATGACATAGCGTTAAGACTAGAGTTTGGGGTGTAACAACCCGCCTAATAAGATACCGGGCGATCACTCCAATATTAAATTAAAACAGGAGTCACATATGGATCATCCTTAGCATCACTATCGAAAATCCATTTAATTACTAATATCCTATTAGGTGGCCGTTAAAAACTTTTACCTAACTACTCTTTTTAACGAATAAATTACAACATCCACAATTAAATGCGTAATGAACTGAAATGAAAATGAAAGGAACTAAAATAACCGAACACTCGGTCCAAATATACAACCATATCGAATGTTGTACTGAAAGAATAAATAAATGCAATTGGACCATTGGCCCGAATATTTATACAGTACCTCCTATCTAGAGTACAACGATGGAAGCGACTATCAAAAACCAGCACGCATCCACAGCTGCTGCAGCTGACGTCTGACTCGAAAGAATTGTCATCCAGGCGTCCCTGTGTCTGGACACCTATGTATATATATAATATAGCAAGAAAGGAAAAGTAGACAAACGGGTCAGGGCCCGAATGTTTTGAAAATATTTTGCAAGTGCATAAATGCTTTATTTTTAGAAAAATAGTTTTATCTCATATTTAAATTGGTATCGCACTCCCATGAGATACCCCTCACCTCTCCGCTAATAGTACACTCCTAGCGCATCTATCTAGAACATTATAGTCAACCTACCTAGCTAAACTAGTCTATCACCCATTCACTATCTACCCTAGATAGTCCAGGTAATGTACTAAGGGCTAAGCTTCACCCCAGTCTCAGCGCTATGCCATGTTCGTGCGTGGGGTGTCTCGCAAAGCGAAATCCAAACAAGGAACCCCCCCCGATACACTACAACGCGGCACGGTCGATCGTAGAGATCTGCTAGTCCCTCAGTACAGAAAGATATATAATAATATATATACCATAAGAATTAATAATATAAGAGCACTAAGGATTAAAATTCTCCCCAGTCTCAACACACTGCCATATTCGTGCGTGGGGTGTCTCGCAAAGCGAAATCCAAACAAGGAACCCCCCCGATACACTACTACGCGGCAAGTTCGATAGTCGGGATCCATTAGACCCTCAGTACTCGATTCATCCATTTATATATACATATTCATACTACAATATACATCCGGATCTATCTCCCGGACTGAGGATTTATATACAAGTATTTATCAATGCCTTTATTTTCTCAAGACTTCCCATTTCCCTTTTTATACTTAGGAAATGTAAATATAAAAGCCAATTCATTATCATGAATTTCTTTAACAAATCGTTTACCTTTTTAAAGCCAATTTTATTATCATAAAAGTGCTTTTCCTTTATATGTCATTCCCCCAAAGCCATTTTCATAATCATGAAAATGCTTTGATCAAATCATGCTTCCACATCCCTTCTTCCATCCGGGAGTGTTACCGAAGCTAAACCTTTATCCCATTTCCCTTTTTATACTCAGGAAATGTAAATATAAAGCCAATCCATTATCATGAATTGCTTTAACAAATCTAAGACCGTCCCTCCGAGTATCCCTACTGGACGCGCCCCTAAATGGCTATCATCTTCCAGGGCCTCCAAGACAACCTGGGAACCTAACAACGTCGGGAAGCGGCCATATGCCTGCGGGATAGTCAAGACCACACCCGGAATCTCCTAACCAGCGCAGTACAAATAAACGCCCATATGGCCTAGGGACTATATCCAACCTGCTCAACAGCCAGGAAGGCTTCACCACAACGCGCGCGACTTCCCTTATGATAGCGATTTAGGGAGGTGTGTACAATCCATAATTTATTAATTATGAAAAATATTTCTCATTCCATTTTGAAAATATTCATTTTTATATTTTCAAAGTCCTTTCCATTATAACATATATATATATATGTATACCTAAATCACACAGTATATATGTATAGCCTATATATGCCTCCTAGAATATATATAACCGGCCATAATGGCCTATATCATCTAACGATGACCATAATCCCAAAGATTCCCTCCGGGAATCATAACCATGCATTCATATTAGCATGATTCTAAGTCCAAAGTATTTTCTTACTTCGATGACTAATAATTACCTTAATCAACTCTTAAAGGTTTATTGGATATCTCCAAATATAATAATTCACTCTAAGTGAATATATACATATATATATATTCCCAATTCCTCAAGTCCTTTAGGACATAACCCTCTAATATACTTTAATTTAGAAGGCCCTTAAGCTTAATCTCAAAGAGGAGAAATATTAAAAATCTCCAAAATCTTGGGCTGAAAACAGGGCACCGATCGACCGGTTCTAGACCCCCAGTCCACCACGGGTTGTAAATAAGCCTACGAAACAAGGCAGTAGGCCCTTCTCCTTGACGCGGTCGACCGGCCATAGGGGTGCGGTCGACCGGTCACACCAGGTCCTCAAAACTTTAATCCTTAAGTCCCTTATCCAACAACCCAAATTCATTTTCGGGCTGTCTAAACTACCCCAAAAATTATCCCGAACATCAATGACATTAATTCTAGCCGTAATTTTTCCAATTCCCGATTTGATTTCCGAGTTGATGATTTCAACCCGGAGCTGTGATCTTGTAAAAAATCATATCAAATCGTAGAAAAATCAGAAAAATATGCGGTCGGTGCTCACGCGACCGTATTGAAAAGATCTACAACTTTCGTGTTTTGGCCGAAAGCTAAATCATTTACCTTCTTGGCCGAAAATGACCCCAAAGGCTACGGGTTACTATTCATTATCTCTCCCAAAATCCCAAACTCCATTTTTCTCCATTTTTGTTGTTTCTAACCTCACCCAACAACTCAATAGACATCTAATCTATGTTTTACAACTAACACATCAATTATTTTGGGGTATTGAATCATTTCTCTTAGATTTAAACCCTAAAACCATAATAGCCCCAACTTATGATTTTAACCCATTTCAATCCAATTCTTCATTCCATTTACATGGATTTAACACTAGAAATCATTAAGAGTTTACATTACATCAATATGTAAACTCATAATCAACTTTTACCCAATTTATTTTAAGGGTTCTAACCCCAAAATCATATTTTTACCAACTATGATATGAGATTAATGCATAAAAGTAAATAAAGCAAGTAAACACTTGCCTCGTGGATAAAATCCGGCGACCTCGAGTCGAATCCCGCGGAGTTTGGCCGGAGTTCCTCCCTTTCCTCTTATCTTCCCTCTCTCTCTCTTCCCTCTCTTCTTTCTCTTTTCTTTTCTCTTTTCTCCCTCTCTCCCTCCTTTTATAAGGAGAAAAGGGTTTAATCCCTTTAAAACCCAAAAACGACTCGTTTACCCAATTACAAGTTACTTTTACCTCTAAAATTACCCGAAACTTAATTTCGACAATCGGACACTCTTTTTCGACTATCTCGGACATTCTGAGACTCATGGCACAGTCGAAATTTCCATCTGAGGTACTTGACCGCAAATCACTATTCTAACCCAAAATAATTAAATGCGGGTTTTCTACTCAAAATCTTACATCTTTTGTCGCTATACTCCACGGCGACATATAATTAAATTATTTCGACCTATATAGTCCCAAAATAATTTATAACATCCTTCAAAAATTATTAAATCCTCGAAAATCCCAAAAATCACTATTTCGAGAAATTCTCCAAATTGCCAATTTATATTTAATTAGGGAATTTAATTGTCTCCAAAAAGGACGGGTTGTTACACTCCCCCCCTTATAACGGAATTTCTTCCTCGAAATTCAGATACGACCTACACCACCAATCTTAGGATCACTCCAAATCCTAATACCTCAAGGGAAACGATACTAACCCAACGGTTCCTAACCATGTGCTACACGACTATCACGATCGCAAAGTGACTCTTATAGGTCACATAATACCCATCATCTATAATGCCTATCGGCATGAATTTCAACCTTATATACTACGCCTATTCTATTTCAGGCGGTATATAAACAAACTTACCAAGGTGCCCATACACCTCTCTAACTTGTGCACAGCTGCACAAACATTAACGAACGTCTGACACGTAACACTCTCTCCCAATAAGGGTCTCTTTTCCTCGGTGTAATACTCATCTATGGGTCCTCCTGACCCGCGAAAGTCCAAAATCTTAACCTCGGCATCACCGACTCTATCGAGCCTACATCCTATAGTGCTACTATCTAGGCGTTACCCTACCTACGCGAAACTAATAAAATCCTAAGTATGTCCCTAGTGCCCAAGGCCTCTCTCGAATCCCGACATTTTCTCGGTTTCGTGCGTGGGACGTCTCGCCAAGGCAAAATCCAAACAAGGAACCCTCCCGTTACACTACTCCCTCACGTCGTCGGTCATCGAGATGTAACAGCCCAAGGCACACCAGCGGGACGTCCTAAATCCTACCTCGCTAACCTACGAACGCATTCCTACTATCTTATCCTTCCGCCCATACGAAAGGAAACCTAACTAATCAAAGTGCCTACTCTCTGTAGGAACACTACTAACATCACACCGATCAAAGATATTCTCCAAATTTGCCTTCTCATTAAGGCTTGGCTAACATCCTCGAATAAATTTCTCTAAGTCCTACTCCACCCAACTATTCGTGGTAAGAGGACCACTTTAGTGCTTTTCCATAACACCATATCTCCATAAACATACCATCCTAACAGGGCTCATAATCTATAGTGGTTCATCCACACTATAAGACTAACCCACATCCTTGCGTCCCATAACAGCTCTCCACGCCCGACGCCGTTAAGAGTCATGTGTGGAGTGTCTCGCAAAGCGAAATCCAAACAAGGAACCCCTCCACACATTAACCCTTGACTTCGTTGGTCATGGAGTCCCGTTATTTCAGACATGCACCCGGGATATCCCTATCCCCTAATCCAACAAAAAAGATGGTCTGAACTCCTATCTCTAACTAAGAGTCACACCACCCAGCGCTCGCACTATTTCTAAGTCCTTGCGCAACCCGGTACTGAGCTAAACCTTACAGCTCAACAATGATCCTGTGGGCCTTATATTTTATCTATAAGGTTGCCACACATACCAACTAAAATAAGGAAGCCTCTACTCATCGAGGTTCCATTAATCCATAATAATAAAGGTGAACTCGACCTTTATCAAGGTGAGACATCACAATAACAACCTGTCCCCTCCAGGAACTGTGGACACGATAGACTTGCCATCATTAGCCTGCTATCGCTCCGATCAACCAATACATTATACGTATATATACAAAATATAATCACCCGCCTCTATGGCGAGTGAAAGAAAACAAAATTCCGCTATCGCGGAAAACACACAAGCCCACATTATTATGTTATCGAGACCAAATTTAGAGCTCAAATTACACACACGAGTCTAGGGTTAACTAGTACCGCGACTTTATCTAGTCACTCCAAATATACCTCCTCGATTGAGGTAAAACTCATAACAACATCCTTCTCATTCCAACTAAATCATGGGGACTCACGATTAAAACTATCCGTAAGGTCCCTTTCGAACCCCCAATTTCCATGAGGAATTCGACTTTAGCACCATTCTCTACTTCAGCGGTACTGCGGTAATCCTAACTACCATTATTTAGTAGTCGCCACCGAAATCCTTAGCAATTTCCACAAGGAGAGTGACCTCTACTAAGGTCCTCATCCCAACCTTCTACCAGCTGCTCCAGCTAAGCCTTACCTCCGGCTGCCATCCAAGCTCCGCACACGATTCTCAAACGAGCGAGCAAAAGATTTCTATCATCTTCTAACATGGCAGGAGAACGCAATCTCACAAGAGATATCAACAATCCTAATCCTGGGGCTCTATAACAAATCGAGAGCAACGCTGAAAGCGTAGTACGTCCGCACAGATTCCTAAGGACACTAGAACATGATGCTCTGATACCATCTGTAACAACCCGCCTAATAAGATACCGGGCGATCACTCCAATATTAAATTAAAACAGGAGTCACATATGGATCATCCTTAGCATCACTGTTGAAAATCCATTTAATTACTAATATCCTATTAGGTGGCCGTTAAAAACTTTTACTTAACTACTCTTTTTAACGAATAAATTACAACATCCACAATTAAATGCGTAATGAACTGAAATGAAAATGAAAGGAACTAAAATAACCGAACACTCGGTCCAAATATACAACCATATCGAATGTTGTACTGAAAGAATAAATAAATGCAATTGGACCATTGGCCCGAATATTTATACAGTACCTCCTATCTAGAGTACAACGATGGAAGCTGCTATCAAAAACCTGCATGCATCCACAGCTGCTGCAGCTGACGTCTGACTCGAAAGAATTTTCATCCAGGCGTCCCTGTGTCTGGACACCTATGTATATATATAATATAGCAAGAAAGGAAAAGTAGACAAACGGGTCAGGGCCCGAATGTTTTGAAAATATTTTGCAAGTGCATAAATGCTTTATTTTTAGAAAAATAGTTTTATCTCATATTTAAATTGGTATCGCACTCCCATGAGATACCCCTCACCTCTCCGCTAATAGTGCACTCCTAGCGCATCTATCTAGAACATTCTAGTCAAGCTACCTAGCTAAACTAGTCTATCACCCAATCACTATCTACCCTAGATAGTCCAGGTAATGTACTAAGGGCTAAGCTTCACCCCAGTCTCAGCGCTATGCCATGTTCGTGCGTGGGGTGTCTCGCAAAGAGAAATCCAAACAAAGAACCCCCCCGATACACTACTACGCGGCACGGTCGATCGTAGAGATCTGCTAGTCCCTCAGTATAGAAAGATATATAATAATATATATACCATAAGAATTAATAATATAAGAGCACTAAGGATTAAACTTCTCCCCAGTCTCAACACACTGCCATATTCGTGCGTGGGGTGTCTCGCAAAGCGAAATCCAAACAAGGAACACCACCGATACACTACTACGCAGCAAGGTCGATCGTCGGGATCCATTAGACCCTCAGTACTCGATTCATCCATTTATATATACATATTCATGCTACAATATACATCCGGATCTATCTCCCGGACTGAGGATTTATATACAAGTATTTATCAATACCTTTATTTTCTCAAGACTTCCCATTTCCCTTTTTATACTCAGGAAATGTAAATATAAAAGCCAATTCATTATCATGAATTGCTTTAACAAATCGTTTACCTTTTTAAAGCCAATTTTATTATCATAAAAGTGCTTTTTCTTTATATGTCATTCCCCCAAAGCCATTTTCATTATCATGAAAATGCTTTGATCAAATCATGCTTCCACATCCCTTCTTCCATCCGGGAGTGTTACCGAAGCTAAACCTTTATCCCATTTCCCTTTTTATACTCAGGAAATGTAAATATAAAGCCAATCCATTATCATGAATTGCTTTAACAAATCTAAGACCGTCCCTCCGGGTATCCCCACTGGACGCGGCTTTAAATGGCTATCATCTTCCAGGGCCTCCAAGACAACCTGGGAACCTAACAACGTCGGGAAGCGGCCATATGCCTGCGGGATAGTCAAGACCACACCCGGAATCTCCTAACCAGCGCAGTACAAATAAACGCCCATATGGCCTAGGGACTATATCCAACCTGCTCAACAGCCAGGAAGGCTTCACCACAACGCGCGCGACTTCCCTTATGATAGCGATTTAGGGAGGTGTGTACAATCCATAATTTATTTATTATGAAAAACATTTCTCATTCCATTTTGAAAATATTCATTTTTATATTTTCAAAGTCCTTTCCATTATAACATATATATATATATATGTATACCTAAATCACACAGTATATATGTATAGCCTATATATTCCTCCTATAATATATATAACCGGCCATAATGGCCTATATCATCTAACGATGACCATAATCCCAAAGATTCCCTCCGGGAATCATAACCATGCATTCATATTAGCATGATTCTAAGTCCAAAGTATTTTCTTACTTTGATGACTAATAATTACCTTAATCAACTCTTAAAGGTTTATTGGATATCTACAAATATAATAATTCACTCTAAGTGAATATATACATATATATATATTCCCAATTCCTCAAGTCCTTTAGGACATAACCCTCTAATATACTTTAATTTAGAAGGCCCTTAAACTTAATCTCAAAGAGGAGAAATATTAAAAATCTCCAAAATCTTGGGCTGAAAACAGGGCACCGTTCGACCGCGGGTTGTAAATAAGCCTACGAAACAAGGCAGTAGGCCCTTCTCCTTGACGCGGTCGACCGGCCATAGGGGTGCGGTCGACCAGTCACACCAGGTCCTCAAAACTTTAATCCTTAAGTCCCTTATCCAACAACCCAAATTCATTTTCGGGGTTTCTAAACTACCCCAAAAATTATCCCGAACATCAATGACATTAATTCTAGCCGTAATTTTTCCAATTCCCGATTTGATTTCCGAGTTGATGATTTCAACCCGGAGCTGTCATCTTGTAAAAAATCATATCAAATCGTAGAAAAATCAGAAAAATACGCGGTCGGCGCCCACATGACCATATCGAAAAGATCTACAACTTTCGTGTTTTGGCCGAAAGCTAAATCATTTACCTTTTGGGCCAAAAATGACCCCAAAGGCTATGAGTTACTATTCATTATCTCTCCCAAAATCCCAAACTCCATTTTTCTCCATTTTTGTTGTTTCTAACCTCACCCAACAACTCAATAGACATCTAATCTATGTTTTACAACTAACACATCAATTATTTTGGGGTATTGAATCATTTCTCTTAGATTTAAACCCTAAAACCATAATAGCCCCAACTTATGATTTTAACCCATTTCAATCCAATTCTTCATTCCATTTACATGGATTTAACACTAGAAATCATTAAGAGTTTACATTACATCAATATGTAAACTCATAATCAACTTTTACCCAATTTATTTTAAGGGTTCTAACCCCAAAATCATATTTTTACCAACTATGATATGAGATTAATGCACAAAAGTAAATAAAGCAAGTAAACACTTGTCTCGTGGATAAAATCCGACGACCTCGAGTCGAATCCCGCGGAGTTTGGCCGGAGTTCCTCCCTTTCCTCTTATCTTCCCTCTCTCTCTCTCTCTTCCCTCTCTTCTTTCTCTTTTCTTTCCTCTTTTCTCCCTCTCTCCCTCCTTTTATAAGGAGAAAAGGGTTTAATCCCTTTAAAACCCAAAAACGACTCGTTTACCCAATTACGAGTTGCTTTTACCTCTAAAATTACCCGAAACTTAATTTCGACAATCGGACACTCTTTTTCGACTATCTCGGACATTCCGAGACTCATGGCACAGTCGAAATTTCCATCCGAGGTACTTGACCGCAAATCACTATTCTAACCGAAAATAATTAAATGTGGGTTTTCTACTCAAAATCTTACATCTTTTGTCGCTATACTCCACGACGACATATAATTAAATTATTTCGACCTATATAGTCCCAAAATAATTTATAACATCCTTCGAAAATTATTAAATCCTCGAAAATCCCAAAAATCACTATTTTGAGAAATTCTCCAAATTGCCAATTTATATTTAATTAGGGAATTTAATTGTCTCCAAAAAGGACGGGTTGTTACATGGGGGTGATGGATTGGTTAGACAGTGTAGCTTGACTAGGATGTTTATAGGGATGCGCTGGGTGTGCACTATTAGAAGAGAGGTGAGGGGTATCTCATCGGAGTGCGATACCAATTTAAATATGAGATAAAACATATTTAAAAAAAAAACATTTATGCACTTGCTAAATATTTTCATAACTCGAGCTCTCACCCGTTTCTATATTTTCTCCTCTCTTGCTATATATATTATACATATACGTGTCCAGACACAAGGATGCCTGGATGATGATCCTTTCAAGTTAGACATTTGCTGTAGCTGCTGTGGATGCATACAGGTTTGATTTAGACGCTTCTATTCTTGAGATCTAGATAGGAAGCAATGTAGTTACTTTCGGGCCGAAAGCACAATTATATTTATTTATTCTCTTACCGCCTTTTAGTGAGGCATTCGATTTGGTTGTATCATATTTGAACCGAATGTTCAGTTAATTGATCTCTTTCGACTTTCATATATATAAACTATGTGAATGTTTTAATTGTATAGTTGGTTTAAAAAGATTAGTTAAATAAAATTTTGACGCCAGCCTAATAAGTTATTAGTAATTAAATTGATTTTCAAAAGTGATGCTGAGAATTATCCATATGCGACTCCTGTTTTAATTTGAAATAGGAGTGATATCCTGGTATTTTATTAGGTGGGGTGTCACAAATGGTATCAGAGCATCAGGTTCTAGTGTCCTTAGGAATCTGTGCGGACGTACTGTGCTTTCAGCGTTGTTGTCGATTTGTTATAGAGCCTTATGATTAGGATTGTTGATTCCTCTTGTGAGATTTTGTTCTCCTGCCATATTATGAGATTATAGTAAATCCTTTCCTTTCTCATCCGATATTCGTGTACTGATCGAGGAAGGGTGACCAAGGAAGGCCATGATGAGGGTAGCAGGAGGAGGGGCTTAGTTAGAGCAGTGAGTGGAAGTTGGAGAGTAGGACCGTAGTCGAGGTCATTCTCCTTGTGGCATTTGCTAAGGATTGTTGTAACGACTGCTAAAGAATAGTAGTTACGAGTAGCCCAGTACCACTATAGTAGAGAGTGGTACTAAAGTTGAATTAACTAGTGAAGTTAAGGGTTCGAAAGGGGTCTTTGATAAGGACCATATTTGAAGTTAGTTCATGCAAAGGCAGTGTAACATTACTCAGTGAAGTAGAAGGCTCAGAAGTTTTAACTAGGAGAAGGGTATGGAAATACCCAGATGTGAGAATTTGAGGAAAAAATTTCTCTCGTAGGAGAAATATGGAAATGGTAGGGTATTCGGTGGAGCAAGATGTTTTTCCCCTAAAGGGATCTGACGGATCGTTTTTAACCATGAGTCCCCACGATTTAGCAGGAATGAAAAGAATGCAGTTTTAATTATTCATGTAAGGATCGGTCATAGGCCGACAGTGAATAAAGAGAGTTATGGATAAGTGAACTTTGTACAGAGATGAGGTAAGTAAAATAAAGAGTGATCCCTTTCGAGGAATGATAGGCTCACTAGATAAGTGTTGCTAACACTTATGGAGAATGTGTATGTTTGTGGGCCCCATTGGTGGACATCCACCTGGGGAATTCATTTAAACGGGGATATTGAGGTAGGTGGTGGAGTTTTCTTTTCATGAAGAAGTTAAGGGGAACTAGTAAAGTGATTGTCAGGATCGTGGCTATGGGGTCCAAGATACTGATAACCTTGAAAGGGTCAGGGTGACCCGAGATGGGGCATTGATTAAAATAATTTTAGTTCAGTTAGGGCAAGTGTATTAAGTCTGAGAACCTTTTGGAGTTGCTAGGGTGATAGGCGAAGTTGTTATTATGAGTTTCACCTCAGTTGAAGGAGGTTTGTTTTGTGTGAGGATATTGAGTCACGGTGTTTTAGTATTTCCAGATTCGAATGTGTGATACGAGTTTATAAGCAGTATCGATAATGTAATGTAGTATATGTTTATGTGATTTTCCACGATAGAGGGAATCTATTTTCTTTCATTCACTAAGAAGAGAAGGTGTTAGTATTTTGAGTTTATATGAAATTGGTATTACTAATTTTTTGTGTGTTATACGAGTATGGTGTTATTTTGAGTAGAATATGATATTCATTGTTCGGAGCGAAAGCAGGCTAATGAGGGCAAGACTATCGTGTCTGCGGTTCTAGGGTGGAAGGGGTTTTTGTTGCGATATCTCACCTGGATACAGGTTAAGTTTGCCTTTTTTATATGTATGGATGGAACTTCTATGAGTATATGTTTCCTTATCATGATTCGAGTGCGTGGAGACCTTGGAGTGTGATTTAAGGTATGCATGGCTAATTATTGAGCTGTGAGTTTAAGCTCATTATTGATTGCGCAAGGACTGAGTGTTAGTGCAAGCGCTTAGTGGTGTGTCTCCTGGATAGAGATAGGATTTCATACCACATTTTGTTGAAAGTGGGGATAGGGTTATCCCGGTTGTGTAATTGAAGTTGATGGACCTCCACAACCGACAAATTTAAGTAGTAGTGTATTGGAGGGGTTCCTTATTTGGATTTCTCTTACGAGACGCTCCACCCAAGAACCTTAACGACGTTGGGAGTGGAGAGATGTTTTAAGATGTAAGGATGTTAGTTTTGTCGATAAGTCATATAGTGTGCAGGAAACACTATAGATTGTGGGTTGTATGATGAGGGTATGCTTAGGAAAATATAAGTGCTATGGAGAAGAACTAAAATGGTTCTCTCCCCGCAAGTAGGTGGGTAAAGAAGGAGTTAGAGAAATTGATTTGAGGCTTATAGCCAGGCCTTAATGAAAAGGCCAATTTTGGAAGAAGTATGCTTTGGGTATGATGTTTGCAACGCTTTTGCGGAGAGTTGGCGCCTCGATTAGTTAGACTTTCCTTTTTGCTTAGGTGGAAGGATAGAATGGTAGAAATGCATTAATAGGTTAGTAAGGTAGGATTTAGGACATCCTGTTGGTGTGCCTTAGGCCGTTATATCTTGGTGACCAACGACGCGAGGGAGTAATGTAACGGGAGGGTTCCTTGTTTGGATTTCGCTCTACAGGATGTCCCACGCATGAAATCGAGCAAATGTCGGGAGTTAAGAAAGGTCTTGGGTACCAGGGACACAATTTAGGATAGTATTATTTCCGTAGGTAGGAGCGCTTCGATCTTAGAATTATTGGGCAGTGAAGCTAGTGGAGTTAGTGGTGCCGATATAGAAATATTGGTTGGGTAACCTTGAGAAGGATGAGATTTTGTGGGTTGGGAAGATCCATGTCTGAGTATTACGCCGAGGAAATAGGGTCCATTGGTTAGCAAGTGTGTACGTGTCGGACGTTTGTGATGGTTGTGCATAGAGGCAGGGGTTAAAAAGGTGTATGGGAACCTTAGTAAGTTGGTTTTATATACCGCCTAAAATAGAAGGGACGTAGTATATAGAGTTGAAGATTATGCCGAGATGGTATTAGGATGGTATAAAACTTGATAGGGGTGAGTACTTATTGAGTACGGTTTAGAGCTATTAGGTAGTACCATTACACTTTAAGGCATTAGGATGTGGAGTGATTAACGATCCTAGGTTAGTGTTGGTAGTATCAGTTATACCTAAATTTTGAGGAAGAAATTGCGTTGTAAGGGGGGAAGTATGTAATACCCCGCACTTTTATGGGAAATTAAATTCAATAATTAAGAGTAATTTGGAAATTCAAGAATTATCATGAATAGTAATTTTTGGAGTTTTCAAGGATTAAATGATTTTCAATGGGTGTTATATTTACTTTTGGGGTTAAGTAAATAAGTCATAGTATTTTAATTATATGTCGCAGTTGGGTAAAGTGACAGATGATAATATTTTAATGGGAATACCGCATTAAATTATGTGGGTTAAATTAGTGAGTTGCGGTCAAGTGCCTTGGATGGATATTCTGATTGCGCGGTGAGTCTCAGAATAACCGAGATAGTCAGAATTGAGTATCCAGGTGTCGAAATTGAGTTTCGGGAATTTTTAGAATAATAGAGACTCGCAATTGACTAAATGAGTCATTTTTGGGTTTAATAGGTATAAACCCTTATTTTCGCCTATATAAGGCACGATAGAGTGGGATAAAGAAATAAAAGAGAGAAAATAAGAAGGGAATACAGGAAGAGGGAGAAAGAAGAGAGAAAAAGGATTTTTGGGTCAAACTCCGCCGAATTCGACTTAGGGTCGTCGGATTTTATCCTCCAGGCAAGTGTTTAGTTACTTTATTTAATTTTGAGCATAAATATCATATCATAGTTGGTAATAAGAAACCCTAAATATTTTGGGTTGAGTTTTCGTGGATTAAACGTGTTTTTCGGATATTTGACGGGTAAACCCCGAAAATTATGAAATTGGAGAAACTTAGAAATTAATCGAATTTAATTGTTGATTTTTGGATTTTGGATGTTTAGAACCTATTTCGTTTGTGTATATTTAGTTTGATGTTGTTAGATATTGGTGGAAGAAGAGGAAATTGAGTTTGGAGGTTTGTTAATGGCCGAAACAGGGGACGAAGAAGAAGTTGTCCCTCATGATCTATCGATCGAGAGCCAAGGATCGATCGATCGACCATCGATCGATCGAAGGTCAGGGGCCGATCAATCGACCCTTCAAGAATTTTGACAATTTTTCCTAGAGTTAATTATATGGGATAAATTCCCATATTAAGGATTTCTATCCTATTTAATTGAGGGAATAAATAGACTTAACTAAGGAAAATATATTTATCAAATTGAGAAAAATTTATAGGGCTTACAAGAGTGTTTTAAGCGTGCGACACTAGAAATTATATTTTCGAGGAAGTAAATTAAAGTGAGAAATTAAAGGTTTGGGGTTCCTAAAATAGAGTGGGGACCTATAAATTATTATTTAAGTGAAATATAGTCCTCGGGTTCGTGGAAATGGAATCCACGACCTATTTAAATTAAGGGTGTTTGGCGACGGATATTTTTGGGATAATTTCAGTGAGCATTTAGGCTTATAAAATTATGCGCGTAGAAAACATAATTATAACGATTGTGGTTGAGTATATCCTATGAGACTAATAGGATGAATTATGGAAAATGTGTATTTACTTAGTGTGAATTAGTATAGTTGGAGAAATTGTATAAATCCTTAAGTGTGAATAAGGTACAAGTTATTTATTAAGTGAGGGGATACTTTTGGGTTTAGTATCGTGAGTGTGCGAATACTCGAATATTATTAATTATGAGAATTTCGGGATTATTGGTAATGGCTATGCGTGTTTGGCAATTATGGCCATTTATATTTGTTTAAGGAACTATGTGGATTATATATATACTATGTGAGTAAAGTATATATATTATATGGTACAGAAATGTATATATATCTATGTGTGGATGGTATATATATGTGAACCATACCCCCTATAATGCTATCATGGGAAGTTACGCGATGCAGGTGAGCCCCTAGCTTGAGGAGCAGGGTGTGGATAGTCCCCAGGTCATAGTCGTCCATTGTTATATTGTGTGATTTTTATTAGGGGTGAGACGTGGTGGGTATGTTTCATCTCATTTCCTGTTAGGAACTATGACCGCTTCCCAGACGCTGTCATTTGGTTTTGACCGCGAAGTAGGTGACATTTAGTCCTACTGGTGGTCCCCAGGATGGTATGTGAGTGATGCCCTGGAAGATGATAGCATTGAGAGACCGCATCCTCGAGTTATAGCTCGTTGGGATGGTTATTATACCGGTGTGTATGGTATATTATTGGTATGGTTATTATACCGGTGTGTATGGTATACTACTTGTGTATGAGAACAAGATATTATATCTCTATGAGAGTAAAGAGATAAATTGAATATGAAATGAATTCTCATTCCGGGAGACTGTATCTGGACTTAAAATGTGAAATGTATATAAAGTGAGTATGATAAATAAGGAAGAGTATGTTATGTATATTTATTTATATGAGTACATATTTATATATTGAGTACTGAGGGTCTAATGGATCTCGACAATCGACCTTTCCAAGTAGTAGTGTATCGGGGGGGGGGTTCCTTATTTGGATTTCCCTTTGCGAGACACCCCACGCATGAACATGGCCTAGTGTTGAGACTGGGGAGAAGTTTAACCCTTAGTGCTCTAGTTTTGGGTTCTTATTATATGGGTGTATATATATATATATATATATATATATATATATATATATATATATATTTCGTTTACTGAGGGTCTAATGGATCTCGACGATCGACCTTGCCAAGTAGTAGTGTATCGGGGGTTCCTTGTTTGGATTTTTTTTGCAAGACACCCCATGCACGAATATGGCATAGCGTTGAGACTAGGGAGACGTTGAGCCCTTAGTACTTGGTTTGCTTGGGATTCCTAGAGTTTGGGGATGATAGATTGGTTAGACAGCGTAGCCTGGCTAGTATGTTTAGAGGGATGCACTAGGTGTGCACTATTAGAAGAGAGGTGAGGGGTATCTCATGGGAGTGCAATACCCATTTAAATATGAGATAAAATATATTTTAAAAAATAAAGCATTTATGCACTTGCTAAATATTTTCACAACTCGGGCTCTGACCCGTTTCTTTATTTTCTCCTTTCTTGCTATATATATTATACATATAGGTGTCCACACACAAGCATGCCTGGATGATGATCCTTTCAAGTCAGACATCTGCTGCAGCAGCTGTAGATGAATGCAGGTTTGATTTAGACGCTTTTATTATTGAGATCTAGATAGGAAGCAGTGTAGTTACTTTCGGGCCGAAAGCCCAATTGTATTTATTTATTCTCTCACTACCTTTTAATGTGGCATTCGATTTGGTTGTATCATATTTGAACCGAGTGTTCGATTAATTTATCTCTTTCCAGTTTCATTTATATAAACCGTGTGAATGTTTTAATTGTATAGTTGGTTTAAAAAGATTAGTTAAATAAAATTTTGACGCCAACCTAATAAGTTATTAGTAATTAAATTTGTTTTCAAAAGTGATGCTAAGAATGATCCATATGCGACTCTTGTTTTAATTTGATATAGGAGTGATCGCCCGATATTTTATTAGGTGGGGTGTCACACACTCATCCACTCACCGAATGGTGTAAACAGATGAGTGTTGTTGTATTAATTGTAAGGAAACTATATAAAGCCCTAGGTTGATGGGAGTAGACGTGCAACAATGGATAATTCTCATGCAAGTATTTAACTAGATGGAATACCTATAAAAACATAAAGAACTATAAAAGGTGTAAGCATAAGGTGCTTAACTATATATTTAATAAAAAAATAAAAAGGGACAATTAAAAATGAGTGGAAGAAAAGCATTGTCGTTATATAAAAATAAAGTAGGTACACAAAATCATTATAGTGGAATTATATCGATGATCACAACATAAAACTCAACTTCCCTTAATCCAATATTATGTCACCAAACATCAAATCACATAAATAAATAAAAAAACTAGAACTGATACAGTAAAATTCAAATCACTCAAACCCTCTTTAAATAACATCAACATTAAAATAAAGCACACAGTAAACAAATTCAAACCACATATAGATCTTCATATTATCAACCACTTGTAATTCATTAATAATGTATTAATCATGATACAATATACTATTTCACCAAATTTAATCAGATCATAATATTATTAACTAAAAAGGTAAGAGTTATAAATTTATGCAAAAAAAATTCTATAAATAAAAAATCAATATTTGGTAATTTTACTTTTCAAAAGAAACATATTCTTGGAAAACAAAAGAGAAAATGAAAAATAACCCAATATGGGAGTATTGTAATGACATATATTTGATTGGTTATGGATTGATTTTAACATGGATAAGGTTTGATTAATAGATCTTTTCAATAAGTGGAGAGCCATAAATATGTATGGTATGAATTAAGAATTTCTTGTCACTTTCTTGTTTTCAAAAATCATTAAGTTGTTGTATATGAGTGGATGAAACTAGTTCATGTGGTTGTTATGAATTAAGAATTTTTGTTTGGAGAGTTTGGATTTGGTTTTGCAATAATGAAAATTGCAGTCCATGTCTCTAGCCCAATTTTGAACTACGACTTATTTGCTCAATAAAACACAAGTCGGTACTAGTTGCTCAGGTAGGATTGCGATATATATCCCTTTCTTACATGATTTCTTCTTTTGGTAACCAAAAATAACTTCTAGGACATTATTACTTTTATATAACTAATGTGGACGAGCGTTTGAAGTGTCTATCAATCGATAGAATCGTTTCCCTGAAAAATACGGTTGTTTAGGGGAAAAGATAAATGGATTTAACTCAGGTTTATACTTTATATCAAGCATTCTAGGGAAGGAAATAGTCATATCTACTTTGTCTCTTGACGTCTCTATGTCCCGGGGAAGAGTGATGATGGCCAAGATTTATCCTTATGGGGGGGGGGGGGGGGGGGGGGTATAGATATATTTAAAGGAGTAGGTGTTATTTTATATTCCGTAACTGGGATAAGATAAATAGGGGTGAGGATTGTCCCAATAATGCAAGAGATTGAGGGTTGTGATTGCATGTTGTTTTCATTATTCCCCCACCCCTCTTAAATAATAAATATAAGCCTTCTAGACAGATACAATCACACTCTCCAATCCACCCTCTACCCATTTTGTACGCCCTCTCTCTCATTTGTCAAACATGCATAACCACATATTTCTTTCTCTATCTTAGCCTCGACTCGGGTGGGATCCTTTTCATCACATGAATTTTTTAAACTAGGGTTTAGAGAATCCATTTGTTTTGTAACGTTTTGCAATGTTGTAGGGAATCTTCTTCAAACTCAATTTATTTTGAGAGTGATTTTAACAATTTATGTGTTTGGAAAACTCTCTGTCAAATCTTTTATACTCTCTCTAATAATTTTGAGGTGCGATCTTCTTCTTTTCTTTCTTTTGATTTCTTGATATTTAGTGCTTTATTTTACCCTTATCTGCCCTTGAACTGATTTTTTCATAAAGAAATTTTTTGTTCCCTTTAATTCAAAGTTTCTTTCTATTTTGGAGGGTTTAATTTGTATGTTTTTAGGTTTCTTTTTTACTTCTATTTTTACTTTTGAGACATTCTCCCATTTCTCACACTCATGTCCACTCATTTTCTAGATTTCTCACACTCAAGTGGTATAACTCTTTGCATTTTTGAGTTATTTTGCATTTATATTTTTTTTGAATTTATTATTCGTTGCTTAGTTGTGGGTCATTTAGTTTTTTGGGGCGTTGAAAGTACTCATTTAACTTTTTTTTGCCAAATTTCAGGCATTTTTTATAATTCTTTAACTCATTTATCTTATCTATCACACTCTAAATAAGTTGAAATCTATGTTGAAAGAAAGTCTCCAGCCATATTTTTATTTATGAGGATTTGCTTTATTTTTATAAGAAACAGCGTAGGTTAATTGGGTAAGTTGGTTGTTTGTAAATCATGAGACAAAATACTTTTTGCTTATTTTCACATTGATTAGTTGTAAAGTAGAAAACTGGTTTGAAATGTCAAAAATTTGAGTGTAGTTTTATATTTATCAACAATTTCCACTAATTTCAGGCTATTTCAAATTTACTTGTATCAAACTTTCAGACTATCTCATTTTTCTATGTTAGCTAATGTAGTTGTATTCAATTAACTCACCAAAATTGCTAAGGTAATATCGTGCTTAATTTTTCCATAGTTTTCACTATCCCTTTTCCTTTTGTTTGAGTTATAAGCATTGTCTTAAAGTTGGTTGTAATGTTCAATGTATATACTAAATATTCATATCCATGCAAAAGCAATGTAGAAAGAGTACACTTTACTTGAGTCAAGCTTACAAAAGGAATCACCATTCTATGAATCGCATAAGAGGAATCTCCATTCTACGTGTTTGATCAAATGCCTATAACCAAAATTAATTTTGAAAGTTGATTTCAATATGATTTAATTTAGTGTGAAATTTATTTTGCTCCTTTATTCTATCATTTTTGTAACTTATTCCTCTCTTTTGGGTCTGGAATATGCAACATACGTGTTATTGTTTTACGGTTCAAGTTGTCAGCATTTATTTCTTAGGTAAACTTCACGTCAATGGCCAAAAATAAAACCAAAATAATATTTTGAGAGAGAATCAATATACTTATTATATAAAAAATGGAGTCCATCTTGAATGAGGATTACATGGGTATTTAAAGGGGGAAGGTATCTTAGTCCCTAAGCTAAAGATCTAATTACAAGTATAACCCTGAGAACCTTTGCTACTTCTTTCCCTAAATACCAAGCTACAAATACTAAAAAAAATACAACCAAATAAAGAAACTTAAAGAAATAAAAAAATACTATAAAACCCTAAAAAGACCCATTTCCATCACTCTCCCCCTCTTGAGATCAAGTTCATCCTCGAACGTTCAAAAATTGGGGACTCGTGTGAAATTGTAAAATATGAGCCAAAACCTTGTGGGGGCCAAAATAATTTTTTGGAAATTTGAGGAAAAGTCCACTCCTTTGTGTTTTTCTCTTCAATCTTCCTCCATCACTCTTACTTCTCCCATACAAACCGTAAAAGCTTCCTCTCAGATCGAAAATTAATTTTCTAGTGGATTCAGTTGGGTTAGGATTTGGATGGGTCAACCCAAACAAATTTTAACCAAAGGTTTGGAAAAACCTTAGGGTGTTGACACTCGTTTGGGGCCCAAGGGGAGGGAAACCACCTGGGGTGGGTTTTGTACTCAATTGGATGGTGCGAGGCTGGGGTGGTCGGAAGGGCCATGAGGGTTTGGGATGGGACCGACGGGAAGGGGTGATTTTGGGTTTTTTTTGGGTGGCGATTTGGCTAGGGTTTGGGCAGGTTGGTGGTTGTAGGGTTAGAAAGTGGCAGGGTGAATTTTTTTGTGGGAGAGGTATTGAAACATTATGGTGGTTAGTGTTAGGGTTTTGAGTTTGGTAGGGGTTTGAATCTTAGAAGAGATGAGTTGGAGGAGGGCATCAAATTTTTGGGTAAGTTATTTTTTGTTGTGGTGCCAATTCTTCCATTTTTTTTTCAATTCTTGAATGTCCTCTTGTTCTTGCTTGTATTTTTTGGAGACATTGAAAAATTAGTGTACGATTTTGAATACGTACACAAGAATTTTGACCCTCTCTCTCATACCAATTTGACATAAACTACACGTGAAAGGCTAAAAACAAAACCAAAACAATATTTACGGAGAAAATCAAGATATATCTTATATTAAAAAAATGGAGTCCATTTTGAAATGAGGATTATATGGGTATTTAAAGGCGGGAGGTAGCTTAGGCCCTAAGCTAAAGATCAAATTACAAGTATACCCCTAAGAGCCTTTACTACTTCTTTCCCTAAATACAAGGCAACAAATACTAAAAAAAAGAAATACAACCAAATAAGGAAACTAATATATAAGAAAATACTACAAAACCCTAAAAAGACCCATTTCCATCAATATCTCACTTTTATTTTGTTATTGTAGCGTGGTTTTAAGAATCACGAGTTCTGTTCCTATGGAGATTTAGAGGCAACACACTATCATCTATCTTTTTTGCTTATACTCTACTATTTTCTAGATTATGTTTTTTCATTTTAACTACTACTAATTAGTTTTTTGAAAAACACAATTACTAACAAACAAAACCAAGTTTGTTTATAATTTTCTTTTCCTTTTCTTACAACATTACCTTTGTGAATCTTTTTCCAGTTACGTTATGCCAGGAATGCGAGGACCATCAAGGTTCTTCAGGTATGGGTTCAATCCGTCTCATTGAATTTTTTTTTTTTGGGGTTAGAGTTCCTTGACTCGGTTTTTTTAGGGATTTTGATGGTTTACATAGGATACTTCAATATTGAAAAGATCTTAATTTTTTAATCTTTTGTTGTTTATGTTTTGTGTTTTAAATGAGTGGGTGTGAATTAATATCGACTATTGTTAGAGTGTGGCTGTACTGTAGTCTATGAAGAACTGGAACGGGTGAGGTGTGACCCACTCTAATGGACTCTGTCTCTTAGTTCTTCAAAGTTTCAAGAGCATCTCTGGTAGAAAACCACCATCTTTTGGTAAAAATGGAGTAAATGCTATGACCCTCTTCCTGAAAGAGCAAACTTCACAAATAATAGTGATATCTAAGAGAGAGAGAGACCTCCTGAGAATAATGGTTGTAATGATGAGAGTGAAATGGCAAGAACAATGACACTTAGAGACCTTCGGGGCTATTTTGGCAATGTAACAATGTAACTTGAGTTTTCTTCATTTATTCTTAACCTTAACAAAAGGGTCTGATTTATAGGTTCAAACTAAGGCTAACTTGGCATTTACGTGCCAAAAACGAGAGGGATTAGATGGATAAGGTCTGCAATGTACCTTTTGCCCATATATGTATGTTAGTCGTTGTCCCCTCTTACAAGTGACACCTCGTGCATACCAAAGTCAAAAATAAAATGTGTCTCCTAATGGCGATAAAATTTTTGATTTAGTAAATATCATTTTATATGGTAACTTGTTGTACAAACCTTATGGAATACTTGAGAGTGGTCTTGAGAGCCACCCTATCTAAAGGTCATTTTATAAAAGTGTTTTTCCATATGAATAACCTCTGGACTACTCACTTCAGATTCCATTTAAACATATTACAATAGCAAAAGAATGAAAATGCACAGTATGAAAACGACACTCTTAAACATAGGGCTCTACATCAAAGCAATGCAATGTTAAAAACATAGTAAGTCCGCCCTGATCCTAAAGGACACTAGAACCTGATGTTGTGATACCAATTGTGACACACCATCTATTATAATTCTAGTTGATCTAGGTTTTATTAAAATTAAACGGGAATCAAGTATGATTACGTTCGTAGCATCACAGTCGTAACATGTATTTAACTATACTACTAACCTACTAAGTCCGGATTTATTTCAACTGATATGCCATATATGTACCCAAAACCTCAGAGACATCAACCTAGGCCAGGGAGATTTCTGAGGTTAGAAGGGCCTTAGATTGACAACCAGTGGTCTCGTCCCCAGCAAGATCAGCCATGGTCGACGTTACTAGTTGTCGCGCAGTCGGACAACAGTTGAGGTCTTCATGATCCATGTGGGCAGTTATTCATCAGGTCACCCAAGGCTGGCTACCTCGTCTGGGTGCAAGCCGAGGTTGTAAGGACTACTCCATCATCATAACCAACCTCGATAGAGAATCAACCGATGTTCCTAGTCTATTCCTCCATAACCTTGATCCAGGCCGACATTATGGCTCCACTTGTCTTACCTCGGCCTCATATAAGCCGAGGCCATCATGATTAATCTTGAATTGGGCAACGGCCAGACTTCACCAACTTCATACTCTTCTAGTCCAAGGTTGGGACCAATCACAGATAGCCGAGCATTTATTAGCATATGTATGGTTGGGAACACGTGTACACAATCAGTTATAACAAATCAATCCCCTCATGTGGGGGAATATTTCATCATAATTCTCTACATGTGACAGTGACATATATCTTCATCAGATTGGATAGATCAGCACACACATGCTCATTGCATGCATAGGGGGTGCATTACACCCCCCACATACTATATATACATGTCTTCTCCTTCTTGGAGGGGGATCGAAAATTAGCAACCCTATCTGAAACTCTGCCGAAATATAGAGTAGTGAGAGAAAGCTTAAGAGATTGTATTTATGGCCATCAGAGCCCTCATACACTGATATTAATCACACACTTGCACAATGGACGTAGGCTTGATTGGTTGAATCACTTACATGACTGTGTTTTCCTCTTCTCCTCACCTCCTTCTTCTGTATATCCTTACTCTTATACTACCATAGTTAACACTGAATTGAGCTTACGAACACCTTGAAGGGTGGTGCTGTTGCCAGCATCATCATCAACCATTAAAATTTTTCTCAATTAAATACACCATCATAAATACACACCAACTAAAAGAGCAATATAAATGAAAAGAGAATAATTATAGATAAAATAAACCAAATAAACCATTGGTGACCATAAACAATACCAATATTAACATTTGATGGATAAATAACAAGAAATATTTATCATAAAAGAAATGTCACTTCAAGAAAAAGTGATTTTCATGACGTAGTTTCTATGATATTTAACATATATTTGTCATGAAAGACATATTAAGACGACACATCTGCATTAGGCGTCGTTAATAAAACATTAAAACTAACAACCACAACACCTAAAATAGAAGTGGTCGTGAAATGTTTAATTACGACATGTATTTGGTGTCGTAAGAAATTATTCATAACTCTTGATAGATAGTGAAATACTAATTTACGACACATATGTGGTGTCGTAGAAAAATATTGCACGACTCTTTACTTGTGTCGTAAAATGTATTACTAATTTACGACACCGGGACCGTGCGTAAAAATGTATTGCATGACACTTACCGGGTGTTGTAAAATGTATTACACATTTCACGACCCAACTAGCCAGAGCGAAAAAAAATCTCCTGCGCGCACCAAAAATATTTCCCCGGCGTCGCGCCTTCAATTTCATTCAATAAAAAAAACCTTTCTCTTCTCCTCTCTAAGCCCTAAAAGACGTCCCTTTCTCTACTCCTATCGCCCAAAAGACGATCGTGTTTTACACTATGAGTAAATCTCCAGACGATCCCCTTCTCTATTTTGATCTCCAACGGTGTCGGTTTGAAAATTCTCCGGCGTCGATCTGTCACACAATGCTAGAGAAACTTCTCCGTCATCGATCGGTCACTAGTATGGATCTCACAACTTAGGTTTTTCTTTTTTTGAATCGATCGATCAAAGAATCTTTTGATTGTGTTGAATAATCTTGTAATTGAGTGCTGGAATCCTGTAATAAATGTGTTTGAATATGTGCAAACAATTGTCTAAAGTTTATATGTATTGATCTCTTAATTTCTTCGGTTTGTTGTTGCTGTTATTGTAAATCTACTTTAAAGTTTTTGCATCTTCTATACATTTCATTACTATGCACCGTTAATGATCTTATTTTTTTTAATACTTCACCTCCATATTTGAAGCAGACCTAAAATTTTGTTTAGTTGTGTTGAAATACTAAAAAATCATTACTTTGGAGTCCATATATAGACTCATATATTTGAATTCTTTTGATTTATTTACAACTATAAATGTATACTCAGCACATGATGGGTCTTTATTTCTTTGTTTTACTTAAGGAATGTTTTAGTAGTGTATAATTTACATTCATATTAATAACATAGTGTGTTATGTTGGTGAGTATTACCTTCTTTTTTTATTGTGTGTGTGTGCAGTTTTGGCCTTGTTTTCTTCATTGCTTCAATAATTAGAGATGGAAATTAGTTTGTGTTACTGTGTGTTTAGTTGTGTGAACATATAATAATGTTGCAAAATATATAACTTGAACATATGATAAAATTGCAAATTATATAAGTTATAACTAGAGTGTGTTATTAATGTTTAACAGAGTTCAAAATATAATTAAAAGGGCAACCGGGTTAGCTTAATGTATCAGTGTCAAGTAATGAGACAGTTATTGCAAAAGGTTTTGCAGAAGATTAGTATACTCTGTGACTGACTTAGTTCCCTATTTGGCAGCAAAGGTCTAGATTTATATCTCATAAACTTGAGCATCATCCTTATCTTTGGAATATGTTTGCCGAACCAACTCCCAGATATCCTTCACCATGGGTAAGAACATGCAAGTATCACTGATATCTGGTGCCATGGATTTCCACAACCATGACGTAACCAAGAAGATGACTTAGTTTTCCTTTCCCTTGAGAAAATTTTGAACCAGGTGAGACCACTTCAAGTAGTTATTTCTATTCATCCTCTATGAAATTGAATGTTTTGTAATTCACCGGTTCTTTGATGAGTTGGCACCTCCACGGATTGAACAATCTATGCAATTTTTACATATGATAATACGATTCTAGATTGGAATGTAATCATATTCAATACCTATGATATCTGAATTTTATATTTTACAAATTAGAGTTGAGTTGATATTTATTAAAGCACATTTGGAACCTATAAGACCTTAATTTTATACTCACTTTGCTAGGTGAACGTGTAAATAATACTTAATTACTTGAACGAGAAATTTACTGTAGCTCTATGCAGAAATATGGGATGTTTTTCCTGGACATCTGCTTACATGGGTGAATAACTGATGCGGATGAGGATTCCTCTTACCCCATCCATACTAGTGGGAACTTTATTTACTCGTGTTCAGGTCTTTGATAGAGCCTATCGTTGGTATGAGAGTATATGCGGAGCTTTTGTGCACTTGGGTGTCCTTGTTTGAGAGCGAAGAGCAACACATTAGGAGTTGAATATCTCTCCTTCAACCCCACATTATATATGAGTTAAATACTCATAAGGAGGGATATTGAGAATGCTATTATTGTTGAAAATACTTCTGGCGGAAGAAGGTTGAGAAGTCCACACTATTGACTCAATTACGACCCTCAAAACCACTCACATTTTGACAATATCCAAGTGTTTTGAACTTGGAAAATTCGTGCAATAACGAAGTCCACGAAAAAAGAGGCGATCGATGTTTGTGAAAAATTCGTATCCTTTCTTAATAATTAGAATACACAAGTGTAGTATTAAATTTATCTATGCTCTCTCTCTCTCTCTCTCTCTCTCTCTCTCTCTCTCTCTCTCTCTCTCTCTCTCTCTCTCTCTCTCTCTCTCTATATATATATATATATATATATATATATATATATATATATATATATATATATATATATATATACAGTCCTGCTCTTGTGCGGACTAGTCCGCATTTTAAGAATGCGGACCGAACATGTGTCACCTGGCGGTGAGCCCAGAAAAGAGAGAGAGTGTGCCTATAATTTAGGCGATAATTTCTAGGCGCACCGTTAGGTGACACATGTCCGGCCGCATTCTTAAAATACGGACTAGTCCGCACAAGAGCATTATTATATATATATACAGGGGCGTAACTGTGTGTGGGCTTGGCCGGGCTCAAGCCCGGGTCATGTTAAAAAAAAAAATAGCTTTTATAATAAAGCCCAAAACTCAAAGCCCACCCAAGAAAATATTTATCCAACCCATCAAACCTCCAAACAATAAAAGTTGATCGGGGAGACAAAAGCAAGAACAAAACAAAAGGGAATAAAACAAAAGAAAGCAGGGGAGGGAACCAACCAACCAAAGGAGAAAGTGTTTCTTTGTCAAATTGGCTTTGCATACAAGGTAATTTTATTTCATTTATTAAATCCGTTTTTTTTTGTTTACTATAAACATCCCTAAATATTATGTTTTAAAATCCCTAATTTGTAAAACCTAAATATTGAAAACCCTAACTTTTTCTCTTTAATTTTTAATTTTTGTAGTCTCATTTCTTCTTGCCTATTGATAACTTGAACAAATTTAAATTATAGTTTCAATCCCTAAATTGATAGTGTTAATTTTTTTATTAAGTTGACTAATGAAATAACAAATGAAATAAAATTACTTTGTCAAATTGGCTTTGCATACAAGGTAATTTTATTTCATTTGTTAAATCCGTTTTTTTTTTGTTTACTATAAACATCCCTAAATAATAAGTTTTAAAATCCCTAATTTGTAAAACCTAAATATTGAAAACCCTAACTTTTTCTCTTTAATTTTTAAATTTTGTAGTCTCATTTCTTCTTGCCTATTGATACCTTCAACAAATTTAAATTATAATTTCAGTCCCTAAATTGATAGTGCTAATTTTTTTATTATGTTGACTAAAATATATTACTCATGCATTTTCTTAGGTTACAATGTCAAGGAAAACTTTATTATCATTTTTTAAACCAAAAAGTGATGACAAAGCAAGTAAAGAGTCGCCTTCTATATTATCCGATGATACTCCTTTAACCTTCATTGAGTCACCACCTCCTTGTAAAATTCAAAGGACCGAACCTAGTGAAAAAGATGACTCTTTTACTCGGGATCCTGGCTTGCGTCTTCTAATATGGCAAGCACCTGTTGAAGACCGTGATGAGCTTTGAAAAAAATATCTCAAATTGGGGCCTTATCAACCCATACTAAAAGAGTACCCACTCACCCAAGACGGAAAATAATTTCGTCGCTTTCAAAGTAGTTGGTTTAAAAGATATCCTTGGCTTGAGTATTCCATTGAAAAAAATAGAGCATATTGTTTTTATTGCTTCTTGTTTGAAGGTAATCCATCGACTCGGGCTGCATTTACAGTTGAAGGGTTTCAAAGTTGGAAACGAGTTAGTGGCCCTAAATGTGGACTTTTGAAACACATGAGAGTTCCCCCTTCAACGCATATGAGTTGTATCAATACTGCAGAAGATTTAATGAATCCTTTACAACACATTCGTAGAGTGTTTGACTCACAATCTAAAGAAGTGGTGGAGAATAATCGATTGCGTCTCAAGACATCTATCGATTGTGTGCGGTGGCTTGAATTTCAATCATGTGCATTTAGAGCTCACGATGAATCCCCTCAATCACTAAATCGTGGAAACTTTATTGAATTGATAAAGCACACTGCAAGATATAATAACAAAGTTGCCGAAGTTGTCTTACAAAATGCTCCAGGGAATGCAATGTATACCTCTGCAATTATTCAAAAGGAAATTTTGAATATTTTGGGTGATAATGTGAGAAGTAAGATTCGTACTGAAATTGGAGATGGGAATTATTGCATATTGGTTGATGAAGCACAAGATGCATCTACTAAAGAGCAAATGGCCATTGTCTTAAGATTTGTTGATGGGGGAGGTGTGGTACGTGAACGTTTTTTTGGAATTGTGAGTGTTGAAGACACTACGGCTTTGACACTTAAAAAGGAAATATTCGGCGTACTTGCTCTTTATGATCTGCATATTGATAAAATGCGTGGTCAAGGGTATGATGGTGCTAGCAATATGTGTGGGGCTTGGAATGGGTTACAAGCACTCTTTCTTAAAGAGTGCCCATATGCCTATTATGTGCATTGCTTCGCCCACCAACTGCATCTTTCTTTAGTCTCGGAATCTAGAGATGTGCAAGATATATGGTTATTTTTTTCAAAGTTGAATATAGTTGTGAATCTTGTCGATGCTTCTCCCAAACGTCATAGTGAATTACAATCGAGACAAGTTGCTGAAATTGCGAATAAGGTTGCTCGTGGTGAACTTCGGACGGGAAGAGGTGCTAACCAACTTAAGACCTTGCATCGAGCCGGAGCAACTCGTTGGAGCTCCCATTTGAATTCTGTCAGAAGCTTGATTGATTTATTTGGTTCATCTTGTCAAGTTGTTGAAAATCTTTGAAAGAATGACCCTAGTCATCCTATATGCTCGGAAGCTAAGGGTGCTTATAGTGCGATGACTTCATTTGAATTTGTATTTATTTTACATTTATTAAATGAGATTATGGGAATCACATATTTGCTTTGTCAAGCACTTCAAAGAAAACTTCAAGACATTGTAAATACTATGAGTCTCGTCTCAAGTACAAAAACATTGCTTCAGAAGTTAAGAGAAGATGGTTGGAGTTCCTTCTTTGAGAAAGTGAAATCATTTTGTGAAGATTTTTGCATTGAGATCCCCGATATGAGTGCTCGTTATTCAGTGGGTACACGGCGTTCTTGTCAACAGTATGACACCATTACCGTTTATCATCGTTATCAAGTTGATACATTCAATGTTGTAATTGATTTTCAGATAATGGAGTTAAATTGTAGGTTTTCTGAGGGTGCAATGGAACTTCTTATTCTTAGTGTTGCTTTGGACCCACGTGATACTTATTAATCATTTAAAATTGGTGATATATGCAAGCTAGCCGAAAAATTCTATCCTCAAGATTTCACCATAGATGATATGCGTGGTTTGAAGAGTCAGTTGAAACATTATGAGCTTGATATCCCACATCACCCAAGTTTCCAAAATTTATCCTCAATTTTTGAGTTATGCACTCAATTAGCTGAAACAAAAAAGAGAGAGATCTATTATCTGGTTGACAGATTGATTCGTCTTATTTTGACCCTTCCTGTTTCCACGGCATCAACCGAACGGGCTTTCTCAACTATGGAGCTTGTCAAAACAACTCTTCGCAACAAGATGGATGATGACTTTCTTGAAGATTGCATGATACTCACTATTGAAAAAGAACTCGCACAAGGTATTGATCTCGATTCGATAGTTCATGATTTTGATTCTCGAAAGGATCGTAGGGTTCAATTTCATTAGCCTATTATTAACTTCTTCTTTTTTGTATGCGTGCAAATCTATCAAACTTGACTAGATATAACAAAATGAAATTCTTTTGTCTATTTTGAATATAAAATTAATGCATCGCTATTATCTCAATGGTATTGATTTTTGTGTTTATTTTTATTAACTCTATGATAAATTTATATTAGCTCGGCCAGCTGCAAAATCCTGACTACGCCCCTGTATATATATATATATATCATCTCTAAAACTGAACCGGTCACTCCCTCTCACATAATCTGAATCGACATCTCCATCTCTCCATTAAGCCAAAATTTATTGACCCTCTATCTCTTATTTTAATGGATGAATCCTTCTTCAAACTCTCCCTTACTCTCCTTCCCCACCCCACTCGATGACTATGCTGACGAGTCTGAATGGAGTCCTCACTTTTGGGGCTTCCACGTGGAGATTACAATTCTCTACAAGCATCCACATTATTTTACTCTGCTAATATGCTAAATTATGTGAGTTTTTTATCCAATAATGGTATAATATTATTTTTTCATTGACTGTACGATTCCTAATTTGATGCTATTTGTATTGCGGCTATTGTTGTACATATCAAATGCGAAATATTATAATTATCATTTTATATATATATATATATATATATATATATATAATTTAATTTCCTTATCAAATATATCTAAAGAGAGTAAGAAAATATAAAATATAAAAAACATAGTTAGTACATGACAAATTTATTTGCTTCACATATTATATAAATCGAAAAATGCAATCAATTTTCAAATAGTGAGACTGTAAAAATGTTAAGCACAAAAATTATTAAAATTTAAGTACTTATTAGTCATTAATATTTGTAAATATGTAAATAGTATCAATTAAGCATGAGAAATCATTAGTATAAAAATAATAACTTTTAAAGGATATTGAACGGTACAAGTCTAGAGTTATTTTGTGAAATTGGCAAAGAGTTATATTCATGTATTCAAGAGAAGCACACCAATATAGTTCAACTATTAAGTCGACTTAGATAAGACGAGGGAAAATAAGTAATTTATGAAACAATTACCGCATTCAAAGAGGGGCTTCTTTATATTTCTCCAACTAAAATGTAAACAATAATGTTCGGCATGAAATATATCAAATCTTTAGCCATTGTGTTTACTCGGGGTGATAAACATTAAAATAGGGATTATATGTTCGTTAACGAAAGACGACATGGAGTGAATGTTTACGAACGAAAGAACACGGGGCAAACGCCAAATTAAAAAAATAATGACCTTATTGCCAGCTTTGTCTAATACAGTCATCCAATTCTTGACTTGTTGAACCCTTTTTGGAAGTGGAAACAGAGAATAATTTCTCGAAAATCGATGCCCCCTCTACCATATGTATCACATAAGGTGCTGAAACTGGAGCAGTAAGCAGCAGCGTCTTGAGCCTGCGTTATTGACCCTCATGTCTTTAATTCCGTGCTCTTAGATACCATAACATTAAGATCGATTCAAAAAGAAAAAGCACACACTTGAACTTTGTACAATCTACACATCAACTTCACTTGTGTATATTGAATGTTAAAGGCACCTTACTTTTGGATGTGCTTGTTTGGATGTGCTTCTGTGTGTGTATTTATCAAACATTGAAATAATGCTTATTCATATGTGCTTGTTTGAATGTTATCAAAAGTTTTCCAGTTCTTATTTTGATGTGCTTGTTTGATTTTCTGGGATTTGTTAAATAATTTTTGTGTTATATAATATTTTTCCAGTTCTGCATTTTCAATAAGTCATGCTGTATTATGTATTATAATTATTAATGCTAATGCTAATTATTAATACTATATCATGTATTCCTTGTATGATTTGCATTCCCTCGTTTGGATACTGAATTGCTGTTGTTTTTACTGTTTTTTTAGGACTTTTGCTATTCTTTTTTTAGGACTTTTGGATGATGTTTTTCAAGTTTGGAATTTGATGTGATTACGAGAAATGATTTATTAATACCATCTAGATAAGGTGGTCCTTTTGTAGCTGATTGTGGAGCACGTACTATTAAGAGATTAAAGTTTCATTTTTTAGAGATTAAAGTTTCATTATTTAGAGATATACATGCTTTTACCTCCAAGATATAGCATGTCATAAATGTTTTTAAAGTATGCACTATCATGCTCCTAAGCCATTTTCTTCATAAACAGTTCCATACTACTAAATAATTTTCTTCATAAAAGTTTTGTAGCAAATTGCCACTGTCAATAAACAAAAGTGAATTTGAAAAATAAGTTTATTTTTTTCGTGTTTTGAAAAGAGATTTTTTATATGAATCAATAGAGATTTTTTTATATGAATCAGTAGTTTTTAATTTTCATATGAATCAACAAAGTTTTTTTTATAATGTATTGAAATATTTTATTAAAAATATAATTGAAACTGAAAACTGATCCGAACCAACCCAAGGACCATCGATTCGGTTTGGTTCGGTTCTAAAATTTTGGAACCGTACAACTTCGGTTCCGGTTCGGGTTTTGTAGAAAAATCGAACCAAACCGGAACATATGCACCCCTAGTTTATATGCCATTTATCTCTTTTAATTTTAAATGTTCCAATATAGGCATCGGTAATTTTTTTTATCATTCATATAACATATTTCATATGTATTTTGGGTTGATATGTATGAGAGACTGAGATCAAGGAAGTACCATTGCATGACCACACCGATACATTAAGTTTAACTAATTATGTAAGTCACATAGCATGTATTTTCTTATTTTAAGCTAGGCCGTGCGGGCCAGTGAATATTTATGTTGATGAAAATGTGTTCATTTGTGTTCTAATCGAGGGAAGTGATTATTGGTGGTTTAGTAGTATCTTTTGTTGTTGTTGAGTTGAATTTTAATTTTAAAGCGGTTTTCATTTCATGAAGAAAGAAAGGTGACTCTGTCAAATTTTTTAAAAATAACAAGGTATTATATAATTATTAACACTGTGATATGTGGATTACCCTAGTTAAATATATTACTACTTTTACATGTTATATAATAATATCATTGTGCCAAAATATTAGATATTGGACTAAATTATGTTTATTTTTTCTTCCATAGGTCCGGTTACCATTTGGTTCAACGTGAATATCAATTGTTGAACACGTTTATGGCTTTTCGGAGGATGAATTGCTTTTGGATTTTGGGAGGATGCAATCCTTTTTTGGGACGATGCAACTTGAAGACTATTTTGAGATGTATTATATTTAGAACTTCTTTTAAGTTGTTTGACTTTATTTCGAACATGTTGTTAGAGATCAATATGTTATTTATGGTTATGACCTTATGTTTTGAGACTTTATTTTGGAAATTATTATTATGAATGGAACATATTTTCAATTATTTTTAAAGCTTTAAAATATCTATTGAAATCTAATGTAATGAACTGTGATATAATTTATGAAAGATGTTGATTAATAAAAAACTATTTTAAAAAAAATAACTTTCACCACACAATTGAAGTGTCTTAGAAAAAAAATTCACCACACCTCCATTCATGTCGTAGGAAGTACTTACAACGAACCTAACATTAGTCGTAAAAAGGTTTCGACGACATATGATAGGTGTCGTGAAAAGGGGTGGATTTTCTATGACAACAAAACTATGTTGTAAAAACCCTTTCACGACACTTATTGGCGTGTTATAGAAAGTATTTACAATGATACCTAAAAGTAGTCGAAAAGGTTTCGATGACACCTGCCAAGTGTCGTAAAAAGCGCTGGACTTTACACTACTCCCCCTCTCAATGAAACTAGAAATGTGTTGCAAAAAACCTTTCACGACACATTTTAGGTCTCCTCGAAGTGAATTTTTGTTGTAGTGTGTCCTAACAATCAATGGTCAACATGTCCAGATGGAAAATATTGAAGTTCTAGATCATATCTAGATAGAAGAAATTGAGGTGGACATAATCAAATCTCATAAAATCCACGTCTACTTCACGTAACAACATGATTGAAAGATTAACCTTGAGGTCCCTATGGCCGAGTAGCTGGGGTTTTGAAAATATTTGACAACGGATCAAAGCCCAAAATATTTGAAAAATATTTGCAAGTATTTAAATATTTTAAATGTAAAGGTGGAGTGTATTACCTTCATATTTAACTTGTAGATGCTTTTACATCAAATTTTTCCTCACCTCTCATCTACAGTGCGCACGCAACGTATTTATTTTATCATGCTAATCACGCTACCATGCTTAACTAGGACAAGAACCACTAACATAGACAGTCCCGCTATTCATAATTATTAACTAATATACACTACCATCACTAGGTATGTATTTATAAATGTTACACAACTACACACATGTTATAATTAGATATTCACACAACTATCTCATATACATATACATATACATTATTAATTATATACGTACATACGACATCCCCGGAGTAGGGCCTCTCAGAGGCTACGTCTTGTGATGTTATTCTCTAGGAACACCACAGGCCACGACTGGGCCACCGAGTCGGAATCTCACCAATGAACCCAAAACGAAAGCACAACCAATGAAAGCAGTCACAAACATACATCCGAGGGTCTCAACCATACCATGTCACTCCCAATCGGTCTCCAAACCAAAACCTATCCTCACTCATGGATAGCTACCATGCAACAGTTTTATGAACAAGGGAAAAAACCCAATACCTACTAGTCAACGCCACGGTGGGCTACCCACTACACACAACCTATTAACAGTAACACTACAGATTTATGCATGATTCAATCAAATAAATAACAATCACACACAGAAACACACACACACACACACACATATATATATATATATATATACAACACCGACTACATACTGGAAACCCTACAACAGACTAGCCTACCAATTCGAAGTCCGATCCAGCTTATCTATTCCAATTAATCATTGCAAAATGTTTACCAACTTGTTAACTGATTCTTCCCGCTTGAATCTAATTAATATTTGACCTAAAACTTGCACAAACCCTCTAATAATGTTCCAAGGTAATCCAAACCCAATATGGAAATTTATACGCCCGTTTATCCAACTCTAAAGGTTAAGAAACAATGCAAATTCAAATGAACATGCTAGTAAACCGAACCAGTTCACTTGGCAGATCGAACCAGTTCGGTCAAGTGAATCGATTAGCTCCCACATCATAATTGTGGCCTTTGGCATGTATCCCTGACTTGCGCAACGATCACAACTACGCATGCCTCTCTGCCCAACATAACTCCCACCCAATCTTTAACGAAGTTTCCATATTTAACAAGTAGCCACAAAGAGTTTGTGGATCTTATACATCATAATTTTTTTATATGTTATGCTCTCATGGCCCAACAATTGCAGTTAATGCATATGAGTCAACCGGGTCTGGATTTATGTGTATGCCCTTGGAGTGGGTTGACTATGTTAATATTGAACTTAGTTAGATTGACAACCACCATGTAGGAATGTTTAATGGTTTTGTGACATAAATCGATTGTAAGAGAAGTTATATTCATGACGAAAGTAAAAATCGCACCATATAAAATGCATATAGTTATTTATTTATTTTATAATACTTAAGATCTTTTAATGATGAAAGATAAAAAGGAGATAAGTTTCTCTGACAAACACAACACAAAAGAGGTAAAAACAGTCTTTCCAAGAACGTACCAAAACTTTATAAAGTTCTCTTATCTCATGAAATCTACCTTATTGATTAAGATAATTTGTAAGATACTCATACCCATCTAGTTTTAAACTTTCGATATGGCATGACTCATAGTAAACAATGCACGTTTTATAGGTGCGATAAAAATTGAAAGAGTTACAATAAGTTTGATCAATATATTGATTAATGAGTCACCTTTGGACTTTGTAGTTTCACCAACCACCACTACAGACTAGCATATGGACAACATTTGGAATTGGGTATGTTGGAGTACATCAATCTCATGATGTTTTTGTTGTATTATCAGGTCATCTTCTCATGCTTTGTGAAGTCTTTCGGATGGAATTCATCCACAATATCACAAAAGATCATTGATATTGAAAGACATATGCTTATTTTCAGGATCAAATGAAGAGTTATGATGATATGTGCAAACTTATGGATGAAGTCTACCCTCAAAATTATGATATATGAGAAGTTATCGATTAAATTTACCCCAAAGACTTCATAAAGCATGGGAGAAATTACGTAAGGATACAATTGCAACATTAAATGTTTTATGTACTATAACACACCAAATTCCAAATATCTCCACTATTTTCGATCCATTAGAGGGGTCAATTTAGTTTGTAACGTAATTATGTCAACTAATTTTGACTCTTGTAGTTATTACTACAACATGTAATTTCTACAACCCAAGTTTAATAGGTGTTTCCTATTATTTTATAATGTATCAAAGCTATATATCTCCATCTTATATATATATATATATATATATATATATATATATATATATATATATATATATATATATATTCACACTAGCAAAATGCCTTTGCCTGAAGGCACGGAGAAAATTTTCTAAAACATTGAATGTGGAAACAATTTAAGTCTTAAGATCTTTTTAGAACACATATGTTAAAATATTTTTGAAAAATTGGGAAGCGTTTACTTTGTTTATAGGAATATCCACCATTTTTAAGAAATAAAAAATACTCCAACAAAAGTATTAATAGTCCGTCCTGGACTTTATATAGATAACATAATAGCTATCAAATACTAATTTAAGTCATACGCTTCTGGTTTATAACAGAATTGTGTAAAGGATTTAGAACATTAGGATAGATTGTCCTCTATTTATATAACTATCCACACTGTTTCGAAAATAAAAAATGCTCCAACAACAAACAATAGTAATAATAGCCATAAGAACAATAGTAATACTAATAACGGGTCAATTTGGTCCGGTTTCACAACTAACCCAGAACCATAACCTCTATTATCCATTTTTAACAATCTAATTCCAAATGCCAAATACAAAAAAAGAAAAGAAATAATTTAATCCTAATTGCAAATTTATAGTTGAAATAAATAGTAATGGTGCAAAAGTTCATCATCTTGATTCTTTCACCTGGTATGCGGTTCGTTCTTTAAATATTAATCATCTACATAAGAAAAGAAAAACATATAGTTAGATGAAGGTAAAAGTAATTAAACATTATAAAAATGACATGGGGATTGGATTGTGAATTTTTGAGTTTATGTAAAGAGGCATAGGTGAGTCAGGCGCATTGTACTTTAAGTACCACATACATTAATATTCAAAAAGTGAAAGGACTTGTGTAAAAATCTTAATTCCAACTAAACCAACAATTCCTCCGTCCATAACAAAATCTCAACCAAACAATCACCTATTGTACAAACAACAAACACAAAAAATGAATAAAAAATCCCGATTGAGGAGAGGATGAGGTTTCCTTTCAAGTGAATGCACACATTAAACCAAACAGAAAATGAACTCTATAATTTACATTAAGAACAAAATTTAAAGTAACATTTTAATAAAAATACATTAACTCAAATTCCACATAATTAACTATTGACTATATAGTTATGAAAATTCATTGGTTAAAAGTGTCTAATACAATTTTTATTATGGTCAGGATAAAACACACTAAAAAATAGTAAAACTAAATTATCAAGATTGACAGAAAATTAAAACTAATAAAATAAATGATTTAGTTGCATCTTTTTTCCTTATAAAGAACCGACGATAGAACACTTGCTTCAACTGATCATGACAACAACCACAATATAGAAATCCACACTTGGAATCTTGTAATGAAGTCCATGAACCATAATATTGAAAGATCTACATAAATTATAAATTCTAATAGCAATCTAAGAAGCCACTGAGATTCCAAATAATGTACATAATAATGCATGAGAACTTTATGTTGCAAACATATAACTAAGAGATCTACCATTATACAAATGAAAAACTCTAATACCGAAAAATTTGCAATTACATGCAAACTCATTGATCTCAACTTATATAGTATTACCATAGAATGTTAATCTTGCTCTCATTATCTAATAGAATTAAAGAAGAAAACTAATAAAAACAGAGTGAAATACAATTAGCATGGGTATATAAATGGATAATTACCGTTAACTTCATAGATATTTTGATGGTCGATATCCGATGTGTTAACCTTAATGTAAATATATTCAGGTAAATATTGTATATAATATAATGTTCAATACGAATCTTCCACCTCAACTGTAAATTTATGTACCTCCATAAACATATAAAGTCCAATAGTATCTGCAACTTACACTACCGAGATTTACAGTGAAGAAAATGGATGTTGGATGTATAGTATGGAGTAACGTGAAACCCTTAGAGTTGTGATTTCATTTGTTGAGATTTTAGTGCTGCTGCAGGTAGTGGAACCCGGGATGCATTACACTACCCGTAGTTGCCTATAAGAAGACAACGAATATGGCATCTTATATTTTATAATATAGTCACATGGGTAATTTATAAGAATATATGACAACAATCATATAATAAATATGTCTGGTATGTGAACTACCGTATACCATGGTTCAACGACTATGCAGTAGATAAGGTCACATCTTTTTCTTCCACACCATCGTCCCCTCTTACTCCTTTTTGTAAATTCCAGTAGATAAGTTCCCCAAAATTTTTAAACAGAAACATATTTGAATATCATGAAAAATATGCTAATATAGTATCATTTAATCCCTTAAACCCCTCTTTCTACCATGTTAAACCACTTTCATCACCTCCTGCTAAATCGTACCACACCTTGAATATATTGGGGAAACTTCGCTACAGGTATAACAAAGAATAAAATTAGAATTAAAAATTAGCTCATTAGAGAAGCAAAATTGGTGGTATCAGGATTCAAGTAACAACACATTTGTGTACTTTCCTCTAAATCTTTAATGAAACATCTTAATGCATCAAAGTCTATCATCCGCTTATCTTTTAGATCGTCAGAATCCATTTTCGTATTTTAAGGCAGCGATATGGATTTTGAAATGGTAGGATCATGCCATAAGATAATTTCATTTAGAAAAATTCAAATTAAATAAATCACAGTAGGATTCTACTTATGATTTGAAGAAGAAGCTCAACACCTTCCTTTTACAATCATCTACCACCATCGATTTCTGATAAGAAAATCTTCATTAGGCGAACATGACAACATATTTAACCATCCTCTTATGAGATCCAATGGTTCATGTTCACAAATACCTATTTTTTTTGTTAGATACATGCTTCCTTTAAAGATAAACAGTGACTCTTGAATCATATTGTAGTTAACAAATCCAAAATAGCGACCAAACCAACCAAATTAGATATGACTCTGATCATTTTTATTTTCTAAAAATGAAAATAAATAAGGATGAACTAAAAAAAGGTATTGGTTCATCTGAAAAAGGTAGTCCGAAAACCTATCCAAACATCAATAACCCCAATAATCATTTCTAATTTCATCATCAAACCTCTTTTTTTTATCTCGAAATGCTTAGCAAAATATTCATTTATAGTTATGGTGCTCAGCTTCCTCTTCAGTTCCTACACATCAAATTTATTTTTCCTAATCTTTCAAACTCCTTTAGTGATTTCTCCTCTGCCCCTTTCAGTTCCACCAATAGTGAATCAATTGGGTTTTCTACTGAGGAGTGACGTTATCCATGAACTTGGGGATTTTAATACCATCATATGATTCTTTATATATATCAACCAAGTAGGAGACAATTCATTTTGTGTAGTATTCCAAGTCTATGGATTCTGATTCCTCACTAAAATTAGTTTATAGACTGGAATTGAATTCGTCAAAGGCTTGAAAGTGTTGTGAAGTCACTTCTTCAAACTGGTAGATAGGGTCGAGTCCTCTTTCACACTTCCCTTGACCGTTACAATGAACAATGTTCTTAAGACCTTTATGTTATGAAGGAAACTGTCAAAATAAAGAACAACCAATATGCCTAGTTCACTATATATATAACATGTGTTACTGTTGTGGCCATCCTGAGCAGCGCGACGTTCTTTTTGGGGGGAAGGAGGGGGATCCATCGAGAAAGAACTACACCGCGGTCTCACATCCTTCTCTTCGAAAGGTGCTTCGACCGTCGTCGGTGTCGGGCGAAATGTAAAGAGATGGAGTCGCCAGCTTATTTTTCACAAAATACGAAAAAAATATGTTTCCACTTCGAGAGAGCGGCATCAATGAAAAACTGATGCATACAAAACCAATAGATCGGAGCTCCGGGGGCTAAGTTACGGAATGGGAATGTGTTAGGAACCCATCCCGCCCTTTCGGTCTCTCATGGGAAAATCCTAATATTTTCCTTTATCCTCGTGAAGTGTGTGTTGGTGTTTATTTAATGGGGATTGGAATCGTTCGACCCATACCATGGAAAAGATAATGTGAGGTCATCCACTTGAATATTCCCAAAATAATAATAAATGTAGAAGATATAATATGAGCATTCATCACAATATTGATCGCTATTGGGAAATGATAATGTATGTGGTGATATGCCCAAAGTGAACCCTCTTACTCAGAGCAATTAACCTCGTCGAGTCTCACAGTCGAGGTGACTAAAAGCCCAAGACGACGTTGCATCAACATCATACACCAACCTCGGCTAATCAAACAGCCGAGGTCAGCAAGGTCTCATGCACTCAGCTATTTGCCAACATCACCATCGACCCTAACCAACGTTACAGACGTTAGCTGCAGCCAACAATGCCCCAGGGGCTCAACCAACTATCAAAGTCATCATCGGCCTCAACCGATGTTACTACTACCTCGTACCTAACCTCGGCCAACCCTCATAGCCGAGGTCATCATGGATATTGACCTCGGGAAAAGAAATGACCGGACTTCACCAACCTCGTACTCCTTAAGGCCGAGGTTTCACCCATCAAAGATTAGGCCGAGCATTTATAAGCATGTATGGTTTGGAACACGTGGACAAATCTGTTATAACCGAATCATTCCCTCCATGTGAGGGAATATTGAGGTCATCATTATCTATCAAAGATCGTCCAGATGTCACTCCCTTACTGGTTCGATCTTCTTATACATGCACATTGCATGCTTGGGGGCTACATTACACCCCCCAAGCACTATATATAGAGGTTACCCTCTACCTTGTAAAGGATCTATAACTGCAACCCTAGATGAAACTCTGTCATTTTAGGCAGTAGAGAGAGAAATCTTGAGAGATTATATCCATGGCCATTAGTGCCTTCATCTAGTGATATTAATCACACACTCATAATGGACGTAGGCCAGATTGGCTGAACCACTTACAAAGAAGTGTTCATTCTCTTATCCTCACCTCACTTTACTATATATATTACAGTCTTATGCTTCCATTGTTATAACTTGTTTGATTTTGTCAACACCATACCTGGTAGTTCTATTTCCAGCATTATCATTTTGGCATCGTCTTTAGGAACGAGAAGCTACCTCTTTATTTTTTCCATCTTGACCTCACTAGAGACTCTAGTAATGAACCAGGCACCACCCTTTGTGTGGAGCTATTTCACCATTGAAAGAGGTCCATTAAGGTATCAAGCTCTCCAATATTCTTATTGCAAGCTCTTTATGGCACCGGAGTTACCACCTCCTCTTCCACCATCTAGTGTTGAAGGACCCAGTTCCAGCCATATGCCACCTATGTTCGAAATGGCTGAGGTTGCAGCGGCCTTGAAGTCTTTAGTTGTATCATAACGAATTATGAAGGAGCAGTTCGCCCAGCTAAGTCAAAACCTAATAAGACCACCTAGGATCTCACCGGAGGTGATTACTTCGGCGTCTGCTCAACCTCATCTTGGGGCCAGGGGACCACCCCAAGCATCACGAAAAGACCAACCTACTCCTCAACGGAGGAGGGACGTTGCTGACCCTAGGTGTTTATGACTGGGGAGGCAAGGGAACCTTTTTCCTGAGGATATGTATGATGATAGCGAGGCAGAGGAAGCTCCCGCAGACTTTTGGGAGCCATATGAGGTTTCAAACAACACCATACATCCTATACAACAGAGCTGAGGTTATGGAGGAAGACGAGATGGTGATGACCAACAAAGAGGATCAGTTTTTGATCGCCTAATTAGAGGGTCGACCTTAGAAAGACTCAGCCCAGTTAATGATCTAAGGTAGAGGTTATCAAGGTCAAGAAGTGTAGCAGGCTCCCAAAGTGGAGGTGGAGAACACCGGCCTTATCACGGCCGACCTCATCAGAGCTGAGACTGTGGTCAGGAGGTCAATAGACGATGTTGTGCAGTAGTTAGGGAACCTTCAGTCCACCCCTTGTAGGTGGCTGGGGACAACCTCGGCTAGGATGACGTTGAAAAACCATGGAAGGATTCAATCCAATAGATAAAAGAGAAGATAGGTAACCTCATAAAAAGTTAAGACCCACTGCAAAGGGGATTCTCAGAGGGCTCTCCATTTGTATCAAGGATTGTCAAAATCCCAACCCCTTCCAAATTCAAACCACCAATGGTGTCTCCCAAATATGATGGAAGTACCAACCCAGTACATCATATTGAGATGTATTAGTCTGCGGCACACATTTACTCAATCCTGGATGAGATGAGGTGTCGGGCTTTCTCAATCACTTTGACGGTAGCTGCACACATTTGGTTCATTTCTCTTCCCAAAAATTCTTTTATGAACTTTAAGGGATTGGGAAGACCTTAGAAGAAGACAACCCATCTCCTATATGTAAAGCAAGGAATGAATGAGAGCCTAAGGGACTATATTGCAAGATTTAACAAAGAGAAATTAAAGGTTTAAGATTACGAAGAGAACATAGCTATGACATCCCTCATTGGAGGACTTCAGAAGGGAAAGATACTTTAGAAGCTTACTGAAGACCCTCCTAAGTCTATGGCTGAGTTGTTGGCAACAGCTGATAGGGTCATGAACGCTGAAGAAGCAATGGCTTCAAAGTATGAGGATGAGAATGGAAGTAGTAGTGGGAAATTCCAAAGGAAAAAGGATGGAAAGAAGAGGATTGCAGTCGATAAATTTGCACACTACACTCCTCTAACTGTGAGCTGTGAGCATATCCTCAATGAAATAAAGAATGACATATCCCCGAGATGGCCGAAGAAGCTGAAGGCTCCTCCACATAAGAGAAATAAGAATCTATGGTGTGAGTTCCATCAAGATCATGGCCATATGACTGACAAATGTTTCCCCCTGAGGGACGAGATTGACAAGATGTTAAAGTCTGGAAAACATATAAAGTACGTGTGTAAGGTCATTTTTCTCATGTCGGAAATGTTTCATTTATTTATGTCGTACGCCGCTACATTTGGCACGTCACCTCATGATCTCACATGACAGCCTCTATCCGAATTCCGGGAATCAAGCATTCAACATCTCCATTAATATGTCCCACATCTGCCTCAACGACTTCACGTTCCACGATTTTAGGGACTTAATGCAAGTGGTACGCAAGGGAAGTCAAAACAGTGAAAAAAAGGCACGATAGGAGTGTTCAAGGGCATTTTCGTAATTTCACATCCATAGTCCAGAGGTCTGGTCAATTGGAAAGTTGAATATCTCGCCGCAATGAAGATACTGGAAAAAACGACACCTCAATCCGAGCTACGGTGAAGGAGTTATGACCTTTTGAAGTTGGAGCAAATTCCTTGAAGAATGCTGTTTTTTTTAACCCCAAACTAGAAAGGTAACCCAAACCGATGTACCCCAAACCGCATGAGGTACCCCAAACCGGTTAGGGGTACCTATACGCTGGATAAAATTTTAGAGTTTTAAGAATGTGGATCTCTTCATCTGTTTTCCTATAAATACCAACTTCGGGGGAGTTGTTTTGTGAGACTTTAGAAGACGTTTTTGAGAGTCCCAATTACTCTAGTCTTCATATTTTTTGAGTCCCAAGACTCATGTTTTGATTCACACAATTTCCAATCCTTTGTGAATCTTTTTGGTAACCCAAGAACACAACTTTTAGTATGTTCAAACCTTTGTAGAGAGATCTTTGCAACCGAGGGCTGCGTGTTATTGCTAAGGGAGTCTCTACAAAGTTTTATGGTTGCGTGTCATTGAGGAGTGCTGCGCTTCTTCCTTTCTTGATTTGACTGAGGTTCATGTGGGTTCGCTGCGTGTGGATTCATTGCTGATGACACCGACCGACGCCTGCGGGTATTCGTGTGTCACTGTATTTCATTGTAATCCGTGTAAGTTGCGATTTACTTATTATAGTGAAATAAAAGGTTTTGCCCGGCGGGGATTTTTCCTTAACTTTGTGTCGCATGCTTTATATTTGATGGGTTGATTTTATTTGGTTTAAAAGTAGACGCTAATTAAATAAGGGTTACTTGGAAACTTGCGAAAGTTATTTTTAATCAATTATCACGCACCGAACTTATTCGGTTTTACAAATTGGTATCAGAGCAGGTTGCTCTAAATTATCGAGTGATCCTGATGTTTTAAAGTTTTTTCCCTGATACAATTTGACTTCTCACATCGTCAAATTGGTATCAGAGCAGGTTACGCTAATTTATCGCGTATTCCTATTTTCCGTAAAAATTTGTGTGATATTGATTTTTTAAAAAATCAGTTTTGTGAAAAATTGCAATTTTTCTGATGGAACGCCCATTTAATGAGGAGCCTATTTTTGAAAAAAATCACGACCATGCTGAAATTTTAAAAAGTTTGAATTTTAAACTTTGCAAAAGAATTTAAGTTTTGGAAAAAGAAAATTATCTCTTTAAAATTAAGATTGAATATTTGCAAGAGTTCCAAACTCAAAGTGATATTTGTCGTGAGCACTTTGGTAATTTGTGTATTGATTTTGATTCTTTGAAAATTTCCAAAAAGGAGAGTGATGATAGGGTCCTATTTTTAGAAAAGGAATTGGAGGAACTTAAAAATTCGATGGTTTGTGTTTGTGCCAAAGAGGAGAAAAATATTTTAGTCAATGAGTTTGTGGCACGTGAAAAAACTCAAAGGAAAAAGTTTGCTTTAATTGAGGGGGAGCGAGATAATCTTCTAGGTTTGATTGATAATTTGAAGAAGGCGTTCCTTAATTTGGAAGAGTCTAATTCTTTGATTGAGTCAAAAATTTTGAAATTAAAAAATGATTTGACAGACTCAAGTAGGTTTGATAGTGATGGTAATGGTTCATCTTGTTCTCATGCTTCTAATGCTAAAGCCAAAACCATTATTTGTTTTAGTGGGTCAACCAAATTTCAGGATGTTAGAAAAGGTCAGCCCATAGGTTCCGTTCCACCCGTTTACACATGTTCATATTGTGGTCGAAAAGGTCACCGTATGCGTTTTTGTTTTGATCTTGGAAAATGTCCTAGGAAATTATGTCTAGTGTTCCCGTGGTTCTCAAATCCCCTACACAACGCTTCACATCTATTTGGGTTAGGAAATCACTTTTGGATACGCTAAATTTTAGACAAGTTGATTCTCGTTTGCTTGCACATGATTCTTCTCTTGCCATATCATATAGATGATTGTGTTTGCATATTTGTCAGACGCTAATTATGCTTTTTGATATATGTTTGCTAGCATTGTGACATGTACTTTTTATATAGATTTTTTTCTTCTTGAAAATATTTTGAAAAATACAAAAAGATTTTTGTTTTTTGTTTGCACCGTTTATGGATGGACACTTAGGATGACCGAGTCACAACATCATTCCATTATTTTCATGTAACTAATTGTTACTGTTTTGAGACAATAAGTCAATTCATCCATGTGCTTTATAATGTTTGGAGTCATTAAGATGTAATTAAGTGTTATTTCCTACATGTTTGACTCATGATTTCCTTTATTGCACACATTCAAAAATTTGTTTCATTATTGTGCTTGTCATATCACATGTTGGTTGGGTCTTTTCACTTCAATCCTGTCCTTAAAACGAACCAAGCGCTATAAATTTTGATAAGGAATTTGTGCATATAAAAACCGTTTTGTGAGTTTGTGTGTTTAATTGAGAATGGGGAGGGGCTGCGAAAGGTAATTATCTATCCTTTGCGCAAAAGCCACCGTTAGAAAGGACTTAAAAAATGGAGGAATTTTATTATCCGGGGTCCAAAGAGGTTTAAAGAGTCCGAAAAAAATTGAAAGGCAATAAAAAGAGATTCATGCCAAATTATGGGCCATTTAGGTTTTTTCACCAATTCTCCAAAGTTTGAGAATTTATATTACCTCTAAAAGAATATATATATGAGGGAGTTTGGTTGGAGAATTTAAAACGGGTTTGCACGTCCTTGAAATGCTTGAAAATGCGCTACATAGTTTTGGATGTTATTGGTGTGGAAATCACTTTGACTTTGATTTGTTGATTTGCATAAGACGATGTCATCTAAATTCAACAAATTTTTTACACCTAAGGATACTTTTGATGATCATTCGTTAGGATTACACATATGCATCGTGCACATATGATTGATTGAGTTGATTTACCTATCGAATGTGTTCACACCCATTCATTCCATTTCCATGACTTGGTTGTTTGAGTCTAAATCCATGGTGTGATTTTTTTATCATGTTTTACATTCTTTTTCAAAATGGTATCTATTTTTTCTATAAAAAATTTTAAAAATAAAAAATAGTTTGTGAAGATTTTTTGAGTATCTCGTTGCAAGAACGCGTTTTCCATCTGATTGATGCTTTGTTTTGAATACCGTGACACCCCGATTTTTCTTGTTTGATCTCATTCTTCTTATTTGTCTATTTGGGGACATCATAAAAAGGGGGAGAAAGAATTATCTTATTTTGTGGGAGTTTGAATTTTGGGGGAGTTTTTGAGATTTGACTTATGCATTCATCATAAATTGGTATCCATGTTTATCTCATTTCAAACTCGATACATCACTTGGTATTTTTTTCTTTTTCTCATGTGTGTAGGTACTACATTGATTATCTCTGAATTGCACACCCTGAGGAGAAAAGATTTGAAGAACAAACGATGAAGACTATTCATTTGTACCTTTTTCAGTTTTGGGTTCATGGGAGGGTAGATTTGTATAGGCAATTTCATATTTGATAATTCAGATTTTTATGTATGTACTGGCATAGACATAGGGGGATATTTGTAAGGACATTTTTCTCATGTCCGAAATGTTTCATTTATTTATGTCGTACGCCGCTACATTTGGCACGTCACCTCACGATCTCACATGACGGCCTCTATCCGAATTCCGGGAATCAAGCATTCAACATCTCCATTAATATGTCCCACATCTGCCTCAACGACTTTACGTTCCACGATTTTAGGGACGTAATGCAAGTGGTACGCAAAGGAAGTCAAAACAGTGAAAAAAGGCACGATAGGAGTGTTCAAGGGCATTTTCGTAATTTCACATACATATTTCGGAGATTTGGTCAATTGGAAAGTTGAAGATCTCTCCGCAATGAAGATACTGGAAAAAACGGCACCTCAATCCGAGCTACGGTGAAGGAGTTATGACCTTTTGAAATTGGAGAAAATTCCTTGAAGAATGCTGTTTTTTTTTAACCCCAAACCAGAAAGGTACCCCAAACCGATGTACCCCAAACCGGTTCGGGGTACCTGTACGCTGGATAAAATTTTAGTGTTTTAAGAACGTGGATATCTTCATCTGTTTTCCTATAAACACCAACTTCGGGGGAGTTGTTTTGTGAGACTTTAGAAGACGTTTTTGAGAGTCCCAATTACTCTAGTCTTCATATTTTTTGAGTCCCAGGACTCATGTTTTGATTCACACAATTGCCAATCCTTTGTGAATCTTTTTGGTAACCCAAGAACACAACTTTTAGTTTGTTCAAACCTTTGTGGAGAAATCTTTGCAACCGAGGGCTATGTGTCATTGCTAAGGGAGTCTCTACAAAGTTTTATGGTTGCGTATCATTGAGGAGTGCTGCGGTTCTTCATTTCTTAATTGGACTGAGGTTCATGTGGGTTCGCTGTGTGTGGATTCATTGCTGACGACACCGACCGACGCCTGCGGGTATTCGTGTGTCACTGTATTTCATTGTAATCCGTGTAAGTTGTGATTTACTTATTATTGTGAAATAAAAGGTGTTGCCCTGCGGGGATTTTCCCTTAACTTTGTGTCGTATGCTTTATATTTTATGGGTTGATTTAGATTCATGTTTAAGGGTTGATTTTATTTGGTTTAAAAGTAGACGCTAATTAAATAAGGGTTACTTGGAAACTTGCGAAAGTTATTTTTAATCAATTATCACACACCGAACTTATTCAATTTTACAACGTGGATGGTAGAGCTCCTAAGGGGGGAAGAGAAGTCCTTAAAAGGAAGAGAAATGAAAAATATCGAGAAGATGCCCCTGTTGGAAGACCTGGTGACTCAGATGGGGATGATAATGACCCTGACCTCTCGCCAAAAGATGATAATGTCCCAATGAAGACGGTCGGTATGATCTCTTTCGGTGTGAACACCATCTGTGGAGGACTAGTAGGGGTGGCTCAGAGGTAGCCGACCGCAAGGCTCATGGGGCAGAGGCCAAGTTAGTTACCAAAGATGAGGATGTGATCTTGGCATCTTCAGAGGTTAAATGCGAAAAGATAAATAAGGTGGATATGGACACCCTCATAGTTGGTTTCTCAAGACTTGATTTCAAAGGTCTCTTATATCCTCATGATGACCCTCTGGCAATCACTACGAGGGTGCATGGTTGTGAATTTTAGAGAATCCTTATTGATGGGGGAAGTTCAACAGATGTAATGTTCTTGCCCTATTTTAAGAGCCTGTTTTAAGAGCCTAGGCATCGGCAGAGCTAGGCTTATCCCTTACCATCACACCTTGATCGGCTTCAGCGGTGAAAAGGTTCATTCGTTAGGCATGTATGAGATGGATGTATGGATGGGAGATGAGTCTCCTAAGAGGTTTATAAGAAAAATAAATTTCTTCGTCATGGATTAGAAAGTCTTCTCAGCCTACAAGCTCATCATAGGACGATTATCTCTCAAGGAGTTTGAGGTAGTGCCTTCAACGGTCCACTAAATACTAAAATTTCTGACCCCCTATGGGGTAGGGGAAGTGCAAGATGGCCAAGCATCGACACGATAATGCTACTTCAACTCTGCGGAAGAGAGAAAGGCTCATAAGAAGGCAACTACAACGTACAACATCGACACACTTGATCCTAAAGATGAAATAAATCTCAAAAAGGGAGAGGCCGCGGAAGAGGTAGAATCCATCGTCCTCAATGAGGATGAGACGGAAAAAATAGTCCAAATAGGCAAAGTCCTAAGACCTGAGATCAAGAAAGAGCTGGTGAAGTTTTTGAGGAAGAGACAAGGTACGTTTTCCTGGAGCCACGCTGACATGCCAGGTATTGATCCTGAGGTCATGTGCCACAAACTTAATGTTATAGAATACGCTAAGCCCATTAAACAAAGAAGACGAGTATACTCCAGAGAGAAGTATAATGTCATCAGAGAAGAGGTCAAAAAGCTTGAAGATGACAAATTCATCAGAGAGGTCATATACCCTGTGTGGTTATCTAACACCATCATTGTGCCAAAAGCTAATGGGAAATGGAGGATGTGCGTAGACTTCACTGATTTGAATAAGTCTTGTCCAAAAGATAATTTCCCACTGCCTCATATTGATCAGATGGTCGATGCCACGACAAGACATGAGCTCATGAGCTTCATGGATGCCTATTTTGGGTATAATCAGATCTTCATGAGCCCAAAAGACTCAGAGAAGACAACGTTCATCCGAGAATAAGGGACCCATTGCTATAAGGTCATGCCCTTCGGCTAAAAGAATACAGGGGCTACGTACCAACGTCTTGTAAATAAGATGTTCGAACATCAGATAGGTAGGTCCATTGAAGTATATGTTGATGACATGTTGACGAAGAGCTTGAAGGCCGACACTCATATGTCCGACTTTGAAAATTTTTTTTACATCATGGACATGTACAGGATGAAACTCAACCCAACCAAGTGTGTCTTCGGAGTAGGAGCATGAAAGTTTCTGGGATTCATCGTTAATCAGAGGGGAATAGAGGCCAACCCTGAGAAAATCAAGGCCTTGATAGAAGTGAAGACACCTAGATCTATTAAAGATGTTCAGAGGTTAATCGAAAGAGTTGCTTCCCTTAACAGGTTTGTCTCAAGAGCTACAGACAAGTGTCTTCCTTTTTTCAAAGTACTTGAAAGGCCTTCGAATGGGATAACGAATGAAACAAATCTTTTAAGGAGCTGAAGTCCTACCTCGATTCTCCCCTACTCCTATCTCGGCACCTTCAGGGGGAGAATTTTTACGTGTATCTAGCTGTTTCTGAATCAACCATTACTGCAGCCATAGTAAGAGAAGATGATCGGGTACAAAGGCCAATATACTTCAATAGCAAAGCTCTTCAGGGGTCTGAACATAAGTACCCTCATATGGAAAAAAATAGCTTATGCCTTGATACACACTTCTAGGAAGATGAAGCCCTACTTCGAAGCCCACTCTATGGTCATCCTCACTGATTCCTTGCTTAGAGAGGTCCTTAATAAGCCTGAGAAGTCAGGAAGGCTAATGACCTGGGCCATCGAGTTGGGGGAATCTGACATTGTTTATCAACCCGGGGTTGCTATCAAAGGGAAGGCACTTGCAGACTATGTAGCTGAGTTTACTTGGGAAGAGACGGAAGTTGAGATTAGTCAACAGGTTGCAGATGAACCAAATAATAATATATTCCAAAATTTTGATGAGGTTGAGTCAGTACAAGCCATGAAGAGGATTGTTGAGAATGAAGAAGACAGGTACCTCTTCAGGCAAGGGACCCTATCAGAGGGAAATTTCTCTTCAAATGAATACATTTAGAACCTCTTTATTGATGGGTCATCCTGTGATAATGGAAGTGGAGCAGGGCTGATAGTGTCAGCACTAGATGGCACCGACATCGAATATGAACTGAGGTTCAAGTTCAAAGCCTCGAACAACGAGTTAAAATATGAGTCTTTGATAACAGGTCTCTCCTTAGCAAAAGCCCGTAGTGTTGGCCAACTCCTAGTCCATAGTGACTCAAGGTTGGTCGTCAACCAAATTTTGGGAGTGTATGAGGCCAAAGACGAAAGGATGGCCAAATACCTGAAGAAGGTAAGAGAAATGCTACAAAGCTTGAAGGTCGTGAAGATGAAGAGGATACCTCGGTAAGACAAAGTTAGAAAGGAGAAAGTTGAGGTTCAGGGATGCCAAGTTCACAATTTTAGGAGACGTATTGTATAAAAAGGGGTTACTATTTCCTATCCTCAAATGCTTTCACCCTTCAGAGGTTCCACACATCTTGGAAGACATGCACGAAGGCTCTTGTTCCAGTCACATAGAAGGAATACCTCTAACTGAGAGGATAATCACTCAGGGGTACGGGAGGCTAACCTTGGCCAAAGATGCTACTTCTTATGTGAAGAAGTGTGACAAGTGCCAAATATTCTCCACCATCCTTCACAAGCCTCATCAACCTATGACAACAATCAACTCACCTTGGCCATTCGCAGTATGGGGTATCGACTTGGTAAGACTCTTGCCAAGAGATATGAATAACTATCAATTCTTAATAGTAGCAATTGATTACTTCTCCAAAATGGGTAGAGTTTGAGCCAATGATCACAATCATTGAGTAAAAGACCTTCTAGATTATCTGGAAGAACATCATATACAGGTATGGTTTTCCAAACACCCTCATCTCAGACAATGGAACCAAGTTTAAGAACGCTTCCTTAGAAAAATACTGTGAAAGAGTGGGGGTCAAGCAATTCTTCTCTTCTCTTGGCTGACCCCAGGCAAACAAAAAGACCGAGGTCACTAACCGGACAATCCTTGATGGGATAGAGAAGAGGTTGGAAGAGGCCAAAGGAAGATGGACAGAAGAAGTAAATGCTGTTCTATGGGCATACAGGACGATGGCCAGGACACCAACAGGGGAGACCCCATTCATGTTAGCCCATGGCTTAGAAGCTGTCATCCCTACAGAGGTAGGACTTCCCACTCATAGAGTTCAGACTTATGACCCACAGAGGAATGAGGAAGAAAGAAGACTTGATATGGATTTGATTGAAGAGAGAAGAGAAGATACAGAGATCAGATAGGTAGCCTACCCGCAGAGAACTATAAGGTTTTTCAATCAAAGGCTAAAATCAAGGCCTATAGCTGTGGGAGACCTAATCCTAAAGAAGACATTGAAAAAGGCAAATAAGCTCCATCTAAAATGGCACAGTCCTTACAGAGTGTTGATAAGGTTGTGCCTGGTACCTACCGGCTTCAAAATATCGAAGGGGAACCTTTCTCCAACCCTTGGAATGCAAATCACTTAAAGAAGATTTACCTATGATGTTATAGTTCTCCTTGTAATACATGTATCATTTTATGAAGAGAATGTTAATGAAAATAGCAATGTTGTGCTGATACTTTTTTATATGCTTAAACATCATTAGTTTGGTGAAAAATATGAGGTGAAACATCATTTATGGGGACCTCAGACCTTAAACATCATTAATTTGGTGAAAAATATGAGGCGAAACATCATATATGGTAACCTTAGACCTTAAACATCATTAATTTGGTGAAAAATATGAGGTGAAACATCATTAATGGTGACCTCGGGCCTTAAAACATCATTAATTTGGTGAAAATATGAGGTGAAACATCATTTATGGTGACGTCAGACCTTAAACATCATTAATTTGGTGAAAAATATGAGGTAAAACATCATTAATGGTGACCTTAGGCCTTAAAACATCATTAATTTGGTGAAAAATATGAGGAGAAACATCATTTTATGGTGACCTTAGACCTTAAAACATCATTAATTTGGTGAAAAATATGAGGTGAAACATCATTAGTGGTGACCTTAGACCTTAAACATCATTAATTTGGTGAAAAATATAAGGTGAAACATCATTTATGGTGACCTCAGACCTTAAAACATCATTGTTGGTGAGACATCATTTATGGTGACCTCAAACCTTAAACATCATTAATTTGGTGAAAAATATGAGGTGAAACATCATTAATGGTGACCTCGGGCCTTAAAACATCATTAATTTGGTGAAAAATATGAGGTGAAACATCATATCATGGTGACCTCGGACCTTAAACATCATTAATTTGGTGAAAAATATGAGGTGAAACATCATTAATGGTGACCTCATGCCTTAAAACATCATTAATTTGGTGAAAAATATGAGGTGAAACATCATTTTATGGTGACCTCAGACTTTAAACATCATTAATTTGGTGAAAAATATGAGGTGAAACATCATTAATGGTGACCTCAAGCCTTAAAACATCATTAATTTGGTGAACAATATGAGGTGAAACATCATATCTTGGTGACCTCAGACCTTAAACATCATTAATTTGGTTAAAAATATGAGATGAAACATCATATCATGGTGACCTCAGACCTTAAACAGAATATGGAGAATGGGATAGACGATTATCATTAAAACAACATCCAATAATTACAAATCAGATGTTACAAAATGCCATCAGAGTTCAAAAATTATGAAGACCCATAGAAGAATCAAAATTACAATTTGTAAAGCTTCACAAGAAAAAAGACTTAAGCCTCTGCAGGTACAGTCGTTGGATCATGGCCGACATTGGTCACCTAGGTTGTGTTATCTTAAGGATTAGCATCTTCGGTCTGAGTGACTTCTAAGGGAGGAGTCTCAGTCGGATCAGCATCGGCCTCCTCAACCTCTAGCAAGGCCTAAGCAAACTGGGGGTCACCAAAGCCTAGACCTTCAAAATTTGACGCAGTCAGAGTCCCTGACTCATTTTCTTTGGAAGACGCCCATTTTCTAGTGGCTTTGATACCTCTTTCAAGGTATTCAAAGACAAAGCTAACAAATTCATCAAAGATTTTATATTCTTTGATGATCTTCCTTGAAGCTTCCTCCAAAGAAGCCTTAATTGCAACAACCACTTTAGCCTGTAGAGCATCATCCTTAGCCTTTAAAGCTAAGTCATGATCTTTCCTAAGCTTTGTTATGTCCATGTATTTCTGCCGAACTACTTCCTTCAGCTTATCGAACTCCGTCACCTCACCCTTCATATGTTCCACCTCGGTATTCAAAGAGGCTTCGACCTTCTTAGCCTACTGACCCTTCTCAATAAGGGGCATATTCCTTAGGGTCCAGTAAACAAAATGATGCATGGATATACGACCCTACAGTAAAAGGTCAGATGTATTAGAACGTGATCTATAGTATGTAAAATAGCCAAGGTTACAATGAGAAATATACCTGGATTGATCTATGAAGGATAAACTTGGCCAGCAACGGGACGTCTAAGGAGAGTAAGAAACACTTATCCTCTTCAGTTATCATCGCATCGATGGCATCATCATCCATCAGACTATAGACAATGAGACTATCATCGATCTTCAACTGAGCAAGATGAGTTGCAAGGGCATCGTCTGTAGAGATGGGGATGGAACGGTCCCCTTTTTTAGTCTTACTTAGCCTCTGATGCGTCGGGTCATTTGTGGTGGTCTTCCTCTTCTTAGAGATGTCGACATGGGACGTGCTAATGCTCTTCTTAGTGGTGTCAGGGGGCACATTTTTTCCACCTCTCTTCTGCATCAACTTCGCCAGACTTGGAGAAGACATCTCCCAAAGGTCATCTGAATGCCCTCAGATCTCTCTGCAAAAAGATATATCTGAGTTAGTAGGTCAGAAATATAAGACGTAAGAGGTAAAACTTGTGAAAAATAAGACTTACGAAGCGTTGTCAAAGGACCACCCCCAATCCTATCTGAGAGAGGTAGTATGGGGTCATCATATGTTCATATTTCCTTAGAAGGCCCTGCTCCCCCTGATCGCTAAGATCCTTAACCTTTTGAAGATTATTCTGGCTAAGCCCAGGGTCGACTTTAGTAGCAAGGGACACCTTAACCCACCTCAGAGGTATCCTCGGAAAAAATACTCCAGAGGTCGCATATGGACCGAACTCCCATGCCCTGGAGGCAAAGAAATACTAAGGTTTCCAGTTGTGGTTTGAAGTCTGGGAAACCAACAACATCTTCTTCTTTGATTTTTTAGCTAAGAAATGATAATAGCTACGGTGGTTTTTGGCATAGGAGGGCACGTAACACCCAGAGAAAACTCTGACTGGAACGTCTGAGTGGTGGAAAAACCTACAAAGGATGATAACCCCAATCATAACCCTCAAGGCGTTAGGTGATAATTATGAAGGGGATAGATTTATGTGGGATAATAGGGATCTGATTAAAGGGTGGATAGAAAGACTAAAGCCCAGCTTAAACATCTGCTCGTAGATGCATATCTCTCCTTCTCGTCTGTTAAAATCCCTCTCATTTCTCAGAGGTTTCCTAAAAGTGATGGAGGAGCGTATAGAGTACAGGTGCCTAAAGGCAAGAAGATCATGCTCGGTGATGGAGCTCTCAATCTCGGCCTCTTCAGACGTGTCAACATCACCATCCTTGCCATATCCATTATCCCCAGCAACATCGGCTTGCGCAGGTAAATGGACACCATCGGGAAACCTTTGAGCAAATTCAGCCCCGGTAGCGATCGACAGATGAATAGCATCAATGATGGGTGGAATGGCCACACTTAGCCCTATAACTGGTGAGACGAGGCATGACTTGAAACCTCGGCCTGCTTCAGGGACCTCATCTTGCCGTATAGAGTAATCCATAGCTTCTTGGAAAGAGTCTACAGACATGGGGTCTGAGGAAGACGACGCAGACTCAGACATTGGTTTTGGGTCCGCTGGAACCTCTACTGGCTCAGCAGGCTTGTCTGGCTCAGGGTAGATAACCTTCAGAGGTGGGGGATAGATGGGTCTAAGAGGTAATTCCTCATCCCTACGAGCTTCCTTTTGGGCTAGCTCTATTTGCCTAATTTTTTTAAAGGTCTTCTCGTAAAGGGAAGGGAACTCTTTTATGAGCTGGTGTAGAGGTCTGAGCATAAGTCAGATGACACAACACTTGGGACCTAAAACCATAAATAGGTAAATAACCTAAATAAACCTAAGCTAAAGATCAAATCAGGAAGGTGAAAGGTTTTTAAGCCAAGAACTCAAAGAATAGTCAAGAACAAGGTCGCTAGAAAAGGTTATCGGAGGTTCGCCGAAAATATAAAGAAGGGATTTTTCAACCAAGGTAAACTCGTAACCACCTATAACTGCCCGTATAATCACTCAAAAATCACTATTCTATCCCTACAACCATCAATATTGGTGGAAACCACTGCCGAAAAATAGAAAAACCTATCAAAAATACAGAAATGGAAAATAAGGATTAAAAATGATAAAGAAGGATGAAGATGGTACCTGACTAATCATGAGTAAACGAAGTGATACTATAAAGGAGAGAAAGACTTCAGTGTCAGCCAATAATGGAGGATTGAAGAGAGAAGGCAATTGAAGAAAAAATCTTAAGAGGGAAGAGTTTTGGGAAGAAGAAAGGTTTTGAGGAGAGAAAAAGGTTTTAAACCCACCTAATCATTTTGGCAAGCGTCCCAAGGCCCATTATTTCCCTCGAGAACTTAAAGGAAGGACAAAATTATATCATCTTGGGAAACACATAATCCACTTCAGAAAGTGACACGTGGCAAAGAAAGTACTAGCACACAGAAATATAGCCTTGACCTAAACAATAGATCGCTCAGTAATCTAATTACATAGAAGACTAAGTTCTAAGGGGTGATTGATATGCCCAAAGTGCATCCTATTACTCAGAGCAATTAACCTCAGCCAGTCTCATAATCGAGGTGACCAAAAGCATTAGCTAACGTTTCATCAACATTATACACCAACCTCGGCTAATCAAATAGTCGAGGTCAGCAAGGTCTTATGAACTCAATCGTTTGCCAACATCACCATCGGCCCCAACTGACATTGCAGACGTTAACCGAAGCCAGCAATGCCTCTGGGGCTCAACCAACTGTCAAAGATATCGTCGGCCTTGACCGATGTTACTACTACCTCGTACCTAACCTCAGCCAACCCTTATGGCCGAGGTCATCATGGATATTGACCTCGGGCAAAGCAATGGTCGTACTTCACCAACCTCGTACTCCTTAAGGCAGAGGTAGCACCCATCAAAGACAAGGCTGAGCATTTACAATAACTTATGGTTTGGAATACGTGGACAAATCTGTTATAACCGAATCATTCCCTCCACGTGAGGGAATATTGAGGTCATCATTATCTATCAAAGATCAGGCAGATGTCACTCCCTTACTCGTTCGATCTTCTTGTACATGCACATTTTATGCTTGGGGGGTACATTACACCCCCCAAGCACTATATATAGAGGTCATCCTCTACCTTGTAAAGGATCAATATCTACAACCTGGGTGAAACTCTGTCATTTTATGCAATAGAGAGAGAAAGCTTGAGAGATTGTATCCATGGACATTAGTGCCTTCATCTAGTGATATTACTCACACATTCATAGTGGACGTAGGCGAGATTGGCTGAACCACTTACATACAAGTGTAAAATCTCTTCTCCTCACCTCACTCTACAATATATATTGCACTCTTGTGCTGCCATTGTTATAACTTGTTTGAGCTTGTCAACGCCTTACCTGGTGGTGCTCTTTCTAGCATCATTACGTGGGATGAGACGCGAACAACCATGTTACATGTATATGTATGATGGATTTTGAGAAATTTTGAAAATAAGAGAAATTGGAAAATTAGACTCCGAGTCTCGGATTTTAATCCAAGATGCGTACGTAGCTTGTCAAGGCATCAAAGCCCATGTAGTTCGAATTTAGAATAAGGGTGGGGTTTATCCCATACATTCGAACATAATTTTATTATATATATACGTGTAGAAAATCTGTTCTTTGGTTTTGGAAAAAGTGTGATGGATAATTTCATTGGGAATTTACGGGTGTAACCCTCTTTTATTTGTTTTTGTTTTTTTATGGAAAATAAAGTATGTGCAATATACTAATAAAAGCGTAGATGTTAATATGTCTTAACTAAAATGAAACTAAAGAATGTGCAATATACTCATCAACATTCATAAACATTCAAAGGAGTTCATAAACATTCAAAGGAGTTGGACCTTCCTTGGAGCTTGAGATTCGATCTTAGATGAACTCCTTTGAATGTTTATGAATGTTGATGAGAAAGAAGGATATTTTCCAAATTGGGTGTGAAAAGGATGGGTATTTGGGCTTGAATGCAACTTCTCATATAGAACTTCGCTGATTTTGAGAAAATGTTGCTGAGATCACTGATGCCGATGGATTTGTTGTCTCTCTTGGGAGTGAGGTCATGGGCCCTATTTATAGCTAATAAGGTGGGTGTCGATCGGCCTACCCATGGCATGCCTATAGGCAGGTCACCTTTGACATTGTGCAAATAGGCATGGTTCAGGACCTGCCAATTGACAGTCTCGTGCGGACTGTTTTGGAAAAACGATTGTAGCGCACAAACTATTGATCCCAATCGCACACAGGTTATACCATTAGAAAGGTACTTCAAAGACTTTCGAGAGTACTTTGTACGGCTCCTGGGCCCAACTTTGGGTCAAATGTGGCTCGTGAGCACACGTCGGTCTTTTGGATGGGAGATCGTCAGATGAAAATGGATAGTTCATCCGCATGGTAAGTCAAAATCCCGCACGGGGTGGACCTTTGGAAATTTTGGGAGATTTACTTTGACATTCCAAAGAGTATCTCTTGGTTCGGAAAGTTTACCTTGGTCAAACGGGGCCCGGAAGCGTCATGTGACCTCTCAGAGTAAAATGGATTGTTCATCCGTATCGTAGGTCATAATCTCACATGGGGAAGATTGTTAGAAAGGGTATTAAGTAACCTTCATAGATTCATTCAGTCTCATTCGATATGAAGAGTTGACTTTTGTCAAATGGAGTCAGAGAGCACCCGATGGCCTCTGAATTGATTTTTGGGGGAAACTCATCGTTCGTCTGAATGATTATGCTGTTTCATACACGAGGTGGACCGTTGGAAAGGGGTTTAAGTTCCCTTTGAAGATTCAAAGATCTTTTGTTCTGATGGTGAAGTTTATTCGGGTCAATTCGGGGCCCAGGGGCGCCCGATGGCCTCTGAATCAATTTTCGATAGTGAAATGGTCCATTCATCTGACCCTCATGCCGATTCATGCATTGGGTGGACCATTGGAAAGGGTATTTGGATCCCTTAAAAGATTCGAAGAGATTTCGCTCTGACTATAGAGTTAACCAGTGTCAAATGGGGCCCGGGGGCACCCGATGGCCTCTAGATCGGTACTCGGAGGGCGACCTAGGTTTGCGGTGGAAATGGAAAGTTCTAGGGGTCTAAGTAGAGACTTAGGGGGGTCTTAGAATGTGGTGTCTACAGATGTACTGATAAACTTCAAAAGTTTCACATTTATTCTTATATCTTCTCAGCAATTCAATGGAACCCTAGAATTCACAAATTCAAGTACCATATTTTTCATATATCAATTTTTTTATGCTATAAAGATGGTTGTAATTAATCGATAAAGATCATAAATGATGGCATCCTAAGAAAAAAATTAAGGAATGTTATACTAATACTAACACTAAATAATAAAAAAATGTAGCATTTTACTTAATTTTGAGATTGGACAAATAAATTATTAAGGTAACACCAATGTGATTGTATTCAACAGTCTCAAAATATTGAAAATGTAGTCATTTATCAAATTTAAAAACTAATAATGATATGGTAGTTGTTTATTCATCACTCATACAAATGATACGGTAGAAGTGTGTCCCACTTAAGGTGTCCACTAATGATACTGGACACGTTTCCTATGATCCTAAATCGTGTCCCCAAAGTGTGTCACCCTGGAACTATCTAATAATAAAATATTAAAATATGTTCTTTTCTGATAATGATGAACTTGTGTCAAACACAATCTTTTAAATATTTTTACTTGGTAAAGTATCGTGACCACAAAAATAACATAAGAATTATGACCACTATTAACATTTTATTTAAAATCATGAAAACCTGAGAAACTATTATTGGGTTTTGATAGGGACACTCATAATCATTATTGTAGCACATATTTCTTAGTTTTTTTAAAGGAACCACAATAATTTCCTAAAAATAAAAGTTTCAAAGGTTGAACATGTGTTGATTCATGTTTTTATTCCTTCAAAAGTCTACTGACATGAAAAAATATTAACATTGGGTAGTGATTTATTTTTAAGTTGTATGCCTTAATAATTTTGGAATTATTTATCTAACAAAAGTAATAATCCAATATCTAAAAAAATCGTATACATAGTGGAAATATAATCATTCGTTGTATACTAATTAAAAAGGCCAAAAACTTAGTGTAAAAGAAAAATAAATGCATAATAACTCCCTGATTTTGTCATTTCTTCTTTCGGTCATTTTGAAACATTAATAAATCCATAGAAGTTTGATGCGATAAAAATATGGATATGAGAATATTATTCCCAAATATTAAACTCCTTTTTCATAATCAACGATAATATGAAAAGGCTCATTGTAAATCACTAATATGGTCATTGTAAAAAAGGTGATATATCTAAATAGGGTATTATAATCCCTAATTTTCATTAATTAATTCTATGAGTAGGACTTGACCGACATGAAGATATACCAAATGATAATGTTATGTTTCTTGAAACTTACCAAAACCAAAATAAATAATAAAAAGGAAGCGGGTAAAGGTGAGAGAAATAAATACCAATGAAGAAATTAAAATGCTTGGCTTCCTATTTTGTCACATGCTTGCTTGAAAAGTAGAACATACACCCTTACCAAATTAAGTAAATTTAAAATATATCACTTAGTACATTGAATACAAAAACACCCCAAAAAATGCTATAACACCCCTAAAACAAAACCGAAAAAAGATAAGCAACTTGAAACATTTTCATAGATTTAAAATACAGTTCCTTAAACAACATGAAAATATATAGAAACAAAAAAAATAAGAAAAATTAAAAAATTGTTGTAGAGGGGCACTCATTTGCTAAATGAATTTTAGAAGATTTGGGCCGAAGGGGTCCACTTAGAGTGGCCCCATTGACCAAGAACTAGAATTCCATAGAAGAAAGGCCTAGGGAGAGGGAACTCACCTTGACTACCCCCTCTGCTCTACCCAAGATGGATATTATTGAAGAGCGCCAAAAGCGAGAGGATCCACCTCGAGTGACCCCACTGCCCCAAGAATAACCCATTACATGAAGTAGCTTAGGGCGAGGGGATCCACCTTGAGTGGCCTGCAATACCCAAGATTGAAGTAGCACATAAAATATCCTATGGCGAGGGGGTTCACAACGAGTGGCCCCATCCATTGGTTTATTACCTAGAAATGTCTTGGGAAGAGGGGGTACACCACGAGTGGCCCAATCACCAAGTTTATTATCTCGAAATAACTCCAGGTGAGAGGGTCAACAACAAGTGTCCCATTCCCAAATTTTTTATCCAAAAATTAATAAAGTACTGGTTATTATTTTCTTGTACATATAGCCTTAGTTGAGCAAGTAGGGATCAAGCAGGCTAGTTGGGATGTACTGGGAGTTTTGGTTTGGCGACTGAGAGATAAGGTTCTTTGAGAAAGATCAACCACTTGACATCTTAAGCTATATAGAATACTAGTATAGGTACTCTACGAGTTACTCAAGCGCTCACACAGCGCACACTTAGAATAAAGAAGTGAGTAGTCCAGAGGTTGCTCACATGGAGAAACACTTTTATAAAATGATCTATAGAAAATGTGGTTCTCAAGGCCACTCTCATGTTTTGCACATAGTTTGTACAATAAGTTACCGTTTGAAATGATATTTACCAAATCAAATTTTTTTTCGCCATCAGGAAACACATTTTCTTTGTGACTTTTGTATGCACCAGGTGTCTCCTATCAGAGGGGACATCGACTAACAGCCATATAGGGATAAAAGGTACATTTCAAATCTTGTACTTCTAATTCATCTCATTTTTGGCGCCCAAAATGCCAAGTTAGCCTTAGTATGAACCTATAAATAGGACCCTCAGGAATAAATGAAAAAACCCAAGTTAGACGTTACTCTGTCAATATAACACCATAACTAGTATTCTCTCCCAGATTTCTTTCTAAATGTCAAAGTTCTTGCCTCTTCACTCCCATTATTACTGCCATTATTCTTAGGATCTCTCTCTCTCTTTCTCTCTCTCTCTCTGTATATATATATATCAAATATCATTATTATTTGTTAAGTTTGCTCTTTCAGGAAGAAGGTTATAGCATTTACTCGATTTTTACCAGAAGAGGAAGGTTGTGTATTAGAGGTGCTCTTAAAACTTTGAAGACTTTAAAGGAAGAGTCCATTGGCATGGGTTATGCCTTACCCGTTTAAGTTCTTCACAGACCCCAGTATAACCACACTCCTATATTTGGTGACTTCGAAGGGGTGATATCCTCATTGCCATGGGAAAAAAGCTATAATGTGTCAAAGAACCTAATTTTTTAAGATACTCCAACTGGTAACGGAGTTCAAAGTGACCAGACCATATAAGAAGAGGTAATGGTAACAGGAGTTAGAGAACCTGCTCCTCAGGCAAGTTAAACCATCACAGTGGTAGCTATTCCATTGGAAGGTATGAACATAATGAGCATGTTCTTTGAACTTTTGAAATAAAATAACATTGATTTAGCAAGCCTAAGTTAATCTTGAACAACACCGATGGTGACCCGTGATGGAGGGGCAGCCGCAACAGTAGCGATCATAGAGCTTGCTTTGCCATGAAATGTGGTAGGGGAACAAGTAGTAACACCAGTGACTTTTTCAGCAGTGAAGAAGGTTAGCCTAGAGGATTCTCCCTCCAAGCTTGTCACTATAAAAGAGGTGAAAACGTTACTTTCCTCTTAAAGAGAAGTCTCTCATTTGTATGAGGAATTGTAGAACTCTTACCCATAAAGTACCAATGAGAAGCCATACCCAAAGGGGTATGTACATCCAAAATTAATAAAGTTTAATGGGGAAGGAGAAAACCCTAGAGAACACGTTGAGAGGTTTGCGGAGTACTTGGGTGTGAACGGTAATGAAAAAATACTTTAAATTATGGGAGTTCTAAAAAACTTTCACGGGGAAGAAATACACATGGTACTCCAACCTTTCACCTAACAACATTTCAACATGGGAACATATGCACAAATAGTTCCTCCAGAAATTTTCTGTAACTAAAGATGAGTTCACGTTGAGGCACCTCACGCAAGAGGTACAAATACCAGGATAAAATGTGATGTTGTACATCAAATGCTTTCACGAAAGGGCGTTTGATGTCCATGAAGATGTGGCTGAGTCAAAATTGTTATAGATATGCATTTAAGGTCTTCTTGCGGAGTATAGAATCCACTTGGTCAACGAGACCAAGGATGGGACATTTAGAGAGTTCACGCATGAAGCCAACAACATCACGATGATCATCAAACCAAGACAATCAAGGTGGAGGACATAGGTGCCTCTAACCTCAGGGATATTTCAAGTATCTAGAAGATAAGTTTTTAACTATGTGGATGGGAAACTGAAGGACAAGAATGGAGGTTCAGGGTTCAAAGGAAATGGTCCCAAAAAAGGGAAGTTTGGAGACGACATTCCACCGCTGCTGCCGAAGGCCATGGATTTTTATTGCACTTTGATGCGATAAGGGGTAGAAGGTTCACCTCACTCTAAATGTGAAGGTCCTAACAGATATGGAGAAGGTATATGCCTAGTATTACGAACTTTACCAGAGAGTGTATCACGCTACCAAAGTTTATTTTTACTTATGAAGAATTATTGTCGAGCAAGTGGCTAATAATACTCTGTAAATACAACCTGTAGATGTCAACGAAACTCCCTTCCCAAACCATCACTATGGCACCACCAACATGGTAGTGGCATAAGATGAAGCAGAATCTCAAGAACCAAAGGAATGGTGGAGCAACGCGAAAATGTTTGAAGACTAGTTAGTTAGTCTTGATAGAGATGAGGAGGAAAATGAGGCGGTTGAGGTAAGTAAAACTCTTAGGAGGTCGGTAAGATATAGTCCTTGATCTAGATGAGGGATGAACATTTAAGGCAAAATATGTGTCCAATGACCAAAATTATGAAGTGGAGTTGGATTTTAAGTGTGAATCTATAACAATGAGTCCAAAGTTCACGTGGTTCTTCTACCAAATTAGGGCGAAGTATGACACCCATGCGATCATCACAAAGAGGATTGTAGAATCAATCTAGTAGCAAGGGGATCCATCTCTAAAAGAATAAGGAACTATAACACAGTTGATTAAAAGATACACTTAAGAAGTAGTCTCCTCTAAAGTGAATAGGCGAGTACCATATTTTCACAATTGCCCTATGTATGTTACAACCTTAATAAACGTGATCAGTTTTCCTAGAGTACTAATGGATGGAGGAGCATATATCACTATCATGCCCATCATCACGCTGTATGAGAAGGGCATCTCTCAAGAGAAGATAGTCCGGGTTGCATTGGTGATTTTAGGCTTTAATATTGCTAGAATGTAGTCACTAGGCTATGTGAATGTGGGAATCAACTTGGATAACTTCACTTCCCATATCAAGTTTCATGCCATCAACACTAATTCCAGCTACCAACTTCTGATTGGGAGAGTTTGGATGTACACTCATAGAATATTTCCTTCAACATACTATTAGTGCACTAAGGCCAATGTTCGCGGTACTGAGATCATAATAAAAGCAAATGAAACCCCATTTTCTATAGAGGAGGCCCATCTGGTGGATACAACATTTTACACTAAACTTAATGAAGAAAATAGGGACCTCGAGAGAATATTAGAGGAACCCCAAGTGGTTGGAGGAAATGCTCAACCTAAAAAGTTTATTCTTGATGGATTGGGGAAATGAATGGTTCCACAAGACAAAAAAAAGAAAAGGAAAGAGAAAGTGTGAGTAAGTGCCCATACCACCTCGCACATACAATATAGTTGTGTACTCAGATGGGAAAGTCATATACCTTTTATAATGGTCTGCGTAAGTAGCGTTCTAGGATAAGTGCACCGACCCAACACCGAAATTCTTTGTAGTGAACGAATCACACATCATGAGCATGTGGAAGAACGAGAGGAATCACTAGAATGTATTCAAGATATTCCAAAGGAGAATCTCTAAGTGTTAGAGAAAGTAAACTTGGGATTAAAAGGGGAGTAATGAAGACCCATTCTAATATCTAAAGGGCTAGACCCAAGGCAAAGATAAGATATCATTGGGTTTCTCAGGGAATTAACCAACATGTTTGTATGGAAGTCTATAGAAGTTCCTGGGATAGACCCAACATTGAGTTCTCATAAATCGATCGTCCTTACCAATGCACTACGAGTGAGACAAGACACTCGCACATACAAAGCAGAGATGAACCTCGAGAGCAAAGCGGAAATGGAAAAGTTGTTAGCAACAGTATTCATCAAACCTAACCAGCATCAGATATCTCTCTCTAGTATTGTGCCTATAGCTAAAAGGACAAGATCCATATAAGTATTTGCATAGACTTTCAAGATTTGGACCGAGCCTACCCGAAAGATGAGTTCCCACTGCCCAATAGAGATATCTTGGTAGACGCCATTGTAGGCCACGAAATGTATAGTTTCATGGATAGGTACATAGGCTATAACCAAATTAGAATCGATATGATTGATGATAAAAAAAAATTTACACCCCATTGGGGAGTTTTCATTATACCGTGATGCCATTTGAGCTAAAGAATACGGGTTCCACATGCCAGCATACCATGATGACCATATTTCATGATTGGAATTTTATGCAGATTATCTAGTGGTGAAGTAAAAGAAGGAAAAGATGCATATCCAAGATCTAAGGCGGGAGTTTAAAAGATGTCGGAAGTACAAAATGAGGATGAAGCCCCCGAAATGCACTTTTGGGGTAACAACAAGAAAATTCCTAGGCTTTATAGTAAATCGTCAAGGAGTGCAGGTGGATGAAGAAAATACGAAGTCCATCCTGGTAATGCCATCGCCAAAAATCCAGAGGCAACTTAAAAGTTTCTTGAGGAAGATTTCTTACCTAAGAAGGTTTGTACTAGAACTGGGAAGGTGACCCACCCATTATCCCCACTCATGAAAGAAAAATTCAAATGGGTTTGGGTAGATCTGCGGAAAAAGGATTTCAAGATAATCAAAGAGATATTGGCATCTCTCTTAACTATGGTGCCACCAGAGGTGGGGGGAATCATTGTTCTCTACCCGACTTCAACGAAAAGGTCCATAGGAGCCTTACTTGACCAAGAAAGAGCAGGGGTAGAGAGGCTTGTATATTACTTATCGCATGTAATTTCAAACACTGAGTCCAGGTACACAATCATGGAAAGGCATTTCCATGACTTAATATTTGTTGCCTAGAAGATGAGGCACTACCTACTTGCATTTACTATCCATATCATCACCAAGTGTGATCCTATCAAGTACTTTCAGGCACAAACAGTCTTGGTGGGGAGAGAAGCGAGATGGTTCCTAATCCTCTCTGGGTATGATTTGAAGTGCATAGTTCCAAAATCTATTAAGAGTCAAGAGGTAGAAGGTTTGTTAGCACACTTCAGAAGCCAAAATTTTGAACCTCCCAACGAAGAATTTCCAGAAGAGAACAATCAATCCTTCTTAGCTGACGAATGGAAGAATGGAAATTGGAGTTTGGTGGCTTTTATGGACACTTTCAAATGGAAATGAGAAGGTTACTCTCTCCTTCAAGTTATATTTTAAAAGCTCAAATAATAAAGCTGAGTATGAGTCTCTCACTCCAGTATTATTAGAGGCATTGAGAAGAGGAATCGTAGTGTTGTTCATATGAAAGGACTCTAACTTAGTGGTCAAAAAGTTAATGGGGATTTTGCCTTGAAACATGCTAACATTGCCCCATATCGATAAATTATTTAGAGATTGCTCAGCAAATTATTAAAATTATGAGTTGAGAGGCACCCTTAGACAATGAATAAACACCCTAATGCATTCTCCACAATAGTGAAGAAGCTAGTGGTGGAAGAACAAGAAGTTACCATAATGGTATGATGGAGAATAGTGCCAACCACAATAAGGTCATTATTTTTAAGTGATGGTCCAGAGGATTGGAGGATCCCCATAGTTACACAGTTGGAAACAAAAGAAGGTGTGATGAAGATATGAGAGTTAACAAACTCTCACCTACTTAAAAGAACAATCTACTTCAAGAGACCTGTAGGATTTTTTTACAAGATGTGTGGGAGAGGAGGAGGTTAAGGAAATGATGACAACAATCCATGAGAATCATTGATAGGATGCGGATTTCACACTTTATCGTCAGTTGCTGTGTGGGGGGGGGGGGGATACTATTGGCTCACCATGAGTGTGGAGGTCGCTCCTCTTCAATAGGACTACTTAAAATGCTAGACCAAGTTCGATCAACCTGCTAATTCCAACTTTGTGGAAGAATTTAAATATCTGAGGCAACTATAGATATCATACCTGAAAGATGGAGAGCTTCCAGCAGAAAGGGCGGATGAAATCTATATGAAGAATAGAGAAGCTCACTTCTATCTATATAGGCGGGGAGATATTTAGGAAGTGGTTCAATGAGAGGATTGAGGTGTGTGGCCAAGGGGGCATTGAAAAGTGACGAAGGAAGCCCATGAGCCTTCTCACATGGGAGGAACTAAATTCTACAACCAGTTGATGACGCAGGGATATTATTGGTCAACAATAGAGGCTGATTATATCCAAGATATGAAGAGGTGCAGGGCATGCCAAGTGCATGGAAATATGGTGCATGCTTTATCAGTCAGTCTACAGAGCTTACCAACCCCTACCCCTTTCACACTTGGGCATTTGATTTAGTCAGCAAGATCATCCCCGTCTCTCATGGTAAAGCTTTCATCTTAGTTACTACGAAGTTGTACACCCAGTGGGAAGAAGCAATCCCCCTAAGGAGAGTAACTTCTCAAGTGGTAACCCAATTCATCAGGAAGTACATCATCCATAAGAGGAAATTCGTATGCAAGGAGATGGGGCTCATGACTAACAAATATAAAATCATGCACAACAGTTCACAATTTCATATCCAAAAGGTAATGGCCTAGTAGAGGCCACGAATAAGACGCCGAATAACATCCATAAGAAAGTGTTGGAAAAAATGTTGGGACTGAGGAATAAACAATTATCAATGATGTTATGGGCCTATAGAAAATAAAAAAGAAATCCAACGGGGTTTACCCCATTCTCAATGGTTTATGGGACCGACGTTGTTCTACCAATAGAATAAACAGTCCCTTAGCTAGAGTGTCTTTAAGTAACAACCTCATACCAGATCCCCGACTTGTGTAGTTGGAGGTATTGGATGAACATAGAGACAAGGACAAAAAGCACTTCAAGGTCTACACCCAACAACTATCCAGGGCTTATGAAAACTTGGTTTATCCCAGGGAGTTATAAGTGGGGGACTTGGTCTTACGGGATTCAACTCACCACCTACAGAGCATATCAACGTATAAATTCAAGTCAAACTGGGAAGGCTCCTTTGTGGTACGAGGGGTAGGCAAGTCAGGTTATAACCAAATATCCGTGCGTGAGAGTTAATGTCTACAGTCCATCAACTATGAGTTATTAAAGAGGTATTATGCCTAACTCTAGCCAAGTTTAATTTTTTAAAAGTTTGAACAACCTGATCTAGCAGAGAAATATTTTTTTGTAAAGTGATTTTATGAGCACACTCTTTGTAAGCAATACAAATACTGACTACAGTGAAGAAAATGAATACTAGTTATTTTTGTCTGCGCTTAAAATTTTGTGAATGATTTATTTATCTTCATTATGAGGTCGTTAAAACAAAGTAATGTTTTCTTTCCTTAAAAGAATGATAGAACTCTCTAAAAGATTGAACATATTTTGTGATATTAAAACTTGGAAGAGGGTCCATGACACAAGGAAATTTCTTTATTATACTTGGGGGTTATATATATCCCAAAGATAAATTATAGTGATCGAAGTCCCTACAAACACAATAGTTTGACATCCCACAAACCAGCGAGATATTGTCCTCCTAATAATAAAGAAAGTAAGATTTTTTGGGCATTACAGACATATGATCTAAGAACAAGTTTTCAATTATGTTCTAAAGAATTACTTACCTGAATGTATAAGAATTTTGAGAAGGGGTCCACCCCACCGTAATATTTCCTCTTACAAGTATAAAAGTTCCTAAATGAAATGTGGAACTAGGGGCAGTTTTACAAAAAATGAAATAGTTATTCGCTCTGCTTATTTCCATTTTTATAATTATCCTTTATGCATTTGGGAAGGTGAAGGGGTCACGCTCCTCCAAGTTATTCCCTATATATATATATATATATATATATATATATATATGTGTGTGTGTGTGTGTGTGTGTGTGTGTGTGTGTGTGTGTGTGTGTGTGTGTGTGTGTGTGCGTGGCAAGTACCCCATAGTTAGAGGGACAACTTTAAAATGATAACATGCTCAGCTCATATGTAAGTACTCCACAGTTAGAGGGGTAGTTTTGAAATGATAACTTCCTTAGATCATATGCAAGTACCTTATATACTATGAAATAGTTCAAACTTGAAATTCTCACAGAAAATAGAGCAACTCACAGTACATAGATGCTATCTAACACAAATACAAGAAAAAGATAAATTAATGAAGATAAAATGATCGTTTTCATTAATATAAAATTAGCTTTTTTAATTTGTTAGAAGAAATGAAAAATGCAAGGAAAAATCTACACATAAAAAACCTATCAGCTGGATAAAATAAAAAATAGATCCTCCCATGAGCACACGTCTATATATGATGGACCCACCTCCTCAAAAAATTGCTCCTCTAACCTATCCATTTTGGCCTCACCCTTAAACTCACTAGCCTTAAGCTTGGCCAACTTAAGCTGGAGCGACTGAATATAACCCCAAATCTGAGTGGCCTCAACCTGGAGTTGCTGAATCCTACACGTGAAATCTGACCATCTTCCTAAATGGGATTCTTAGGTAGCGACGAACTCCAGCATCAATCCAGTCCAGCTAAAAATGATAGACCCTCTGAAGATCCTAGAGAAACAATAATGTCATGGCACTGATAATGTTAACAAGGGGAGTGGACAAGAAATCATGGATGTGACTGGCGAGGGCTTTCAGGTTGAAGACTATAGGAATTTCAATATTGGGCACACTCTGGATGTGAATGTCTCAAGATGATACTCAAGGATCATCGCTAAGACCTCCTACTTGTGGCTCCTAAATATTTTGGGTTGATCCTCATGCCATAAAGTGCTCATAAAGACCCCATAAGCCTCTACCTGAATATTGTCATGGCATGTGTTCTTGGACTTAAGATCATAAAGAGGGAGGGAGTAATCCTCATCGGAACCAACAACACCGTCCGACTGAGTGGCCTCAAAACTCTGCTCCTACTTAACAGCTGCCTCATCAAGCTCACTCACAGGATTCTTAAAATAAGAAGCATAAAAATGTTAAGTCAAAGAAAAAGAGACATATAATTGGATGTTGATAGTTAGGAAAAATAATAAGAAGCAAATAAATTACCCCAAGCCTATAGAGGTAAGTATAGTTCCACCAAAGCGAGAAGGTCCTCCTAGAGGGACCTTGCCAGCATGGAAAAGATAAAGTAAATATTATGTCAGTAAACGCCTTCTTCCGTTGTAGACTCTGGAGAAATAGGTTAAAATAAATCAAGTGTGAATAATACCTGAGGAGTGCTCAGTATAGGACTCACGGCCTATTCCGCAGACCTAGGAACATTGGCTTCACTAACCTGAAAAATAAGTAAACATCTGTGGGATGGAAAGAAACTTGCATAGTAAAAGCAATAATAAAAAGGTGAAGAATAAAAAAGAGTAAGAGGTATGATAGTATAATACCTCTCTCATAGCTATTTACCCAAGCTTTTCCACATTCATCTGGATAGTCGTGGAATTAACCGAAAAATAAGGAAACATTTAAGTGTTAGCGAACACTTGCACAAAAAAGGTGAGTCGAAAATAAATAAGGCATTAATCAAATACCGGGGTAGTCTTTCCTGGGATGCTAGACAAATGTTCCACATAAATGGGAATATATGTTGTACTGAACTAAAAATAAATAAATAGTGAATGATTAGTGTATACACCATATTCTAGGACCACCCCTAAGTCTTTTCTTAGCTCCCTAGTACTTCCCCATTCACCATAGAGCCTAAGTCATACCCCGAGTATCGATCTAGAGGCCACTAGGCCCACTATTTGACTCCGATCAACTCCATTAGAAGAGATAAAGCTCAATGAATCTTCGAAGGGAACTAAATCCCTTTCCAATGGTCCCCCTCGTGCAGAAAAAGGCATAAAGGCTCAGACTAACTGATAATTTTCCCTCAAAACTGATCTAGATGACATCGGGCGCTCCCGAGATTCATTTAACCAAAGACAACTCTTCATCTTGAACGACACTAAATTAAACTTCCAAAGGCACTAAATACCTTTTCCAATGGTCCTCCCCACGAGCGAATCATCTTTACAGTTCGAATGAATAACCAATTTTTCTCCAAAGGGTCAACGGGTGCTCACGGGCCCCATTTGACCAAAGCTAAGTGTTTGAACCATGCAAAGATCTTTTGAACATCTGAGGGCTATGCATAACCTCTCCAATGTTCCACTTCGTGCACGATTCAGACTTACGGTTCAGACCAATGGTCCATCGTCGTCCGAATTTTTCTGTCCAAATAATGGACGGGCATTTTCAAGCCTCGTTTGACCAAAGTCAATTGTCAAACCCGAGAGCGAACCATGGATTCTTAAAGGGATCTAAATACCCTTTCCAACGTTTCACCCCATTTGACCAAAGTCAAGCTTTGCTAAATTGCATTTTAGGACCTTTTTTCCAGGAAATCTGCTTAAGACTATCATTTGGAAGACCAATTTTCCTACCTATCGGTAGTGTGTCTTCGGCCACCTGCCGATAGGAAAGTCTTGAACTATGTCGATCAAAACCTACCTTTTCCCTATAATAGGAGAGAATGATCTCACCTTGAAAGTCACCCTTCAAAACCCTCAAATCTCTAAACATGTGATCTCAATAACATTCTCCTAAAGTCAGTGTGATTTCCTTCTCAAAACCCATTTCCAGCATTGTCCTTCCATCATTCCCTTACCCAATTTAGCAAATAACCTTCTGTCTCCTCCCATCACCTTCATCTACTTCCAATGTCGATCATTCAACCTCCAAGATCAAGCTCAAGATCTCCAAAAAAGATCCAATCCTTCCCTCCCTCTCTAAATTTTATTATTTTTGCTTTAGATCACTTTATTATTATTTTGGCACTTTACTCCTATACACCATACATATTAATATACCATTTCATTAATGTAATTGCGTTTACCGTATTTTCTATTTAAAAAAAATAGCAACAAGAAAAATAGGGGTTTTCTCATAAATTCCAAATGGGGAATTCTCATCACATTTTCTCACACTAAAACACTTTTTTTTCTAAACACAAACATATAAGAGAAATTCCTAGCTAGATTTATGGGATAAACCCAACCTTGATTTTAGTATGAACTACGTAGAATTTGATTCCTTAATAGGCTACGTAGGCGTCTCATTCGAGACTCGAGTCCTCCTTTCCTCTTTTTTTACTTTCACAATATTTGTATTTATACATGTGATTTGTTTTATAATCTCGTATTTTGTCCAAATACACATCATCGTTCATTTATACGATTGGTGACGCAAGAAATACACACATCATATTTTTAATGCCATTTTGGAAGGATGACCCACTCTGTCTTAGTCCATGATGTGAATTGAGTAATTCCAATATCTACTTATATATACATGAACACACACTTCACGAAGAAATTAAGGAGAATAATAACACAAGCCCACGAGAGATCGAAAGGGCAGAATGGGTGCCTAACATCTTCCCATTCTGTAACTTAGCCCCCGAACCTATGAACTATTAGTCACAAGCATCTGTTTGTTTTCATACCGTATTCTCGAGGCGAAAACATTTCTTTTGTTTGTTTTGTGTAAAATAGACTAACAACTCTATCTCCGGATGGACACAATTGCGACTCTGCTGGGGGCTCATAGATATCTAGACTCCACTTTCATGGGTGTTATATTAACTGCATGTGTGCGGATGCACCTACCTGTATGTTCCTTTTTTCCTCTATCTACTATTTGTATATCTATATCATGTATGTCTACCTCATGTAAATATCACATCTCACTCACTTTTCACTTCATGCACATGTAAATACTCTCCAAGTTCACCTCATACTACTTACACTTGTATATAAGTTAACTTCTACTTAAATATTCTACACACCACTTAAATTATCCATATGTAGGCTTCACTGGAACACCCCCACTTATTACACTTGCACATATCCATGTTTACTTATCACACACCCCTTAATTGTACCATGCTATGGTTCACCATCTCACACACTCACTTGTAGATACAATCACTCACTCACTTATATCCATGCTTATCATAATCTTCATCCATGCTATATTTACTTTTACTCATTATTTCTCTTACTCATCATAATAAAAAAAACTCTACATAATAAATGAATTAAGATTCATGCACACTACATCACCAAGAGCATTGTTATATTGACTAAAAACTGTCCCGTACTGAAGGATCACTTTGTGAGTGGTGCTGGTCCGATAGGGCGCACTTAGCCTAAGTAATATAACTCTCACCTTTCAATGGCCTAGTACCTTCGACATATATTTAACGGTTATCCACGCATCGTACCACTTGATCAAAGTCATGACGGGAGGTATATAATTAGGAACTCATTCATGTACGTCGAGTATATTAAATTATCTCTCACACGTACGGTCTCCATAAGGTATATAGTGAGGCAATTCACGTTCACTCAAGTATATCAAATGACTTGTCCACAAGTTTCAATTTCCCTCAAAATCAAGACGTATATCGTGAAAGTCATGCCAAAGGGGAGAACCTTTCCACTAACCCAACAACTATACATACCCTCATGTAGGCGTCAAACCTAGGGCACTCATATTTAGTTTGCAGGTTATTATGAGAAAATATGTCGGATTGATGGGTAGATATGCCGCCCAAATTTTCGTCAAAATTTTGCATTTTTTTAAAAACGAGATCCTATCCATGAGCATGACAACAAGTCAAACCATGTCTTACATATTTTCAAACCCAATTTTCCCAGGCTCGAATCCCATGTGGCATTCATTTTTCCATTTAGATAAACCTAATACAAGTGAGAACATAATAAATAATAAGCATGCTGAGGTTCTTCCCCCCGTATTGTCCTTCTCCCTTTTTATAAAAAAATTACCAAAAACATTTTCCTTCCCTTTAGCATAAATGTCAAAAATATTTTTTGCTTTTCAAAAATAACAATAACATTTTTTCCTTTTATAATAAACATTTCTTTCTCCTTTTATCAAAAATACAAAAAACTTTTCATCTTCCTTTTAGCAAAAATATCGAAAAAAAAATCTCCCCTCTTTTAATAAAAAAATAATCCTTCCTCTTCTCTTTTAAAAATAAGTTGAAATCATTTTCTTCTTCGATCGACCGTGCACCCGACCCTTGGCCGGGCTCTCTATTGGCTTTGGTCTTCTATTGAACCACCTCTAACCTCCATAATTTCTCCTACTACTTCCTCCAAGTTCGGAATCCATATTCATTAACTCCCCATGGAGAACACAGATCAATTATATAATGTGTTGCTCGATTTGATGACTGTTCTAGTCCATCTTACTGCTAAGATCGAAAACCTTCAATCTAAGGTTCACGAGATGCAATGAAATTGGGTTAATATACCCAAAGATCCCGAGGTTATGTTCCCTCATGCTATGGGGTCGTCTTGCACCTAAACCCATTTGGGTCACGAAATAATATCAGCACGCTCCACATGCCCCTCCTTCTAATGGGCCACCACTAGCCCAACTCCTTATATCGAATTTTACCCAGCTAGGGGTAACCCATCGACACTTGTTGATCTGGAGGAAGAAGAGTTAAACAAGGTTAAGGAAGATCTTAAGTTGTTGACTAAGAAGTTTGACCAGGTTTGAATCTTCAACAACTACATGGATTACACCCACATGTCTCCTTACCCTAAAGTGAAACTTCCATAAAAGTTCAAGATGCTCGACATTGAGAAGTTCGGGGGTAGAGGCCCCCCAATTGTTCATATTTGAAGCTACCACCGAGACATGACTCTCCTCGAGGCCTCTGAGGAAATAATGGACCATATGTTCCAACATACTTTTAAGGACAATACCCTTCGTTGGTTTTTATCTCTAGAAGAGTACTGAATTCGCAGTTAGGAGGATGTGGCCTATAAGTTCATGTCATAGTACACATACAACGAGGAGTTAGAGGTTACCTATCATCATTTTGATATTCTGAAATAGAACACTAGGGAATCCATTATCAATTTCATCGAAAGGTGGAGAGAGAGCTACCACCATTACCAGCTGACCTTCCATAGAGTAACATGTCAGCATAGTAGAGAAGTACTTCTTACCCCATGTCCGAGCGATGATGGGAGGACAATATTATCGATATTTTTTATCTCTATAGGAAATAGGTTTGGAGATTAAAGAAATCATTCCTAAGAGCGAAGCTGAGAGAAATAAGTATACAGACAGTTCATTTTAAGAAAATATGATAAGCCTGCTTCAGTCTCAACTATCAACAACATCTCTCAGCCCGCTACCTATTGGGTTCCAAAAAGACTTGTTATTCCAATCAGAAAAGAATACACCAAGATTTATTCTCCCCTCTCCAAATTTTACCAAGCCCTATTGAACCAAAATCTCATTAAGCCATTGGACCCTCGTCGACTACCAAATCAACTTCCCAAAAATTTCAAACCCAATGCCCATTGTGATTTTCATCAAATGGCCACACCGCTGATCAATGTTTCCATCTCCAAAATGTAATCAAAGGTCTAATTGATCGAGCACCATCACCCTACCAGCTAATCCAAAACCTAACACCACTCATAATCCACTAATAAACCATACCAATGCCATCTTCCTCGAAGAAGACTAAGAACATGACACATCTACCCTGATTGTACCCAGTAAATCACCTACCACACCCGTATCTTCCTCTAAACCCCTAAAAATGTTCCCATACTTTATCCTACACCCTACCTATTATGCTGACCAAGCTCTATTATAAGGGAATGCATCGCCATTCATACCCTTTTGGGAGGGAAGGACATGGAATTTCCAGTAATATTGGACCAAATCCTAGAGTTTGGAATGAAATTTCCCTTAGAAATGACCACTGACTGTCAAAAGTATAGTTCCCTATTCATGGAAGCCTGAAAGTAGGTCAGGAAGTCATATAATTGGGTAGTACCCATCGATGAACTGAGTTTAGATGATCCCGTCCAAATCATAATAGATTTATTCCGACATACCAATGAGATTTGCAGTATGCCTGAGCTATATAATGCTTTGAAGATATAAGGGCGGTTTGTCCCCTCACTTATACATCTCCCCGTTGAATGGGAAGACTTATATAAAGAATCCACGTAGGATGTCGAGTGCATCGACTTCTCATGGAAAGATAACATCGTTGCCATCAAATTGGGGGGGGGGGGATTTGATAGTTTAAATGAAGAGACAAGACAACAAGAAGTTAGTCATGTGATCGGCATATGTGGGATAATATCCTTTGAAGATTTGGTACGAGAGATCAATAAGGTGTCTGTACACTCCAAAATCATTAAAAAAATGGGATTTTGTTCTTCCCCTCCCCCGTAAACCATTTGACAAGATATGGAGACACCACCAAAGTCTGAATCCTTAGTTAGCAGGGACATATAAGGTAAAAGCAGTTATCGAGGAACTCCCCATTCTAAAAATGACCAACGAGGAAAAAATGATCCTTCATCAGCTAAATAAAACTCAAGAAAACATCATCATGTGGAGAATTTTCATATCTTTCCAGCAGCACCAAAATGCTTCGATAAAATTGCTCACTGAACCCACATCCCCGCCTTTCACCGCTCTCGAAGAGGCTGTGAACTTGGTCGGATCTTTGACTGGTACTAGATAACTTTCCTTTTACAAAGAAGAAATCTCAAAGTCTGTTCCTAATCATAAATATTCCCTCAACATCTATATCGTGGTAATAGGGAAAATCGTACCGCTCTCACTGGTAGACAACGGTTCAGCACTCAATATTTCTCCATTGAGAACCTTCAACTATTTAGGTTTGAAAGTAAGTGAACTTACTCCAACTTTTATTGCGGTGCGTGCTTACGACAACACAGGTGATGGGATCCATAAATCTAACAATAGGGGTTGGCTCTATAAATCCCATTATTGAGTTCCAAGTTATCGACATACCAGCTTGTTTCAACCTATTGCTTGGTCAATAATGGATTCGCGACGTCAAGGGGGTATCCTCGTCTCTCCATCGAAAATGGGAATTCTTTGCCAAGGGGTAGGTAATAACCTTCTTGGGCGACGATGATAGTACAGAGAATGCAAGCACCCGTAATTTGGTACTATAAATACAGTATGGGGCGAATGAAATGCTTATATATGGCTTTCAAGCCAAACCTCTTCCACTCCCAGCAGAGAATGATTTCAAAGACAGTTTATGTCCAGAGCACAACCCACATGGCAATGTCAACATGACACATATATTTAAGAATATGCACTTCATGCCTGGACTGGGGCTTGGATGAGGATAGTAGAGAATACTGGAACCCATAGTCTTGTAGAAGGACTTTTTCCCATGTAGCCTGGGTTGTCAACCTTAATCAGAGGAACTCAAAATTCTCCACCAACCACGATTGAAGAGAATCTTAAAAAATTCCAGGACTATTTCAGAGGATTCCTTGAAGAGAAGATTCATCAAAGACGACGAAGATTTCCCCTTCTTTGTCTTTCACAAATTGTGGTATGATCATATGGACAAGAAGATGAAGTCAACAATGGAGATCTTTTTCCAAGATAGTTACTTTTGGGCCGAAAGTTCCCCCCATCATGTGCAACCACTCGTTAAAGAATTTGTAAATTCTGTCGAGGTTTTTAAGGGAAGTGACTCCAAGGACTTATTCAATCTGCAAATACTGGGGCTGAAACTTTGCATGATCCACTCAAGCGCCACATCGTCGGACCCGTCCTCTCTAATAATGACTACTGATGCACCTCTACTTAACCAGAATGCCATACCAGTCTGACCTGCTAAAAAGCAACTAAACCCAACTATTTATCATATCGCTTCATCTATTTGTGTTCCTTCTTTTTCTAATAAAAATGTACTCGAAACCTCCTTTGATGAGGTTCTTAATCTTGTTTTCCCCGAAAGTGAAATAAATGAGGATTTTGTGTATCTTGTTGTGCCTTGCATTAATTGTCTTGCTTCTAATCAAACTCTTGATGGTGATGATTTTTCTAATGACCAATTATTAACCGATCTTAATAAGTGTAAGGACACAATTCTCCGATTGTGTCTTAATGTAGTTTTGGCTCAATTCTGGACAAAAATGTTTATGTCATAGGATAGTTTGTAATTGTATCCATTCAAGCCTATGACGGATTAATTGAAGACGTAGCCGTCAAGATATTAAAGTTTCATCAAATGCCGTGTGTATCTTGCCTCGTTTCTACATCATCAACATGGTGCCATTTCTCCTAAGATATGAATGCATTATATATTTATATACGAGCTTAGAACAAGTTTTATTGGGTGTAATTTATAATTTTTCTAAACGACTTTATTTTACTCAGAAAAATATTTTTTTAACTTTCCATAAAATTTTTGTGCCAAAAAATAATATTTTATTTTTCTGACCCACCGTTCGAACCACACTGGAATCTCATTCGAACGAGATTTCCAGGTCGTTCGAACGAACTAACATCTCGTTTGAACGAGATGCCAGGTCATTCGAACGAGATTTCTGACGATTTTCTTTTTTTCATTCTGGAACATCGTTAGTAAATCCATTCAAACGAAAAGTCATTCGAATGAGTTTTGGCAGGAAAATGTTTTGGGAAATTTTTGACGGTTTTCCCCCTTTTCCCCACTATCTTTTGCCAGATTTGATAAGATGCGGGAACTAACTTTTAGGACTAACTTTTCATCTCCTAGAGAGAGTTTTAGAGAGCTTCACTTTACAAAGAAAAAGTTCATGTTTGAGTATTTATTTTTCAAGAAAAATCTTTAAAACACTTGTGTTACACCCATTTGTTTAGTTTATCCAAGTTCCTATATATAAATCCCTCAAAGAAAAAGAAGTTTATTTTGGCTATGGCATTCTCACATGGTGAAAGAGACTATGTGTGGTTGACGGTTGCTTCCTAGTCCCTCATTGGTGGATTTTAAGGTTCCGGTGGAGTCCGGGATTATCAACTAAGCGGAGGTCGGTACAAGAAGGACCATCGAGGCTTGAAAGGAGTCGAGTTGACTGTTGTAAGTCTTTTGTTCTTGTACTTGTAAAATACCATACTTAGTGGACTTATGGCTAGGGCCATCCGAGGTTGTTTCCTGTTTGTGGGTTTTTCCTTGTACATCGCGGTGTAGTGGTTCATTGTTTATTTTATCTTTTGTATAAATCACCTAGAATGCATGCTTAGGTAAAAAGATAAAATTGGTTTAAATCACTACTCTTATTTAATTTGGTGCTACATAATAATTTGGGTAAAAGTTAATTTGATTCAAGTCTTCACTTAATTTGATAAAATGGGTTTGGCCTAATTTGGTAATATTGAAAATATGACTTAGGAAAATTTCAAGGACTTGGAATGAATTAAATTGGTTTAAGTGAAATTAAAAATGTGTATGTTCAATATTATTTCACTTGATTTAATTTTAATTTGAAAATAAATTAATTTTTAGCTTATGTAGTTCTTTAGTTGAACCATCTCTACTCCGCACTTAAAGGAAACAATTATTTAAAAATTTAAAATTGGGGTCCTCGTGTTCCAACAAGTGGTATTAGAGCGGGATCGCTAAATTATTGCGTTTAAGATCCTTTAAATATTTTTGCTAAAAATTGAATTTTCCCCGTTTTCAAAATCTTTTATATTCGATGGTTCTAATTACGCGTATTGGAAAGCGCAAATGAAATCGGGACTAAAATCTATCGACGAGAGAGTTTGGATGTCTATCGTTAACGGGTGGTCCCCACCTATACATTTAGTAGATAATGTGAGTTTTCCTAAACCAAACGATAGATGGAGGGAGAATGAATTTGAACTATCTAATTTTAATTCCCGAGGTTTAAATGCCTTGTTTAGCGCGGTCACACTAGATGAATTCCGTCGCATTATGACGTGTGAAACCGCTAAAGAAGCTTGGGATATTTTACAACTCACTCATGAAGGAACTCGTGTCGTTAAAGCGTCGAAACTCCAAAACCTCACCACACAATTTGAAGCCATCAAAATGAATGAAAAAGAAACTTTTGATGATTTTTATGCTACACTTTTCGATATTGTTAATTCATCTTTTAATTTGGGAGAGAAAATACCCGACAACCGAGTAGTAAAGAAAATTTTAAGGTCCCTACCTGATAGATTTTTTCCAAAAGTGACCGTTTTAAATTCATTACCCACTTTAGCCTCTACAAAATTAGGAGATCTCGTAGGTGATTTACAAACCTATGAACTAGACAAGTTTCCATCTAAAACTGAAAAGAAAATAGATAAGGGAGTTGCTTTGAAAGCCCGAAAAGAGGAAAAATAAGTAGTAGAGAGTGAAAGTGATAGTGACTCGAAAAATATGGTTTTGTTTCCCAGGAAGTTTCGAAAATTTCTTAAAATTAACAAAGATAAATTTTAAAATGATTTTAAGAAATTTGAAAAATCTACACATGGCAAAGCCGAGAAGATCCCTAAAACTATTAATGAACATTTAAATAAGGACGAGTCAAATAGGTGTTTTGGTTGTGAAGGGTATGGCCATAGGGCAAAAGAGTGCCCCACTAAACTAAGGAGAGAGGGTAAGCAACCAATTTCTTTTAATGCAACCCTTAGTGATAGTGACAATGAAGAGGGACCCGATTCCTCCTCTAAACCCAACATTGTGTCTTTTATGGCTAGTCATGTGAGTGATAGTGAGCATTCTTCTATTTATGAACTTTTAACACATGGCACTTCCAAGGTCATAGTTTATGATTCCCTTATTTTTTATGGTAGTGAGAGTGGAGAAGAATGAAAGAGTGAAAATGAAGAAGAGGTCAATGTGCGTGAACTTCAAAATGCTTTTCAAGAACTTTATAAAGAATTTATTAAATTAAAAAAAAATTGAAGTTAGAAGCTTGTTTAAGAGAGCATGTCAAGGTCGTTGATGATAGTGTGTTGGATGAAAACCTTAGGACACGTGAGAGAGCTCTTCGTGAGAAGATTGAATATTTAGAAGGTGAGAGAGATAGACTTAGGGGTTTAATTAAATCCTTGAAAAAGGAGCTTCTTGCATTTGAAGATCCCAATATTTTATTAGAGTCTAACATTTCAGAATTACAAAGTAAATTAAAAGATTCTAGTAAAGTCAAATTTGATTTGGAGTGTCGTTCGGAGAAATTAGATAAAATTTTAGGAACAGTCCAAATTAAAAATGATACTTGTGATTTAGGCTTTGATACTTGCAATGAATCTACTCATAAAGCCAAAACCCATGTTTTAGGAGAATCGCCTAGGAAATCCTTTAGAGATCAATCCTTAGGTACCAATTTTCGACGTGTTTTTACTTGTGCACATTGTGGTCGAAAAGGTCATCTTAGGAAATTTTATTTCGATCTTAAGCGAGGTACTAGAAAATCCCAACGTAAGGCAACCAAGGTAGCCAAGATTCATACACCTCTAAATAATCACTCATCATTAGTTTGGGTTAGGAGATCCGACTTGGTAGCTTTACAAGAAAGGGTATTTGATTCTAATTTACTTTCACATGCTTCCTCCCTTGCAAAATCTAAAGGTTGAATGTGTTAGTTTTGTTTGCATACTCTAGATTTTTGTGCTTCATATTATATATCAATGTCAGGTGTATGCATGTTTAATCATTTTCTAGTCTATGCTTCATGCTTAATCATATGCGAGAATAATGATTTTTGTTTATCATTTGTGTTTTACTTTTTTTTGGTAATTAAATATTAATGAAAAATACAAATGATCTTTGTTTATCTTTTGAGTAAATATATTTTTATTTTTGGTTAAAAATTTCAAAAACTCAAAAAGGTTTTTTATTTTTTGTGTATTTTAGTTTGACACACTCTATGTGGCATACACTTGATTCGTCACTTTTATTGTATTTTATACCCCATTAATTTGTACATTCTAGCTTTCCCGTGCATGTATTTCCCGGTTCTTATACTCATTTATTTACTAACCCCCGAGTTCATCATATATACTTTGTATGTGTCTTTATTGAGCTTTTATAGGTCTCGGGAATGCATTTTGGGAAGTTTGGTTTTGATCCGGAAAAGTTCCGTTGACACTTGCACAGTCGGGGGCATTTTGGTAATTTCAGCACTCGGGTTTTGATCCCGATTTCTTCATGGAAGTTGTAGACCTTCTTCTTATCTTCGCGTGGCCTCCGACGGTGCTTGAATCCGACCTCGAACGAAGAAGTTACGGAAGTTTCGGTGAAACATGGGACAACTAATGCCAATATAGTCATCTTTTCTTCTCCAGCAGGCCCGAATCGATTCGCGATTACTGCCGAATCGATTCGATTTCTTACAGGGGTAAATCTCTACACATCCGAATCGATTCAGATTTGGCACCGAATCGATTCGGCCCTGCATTTCCAGCTTTCTTCTTATTACTAGTTTTCCATTTTGGTGGGATTTTGGGGATATATCCCTTGTTTTTCCTCTTTTGGTACATATAGATTACTTTTGTTAGATATTTGGTGATAGAAAAACACTCTCTTCTCTCTCCTAGGTCAAGTTCATTTATGGTTTTCACCAACTTGTAAAGCTTTGATTACTAGTTGAATTGTGGTTATTAATGCAAGAAAGGTTCATTTACTTCATCTCTACTTGTTCCACTAACTTTAATTTTCATTTAATTCCATCCCTTGTATTGGTTTGTGTTTAAACTATATAACTAACTTAACTATGTTGTTAACTAGCATGTGTAGTTTAGTTTCAATTATGAGTAGCTAGACTTATGATTGGGGATCATAATCCCACCTTGGATGCTTGAACTTCAAATTTAGGGTTTGGTTTATAATTGTTCTAATGGAACTTCATGTGTTGGTTTTGGAATATCATAGTTTCTTAACTTCTCTTGTCATGCAAGAGTTAGTGTTTGAAGCTTTACTACAAACCCAACCCATCTAGCAATAATTAATTAACCCCTAATCCTCCATTGTTGAGTTCAGTCTCTACATGGTTGATGTTCGGACTTGATTAGTTATGCTCGATTAGAATTAATTTTAACCAAGCCCTATAATCCCCTTCTTTGTGAATCCGAGGTGGGAGAATGATCCTCGATCCCTTTAATTTCTTGAACTCAAGCTTATCTTAGTTCTTTTCATAATTCCGTAATCCTTAATTATTTAACTGATCATCAATAGTATGTTAGTTTAGAGATTAGTCTCAATCACTATTCCAAACTATTAAATCATCTTTTACACTTTAACTTTTGTGACGTTTGGAGAATCCCTTTAACCTAATCTTGTTCTCTTAGGAGTGTTTCAATCCCTGTGGATCACGATTTCGTACTTACCGGATATTAATTGTTGCGATAGATTTGCACTTGAATCACAAGCTTTATTTTGGGCGCACCAACACTTGTGTTAGAATCCCATCTTTTTCGCTTCCATGTGGCTAGAACTTTTGGTTTAGATTGTCAATCCTTATTATGTTCTTTACCATGCTTACATGGAGTAGTTGGATTTTGTGTTGATATAATGGATTATATTTTTATATTCCTCTATTCATACATACACGAGATCTATTGAAATTTAATCCTCACATGTTATATTTGAGCTTTGTGAGGTGTTCTCCTACCAATCTTATCATCTACATATTTGTGACCTAGGAGGACCAGTGCATGTCAAAATTCGTTGCACGTGAGATTTGTGAGAAATAAAAAATGATAAATATAAATGTGGATGCGGAAGGGGAAGGGCTTCGAAAGGAATTATTATCCTTTGCTAATAGTAAGCCACCGTTTGTTTGAACCTAAAAGAAATACGTGGTCCAAAGGCCTAAAAATATAATTATGGCATTAAAAAGAAAAATAATTGCCAAGGCCTATTTTTATTTGATATATTCATTCAAATATATATTCTTATTAAGGGAGATTGGATGGTATATCAACGGTTTGCACAATGTCCGTTTATCCTAGTTGTACTTTCAATGTCATGACTCTAATGATTTGTAGAATCATCAAAAGTCTAGGCTTGTATGCATTGGGTATGTTTGTTTATTGAGTTCAATTTATATTGTCACATGAGGTTATATTCAAATGTGATGAAGTTTGTAATCAATTGAGAACTCCGTGAACATATTTTAAGTGATTGGGTCTAAATTTAACTGTTGCTAGTTCACACCCAAACACTTTCGTTTCCATATGACACATTTTTTCCATACGAGTGTGAAAAGCTTATTTTATTTTGTGTCATTTGTGTGTTTATATCTATATATGTGTACTTGAGTCTATTAGGTAAATATTATGTATACATATATTTGATATCTTTTTATTTTTCTTTGCCTTGCTTTCTAGTCCATATATGCTTTAATTCAAAATTGGTATCCGTCTTGTTGCATTCTTTATGGATATCGCATGCTTAATACTTTATGTATCATATTTGTATCATTTTCTTGCATCCTAGTTGGTATCCGTTATTATTTGTTGGATTAGTTATGATTTTTTTGCCCATGTGCTTTAATGTTCTCATCACCTTATACACAATTGCATGTTTACCTTGTTATCCCATTCTTTTCGTCCCTTATCTAGTTTAGGGGCACTATATTTTTTTTATTTGGGGAGATAAGTTAAGTTTTGATTCTTTAGCCTTTGTCTATTCCTGAACAAAAATGGGGGAGAATGATAGGGGGAGAAATGGTATCTAATCCTATTGTAATCGTATCTTAGTTTGGGAGATTTAACTTAGGGGGAGTTGGTATCTTCTTAGGTTGATCATAGTTGATAAAGTGGATGATTAATTTAAAGGGGAGTATTTAATTTATATGCATTTAAAATTCTTGATATTCCCTATGCGTTTGATAGTTTGCTTAAGTTTGCAGGAATTCTTCTAAATGGCAACTTTCATCATCGACAAAGATATTGATCCTTGGGTCCTGAGTCAAGTATTGGGTGGGATGTTTTATGTCTTGTAGAGCTTGACGACCCTTAAGGATTTTTGTTGGTTTTTGTCTTGGAATAGCCAAAGGGGGAGATTTGTAAGGACAAAATTCTACGATTGAGTCTTAATGTAGTTTTGGCTCAATTCCGGACAAAAAACGTTTGTCATAGGATAATTTTTAATTGTATCCATTCAAGCCTATGACGGATTAATTGAAGATGTAGCGGCCAAGATATTAAAGCTTCATCAAATTTCATGTGTAACGTGCCTCATTTCTACGTCATCAACATGGTTCCATTGCCCCTAAGGTATGAATGCATTATATATTTATACACGAACATGGAACAAGTTTTATTGGGTGTAATTTATAATTTTTCTAAACGACTTTTTTTTACTTAGAAAAATATTTTTTGAACTTTTCATAAAAGTTTTGGGCTTAAAATTAATATTTCATTTTTCTGACACGGCGTTCGAACTAGACTGGAATCTCGTTCGAATGAGATTACCAGGTCGTTCGAACGAACTGACATCTTGTTCGAACGAGATGCCAGGTTTTTCGAATGAAATTTCTAACGATTTTCTTTTTTTCATTCTGGAACATCGTTAGTAAATCCGTTCGAACGAAAAGTCGTTCGAATGAGTTTTGGCAGGAAAATTTTTTGGGCAGTTTTTGACGGTTTTCCTACTTTTCCCACTACTTTTCCCCACTATCTCTTGCCAGATTCGATAAGGTGCGAGAACCAACTTTTAGAACTAACTTTTTCATAACTTTTCATCTCCTAAATAGAGTTTTAGATAGATTCAATTTACAAAGAAAAAGTTCACGTTTGAGTGTTTATTTTTCAAGAAAAATATTTAAAACACTTGTGTTACACCCATTTGTTTAGTATATCCAAGTTAATATATATATATATATATATATATATATATATATATATATATATATATATATATATATATATATATATACATTTCTTGGAATTTTGGCACCGGTTTATATCTCTATCATTGGAAGAGTGTTTGGGTTTACTTCTAAATCCCCAATGAAGAAGAAGTTTTTTTTGGCTGTGACATTCTCACATGGTGAAAGGCACTATGTGTGGCTGACGGTTGCTTCCTAGTTCCTCATTGGTGGATTTCATGCTTTCGGTGGAGTCCAGGATTGTCAACTAAGAGGACGTCGATACAAGAAGCAGCATCGGGGACTGAAAGGAGTCGAGTCGAGTGTTGTAAGTCTTTCGTGTCTTGTAGTTGTAAAATACCATACTTAGTGGACTTATGGGTAGGGCCGTCCGAGGTTGTTTCCCGTTTCTGGATTTTTCCTCATACATCGCGACGTAGTGGTTCATTATTTATTTCATCTTTTTCAAAACACACCTAGAACGCATGCTTGGGGAGAAAGATAAAATTAGTTTCAATCACTACTCTTGTTTAATTTGGTGCTACATAATAATTTGGGTAAAATTTAATTTGATTCAAGTCTTCACTTAATTTGATAAAATTGGTTTGGTCTAATTTGGTAATATTGAAAATATGACTTAGGCAAATTTCTAGGACTTGGAATGAATTAAGTTGGTTTAAGTGAAATTAAAAATATGTGTATGTTCAATCTTATTTCACTTGATTTAATTTTAATTTGAAAAGAAATTAATTTTTAGTTTATGTAGTTGTTTAGTTGAACCATCTCTATTCCGCACTTAAAGGAAATTATTATTTAAAAATTTAAAATTGGGGGCCTCGTGTTCCAACAATAAGGTTAATAACAAACAACATAATTGCGTTCAAATTAATGAGGATGAAACAATCATTATTAATCTCGATTTTAGTAGCCAACAACGCCAGATTAGGATAGGGTACACCCTTGACAAGCATGAGCGCATGCAACTCAAACAACTATTAAAACAATTTATGGACGTCTTTGCGTGGTCATGTGATCACATGCCCAATATTGATCCTGAGATTGCTCAACATGAGATTCTAATTCTCTCGGAATGTAAACTGGCAAGTAGAAACTCCGAAACCTCCGCACCGAATGGTCGCTCAAGGTTAAAGAAAAGGTTATTAAGCAATTGAGCGTAGTCTTTATCTGGGTGATTGAATATTCCACATGGCTTAACAACATTATACCCGTGTCGAAATCTGAAGGGAAAGTCTGAATGTGCGTCGACTATCAGGATTTGAACCAAGCATCTCCAAAATATGATTATCCATTACCCAACATTGACACAATTGTGGATAATACTACCAGTCACGCTCTCAAGTCATTTATCGACGGGTTTATTGGATAGAATAAGATCAAGATGCCCTTTGATCTTCAAGAAAAACTGCGTTCGTCACCCTTCGGGGAGCCTTTTGTTACACAATTATTCCATTTGGGCTCAAGAACGCAGGGACTACCTACCCGAGGGACGCCACAACTATATTTCATGATCTGATACATAAAGAAGTCGACGTCTACGTGGATGATATGATCATTAAGTCTAAAACTCGGTAAGGTCACGTTCCCCCCTTCGAAAGTTCATCAAATGACTATGGAAATACTAGATGCGACTTAACCCACGTAAGTGAATTTTTGGCATTACCAAAGGAAAGATTTTGGGATTGATAGTTAGCGAGAAAGGAATTGAAGCAAGCCCTGCCAAAATAAAAGACATACTCCAGATGTCACCGCCCCAAACGGAGAAAGAAGTCCATGGATTCTTAAGAAAATTACAATATATTAGTCAGTCAATTTTTACTTATGAAATCATCTTCAAACTCCTTCAAAACGATTATACCAAAGTTTATAATCAACCCTATCAGGAAGCTTTTAACAGAATCAATCAATATCTTACTCAACCTCCCGTACTCATGCCACCATAGACTGGTCTCCCTCTACTCTTATAGTTAACTGTAACGATAACATAATTGGAGCTTTACTAGCCCAATACCTTGAAGAGTACCATAAATAAAAAGACATTCATTATGCTAGCGACCAATTTTTCGAGTACGACGTCAACTACACTGACTTAGTGAAAGCATATGTCGCCCTTATTTGGGTCACTAAAAAATTACGGCACTCCATTCTTTATTTTTCCATCAGACTTGTGTCCTAGATGGATTCGATAAAATACCTTCTCGAGAAACCCGCACTGTCCCGCCGAATGGCTCGATGGTTAATGTTGCTAGCTGAATTTGATATAGTCTATGTCATGCTGAAAGCCATGAAAAGGAGAGCCATCTCCTACTACCTTATTGACTATCTCAGGGAAGAAGATGAAGTTTGGATCTTTGAGTTCCTAGATGAATACGTTCTCTACACCTCTCAGGAAGAACTCTGGTGGAAAAGTTTCTTTAACGGTGCTACCAATGAAAAAGGATATGGCATTGGGATACTCTTGATAGACACTGATGACTCTCACACTCCCATTTATATCAAGTTAAATTGTCCCTGCACCAACAACATGATCGAATACGAGGCATGCAACGTAGGCCTAAAAGTGACACTCAAGAAAGGTATCTAATGCCTATATGTCTATGGGGATTTTCCCCTTATTATCAGCTAAGTCCTTAAAAGATGGAAAGTCAAAGATGAAAAGCTCCTAACCTTCCATGCCTATTTAGAGGAGTTAGCTTCCTAGTTCCATGATATCACCTTCCATTAATTGCACAAAGTAAATCATAAATTAGTTGATGCTCTCGTTACCCTGGCCTCCATAGTTGACATGCCCGAGGGAATAATAATGTCCCCTTTCCTAGTCCAAAAATAAGTTATGTCAACCCACTGCTACCACATCTATATCGTCATAGAAGAAGACTCTGATATGGACAAGTTCTGGTATTATGACATTTGGCGCCTCCTCAGGAATGGAAGGTACCCTTGATATGCCAATAATACGGTGCGACCCTTTGTAAATTGGTCGCCCAATACATCATCTACAACAAATCACTGTTCTAGAGAAACTGTAATGGAACCCATTTGCACTACATTACAAGGGTTTATATTAAAGAATTGGCGTGCAATATCCATAGCAGGTAATGTAAATCAAACATGAACGTCCATATGCTCACTAAAAGATTATTCGATAAGATTACTATTGTACCACCACGGTTCATGATGGCACCGCCTACGTTTGGAGATGCCTCAAGTTCAAATAGTTTTCCAACCTCCAACAATAACCTCCATGGGAAATATACAATGGGCATGAGTTCATTGGGAAAATCACACCCAAAGATTCCAATGGGCATGAGTTCATCTTGGTCGCCATTGATTACTTCACCAAATGGATTGAAGTCGAGCCATACGCAGTGCTGAATGCCAAAAAGGTAGCCAAATTCATTCATAAGAACATCATCTACCCATACAGGGTGCCCCATCCGTTATTATCAGATATCGAGTGACATTTGGAGGCATAAGTCGTAGGATTGGTCCACGTGGATAGGATTCTAAGAAAAAAATCTTTTTCCTACTGACCAATGGTGTCGAGGAATCCACCAATAAGAACCTCAAAGCAATCTTCAACAAGATGATTGAGAGTTGTCGAGATTGGTCCGATCATATTCCTTATACACTCTAGGGCTATCGAACTTTAGTTAGGACAACTAGTGGGGCTACCCCTTACTCTCTAGTATACGACATCGAAGCAATCCTACCTATTGAGCTATAAATACCTTGATTACGTGTTACGATTGAGAAAAAAGTCAACAAGGAAGACTAGCATCAGAGCCATTTTGATGAGTTGTCTCTCTTAAATGAAAGAAGATTTAAAGATATATATCTTATATAGGGGCACCATCACCAAATATCATGATCATTCAAAAGAAGAGTCAAGGACCGTGGTGTCCAAGAAGGAGACTTAGGCCTTAAACAAACCATTGAACCTGTCTAGAACCCTAGAGGGAAATTAAAGCCAAATTGGAATTGCCCTTACATCGTGAAGAAAATCATGTCTGGTTGCACCTCTATTCGATCGCCTGGAAGGGACAAAAGAAAGATCTTGTTGTTTCTTTAACAATTTCTGATCTCTAGTGGACCTCTCAGTAGGATTCGAACCCAGATGAAGTTCTGACCATCTGTCAGAGAAAAAAGAACGAACGGATCTTGTAGGATTCCCAAGAAATTCTTCGATTTCTTCCGGAAGCAGATGATTAATTTGATGGGGAAGAGATGGACCATTCAGTCAACCTAGATCATATAAAGAAATTCTACCCTTAGTTTAAAATCTCGCCGCACTACGACTATTCGCATCCCCCATCTATTCTAAGAAAAATCTTTATTTCCTTATACTTAGAACTACGTGGAGCCTAGTCCTATAAGAAATTATCTTTGGAAAGATGAAATTTTCAAAATCCCTAGAGGTACGCAGGCAACTCATACACCCTATATGGGCACAACCCCCTTCTTTTTTGTAAAACTCTATTCTTTTCTAGTCTCTAAGAACGACAATTCATTTCATCATTTACATGAACAAAATGATTATGTATGTCTTAGTGATTGGTACAAATAATTCAACTGAAAAACTCATCAAGAGGCACAACAATATTATCAAAATATTTTTGATTTCAAATTGGGGAGTTAGATAATTTTACATGAAGTATCATCGAAAAATGTTAAAACAAACACCCCTCTGCTAACGTAGTCCTGAAACCCCATAAATTATTCTATATTCCCAAAACGCAAAGACCCAAAAATTATAAAAACACTATATCTGCAGCTAATGAATGACCCAGCCCCATCATCATCCTCTCATTGATCCCCACAAACATCCCATGCTTGGATCGTACACTGAAGATACCTAATGGAACGATAAGCTCAGACCAGTCTAGAGAAAACCACTACACCCCCTCCAGAGTGTCCAACATAATGAACCATCTCTGCCCGGTCTCCTCGACTAAGATCTTAGATACTACCCTCTTCTACAACTATTTCATATAGTTTCTATTAATATGCCAAACCCTACCAACATATTGAGATTGATGGGTTACCTGCCGATGATTCTCCCACAAAGAGCCCAACCACATGCATAAGCCTTCACTCAAATACCCTACAGGGAAGAAATTCAGGGTATGAGGAGGCATAATCTACTCCCATCCGACTTGGGCAGGGGACACCATGGAAAATTGAATGAGGTGTGTCGGAGGCTAGCTAACCGAATATACTGGTATTCCCCTATTCCAGAATAGGCTGCAACTTCCCCTACCAGGACACCGACTAACACAGACATTGAGCTCCATGATCCACAAACCAGTTCGCCTTATTCTCTATAGTTGGGCCAAAGCTAATGATGTAACGAGTGAAGAAATTCGGCACAGCTACCAAAGATATTCAGCAGGGACTGCCAAGCAAAATCTTTTCACAAACCATATGAACAACGTAATAGGTATTCCTTTTAGGAAAGCAGAACGACCTTCTCGTTAATTATTTATACCGTTCAGGTTCTCTTCCAGTATTACCTCTTTAGGATTGTGATGATATGACATACATGATGTAATGGAAGCCAGTTGAGGGTCTACCACCAGGTCCTCGATCAGGAGCGGTAGCTTCGAAGTTAGGTCAAAGGCAACAATTCCAGCATGAACCACATCATCAAAATTCAGGAGACGCAAAATATATAGAACAGTAGGGAGAGAGATCATTTCCCCAGTCCCCAAAGGTCAAGTTGCCAAAGGAGAAATGTGGAGAAATTTTTCTAATAGTGCCCAAGGAGACCTAGAGAATTCGGGCATGGTCACTGCCACATCGAGATTTACCCCCAGCATAGCTAAAAATTCCTCATAGGTCGGATAGACCTCGTCTAAGCCAAAGTGGAAAACATGATCCTTATGATACCAAAATTCTGTTGTCATCGCCAACATGTTCTAGTCATTAGGCCTGTTGTGCAACAAAGAAACCCGACACAAGTTAAAAACGTAATAATCCACATTGTACGAACACATTGCCTCCTAATTCTCGAGATAAGAAGAAAATTCTCCCCTGATGAAAAAGGATCATTTAGAAAATAAGAAATCGAGAATGAAATAAGTCAGGAAAGAGAAAAATGTGAATGGATGAAGAGACCTTGCCACCTTATCCCTTTTTATACTTGTGAAAGTTATCCAAAAGAAAAAAACCTTACAGAAATCGAAAGAAGGACTATCCCATCAAGTACAAGTAGCTGAAGAAAGTGCCATCGGGCTTTAGGGTTATTTGACTGGATTAACTTTCCAATAGGCATAATAGGGGGCATGCCGATCGGTAACACCCTATTTTAAGAAATTTTATCTTTCCTTTTTTGATTGAAATAAAAAAAACTCAAAAATAAACCATTTTTTCGAAAAAAAAACTCGGTCATTTCTCTCAAAAACTAGTTTTCCTTTCCCAAGCAAGTCTTTTCTAGGAAATATAAGCTTTTGTAAATAATTTTACCCTTTATTTTTTATCCTTATATTTCTAGAATAGATCTCAGCGGAAAATTAAAAAGTGCATATCGGATGCGTCATTTAAATAAAAGAAATGCATCTCTTTCATATATATGTTTTGCTATGATTACATCTCTTTTGCAGAAAATAAAAGAAAAGAAAAGAAGAAAGGAGAAAACAACATCGGGACTCGGCCTGAAAACCCCAAACTCACTCAGTCTCTTTCTCTCTCCTTAAGATCCTCCATCCTTATGGAGAACATGATTTTCCTGGTGACAGGCTGAGGACCCTCCACTACCTGATCTAGATCCCTCGTTAGAAGAAACAGATGGCACCAAATAGGAAGGAAATGAAATTGATTATCAGATATGAGCTATTGCAAAAGCTACCCAGTCTCGAATATTTGACAGCCAACTGGTTGATACCCTGACTTATTTCAAACAAAGCGACAGAGATAAAAAGGGAAAATCAATTAGTCTAAAAGAAAATTTAGGCATAGGACAAAATGAAAGGAAAAAATATACCTCTGGCTGAAGGACATCCTCTATCAGCCCCAACACCGATGGATCCACCGCATTAAGGTGCTGCTGCATACTCAGTGATCCCCCTCCAACAAGTCTAGAATTGTAAGAAGAAGGAGCAAGCTACATAAATGGAACCTCCTTTGTTGCCGCCAACGCTGACGCACCACCACCACTGGGGGCCGACCCCACTAACCCACTTGTACCCCTACCCAAAGCCATCCAAGGTAAGATCACCACATCATAGATACTAGGGGCATCAACTAACTCGTTATGAAATCGAGATAGTGATAGGTCACCACTGTGTCAGTGTAGGATGAATAAGGCTCACCCATCATGGCCATCACTCTAGCCTCCTCCGACAGCTCACACACCTGCCTCATATACCTCTGAGGCATAGAAAATGGGACCATCGCCTCATCCTCCTCTATCTGTAGGACTACACTTTATCCCAGATACCATGAGTGGCCGAACTCATGCGACATCTGTAGATGCATCTATCCCCCAAGGATAGAAGGTCACCTATAAATCCTCGAATAATAGTTAATATTCATGTAAAATCAAACAAAATACCAAAAAAGGAAATAAGTAATTCAAAGCAGGAGAGGAAATAATCCGATCACTCGTTAGGACATTCAGAGCCTGACGCACCACCGACGACTACTTCAACATCCGATTGGATCTCCTCCAGCAATACATTCAGCAAAAGTCCCCCACCATCTCATCATGCAAAACAATCAAATGGGTTTTGAGCCCCATCACCTCATAAAACCATGTCTGCAGAAAGATAAGAATGATCAAAACAAGAAAACTAAAAGGATAAAACATAAAGATAAATAAGAGAGTTACCTCCAAAAGGTATCTGGATCCAGTAAAATTTTACCGGCAATATGAGCTGAAAGCATCTAGAGAAGAATAAAGGGTTGCCAGGGTGAGACTTCCCCAGTCATAAAAAGGGATAGTCTAGAACACCCTCAAAAATGGTTAAAACCATAAGTGGACAATGTCTCCACTCGACGCCACCAAGAATCCCCCTAACAGAAGAAAAATGAAGTGACGGGCCATCTGCCTCACATAAAGCCCGCCAGTCTTATCGATTTGTCTACTCAGTAAAAACTCTTAGAGAAGAGAAATTTGGATTGAGTCCCTCGAGACTATCCTATCCACATAACCCAAACAATCAATAATAGCCACGGGTGTCACCCTAAGAGAACAGTTCACCTCTATTTACATCTCATTGCTGTCAATCCCCAGTAGCAACTGAATGTCAATGGGAGTCACTGTCATCTCCCCAAACCCCAAATGAATGATGTGGGTAGTGTCCCACCACCTCTCTCCCAGTGTGTAAACGACATTTATTAAATGCAACATATCATCCAGAGCAAATGCCAAGTTGGAAAAACCTATAGAAGAAACCATCCAACGAACCACTACCTGAAGGTGCTCCCACACATCCTTGAAACCCAACGTCCCCCGAGAATGTGTGTGGAAAGTAGAGATGTCAGTCTATCAAAACAAAAAATCTTTTATCAATATTCAATGAAACAAAGACAAAATAAAGAAAAGAATACAAAAGATCATGGACACCTACATAGCCACTTTGGTTCCTTACCTAGACGATCGATGATGAGAGGGTTTGCGTAGTAGAAAGTGATCCTCGGTAACCATCTTAAATGAATCAAAGGCATTCTCATTGCCCAAAGCCAGGGGAACCCTATCCCACCACTCTAAGTTATCCCAACCATCAACTCCAAACCATGTCATGTGGGTCTACGTAGCCAAAAAAGCCTTCATTTCTTGGCTTGAACAAGGAAAGAATGGAGAAGAAGATTACAGAAGAGATAAGTAGAAGAAGGAAAATCTAGAAGCTGTACAAAATGAAGAGAATTCCACCCTTTTTATAGGAGGCTAAGGTACCCACCGATTGACACCTGTTGTTTACCCTTCCCAAGGAAGCTTAGAAGACTGTGCCACTACCGAATGACAACCCTTGCTGATGATACCAAAAATGCTATCACCAAATCAATGTATTTATGGAAGCTCAAACCAGTGTATCAATGGAGTATAAAAAATATGTAAATATAGATGGAGGTGAGGAAAAATGGGAAATAACACAAAATATAAGGGGTTCAGCCTATTTAGGCCTACTACACTGTGTGAGTTTGTGTGAAATCCACTAAGAAAGGGATCTAATAGCCTTGGAATACATAACACTCAAGCTTTCTCTCTCTATGTAGTCAATTTAACATAGTTTTAGTAGGGTTGTGAAATAGAGATCCTTCTAAAGGTAGAATAAGGTAGGTATTTCTATGGATGGGGTGGTGCCATATGCATCCCAGGCATGTAGGAGGTATATACAATACAAAGTAACAAATACTATGTTGCCACCTGCCATATATGTATGTAAGTCATGATTGAGAGATATTATTCACACATGAGGAAGATGTTGCAACAATTTTGTCCATGTGGGGCTCGTATCCCACGTGTGCTCATTCAACAGGCATTGTCAGACGTCAAATAGGCCCCGTTGAGATGAAGTGTTGGCCTAGCTAAAAAAAGGCGATCGAGATATTATTGGATCACATATTGGTAACTACCTAGTAGAGTCTTGGCTAAATCATGTTAGGCCGAGACAAGCATATGAGCAATATGATGATATCTCATCTTTCTTGAGGTAGATGAGACGAGGCATTAGGCCCATCAAGATGGCATGTGGTCTCAGCCCAGTTTAAAGATGAGGATGAAAAAATTATTACGTGAGTTTTTGATAGAGCACATTTTGTGTGGTCGGCTTGAGTCGAGCTAGGCTTGAGTCGAGATGAGGTCACATATTAGTATATCAATAACCCCTAACCCTTAGTCTTCTGCGTAGATAGGAGACTGAGGGGTAAAAATGTCGAGTTGTAATTGATGATTGGACATCACTGGCTTGTTAGACATTGATTAACTTATGGGTATGAGGGAGTGAAACTTGTCATCTGATTTATGGCCTTGTGTATTACCCAAGTAGTTGCGGTAATGTATGTGCATTTTGAGAATTGTGGCTTAATGATGTGTACATCGAAATTGAACCCCATCATTATTGGGGTTTAAAATGGTTTGAATTTTTTTATTTTCTCTTTCCTCATTCGTGCGCCATTACTTTCTCTCTCTAGAACCAGAACTCTTCAGTGCCTCCTTCTCTCTTCACTGTCCAAGCATTCTACGATGAGTTTCTTAGGTTTCTTATGGTTCTCATTCCACCGAACTCCTCCAGGTACTCCCTTTTCCTCATTCTTGTTAGCTTTTCCCTTCATTTTGAACCATTTCCTCACTTTTGAATATTTTGGTGACTATTTTAGTTTTCAGAAGACTGTTTTGGCTAGTTTTAAGGGAATTTGAGGGTTGGGTGTAGTAGTTTTAAGGTTGGGTATACAATTGGGGGTTCCCCCAATATTTTTCCAGTCTATTTTTATCCCGTTTGATTTTTTCGGTCGAATTTTGGTGAAAATTCCGATAATATTCTCTGGTGGGATTTGATTGTGTTCTTGGGCTGTTCTTAGTGAAAACTACTCAACTTCCAATTTTAATCGTTTGGTCAAATCCATTCAACACCTTACCTACTTGAACCTTTTTATTATTTTTAACCCTTAAGTTAAAACTCGTCCTTTGAATGTTAAGGACACTGTATGAGCTAATAGATCATTTTCCCAATCTTTGGGAAAGACTCATTAGTGAGATCCTCCAATATGAGGCCGAAGTCGAGGGTAAATATCAGTTTGAGGAATTTCCTTTACTCCTAATTTGCCTAATTCCTCCCACTGTTATCCGACCTCTTATAACTGAGAGACGAGACGATCCTACACCATCTCGTCCTCCTACATTTGTTAGACGAGAGTCTCCTGACACAAGTCATCCACTAATAGTTGTCATAAATGGAGATTCGATGAGTGCTAACTCATTTGTGAGTGATGACACTATCGACGTCTTGTCCTATGATGGTTATGGTTCTTCAGCCTCAAGGTTATCGACTAGGTCTTTGACTGAAGTTTAATCCTTTCCCCATGCAATGGAAGTAACCACCTTTCATACCGTCGAGATAAGAGCAACAAACTCTAACGAGGTTGAGATCATTTCCATTCATCCTCATACAGTCGATAGTACAAACTCTCAGTCTAATGATCCAGACTTGATTGCTGATGAATCAATCCCTGAAGAGCCAAGATTCACCATTGTGCATCCCCCCATTTAAATGGATGTCCCCATGTTGACCATGATCTAAGGGGAATTTCAAACTAGATTTCCAAGTGGTCTAACGACTGCTGATGTCATCAACTCAGGAGATGAGGCCAAAGAACCCTTAGATAACCATTATGTTGAAATGTTTTAGAGTTTTGATCGTGACGTTGACTTCCTATACTGGAGACACTTTATGGAATTAGCATTGGAATCACAATGAGATCTCCTGATGAGGCCAAGAGAGCTTTCAGTGGCCGTCCTGGTGAGGTCATAGTATACAAGAAGATGTTCAAGTTAGTCTTTCATCTTCATATATCCCCTTCTCAACTTTCTCTTGAATGCTTGGAGAATCCTTCTCGATTTTATCTTGCTCTAAAAGTTTTTCCACGGTGTCGACCTTCCAGTTAGTGTGTTTGAAGCGTGGTATAATATTTCCTCTACAAAGGCTCAACTTGGATACTCCCACTTTGTGGCCAGGAAGTCGACCAAGAAAGTTATATTCATCAAACATACATACAACTATGATTGAAAGTCAAGATTTTTCTTCAAATCTTGTGCATGGGATATTCCCACCAATCATGCATGCTCTTCCTCTGAGTCGAGGATCCCCCCAAAATGGGGTAAGGTGTCCATGGCTACAAAGCTTGACCTGAGTGTGAGTTTGTCTAACTTAGAGAGAATATAAAGACGATTCAAGTCCAAGGTGCTGGGGGTGGTCTTGTAAAATATGAGGACCTTATGACCCCTAACATCTTAGTTGGGATAGGACTAAACATTGGTCCTCTTACTGAAATTTGTAAGTTTATTTTTCATTTATCAACTTTATTATTTATGACGTTTAACTCTCAATTTTTAGGTCATCAATCTTCTGTTCTACAAGCTCTTTGGAAAATGGTGGCCCCCAACGTCGCAAATATGGTGAATAAATTTGGAAAGAAACCAACAACCACTAGTACTGTATAGAAAAAGTGCACTGTAGGTGGACCCAACCGAGATGACCGGCTAGGAAAAGGAAGAAATAGGTGGATGACAGTATCACCTGTCGCCAATCAAAACATGGTCGACAAGAAAAAGAAACATAGAGGGCAATCCCCATCTCTTTCGACGATGTTGTTGCTTCTCGTCTTGCGCAATTAAAACCCAATGATGAGATCATAATCTAGAGTGCCAAGAAATTCATAGACTCTGTTACCTCCTTAATATTTGAGGCCAATAAAATTTTCCTATACTCCATTAATTCCTCATTTCTAACTAAATTCGGCATTCACAGGGCCATCCAGGTATATGCTTGAACTTTATAGATTTTGAAGTTTTTAAGTGTTGTCTCGTACTAACTTGATTTTTAACTATTTTTACGGTCTCTACCAGCCTTTGACTACCTAGGAGATTGGGTTGAGAGGATACTTCCCTTGATCTAGTAGGGACAAGATGACTTGAAGGTGGAGGAGGGACTTGGGAGGAGATTAAATAGGCAGTATGAACTTTGTAGCAAAAGATCCAAAAGTAGGAGAACGTGAAGATCGATCATAAGAAAACTATAAAGGAACTAACCGACAGCAAATAGCCTAAGATAGATGCAGCAATGAAGGCTTATTTAGACAAGGCTAAGGCATAAGCCGTAGTTAAGTTTAAAGAGCCTGACAAGTTTGGAGGATATCCATTTGAGTACCTTGAGAAAGGTGTAAAAACTACTAACCGATAGGCCTCCCTGAAGCAGGTTGCCTCAGGGACTTTGGCCCCTCAAGACTTTGACGGTTTTGACTTCAATGACCCCCTGCTTGGGACTGCTCTAGGTTAAGTGGAGAATCTAACGAAGACACTTGATTCCAATGTCATAGAGCAAATCAAAAATATTATTGATGAGGACGAGGGAGGTGTCGATGGTGATGGGGCCGACACCCAAGTCCCCTCACAGAATGTTGTCGTTCCTTCTTCCAAAGTTACCCCTAAAGTGGCTCAAGCCTGATCTGTTATGGGAGACCATATGTGGCCTTGTCAGCCCTTTTTTATATAATACTTGAAACATTTATGATTTTTTAGCTTTGTACTTATGTCTGAACAATTTTAATTTTGTTCTGAATGAAAAATGATGATGCTTATGTTGCTTACTATTATACTTGAATGAATGAATGGATGAAGTTTTATCTTGTACATGAGTTGTCTTTATTTTCTTGTATATCGGAATTCTACTGATGTTTATCAAGTAACCCTAATTAAATGTCTTGTAACTTGAGATCACCAGTTAGTCCATTTTTTCGCACATCCTCTCATCCTTAGACGAAATAAATCTAACTAAATGACTAATTTTTTAATTTTAATTCATCAAATTATGGTGCTATATCACAAGTCCCCTCTCATTATTTTCAGATTTTATGGATGAGAGCTACCTCTTACATACGGTGTCATCTCGGTCGAGAGAGTTTTCCACCAAATTAATGAGGTTAAGATCAACAACAATAAAGTGATTTTTGAATTTGAATTCACCAAATTATGGTGTTATATCACAATTACCCTCTCGTTGTTTTGAGAGTGTGGACGAGAGCTACCTCATCCATACACTGTCATCTCGGTCGAGAGAGTTTTCCACCAAATTAATGATGTTAAGACGAACCAAAATAAAGATATTTTTTAATTTGAATCACCAAATTATGGTCTTATATCACAAGTCCCCTCTCGTGATTTTGAGAGTGTATGGACAAGAGCTACCTCATCCATACACTTTTGTCTCGACCGAGATAGTTTTACAATAAATTAATGATGTTAAGATGAACCACAATAAATTTATTTTTGAATTTGAATTCAACAAATTATGATGTTATATCACTAGCCCCTTTCTTCATTTTTAGAGGGTATGGAAGAGAGTTACCTTGTCCATACACTGTCGTCTTGTCCGAGAAAGTTTTCCACTAAACTAATGAGGTTAAGATGAATAATAATAAAGTGATTTTGGAATTTGAATTCACCAAATTATGGTGTTATATCATAAGTACCCTATTTTCATTTTGAGAGTGTATGGATTAGAGTTAACTCGTTCGTACACTTTCGTCTCGGCCGAGATAGTTTTCCACCAAATTGATGATGTTAAGATATTATTCTCCCCTCTTGGTGTTATTGAGATTCCACGGAAGAGGTTAGCCCCGTTCTGACTGTCATGTCATCGAGAACAAGGTAAAGCCACTTCACTAAGAGTGATATTCCATAGCTTATGATGAAATGATACAAAAAATTTGAACTACTCATTCAATAAAATATGAGAGAACACTTGGGAAAGTTTTCATTAGCAATTTGTTTTCCATACACTGTTACATTAATAAAAGAAATTTATACATGGTCCTACTGATAATACATTCTTAGATGGTCAGTATTTCAAGGATTGGAGAATGGCTCTCCTTCCAAGTTCTTTAAGTGATATATTACTGGAACCACCTCTTCTATCATCCGGTAGGGACCATGCCAGTTAGTATGGAGTTTGTTGGGCGTTTTACAAGCCTTCTTTAAGACTATGTCTCCTACTACCAATGGCTGGGCCTTCAGTATTTTATTGTAGAACTTTATTGTTCTTTACTAATAGGCAGCTTGCCTAACCTCAACATCCTCTTTTATTTCTTCTATTAGGTTTAGGTCTAATATACGCTCTTCAGTATTGTCGTCTAGGTCATTGTTCTGGTAACTATGAGTTGGAAGATCGATATATGTTGGCACTATGGCCTCTGAACCATGGGCAAGCATGAACGGGGTCTCCCCCATTGGAATTATCTCCATCGTCCTATAGGCCAATAGGAGGGAGTGAACCTCTTTTGTCAATCGTCCTTTTCCATCTTCCAATTTCTTCTTGATCCCATTACGGAATGTTCTATTCGTCACCTCAGTTTAACCATTGGATTATGGTCAGACATGAGTTTAATTTGTTAATGCTGACGCTCTCATAATACTTCTCTAAAGATATATTCTTAAACTATTTCCCATTGTCTGATATCAAAGTGTTGGGTAATATTCTTCCAAATAAATTGGACTGTCTTCCTCTCTGTTAAGGTGATCATTTCCTTGGCCTCCACCCACTTAGAGAAATTATTGATAGCCACTATTAGATATCAATAGTTATCTATAGTTCTTGGCAACGGTCCCACCAAGTTAATCCCCCAAACTATAAATGGCCATAAAAAGTGATAAAAGTCGAAGGTTGGTGAGGTTGATGAGAGATGCTTCCTTGACCAATGTGGGCGACCAATACCCCTGGGTGACGATTATCTTTGACAATGATCTCCCTACAATGTGGCTAGATCAACATACCTCATGTACATTCTTCAATATATACTCCACCTCAGTCGAATGGACACATCGAAGTAGGGGGAGTAGGAATCCTTTCTTGTATAGAACATCTCCTATGATGGAGAACTTTGTTGCTTTATATCTCAAGTTCCTCCTCTCTGCTTTTTAATTGGGTAACTCCCCGTATCTAATGTATCGGATGATGGAGTCCATCCATTAAGCTCCCACATTTATGTTTAAACAAAACTCCACCATGTTATCCTCTTCTTCAATGGACGGTCGATGTAGGATCTCTACCGGCACGGACCTTCTAATCTCTTTCTTGGTGGTGAAGGATAATCTCATTAAGGAATTGACTCGGTTGTTGTCTAGCCAAGGGATCCTTTTTAACTTCACCTCCTTGAAACATTATAGTTATGCCTTCACCCTTGCTAGGTAATTATCCATTCTAGCATCCTTAGCTTCATATACTCCAAATATTTGATTCATTACCAATCTGGAGTCGCTATGAACCAAGAGTTGGTCGATGTTTAATTCTCTAGTGAGGGAGAGTTCTTCCAGAAGAGCCTCATACTCTGACTCGTTTTTGGAAGCCTTGAAATTGATTCTCGTAGAATATGCGATGTAAGTCCCATATGGGGACGACACAATCAAGCCTATTCCACTTTCCGCTTCGTACGAACATTCGTCACCAAATAAATTCCAAATAGTAATTTCCTTGGAATAACTACCATCCTCTAGGGTACTATATTTAAAAATATATATCTTTTCTTTATTTTCAATCACTCTACCACTTCTCATGCTCGTCTCGACTTCCGACGGGATTTCACTTTCTTTTCTGGATCTTGTGTTGAGTTTGTCAACTCTCCACTGTCGGCCTCATCCAAGGTGAACTCAACCACAAAATATGCCAGATCATGACCTTTGATGGATATGCTTAGCTGATAGATTATTTCAAACTCTCTCAACTCTATCGACCAAGACATCAACCAACCTAATTTCTCAGGTTTATGGATGACCTGTCTGAGGGGAGAGTCGATGAGGATGACCATAGTGTGCGACTCAAAATATAGTTTCATTTTTCTCGAGGCATGAATTAAAGCGTATGACAGATTTTTCATCTTAGGCTATCTCTGCTCAAACCCTTGGAGGGCTTTGAAGCACCTTATACCTTTGACTTACTTAAGTCTATATTGTATAAGTGTTCATCTAATTTGGAAATAGTGACAAAATTTGTTGTCTAACCTAGAATCCAAAGATCCTCAGACTTGTTCACTCTCTAATCCTCTTCAATGATCCAAACAAGGTATAAATTGAATCACACTACACACATTAGAAGTGCATACATGTGTATATATTGCTCATATTGATTGTGTGTTAAATTCCCCTTAAAATGTTGTTTTAATAATTTTGTAGGAATTTTTAAACATTTTTAAAATAATGTTTTCTTTAATAAAAGTGTGTTTATAAACTTTGTGGGGTTAAAATGCTATTATGAAAAATTAGTTTTTCATTAGAATGTTTGATTGAGTAGAATATCAATGCACCAGAGACTTTAGGGTGATGCATGTAATTACTTTGGACACGCGTATGCCAGCCAATGAAATGCCAACACTTGTCACGCTCTTGTTATCTCATTTGTGTTTGTTTTGTGAGAGAACTGCCTGGTGTATTGTGGATCGTTAGATCAAACGTTATCTATGGCTTGCATGTGTTTAAAGCCTATCCATGTGTTATCACTGTGGACCAATCACCTTCGTTTTAACCACTGCTATTTTACCACCCTTGGATCAAGTCAATATAAGGAAGACTTAATCTCAACCGTTGATTGCTATCAGCGATCCAGAACCTTCCTTGGCTCCTATATAAACCCTCTCATTCTCATCATTTTAAGACTTTTGGCAGTCATTCAAATTAAGAGAAAAAAGAGAGAAGAGAGAAGTGAGAAAGAAGAGAGAAAAGAAAAGAGAGAAGAGAGAGAAAGGGAAACTGAGTTAGAAACCCTAACCCTAACCCTAAACAAATTCAAACCATCTTCAAACCTTCGTATATTCAAAACCCCAAACACAACCTTGAGTGTTTGAGAGAGATTGGTGTTACTAGTTTGATCGTTTGTAGCTGTAACCTCTTGATCTGTGATCTTGTTACCAACTTAGACATTTTGGTGAGATCTGTATTTCTTTTTCATAGAAATCTTAGATCTACACTATTGCATGTTATATATCACTAGATCTGCATATTTGTTTCTCGTTTTGTGAAAATCTTTGCTGATTTAGATCTGTAAATATTTTATGTTTTCTGTTCTTGTGAAACTTAACCTTGACCTAGTTAGATTCTCACTTGGAGGTTTTCAATCTCGAAAATCTTTTCAAAAATGAGATTGATTAAGATCTTGACTGATTTTGAAGCAAGATATCCGTGGAATCTGGGATAGATTAAAAGGTCAAAAAGGTTTCAAGTTTTGTAAGAAAGAAAGAAAAAAAAATCACAGCATATAGTCTTTATATGTAATTTTCTAGGATTGTCTGTAAAAACTAAGTGTGTGTGAGTTCATGCATGTGGATAGAAATCACATCACAAACACTTGACACACTACCACACTGAAAGTGTTGGGTATAAGATCAAAGATTATTGAGTCGACGAAAAGAAAGCTAAAGCAAAGTGGAAGTTATCAAACTGGAAGAACATCATCCACAATTAGATCTACAAGAAGTTAGAAGGACACCATGTGGGGTATATTCCTAAACTTAGAATAGGCTGAGTTGTGTGCATGTATGTTGTTTTCTTTGTAACTGTTATTTATTTTTAGTGGATTTTTTACTTTCGTGACTTAGAAGTCACCGTGGATGTTTCCTCTATTGGGAGAGGTTTTACCACGTTAAAAATAGTGTGTTTTGATTATCTTCATCTCCTCATCTCATTCTATAGTGTGCTGATATTTTGAAACTATCTTAGTTTTAAAACTGATTACAAAGTCTTGGTTATTCTCGTACATAAGTTTTAGTAAACACATCTTGTTGTTTATCATTTTTATTTTCAAAAGAAAAGGGTTTCTTCAACAAACAACTCGGAGTTGCTTATATAGTTTAATCATTGTATTAAACGGCATTAGTAACGTTTTTCAATTGGTATCAGAGCCCTGTAAACTTTTATTTTAAAAATGATCTTGTGTTTCTGAAATCGTTTTCTGAAAATCCTAACTATGGACGAGAAGAATGAAAGGTTTGGTAATCTGTCCAGACCTCCACTCTTTGATCGAAACAACTTTGCTTACTGGAAAGTAAGAATGGTTGCCTTCATCCAAGGGACTTTAGGAGATGATGTCTGGGACATTATTGAAAATTGATATACTTATCCTACTAAACCAGCCACTGAAGGAAGTGATGAGAGGGTAAAGAAAATCTTAAGTGAGTTTACCCAAGAGGAGAAAACACTTTCTCGTAATAACAATAAAGGCAAAAATGCCATCTTTATGTCAATTAATGAGTATGAGTTCAAGAGAATCTCATCTTGTGCCACTTCCAAGGAAGCTTGGGACACATTAATCAATGCCCATGAAGGAGACTCAAGAGTTAAAGCTGCTAAAACTCAAATGCTTACCCAGCAGTACAACTCTTTGATTATGTCTGACTCTGAGTCTTTTGATGACTTTTATATGAACCTAACTGATATAGTTACTAAGTTGCATGCTAATGGTATAACATATGATAGGAATGAGATTGTTTCTAAAATCCTAAGATCATTACCACAAAAGTTTGACAACAAGAGGTATGCTATTTAAGAAACAATTAAATTAGTCTCAAAGAAAACAACCCAAATCTAACTTGAGTTTTTCCTCTAAGATATCTAAACTTAAGACTAATTTGATCAACTGTGACTCTGATGAGGAGTGTGATATAGACAAACTAGATAATCAGATTGCCTTAATGTCCAAACAATTTAAGAAAATTGTTAAATTTAGAAATAAAGAGGCATCTAAACAAGGCAAACCTAATTATCCAACTGTGTCTAATCCCAAACCTCATGAGAGAGGTCTTGACAAACATCCTAAGGACAACAACTTCAGATCTAACAGAGACCTTAAAAAGATTGAATGTTTTAGATGTGGGAAACTAGGTCACATTGCTCACGATTGCAGAGTTAATCTAAATAAAACCAAAACACACAATAGAGCCAATGTCTGTAAAACTTGGGACGATTCAAGTGACTCTGATGAAGAGGAACTTGAGTCATCTAATGTATTTGACCCTTGCATGTATTTTTTTGCTAAGATCATTTACAATGATGATATGCCTCTGTGTGATAATGATACCTCTACTCCTGCTTTTGTGAATACTGCTTTGACTGGCCTAGATGCCTTGTTATCTGAAAATGTTGCTAGCTCTAGTTCCGTGTGTGTGAGTCAACGTGATCTCAATAACGACGATGTAAATGGGTGCGTGAGTACTAAAACTGAATCGTTAGGGGTCACTGCACACACTTCACTTAGCGACTCAGACACAGATGACCTCCCAGATATTCATACTTTGTATGCTAAAACCCTTAAAAAAGGCACTAGACTAGATAAGACTGTTAGAGACCTGACTAAGAAATTAGATGATCTAAGTCTTATTGTGAAGCTGAATGCCGAAGAGTACACTAACCAGTGTCTGACACATCAATCTGAAATTGAAACTTTTGATAAAAAATTAAAAGAGTTGACTAAAACTAATGAAACCCTGGAAATGAAATACAAGGGAACATTATTAGAACTGGAAGAAGCAAAAACAAAGACAACAACTGTTTTAAAAAAAAATTCTATGTTTGAAAACAATTCAAATTGTTTCACTGACTTTGTTGTTGACTCCAAGACCAATTCTAATGATATAACCGGTATTGGATTCTGCCCTAAGAATAAACCACAAACTAAAAATCTTGAACCTATTAAGTTTGTGTCTGGGGGCAAAAGACCAATCGAAACATGTCCAGATTTTCATTTTATTAAAAAGGAATATGATCAAAAGCAACAACATAAAGACATTGGAGAGTCTAGTAACTCTAAGGCTGACAGTACACTTGAGACTAAATACATCTGTCCTTTGATCAGAAAGGCTGAATCTACCTTTAAAACCATACCTCCTAGGAATAAGACTTCTCAACAGAATCCTGTCAAACCCATCTTTAGAAGTTTCCCTAAGGAAGTACATCCCTCAAGAAATCAATATTGCTCCTACTGTGACATTTATGGTCATTCTTTTGAAGGTTGTTATGCTAGGCGTCTAAACACCCCTGTGTACAACACTCCTGTTTACAAGAACTTTAACTACTCTAGGCAAAATCATAACCATTATGTCCTTCTAAAACAACTTGACAAGAACTCTAACTACAGGAATAGAAAGACCAAAACTAGGATTTCATTTAAGAGAAAGGCTCCGAGAAACTTTCCTAAACCAAAAGCTCAATCTTTCCACAAAAATCAGTTTGTTGCGCCAAATGTTTTTCGACAAAAAGCTGCTTCTCGAAAATTTTATCAAATGAGAGAAAACTTGCGCAAAATTAAAACTAGAGCTATATGTGTTAGAAAAGATGATCTTTTACCCCAAATGAAGTGTAACATTGTTATCACTGCCTTAAAGGCTGAACACACTTCATCTGGTTGGTATTTAGATTCAGGATGCTCCAAACATATGACAGGAGATGAAACCAAACTCTTAAACAAAACCAGATTTGCTGGAGGTAAAGTAGTTTTTGGCGATGGAGTTTCATCCCAGGTCATAGGTAAAGGAATCCTAAAAGAATAGGGAATGCCTGTTTTGGAAAATGTACTTTTAGTTAAAGGCCTTAAAGCCAACCTCCTAAGTATATCACAATTTTGTGACTCAGACCATACTGTTACCTTTTCAAAGAACAATTGAAAAATTCTAAATTATAAATTATAAAGGTGAATGCATCATTACCGGATTTAGAACACCTGACAACTGCTATACTGTCAAGACTAGTTCTGAAACATTGTCATAATGGATGATAATGAAATCTGGCATAATCATATGGGTCACCTAAGTTATGATATCCTTGGTAGATTGTCTAGTCAAGAGATTGTTAGAGGAATTCCTAAAATTAAACCTATTTCCGGTGTTGTCTGTGGTCATTGCCAGGAAGGAAAAATAGTTAAGACTTCGCATAAAAAAGTTAAAGACATTCTCACCTCTAGATCTCATCCATATGGACCTTATTGGTCCCTCTAGAACTGTTAGTCTTTGTGGACACAGTTATATCCTTGTCATGGTTGATGATTTTACACGATTCACTTGGGTTGCCTTCTTGAAACATAAATCTGACACGTTTCAGAAATTTTTGGAAATTTTACTAAGAATTTAAAATGAGAAGGACACACAAGTCAATTGCATTTGTAGCGATAGAGTGGGAGAGTTCATAGACACGGGAATAGTTGAATATTGTGACTACAACGGTTACAAACACGAATTCAGTGCCCCTAAGACTCCTCATCAGAACGGTGTTTCCGAAAGGAAAAACCGAACTCTTCAAGAGATGGCACGTGTCATGTTGCATGCCAAATCTCTACCTAAGTACTTCTGGGTAGAATCTATTAGAACTACATGTCACATCATTAATCGGGTTTACCTTAGGAAAAACACTAAACAAACCTCTTATGAGTTGTGGTACGGTAAGAAGCCTAATCTGAAATATCTAAGAACTTTAGGAAGTCAGTGTTACGTCTGTAAAGACAGAGAACATTTGTCCAAATTCGAGACGCGTGGAGATAAAGCCATTTTTTTAGGTTACTCTCCAAACAGTCGTGCATATCGTATATACAATCTGCGTACTAAGACCCTTATGGAGTCGATAAATGTAATTGTAAGCGACACTATTATTGAAAATAAGATATCTGAATCACCTATGGTGGTTGAATCTGAAAATGATTTCAAAAATGATTCACCAGAAATAGATGACTCATTACCTATTGAGAGTCCAGAAGTACCTGGATGGGTCTCTAAAGATCATCCCATTGACAATGTGGTCGGTAATCTTAACAAGCTTGTCCGTACTAGATCCCAGTTAAGAAATTATGCTAATTATGCATGTTTTGTCTCCCTCGTGGAACCGAAAAATGTTAATGAAGCATTGAATGACGCACACTGGATTTCTGCTATGCAGGAAGAACTTTTACAATTTGTCATTCACGATGCCTAGTATCTTGCACCGCGGCCTCAAAACAAAAATGTTATTGGCACACGTTGGATCTTTAAGAACAAATCTGACGAAAATGGGGCAATCCTTAGAAACAAAGCTATACTTGTTGCTCAAGGTTACTCTCAAATAGAAGGGATAGATTTTAGCGAGACATTTGCCCCTGTCACTCGTCTTGAATCTGTTCGACTTCTTTTCGCCATAGCGTGTCACTTAAAATTTACACTTTATCAAATGGATGTCAAGTCTGCCTTCCTCAATGGAATTCTATCCGAAGAAACGTATGTAGAACAACCCAAAGGGTTCTTTGACCCAAAATACCCAAACCATGTCTTTCGTCTAAAAAAGGCTTTGTATGGCTTAAAACAAGCTCCTAGAGCTTGGTATGAACGACTATCCAACTTTTTGTTGGATAAGGGTTTTAAGAGAGGAGGAAATGATCAGACCCTCTTTCTCAAACATTTTGACAAAAACATTATTATAGCCCAAGTCTATGTAGACGACATCATCTTTGGGTCTACTTCAACATCTGAAGTTAAATCCTTTTCTGCTATTATGCATAAGGAGTTTCACATGTCCCTTATGGGGGAGCTACAGATTTTCTTAGGATTTCAAGTAAAACAGAATTATGATGGATTATTTGTCTCTCAAACTAAGTATGCTTTAGATCTTGTTAAGAAGCTTGGTTTAGATAATGCTAAAGTTGCCAAAACGCCTATGAGTACTACTGTTAAATTATGTAAAGAAGAAAATGGAAAGTCAGTTGATTCCACACTTTATCGTAGTATGATTGGTAGTCTACTCTATCTAACTGCCTCACGACCAGATATAATGTATGATGTATGTTTGTGTGCTCTTTACCAGAATAACCCTAAAGAGAGCCATTTATCTTGTGTAAAACGTATAATAAAGTATATAAAAGGCACTCTTAATCTTGGACTTAGGTACACTAATGATACCTGCAACACCATCATAGGGTATACTGATGCTGATTGGGCTGGTTGTACTGATGACAGTAAGAGTACCTCAGGTGCCTGTTATTATGTCGGCAATAATTTAGTAGGTTGGAGTGGCAAAAAACAGAATTGCACATCTTTATCTACGGCCGAGTCCGAATATATAGCAGCAGGAAGTTGCTGTGCTCAATTGTTATGGATAAAACAAATGATAAGCGACTATGGGATTAAAGACGATCAGTTACAATTGTATTGTGACAATCAAAGCGCCATTAACATATCTAAAAACCCGGTTCAACACTCGTGAACTAAGCATCTTAAAATAAGACATCACTTTATACGCGAACTTGTTGAGACTAAGAAGTTAGAAATTCATTACCTACCTACTGATCTGCAACTTGCAGACGTGTTCACTAAACCTCTAGACTATAACTGATTTATGTATTTGCGTAATTCTATAGGTATGGTATGTGCTGATTAATCTCTTAAGACCGTAATTTTTTACCCTTTGTCCATTTGAGACAAAATGGGGGAGAAATTTGAGTCTTACGGGTTCAATGTTTTGTTCACATTTCATCTAAACTGCTTGATCTTAGTGCATATTTGCAGGAACCTCTTCTACTGGTTTTCTACCATTTCTCTCTAGTGTACAAATTTGTAAATAGTTGAGTTACGTAATTTTTGACTTTCTAGGAAATGGGTAGATAGTATCTTTTGTATAGGACTAGGTTTTATTTATTTTTGGTTACCTAAGAGTTTAAGCTAACTCAAAGGAGATTTTGTCTCATATTTCCAAAGGGGGAGATTGAAGCACCTTATACCTTTGACTTACTTAAGTCTATATTGTATAAGTGTTCATCTAATTTGGAAATAGTGACAAAATTTGTTGTCTAACCTAGAATCCAAAGATCCTCAGACTTGTTCACTCTCTAATCCTCTTCAATGATCCAAACAAGGTATAAATTGAATCACACTACACACATTAGAAGTGCATACATGTGTATATATTGCTCATATTGATTGTGTGTTAAATTCCCCTTAAAATGTTGTTTTAATAATTTTGTAGGAATTTTTAAACATTTTTAAAATAATGTTTTCTTTAATAAAAGTGTGTTTATAAACTTTGTGGGGGTTAAAATGCTATTATGAAAAATTAGTTTTTCATTAGAATGTTTGATTGAGTAGAATATCAATGCACCAGAGACTTTAGGGTGATGCATGTAATTACTTTGGACACGCGTATGCCAGCCAATGAAATGCCAACACTTGTCATGCTCTTGTTATCTCATTTGTGTTTGTTTTGTGAGAGAACTGCCTGGTGTATTGTGGATCGTTAGATCAAATGTTATCTATGGCTTGCATGTGTTTAAAGCCTATCCATGTGTTATCACTGTGGACCAATCACCTTCGTTTTAACTACCGCTATTTTACCACCCTTGGATCAAGTCAATATAAGGAAGACTTAATCTCAACCGTTGATTGCTATCAGCGATCCAGAACCTTCCTTGGCTCCTATATAAACCCTCTCATTCTCAGCATTTTAAGACTTTTGGCAGTCGTCCAAATTGAGAGAAAAAATAGAGAAGAGAGAAGTGAGAGAGAAGAGAGAAAAGAAAAGAGAGAAGAGAGAGAAAGGGAAACTGAGTTAGAAACCCTAACCCTAACCCTAAACAACTTCAAACCATCTTCAAACCTTCGTATATTAAAAACCCCAAACACAACCTTGAGTATTTGAGAGAGATTGGTGTTACTGGTTTGATCGTTTGTAGCTGTAACCTCTTGATCTGTGATCTTGTTACCAACTTAGACATTTTGGTGAGATCTGTATTTCTTTTTCATAGCAATCTTAGATCTACACTATTGCATGCTATATATCACTAGATCTGCATATTTGTTTCTCGTTTTGTGAAAATCTTTGCTGATTTAGATCTGTAAATGTTTTATGTTTTCTGTTCTTGTGAAACTTAACCTTGACCTAGTTAGATTCTCACTTGGAGGTTTTCAATCTCGAAAATCTTTTCAAAAATGAGATTGATTAAGATCTTGACTGATTTTGAAGCAAGATATCCGTGGAATCAGGGATAGATTAAAAGGTCAAAAAGGTTTCAAGTTTTGTAAGAAAGAAAGAAAAGAAAATCACAGCATATAGTCTTTATATGTAATTTTCTAGGATTGTCTGTAAAAACTAAGTGTGTGTGAGTTCATGCATGTGGATAGAAATCACATCACAAACACTTGACACACTACCACACTGAAAGTGTTGGGTATAAGATCAAAGATTATTGAGTCGACGAAAAGAAAGCTAAAGCAAAGTGGAAGTTATCAAATTGGAAGAACATCATCCACAATTAGATCTACAAGAAGTTAGAAGGACACCAAGTGGGGTATATTCCTAAACTTAGAATAGGCCGAGTTGTGTGCATGTATGTTGTTTTGTTTGTAACTGTTATTTGTTTTTAGTGGATTTTTTACTTTCGTGACTTAGAAGTCACCGTGGATGTTTCCTCTATTGGGAGAGGTTTTACCACGTTAAAAATAGTGTTTTCTAATTATCTTCATCTCCTCATCTCATTCTATAGTGTGCTGATATTTTGAAACTATCTTAGTTTTAAAACTAATTACAAAGTCTTGGTTATTCTCGTACATAAGTTTTAGTAAACACATCTTGTTGTTTCTCATTTTTATTTTCAAAAGAAAAGGGTTTCTTCAACAAACAACTCGGAGTTGCTTATACAGTTTAATCATTGTATTAAACGGCATTAGTAACGTTTTTCAGGCTTTACTATTTAAGTATATTGACTATTGCACACCATCCTCGTTTCTTGCGATTTCTGTATCGATGGCCGATTCTGACACGACCAGATAAAGATATAACCTTTCCCCTTGAATAGGCCGGGATAACAAAAGTGGAAAGTCGAGATAACACTGTAACTCCTAGAAGGCTCTCTCACACTATTCATTCCATTCGAAGGATTTTCTTAACACTTTGAAAAATGGTAGACACTTTTATGTTGCTCTCGACATAAATTTGTTCAATGTCTTTACTCGTCCAGTCAACCTGTAAATGTTTTTATGGATTTTGGAGTCTTCATCTCCATTAGATCTTTAATCTTCTCGGTGTTAGCCTCAATCCCCTGTTAATTCACAATAAATCCCAAGAATTTACCTGCGCCCACGTCGAAAACACATTGGGGGGGGGGGGGGGGGTGTGAGTTTAATTTGGTACTCGTCCATGGTATCAAAAGATCGCTCAAGGCCAGCTAGACGAGTGTCCGCCATGAGGAACTTTATTAGCATGTCGTTAGAATATACCTCCATAGTTTTCCATATTTTATCTTCAAACATTTTATATTCCAATCTTTGATATGTCGCCCCGGTATTTTTTATGCCGAAAGGCATTACCTTCTAATAGTATGTCCGTTTGTTGGTAATGAATGATGTTTTCTTAACATCGAACGAGTCCATGAATATGTGATTATAGCCTGAATAGGCATCCATAAAACTCATCAATTCATGGATGGTCGTGGCATCAACCATCTGGTCTGTCCTTGGTAGGGGAAAGATGTCTTTGGGGCATGTCTTATTTAAGTCCGTGAAATAAATGAACATTCTCCACTTGTCATTGTCCTTAGGGACGATGACAACATTTTCTAACCATTAATTATGAAGTCGACTTTTTCCAAAATTTTCACCTTATCTCTGATGACATCGTACTTCTCTCTAGAGTACACTCTCCTTCTTTGTCTAACTGAATTTGCATCCTCGACCATATTGAGCTCATGACAGAGGAACTTAGGATCAATTCCACGAATATCCTCATGTCTCTATGCAAAAATGCTTTGCCTCTTCATCAACAGTTTAACTAACTCTTCTTTACTATGTTTCTTCAGGTCCTTACCGATTTGGACGATTTATTACGGCTCATACTCATTAAGGACTATGGATTCTACCTCCTCAACGGCTTCATCCTTTTTCATCTTGGTCTTATCTCTAGGGTCAAGAGTGTCAATGTTATCAGTTATAGTGTTCCTTTTATGAACCTCCCTCTGTTTATCCGAGTTAAAGTAGTACTCACGTGCCTTAACTTTGCCACCTTGAACTTCCCATACTCCATAAGGAGTCAGGAATTTTATCATCTGGTGAACTGTTGAGGGCGTGGTCTCAAACTCGTTAAGGGCTACTCTCCCTTAAATTATGTTATATGCTGAGTTTAAATTATCATCCACAGCAAAGAAACTGATATTCCTTGTGAGGCATTTTGGCCCACTATTCTCCATTCTAACTTCCATATCGTAGATTCCCAACACTAAACCTTCCGTCCACCAAAACCAATGAGGCGTTGATGATATGGGATCAGTCTCATTTGACTCAAACTCAGGCCCATATAGTAATATTAGAATAACACATCGGCCGAGCTTCCACCATCAACCAATATTCTAGGAATTTTATGCCCATGCTCCAAAGTGGTGATCACCAAAGGGTAATAATATGGGGCTAAGACCCCCTTCAAATCCAACCTCGAGAAACAAATAATGTGGTTTTTATATCAACTTTTGTTCTCCTCACCTTCTTCATATCAATAACTATCTAATGCACCTCTTTGGGCTTTGAAGGGAGAGCTTTGGATTCTACCACATGAGATTTCCTATCAATAATTTCTTTTCCACCTCCTGCCAATCCTCCACAAATTATTTTAACTTAGAGAGAAATTGTATGAAGCCGACCCTTAGAGTTGGTGATCGGAGGTGGCAGGTTTGGGTCCATTTCATCATCATCATTTGTGGCATGGTCGTCTTGATTAGCTGGAGCATCAGGCTTGCATTTATAATTCCTCTTCTTCCAGGTGTCATCTCAGCCACACCTTGAACTAGTCTTATCCTCATATTTCCTCAACGTTCCATCCTTCAATATTTTTTCAATATCGTCTTTGAGATAGAAGAATTTGTTGGTTGTATGGACACGATCTTGGTTGAATTCGCACGAGAGGTTATTGTTCTTCTTATGAGCAGGATCTCTCGACTTCTCTGGCCATTTTAGAGATCGATCTTCCTTTATCTCATTCAGAATATGCTCAGAGATAATTGTCAGTGGGGTATAGTCAACGAACTTATCATCCACTGACCTTTTCCTTCCATCTTTACCCTTTGACTTTTGGAATTTGCTTCCACTAATTACTCCTTTCTCATCGTCTCCCTTGGAATCCATTTCCTCCTACGCATTCATAACCTTCTCGGCCATAGCCAAGAGTTCATCTATGGATTTTGGAGGATCTTCGTCTAGCTTCCAGAGGAGCTTATCTTTCTGCAATCCTCCCATCAGTGCGGTCATAACAATGCTCTCTTCATAGTCTTCGACTTCTAATTTCTCCTTGTTTAAGTGAGATATATACTCCCTCAGTCTTTCATTATTTCCCTACTTAACGTACAATAGGTGTGTTATATTCTTTTGGTATTCACCCCAAAGAAAAAATTATATATGTACCTCTCTGGAACTTCTTGAAATTTTCTATTGAGTTTTTAGGAAGAGAGGTGAACCACACATGAGCGACATCGGTAAGTGAGTTGGAAAAGTCTTAACACCTCCTATCATTCGAGATCGAGTCGATATTTGCAGCTGATTAATGCATCTCCACATGATGGACCTGATTAGTTCTTCCATCATAGATAGGTGTGACCACCGGCAACTTGAATTTAGCCAAGGTTGGATAACTCACAATTTTTTCCATAAAGGGGAGCCTTTAGTGTAGACCTTTTGCAAATGGTCTCGACTCTTTAGTATATCACCTATTTTGACTCCAATCGTTGTATAGAATCATTGCAAGGTCTATCGGCAGCAGTCTCACCCTCTCTCTCGCCCTGAACAACATTGTCTTCAGCCCCTTCTCTATCGAGTGGGTGAATTGAAGACTCTCTAGCAACCTCTCTTTGTTAGTTTTTAACCTCGCATTGTTCCTTGTCTCGTCATCATGGAGGTCGACGATCATTGTATCTCTCATTCCTTATGGAATAAACGATGCTTCAAGATATGGAAAGATGGTTCTTTAAGTAATCAACTACTAGGCCGAGCCTATCAAATGCCGACCCTCTACTTAGCCTATCTAAAGCTGATGCTCGTGGCCTACATTCTCGGCTCAGCTTGCCACTATGTCCTATATTAGGCTGAATTGGATGCATAGTGTTTCCAGAGATTTGATTAGGCTCCCAATACTTTTTATCATCCTAATTATCACATTGATCATCCTCATCATGATGTTATTCTTGACTCAGCCTCCCTACTTGTAAATGCCTAGGGTTGGCCATATCTCTACACCTTTACTGTGGAGGCATCTTCTTGTGTGGGTCCTAGGGTGGTTCCTTGGCCGCTTGATCTAGATGGCCTTCCCTAGAGTCCAGAGCTATCATCTCATCTTCGGAACTGGAAGGTCTAACCACAATGTTCTGGATGAATGTAGTTTGTTTCTATTGGATCTTATATTAGTTTATTGCCAACGAGCATAGTGTCGCTGCTACCTCAACCATTTCTAACTGGAGTGGGGTTTGTTGTATCCTGGGCTAATGCCAAAAAGTAGATTCGAGGCCATATCTCCAGTGAACTAAAAGAGAAAAATATTTGAAGAAAAGCTTAGTAGGCTCAATAAAATCTCTTCCAATAGTGATACAGGCCCACCTGAGAGGAGATGGATCACCACCGGAGAATCCGATGAGTATAAGCTAAACAAGTAGGAGGAAGAAGTTGCACTTCGTTCCCACAGATGGTGCTAGATTAATGATACTAGAAATGGTATCACCAAAGCATTGTAAGTATGAAAGCTCAAATCAATGTATCAATGGAGTATAATAGATATTTAAATATACAATGAGATAAGGCAAAGAGGGAGATAACACATAATATAAGTGGTTCAGCCTATTTATACCTACTCTAATGTGTGAGTTTGTGTGAAATCCACTAAGAAAGGGCTCTAATGGCCTGGGGATAGAGAACATTGAAGATTTATTTCTCTATGTCGTGAATTTAACAGAGTTTCAATAGGGTTGTGCATTAGAGATACTTCTAAAGGTAGAAGAAGGTAGGTATTTAAATGGATGGGGTGGTGGCATGCCCACCTCAACATGCATGAGGCATGTACAGTACGAAGTAACTAATACTATGCTGCCACCTGTCATTTATGTATGTAAGTAATGATTTAGAGATATTCTTCACACGTGAGGAAGATGTTATTGCAACGGTTTTGTCCATGTGGGGCTCGTAACCCATGCACACTCTCCCACACATGCTCTATTCTACGCGCCCTATCAGATGTCAAATGAGACCCACCGATATGAGGTGTTAGCCTATCCAAATAAGAGACCACAGAGATATTATTGGATCACATGTTGGTAATTTCTGAGTAGAGTCTCGACTGACTCATGTTAGGCTAAGATGAGGTATGAACAAGATGATCAGGTCTTGACTTTCCTGAGGTATACGAGACAAGGCATTAGGCCTATCAAGATGGCATGTAGTCTCGGCCCAGTTGAAGGAAGAGGCTGAGACAATTGTTACATGATTTCTTAAGAGAGCGCGTTTAATGAGGTACTCTTAAGCCAAGATAGACTTAAGATGAGATGAGGTCACATATTTGTATATCACTTGTCGACAACCGATCGGTAGTCACCCTGAAATTTTGTGCAAAAAAATTCTAAAAATTCCCCGAAAAATTCTTAAAATTGCCTAATAAATATTGAAGCATTCCTCGATAAGAAAAACCATTTTTCAAACTCCCGAATCCAGAGCATGATTAAAACTCATGTTTTATCCCCAGAAATACGCATGCCCGCATCCTAGAACTCATTATAATTACCCAACGAAATCCCAAAACTTCAAGCTATCCCCAACAAACTCAAAAATCAAAATGTCCTACCCATTTACCTAGTATAATTCCTGAATTAAACTCTCTCCTAGAAAAATACCAACTTCCCCAATGAAGCCATAAGCCCTGAACTAGACAACACTCCCCAGTGGAATAGCAAATTCACCTAAATTCAACTTAAGGTCATCAGAATTGACCTCGACTCTTAGAATTTGTCGCCTCCACTTCAGTTCCTCATAATTGACATCTACCCTCCGAATTGTTAGCCTCCACTCTAGGTCTGCGGAATTTACCTCCTCAAAATTGGTCATCCCAACTTATTATCCTCAGAATTGACCTCGACCCGCATAATTGGTCGTCCGAATTTAAGGTCCTCAAATTGAACTCGACCTGTAGAATTGGTCGCCCCAAATTAAGGTCCTCGTAATTGATCTCGACCCTCAGAACTGGTCGCCACCACTTAAGGTCCTCTAAATTTATCTCAAACCTCATAATTGGTTGCCTCCACTTAAGGTCCTCAGGATTGACCTCGATTGTTAGAATTGGTCGTTCCCACTTAAGGTCCTCAAGATTGACCTCGACCCTAAGAATTGGTCGCCCAAACTTAAGGTCCTCAGAATTGACCTCGGCCCTCAGAATTTATCGCCTCCACTTAAGGTCCTCAAAATTGACTTTGACTCGTATAATTGGTCATGCCAATTTAAGATCCTCAGAATTGACCTTAACCCTTAGAATTGGTGTTCTCCATTTAAGGTCCTCAGAATTAACCTCGACTAGTAGAATTGGTTGTCATAACTTCAGGTCCTCATAATTGATCTCAACCCGTATAATTGGTCTCCATAGCCTCAGGTCCTCAAATTATACCTCTACCCTCTGAATCAATCATACTGATTCCTTTAGGTCCTCATAATTAACCTTTATCCCTAACATGTATATGGTGTCTATTCGATGCATTTCACTTGTTCCAAGCTCACTTTTAGAGAGCTTCTATACACCACATTCTAGGCCCCCCCTAAGTCTCTCCTTAGGTCCCCAGCACTTCCCTATTCACCATAGACCTTAGGTCATACCCCGAGTATCGATCTAAAGTCCGTTGGTCGCTCCCAAGCCCCACTTGACTCGGTTCAACTCCATCATCAAATTAAAAGCTCAATGAATCTTTAAAGGGCACTGAATCCCCTTTCCAATGGTCTTCCTTATGTGTGAAACAATATAATGGTTGGAACGAACGAATCATTTTACTATCAGAAACTGATCTCGAGGCCATCGGGACCTCTCGGCCCTCAAGTTGACCCCAATAAACTTCATTGTCAGAGAGAAATAACATTGAATCTTTAAAGGGAACTAAAACCCCATTCCAACAATCCACCCCATGTGTTAAACGGCATATCGCTTCTCATGAACAGGCTATTTTTCCCTGAAAACTAATTCGGATGACATCGGGCGCTCCCAGGCTTCATTTTACCAAAGTTAAATCTTTATCTTTAATGACACTGAATAAATCTTAGAAAGTCATGGAACTCCTTTTCCAATGGTCGTCCCCTTGCACGAATCAGCCTTATGATTTGGACAAATGACCAATTTTACTCCAAAGGGTCAATGGGCACTCCTGGGCCGGTTTGACCAGAGTCAAATCTCCAAGCCATGCAAAGTTATTTGGAACATTGAAGGGATATGCGTAACCTTTCCAATGGTCCACCTCGTGAGATATTCAGACTTATGATTCAGATTAATGGTCTAAAAGAACGACAAGCCCCTTTCTGAGCCCCGCTTAACCAAAGTCAACTCTCAAACCAGAGAGTGGCCCGTGGATTCTTAAATGGCTCTTAATACCCTTTTAAGCGATATGTCTCGTGTGCAATTTGGATGCATGAATTTCATTTTATGACCATTTTCTCGAGAAATCTATCCGAGACTTCCGTTTTGCAAACGAATCCTAATCGGTACCCACCTTTTCCCTATAAAAGGATAGCATGAGATCATCTTGAAAGGCACCTTTCAAAACCCCTCAGATATCTAAAACAACGATTTGAGCAACATTCTGTCGAAGTCAGTGCGATTTCCTTCTCAAAACCCATTTCCAACATTCCCCTTCCATCATTACCTTACTTTATTTGGAAAATCACCTTGCCTCTCCTCAAACCAGCTTCATCTACTTGCAATGGCAACCCTTCAACCTCCAAGATCCAAGATCAAGATCTCCAAAGAAGGTCCAATCATTCTTCCGCTCTCAAAATTCTACTATTTTTCCATTAGATCACTTTATTATTATTTTATCCCTTTACTCGTTTAGACCATACATATTAACCTACCATCTTCTTTGAATTATTGCACATACCCTATTTTCTATAGAAACAAAACAAACAAAAAGAGGGTTTTTCTCATAAATTCTAAACGGATAATTCTCATCACATTTTCTCACACTAAAATACTTTTTTCTAAACACACTCACACACAAGAGAAATCCCAATTGGATTTATTTACGAACTACATGGACTTTGATGCCTTAATAGGCTATGTAGGTGTCTCATTCGAGACTCGAGTCATCCTTTACACTTTTTTTACTGTCACACTATTTGTATTTATGCATGTGATATATTTCATAATCTCGTATTTTTTCCAAATACACATTATCGTTCATTTATATGAATGGTGACGCAAAAAATACACACATCATATTTTTTTAATGCTATTTTGGAAACTCCTAAGGATGACCCTACTCTGTCTTAGTCCATGACGTGATTTGAGTAATTTCAGTATCTAATTATATATACACGCACACAAACTTCAGGAATAAATTAAGGAGAATAATAACTTCCCATTCTATCACTTAGCCCTAAACCTCTGAACTATTGGTTTCTCAAGAATCAGTTTTTCTTTGATGTCGTACTCTTGAGGAGGTAACATTTTTTTTTTTTCTGTTTTATGTAAAATAGATTGGAGACTCTATGTCTTCACCTCACCCCAAAATCCAAGATGGCTGAAGCGCCCTGAGAATGGGAGGGAAACCACTATCTCCCCATCCCAGTGCGCGCGAGCCACGAAACTTTACATATTCCCCCCTTCCTTCCTTCGAGGAAGAGCGGATACGCACGTGAGAGGGGAAAATCTAGGGATGACCACATTTAGAAAGCACTTACACATGAAAAGCAAGTTCAATAAACATATTTGTCAAAAGAAATACCCGAAGAGTCACCTTGACGATACTCACAACGTGGCCAATAGATACGGGGACCTCGGCCTCGCTAACTTAAAGACAGGTATATAAAAAAAGTGTTAGAAAAAGAGTTGCACTGTAAAAGAAATAAGTACATATAGAATATGTAGTACCTGTGGGTTCACCTCCACAGAACTCACAGGAGTCCTTGCAGGTAAAGGCTCAGTAGTGCTAACCAAAGGGCTAAGAAATGAATATCCACCAGCAAAAAAGAAACTTTCATAATAGAAGCATGAAGTATATATGATCAATGTAGTATCTGAAGGGTCACCTCCGCAGCAGTTATAGCAGGTCCCATAGATGGGGGGAGTCCCAACAGTTTAACCTAAAAACGAAGAAACATTTAAGTGTTACATAAAGAAGAACAAAATATAAAGGTATTCAAATATAAGTTGAAGTGCATAATAAAAGAGGTATTATGAGGTTGCTTCTACTTAGACATATGATTGAAGGAGCTTCAATAGCTGCAGGGGTTATTTGAGGAGAAGCTAGAAAAGTGATCGGCAATGTAGTGTCGTAAACCAACTAAAATATGAACATACAATAGTAAGTCACGAGAATAAAATTTTAATGATAAGTGAAGAAAAAATTAGTAACGGAAGAATTTTAAAATACCTGGACCCCTATGGGGGAAAAAGGCAAAGAAAGCCACCCCTGGAGTAATTGATGCAGCAGTGATGTCCTGTTCATTAACAAGTATGTTAGAAGTGAACACAAGAAAAGAGAGAATGATGACAATGGAGTGGTTAATACCTGAGATGATCCAATATCCTGAGACACAAGCTCATTGGAAGAAATGGTGGAAACTGGCTGCATAGGAAGGGGCTGAATCTGGGGCCTGCTATCCATATACACACAAACCCTGGGAATAGATATCTTCCTAGCTAGTGATAACCCTAGAATAGAAATACTAATGATTAAAATCATCCCTCCAGTAGAATAGGGGCCAAGAGAAATGGAACCATACAAAAGAATAAGGCATATACAACAAAGATTTTTCAAGTTTAGCCATGCATGTGAATTGTGGCGAAGAAAATGTTGGAAGTAATAAAATGTCAAGAATACCTCTAGAGATGAAGTAGCGGAAAGTCCAGCTATACAAACACCCACCAAAGAAGGAGTTGAAAGTGAAATAGCACGACTCAGAGAAACACTCCTCTAAAAGTACATAAATGCAATGAGAACAGAAGCTAAGAGTCAAAAAAAAAAGAATTAAAAATATTAACTATTACCTAACAGAGTGAGAGGACATAAAAGAGGCCTTCGCGATCGTGGGGTGCACGAAAGAAAGATAAAGAGTTAATGGAAGCAAGTCAAATCAGTAAATCATAGTAAAACTAAAACAAAGATAGTTGATAAAATTGATAAGACAAACCTCCAAAGCTAGTCCTAGAGAGGAACAAAGCATAGAGTTCCTTTCCCTAGGAAAGGGATCTTGGACAAGAGAGGGAAGTAAGGAACCACTCATCCCAACAGAAGGAACTTTTTTAGTATGACATGACTTAAAGTTAATAAAAAAAATAAACCAAAGCCTTAGGAGTTATTGAAGTAAAGAAAAGACTTGCAGTATCTGGGCTAGTTCTCTGCCCAAAAGGAAGGTGCCAAGTCATGGGGCTTGTGGCTGAAGGGGAGTATATCATTATTTTTTCACTATCAGACTCCTTCAAAACTGGTGATAAAGTACAAGTGTCAAGTTAATGTTCACCATGAAAGTTAATGACACCCACGTCATTTGAAGAAGAATTATTGTCATTATAGGACGGGGTTCTTATAAAATCAACAAGATCCTCTTCAAATGAGTAAGAAGGGGAACCAATAGATGAAAACTCATGTGAACTAGTTTCCCTAAGTAAAGATGAGTTAACTAGAGTACCTTCACCAACTACAATGGATAAAATGGGTGTCTCCTGAGAAGATATCCCTAAGGCTTCATAGCCTTGCTCACAGACAGTCCTGTAGATCTCCTCCACCCCAAAAGTATCAGTGTTTAACTCTTGATCTGGAGTAAGGGAAGGAGAAGCAACTTATGTATCGACATTTTTTTCTTCTTGCTTGCCCTAGTCCTCATAGGGGAAGAAGGGGAAGCAGGAGAAACAAGGGAAGAAGGAACAAAATTTAAGTCATTTACGCAGGATGTTTTCTCTTGGAAGGAGCCTAAGACTTAGATTTTCCTTTTACTTTGAATTTGGAAAGTTATGTCTTTGGGCATTTTTTATAGATGGATTCGTCGAGAAGGGGCCTCATAAGAACAAAGCTTAACTTCTCAAAGGGACTCTACTACAGTATTGTAATGCCACAACACTTTCTGGGTCCTTTTACCCAAATACGTGTCACTCGTGGGGATTTTAGTAGGAATGGTTTCATAAGGAACATCCATCATGTAATTATGAATGGGTACCACCTACTTCTGCATAAAGTAAACCATGAGTCAGTAAAAAAAGAGGCAGGTAGTCTTAAGGGGGCACAAACAAACCACCTAAGTTATCAAATCTATGTAGGATCCCCTCGAAAGTGACGTTTGAATGGGTCTCAAAATACAACTCTGAGGAGTAAATGCTCGAAGGTTACTTTGGGGAATGAACACCCTGGTCAAAAATCCAAACTATATTCTCACTCTCTCGGAGTGATAAAACTCAACATCTGGACCAAACCTTGTCAAGAAAGGAAGAATAACTAGAAGCAACATAGTTATCACATCAACGTGTGGTCAAGTAGACACAGACTCCACATTACAAGGACGATGGAAGGTCCCTCTAGAGGATGAGAAAGACCCATACGTAAAAATGTCACCTACTTGCTTTCTATATGGGAGAAATAAAAACTCAACAACATTGTCTATCAAAGGCCCCAAGGGGGTTCTTTGGGTTCTTCTTATGCCACCTTGTGATTAGAGAAACCTCTATATAGCATGCCCTTGATTTTGGAGCAAAGTTTAAACCTCTTAAAGATAAAGTCCATAAAGATAAAGGAATTGGTGAAGTTAGTGGCATCATAATGGCCACAAGAATTATACACATCCACATGATCACGATCTAACCAAGTATATGGAGAACCTAAGGTCAAGGCTATGAGAGGAATAGTCCTCTGTCGAGAAAGTCTAATGACCACCCTGAATAACAATTCTCGAGGGGACTCATTTGGCCTCCCATGGAACAAAAATCTGCTGAAAATGTGACAAAGAGTGTAGCTAAGTGTGAGGGATATTTAATCTTTGGCCCATCCTGGGTCCTGTCCTCCTTGCTCAAACCGTCCCCCTTAGGCAGCTTCTCGAAATCTTTTAACCAGTAACTTTGCCATTTGACAAATGATTTCTTGGTAGAACCATTTTTGGTGATAGAAACATATTTGGAGCATTCACCAATAGCTGAGTGAAGCTCTTGAAGTATCTCTTCCTCTTGCTTATCCTTGAAGCCATTAGTGATGATATAACCTCACAAGTAGGGCAAACCAGTTAACTCACAAATGTCCTCCAAACTTATGGTAAATTCACCCCACCCATCATGAAGGTGTGTGAGTCTGTGATCCAACTAGAGGCTAGTAGGTTAAATGAGGTCGAGTGTTTTGAGATGGAACAAGTCTTTAAACTATCAAGTGTCCTAGTAAGACCAAGCCCCTCCACAACAACCTTATACGAGGGGGCGAAAAGGATGTGGTCCACCTAAAGGCCCCACTTGTTTGGAGCACCTCCATAAACATTGACATTAATGGTAAAGTGGGGAAGTCACCCATGTCCACTTTAAATCTAATAATTCTTAGTGGACTCACCTAGGCCCACATTGGATCGTTCGACTATCTTAACCATGAAATCTTGCATTAAAATTGCAAGGGAAGACATAAAGGTATCCTCTATCCCAAAGTAAGGGGTAAGACGATATAAACCAAAATCCCTTTTTCGAGCGATTGGCTAGATACTCTTTCTATGATTTCGAGAACGTTTCTGTGATCGAGGTCCCCCATCCAAATCACTTTAAAAGATGAACTGCCCATGGTGGTGAGAGAAATTCTAGAAACCTTTGTGGACACGGTGGTCACAAGGGTGGTTAAAATTATAGAAACAGTGACTGAACTGGGAAAGGAGACTGCTAGCAACTCGCTAGTGGTGATGATTATGGCAGAAGGGGTGGTTTTAAAAGAAGATGCCATTGATATTGTGTTGAAAAATTAAAAACTGAAAATGGCTATGGGGTTTTTACTTCTTTCTCTCTCTATAAGCACTGAAGAGTTATAGGTAGCAAAGGTATAAAATAAACTCAAAGTCTAAAAAAGCCTTTTATACGAAAAAGGACACGCACGTTTGGGTATCGAAAAGTTAGACAAATAATTGCCCAAATAATGGGATGCCTATTCTCAGATTGACACGCATCTCCTCGAGACCATAAATGGAGGATAAAGTGACTAGACCATTTAAAGAACCAAGAGAAATGATGAAGGGTCTAGTGAAACTTTAAAATTCCAAAATTAGAAATGATTTCGTCCAAAGACCTTTAATCTACCCAACATAAAAGACTTTGCACGAGGGGACTAGTGTAGAGGGGTACTCACTTGCTAAATGAATTTTAGAATATTTGGGAAAAAGGGGTATGCTTAGAGTGGCCCTACTGAAAAAGAACTAAAATGCCACAGAAGAAAGTCACAAGGTGAGGGGACTCACCTAAGTAACCCCTCTTCTCAAGATTGATACTACTGAAGATGATTTAGGGTGAGGGGATCCATTTCGAGTGGCCCCCATTGCCTAATGATGACATCCTGCGGAAGAAAGGCCGAGGGAGAGGGGAATCACCTTGAGTAACCCCTTTGCCTAAGATGGATATTATTGAAGAGGGCTCAAAGAGAGGGATCCACCTTGAGTGGCCCCATTTCTCCAAGAATAACCCATTACATAAAGTATCTTAGGGAAAGTTAATTCACCCTGAGTGGCCCCAATACCCAAGATTGAAATAGCACAAAATATATCCTAGGGTGAGGGGGTTCGTCATAAGTGGCTCCATCCCCAAATTTGTTACCTAGAAATGCCTTGGGGCAATGGGGTCCACCCCGAGTGGCCCATGCCAAAGTTTTTTATACATAAATGCCTCCGGGCGAGGGGGTCCTCCACAAGCGGCCCCATCCCCAAGTTTGTTATCTAAAAAATAATAAAGTAATGATGATTATTTTATTAAGAAGGGCTTAATCAGTCCAGTTGGGATCTCCTGGGGGTTTATGTTTGGAAGTTGAGAGTTAAGGTTCATTGAACAAGTAAAGCCACTTGACATTTTAAGATAGAGACATTACTAATAGAGGGACTCTAGGAGTCACTAAAGCATTCACATAACCCATACTTATAATAAATAAATGAGTGGTCCAGAGGCTGCTCATATGGAAAAACACTTCTATAAAATGACCTTTAGAGAGGTTGGCTCTCAAGGCCACTCTCAAGGTTTCCATAAGGTTTGTTCATTAAGTTACCATTTAAAATGATATTTACCAAATCAAATATTTTTTCGATATTAGGAGACAAATTTTATATTTTACTTTGGTACGCACTAGGTGTCGCCTATCAGAGAAAGCAAACGACTCATAAACAGATAGGGATAAAAGGTACATTGTAAACCTTGTCCCTCTAATCCCTCTCTTTTTTGCCACCCAAATTCCAAGCCAGACCTAGTATGAACCTATAAATAGGACCCTTTGGTAAGGTCAAGAATAAATGAAGAAACTCAAGTTACACTGTTACTCTACCAAAATAGCACCAGAACTAATATTATCTTCATGCCCTCTCTAAGTGCCAAAGTGCTTACCGTTTCACTCCCATCATTAAAACCATTATTCTTTGGAGATCTATCTCTCTCGTATATCATTATTATTTATGAAGTTTTCTCTTTCAGGAAGAGGGTCATAGCATTTAATCCATTTTTACTTGAAGATGATGGTTTTCCACCAGAGTTGCTCTTGAAACATTGAAGACAGAGTTCATTGGAGTGGATCACGTATTACCCGTTCCAGTTCTTCATACAACAAAGTAAAACCACACTCCTATAATATCCTATATTAATTCACACCTGCTTATTTAAAACACACACATAAAAAACAAATATATTAAAAATTAAGATCTTTTCAATATTGAAGTATCCTATATAAGTCATAAAAATCCCTAAAAAATGTTTGAGTCAAGGAACTCTAACATAAAAAAATTCAAGGAGATGGATTGAACCCACACCAGAAAAACATTGATGGTCCTCAAATTCGCGGCATAACGTAACTGGAAAAAGATTCACAAAGGTAATGTAGTAAGAAAAGGAAAAGAAAATTTTAAACAAACTTGGTTTTTATTGTTAGTAATTGTGTTATTTCAAAAAACTAATTTGTAATAGTTAAAATGAAAAAACATAGTCTGGAAAATAGTATATTATAAACAAAAAAGTTAGATGATAGTATGTTGCCTCCAAATCTCTATAGGATCACAACTCGTGATTCTTAAAACCACACTACAATAACAAAACAAAAGTGAGAAATTGATTGAAATGGGTCTTTTTAGGGTTTTATAGTATTTTATTCTATTTTAGTTTCTTTATTCGATTGTATTTCTTTGTTTTAGTATTTTTTTTCTTAGTATTTAGGGAAAGAAATACCTAAGGCTCTTAGGGTTAATAATTTAATTAGATGTTTAACGCAGGGCCTAAGATACCTCGGCTTTTAAATACCCATGTAATCCTCATTTGAATATGGGATTCCATTTTTTTAATTTCAGAAATATCTTGATTCTCTCTCTAAATAAATTTTTGGTTTTATTTTTAGCCATTGACGTGTAGTTTACGTCAAATTGGTATCAGAGCGAGGGTCAAAATTGGTTTGTGTGTATTCAAAATGATACACTAATTTTTCAATGGCTCAAAATAAATCCCAAAAGCAATAAGAGGAGATTCAAAAATTGAATCAAAAATGGAAGAAATTGCATAACAACAAAAAAACTTACACAAAAATTTGATGCCCTCTTCCAACTCATCTCTTCTAAGATACAAGCCCCTAGCATCACTCAAAACCCTAACCCTAGCCATCACAATGTTTCAATATGTCTCCCACCCAAGAAAGTTGACCCGCCACTTTACAAAACTACATCCACCAACCGTCCCCAAACCCTAGCCAACCCGCCACCCAAAAAAACCCTAAAATCCCCCTTCCTGTCAGCCCCACCCCAAACCCTCCTAGCCCTGCCAAACACCCCAGTCCCACCCTTGCACTATCTAACCCTGGACAATACCCACCCCAGGTGGTTGGCCTCCCCATGGCCCCCAAAACCATGCCAACACCCTAGGGTTTTGCCCAACCCTTGGTCGAAATCAGTTTGGGTTGACCCCTATAAGTCCTAACCCATCTGAATCCAGGGAAGAAGCTTTTAGGGTTGGTATGGGACAAGTAAGAGCAATGGAGGAAGATTGAATATCAAAACAAAGGGATGGACTCTTCCTCAAATTTTCAAAAAATTATTTTGGCCTCGCGTTTTTGGCTCGTATTTTTGGAATTTCACACGAGTCCCCAATTTAGAATGCTAGAGGACGAGTTTGGTTTTAAGAGGGGGAGAGTGATGGAAATGGGTCTTTTTAGAGTTTAGAGTTTATAGTATTTTATTTTATTTTTGTTATTTTGTTTTAGTTTCTTTATTTGGTTGTATTTCTTTTTAGTATTTTTTTCTTATTATTTAAGGAAAGAAGTAGTAAAGGTTCTTAGGGGTATACTTATAATTAGATCTTTAGCTTAGGGCCTAAGATACTTTCCCCCTTTAAATACCCATGTCATCCTCATTTGAAGATGAAGTCCATTTTTAAATATAATAAAGATCTTGATTCTCTCTCTAAATATTGCTTTGGTTTTATTTTTGGCCAATGACGTGTAGTTTATGTAAGAAATAAATGTCGACAACTTGAACCTTGAAAAAATAACATATATGTTGCATATTCCATATCCAAAAGAGAATAATAAGTTCCAATAATGATAGAATAAAAAATGAAAAAAAATTCAAATCAAATTAACCCATATTGAAAATAACTTTCGAAATAACTGTTGGTTATAGGCATTTGATCAAACACATAGAATGGAGAGCTTAACTCAAGTAAAGTGTACTATTGTACATTGCTTTTGCATGGATATGAATAGATAGTATATACATTTCACATTATAACCAACTTTAAGACAATGCTTATAACTCAAACAAAAGGAAAAGGGATAGTGAAAACTATGGGAAAATTAAGCACCATATTACCTTAGTAATTTTGGTGAGGTCACTCAATACAACTACATTAGTTCACTTAGAAAGTGAGATAGTTTAATAGTTTGATACAAGTAAATTTGAAATCAACTGAAACTAGAGGAAACTGTTGATAAATATAAAACTACACTCAAATTTTCTGATATTTCAAATCCGTTTTCTACTTTATAACTAATTAAAGGGAAAATAAGAAAAAGGTATTTTGTCTCAAGATTTAAAAAAAAAAACTTACCCAAGTTAAGATACTTCGGTTCTTTTAAAAATAAAACCAAATCCTCATAAATAAAAATATGGCTAGAGACTTTCTTTCCACATAGATTGCAACTTATTTAGAGTGTGAGAGATAAGACAAATGAGTTTAAGAATCATAAAAAAATGCATCAAATTTTGGAAGAAAAAGTTAAATGAGTACCTGCACCCCCGACCCCACCCACCCCACCCCACCCCACCCCCAAAAAACTAAATGATCCACAACTAAATAAAGAAGAATAAATTCAAAAAAATATATAAATGCAAAACCACTCAAAAATGCAAAGAGTTATACCGGCTGAGTGTGAGAAATCTACAAAATGAGTACACATGAGTGTGAGAAATGGGATAATGTCTCAAAAGTCAAATTAGAAGTCCAAAAGAAACCTAAAAACATACAAATTAAACCCTAAAAAATAGAGAGCAAACATTGAATTCAAGGGAACAAAAAAAAATTATGGAAAAATCAGTTCAAGAGAAGATAAGGGTAAAATAAAGCACTTAATATATAGAAATCAAAAGCAAGAGATGAAGATTCCACGTCAAAATTATGAGAGAGTGTGTAAAAGATTGGACGGAGAGTCTGCCAAACACATAAATCATGAAAATCACTCTCAAAATAAATTGAGTTTGAAGAAGATTCCCTACAACATTGCAAAACAAATCGATTCTCTAAACCCTAGTTTAAAAAATTCACGAGATTAAAAAGATCGCACCTCGAGTGGCGGTCGATTTAAAGAAAGAAATATGTGGTTATGCGTGTTTGAGAATTGAGAGAGAGGGCTCATGAAATGGAGAGATGGTGGATTGGAAAGTGTGTTGGTATCTGTCTAGAAGGTTGATATTTATTATTTGAGAAGGGGGTAGGGGGGATAAATAAAAACAACATGAAATCATAACCCTCCATCTCTTGCATTATTGGGACAATCCTCACCCCTAATTATCTTATCCCACTTATGGAGTAGTAAATAATGCCTAATCCTTTATATATATACATACACTACCCCCACCCACCCATAAGGATAAATCTTGTCCATCATCACTATTCCAAGGAAATAGGGGCATAGAGACATCAAGAGACAAAGTGGATATGATTCTTTTCTTCCCTATAATGATTGATGTAAAGTTAAAATGTGAGTTAAATCCATCAATCTTTTCCCCAAAACATCCGTATTCTTCAGTGAAATGATTCTATCGATTGCTAGACGCTTCAAATGCTCGCCCAACTTACTTATGTAAAGTAATAATGTCTCAGAAGTTATTTTTGGTTACCAAACGATAAATCAACAAATGCAATATTCGAGACGACTCGCACTCCCTAACTTACACATTGGTAGTCCCCAGAAATGAAATACTGAGAAACGAGAACTGCAGACAACACCATAAGATGGGAAATATGTACAAAGGAGATAAATGACACTTTCGCGAGCGTATGGTTCCATTAAGCATATGCAATAATCTCTTAAACCCCTAAGTTACCCTAGTGTACAAATGTTGTCTCGTGAGGGTTTTTAGGTATGAAGGGGATATTTATGGAATCAACCTTAACCGCAGGAGATAGCATTCGTAGGTTTGGGGTTATGGTTATGGAATAAAGGGGATATTTATGGATTCAACGTGTTCGGGTGATAATAATTGGGATAAATGGAAAATTGTGGACCATTTCAAAATTGAAATATAATTTCCATAAAAGCAATGGATATAATATTGGAGAGTAACAAATATTATCGAACACCATTTACAACTAGAAAAATACAAAGTATTTCTTTTCTTTTCTTCTTTTTTCTCATCTTTTTATTTTGTTTTCTTCTTTTCTATTTTTTTTTTTTTTTTGCTTTTCTTCACTTTTCCTTTTCGCTCACTCTCACATGCTTAATTGCAACCACATAACAATAACATCATTAAATCAAAAGTACACTTCTAAAAAAAAGGTATGTTATGTGATATATATATATATATATATATATATATATATATATATATATATATATATATATATATATATATATATATATATATATATATATATATATATGTGTGTGTGTGTGTGTGTGTGTGTGTGTGTGTGTGTGTGTGTGTGGTGTAAAAACTCCAATTTGAAGTTGGTTATGGGATTTTTGATTTTGAACTGAAAGGCTAATATTTAGAATCAAAGGGATTTACTAGGGAACTATATAAGGTGAGGTCAAGGTCAATAATTGTGTAATAACCAAGATGGCATATGATCCTTCCTTGAAGTTTACGCAATTCTTCAGTAAAAATGAACTTTAAAAATCATGATCAATTAACATATTAAAAAATGAACTCAATTAATAAATGATTAATGAAAGAATAGTGAGAGTAATAAAACCTTTATCATTTTTGATAAGGAGAGTGTAATGTATAAATACCCATAAATGAAAAAAATTACAACACTCACTTGGTTTAAGTAGATACGAATAAAATAAAAGACAACGAAATTATAATTATCTTAATTCAAACATTTAAACAAGAAAAGTGCATGTGTTTATGGGTTCAGAGTTTAATTCATGAAGTTTTTCATAATATCAATGATTCGAGGACCAGAGTCTAATAACTTCTCAAAATGACAATGAAAGGGAAAAAGGACAATGAAAGAGAAAATAAAGAATATATTTTTGAAAGTTTTTAATTTTTTTAACCAAAAACATATTCTTGGTGAGAAAATATAATCAAATCAAAGAAATACCAATGAATGGGAAGAACAACCAACACCCCTAACTGAAATGTTGCCTTGTCCTCGATGTGAGTCAAGAACACAACATAAAGAGAGGAAAATAAATTTCAATGAATCATCAAACTTTGTTTTAGCCATATGTGACAATTAAAGTGTGAGATTAATGAACTAAACATTCAAATAAGCACACAAATCCAGAATTTTGACGATTCTACAAATAATAGCGTCATGATACGATTTTTTAACTATTAGGATTCTTCATGCAAACCCGTTTTATTTATCCATCCAAAATCCCTCAAATATATCTTATTATCTTTGGAATGAACATAAACTACTTTGGCCCATATTCTCATATGATTCTTTTTATCGCCTTTCAAATTTGTTCAGGCTCTTTTAAAAGATGGCTTTCGCGAGGAGTCAATTTTACACTCTCGTCCTTTCCCGTGAACACTCATCATTTTTCAATATTTATACTCACGGTAAACCATTCTTACATGCACACCTCCTCCTTATGTCTATTAACGCATAGAACAAAATTGAGATAAGAACGTCTCACCAAATTCAAATATGCAAAAGATGTCAAACATTCATATAAACTCGTACATGTGTGCAAAGATGGCATATATACAAAGTCGAATCAAAATGCATATCAACTTCGAAACAACCCCATAATACAATAGGTAAGATCATTCTAAGCATTAATAATTATGACCAAATGTCCTATCCACAAGGATAATGAAAAGAACGGGGTCCAAGTAGACCACTATGCCACATCAAGCATGTAAACTAAAAAAAAATACCAAAAATATTTTTTCTTTTTTGAACATATTTTGACTTAAATAAATGCAAAATCTTTTTTTATTTTCTCAAAATTTTTCAAAAACAGAATCTTTTTGTATTTTTTCAAATAAGACTCAATAAATGAAAATATAATACAAAATGATACACATGGTAACACACTCAACCTTTAGATTTAGCATGCGAAGAATCAAGTACAACCAAATGAGAACCATTAAGTTTTAGTCCTAAGGCCTTTAAGTCTGATTTCCTAACCCAAGTAGGTGTGACATAGCGAGTGGGGGTTTTGGGAACCGACATGACGTTATTCCTAAACTTCCTATGAGCATTCCGAAGGTCATAGAAAAAATGTCTAAGGTGACCTTTCTTACCGCAATGCGTGTAAGTGTAAAGACGTCGGGAATGATTACCAACATGTCGACCTCTCCTCACGTTCCTAGTGGGCTCTCTCACACGATTGGTATTGGCTTTGATAATGGGAACACTATCATCATAGCCTAAACCACACCTATTAATTTTGACTTGGACGGTGCTTAACATCCTATCCAACTTCTCCGACCCAGATTCCAAGTCAAACTTAACCTCACTTGAGTCTTTTAATTTTTCTTCCAACTCACAAATCCTAGACTCAAGCGCACATCTAGACTCCTCAAACTATAGCAACTCCTTTTTTAAAGTCTCCATCAAACCACGAAGACTATCTCTCTCTTTTTTAACATACTCTAACTTCTCCCTAAGCTTCTTCTCCCGATGCCCTAATATCCTCAATCAAAGTATCATTATTTTCTATGTCATTCTCATTCAACCTAGCTTGCACTTTTGAGTTAGCCTTTTTCACTTTCATCGCCTTGGCATACAACTCATTAAATGAAACTTGCAACTCTTTTACATCCACATCCTCTTACTCACTCACTTCACACTCACTTACATGGGATTAAACGGTCTCGAAAGTGTCATGCACATGAGAATCTTCGTGGGAAGATTTATTGTCGTCCCTCACATGACATGCCAAGAAAGAAAAAAAACTTACTCTCATTGGGGGGACTCTATCCCTCTTTCGTATCACTATCACTTAAGGTGGCATTATAAGCTATCAGTTTCTTGACCTCTTTCTTAAGTCTAGTGGGAGACTCAACCACTTTATGACCATACCCCTCGCATCAAAAATACATATCTGAATTATCCCTATTAAGTTTCCCACTTTTTTCTTTAGGGGTGGACTCAACCTTGTTGTTCTTGAATTTCTCAAACTTCCTGTCATCTTTCGATTGCTTTTGAAACTAAGTAGACTAAATTAAATGACAAAAAATATATTGGGATCATTTTCGCACCATTGGTTAACAACAAGGAAATAGGAATTTCGTGAGAATAAAATTAAAAATATGTGTAAATAAAATTGACTAAGTGTGATTAAGTAAATTAAATTCGATATGTTGTTAGTGTGTCGTATTGAATAGAAATGAGGGGAATTGACGGCATCTTAGTCGGGGCATACGGGTAGGCTTTTTTTAGGTTGAGATAGAATATTGATGTTGGGTGACTCGTATGGTGATTTCAAGTGCATGGTTGATCCAGAATGGGTCAAAAATAGTCGAAATTCAGTACCCGAGGATAATAATCGATTTTGGGGGGATTTTGATACTAGTTAGGACTCAGGTAAAGGTATTCGGGTCATTATATGTTAGCATATTAACCTAATTTATGGATTCGGCATATAAATTAATAGGGTTAGTGTTGGGAGGAAGGCACTTTATTATTCTACAACCCTAAGTGAGAAGGAATAGAGGAAAAAGAAGGGAAATCCAGAGAGAGCTCTAGAGGAGGCCAAATTGTAACTCCTAGCTTTAATTCATAATAAAATGAATATTCAGACCCTATGAATAATCTTAAGGCAAGTAATTATATTTCTTAATCATATAAGTAGTAGTTTCAATTCATATCATAGTAGGTGTATGAGAAATTAATTTTTGGGTGGGGATTCGCATGTAAATCGATTTTTGAGAAATTGATTCTATAAATAGCGGTGTGAATTCGTGTATGGAATTAGTGAATGAATCCCATGTCATGAAATTAGGATCTTGATAAGGATTTAAGCATCGATCATGGTTAGTTATGTTATTGAATAAAAAATACAACATGTTGAGGTGTTAATCATTGAAAATTAAAAGTATGGAATAATCGGATAAAATGATTCTATCCTTTGTGTTAAAATGATCTTTGGGTGTTAGAGATATATAAAAGATGTTCCTTTATGAATTATTTTGATTGGGTAGTGTAGAAGAATGATTAAAAGGGTTATTAGGACTGATTTGGGTGAAAAATAATGGGTAGATGTAATGACAAATTTCCAATCGAGTCAATTTGTAGTGTTGGCTTAATTCCAGACAAAACTATTTGAGTCATAGGATAGAGGTTTTACCTTCAAACCAATGATGATGATGTTGGAGTGGTACAGCCTAGCCAAAGTGAAGATATCATTGCCGGTTTCAAGTTCCATGTTTAGCGTCATCAACATGCCACTTGAATGACCACGTTTGAACGAGATGCCTATTCGTTCGAATGACAATCAAATGAGATCATATGATTTTCCCTTTGAATTGTTGTTAGAAGTTTCGTTCGTGTAACACCCCATAATTTTATGCATTTAACATTTAATTAATTCGGGAACTCTAAATTACTTGTGTGTCGTAATTTTGATTGAATTAAATATGGTAATATTTATTTAAATATTAATCGTAAAGTGAATGGTTAATATGTAGGGAAATTTAATTACTAAGTGAATAGTACTAATTTATTTACGTCATTTTGGGTACTAGTGACGGGGTATGTACTTAACTCAAACGAAGTCGGTATAGACTAATTTGGGTGTGAGATCAGGATTTTTTATAAATTAATTCCTATGCCAATTCAGAGTGCACAGTTGAGTCCGGATGGGCCGAGATAGTCGAAAAACTGTACCCGAGGGTAGTAAACGGGTCACAGGACGTTTTTAGGTATAGCCGGGCCCACACGAGCGTATTTGGGTCACTTGGGCTTGTCCCATTAGGCAAAAAAATAGGATTAAGCCTAATTACTTAATTATAAGGAAAAGGGGAACGACTGATTAAATTTCAGAAAACACTTAGTGGGAGAAGAAACCCTAAGAGGCAGTTAAAGGCAATTTGGGAGACAAAGGAATGAGCCAAAAAGAGGGAATTTCATCTTCAACCTTGGAATTCACAACTTCAAATCAGAACCTAGGAAATCATAAGGAAAGTGGTTAACTTGCTGTAGCATCTAATTCGCATTATGATTCATATTTATGTGATGTGAGAAATCAAAATTCGTTTTGGGGTTTAGGGGGTACAAAAATGGGGGTTTTGTAAATCAATCTCCTGATTCCAAATTGTGTAGAAATTCATGTATAACCTGAGAATTATATATATATATATGGTAAGATGTATAGACTCAGACGAGTTAGAAATGAATCTGAGGGAAAAAATTGATGTTGAGATGGATTAATGAATAATACGGGTTTTTCCCCAATTTAGATAAACAATAGAGAACATAAATTAAACGGGGTTTTGGGACTTTATGGGGGTTCCTTATGAGGTTCTTGATGTATTTTATTCTTGAGAAGACTTGGATTAGACTGTAGAAGAAGCTGGGGATTTGAGTTTTTTGTCCATGGCTGAAATAGAGACCTGGGAAAGATGAAGACCTGTTCGATCGATCGATCGATCGTTGGGGATTGATCGATCGATGGTTGGGGAATTCTGGCAGTTCCGCCAGTTTATATATATAAGGGGAATTAAATTAAAAACTTCTTCCCATACCTTCTTTATTGAGAAATAAACATAGGAAATACAATCTAATTAATTATTAGGGAAAAATAATTGGGATTGGAGAGAATTTATGTGTGACACACTACGGTTAAATTTTGGGAAGAATATTTTGAAATAATTAAATACGGATCGAGTGAGCGAGTCCGGGTATACTAGTTGAGCGATACCAAGGCATTGAATTAATTTATAGTGAAAAGTAATTAATTTGAAGTCGGGGATTTAGACTCGGGTATAGTTTTATTTCGGGCCACGAGAGCGAGTCCGAATAAATTGGTTGGGCCGACACCAAAAGTAATTTAATTAATTAATGGGAAATTAATTAATAATCAAAGTGGGCCATAAACCCATGATAAATGGTAGGGGCTTGTGTTACGAACTTAGTTATATATTGTGTGTACATTATCAGCGGCTAGATATTATTATTATATATACTCTAGTGCTATAGGGTGAGGTTGCGCGGAGTGGATGAGTCCCCTATCTTGAGGAGTAGGGAAAGTATATTCCCAGGTCATAGCGTCCATTATATGGGTGAGGGGCATCTAACTTTCAGGGAAGGAATATGATCGACTCCAATATTTATGTATTAACCAAGTTAGCGAGCGATTCTAACTTGGGGTAACTAGGTTATGTGAATATACCTAGTGGGATAGCACTTTAGAGAATATACATCTGATGAGTTATTACTCGGGAGGATGTTCATTATTAATTATTATTTCTGCATATTTGTGAATGTTGTAATATGACTATACATATATAATGAGGTAAATAATTATATACGGGTTAATTAGTACAGGCTGTGAGTTGTATCATATATCGTGCATGTGAAAGTTATGTGAATATAAAAAGGGAAATAATTAATTAAGTTAATGTTGACAATAACCTAAAAATCATAATTTTGACATACTCGGTTAGAGTCGGGTGGTTGTAAGGGGTATTTCGATTATCTAGTAATAGAAGAAATAACTAAGGAAATTAATTAAGGCGTTAGTAGTGCACATTAGAGGAGGGGTGAGGATATTCCCAAGGGATTGCGACACTAACTAAAATATGAATAGCATGCATACATATTTATTACTGCAAGTTAATCAATTTCTAAATGTTTTCCAAATGTTTTGGGTACTAACCCTTGCTATAAAAACTTTTAAGAACCTTTTAGGTGTCCAGCCACAGGGATGCCAGATTTGACTCATTCCTGGGATCCGTTGCTGCAGCACATGTGAATGTTGCGTTAATTTGCTAGGCTCTTCGTTCTTTTCATTTCTAGTGTAGAAATTTCCTATCTGTTACTCGAGCGTGTCGCTCACTATTTTATTCAGTACTTATGTCAGACTTGTTAAGATTTATGACTTGTCTTTACTTTTGTTGGGTTTAGCCGATGGTTTATTCAGTCAGTTATTTAGATGTGAACGATGGATTTTAATTAATTGTGATTGTTTAAATTTTTTGTTTTCGCATGAGTATTTCATTAAATTAAAGAAAGATAAAACTTGGCACCAGTCTAATTTTCTCACTTAGGTGGTTAGTAATTAAAAAGGCGACAATGATGCTAAGAATGAACCAACTGAGAAAATTGTTCTAATTTAATTTAGGACTGATCACCCGGGGTTAATTAGGCTGGGTTTGACAGAAGGTATCAGAGCATCAGGTTCTAGTATCCTTAGGATCTGTGAAACTTAATACGTTTTAGCGTAGCATTAAGTTATTATAGAGCCCTATTATTAGGACTGTTGATTCATTTCCTCTTTTGAGATCTCGTATTTTCTGCAATTAGATTTTTGTATAATTGTGTACTTATACGATTTGATTTATTTTCAGATGCCACCCAAGAGGCGGAGAGCAGAGAGGGCTGAGGCTAGGGATGAGTTAAAGGAGGCTCATTAGGAGCCAAAGGTACCGCCACCACCACCACCACCCGAGTTGATCTCCACTACTCAGGTGGTCGTGATAGTGGCCCAGGCAGTTGAGACAGCACTGAGGGCTATGGCATCCTATTTTCCTCAGCCCCAGGACCCTCCTCCAGTGGCACCAGACATTCAGGATCTAGTGGGGCCACTGTCTTGGCAGCGAGTTAGGTAGACCTTTCAGAAGGGTCACCCACCCGAGTTTCGAGGTAGTACCAATCTAGTAGAGGCTTGTGATTGGAAGAAGAATATTCAACGCCATTTGTGCATGCTAGAGTGCACCGATGTACAGAAACAGATGCTTTCTACCTTTCGTTTGTCGGGGGAAGCCTTACAGTGGTGGGAGTCAGTTACCAACGCTGAGGAGAGGGATATGATGACGATATCCGAGTTCTGGGTGCACTTCGACCGAAAATACTTCCCAGAAGCGGTAGAGGCTGAAATGAGGAATAGGTTCAGTGAGCTAGTGGAGGGTGACCGTTAAGTGGAAGACTATGAGGAAGAGTTCACCCGTTTGGCGAACTTTGTGCCAAATGAGGTGAGCGACGAGGAGCAAATGAAGTCGAAGTTCATGGATGGCCTGGACTGGAGGATCAGGCATCACTTTATTGGTAATTCGGCGTTGGTGATATATACAGATGTCATTAATGCCTCTCTTGTACATTATCATGATCATCGCTTCCATGCCAAGGGGAGCAAGAAGGTAGGGGAGCCGAGCCAGCAGGGCAAGGGAGTCATTGGTGGTGACACAAGTGGTACTCAGCAGCAGACTAGCAGTCAGCAAGGGAACTGGGGTAAGAAATTTAGGCCTGGTGGGTTTCGATCGGGAGGACAGGGATTTAAGCAGGGCCATCTGGGCCCAAATCAATAGCAGCAGGTTCCTCAAGACCGTCAGGACCAAGGGAATAATGGGGGAGGCCAGCAGGGTCAGCCACATCAGGGCCAACGACAGGGGGACGCTCAGAGACACTGCTTTGTTTATCGCCAGACATGACACTTCAAGAGGGAGTGCCCTCAAAGGGGAAGAGGACAACAACAGGGTGCCCAACAAGGGTAATAGGGTCAGATGCTGCCAGCAGTACCAACTCAACCAACCCCACAACAGTAGGGGAGGATGCACTACGGGCGTGTGTATAATATTCAGGATGTTCCCATTCCTCCAGCACAGCAGGCACCGCCAGCGTTTGAGGGTATGTTTCTCATCCATGGTCATGAGGGTAGTATACTTTTTGATACGGGATCATCTCATTCATTCATTAAATTTACATTTGCTGAACGGGCCGGGTTACTAGAGACCGCAGGTAGTCTTCGTATGTGTGTAGAGTCGCTAGTAGGCAGCGGAGCATTGACTCACCCAATTTTTCAGGGGTAGACATTTTGATTGGGAGGCTTAGTTTAGCGGCGGACCACTTAGTGTTAGATATGGAGTGGTATGATGTCATCCTAGGTATGGACTGGTTGGCAGGTTATCGGGCGACTGTGGATTGTTATAAGAGAACAATCGTGTTTTTCATTCTGGGACAGGAGATGTTCCTAATATCAATGCATTTACCTAAGGGAGGGTTGCGCACACCCTTGTATTATATCAAGGAGGAGACCTCACAGGAGGTGGTAGTTCCGTTGGATTCGATTCTGGTAGTGAAGGACTTCGAGGATGTGTTCCAGGAAATACCAGGGTTGCCACCCAGTAGGGAAATAGAGTTTTTAATCGATTTAGTACCGGGGATGAGGCTGATTGCTCGAGCACCTTACCGTATGGCCCCTTCAGAGATGCATGAGTTAAGAGAGCAGATTCAGTAGCTCCTGGGTCAGGGTTTCATTCTGCGGAGTACATCAACGTGGGGTGCACTAGTGTTGTTTCTAAAGAATCGGGATAGTTCACTTTGGTTGTGCATGGACTATAGGGAGCTGAACAAGGTGACGATACAAAATAAGTATCCGTTGCATAGGATTGATGATTTATTTGACCAATTGAGAGGGGTGTCTTACTTCTCCAAAATCAATTTGAGGTTAGGGTATCATCAACTACGTATCCGAGAGGAGGATGTTCCTAAGACTTCTTTCCTATCGCGGTACGGATCTTACGATTTCAGGGTGATGCCATTCGGGATCACCAATGCTCCCGCAGTGTTCATGGATCTCATGAACAGGGTTTTCAAAGAGTACCTCCACCGGTTTGCCATTGTGTTCATTGATGACATCTTGATCTACTTGCGTACCGAGGAGGAGCACACAGAGCATCTGCGTATGGTTCTATAGACGCTACAGGATCACCAACTTTACGCCAAATTCGAAAAGTGTGGATTTTGGCTATGGGAGGTAAAGTTTCTTGGTCACGTGGTGTCAGACCGGGGTATTGCGATAGATCCGAGTAAGGTGTCAGCGGTGAGGGAGTGGGGATAGCCCACGACACCGACCAAGGTGCACAGTTTTCTGGGGTTGGAAAGCTATTACAGGAGGTTCATTAAAGGATTCTCAAAGATTGTAGGCCCTTTGACGAATGTGACCCGAAAAAGGGTGCATTTCACTTGGAGTGATAATTATGAATTTGCTTTCGACGAGTTGAAGGAAAAGTTGACATCTGTGCCCATACTTGATTTGTCGAAGGGAGGACTAGAGTATCAGGTTTACACTAACGCATCCTTATAGGGACTTTGGGGTGTGCTTCAGCATGAGGAAAGGGCTATAGCTTATGCATCCAGAAAGTTAAATCCCCATGAGAGGAATTACCCCACTCATGACCTAGAGCTAGCAGCGGTCAATTTTTCTTTGAGGATATGGAGACATTATCTTCTAAGAGAGAAGTTCAGTTTATCCACGGATCACAAGTCACTTCAGTATCTCTTCACACAGAAGGATCTGAATATGAGGCAAAGGAGGTGGCTAGAATTCGTGAAAGACTACCAGTTTGATATTCAGTATCATCCTAGTAAGGCTAATGTGGTGGCAGACGCATTGAGCCGGAGACCAACTGGGGATATATCAGAAGTCTAGAAAGCGAAGTGGAGAGAGCTTTGATATGAGGACGATGTAGACAGGGCTGCATGTCAGCTTTATCCTTCACACTTGAGATCATTATGCGAGTGGTGAGGGCTCAGGTGGAGGACCAGATTTTCTAGGATAGTGTACGCCAGCTATTAGCTGAGGGAGCAGAGGGTTACTCGATCAACTCGAAAGGAGGCCTATGCCTAAATGGGAGGTTAATTGTGCCAAAGGATGAGGATTTGAGGCACGCTGTTATGATAAAGTCCCAGGGTTCGAGATTTGTGGTACATCTCAACGGGGGATAAAATGTACCAGGATATGAGGAGGCAGTATTGGTGGGTAGGAATGAAAAGGGACATAGTAGAGTTTGTCTCAAAATGTGCCATGAGTCAGATCGTGAAAGTTGACCATCAAGGATGCTATAGCCACTATAGATTCCCGTGTGGGAGTGGTAGAGCATATCCATGGACTTCATTATAGGGTTACCTGCATCATCGATACATCAAGATTCCATATGGGTCATTATGGATCGGTTGACCAAGGTGGCCCACTTCCTGCCGGTTTGCACAGACTTTGAAACGATGCGTTATGTATATCTATTCATAGCAGATATTGTTAAGCTGCACGAGGTGCCGATAAATATTATGTCTGATAGAGACAAAATTGTTGTGGCCCATTTTTGGCAAAGCTTTTAGGAGGCCATAGGCACAGAGTTACATTTGAGTACAGCCTATCACCCACAAACCGATGGGCAGACTGAGAGAGTCAACCAAATGCTGGAAGACATGCTAAGGATGTGCATTCTAGACTTTGGGGGAGGATGGAAGAGATATCTTCCTTTGGTAGAGTTCGCGTATAACTACTCTTACCAATTCACGATCGACATGGAACCATTCGAGGCACTGTAAGGGAGACCTTGTCGTTCACCCGCTTGTTGGTTAGAGGTGGGGGATAACAAACTATTGGGTCCGGAGATTGTCCAGGAGAAACTGCCAAGATAGAGTTGATTCAAAGGAGAATTCGGATAGCTCAGGATAGGCAGAAGAGTTATGTTGATACTTCACGGAGACATGTGGAGTTAGAGGTTGGGGATCAGGTATTAGTCCGGGTGTCACCTATGAAAAGGGTGAGGAGGTTAGGCAAGAAGGGTAAATTAGTATCGAGGTACGTGGGACCTTTTCCTATTATTGAGAGAGTGGGACAGGTAGCATATCGACTGGGATTACAAGAGCATCTTCAGCGGATACACGACGTATTCTATGTGGCATCACTAAAGAAATATCGAAGGAGCGAGAGGGCCTTCTGGCATATCCCACTCGAGGAAATTGATTTATAGCCAGACATCTCGTATGAGGAGAGATCGGTGGCTATTCTGGATCGTAGTGAGCACAAGTTATGATCCAAGGTTGTTCCACTAGTTAGAGTACAATGGGGTCATCACAATGTTGACGAGTCTACCTGGGAGTGGGAGGAGGATATGCGGGAACAATATTCAAAGAAATTCACCACAGGTATGACCTAATTTCGGGGACGAAATTTATTTGTAAGGGGGGGGGGGGGAGTATGTAACACCCCGTAATTTTATGCATTTAACATTTAATGAATTCGGGAACTCTAAATTACTTGTGTGTCATAATTTTGATTGAATTAATTATCGTAATATTTATTTAAATAGTAATCAGAAAGTGAATGGTTAATATTTAGGGAAATTTAATTACTAAGTGAATAGTAATAATTTATTTATGTCATTATGGGTATTAGCGACGGGGTATGTACTTATCTCAACTGGGAGTCGGTATACACTAATTTGGGTGTGAGATAAGGATTTTTTATAAATTAATTCGGATGTCAATTCTGATTGCACGGTTGAGTCTGAATGGGCCAAGATGGTTGGAAAAGTGTACCTGGGGGTAGTAAACCGGTCACGGTACATTTTTAGGCATAGTCGGGCCCACACGGGGGTATTTGGGTCACTTGGGCTTGGCCCATTAGGCAAAAAAGGGATTAATCCTAATTACTTAATTATAAGGAAAAGGGGAACGGATGATTAAAGTTTAGAAAATACATAGTGGGAGAGAAAACCCTAAGAGGCAGTTAAAGGCATTTTAGGGGACAAAGGAAAGAGCCAAAAAAAGGGAATTTCATCTTCAACCTTGGAATTCACAACTTCAAATCAGACCCTATGAAATCATAAGGCAAGTGGTTAACTTGCTGTAGCATTTAATTCGCATTACGATTCATATATATGTGATGTGAGAAATCAAAATTCATTTTGGGGTTTAGGAGGTAGAAAAATGGGATTTTAGTAAATCAATCTCCTGATTTCAAATTGTGTAGAAATTCATGTATAACCTGAGAATTGTATATATTTGCTAAGATGTGTAGACCTAGATGACTTAGAAACAATTCTGAGATAAAAATTTGATGTTATGATGGATTAACGAATAATACGGGGTTTTCCCCAATTTAGATAAATAGTAGAGAACATAAATTAAACGGGGTTTGGGGACTTTATGGGTGTTCGTTATGAGGTTCTTGATGTATTTTAGTGATGAGAAGACTTGTGTTAGATTGTAGAAGAAGTTGGGGATTTGAGTTTTTCGTCGATGGCTGAAACTAAGACCTGGGAAAGAAGAAGACCTGTTTGATCGATCGATCGATGGTTGGGGATCGATCGATCGATGGTCGGGGAATTCTGATAGTTCGGCCAGTTTATACATATAAGGGTAATATAATTAAAAACTTCTTCCCACACCTTCTTTAATGAGAAATAAACATAGGAAATACAATCTAATTAATTATGAGGAAAAAATAATTGGGATTAGAGAGAATTTATGTGCAACACACTATGGTTAAATTTTGGGAAGAATATTTCGAAATAATTAAATACGGATCGAGTGAGCGAGGCTGGGTATAATGGTTGAGCGATACCAAGGAGTTGAATTAATTTAGAGTGAAAAGTAAATAATTTGGAGTCGGGAATTTAAACTCGGGTATAGTTTTATTCCGGGCCACGAGAGTGAGTCCGAATAAATTGGTTGGGGAGACACCAAAAGTAATTTAATTAATTAAGGGGAAAATTAATTAATAATCAGAGTGGGCCATAAACCCATGATAAATGGTAGGGGCTTGTGTTACGGACTTAGTACACGGTATAGCCGGGGCATTTATATATATATATGGTGTGCGATTGTATATATATGGTGTGTACATTAATACCAGTGGCTAGATATTATTATTATATATACTCTACTGCTATAGGGGGAGGTTGCGCATAGTGGATGAATCCCGTAGCTTGAGGAGTAGGGCGAGTAAATTCCCAGGTCATAGCGTCCATTATATGGGTGTGGGGCATCTCACTTTCAGGGAAGGAATATGACCGCCTCCAATATTTCTGTATTAACCAAGTTAGCGAGCGATTCTGACTTGGAGTAACTGGGTTATGTGAATATACCTAGTGGGATAGCACTTTAGAGAATATACATTTGGTGAGTTATTACTCGAGAGTTTGTTCATTATTAATTATTATTTCACCATATTTGTGAATGTTGTAATATGACTATACATATATAATGAGGTAAATAATTATATACGGGTTAATTAGTACAGGTTGTGAGTTGTATCATACATCATGAATGTAAAAGTTATATGAATATAAAAAGGGAAATGATTAATTAAGTTAATGTTGACAATAACTTAAAAATCATAATTTTAACATACTCGGTTAGAGTCGGGTGGTTGCAAGGGGTATTTCGATTATCTAGTTATGGGAGAAATAACTAAGGAAATTAATTAAGGCGTTAGTAGTGTGTAATACCCCGTATTTTTATGGCTTTTAAATTTAGGGATTTATTAAATTTAATTGAGATAAATTAATTTAGTAATAATTCGAAAATTTGTTTTAAATGTTACTAGCGTGACGAGAGTTAGTAACTGTTGAAAAATTGTTGATTTGTTAAATATTACTTATTGAGTAGAGTAATATGTAGAATTTAATTTATTAAAATTGTCACGAGGGAATAATATGACAATTATGGAAATTAAGTCTGGACGCGTTTATGTCGTGTCGGTATTAAATTATTATTATTAAAAGTGAATAAATTATAAGTCACCCGTATGATCATTTCGAGTGCGCCAATGTGTCCGGAAGGGTCGAGATAGTCAAAATAATGTACCCTAGGGTATAGTTTGGGTCTCGATGCGTTTGGCATCCCGGGAGGGTATTTTAGACATGTTACATTTTTGGGTAATTAAACCCACTAATTTCCTAAGGATAAATCAGCCTTTAGGGGTTTCCTTCTAGGATTAACAAAAACAAAATCAAAGAACGGCCATTAGAGAAGGGGTTGAAGAGCTTTCGAAGCAACTCAAGGCCAAGGACTCGACCGTTTACACCGCCACCACCGTCAAATCATAGATCGCACAACAAGGAACGCAACCATACCACTTTCGTCCACAAAGCAGAAACTCAAATTCCAGGAAAGTATTTATCTTGATTTATTTTAGTTAATGTTTCAATCATGTTAGTCTAGGGCTGTTTAGAATATGTTTCATGGAAGAAATTATAATTTTAAAGATTTCAAATCATATGTTGTAGAGGAAGTAGACGTATTCTGGACATCTAAATCACATGTAGAGGATAAGCCACGAAATTGAATGGGTTTAGTAGTAGTAAATCCGGGAAAGATTTGAAAGAATGGAAACTAAAAGAAAATTAGGGTTCTTGTAGTTTATAAGAATTTTACCCCATTAGACCATGATACTAGATGAATTTGGACATGTTTTACCTAGATAATCTTGATGTTAGGTATATGGTACATATAGTATTACTAATTGAGAGTTTGTGAGTCGTTAATGGAGATTTGGTTGAGGTTGTAGAGGTAAATCCATAACTGGAAAAGAGCAGGTTTCGTCATAACTTCTTGATCGATCGATCAATTAAGAACATCGATCGATCAACGATCAATCGATCGACCCCCTTACATCGATCGATCAACCCCTCCTGGAAAACTGCATATTTCTCGTCTGATGGTTTAATCCGGTTAAAATGCATAGGAACACTTGATTATTATTGTTGTGGTATAATGGGATATAGAAAAGACCAGCAGGGTCTAGGTAGACCCCGTTGAGTGAAATTTAATGTCGGGTGAGATTTTGGGTTAATGAGGAATTATTCATGCGTATAATAAAATAGGTGTACGTTTAATAAAAAGATCGAGGCTCGTAAGGAAGTTAGACCAGAAGGTAAGTGAGTGTATGCCTACTGAAATTATACTTAGAATACTTATATAGAGGAGAAGGGAGTATGAAGTGAATTATAAATGAGAATAAAAATAACGAGTTCGTTATGCGAAATAATCGAGTAAAATGTGTAAATGTCGGATAATTATAATTATGGGTCATGGGCGCACCTAATTTAGAAATGTGGATATTAATACATTTATGACTGTGTGATTGTGTATATATTTTATATTTGTATAAAAATCATACTCAAGCTACTTGCTATCACGGGGGTTTCTGTGCCGGGACAGTCTTGTCTTGATTGGGACTTTATAAGGGATATCGACTCGTACCCTAGAACATAGGATTCCTTGGTACAGGCTATCTGATTGATAGTCAGACGGTCCTAAGAGACGTGAGAGTATGTGCTGACCTCTTAGTGACTTGGAACTATTCTTTGCCTCCAATTGTATGTGTTTTCTGTTAATACAGTTCAAGAGTGATTCCGAACTAGTATTTCCCTTAGTACGAGTGATACGGGGACTTGATAGCAGAGTTTTGCCAGCAACATAGATTTTTTGTGGGGTGCAGATAGTAGATATATTAGATGAGTGACTAATACATATATATATATATATATATATAAGTATGGGAACTTTCTACTATGCATAAAAGTAGTTAAGTAATGAATAAATGCTTCAACTTTATTATAAGTGATCGGAAACTTTATAACGGTAATGAGTGGTTCTAAATAACATAGGAAATTTTGAAGAAAATGGTTTTCTAAAGTAAATATCATAACCTTTCTTTTCACGTGATAAAACCTTATGGAGGATAAGTTAGAGAAACTTATAAGATTTATTAGTATGGTAGGCGTGCACACTAGATGAGAGGTGAGAATTCTCAAGAGAGTGTCGCATACTAACCTGTTTGTTGCATTAGCAGGTAAGCATTTTAAATACTTGCTAAATTATTTTAAAATTGTTTTACACTCAAGCTCTGACCCGTTTCCTATCTTTTTCTCTCTCTTGTATATATATGTATATGTATTATAGGTGCCCAGCCACAGGGGCGACATGCTTAGGTTCTTTGGATTGGACGCACTGCAACTTATGTGGGAGTTGTAGGCATTTGTTTTAGACGACCTCTTCATTGATTCAGTTCCTGTTTTAGTTCTTCATAGTTAGAGCATTTGTCGCCTGTTTCCCTATTCAGTTTGGTTATGTCAGAGATCTATGTTCATTTTTTTTTCAGTAGTCAGTACTCCTTGGGAGTTAATTATTGTCAGGATGGTTTTATTTATAGTTTTAAACTTGTTTGTCTTATCTGGATGGTTTAAATTCTTAGGTTTTATTGCCATACTTAGTATTTATGTGATTCTTAAACTGTTGGTTGTTAATAAGGTTTACATATTTGGATTCAATAAAATGGAAATAAATTTTAAATTGTTTTGATACTTAGCTTAATTATTTAGGGTGTTTAAATTGGTATATTTTATTTTGCGACAGTGATGCTAAGAATGAACCAACTGTTCACCTTGATTTTAATTTAATAAAGGACTGATCGCCCGGTATTTAATTAGGCGGGGTGTCACAGGTGGTATCAGAGCATCAGGTTCTAGTGTCCATTAGGATCTGTGCGACTTAATATGCTTCCAGCGTTGCTTTGTCTGATATAAAGGCCTATGTTTAGGATTGTTGATTTGTATGGTGAGATTCCGTTCTCCAGCTATAACGTATGTATATTAGTGTATATTAGGGAATTATAATTGCGTTCAGATGTGTGCGTGTGATGAGCGATGAAGGATTTCGAACGAAGGTCGTTAGGCGGACATCAAGAGGCAGGGCTCAGTTGAGGTTGTAAAGTATATTCGAGGATGATAACCGTAGTCGAGGTCACCCCTATTAGGGAACGAGAGGCAAGGACTGTAAAGATGTCTAGGATGTAGCCTACAAATTTCAAGTGCTGCTATAGTCGAAAGTGAGGAAAAATTTGACCCACCCAACGTGGTGCGCTTGTGAGAGGGTCGAAAGGTAAAATTGAGGAGAGTCATCAGTGGAAATTCTAGACATGTAGGAATTGTGTGTGTTACAAAGGTAATATATTCAAAGGCTTGGAAATATAGTGGAGTGTGGTTAACTAGAAATGAAAATTTGGGGTAAAATTATTCTTGACTGAGGGGAGAAAAGTTATAATAATGGGAGTCAACCACCACCGTTAGTAGTGAAATGTTGCGTCAATGAAAGGACCTTAGGTACAGTTTAACCTCACATTCTTTCATCAGTTGTTCAGGATAAGATATTAACACCGTGCTGAACCCATTACGGTATGGATGGACAGGGGTCCAGTTGTAAATGGATTTAGATTTTTAGCAAATTTTTTATCAGCGGGAGTGGATACCAATGGTAGAGAAGATTTTAAGTGGGAAATCGACTCGTGAGGAAAGATTGACAACACTCAAAGGGAATTTTGTTGGACAGTCGATCCATATGGTGACAATGTCACGCGTCGTCTGAAAAGATGCTAACGCTCTTATGAAGGGAGATAAAATAATCAAAAGACTTATTGGAAAATGAGTCTAGATGAAAAGTAGTAAATAAAACACCGCAAGGGGGAGGCCCATCGGGGGGCTCATTTAAATGATTCGGATATCTAAATTCTTACCAAGCGATGGTGAATTCAGTAAGGTTTATTGAAGCCAGTAGAACATTCCTTAGGGACAAAAAATCTAAGGGAACAACGGGGGTAGCCACCCGGAATTGAGCGTACCAAAGTCTGATAAGGACAATCATAATATGGTTAGTATGACAGATGATAAGTGGATCATGTGTAGAGGTATTTTGTAGAGAGTGAATCACATGCGTTAATGTTTTCCAGAAGTGAGTAAAGGAACAAAAGTAGGGTGCCTAATAAAAGACAACGATTAAAGTAGTTTTGTTTTGGTTTGGATAGATGTGTTACGTCCGGGGACCATTTGTGTAGTCAAGATGATTGGAAAGGTAGAAGTATGAGTTTTATGCTCAGAGGATGAGGCATGTTTTATGTGACACGAGCGAGTCACTATATTTTTTTCATTGTTAGATTAGCATGTGAGACGAGTTAGTTCGTATAACTATAAACATTATTATTATGTGAATGTTTTCCCTAGTGTAGCAGGATTATATTTAGTTCTATCCGGGGAGGATGAATGGGTGTGTTAATAGTGTTATATACTTTATTGAGATTACTCGTTTTAGTGATATGATATATGAGTATGATATTGTCTTGGTTACAACTTTATAGTAATGGTTAGTACGATAGTAGGAAGCTATTGCAAGCCTATTGGAATGGTTGTATCAGTGCCGCATGTTTTGTTCTGGAGAGGCCTCACTCCAAGAGGATCGGACTCGCACTTATATTATCTATTCTAGTGACTTTGAAGGGGATAGTGGGGCTTGAGATATTCGATCCCGATATGTGTAGGGACTTTGTTGTTATGACTTAGTATGTATTGGGTTACTGTTGAGCGAAAAAATTTAACTCATTATTATATTTAGCGCTCAGGACTTGGTGATAGGAAAAGCGCATTGATATATATATATATATCCTTTAGAGATGTGGGAGTTGAGAGTTATACCCATATGATTGGGGACGGGATTTTGAGAATCCCGATTGTATGTATTCGCGGTTTATGGAATGTGATTACCATCAATGCTGAACGATAGTGCAATTGACAAAATGTTCTTTATTAAGTGTAATTATGGGAAGAGATGTAACTTTTCAGTCAAGAGACGGAATAAAGGGGTACATGCTATGGACGGAGGGCCTAAAGGATTTCGATAACCGATGATGCTAGGTAGTAGTGTATCGCAGGGGTTCCTTGTTTGGATTTCGCTTGGCGAGACATCCCACGTATGAAACTTAGCGTAAGGTTGGAAGTAGGAAGATGTTTGGTCATTAGTCTATGAGTTTAGTACCTCGGTTGTAATAGGAGTAGGTAATTATATCTGTAAATTAGAAGTTAAATTATGATTTAAGGCCAGTGGAGCCGATTGGGTGGTAAGAAAGCATTGAAAGTTTGTCTTATCACGACGAGTTGAGGGGTAGAACGATGATAAAAAGGATTTAAAAACTTCAATTTTTGGGTAATTGAGAGTACCCAAGTGTTGTAAGCACGTTGTGAGCACAAGGAAAAGAAAGAATTGGGTGTTATGTGTGAAGCGTATGTGATGCTTACGCTAGTATGCACGGTTTATAGGGTGTGTGGGAATCCTGGTTAACTGATGTTAGAATCGTCCGAGTTGTAGGGTTGTGGGAATAGATGTGTGGAATAAATGTTTGTGGGATTAACATAACGAAGTGGAAGTGGTAGGGTCGAGTGAGCTCCGTGTGAAAGACGATAAATCCATATATTTGTATTCAGAGTAGCACACCGAATCTGGTTGGAAGGTTGTGGGAAGCCATTTAAAAAGGGGTATTCCTTGAGAAGGGTAGAATTTAAATTATTATGATGAACACTCGGAGCGGAGTTGAAATTAGTCAAATGTTGAGAGTGACCAACGCGTACAAAGAGTGAAGATGTTAGTATGGTATAAAAAGTTCCGGAAGTGTACATCATTGAGAAAAGTGCATGGATCGGAACTTTCAGTATACGCAAAGGAAATAAGGGGAGTATTAAGTGTCATTTAATGTGAGACATAACATGTAGAAGTCGATGTCGAGCGGGACATATTGAGTTGTCTCCGCAGGCACTATTCATAAATAAAAATCGGTTAGAACAAGAGGAATAACCAAAGAATTTTGGGGCTATCAACAATTCCTATAATGGAAGAGGCTGGTAAAGTCGGAAAAGTTTCTTGGATGAGTTGACAACCTCAAGGTAACATCAAGAGTTCCTTCGAACGTGTGGAACAAGATATCCAAGAAGGAAGTGATTGACATTCCTTTGGGGTGAGTTACAATATTAGATAGTGTGCCCCAGTCTTTCTTAGAAAGGGAGAATCGCGCTGGTACGTGGTCCTACACAATATTTTTCTGAATTAGGATAAGATTTTTGAATCCCACCTTTAATACGGGATTTCAGGAAGCAGTGGGGATATCGTTGGTGATTAACCATTAGTGGAGTAGTCTGAAAGTAATTTTTGATTCATTATGATTGTTTCTTTTCTACAACGGTTATAGTTAGCAAGTGGAGTATAGTACGGTAATTGGGGGAGTATATTACCTAATGGTAGGGTTCCGTGGGAGCAATCGTACCCGTGTATTGTCAACAAGATGCTTATTGAGGTTTTAGTGGGGAAAAACCTTAACTTTTCTCACTCTGAATGTTAAGAGATGGGCGGATAATCAAAATTTTGGATTGGTTGAGTTAGAGTCTGACGACTATGGTGGAATTTCACAACTGTTTTAGGCGAATAAAGTGGTCAAATATTCGTATGGTTTCTCTCAGAATGAGAGTTTTGTGTTTAGATAAATCCGAGTAGTTCTTAGGTAATGAGGTGCGGCCTCCCAATGATATTGAAATAATAAGGAATTAATAATGTATAGGCATGTCTTATGCGAATGTTGTTGGTTAAAATCACAATGATAAGTGTCTTTAATGAGAGTGTTAAACAAGCTTGTTGTGAGGCGGGGGCTATAGTGATTGACAGCCTTACTATGTAGATAGTTTGCGTATTGATAAGGTAACCATAATTTTTAATACAAGACGAGACAACTTGTATTTATTTATTTTGTTGTATAGAGCTTTGGAGATTTAGTTTAGTTATATTTATTCCAGAGAATTTTGTTGTATTAATTTGATGAGATTGAGATTTGTAGTTCTCTTTCGATGTTGTGGAAATTAGATGCTCTATACCTTATTACAGATTGTACAAGATATGCCTTATTTTCTGAATTTCGGGACAAAATTTTGTTATTAGGGGGGAAGTATGTAATACCCCATATTTTTATGGCTTCTAAATTTAGGGATTTATTAAATTTAATTGTGATAAATTAATTTAATATTAATTCGAAAATTTGTTTTAAATGTTACTAGCGTGACGAGAGTTAGTAATTATTGGAAAATTATTGATTTGTTAAATATTACTTATTGTGTAGAGTAATATGTAGAATTGAATTTATTAAAATTATCACGAGGGAATAATATGATAATTATGGGAATTAAGTCAGGACGCGCCTGTGTCGTGTTGTTATTAAATTATTATTATTAAAAGTGAATAAATTATAAGTCACCTGTATTGTCATTTCGAGTGAGCCAATGTGTCCGGAAGGGTAGAGATAGTCAAAATAATGTACCCTGGATTTTAGTTTGGGTCTCAGTACGTTTTTAAGCCCAATTGGCATACTGGGATGGTATTTTAGACATTTTACATTTTTGGGTGATTAAACCCACTAATTTCCTAAGGATAAATTTGCCTTTAGGTGTTGCCTTCTAGGGTTAACAAAAACAAAATCAAGGAACGGCCATTAGAGAAGGGTTTGGAGGGCTTTCGAAGCAAGTCAAGGCTAAGAACGTGACCGTTTACACCGCCACCACAGCCAAAGCATAGATCGCGCGACAAGGAACACAACCATACCACTTTCGTCCACAAATCAGAAACACAAATTCCACGAAAGTATTTATCTTAATTTATTTTAGTTAATATTTCAATCATGTTAGTCTAGGGCTATTTAGAATATGTTTCATGGAAGAAATTTTAATTTTAAAGATTTCAAATCGTATGTTGTAGAGGAAGTAGACGTATTCTGGACATCTAAATCACATGTAGAGGATAAGCCACGAAATTGTATGGGTTTAGAAGTAGTAAATCTGGGAAATATTTGAAAGAAGGGAAACTAAAAGAAAATTAGGTTTCGTATAGTTTATATGAATTTTACCCCATTAAACCATGATAGTTGATGAATTTGGACATGTTTTACATAGAAAATCTTGATGTTAGGTATATGGTACTTGTAGTATTATTAATTCAGAGTTTGGGAGTTATTAATGGAGATTTGGTTGAGGTTGTAGAGGTAAACTCGTGATTGGAAAAGAGCATGTTTTGTCATAACTGCTTGATCGATCGATCGATCAACGATCAATCGATCGACCCCCTTACATCGATCGATAAACCCCTCCTGGAAAACTACCTATTTCTCGTCCGATGGTTTAATCCGGTTAAAATGCATAGGAACCGTTAATTATTATTGTTGGGGTATAATAGGATATAGAGAAGACCAGTAGGGTCTAGGTAGTTCTGTGGAGTGAAATTTAATGTAGGGTGAGATTTTGGGTTAATGAGGAATTATTCATGTGTATAAGAAAACATGTGTACGTTTAATAAAAAGATCAAGGCTCGTAAGGGAGTTAGACGAGATGGTAAGTGAGTGTATACCTACTAAAATTATACTTAGAATACTCCGAGATAGGATAAGTGAGTATGAAGTGAATTATAAATGAGAATAAAAATGACCAGTCCGTTATGGGAAATAATTGAGTAAAATGTGTAAATGTGAATAATTATAATTATGGGTCGTGGGTGCACCTAATTTAGAAATGTGGATATTAATACATATATCACTATGTGATTGTGCGTATATTGAATATTTGTATAAAAATCATACTCGAGCTACTTGCTATCACGGGGGTTTTCACGCCGAGACAGTCTTATCTCGATTGGGCCTTTATTGGGGATATTGACTCATACCCTAGAACATAGGATTCGTTAGTACAGGCTATCTGATTGATAGTCAGGCGGTCCTAAGAGACGTGAGGGAATGTGCTAACCTCTTAGTGATTTGTAACTATGCTTCGCCTCCAATTGTATGTGTTTTATGTTAATACAGTTCGAGAGTGATTCTGAACTAGTATTTCCCTTAGTACGAGTGATACGGAGACTCGATAGTAGAGTATGCCAGCACCATAGAATTTATGTGGGGTGAAGATAGTATATATATTAGATGAGTGTCTAATATATATATATATATATATATATATATATATATATATACACACACATACTAGGGTATGTCAGTGCCTGAAGGCACGCTTAAAATTTTGAAAAGCATAAAATCGTGCCTTGGTGTGATGGCAAGTTACCTCGCCAAAGCTATGATTGGTCTAGGATATACCCATGCCTGAAGGCACGATAATTTTTGAAAGTGTACATCATTGATAGAATCATATATCATGTTTAGTTCGCCACATATAATTTTTTTTTAAAATAACCTATGATACGAACCTATTAGTTTAAAAAGTTGATGAATTATTCCATTATTTATGAGAAAATCCATCCTATTTAAAAATAAAAAAAAATCAAAATGTTGCTTGCAGCGTGATTTTTTACACTAAGTTGTGTGGTATTCATGTAAAAATTGCCACTCGTGTTGGTCGTATCATATGTATTTGTCGAAATTATAACAATAGTGACCTATGTTACTACATGAACCTTTATATTATTCATAGATATATACCAAGACATGTATTCATCCGATTTAAAAATTATAACAACCAATCAAAGATATGTACTTTTGATACCTAAACATGTCCACACATTATATTAAATGCTCATGACCAAAATCTTTATTTCGAGGTCTTAAATTTAATTGGTATTTTGAATTTGACCAAGTAAATAAATCATAGCACGTTCTAAACAATAAAGCTAAAATGAATACAAACCAACATAAATTACAAAAAAATGTACAGTTTTCCATGAAATTTAATAAGACGCCAAAGGCTATATTAATATTAACTGTCCGCAAAACCTCATTTGATTTTGTTCGTACAACCTCGCCCTCGTAGAGAATCATTGGGTACTGAAATAAAACAATGAAGATTTATTAGGAAAACAAAAAAAATCTTCAAAAAATAGGAAAGTTTAACAAAACAACACTTGTGAACTGTTATTTATTCCGTGGAGATACATACTTATCACTAAAAAAGAAACTGTTAAAAAATGGTATATGATAGTTTCTTCACCCACATGTTATCTATTCACTACAAACATAAAAAAACGTTTCATTCACTACAAACTTAAACAAACTCGGAAAGTGCAAATTTTAACACCAGTATCATGAGCATAGACAAATAGATGCTTTAAAAAATGGTACACGTTAAAAAAAAGCTCATGGATAAAAAAATAGTAAAAAAATATGGCATTAAAGCATAGTGAAGCAAATGCCTTGAAACACCAAAGAATAAACTATTGTTACGCAAGTACTGCCCAACACCTCACCATTAAAGTTATTATGCATAAATATCAAGCAAAAGCAGTGCACATTACCTCAACTTTTACACCGCTGTCATAATCAATATATTGAAAAAAGGATTTGTTGAATAAATGAAAACAAAATTAAAAAAACAAAGCATTGAACAAATAAATATCTCAAAAGACCAACATTCATATTTTCAGATCTCAAAGAGAATAGAAACCTCCAAAATCCAACACAAACTGAATCATCATTCAAAACAAAATACTGAGACTATTACTCCACTACTAAACCCGTAACAAACATCAAAATCCCCCAAAAGGAATTCAAGAAATAAGATATTGTAAGTAGGTGTAGTATTTTTTTTTCCATCTTCGAAAATGGATGTTCTTCGCTCCCATAAATCCCCAGACTCCGCCGGCGAACTTCATAGACTCCGCCGGTGAACTTCATAAATCCCAACCTTCTCCGCCGGTAAACTTCATAAATCCCCAGACTATGTCGGCCTCCCAACTTCTACCATTGGCATGAAAAGATCTTCGGCTTCACACCCACACCGTTGGCGTGAAAAGATCCTCCACAACCTCTACGTATTTCCTCCTCCACCCACACTCACAGCTGTAATATCTCTCCTTACCTCCGTTACATATCTCCTCAGCTTCTTTGGCATAAACTTCGTACATTATTTTATTTCCAAATCATATGATACATATGACCATGATCAAGAAACCTTGCCTATAAAAGAACCATGTAATTTACAAAAACAGTAGTGTTTCTTGCTTTAGAGAGAGATTGTAAGTGTAGAGTTAATACACCCACCAACAAAACTGAATGAAAAATTACCAAATGAGAAAGAAACTCACCAAAAATATTGCAATCTCTGCAATACAAATCAGCTATCAATGGAACCTTAAATCCTATATCAAACCTCCAAAATCCAAATCAAAGAAACTGGGTCAAATATATACCTAAAGAGAAAAGTTGTTGGTCAAGTATATACCAAAAGAGTAGAAAAGTTATTACTGAACAACTTTTTGTTGTTCGTTGGAGGATGAGGAGTGAATAGGGGCTGAATAGTTAATGGAGGAAAAAAACTGATACCATAGTTGATGTAGGCTGAAGAAATGGAGACCAAAAAAATCAATGACCGGTTTGTGAACTGAGAGAGAGGGGGGGGGGGGGACTTAACTCTCTTTGTTGAAAATGAAGATGTTCCCTTCTCTCGAGCCTTGTGCCATGTTGAGTCAGGCGTGTGTCCTTTATTCCAGGAAATCATTTGCATGTATTATATAAAAGTTGACAAAATTACCCATTTTCCATTTCCAGATATCCCACTAAATACTTGCCTCTTAGCCTCTGGCCCTTACACGACTTTCATCACGTGTATTAAGTGGAAGATTTCGTAATATAAAAAAATTAGCAAGGGAATTATTCCATATTCAAACATAAATTCACATGAACGGTCGACAAAACCTACACAAAATAAATTACCTCGAGCCTTGTGCTCAGATAATGTGTAAATGACTTGTTTGATAAAAGTGTCCTCTCCGTGCCAAAACATTCACAATCATTATATTTAAATACGTGGCAAATTGTAGGTTTGATTACTTTCATAAGCGAACATAAGTGATTTTCACTACAATACCCTCAATTTTGAATTGAAGTATAAATTTGATGAGTAAAAAAGAGGGGGAAATTAAAAGATTGAGGGACAAAATATGGAATGTAGGAAAAATTTATATGAATGACATCATTCATCAATCTTATGACATACATAAGTTTTGTAACTTATTATATATATATATATATATATATATATATATATATATATATATATATACACACACACTTAAGTATGGGAACTTTCTATTGTGCATAAAAGTAGTTAAGTTATCAATAAATGCTTCAACTTTATTATAAGTGTTCGGAAACTTTATAACGGTAATAAGTGGTTCCAAATAACGTAAGAAATTTTTAAGAGAATGGTTTTCTAAAGTAAATATCATAACATTTCTTTTCATGTGATAAAACCTTATGGAGGATAAGTTGGATCAACTTATAAGATTTATTAGTATGGTAGGCGTGCATATTAGATGAGAGGTGAGAATTCTCAAGAGAGTGTCACATACTAACCTGGTTGTTGCATTAGCTGGTAACCATTTTAAATACTTGCTAAACTATTTTAAAACTGTTTTACACTCGGGATCTGACCAGTTTCTTATCTTTTTCTCTCTGTTGTATATATATGTATATGTATTACAGGTTTGCATAGGTTCTTTGTATTGGACGCGCTACCGTTTATGTGGGAGTTGCAGGCCTTTGTTTTAGACGACCTCTTCATTGATCCAATTCCTGTTTTAGTTCTTCATAGTTAGGGCATGTGTCGCCCATTTCCCTATTCAGTTTGGTTATGTCAGAGATCTATGTTCACTTTTATTTTCAGTATTCAGTACTCCTTGGGAGTTAATTATTGTCAGTATGGTTTCATTTATAGTTTTAAACTGGTTTGGCTTATCTGGATGGTTTAAATTCTTGGGTGTTATTGCCATCCTTAGTATTTATGTGATTCTTAAACTATTGGTTGTTAATAAGGATTACATATTTGGATTCAATAAAATAGAAATAAAGTTTTAAATTGTTTTGATACTTAGCTTAATTATTTAAGGTGTTTAAATTGGTATATTTTATTTTACGATAGTGATGCTAAGAATGAACCAACTGTTCAACTTGATTTTAATTTAATAAAGGACTGATTGCCCGGTATTTAATTAGGCAGGATGTCACATAGTGCACATTAGAGGAGGGGTGAGGATATTCCCAAGGGAGTGCGACACTAACTAAAATATGAAGAGCATGCGTGCATATTTATTACTGCAAGTTAATAAATTGCTAAATGTTTTCCAAATGTTTTGAGTACTAACCCTTGCTATAAAAACTTTTAAAAACCTTTTAGGTGTCTATCCAGAGGGACGCCAGACTTGACTCATTCCAGGAATCTTTTGTTGCAGCACATGTGGATGTTACGGGAATTTGATAGGTGCTTCGTTCTTTTCATTTCTAGTGTAGAAATTTCCTATCAGTTCCTCGAGCATGTCGCTCACTGTTTTATTCAGTACTTATATCAGACTTGTTGAGATTTATTACTTGTCTTTACTTTTGTTGGATTTGAGCCGATGGTTTATTCGGTCAGTTATTTAGATGTGAACGGTGGATTTTAGTTAATTGTGATTGTTTAAATTATTTTGTTTCCGCATGAGTATTTCATTAAATTAATGAAAGATAAAACTTGGCACCAGTCTAATTTTCTCACTTAGGTGGTTAGTAATTAAAAAGGCGACAGTGATGCTAAGAATGAACCAACTAAGAAACCTGTTCTAATTTAATTTAGGACTGATCACCCAGGGTTAATTAGGCGGCGTGTCAGAGTTCGAGTGACATATTTGATAAAGTTTGCGTCTGAATTCTCATTAGTAATCTCATTCGAAGTTTCATTTGAACATTGTCGTTTGAACGACATTGAAAAGTCATTCGAATGATCGACCTCATTTTTTGACACTTTTCTTAAAACCTTTCCACTTTCCCACTACTTCCACTTTCTTTTTACCTATTTAAAAGAGGTCTGGAATGGATTTTCCAGTAGAAATCTTGAGAGTTTCTAAGTGTTTGAGAGAAAAAATCATTCATCCAAAATTTCCATTTATGTGATAAGTTTTTAAGAACATATTTCTACCAAAAACACATGTTTACACCCATGTTTTAGTTTACATATATATATATATATATATATATATATTCTTGGAGATTGTTTGACACCAGGTTCTTCTCTACCCATCAAAGGAGAAAGCCTGGGTTTCTTCTCTACCCAAAAGGAGTTCATTTTTGTTGCAGCGTGCTCATGTGATGAAAGGCACCGTGTGTGGGTTGACAGTAGCCATGACCCATTGGTGGATTCCAAGACTTCGAAGGACTCTAAAGTTTTTGACTAGGCGGAGGTTGAAGAACGAGGGAGCGTCAAGGCTTTAAAGGCAAGTCATTGTTGTAAGTTTTCTCTTGTTGTGTCTTTTGTAACTTTACTAGACCTAGTGGACTTGTAGGCTGGTCCGTCTGAGGTATTTCTTGTTGTGGTATTTCCTCGTACATCGCGCATTGTGGTTATGATTGTTTATTTTATCTTACAAAATCACCTAGATGCATGTGTAGGTTAAAAAAATAAAATTTGCCTTAAATCACAACTTAGTATAATTTGGTGCTTATTAAATTTGGGTAATGTTTAAGTTAATTTAATTCAAGTTGCAAACTTTAATTTGTCAGAAAGCATGCTTAGTTTGTTTAGCATAAATTCCTACTTCAATTGAATTAATGTTGTTTAATTGAGATTAAAAGAAAATTTCAAATATGTGTTTTTGTTGTTTGACTTAATTTTAATTTTGGAAAAATTAAAATTTGTGGACTTTAGTTGCTAAATCAAAAAGAAATTTTAATTTGGAATATATTGTGGACCATCTTTACTTGGTAATTTAAAATTGGGGTATCATAGCATATGCTCTAAGAAAATACCCCTCTCAGATTGGTATCAGAGCGGGAACGCTAAATTATCATGTTAAGATCCTTTGTCTAAATTTTTGCTTTAAAAATGGAAAATTCACCATTTTCAAAATTCCCTGTTTTTATGGTTCCAACTATGCGTATTGGAAAGCGCGTATGAGGTCAGAACTTAAGTCCTTAGGTGAGAGGGTTTTGCAATTGGGAGTTAATGGGCGGTCCCCACCTATGTGTCTACATAAAAATTTGCGTATTCTTAAACATGTAGAAAGATGGAGCAAAATGATACGAAAGTAGATAATTTTAATTAGCATGGTTTAAATGCTCTTTTTCGTGCGATCACACTGGATGAGTTCTGTCGGATTATGACCTGTGAAACATCTAAGGAGGTATGTGATATTCTTCAACTCACCTATGAAGGTGCTAGTGTCATAAAAGCTTCGAAAGTCCAAAACCTCACCACTCAATTCTAACCCATTAGAATGCTAAAAAGTGAGAAGTTTTATATATTTTATGCTATACATTTCGACATTGTTAATTCATCATTTAACTTGGGAGAAAAGATACCCAACAACCATGTATTAAAGAAAATTTTAAGGTCATTACCCGATAGATTTATTTCTAAAGTGACCATTTTAAGTTATTTACCCACTTTAGCATCTATGAAACTTGAAGAGATTGTAGGTGACTTACAAACCTATTAAATTAACATGTTTACCTCCAAGGATGAAAAGAAGAAAGATAAGGGAATTTCTTTGAAAGCCCGAAAGGAGGAAAAACAAGTTTCGAATGATGAGAGTGATATCGACTCTGAGGATATGGATATGTTTGCTAGGAAGTTTAGAAAATTTCTTAAGTTTAATAAACACAATCTTAAAAAGGATTTTAAGAAATTTAATAAATCTAAGCCTAATAAATCCGAGACAATCCCTAAATATCGTAATGAAGACCTTAATAGGGAGGAGTCGAATAAGTGCTTTGGTTGGGATGGTTATGGTCATAGGGAATTTGAATGTACACTAAACTAAGGAAGGAGGGCAAGAGAACAATTTAATATAATCCCACCCTTAGTGATGGGGAAAAGGAATAGGGACCCGATTCCCCCATTGAGCACAACTTTATCGCATTCGTGGCAAGTTATATGAGCATTGATAGTGAATTTTCCCATGAAGATATTCTTTTACATAACACTTCCAAGGCCATTGTTTGTTAATCCTATGATTTTGATGGTCTAGAGAGTGGAGTAGAAAGTGAGAGGAAAAATAATAAGAGGAGGAGGAGAGTGAGCTTTAAGTAGCCTTTTGAGAGTTGTATTACGAATCGATAAAATTAAAAATGACAAACTTGAAGTTAAAAGGTTGTTTGAGAGAACGTGCCAAGGTTAATAATGAGAGTGCTTTAGTGGAAGACCTTAAGACATGTCAGAGGGATCTTCGTGAGAAGTTGAGTACGTTGAAGGTGAGAGAGATATCCTTACATGTTTAATGGAGGTTATGAAGAAAGATATTCTTGGGTTTGAAGAGAGTAGGTGTTTACTTGAGTCTATAATTTTAGAGTTAGAAGCGAAATTAAGAGATTCAAGGAGGGTCAAATTTGATTTGGAGTGTAGGTAAAAAAAATTAGATAAAATCTTAGGAACCATCCAAATCAAAATTGACACGTGTGATATCGGCTTTGATACTCAAAATTCTTCCAACAATAAAGCCAAAAATGTGTGTTTGAGAGAATCGTCTAGGGACACTTTAAGAGGTCAATCCTTTGTTACTACTTTTTCCTGGGTCTTTACTTGTACACATTGTCGTCGAAAAGGTCATCTTAGGAAAGTTTTTTTTTATCTTAAAAATGGTCTAGGAAGTCCAATGGTAAAGTCACGAAAGTCACTAAATCCCGACAGCGTCACGCTTCACTAATTTGGGTTAGGAGATCCGATTTGGCAGCTTTACAAGATAGGATTTTTTATTCTCATTTGCTTACTTGTGATACCTCCATTGCTAAATCTAAAGGTTGAATGTGTTAGCTTTGTTTACATACACTATCTTTTGTGATTCATGATAGATATTTTCTAGTTGTATGTTTGTTTATCATTTGTAGTCATTACTTCATCATATATGTAGTGCTAGAATTATAGCTTGTGTATCTTTTGTATTTAAGTTTTATTTATTGTGTCTCATTGAAAAATACAATAATATTTTGTTTTATTTTGAGTTGAAGTTTTTTGTGGTTTTTAAAATTTTTTGAAAAACTCAAAAAGATTTTCTATTTTTGTGTATTTTAGTTTTACACATTTCATGTGGCACATACTTGTGTTTGAATCCTATATCAATTCCACTTCCATGTGGCTAGAACTTTTGGTTAAGATTTTTAATCCTTAAAGTGTTCTTTATCATGCTTGCCTGGAGTAGTTTGAGTTTGTCTTGCTTAATGAATTCTCTTTGTATATGCCTCGATTCACACATGCACGAGCTCATTTGAAATTTAACTTCACATATATATTTAAGCTAAGTGAGATGTTCCCCTATCAATTTAGTCATCTAGATATTGCTATGACTATGGAGGATTTGTTCATGTAATAATCGTTTCTCAGATTTAAAAAAATAGAAAAAAATTTATCCGGTGTTATTGTGTATCAATGGAATTGGGATGCGAAAGATAAAATTACTTTTCATGAAAATCCACCATTGAAATTTGGCCTAAAAAATGTGTCATACAAGAAATTATACAAGGCCTTCATTGTTTAATTGCTATGTTCATAAAGAAAAGAAAATTAAAAAGAATATTTATGAGGAATTTTGATAGGATATATCAACGGGTTTGCAAAAGGACAATGTATCGTAGTTATGTTATCTTTGTCATAACTCTATTGGTTTGTAGAATCATCAAAATTTTAGGCTTGTGTGCATTGTGTATGTTTGTTCCGTGAGTTCACTTTATCTTGTTACATGAGGCTATATTTAAGTTAGATAAAGTTTTGCAATCAAATGAGAGCTCCATGAACATGTTTAAGTGATTGGGCTTTAATTCTTTTGTTGCGAGTTCACAACCCTTCACTTTCGTTTACCATATGCATTTAGACAAATTTTTTCCATATAAGTATGGGAAGCTTAATGTATTTTGTGTCTTGTGTGGTGTTTATACCTACGTATATGTGTGTGTGTGTTATTCGTATCTTTCGTGTGTATATATATATAATATTTTGTGTTTTAAGGCTTTGCCTTAGAATTTAATTCATGTATGCACCTTGTTCAAATTAGTATCCATCTTGTTGCGACGTTTGTTTGATTTCACATGCTTATGTTTAGTACATCTTAGTTGGTATCATCTTTTTTGCATTGTAGTTGGTATCTATTGCTATTTTGTGGATTAGTTGATTTTCATTATTGCCAATATGCTTTAATGCTCTTGTCACTATATGTCCCATTACATGTTTAACTTTTTTTTTCCTTATTACATATCCCTTGTTTAGTTTAGGGAGAGTATTTTCTTTAATTGGAGGGAAAATAAGTTATTTTATTCTTAACCTTTGTCTATTCCTGAACAAAAAGGGTAAAAATGGTATCTAAACCTTTTATTTTTGGACATCTAACTTAGGGGGAGACGCGTCCTTCTTAGGTATGAAATATTAGATAAGGGGGAGAATTTATTTTATGCACTTTAATTTGTTATATTCTCTATGCGTTGGATGGTTTGTTTAAGTGTGCAGGATTTTATCCATAACGACAAATTTGTTAAAGCGACAAACCTTCTATGTGTTGAGTAAAGCATTCTATTTTGGGTGGGATTGTGTCTAGATGTGCTTGATGGCCCATAGGATTTTTTATGTTCGATTTTGTCACGGAATAGCCAAAGGGGGAGATTTGTAAGAACAAATTTCCAATTGAGTCAATTTGTAGTGTGGCTTAATTCCAGACAAGACTATTTGAGTCGTAGGATAGAGGTTGTCCCTTCAAGCCTGTGACGTTGATGTTAAAGTCACGTGGCCTAGCCAAAGTGAAGATATCATTGCTGGTTTCAAGTGTCATGTTTAGCGTCATGAATATTACATCATTCTAAGGTCTCAAAGGTATGAATGCATTAGTATATATATATATATATATATATATACATATATATGGACTTTGGAAATTTATTTTGGGTGTAATTTTTGTTAACATTATTTCAAAAATTTGGATTTATAATTTTTTAAAAGAAAAATTAAGTTTTCTGGAATGCCATCAATAAGTCGTTCGAACGACCTCGTTTGAACGAGATGCCTGTTCGTTCGAATGACAATCAAACGAGATCATACGATTTTCCCTCTGAATTGTCGTTAGAAGTTTCATTTGAACAACATATCTAACGAAGTTTGGCTCTAAATTCTCGTTAGTAATCACGTTCGAAGTTTTGTTTGAACATTGTCATTCGAATGATATTGAAAAGTCATTCGAATAACCGACGTCAGTTTTTGACAGTTTTGGTCGAAAACTTCCCACTACTTCCACTATCTTTTTACCTAATTAAAAGAGGTCGGGAATGGGTTTTTTAATAGAGCTTTTGAGAGAGTTTCTAAGTGTTTGAGGGAAAAAATTATTCATCTAAAAGTTTCATTTATGTGTTAAGTTTTCAAGAACAAATTTCTACCAAAAAACAAATGTTTACACCCATGTTTTAGTTTGATCCAAAGTTCATATATATATATATATATATATATATATATATATATATATATATTTTCTTAGAGATTATTTGGCATTAGGTTCTTCTTTACCCATCAAAGGAGAAAGTTTGGGTTTCTTCTCTACCCAAAAAGGAGTTCATTTTTGTTGTGGCGTTCTCATACGGTGAAAGGCACCATGTGTGGGTTGACGGTAACCAGGCCCCATTTGTGGATTCCAACACTTCGGAGGACTCCGGAGTTGTCGACTAGGCAGAGGTTGAAAAACGAGGGAGCATCAACGCTTCAAAGGCAAGTCGTTGTTGTAAGTTTTCTCTAAGCAACGAGGGTTTTCGGAGGTTTTTCTCATGATGGGTTTTCCTCGTACATCGTGCCTTGTGGTTTTGATTCTTTATTTTATATCGTAAAGTCACCTAGATGCATGTGTAGGTTAAAAAGATAAAATTTGGCTTAAATCATAACTTTAGTTTAATTTGGTGCTTATTAAATTTGGGTAATGTTTAAGTTAATTTATTTCAAGTTGTAACCTTTAATTTATCAAAATGCATGCTTAGTTTGTTTGGCATAAATTTCAACTTGAATTGAATTAATGTTGTTTAATTGAGATTAAAAGAAAAATTCAAATGTGTTTTTGTTGTTTGATTTAATTTTAATTTTGAAGAAATTAAAATTTGTTGACTTTAGTTGCTAAATCAAAAAGAAATTTTAATTTGGAATATATTCTGGACCATTTTTACTTGCTAATTTGAAATTGGGGTATCATAGCATATTCTCTAAGAAAATATCCCTCTCAATAGATTCCGTAACTGACAAAACTACGTCATTTTGGGGCGTGATAGTGGGAGGAAATCGATTTGGCCCCCCAGTGCTGCCCAGTTTGGATTGTTTTTTATGGATTTTTTTGAAAAAAAAATCCAGGTTAGTTTAAGATATCCATGAAAGAGTTAGGACACTTGGGAATGACTTTAGAATATTATAAAATACCTTGGGCTGATTGGGGTATATTAGGCATTACGTTTAGAGTATCTGGGGAGAATAAGTCCTCGGAGAAACTTAATAATGAATTCAGGATGAAATTTAGTAAAAGAGGAATACGGGTTGGTTGATAATGGTTACGTTTTCATAATACTAAATAGGTGATAATTTAATAATGAGAGTAGAGATTTACACTCGATAGTTTAAGCTAGTGCTACGAGTGACATGCACGGTGAGTTGGGTTATTGATAAAATATATATACGCGTTTTGAGACAATGTATGTATGTGAATATATCTGTGTGCTATATATATATATATATATATATATATATATATATATATATATATATATTGAAGATAGCACTCTAGTGCTATCAGGGAGGTTGCGCGCCGTGGGTGATCTCGCTTGGCGAAATCCCGCAGGTGTAGTATCGAACCCAGGGTCATAAGGTCATGCATGCCCACCCTATGTGAGTTTGGAACTATAGTGAGGTGATTTATGTTTATGATTCACTAGTTTAGTACTATGATTGCCTCCAATACGTGCACAATTTTGGGTTTCGCTGGAGACATCCCAACCTGTTAGTCCATGATGATGTGTGTATACCCAAGATCAGGATAGCCTCTCAGATATCCGCATCCTGAGAATGATTTATTCGAAGGGACATTAGCTATATATAAAGTGAGTGATATATATTTATGTATACTTGATGTGATAGGAAAAAAATTACATATATAATAGTGAAGAAATTTATATACAAGCATAAGACACCAAAGTGTGAATATTCGGTTAATAACTAGTGGAAGCTATTTGTAATGATTACAACGATTATAATTGATAATTATGTTTGAATCATATATGCAAAAAATAATTGTGTAAAATACGTGTAACATAGGGTAGAATTAGAATGTACGGGTATATGGAGTCTAGTTAGGCTGGGTAGAATAACAAAGATTTTAATATGCATACATTAGGTGCGCACTATATTTGAGAGGTGGGGAATATCTCATGTGAGTGTAACACCGACTTAAATATGGAAGGTCGTACCGCTTAATTGGTAATGCATCTTAATTACTTGCAAATATTTTTAAAAGGTTTTTGTAATACCCCGTATTTTTTATGCTACATTAATTTGGGGATTTATTAAATTTAATGTGAATTAATTATTTAATATAAATCCGAAAATTAATTATGTTACAATTATTAACGTGATGAGAGTTAGTAATTATGGGAAATTTGTTGAATATTACTAATGAGCAAAGTAATATATAATATTGGTTATATTAAATGTCACGAGTGAATAAAATGACAATTTGGGAAATTTGAGTCGGGACGCGCCCGTGTCGCATCGGGACTAAATATTGATGAATAAAAGTGAATATATTATACGTCGCTCGTATAGGTCATTTTGAGTGGGCCAAAGTGTCCGGAAGGGTCGAGATTGTCAGAAAAGTGTACCCGGGGGTTAAGTTTGGATCTCAGGGCGGTTTTAGGCTTAATTAGTACCCCGGGAGGGCATTTTGGACATTTCGCATTTTTGGGTAATTAAACCTACGAAATTTCAAGGGATATATCAGATGTATAAGGTTTCCTTCTAGGGTTAAAACAACCAAAGACAAGTGACGGCCATAGGAGAGGGAAGGAGAGAGCTTTCAAAGCAATCCAAGGCCCAAAATCCATCCGTTTGCACCGCCACCACCACCAACGCGTAGATCGCGCGACGGGGAACGCAACCACACCAAATTCGTCATCAAACCAGAACTCTAAAAATTCCAGGCAAGTGTTTATCTTGCTTATTTTTGTTAATTCATCACTCATGTTAGTCTAGGGATGATTAGGATGAGTTTATGGAAGAAAACCCAAATTTGAGATAGGAAATCGCATGTAGTAATGGTTTGAATGTTATTCTGGAAAACCCTTCACATGTAGAGGATTAAACCATGAAATTATGATGTTTTAGAAGAAGAAAATTCTGGAAATGATTGATTAGAACCATGTTAAAGAAATTCTAGGGTTCTTGAGATTTTTATGAAGGTTTTGCCTATAAATCCATGATTAGTGACAGAAATTTACATGCTTTACGTAGAAGATACATAAAATGAGATTATAATCTTAGTAGCACAAATTTTTGGGCGATTGGGAATGAAAAGTTTGGATTTGGAGGAGGTTATGTGATAGAACCCATAACTTATTAACGGTAGAATTCACCATACTTTTTTGATCGATCGAGCCAAGAGCTTCGATCGATCGAAGCTTCGATCGATCGAGCCCCAGACCTCGATCGATCGACCCCTTCCGGCAGACTTACATTTCCCTTTTTAAATTAGTTGAATTTAATTTAATGAGAAATAATTCTTGGACACCCTTATTAAAATATTTTGGGAGATGAAGAAGACCAGTAGGACTTATAAATAATTATGGGACCTTTAATGTAAGACAAGAGTTGTATTTTTGGGATATTTACATATAAGGGACGATGAAATTGTGTATTAAGGGGAAAAACACGTAAGATAGTTACGTTGGAAATTAGATGAGTGCCTACTGAATTCTACGCTTAGGAGGATAAAGTCCATGACTGTTACGTAATAAGTTGGAATGATCCCTCAAATCAAACTAAGAAATGAACGGTTATATGTGAAAACTTAATAATGAGATATGAGGACAAATGTCGTAATTATGGTATTTGAGATGTACCTAAATTGATATGGTAATATTAGTATAGTTATATGATTGTTGTTATACATATACTATCTATGTATGAAAATCATGCCCGCGCTACTTGCTATCCCTGAGGTTACCGCGCTGGGATAGTCTTATCTCGATGGGACCTTTATGGGGGATATTGACTCGTACCCTAGAAGATAGAAATCATTAGTACAGGCTATCGAATCGATAGTTCAGACGGTCCTAAGAGACGTGGGGCATGTACTATCCTCTTAGAGACTTGGAATCTATGATTCGCCTCAATATTGTTTGTGTATGTGTTAATACAGTTCAAGAGTGATTCCGAACTTGAATTTCCCTTAGTATGAGAGATACGGGGATTGGATAGCAAAGTATGCACGCACCATAATTTTTATGTGGGGTGCTGTTAGAATATATATATATTATACGAGTATGTAATATATATATATATATATATATATATATATATATATATATATATATATATATATATATATATATATGAAATTCTGAAATTTGGAACTATCTACTGTGTTATGATAAGTAAGACATGAATAATAACTTCGAATTGGAAATTCTTGTTTTGAAAAGTATAATATGACACTGAGAAACTTTATTAATAAATAAAGTTAAAATGAGAGCTTTGTTACTGAACGAAATTTTCCTCTTAAACAATTATATTGTTCAGTTTTAAATCTTACGATTAATCTAAGATAAGTTAAACCATTGGGAAGTTTAGTGCGATATAAGATCTGATAATCCGTTGGGAAGGTTAGTACGATAGGCGTGCACATTAGAAGAAAGGTGAGAATTTCTCAAGAGAGTGACGCACTAATATGTTGTTGCATTGGCCTGTAAACATTTTAAATACTTGATAAACGAATTTTAAATCATTTACACTATCGGGCTCTGACCCATTTCTATTTCTCTTTCTCTATTGTATATATATGTATATATATTACAGGTGCCCATCCACAGGGGCGTCTTGCATAGGATCCTTTGGAAGGAACGCACTGCAGCTTAGGTGGGAGTTGTAGGCCTCTTGCTTAGACGACTTCATTTATTTGACTCCACTCCTAGCATATTCATTTAGTGGGGCATGTGTCGCCCTTTCCATTATCCAGTTGTTCATTTGGACATTGTGATTCAGTTATTTCTAGTATTGTCACTTTGGGTTTTATTACTGTCTGGATGTTTTACTTTAAGTTTTTAATGTTGGGATTTAATTGTTGAATTTTTAAATTATTTCGATTATATGTTCCAGGATTATTGTGGTGTGATTCTTTAATGTTGAATTGTTGTAAAGATTTAAATCTTGGTTTATAAAATAAAATTTGGAAAGTAATGTTTAAAAATGGTTTTGACACTTAGCTTAATTAATTAGGGTGTTTAAATTGGAAAAGTTATTTTACGACTGTGATGCTAAGAATGAACCAGCTGTTCACCTTGATTTTAATTTAATAAAGGAGTGATCGCCCGGCATTTAATTAGGCGGGGTGTCACAGGTGGTATCAGAGCATCAGGTTCTAGTGTCCTTAGGATCTGTACGACTTATTTCGCTTTCAGCTTAATATTTTTTCTATAGAGCCCTATTTTAGGATTGTTGTATTCTTGCTTTTACGTTTACGTCTTCAGCTATTTGAGATTTGATAATAACTGTAGACTAATGAATTTCTTCACGTTTCAGATGCCTCTGAGACATGCACCAAAGCATAGGCGTGCCCAAGCCGAGCAGCCAGCAGCTCCGGCACAGGGTACGATGAATGCTAATGAGGTAGCCGCTATTGTTGCTCAGGCGGTGAATGCCGCGCTAGCAGTAGTTCAGCAGGCTCTACCCCAGATTTAGGCAGTGGCGCCAGTACCTGCACAGCTTCCATCTGCATGGGAGCGGGTTAGGGATGCTTTTCAGAAGGCGTATCCCCCTGAGTTCTCGGGTAGTTCAGATATCATCATCGTCAGCCAATGGAAGAAAGATATCCAGCAGCATCTTCGTAGGTATGAGTGCACAGACGTTCAGAAATAGTTATGGGCTTCCTTTAAGCTGGTGGGGGCCGCTTTGCAGTGGTGGGAGTCCACCACCACCTTGGAGGAGAGGGACACGATCCCAATTCAGTCATTTTTGGAGCGGTTTGACCGCAAGTACTTTCCACCCGCCGTGCAGACTGAGATGAGGCGGAAATTACTGAACTTGAAATAGGAGAATTCTACCGTTGCTGAGTATGAGGAGGAGTTCACAAGACTTCTCACCATAGTGCCAGATGAGGCACCTACTGAGGGTAAGAATATAATGTTGTTTGTGGACGGGTTAGCTTAGAGAATTCGTCACCACCTTATAGGGAATCTATCTCTGAGTACTTTCACTGATGTACTCAATGCTGCTTTACTACATTGCCAGGATCACCGCTTCCATCTGCAGGGAAGCAAGAGAGCAGGAGAGTCCGACCAGCAGGGCAGGACCGGGGGTAGTAGTACTAGTGGAGCACTGACATCTCAAGGACAGACTCATCAGTACAAGCAGAGTTCCCATTAGGGGGACCCTGCTAAGCTATTCCGTTCAGGTGATTCCAGGCAGGGATTTGGGGGTTTTAGGCAGGGCCAGCCTAATCAGCAGGGCCAACAAGGCCAACACCGATAGCAATAGGGTCAGCAGCAGGGCCAATAGGGCCAACAGTGTTTTCATCAGGTCTAACAGGGCCAGTGGCGGGGTGGTAACGGCCAGCAGGGCCGTGGTCAGCAGGGTCAGAGGGGAGGTAATTTCAAAGGCCGATGTTTTGGGTGCGGCAAGCATGACCATAGGCGCCAGGATTATCCAGAGGGAGAGAGGGCCCCATAGCAGCAGGGTTCCCATAACGAGCCATAGAGGCCACTTTTTCCAGCCACCCTCCCAGCCCCAGATCAAGTACCAGCCCTACCAGCCATTCCAGCAGCTCCAGTGCAGCAGGGGCAGTTACAGTATGGACGTGTCTATAACGTCCACCAGGCAGCAGCTCCACAGGCACCACCCGCGATTAAGGGTATGTTTCCTATCCATGGTACAATGGGTCGAGTTTTATTTGATACTGGGGCTACGCACTGTTTTATAGTTACGCATTTTACGAAGGCCTTAGGGTTGTTAGCCATAGCAGAGAGCACGGTGATGTGTGTAGAATCATCACTGGGGAGTGGGTCGCTTATTTTCTTTATATACCGGGGAGTGGGGGTAGAGATTGGTAGCTTGGTATTACCTGCAGACATGTTAGTCTTAGATATGCATGAGCATGACGTTATTATCGGTATGGATTGGCTCGCAGCTTACAGAGCCATGATTGATTGTTTCGGTGGGAGTATTGTCTTTGCCATTCCGGGGTAAGAGGAGTTTGTAGTGGCAATTCCTCGCCCAGAGGGAGGCTCGACTGCTCATTTATATTATATAGAGGAGGATACCTCTAAGGAGGTTGTGATTCCCTTAGACTCGATTCCAGTTGTTCGTGAGTATTCTGATGTATTTCAGAAGATACCAGGCCTACCCCCAGTCGAGAGATAGACTTTGTCATAGATTTATTACCGGATACTAGACCGATAGCACGCGCTCCATACCGTATGGCTCCGACAGAGATGCGAGAGTTACGAGATCAGATAGAGCAGCTATTAGGTCAGGGCTTCATTCGTAGGAGTACCTCACCCTGGGGCACTCCAGTCTTATTTGTGAAGAAGAGAGATGGTTCACTGAGTCTATGTGTGGACTACCGGGAGTTGAACAATGTCACGATACGGAATAAGTATCCGTTGCCTCGAATCGATGATCTGTTCGACCAGTTGAGGGGAGAAACTTTCTTTTCGAAGATATATCTGAGGTCGGGGGACCATCAGTTACGTATTAGGGAAAAGGATGTTTCAAAGAATGCTTTCTTGACGAGATATGGGTCCTAGGAGTTCAGGGTGATGCCATTTGGCCTCACAAATGCTCCAGTCGTGTTCATGGACTTAATGAACCGAGTGTTCAGAGAGTTCTTGGATCAGTTTGTCATCGTCTTCATAGATGACATTTTGATATATTCACGCTCCGAGGAGGAGCATGCCGAGCACTTGAGACAGGTTCTTCAGACTCTACGAGAGCATCAGTTGTATGCTAAGTATGAGAAGTGCGGATTCTGGTTGCGAGAAGTAAAGTTCTTGGGGCTTGTTGTTTCTGAGGAAGGGATAGCAGTTGACCCGAGTAAATTGTCAGCGGTGAGGGAGTGGGGACAGCCCACGACACCGACGGAAGTGCGTAGTTTCTTGGGGTTAGGCGGATACTACAGGAGATTCATACGGGGATTCTCCAAAATAGCGGGTCCATTGACGAACCTGACTCGCAAAGGGGTACCATATGTTTGGGATGATGCTTGTCAACTGGATTTCGACGAGCTGAAAGACAAGATTACTTCAGAACCAGTCCTTGCTTTACCGAAGTCGGGTGTGGGGTACCTGGTTTACACCGATGCCTCTTTACGGGGACTTGGGGGAGTACTTCAGCAGGAAGAAAAGGCTATAGATTTTGCCTCCCGTAGGCTTAAGCCGCATGAGAATAATTACCCCACCCATGACTTGGAGTTAGCAGCGGTCGTTTTTGCATTAAGGATATGGAGACACTATTTGTTGGGGGAGAAATTCCGCTTGTTCACAGACCACAAGTCACTGCAGTACCTGTTCACTCAGCGAGAGCTGAATATGCGTCAGCGCAGATGGTCAGAGTTTATGAAGGACTATCAGTTCGACATACAGTACCATCCGGGGAAGGCCAACGTATTTTCTGATGTGTTGAGCCGTAGGCCGGTAGACGATGTAGCGAACGTCTGGAAATAAAAGTGGAAGGAGTTGGGTCACCAGGACGCAGTAGCCCGTTCCTTCATATCTGTTATGACAATGACACCCGAGATTGTTACGAGGGTGATACAGGCACAGATCGCAGCCCGTTTTGCCAGGAGCAGATTGTACGACTTTTAGCTGAGGGTGCTGAGTCCTATTCTGTTAGTTCTGATGGGGGTTTGTGGTTTAATGGGAGATTGGTGGTTCCAGAAGGAGCAGAATTACGTCATGCAGTGATGACCCAGTCTTATGGGTCCCGATTTGCTGTACATCCTGGAGGAGATAAGATGTAACAGGATATAATAGGCAATACTGGTGGAGTGGGATGAAGAAGGAAATTGTTGAGTTCGTGTCCAAGTGTTCTACCGGCCACCTGGTAAAGGTGGACCATCAGAAACCGTCAGGGTTGCTTCATCCATTGGAAGTACCCGCGTGGAAGTGATAGAGTATTTCTATGGATTTTATTATAGGGTTGCCTACATCAAAGCGGGGCCATGACTCTATCTGGGTGATTGTAGACCGTTTGACCAGGGTGGATCATTTTTTGCCGGTGCAGATAGACTATACCATGGGTCAGTATGCTCAGTTGTTCATTGCTGAGATTATCAGATTACATGGGGTGCCCCTGAATATTGTGTCAGATAGAGATAAGATTTTCGTGTCGCATTTTTGGGAAAGCTTTCAGGAGGCTATGGGTACTGAGTTGAGATTGAGTTCAGCTTATCACCCACAGACAGATGGACAGACAGAGCGTACTAATCAGATGTTGGAGGATATGCTACGCATGTGTGTTCTTGATTTTGGAGGAGGTTGGGAGCCACATCTTCCACTGATAGAGTTTTCTTATAATAACTCTTATCAGTTCACGATTGGCATGGCTCCATTTGAGGCTGTGTATGGAAAGCCTTGTCGTTCCCCAACTAGTTGGCTCGAGGTGGGGGATAACAAGTTACTAGGACCAGAGGTAATTCAGGAAACCTCCGCGAGGTTTGAGATGATCAGGAGTCGCATTCGAGTAGCCCAGGACAGGCAGAAAAGCTACGCCGATGAGAAAAGGTACTTCCGGGAGTTTAATGTGGGGGACCAAGTATTACTACGTGTATCTCCTATGAAAGGAGTGATGAGGTTCGGGCAGAAAGGGAAATTGGCCCCGAGGTACGTGGGACCATTTCCCATTATCGAGAGGATTGGGCCGGTAGCATACAGATTGGGACTGCCAGAGCATTTACATCGCATTCACGATGTATTTCACATCTCGTCGTTGAGACGATATCTTCGGGATGATATGGCCCATACCCACATTGCGATAGATGAGGTAGACTTACAGCCTGACAGCTCTTACGAGGAGAGACCGTTTGCTATCCTAGACCATAGCGAGAGAAGATTGAGGTTGAAGGTAGTTCCACTTGTACGGGTCCAGTGGGAGCATCATAATGTGGAGGAGTCCACTTGGGAGCACGAGGCAGATATGCGAGAGAGATACCCAGACTTATTCTTACCAGGTACGCCTTATTTTTCGAATTTTGGGATGAAATTTCGTTATTAGGGGGGAAGTATGTAATACCCTGTATTTTTTATGCTATATTAATTTGGGGATTTATTAAATTTAATGTGAATTAATTATGTTATAATTATTAACGTGATGAGAGTTAGTAATTATGGGAAAATTATTGAATATTACTAATGAGCAAAGTAATATATAATATTGGTTATATTAAATGTCATGAGTGAATAAAATGACAATTTTAGAAATTTGAGTCCGGACGCGCCCGTGTCGCGTCGGGACTAAATATTGATGAATAAAAGTGAATATCTTAGAAGTCGCTCGTATGGTCATTTTGTGTGGGCCAAAGTGTCCGGAAGGGTCGAGATAGTCAGAAAAGTGTACTCGGGGGTTTAGTTTGGGTCTCGGGGTGTTTTTAGGCTTAATTAGTACCCCGGGAGGGCATTTTGGACATTTTGCATTTTTGGGTAATTAAACCCACGAAATTTCAAGGGATATATCAGATGTCTAAGGTTTCCTTCTAGGGTTAAAACAACCAAAGACAAGTGACGGCCATAGGAGAGGGAAGTAGAGAGCTTTCAAAGCAATCCAAGGCCAAAAATCCATCCGTTTGCACCGCCACCACCACTAACGCGTAGATCGCACGATGGGGAACCCAACCACACCAAATTCTTCATCAAAATAGAACTCTAAAAATCCCAGGCAAGTGTTTATCTTGCTTATTTTCGTTAATGCATCACTCATGTTAGTCTAGGGATGATTAGGATGGGTTTACGGAAGAAAACCCAAATTTTAGATAGGAAATCGCATGTAGTAATGATTTGAATGTTATTCTGGAAACCCCTTCACATGTAGAGGATTAAACCACGAAATTATGATGTTTTAGAAGAAGAAAATTCTGGAAAAGATTGATTAGAACCATGTTAAAGAAATTCTAGGGTTCTTGAGATTTTTATGAAGTTTTTGCCTATAAATCCATGATTAGTGACAGAAATTTACATGCTTTACGTAGAAGATACATAAAATGAGATTATAATGTTAGTAGTACAAATTTTTGGTCGATTGGGAATGAAAAGTTTGGATTTGGAGGAGGTTATGTGATAGAACCCGTAACTGATCAACTGCAGAATTCGTCATACCTGTTTGATCGATCGATCGAGCCAAGAGCTTCGATCGATCGAAGGTTTGATCGATCGAGCCCCAGACCTCGATTGATTGACCCCTTCTGGCAGACTTATATTCCCCTTTTTAAATTAGTTGAATTCAATTTAATGAGAAATAATTCTTGGACACCCTTATTAAAATATTTTGGGAGATGAAGAAGACCAGTAGGACTTATAAATAATTATGGGACCTTTAATGTAAGAGGAGAGTTGTATTTTTGGGATATTTACATATAAGGGACAATGAAATTGTGTATTAAGGGGAGAGACACGTAAGATAGTTACGTTGGAAATTAGATGAGTACCTACTGAATTCTACGCTTAGGAGGATAAATTCCATGAGTGTTACGTAATAAGTTGGAATGATCCCTGAAATCAAACTAAGAAATGAACGGTTATACGTGAAAACGAAATAATGAGATATGAGGACAAATGTCGTAATTATGGGATTTGAGATGTACCTAAATTGATATGGTAATATTAGTATAGTTATATGATTGTGGTTATACATATACTATCTATGTGTGAAAATCGTGCCCGCGCTACTTGCTATCCCTGAGGTTACCGCGCTGGGACAGTCTTATCTCTATGGGACCTTTATGGGGGATATTGACTCGTACCCTAGAAGATAGAAATCCTTGGTACAGGCTATCGAATCGATAGTTCAGACGGTTCTAAGAGACGTGGGGCATGTACTATCCTCTTAGAGACTTGGAATCTATGCTTCGCCTCAATATTGTTTGTGTATGTGTTAATACAGTTTGAGAGTGATTCCGAACTTGTATTTCCCTTAGTACGAGAGATACGGAGTTTGGATAGCAGAGTATGCACGCACCATAATTTTTATGTGGGGTGCTATTAGAATATATATATATATATTATACGAGTATTTAATGTATATATAAAATTCTGAAATTTGGAACTATCTACTGTGTTATGATAAGTAAGACATGAATAATGACTTCGAATTGGAAATACTTGTTTTGAAAAGTATAATATGACACTGAGAAACTTTATTAATAAATAAAGTTAAAATGAGAGCTTTGTTACTAAATGAAATTTTCCTCTTAAACATTTATATTGTTCAGTTTTAAATCTTACGGGTAATCTAAGATAAGTTAAACCATTGGGAAGTTTAGTGCGATATAAGATCATATAATCCGTTGGGAAGGTTAGTACGATAGGCGTGCACATTAGAAGAGAGGTGAGAACTTCTCAAGAGAGTGACGCACTAATATGTTGTTGCATTGGCCTGTAAACATTTTAAATACTTGATAAACGAATTTTAAATCATTTACACTATAGGGCTTGGACCCGTTTCTATTTCTCTTTCTCTCTTGTATATATATATGTATATATATTACAGGTGCCCAGCTACATGGGCGTCTTGCATAGGATCCTTTGGAAGGAACGCGCTGCAGCTTAGGTGGGAGTTACAGGCCTCTTGCTTAGACGACTTCATTTATTTGACTCCACTCCTAGCATATTCATTTAGTGGGGCATGTGTCGCCCTTTCCATTATCTAGTTGTTCATTTGGACATTGTGATTCAGTTATTTCTAGTACTGTCACTTTGGGTTTTATTACTGTCTGGATGTTTTACTTTAAGTTTTTAATATTGGGATTTAGTTGTTGAATTTTTAAATTATTTGGATTATATGTTACAGTATTATTGTGGTGTGATTCTTTAATGTTGAATTGTTGTAAAGATTTAAATCTTGGTTTATAAAATAAAATTTGGAAAGTAATGTTTAAAAATGGTTTTGACACTTAGCTTAATTAATTAGGGTGTTAAAATTGGAAAAGTTATTTTACGACAGTGATGCTAAGAATGAACCAACTGTTCACCTTGATTTTAATTTAATAAAGGAGTGATGGACCGGTATTTAATTAGGCGGGGTGTCACAGTTTTAGGATCTGAACCCTATCAAATTTATAACAGACTAGGCCATAGTTGATTTGGTATCCAGAGAGTCACATACCACATCGCCTAGGTAAGGGAAAGTATTGGATAATATATGTATATTTACACTCTTCTAACACTGAGGCCTTTTAGCTCGACTGATAGGCATGTGAGTGATGATGCACAAGTCAGGGGTTCGAACCCCACTGACACCAGTTTGTGGATTTAAAGATAATAAAAATCCCATACCGCTAGGTGTGGTGGTTAAAATGGGGACAATATTTGTGGTGAAAGAGTGGGGTGTTACAGAATGGTATCATAGCCAATACCCAGCCATAATTATTGTTCCAACATGTTGGGTGATGGTTGATTTCATCGCAATGAGTACGTTAGGCTCCCTAAGGGGGTGGATTATAATATAGTGGTCCAAGTTTGATTTAGTAGCCAGAGAGTTATATCCCACATTACCTGGGTGAGGGAAAGTAATGGATCATATTTTGTAGATTTACACTCTTCAAACACCGAGGACTTTTAGCTCCACCGGTAAGGCATGTGATTGATGATGCACATGTCAGGGGTTCGAACCCCACTGACACCGATTTGTGGATTTAAAGATAATAAAAACACCATACCACTGGGTGTGGTGGTTAAAGTGGGGACAATATTTGTGGTGGAAGAGTGGGGTGTTACAAAATTATTTTCCAAAAACTTTAAGTGTCCAACAACATGGATCCCAAGGATGATTACTCTTTCCAGGGATCCATAAGTGAAGCTGTGGAGGCTTGTAGAGTTTGGAGCAGTCGCTTCATTTATTTCCATCTAGATTTGGTTCCCTTTCGGATATTATTGGGCCTGTATTCCTTTCTATCAGATTTATGTACTTAAATTTTATTCATTTATGTTCAGATGGTTGTATTGGATTTTTACCTGATGGTTTCTTCGAGGACTTTATTTATTTATCTTATCTTCAAACTCTACTTTGTGGTTTTAATTTTATTGGTTACTATGTATGGGGTTATTATGGATTGGTTAATAGTGTTGTATGTTAATGAAAGATAAAATCAACACTGCTTGTTAAATTAATTAGGTGGTTACTAATTAATCATGCTTCTATAGTGATGTTAAGAATGAACCATATGAGACTACCATTTTATTTTGGTAGAGGATTGGGCACCCATTATTTTAATAGGCGCGGTTTGTCGTCAATGGTCCCTAAGCATTAGGTTTTAGTGTTCTATTGGATTTGTTGGGCTTTTTATCTTTCAGTATAGAGTCCTTAGATATATATCCTTATTATAGGATTGTTTCGTTCTTCTTTATGTACATGCATTTACTTTATTCTATCGATTATTCTTTTATTTGACTGTGAGATTATACAAATTTCAATCTTATTTCATATGGAGTGAGTGTCGGGGTGGTAGCACCGCAGGGGAATATTACGATCGAAGAAATGGAAAATATAGTGGCACAGTTGATAAATATGATAATGATCGCAATGGTACAACACTTTCTCCAGGCCCAGCCTCATCCGCATGTGGCACATGTCATTCAAACTAAACCGACTCGTCAGCTTGGGAGAGAGTGAGGGACACCTTTCAAAAAGGGAATCCACAAGCGTTTCAGGGTAGCTCGGATGTAGTGGTATCCTCCCAGTGGAAGAAGAACATCACGTGCCATCTTTGACACATAGAGTAAAACGATACACAAAGGGAGATACTATATACTTTTAAGCTAGTAGGTGTGACATTATAGTGGTAGGAGTCGATTGTCAAGGCTGAGGAGAGGGATGTTAATTCTATAGTTGATTTTTGGGTTTGGTTCGACTGTATGTATTTTCCGTCGGCAATCCAAATAGAGTTGGGGAGGAAATTTATGGATGTCACTCGGGGAGATAGGTCCGTGGCGGAATACGAGGAAGAGTTAACCCGTCAAACAATGTTTGTACCCAACGAGGTGAAAATAGAGGAGAAGAAGATGCTGAAGTTCATGGATGGACTCACTTAGAGGATCAGACAACAGCATCTTGGTAACTTTGCATCGGCCACGTACTTCGAGGTCGTGTAATACCCCGTACTTTTGTAGATATTTAAATTACATAAGTGGCTTAATTTGGTGATCAGAGGAAATTACTGTGAATAAATTTTTTGGAATTTATGAGTGTAATTTAATAAATTGAGAATTTAAAGTGAATAGTAAATATTAGTTTGCAAGTGCCGAATTAATATTTACATGGATTATATTTTCTTACGGGACCAAGTAAATGAGTTAGATTATTTTATTACATGTCGCAATTGGGTAAAAAGACAAAGGATAATATTTTAATTGGAAAATACGTCTGTTGAGATGTGTTGGGTTTAATTAGTGAATTTTAGTTAAGTGACTCGGATGGAGGTTTTGAGTGCATAGTTGGTTTCATAATGGCCGAGATAGTCCGAATAGAGTATCCGTGGGTAGTGTTTAGGATCCGGGGACTTTTAGACTAGTAGGGACTCGTATTTGCGTATACAAGTCAATTTTGGGTCTAATAAGGGGATAAGCCTTACAAACCCTTATAACCCACATTTCTCTCATATTTCATCCTTATTAGAGAGAAAGGGAAGAGATAAAAGGATGAAGAGTAGAGAAGAGAAGAGAAGAAAATAAAGGAAATTTTGGGCCAAACTCTGCGGGATTTGACTTGACGTCGTCGAATCTTATCCATGAGGCAAGGATTTACTTCCTTTATTCCTTTGAGTGTGTATCTCATATTATAGTTGGTAATGATGAACTATAAATATTTTGGGTTCGGTTTCCTTGAATCAAAATGGGGGTTTTAGAAGTTTGAACGAGTAAAACCCGGATAATATCCAATTTGAGAAACATAGGAATTAATTGAAATTTATTATTGGTTGTTGGTTCTACGATGATTAGAACCCTTTTCATATGTGAATATATCATTGGTTGAGGGTGGATGATGATGGGAGAGAAGATAGAAAGCTTGGGGTTAGGTTAATGTCCAAAACAGAGTCTCAGAGAAGAAGAACATCTGATCGATTGATAGATCGACTTCCAGGGGTCGATCGATCGACCCTACATAATTTTTTACAGTTTCGGCCTGTTTTGTTGGTATGGGAGAAATTCCTTAATTAATTATTTCTAGCTTATTTATTTGAAGAAATAAATAACTAACTAGGGGGATTGATTCCCAACCATTTAAGGGAGAAAATTGGGGCTAAGAGGGTACAAATTGTGTGGCACTTAATGTATCGTTTTGAGGAAAAATACATTGTGGAGATAAACGTTAAGGGTTCCCAAACATAGTGTGAGGACTTACTAATTTAGGAGTGTTCAGGACGAGTTATACTCGGGGAAAGCATTTCGGCTAGCGATTGTATATATAATATTATGCGCGTAGAATATATTTATATGCCGACTATATGTTTGAATGAATACTAAGAGGCGAGTAGGGTGGAATTTAGGACATGGGCTAGAGATGATCGTGCGGCTATACAGTACGTCTATTAACGACTATTATTATAGGTGATGCAATACCTATGAAATTAAGAAAAGTTGATTGTATACTTATTTAATTATTTTGAATTGGTATATTCGGGATTTTTTAAAAATCCTTAAAAGCGATAAAGGGGTAAGTTAAAGCTTAAGTAACAGTATGCTTATAGGTTTAGTATTTTAAGTGTTTGAGTACATATATACGATTACGAATGGGAACATTCGGTATTTTCGGCTTTCGTTATAAGAATTAGGCTATTACAGCCAATGCATATTGGGAAGTGATATATATTATACATACGGGGGTTGTTACAGTATATATATATATATATATATATATATATATACATACATACATGATTTGGCTATAAATATATTGGTATGTAAACAATATATTTATGTATAAATATATCTCTGGTGCTATCCAGGGAGGTTGAACGATGTGGGCGAATCTCTTGGCTTGCGGAGCAGGGAGAGTATATCCCCGGGTATTATCGTCCTGCATATGGGTGCGATAATGATTCCACTTTTAGGAGGGAGTATGACCGCCTCCGCCGTTTAGTGTTTCCTACCTTGATCATGAGTAAGTCTGACTTGGTACCTGGGTTAAGTTAAGCATACCTGGACGATGATAGCACTTTTAGACTGCTTCCTCGAGTTATAGCTCAATGGGATGGTTATTATACTTATGATTGTAATATAGGTATAAATATACTTGTTGCGTATGGTATATTTCTCGTGCATAAATATGTGAAATCACATAACTTAGACTTGTGTAAAGTGTAAAATGAATAAAGGTTAATTCTTCTTTTAGGAGACCTATGTCCAGATTTATATAAATGTGAATCTTATCTTACAATGAGAATTGAATATATAGGATTTTATATGCTAAAGTGAAAATGGTATTTTAAACTAGTAAGAGTTTCAGAGAATGAAATATATAGATATACATATATATAAGAGAACTATGTATATATGAAATCGATGATTATATCAACTAAAGCTTTTAAGATAGCTTACGGTATAAATTATATTAATATCACTCCAGATGAGTGATGGTTATGAGAGTTTACAGGATGGGTGAAAGAGGTTAGTTAGGCAGGGTAGCTTAACTAGGTTGTTTATAAATGTATACAATAGGTGTGCACAATTAGAGGAGAGTGAGGTGTATCTCATGAGAGTACGATACCAGTTTAAATATGAGAGATTTCATATTTTAAAAATATTGCATTTGAGGCACTTGCTAAATATTTTCAAAACTCGGGCTCTGACCCATGTCTATACTTTCCATCTCTTTGCTATATGTATATATATTAGGTGTCCAGACACAGGGATGCCTGGATGATGATTCTTTCGAGCCAAACGTTTGCTGCATCAGTTGTGGATGCAAGCAGGTTTATTTTAGACGCTTCTATCCTTGAGATCTAGATAGGAGGTACTGTAGAAACACTTGGTCTAATTGTCCAAATGTATTCATTTATTCTCTTACCTCGTTTTAGTTTGCGGCATTTGATTTGGTTTTATTATGTTATCGAGTGTTCGGTTATTTTATTTCATTTCAGTTGTGGTATATAAATTGTCTGAATATTTTTCTTAGGTTGTTTGGTTAAAAAGATTAGATAAATAAAATTTTGACGCTAGCCTAATAAGTTATGAGTAATTAAATTTGTTTTCGACAGTGATGATAAGAATGAACCATAAGAAATTCTTGTTTTAATCTGGTATAGGATTTATCAGCCAATATTTTATTAGGCAGGGTGTCATGGATGGTATCAGAGCATCGAGTTCTATTGTTCTTAGGAATCTGTGCGGACGTACTATGCTTTCAGCGCTACTTTTCGTTTGATATAGATCCTTATCATTAGGATTGTTGATTCCTATTGTGAGATTTCATTCTCCTGTTATTATGTAAGATTATATTAAATCTTTTGCATGGTTGTATGAGATTCGTGTGTTGATCGATGAAGGGCAGGCAGGGAAGGCCATTACGAGGGTTGCAAGAGGCGGGGCTTAGATGGAACTGTTAGTTGAAGTTGGGGACAAGGACCACAGAAGAGGTCACTCCCGTTTGTTTTATCTTCAGCTATTGCTGCAACAATTACTAGAGTGTAGTAGTTATATTTATCTATGTACCGCTATAGTAGAGAATGGTGCTAAACGTGAATTACCTAGTGAAGCTAAATTGGGAAAAAGTCCGAAAGGTCTTTGATAAGGACCATATGTTGAAGTTTAAGTTATGCAAAGGAAGTGTAGCATTATCCGACGGAAGTAGAATGCTCACAAGCTTTGTCTTAGAGCAGGGTATGGAAATACCTAGATGTGAATATTTGAGTAAAAAAAATTCACTTGTTAGAGCAATGTTGGAATGGTGGGAACGGTGGTCACCATATTTGGGGGAGCATAATGTTTTTCTCATAGAGGAATATTACAGATGGCTTTAATCTCAAGTTCATTTAAATTATCAGAAATGAAAAAAAAAGTAGTTTCTAAATTATTCACATAGGGATCGGTTAGGGATGAACAAGGAGTAATATGGATAAGTGAACTTGGTACCTAAAGAAGTAGATGCAATAAATAGGGAGTCCTTCTATGGAATCATAGGATCACTAGTAAGTGTTTCGAACACTTGTGGAGATTTTACTCGTATTTCTGGAGAATGGGAGGTCTGTGTCATGCCTCTTATATTGTAACGACCCGTGTAACTTTTGGGTTATTTTCAAAATAAAGAGGAAAAATAAAATTTTAAATTTAATAATCTTATTAGGTAAATATGTTGGTTATGATTTTAGAAGAACAAAACTTCAAGCAGAATCGAAATCGGATTTAAAATGAAGTTTTTATGAGAGATTTAAGTTTAGCTTTAAAAACAATGAAAAAACATTTGTCACGGATTTACTCCATGACTAATAAAAAAATTTGTTTTTTAGTTAAATGGTATTAAATGAAGGAAAAGGGAAGTTGCGGCGTACTAGTTCGATCGATCGACCCCTCCGAAAAACGTGAACAACAAGCATTTTAAAGAGTTTGGTTTGTTTACAACTCTTGTGTTTCGGCCTTATAAAATAAGTTCGTGGGTGAACCTTTTTGGTACAACTTTTTATCAGCAAACATGTTTTTAATTCCTTTCTTTTATACACACTTTGCCCCTTTTATTTATGCATTCAACCTTAGATTTTTGGAAGTGTTCTTGGGGCAGTTTTGAGGTTGTTCTTGGAGGTGTTTTTGATGATCTTTGAGAGTAGGTATTTGATGGCTTGTTCTGTGATTTCTGGGTAGAATTATGTTTATTCTTTTGTTGGTTTGAGGTATGGCATTTTACACAATATGCTCCTTAATCTCGCGATTATTATTCTCGTTGTTTTCTTATGATTATTGACTCATATTTGAATTGATAAATTCATTTGAAAATCTGAAAATATTTGTTGGAATCTAATTTCGATTCATGTGGTATTATATTTGGTATTGATAATGTTTTCATGAGATTTTAATATGGCACTGAGGTTGGGCACCCACTAATATTCCTTTTTCTGGATATGCTTAAAAATGCATAGGCGCGGTATGGTGGTGAGGCCTGGTGACCCGATTAATGTGTTGTTGAGAAATTATATTGATATAATTGCTTATGAAATTCGCATTTGATTTGAATATTCATATTCGTATTGTGACGTTTTATTCACCGCTAATATTTATTGAGCATCTTCCCTGTCATATTGTGTACTTCCCCATATTTTCTTTTGGTTAGCGCGAATTTTGGGGCGCTATGGAGATTGATTTTAGCGAGGATTATTTTGGGAAGATTTTTAATACAAGATGAGAAGATTGTATTATTTTAATGTATAGAGCATTGGAGATTTGTATTATATTATCGAGTTAGTTGTTATATATAATTCGAGAGACTTGGTATTTATTTGAAGAGATTTGAGATTTGTAGTTCTCTTTTATTGTTGTGGGATTTTTAAATGCTCTATACCTTGTTATTTGTGGATTTGATTAGTTTTATCGATAGCAGCACTCCACCGCACTCTCCCCAGGCGGACGGGGTGTTACATATACTAGTAATCTTAATGCTTCCATTAGAGTGGAGCTAGATGAGTTAAAGAATCAAGTCCAAGGGTAAAGACTAGAATTGTTCGTGTTCATGGGACCCCATAGGTGGAAAATATTGCCCGGGATTCATTGAAAAAGGTCGTTGAGGCCGGTAGCGTGTTTCTTTTCAGTCGAAGGAGCTAAGGTAACTATGAGGGGGATTATCATGATCAAGGATATAGAGCCCAAGTTACTAATAACCTTAACATGGTCAGAAATTCTAGAGATGGGGAATATGGTAATGTGGAGCGTGCAACCACATGCTTTGATCCTTCCATGTAAGAGTTAAAGGACAAGAGTAGGGTGCCTAGATGGGACATTGATTAAAGTAGTTTTTGGTCTGGTTAAGCGAAATGTACTACATCTGGGAACCATTTGGAGCAGCTAATGTAATGACCCAACTTATATATATATAGTTTATTTTTACACTCTTATGTTACTTATTATCTTATAAATTTTGTATTATTAGATATGTGGTATTATTGGTGATCAATATAACAAACCCCATTTTTTATTACGAAGAATCAACTGTAAATTGGATCAAATCGAAGTATTATGACATATCTTAAGGTAAATAACATGTTTTGGGGTAGAAAATATAATTTTATGAAACTTTAAGGACAAAAATAAAAATAAAAATGGGCCATTTTGTAAATAAAATATTTTCAAGGACCTCTTAGAAATATTCAAAATATATAGTGTAAAATTAACAAAATACCTTTCATGTGTGAAATGACCCTTATACCCTTATCACCTTTCCACCATGTGCTGGTCACTTCCACCTTACACATGTTGTCCTTAGAGAGAGCTAAAACACTTGTCATCATTTGGTGATATTAACACTGCAAGACCACTCCGGATCATGACACCTCGGTGTTGAATCACCACTCCAAAAATCCTAGTCATTAGACACGTGTCAACACCGTAATAATTTTGGAAACCTATAAATAGGGCCTTAGGGTTCATTTGAAACTCACACCAATTCCTTGAGAATTATAGTAAGAAAGAGTGATAGAAAGCTTAGGAAATATCTTAAGAAGGAGTTCTATAATTTCGAAGAAAGAATTCATTTCGTAGGTATGATTTTATTTAAATGTTATAATGTATTTTTGTAGTTTTAATTTTGTGTTTTATAGCTTTACTTAGTAGTTATGCTGGTAAAATACACTAAGGACTTCACTAATCAAAACTTAAAGTTTAGAAGAAATCCAAGTTGACTTTATGTAAACTTGTTTGAAATTATATATACGCTTTTAAAAAAAATGATTTTTTGAAAGTAATTACTCGTTATTATGGAATCCCATTTAAGTAATTTCAAAGTCAGGCCCGATGAAATTCTGTCTAGATGAGATGGTATTTAAGTGGTGCCCCTGTGACCTTCCATCTCTACTGGGAATGAATTCGGAAATGTTCTGTCTAAAGGAGATGGTATTTAAGCGGTGCCCCTGTGACCCACCATCTCTACTAATTTGGAAGAACTATGAATTGAATCCTTTAATTACGATCAATGAGTTTTAAAATTTAAGAAAATGGTTTTTAGTAATCCTTTGAAACAAGTTATTATTAAAATACAATATGTAGACTCGACCTTGTTTAGAACATATACTTAAACCTTTATCGTATTTGTTATATAAACGTGCGATCAAAGACTCATTATCTATAATTTCAACCTCTATTTTAGGTGAGTACTATATGCAATTTCTTGCACATTTTGATTGTATTATATTATGCAAACTATGTATATTTTGTGAAATGATTTTATTCTCAAAATGCATCTGATACCGATGATTCCGTCATTTGTTATATGTTTATATCTTTCCATATAAACATCTGATTTCAATTCTAAAATTATTGATTCGGCCTATGGAAACTCTTTTACTATGTTGGCCTTGACTACCGGGTGGAAATATTTGGGTGGTACCTTCCCAGCTGGTTTATCGCTGGTGTGCCCTAAATAAGGCGTTGTTCCAGAAATCATGATTATTTGTTTGTGATGTTACCGGGTGGAAACATTTGGTAACACTATCGGCCTGGGTATTAGAGCGTACATGGCCACTAAAATTGAATAATTGACACATGCTCGATGGTTTTATCTGCTTTGTTCGGAACTGTTTATTCTAAATATATATACTGTCGTTTACTTTAGATATATTACTTGAAATTCCAATCTCTATGTATGTACCTTCTATTCTAAATTGAATAGGTATTAATTTTCTGAAAAACCCTGTAATGTCTGGAGATTGAATCTCATTCGGCTTTTAGCTGACGTTGTATAAATAACCATTTTTCAGAAAATTATTAAGATCGTGGATGGAACGAAAAAGGACTATGTTGAACATTTAGCTTTTAAAGCTCTTTTTGTTACTTTAAGTAGAAGTTTGTTTAATTAGATAGAGCATGTTTAGCTCTTTATGTCAAGTTATAACTCATTGATATTTTAATACAAATGAAGTTCCCTTTAGAAATCTCTGATGATGTAATTCCTTCACTTTCAGTATTTTACGATTCATAACAATGTGATTATACTTCCGCCACATATATTTTAAAAGATAAATTTTAAGGCCAGAATATTGGATGCCTTGGTGGCATGTCAAGACACTCGTTCCATACTATTTTTGGGTCGGGGTCGTGACAGAGGTGGTATCAGAGCATAGGTTATGAACTCGTAGACTACTGAGCATAGATTTTGAATGTTATAGATTTTATGTTTCCATCCTTAGGAGATAGTATTAAAAATCTAATTTATGTGATAACCCTCCCTATGTGTTATATTATTTATAATTGGTGTTTTAGCTTTCAATATTGATATAGTATAGTAGATCTTACGTTTGGCTATGACTGTAGAAAATGACTAAGATAAGATCATCAATGGGAAGTAGTGATTCGAGTATAGAAGGACTGGAAGGTGCATACAAGGTAATTGAAAGTCTAGCAAAGATTGTGGAGCAGTAGGTGAACAATGGAGTACCAAAGAATATTGAACTAAGTAGATGTACTATTGAACAGTTTAAGAAGTTGAATCCTCCATCTTTTAAAGGTACTCCTAACCCCACCAAAGCAGAAAGTTGGGTGATGCAGATGGAAAAGATACTCTATGTTCTTAAGTGTACCGATGAACAAAGGGTGTCATTTGCAACATTTATGTTAGAAGGGGAGACCGAACATTGGTGGAGAATGACTAAGAGAATACACATGGAAAGGAATACATATATTGGTTGGAATGATTTCTTAGTAATCTTTTATGAGAAATATTTTTCGAAAACAGTGAAAGACGAAATGGCAGCTGACTTCATGAGTCTGGTGCAAGGGAATATGACGGTTAGTCAATATGAGGCAAAGTTTACTAAGTTATCCCATTTTTCACGTCATGTTTAGCAACTGATGTTTTAAGAGTGAAGAAGTTTGAGCGTGGGTTAAGGTTGAATATTCGTAGTCGAATTTCCATCCTGAAATTAACATCATCTATTGATGTCGTGACTAGGGCAATAATATCCGAGAGGAATGGTGAGGAGTACATTCGAATTAGAGATGGCAAGAGGAAGTTTGGGGAACAAAAAGGAAAAAACTCAAATAATAGAAATTTCTTTAGGAACACATCCAATGTTGGGAGATCCAGTGACAACAAACCGTATAATAACCAGATATGCAAACAATGTGGAAAGATGCATGGAGGACGACCTTATTATTAGGATTCGGGATCTTGTTTTAGATGTGCACATAAAGGACATCAGATAAAAGACTGCCCAACCCCAGTAAGGGTTCCGATAAAGCCTTCAAGTGCAAACAAGGATCAAGGCAGACAGGGTAGAGTTTTTGCACTTTTTGATACCCAAGCTTCCAATGCGATAGTGTCTGGTACACTTTCTATATGTGCACAACATTTTAAAGCTTTGATAGATCCCGATTCTACCCATTCGTTTGTATCTATACATGTATTAAATCGCTTTCATAAATTGACTAAACCCTTGAATCATAACTGTGGTGACAATTATTATTCAACACAAAGAGATAAGAGAAGCACAATCACCAAGAAGAATAAGGAATATAAAATGACAATCACATAAAAAAAGATGTACATGGTTCAGCAAAGGTGCCTACGTTCACGATGGTGCAGTCAGTATTATTTCTATATACTCCGGAGAGTGATTACAAAGAATACAGTGTGTCCTTTGCCCCGGACCTAGGGTTTATTATATACATTTCCATTTCAGGAAGTGGGGGTATTGGAATCCCCCATGTTTTCCATCTTCTCCAAGAACCCCTCTTAATGGGAACATGGGAGAAGACTAAATCATAACCGGTTAAGACATGGGGGATCTGGATTTTTGGTCGTTACAATTGGGCTACTCGTCTAGGCCCATTATTCTAATTTTGGGTACCCACAATTGTACCTAAGTTTGTTGGGACAAACTTTGGGCTCAATAAATTTAAATGATTTGTCATAATGGTTCCGGTGTATATCGTGCAACTCTTCCAAAGTTTGAGGACAGAGTTTCGGCAGTACTTGCTTCGTGGTCTGTGCATTATGTTTAACAACACTCAAAAGCTATCCAGAGTAGTCATTTCTAACGTCGTTTCAGCCTTCTCAGTACTCTCCCATTCTCTGTGAACTCTAGCAATTCACGTTCTCTTCTCTCAGTCTCCATTCTTATTGCTTCCTTTCCATTTGGGCTCGTGATTCTTCATCGTTCGAGTTGAACTTTCATCTTGTAAGTCCCCTGTGCCTTGTCTTTGTATTTTCTCTTTGAATTTGTAGTTTTCTAGGGTTTCCCAATGGCAAAGATCGGTAATAGGTCAGTGTCTGAGTTTAGGAAGTTTTATAATATCCCAGAGTGGGTAGAGATTGAGTGCGTTCCTCCCCCTAGAAATGTTAGAGATATAGAGGGGGCCCATTGGATCCATGTCTTGCTTCTTTCCCAAGGGGGACTAACTTTTCCTCCCAACAACCTATTCTTGCATTTCTTTGGTTATTTCAACATTGTTCCTGCACAGTGTTTGCCCAATATGTGGAAGATAATCAATGGTGTTCATAGAATAAATCAGTTATATGGTACCAAGTTAGGGCTCGCCGAGGTATGCTTCTGCTATTCTTTTTCTTGAACTAGTTCTGGTATTCTCTATCTCAAATACAGGAGTCCTGACAGGGTATTGGTAGTAAACCTACCTGATTCCCATAAGGACTATTGGCAAGAGGGCTTTCTTACTAGAAATTGGCAGTTTTCTCCCCAGTCTAAGGAGTCGAGGTCTGATAGGTTTTCTATTCCTTTTTATGAGGAAGAATACATAGGTAGACTTTGCTCTGTTCCTTCAATTTCTTTACTGATTTGTGATCTTTCTGACTTTTCCTGTTTTTTTCTTCAACGAGGTTGAAGAACTTGGAACCTTCTCTCAACGAAGTTCGTATTTCTAAATTGGTCAAGGCCTGGAATATTAGGCAGCTTTTAGCCGACGGGCAGCATCCCTGGTTTGCTTCTTTCTTGCTCGAATACAAAAATGTTGGTTCTAGATTTATAGCGAGGTCGATAGATAGTATCCCTTAATTTGATACCTCTGAAGAGACTGCTACTGATCCTATCCACTTGGACGAGGAGGAGAGCAGTTATAAGAGTGACATTGTAGGCGGTGCCGAAGACAATTTTGGTGAGGAGAGCTCCAGTGGTGATAGTTATTCTTACTCAGAAGAGGCTTCTGAAGCCCGAGGAACTCCGAGCACGTCCAACAGTTTAAGTGAGGAGATGGTTCCTCCCAGGAAAAAATTAATTCGGGACGATGACGACGATGATCACATGCTCCTCGGCCAGAGGTTAAAGAAATAGAAGTCCAGTACTGGGGTTGTTGCCACTGGCTCTCGATCTTCTTCTCAGGAGCAGGAGAGGAAGAGGAAAGAAGAAGAACAGTTGAAAGAGAGAGAGAGAAAAAAGGGAGAGGAGAGAAAGAAGATAGAGGAGAAGAAGAGGATGGAAGAGAAGAGGAGGATAAAAAGAGAAAGAGGAGGAGAGGAAAAGGATGGAATCGAGGACGAAGGCTGGGCAGGCCTTAGTCCCGGTGTTCGCATTGCCCAAGGGGGCCTCAGCTGCTATTTCTCCTCAGTTGTCCCCTGCGCTGCTCGAGAGGGCAGTTCTTCCTACTGATCGCCAAAGGGCGCTAGGGTCTGATCAAGTAGCCCTATAGGCTAGCTAGAGACTAGCTTTGGTAAGACCTTTCCTCTTCTCCAATGCTTTATTAAGTGTTAGCTATTTCCTTTTCTTGATGTCTTCTTTATTTTTGTAGTTTGTGACTGACTTTGTCGTGCTCTATCGCTCTCGCGACGAGCTGATGAGCAGGAACAGTGAGCTGGAGCAGTAGAGTGCTGCCTTGAAAGTGAGGGGCACTCAACTGGAGGCTGATCTGAAGACTGCTGACGCTGCCCAAGCTTTTTCTGACCTGGCCCTTGTCAATTCCAACCGAGAGAGGGATGTGGTGATTAAAGAGCTGAACAAGCTGAGGCAGTCCTATGACCTGGTTTGCTCGAGCAAGTTGGCCATCGCAGAAGAGAATAGGGTGCTGACCGAGCAGCATCAAGAAAAGGACTCTCAGGTAGCCACCATCAAGGAGGATTCATACAACTCCGGGTGGGCTGATGTATATGAAGATTTCGAGGTTCAGATAAGCTACATCAGCCGTCTGAACTTCAAGAAAGGTTGGAACAAGGCCCTCATAACTGTTGGTGTCGATGTCGCCTCCCCTCTATTCGACGAGCATGGCCCAGGTCCAAAATCGGTTGTAGAGGAAGCCCCTTCCCTAGCCATAAAAGGCGTTGACCCTGCCTCCAAGACGATTCCTGCCGATGTCCCCCTTTCTCAGGCGACAGAGGTTATCCCTATGGAGGGGGATGCTTCTAATGCTGGTGACAAGGGGAAGCATCTAGCTACTTCTGGGCTGCCTGAGGTCGCTAGTTAATTTTACTTCTAGGACTTACTTTGTATCTTTGCTTGTAATTTTCCTTTTTGCTGCTCGATGTACTTTTGACCCTTATTAATGAAATGAAAAGGTTTCTTTTCCCCAGTGCACTGATTTATTTTTCTTTCCATTGCCCTTTTATTGCTTGTAGTCGATTGATGTTGATGATTATATACCAGCCATTTCTCAATTGGGAAGAATGCTTGGACCTGATGTGAGTTCTGAAGTTCGTCATACCTTTGTGACGATTTGCAAATCACTGCGATTAAGGAATAATTTCTTCATAGAGCAGACTGAGCTTGTTGTGAAACTGAAGGATAGGCTCCAAGAGATGGAGGAAGTTTGTGCCTCAGTCCAAGAGGAGGTGAATACATTAAGGGCGAAGCTTCTAGATGCTTCTGAGATCAACCAGGTTGGGGAGGTTCTTCAGCAGGAGAATGAAGTTTTGAGGAGAGAGGTCTCGTGACTTAGGGAACATGCATCGAGCAATGCTCCTGCAGTATTACAAGGTTCCTCCTCATCACGAGCTAGAACTGGTTCAGGCGATGTTCCTCCTGTGTTGCAAGGCCCTACTCCTCCAACCGTTCTGCGAGCTGGCAGGAACACCAGGGGTTCAGCTAGGGAAATGGAAGAGCTTCGTGGTGACGTCCAACGAGCGTATGTTATTGCTACTGGGCTCCAGAGGGACGCCACCCAGTTGAGGCATTTGTTTAAGAAAGGACCTCGATGAGTATGGGCCGATGGTTACAATCAGGGTTGGTTAGATGCTCTAATGAGGCTGATAGAGTTTGAAGAGTTCGCCTTCATCAGGGGGTGGTTGAGTGCCTTGAGGGAGCTGCAAGTCCCGAGGAACTCGATGCTCTGGTACCGTCATGAGATTTCTCCTTCCACCCTGATGCCTAACCCCTTTTGGAGAGATGATCAATGGATCCCCATCGACGTCATACCTCGGAAGTTATTGGAGTCGGATGTGAATGAAGTTGAGGAGGAGCTAGCTCCTCATCCCGATGACGGTCGAAGAGCCCAAGTGGCCGATTACCTTGCTTAGAGGCCTCATCCTCATTAAGATTTTTCCAGTAGTAACTTTGTATATTTTATATTGAGGTGATGTAATGTGAATGTTTTGGGCGAGCTCTCCGATTAATCATGTATTGTAATTGTTTTAAATATGATGAATTAATATAAAATTTATGTTTTGGGCGAATTTTGCCGACTAAACAAGTGTATTATATTTTTCTCATCTTTAGTCAATAATCTTGAGCCTCTCTTGGCTGACTAGATTTGCATGTTTGCATTATCAAGTATGTGCCCTTCCAGTCCAGTATGCCAACGAGATACCATTCTTCCACACTTTACCTTTTAGGTTGTGTCGTCACACTCCCTTAGGCCTAAGTGTGGCAATTGGCGAGGACACACCTGGTGTTGGATGTTTTATCCGATCAGGATTTTATTCAACCAAACATTGTTTGGTGACCAATTTTGACTTGGCCATATTGCCTAAGGATCTCCTGTAGGGCTTCATATATTGCCAGGGGCAATGCTAAGAGAGGTCTTTCGTGTTTCATAATGAAAACCTGAGGAGGGTTATTTCCCTGGTATGATGTAATGATCAGTGTGCCTTTCACTTGGAAAGGGTGTGTGAGTTGTAGAGTCTAAATACTACTAGTTAACTGACACTTCGTAGAATGCAACTTCTAAACAACTTTGATTAATGAGTTTCAGTCTCATAAGTACAATGCAAAAGAAGAATCTAAAAATAGAATTTCTTGAGATTGGATGCATTCCATGCTCGGGTTATATCTCTGCCTTCCAGCGTTTCCAAGTGATAAGATCCTTGCAGGTCATTTCTTATTATCTTAAATGGTCCCTCCTAGTTGGTCCCTAATTTTTCGTCTGATGGTCTTACTGCGCTGCCCAGGACTTTCCTTAGGACGTAGTCCCCAACTTGGAATGCCCTTGGATTGACCTTTTTGTTATAATGACTCGCGAGCTGTTGCTGATAGCTTGCTAGTTTCACTAGGGCTAGCTCTCGGCGCTCATCCACTAGGTCAAGCTCAACGAGCAATGCTGCATCATTATGGCCCGAGTCGACAAGGCTGGACCTCATTGTTGGTAAGCCTACTTCTAATGGGATGACTACTTCCATTCCATATGTCAGCAAAAATGGGGTTTCCCCCATTGCTCGTTGTTGAGTGGTCCAGTAGGCCCATAGAATATGTGGTAATTTATTTACCCATGCGCCTTTGGCTCGCTCTAATCGTTTCTTTAATTTGTCGATCACTGTCTTGTTGGAATCCTAGGCTTGGCCATTACTCTGAGGATAGGACACCGAGCTAAAATGATTTCTGATTCCATGCTCTCCGTAGAAACTCTGAAAGGATCCACTCTCGAACTGCGCTCCATTATCAGTGATGATAGTTCTGGGGATGCCAAAATGGGTGATTATATTTCTCCATATGAACCTTATCATATCTGCATCTCGGATGTTCTCTAGGGGTTCCGCCTTAATCCATTTAGTGAAGTAGTCAGTTGCGAACAACAGATATTTACGATTTCCAGTGGCGGTAGGAAGTGGTCCTACGATGTCCATTCCCCATTGGGTGAATGTCCATGGGATGGACAGTGATTTTAGATCATTAGCAGGTTGGTGGACCATAGGAGCGTGAAGTTGGCATTTAAGGCACTTGCGAACATACATAGCAGAGTCCCTTTGCATATATGGCCACCAATAGCCTTCCTTCATTGCTCGAAAAGCCATGGACCTTCCTCTAATATGGCTTCCATAGATTCCCTCGTGAAGTTCATGTAGGACCCGCTCGACGTTCCTTGGGTGAACGCATTGAAGGTATGGACCGAAAAAAGATCTCTTATATAGCTTGCCCTCTGGTGACAAGTGGAAGCGAGCAGCTTTGACTCTTATCTGGTGGGCAATATTTTTGTCGTCTGGGAGCGTGTCATCCTTCAAATAATTTCTTAAAGGGTCCATCCAGCTGGGTGCTTAATCTACTTGGAGCATCTGCTCCACGCCTGGCGGCTTACTGCTACGGTTAATGCTCGGATGAGCGAGGAAATCGATGGGGATTATTCTTTTTAGGTCAGAATCGACTACTAAACTTAGGGATGCTAAGGCATCAACATGGCTGTTATGTCCTCTGGGAAATTGCTAGATATTGATCTCTTCGAAGCTAGCAATTAGTTTTTTCACTAAGGCGAGGTAAGCTGCCATTCTTTCATCTTTTGCATTGTAGTCTCCACTTATCTGATTAGAGACTAACTGAGAATCGCCAAACACTTTTAAATTCTTTGCTCCCAAAGTGTGCGCCTTCTGGAGGCCGGCTATTAAGGCTTCATATTCTACTTCATTGTTGGAGGCTGCAAATCCAAGCCTGATTCCTTGTTCAAGGATTGTATCATCTGGAGTAATGAGGACAATGCCTACTCCTGCCCCCTTTGAGTTGGAGGCTCCATCAATGAACAATTTCCAGGTTTCCTCCGTCGCGTCGATCCCTTTTTATCTTGCTGGTTGAGGTTGGTTGGAAGGTTGCTCGCCTGTGAATTCGGATATGAAATCAGAAAGGACCTGCCCTTTGATCGCGTTCCTTGGTTGAAATTGGATGTCAAATCGTTCGAGCTCGACGGACCATTTAGACAGTCTGCCCGATAAATCCGCCTTCCTCAGGATTGCTTTAAGGGGGTGCGATGTAAGGACGATTATAATGTGGGCTTCGAAATAGTTCTTCAGCTTCCTCGAAGCCACTAGTAGTGCAAAGGCGAGCTTCTCCAGTGATAGGTACCTATGCTCGACGTCTAGTAGGGTTTTGCTAATTAATAAACGAAATGCTGGATTCCTGCAACTTTGCACACTAAGGCAGAACTGACAGTGTGGATGGAAACGGAGAGGTACAAGTACAAGGAATTTGTTTCCTGTGGTATGACGACCAGCGGTGGGGAACTGAGGTAAGCCTTGAGCTCGTCCAATGCCCGCGAGCAATATTGGTTCTATTATACTATTTTGTTTCCTTTTAGAAGCTGGAAGAAAGGCTTGCACTTCTCGGAGGACTTAGAGATACAGTGGTTTAAGGCAGCGAGCATACCGATGAGCTTATGCACGTCCCGGATAGTTCGAGGAGGTTGTACCATGTTTATTGCATCGATCTGGTTTGGGTTAGGCTCGATGCCTCTCTTACTGACCAAGTACCCAAGAAATTTTCCTGACTGGACACCGAAAGAACATTTACTCGCGTTAAGTTTCATTCGGTACTTCCTGAGGATTTTAGAGGTGCTTGATAGGTCTGAGAGGTGGTCTTCTTTCTTCTTGATTTTAACGAGCATGTCATCGATGTAGACCTCCATGGTGTCTCCCATTCGATCCTTGAACATCTTGGTGACCTGCCGCTGGTAGGTTGCCCCTGCGTTTTTGAGCCCGAAGGGCATGACCTTATAGCAATTTAACCCAGCTGTGGTGATGAATGCTATTTTGTCCTGATCTGGGGTATACAGAGGGATCTGGTGATACCCTGAGTAAGTGTCCAGAAAACTCATTCTCTCGTGAGCTGCAGTTGTGTCTACCAGTTGATCAATTTTTGGGAGGGAGAAACTGTCTTTAGGACACGCTCTATTGAGGTCAGTGAAGTCGATGCAAACTCTCCACTTCCCGTTGCTTTTTAGAACTACTACTGGGTTGGATAACCATTTGGGGAATTGTACCTCCCTTATGGATCCTGCATCTTGCAGTTTTTCTACTTCTTTTTCCACGGCTTTTGCCTTCTCGGGTGCAGTTCGTTGTGACTTCTGCGCGATTGGTTTCAAGGTGGGATCGACGTGCAACTGATGACAGAACATACTAGGATCAATTCCAGGCAGTTTGTATGGCTCCCACGTAAAGACGTCTATATTATTCCTTAGCAGGGTCGTCAATTACTTCTTCTCCTGATCTGTGAGAGAAGCTCCAATTAAGAAAATCCTGCTATCGTTGCTATTTCCAGCTGCGACTTCCTCGAGGTCCTCGACAACCCGTTCGGAGGGGAGGAGCCTAGTCTCCTCTACTCCAGGTCTTCCTTACTTTAGTTTCTATTTCGAATGCATCAGACCTTCTTGTTCTTCAACTCTTTTGCTCGGCTTATTGGCCTTCTTTTCTAGTTTTGGGCGGATGGACGCTATGAAGCATCTTCTTGCCATTTCTTGATCACCACGGATCTCCATTACTCCTCGCTCGGTCACATACTTGACCTTATGGAGGTAGGTTGAGGAAGCTACCTTCATTGCATGGAGCTATCCTCGGTCAAGGATAGCCTGGTATGGCAAGTCAATGTCGACCACCAGAAATTAGATCATTTTAGAAACATTTCCTTCCCTTAGTAGCAACACGATCTTTCCCAAGGGCATAGTCATCTTCCAGCGAAGCCAACCAAAGGGATAGTAGCTTCCTTCAAGTCGGCAATTCTTAATCTCAATTTTCTGAATAGGTCAAGGTACATCACCTTGGACGAGCTCCCTTGGTCGACGAGAAATTTATCGACATCGTAGTTCACTATCTTGAGAGTAATGATTAAAAGCATCATGATGTGGGGTTCTTACTCCCACCAGATCTTCATCCATAAATACGATATGCTTACTATAGTCGACGTCATCTGCTCGTCGATGCTTTCCTGACTGTGTTTTCGCTGGATCGATCTGAAAAGCTTGCATTACTGTCGTAAGCTTTTTCACCTCCATTCGGGCTGAATTTCCTTGAATCTATTTTGCGTCAGATGCCCCATGGATTACTGCGAATTCATGGCCGACATCGTCTTTGAGCACGTTGTCAGGCCTGGCTTATTTATGGGCAGCAACCTTTCTTCCCTTTTGTCCACGAATTCGTTCAGATGCCCGGATTGGGCGAGCTCTTCGAGTTGGGACTTAAGGGCCTTGCAATGCTCAGTCTTATGTCCTCCTTCTATGTGAAAAGCGCATCTCAGCGCATTGTTTCTTTTTTAGGGATCTCCTCCCATCTTTCTGGGCCACTTAATAAACGGCTCGTCTTTGATTTTTGCGAGAATTTTGTAAATTGGTTCTCTGAAGATGGTGTTGACCGCCTGAAATGCTTTTGACACATCATTGTTGCCTCCGTTCTTGGAGACATTTTTTCCCCCGTTCTTTCCTCCTTTCTTCTGGTTCTAAATCTTATCACTGCCCTTGGCAGCGAGCTTAGTTCGACCGTTTTCCCCTGTGCTGTGGTGGGTGACATCTTCCACCTTGGCATACTTCTTGATGCGGGCTATTAGGTCGTCGATGGTCATGGCCTCTTTCTTCGTCATGGATTGGTAAAGAAGGGAGGAGTTGGGTAGCCCAATTTTGAAAGAGGCTACTGCCACTTGCTCCGAACAGTCCTTGACCTCGTTGAACAATTCTCAGTACCTCTTCGCATAGTCTCGGGGGGTCTCTTGGGGCGTCTTCTTTATTGTTAGCAAAGCATCCATCCTTTTGGGATGGTAGCTACTAGTAATGAATCGGGTCGTAAAGAGCTCGGCCAAAGATTTTCACTCCTGATGGACCGGTGGGGGAGCCTTTCGAACCATTTTGATGCCACGTCATGCAGGCTCGAGGGAAAAATACGGCACATTAGTGCGTCTCAATGGTTCCAGAGGGTCATGGCCTGTCAGTACTGCCTGACGTGATTAATGGGATCAGTCTTGCCATCATAAATTTTGAACCTTGGAATAGCAAACTTCTTGGGGGCTTCCTCTTCTTTAATTTCCCTCGAGAAAGGTGATTTCATCTGAGTTTTGAGAGCCCACCTAGAGAGTTCTCGGGTTGATCTTGTGTCATGATGTGTGGGGTATTGGTCAATCTCCCTTCGAACCAGACTTCGTATGTTTTCGTTGCTACGATCTGGGCTCCTGCGATTGCGAGCTAATCACAGTTGCTCGAGCAGGTCATCCTCTGACTTGTTTTCCTCAGCTTTCTAGGATCTGTGCCTGGGGCTCCTTCCATGGCTGCGAGACTTGCTTGCCTGAGGGCTAGGAGTGCAGTATGGACATCTCTTGGCTCCATAATGGAGTTCTCTCTCCATTCTTTCTAATCTTCTTTTGAGGCGAGCATTCTCGGCTTCATGTTTTCGAGAGGACTCCCTCTGCTCGTGGAGCCTCGCCTCATATTCATTAATCAACCCGGATATCTGTGTGGACCTCGATTGTCCTTGGCTTTCTTCTGAGGCTTGCCTTTCTAAGCGAGCCCTCTGATCTGACCGTCGAACTTCAGACCTAATCCTGCGAGAAGCAGGTGGTTCTTACATATCTCCTACCTGGGGAGCATTGCTACTGTGACCAGACATTTTGAACTCCTTTCTGGGTGTGGGATTTCTCAAGGAAGATAAATGTTTCCCACAGACGGCGCCAATTGTGGTGACAATTATTATTCTACACAAAGAGATAAGAGAAGCACAATCACCAAGCAGAATAAGGAATATAAAATTACAATCACACAACAAAAGATGTACCTGGATCAACAAAGGTGCCTACGTCCACGGTGGTGCAGTCAGTATTATTTCTATATACTCCGGAGAGTGATTAGAGAGAATACAGTGTGTCCTTTGCCCCGGACCTAGGGTTTATTATATACATGTCCATTTCAGGGAGTGGGGGTGTTAGACTCCCCCACATTTTCCATCTTCTCCTAGAACCCCTCTTAATGTGAACATGAGAGAAGACTAAATCATAACTGGTTAAGACATGGGGGATCTGGATTTTGGGTCGTTACAATTAGGCTACTCGTCCAGGCCCATCATTCTAATTTCGGGTACCCACAATAACATACACGTTTTTACTCCTTCAGGTGAGTTATTGATGGGTAAATTAGTATATAAGGCTTGCCCCATAGACATTGATAGTCATAAACTATTTATTAATTTGATAGTTTTAGACATTAGAGATTTTGAAGTCATTTTGGGGATGGACTGGTTAGCATCATATCATGCTAAGGTGGATTGTTTTGAGAAGAGTGTTACTTTCCAAATCCCTCACGAACCAAAATTTTGTTTTGAAGGAATTGGCATCATATCTTCCATGTGTATTATTTCTGCAATGCAAGCCTTTAGTTTTCTTAAGAAGGGATGTCAAGGATTTCTTAAAAATGTTACCAGTTTGCAGACAATAGGGCCTAGCTTAGAAGATATTCCTATCGCTAAGAAATTTATGGATGTTTTTCCAGATGATTTACCAGGCCTACCTCCTAATAGAGAAATATAATTTACCATTGACCTTATTCCTAGAACTATACCAATCTCAAAACCACCATATCGTATGGCACCTTTAGAATTAAAAGAGTTAAAATTTCAATTAGAAGACCTTTTTATATCGCCTTGGGGTGCTCTAGTGTTATTTATGAAAAAGAAGGATGGGATAATGAGACTATGTATAGATTATCGTGAACTAATAAGGTAACCATTAAGAATAAATACCCCTTACCTCATATAGATGACTTGTTTGATCAATTACAAGGTTCATAAGTATTCTCTAAGATTGACCTTAGGTCAGGCTATCATCAATTAAAGATTAAGGATGATGATATTCCAAAATCAGCTTTTCATACTAGATATGGTTAATATGAATTTCTTGTAATGCCATTTGGACTAACTAATGCACCAGCCGCTTTTATGGATATGATGAATAGGGTGTTTAGGAAGTATTTGGATCAGTGTGTGGTTGTTTTTATTGATGACATCCTTATTTATTCCAAAATTGTTGAAGAACACGAAAAGCATTTAGAGACTATATTACAAATCCTTAGGAAAGATAAATTATATACAAAATTAAAGAAGTGTGAGTTTTGGTTGCCTAGTGTCTCTTTTCTAGGATATGTCATTTCCAAGGAGGGAGTGTCGGTTGACCCTCAAAAGATCAAAGCTATACTAGATTGGCCTAGACCAACTAATGTGATGGAGATTCGTAGTTTTCTTGGATTAGCAGGTTATTATCGAAGATTTGTTGAAGGATTTTCTAGTATTTCCAAACCTCTATCTAGGTTAACCCAAAAGAAGGTGAAATATGAATGGTCTGAGGAAGTTGAGAATAGTTTTCAAGAACTTAAGAATCGATTAGTAACTGCCCCAATTTTAACTATTCCTTCTGGGATATGGGGATTTGTGATTTATAGTGATGCTTATAAAAATGGTTTGGGATGTGTGCTAATGCAAAATGGAAAAGTAGCAGCTTATGCCTCAAGAAAGTTGAAAACCCATGAGCAGAATTATCCAACCCATGATCTAGAATTAGTAGCTGTAATTTTTGCATCTTAAGATTTGGGGGCACTATTTATATGGTGAAACTTATGAGATTTATACCGATCATAAGAGTTTGAAGTATATATTTACTCAGAAAGAGTTGAATATGATACAAAGGATGTGGTTAGAACTGATGAAGGATTATGATGTAAATATTCACTATCACCCGGGGAAAGATAATCTAGTAGCTGATGATTTATGTAGGAAGTCTACACCAAATTTAGCGTGTCTTATTACAAGATAGGAAGCATTATTAAGGGATTTGATAAGTATGGAAATAGATGTACGTATCTCTAGTAAAGGAGGAATAATTGCAAATTTATAAGTACAACCCATGTTGATGGAAAGGATCAAAATTTCACAATAGAGAAGAAGTCATCGAGGGTAAGAGAACTGAATTTGCAATATGAGATGATATATTGAGGTTTGGAAATAGAGTGTGTGTGCCATGTGATGCCCAACTAAAGAGGAAAATTTTGGAGGAAAGTCATTACTAAAGATTCACATTTCATCCCGGATGTACAAAAATGTATAGGGATCTTCGAGAATTATTTTGGTGGAATAACACGAAGAAGGAGATAGCAGAATTTATATCTCAGTGTTTGGTTTGTCAACAAGTAAAGGCAGAACATCAAAAACCATCAGTATTATTGCAACCCCTACCTATCCCTGAGTGGAAATGGGAATATATTACTATGGATTTTGTGACAGGTTTACCGAGGAGTTCTAATGGTACTGACTCTATTTGGGTAATTATTGATAGGTTAACAAAATCAGCTCATTTTATTTCCATTAAGACTACCCATTCTTTAGAAAAGTTAGCTAAGTTGTATGTGCAGGAAATTATTAGGCTTCATGGAACCCCAATTTCAATTGTTTCTGATTGTGACCCTAGATTTGTGTCTCGCTTTTGTAAAAGCCTACAAGCATCCATGGGAACACAATTCAATTTCAGCACCGTTTTTCATCATCAAATAGATGGACAATCTGATAGAACCATTCAAACCTTATAGGATATGCTTAGGGAATGTGTACTTGATCTGAAAGGGAATTGGGATGATCATTTATCGTTAGTGGAATTCGCGTATAATAATAGTTATCAAGCCAGTATTCAAATGGCTCGGTATGAGGCACTCTATGGTAGAAGGTGTCGTTCCCCTACATGTTGGGTAGAAGTTGGGGAAAGAAAATTATTGGGATCAGAATTGATTCAAATCACAACAGAGAAGGTGAAATTAATACAAGACCGACTTCGAACAGCTCAAAGCCGTCAAAAGAGTTATGCTGACAATCGACACCGACAGTTAGAATTCTAAAGAGGAGATTATATGTTCTTGCGAGTATCGCCTGCAAAGGGAGTAATACGATTTGGGAAGAAAGGAAAGTTGAGCCCAAGATACATAGGACCTTTTGAAATCCTTGAAAGGATAGGAGTTGTTGCGTATAATATAGCCTTACCACTTGAACTCTCTAGTGTACATAATGTGTTTCACGTATCAATGATAAAAAAATATGTCCCAGATCCAAAACATATCTTAAGTCAAGAGCCTCTTCAAGTTAGAGAAGATTTGTCGTGCATTGAGCATATAGTGGAAATCTTGGACCATAAAGATCAAATATTACGAACCAAGTTTATTCCACTAGTCAAAGTATTATGGCAGAATCATTCTGTTGAAGAAGCAACATGGGAGCGGGAATATGAAATAAAGGAGCGATATCCATACCTTTTTGGGACTTAATGTAAGTAAAGTTTGGGGACCAAACTTTTTATAAGGAGGAAAGGATGTAATCACCCCACTTTTACATATATAATTTGTTTTTACACTATTGTGTTACTTTTTATCTTATAAATGTTACATTATTAGATATGTGGTATTATTGGCTATCAATATAACAAACCCCATTTTTAATTACGAAGAATCAACTCTAAATTGGATCAAATCAAAGTCTTATGACATATCTTAAGGTAAATAATAAGTTTTGGGGTAAAAAAATATTATTTTATGAAACTTTAAGAAATAAAATAAAAATATAAAATGGGCCAATTTGTAAATAAAATATTTTCAAGGACGTCTAAGAAATATTCAAAATATATAGTGTGAAATTAACAAAATACCCTTCATGTGTGAAATGACCCTTATACCCTTTATCACATTTCCACCACGTGCTGGTCACTTCCACCTTACACATGTTGTCTTTAGAGAGAAAGCTAAAACACTTGTCATCATTTGGTGATATTAACACTGCAAGACCACTCCGGATTAACACTGCAAGACCACTCCGGATCGTGACACCTCGGTGTTTAATCACCACTCCAAAAAGCCTAGTCATTATACAAGTGTCAACACCGTACTACTTTTCAAAACCTATAAATAGGGCCTTAGGGTTCATTTGAAACTCACACCAATTCCTTGAGAATTATAGTAAGAAAGAGTGATAGAAACCTTGGGAAATATATTAAGAAGGAGTTCTATAATTTCAAAGAAAGAATTCATTTCATAGGTATGATTTTATTTAAATGTTATAATGTATTTTTATAGTTTTAATTTTGTGTTTTATAACTTTACCTAGTAGTTATGCTGGTAAAATACACTATGGACTTCACTAATCAAAACTTAAAGTTTATAAGAAATCCAAGTTGATTTTATGTAACCTTGTTTGAAATTATATATACGCATTTAAAAAAAATTAAAAGTAATTACTCGTTATTATGGAATCCCATTTAACTAATTCCAAAGTCAGGCCAGGTGAAATTCTGTCTAGATGAGATGGTATTTAAGTGGTGACCCTCCACCTCTACTGGGAATGAATCTGGAAATGTTCTGTCTATAGGAGATGTTATTTAACTGGTGCCCCCATGACCCTCCATCTCTACTGGGAACCGAATGATTAGGAAGAACTATGAATTGAATCCTTTAATTACGATCAATGAGTTTTAAAATTTAAGAAAATGGTTTTTAGTAATCCTTTGAAACAAGTTATTATTAAAATACAATATGTAGACTGGACTCTGTTTAGAACGTATACTTAAACCTTTATCGTATTTGTTAGATTAACGTGCGATCGAAGACTCATTATCTATGATTTCGACCTCTATTTTAGGTGAGTACTCTATGCAATTTCTTGCGCATTTTGATTATATTATATTATATTATGTAAACTATGTATATTTTGTGAAATGCTTTTATTCTCAAAATGCATCTGATACCGATGATTCTGTCGTTTGTTATATGTTTATATCTCTCCATATAAACATCTGATTTCAATTCTAAAATTATTGATTCGGCTTATGGAAACTCTCTTACTATGTTGGCCTTGACTAACGGGTGGAAATATTTGGGTGGTACCTTCCCAGCTGCTTTATCGCTGGTGTGCCCTAAACAAGGCTTTGTTCCAGAAATAATGATTATCTTTCTGTGATGTTACAAGGTGGAAACATTTGGTAACACTATATGTCTGGGTATTAGAGCGTACATGGCCACTAAAACTGAATAATTGGCACATGCTCAATGGTTTTATCTTTTCTGTTCTGAACTATTTATTCTAAATATATATATATTGTCATTTACTTTATATATATTACTTGAAATTCCTATCTCTATGTATATACCTTCTATTCTAAATTGAATAGGTATTAATTTTCTAAAACACCCTGGAATGTCTGGAGATTGAATCTCATTTGGCTTTTAGCTGACGTTGTATAAATAACCATTTTTCAGAAAATAATTAAGATGGTGGATGGAACGAAAAAGGACTATGTTGAAGATTTAGCTTTTAAATCTCTTTTTGTTACCTTAAGTAGAAGTTTGTTTATTTAGATAGGGAATGTTTAGCTCTTTGTGTCAAGTTATAACTCATTGATATTTTAATACAAATGAAGTTCCCTTTAGAATGCTCCGATGATGTAATTCCTTCACTTTCAGTATTTTACGATTCTTACCCATGTGATTATACTTCCGCCACATATATTTTAAAAGAAAATTTTTAAGGCCAAAATATTGGATGCCTTAGTGGCATGTCAAGACACTCGTTCCCTACTATTTTTGGGTCGGGGTCGTGACAGCTAAGGTGATTGGCAAAGTTGTTATTTTAAGTTTCACCTCAGATGAAGGAGGTATAGTTTATATGGTAAGATTGAGTCATAGTAGTTTATTTTCCCTAAATTCATGTGTGCAATTCGAGTTTTGTGATAGTATCGGCAATAATATAGAGGATATGTCTATATTTTTTCCGCGGTAGCGGGGTTCTATTTCCTTCACTTTCTGTAAAAGCGGGTGTTGGTATATTGAATTTATATCAGGTTTGTACTTCTTGTTTTGTGTGTGTTATACGAGTATTGTACAATTGTAAGTATAATGTGTTTGTTAATGATCAGAGCGATAGCAGGCTAATGATTGCAAGACTATCGTATCCGCGATTTCAGGGTGGAACTGATTATTTTTATGATATCTCACCTAGATACAGGTTGAGCTCGCCTTTATTATTTGTTTATATGGAACTTCGATGAGTAGATGTTTCACTAGTATGACTTTAGTGCATGGGGATATGCAAGATTTATTATTTCACATGTTTTACGCTGACGTACCTCCACGACCAAAAAAGTTAAGTAGTATTGTTTCGAAGGGGTTCCTGGTTTGGATTTCTCTTGAGAGAAACTCCACGCATGAAACTTAACGACGTTGGAAGTGGAGAGATGTTATAGTATGCTAGGATGTTGGTTTGATGATATATTCGCTGAGAGTCATGTGGTGATTAGGAGCTAATGGAAACGGAAGTGCTGTGGAAAACACTAAAATATTTCTCACATGGCAAGTAAATGGGTGAGGTAAGGTTAAGGGAATGGATTAGAGGCTTATAGCCATGTCATGTCTAGGATGCAAATTTAGAGGTATTATGTTTGTATGTGATGTTCGTAACACTTGTGTAGAGTATAGATTCCCCGATTACTTAGACTTTCCATTTATCCGAAATGGAAGGACATAGAGGTAGAAGCGCGTTAGTGAGGTTGCAAGGTAGGATTTTGAATGTCCCTATTGTGTGCCTTAGGCCGATATATCTTTATGACCAATGATGTGAGGTAGTAGTGTAATGGGAGGGTACCTTGTTTGGATTTTGCTTTGCAAGACATCCCACATATGAAACTGAGTAATGTCGGGAGTTAGGAAAGGTCTTTGCCACTAGGTATATAGTTAGTGTAGTACTTACTTTAGTTGTGGAGGAAAACACATCGATCATAGTACTACCTTGAAGTAAGGTCGGTGGGTAAGGTGGCGCTGATAGGGAAGATTGTAGTGAGTTAATCACGAGATTATTGGTGTGTTAACCTCGAGAAGGATTAAATTTCTAGGTATAGGAAGAATTGAATCTTGAGTAATTCGGGTTGAGAGTACCCAGGCGTTAGGACCAGGCTGAGGAAGTGAGGCCAATTTTTAGAGAGTGTGTTACGTGTGTGACGTTGGTAATAGTTGTGCAAATAGGCATGGGTTGCACGGTGTGTGCGCACCTTGGTAAGTTGATTTTATATATCGTCTGAAGTATAGGGGGTATATTTATAAATCTAAAGACTATGCTTTGGGGGAAGTTATAAATGAAATTTGAATGTGTTGGATGAAATGTCATAGGAGGTATGAAATAATCCAATTGTACAGGCAAGAAGACTTAGCACCCCTAAGATAAGCGATAAGACTGACGGGAGTAGTCAAGCACTAGTGTAGATTTTCCTTTTGGGGGAAATTCTAAGTTATGATTTAGACGAATGGACGCTTAGAGTGGAGTCTTTCTGAGGGGACCGATACGAAAGAGCGGTGATTATAGGCTCGTTTTCTATATATGCAGTTATAGAAGAAATAAGGTGCGGTTTGTCATTATTAAAGTTAACCTTACGACTGAGGTGGTATGTTAGCATGTAGATATTTAGTCAAGCTTTTTGTTAAGACCATGCGTTAGAGTATAATCCTTGACATAGGTGGGTATCGTTTATGAGTGTAAGGTAGGTTACCATTGTGTTAGTACCATTTGACTTCGGTGTACTAGGACATAGTGCGACTAGCGATCCTAGGTTGGGGGTACAGGTTGCATCCTAATTTTGGGGATGAAATTCCGTTGTAAGGGGGGGGGGGGAAGTATGTAATACCCCGTACTTTTATAGATATTTAAATTACATAAGGGGATTAATTTGGTGATTAGAGGAAATTACTATGAATAGAAATTTTGGAATTTATGAGTGTAATTTAGTAAATTGAGAATTTAAAGTGAATAGTAAATATAAGTTTGCAATTACCGGATTAATATTTACATGGGTTATGTTTTCTTACGGGACCAAGTAAATGAGTTGGATTATTTTATTACATGTCGTAGTTGGGTAAAATGACAAAGGATAATATTTCAATTGGAAAACACGCGTATTGAGATGTTCTGGGTTTAATTAGTGAATTTTAGTTAAGTGACTCGAATGGAGCTTTTGAGTGCACGGTTGGTTTCAAAATGTTCGAGATAGTCATAATAGAGTATCCGGGGGTAGTGTTTAGGTTTTTGGGACTTTTAGACTAGTAAGGACTCGTATTTGAGTATACGAGTCAATTTTGGGTCTAATAAGGGAATATTCCATATAAACCCTTATAACCCTCATTTATCTCATATTTTAGCCCTAAGAGAGAGAAAGGGGAGAGAGAAAGGGAAAAAGAGAAGAGAAGAAGAGAAAGGGGATTCCGGGCCAAACTCCACGGGATTCGAATCGAGGTCGTAGGATTTTATCCATGAAGCAAGTGTTTACTTGCTTTATTCTTTTGAGTGTGTATCTCATATTATAGTTATGATGAACTATAAATATTTTTGGGTTGGGTTTCCTTGAATCAAAATGTGGGTTTCGGAAGTTTGAACAAATAAAACTCGGATAATATCCAACTTGAGAAACATAGGAAGTAATTGAAATTGTGTAACACCCCGCCTAATTAAATACCGGGTGATCAGCCCTTTATTAAATTAACTCAAAGTTTCGGGTTGGTTCATTCTTAGCATCACTGTCGAAAAATCATTTTCCTTATTAATCACCTAATAAATAATTAAGCTATGTGTCAAAACATTTAATTTTATAAATTAAGTCCGATTGTTATTATTGACAATAAAACCATTTTTACTAATACAATGATAGTATTAAAACCAAACCATACAAATGAAAGAATATGCTAGATAAATCAATCCAAAAAAAATATCCCAAGCCGCAGGACAATGTAAAAATCACAAGTAATCCCAACAAAATGAATACGGACATAAATAAAGATTACAAATCTCTGGACTACAAAAAAACTGGAAATGGGCGACACGTGCCCTATCTAATGAGAACCAAATCAGTGACTGAGAAGACAAGGATAGAGTCATCTACTACAAAGACCTACCACTCCCACACTAGCAGCATCACATCATCAGTCCAAAGATCTAAGCATGACGCCCCTGTGACTGGGCACTTGTAATATATATATATATATATATATGTAAGGGAGAGAAAAATGACAGGAAATGGGTCAGAGCCCGAGTGTAAAACAATTATAAAAATAGTTTAGCAAGTAATTAAAATGCTTGCGGGCTAATATAACCACCATGTTAGTATGCGACACTCTCTTGAGAATTATCACCTCTCATCTATTATGCACACCTACCGTGCTACTACATATCTCATAAGTCTATTTAACTTGTCTCCCCATGATTTTATTATGAAAAGTTGCAAGGCTATGATATTAGTTTAAAGATTAGTGTTTTAACAATTACTTACGTCTATCATGTATTTCGCAATACTGTAGTAACGTTCCCGAACACTACTATATTTATGGAGCATTTACATAATACTTATCTACTTACACGCATAGTAGGAGAATTCCATATATTCGTATATATATTAATTACTCATATAATATATATACTATTAGAACCCCACATAAAATGTATGGTGATGACATACTCTACTATCAAGTCCCCGTATCTCTCGTACTAAGGGAAATACTAGTTCGGAATCACTATGGAACTATATTAACACAATGCACACAAAAAGGAGGCCAAGCATAGTTTCAAGCCACTAAGAGGTCACACATACCCGTCACGTGTCTTAGGACCGTCTGAATATCATTCCAGATAGCCTGTACCAAGGAATCCTATGTTATAGGCTACAAGTCAATATCCTTCATAAAGGTCCCATCGAGATAAGACTGCCCAAGGACAATGTGTCTGGAAGGGACAAGATAGTCAGAAAAAGGTACCCGGGGGTTTAATTTGGGTCTCGGGACGTTTTTAGGCCTAACCGATAATCCGGGAGGGCATTTTAGTAACTTTCATTTTTAAGGATTAATTTTGGTTGAAAATTAAAGGGATATATCTGGTGGGAGTTAGAGTCTTTGAGGATTAGAATTGGTAGAGCTGTAGAGAGCCTAAGAAAGGGAGAATGGAGAAGACTCTAAAGGGGAGAACCACCCTACCTACACCACCATTGCCATCTTTCACCACCAATGCGTAGATCGGGAAACGATGGATGCATCCATACCCGTCAACAGCTGAGAATCACACCTTCATATTTGAGGAAATTATTTATCTTGCTATTTTTCTAGTTAATATTTCACCCATGTTAGAATAGGATGGATAATTATATGTTTTATTGAAGAATGTCATGGATTGGGAGATTTAAATCATCTGTTTTAGAAGCGATACATGAAATTTGGAAGTCTTGTCATATGTAGAGGATTACCCACAAAATTGTAATGGTTTAGAAGAGAGAAATATGGAAAAGAATTAGAAGGTTTGGAATTTTAATGAAACTAGGGTTCTTGATAAATATTATGAATTGGTATTTTAATCCTATGTTCTGAAATAAATTTATACATACTTTACGTAGAAAATCATGTAGATAGGCATAGATGATTATTAGTTTAATTGGTTGGAAGTTTGGAATTCGTTTATGAAGTTTTGGTTGAGTTTTAAGAAAAATTCCCGTTGTTAACAATGGCAGAATCTGGGAAATATCTATTCAATCGATCGATCGACTCAAGAATGTTGATCAATCGACCCCTTTCATCGATCGATCGACCCCTTCGGGAAACTACATGATTTTTCCTCTTTTTGTTTAATTCGGATAAAATGCGTAGGAACCCTTGATTATCATTTAAAGAGTATAATGGTTCATGAAGAGAACCAGTAGGGTCTAAGTAGATTCTGTTGAGTGAAATTATGTATGAAATGAAACCATGGGTTAACGGGGGGTTTGTCACATATTGGAAATCGTTCGCACGTTAGCTACAAAATTGAGAGGTTTATAAATGACTTAGACCAATATGTTACAGAGGGTGTACCTACTGAATTGACTTTTATGAAGAGAGAGTACTTCGAGAGACGAGAAGTAATTGAATAATGAATAAAATTAAGAATTAAATGAAAGACTGAGAAGACAAAGATGAAGTCGTCTACTGCAAAGACCTGCAACTCCCACACTAGCTGCAGCACGTCATCGGTCCAAAGATCCAAGCCTGGTGCCCCTGTGGCTGGGCACCTGCAATATATATATATATATATATATATATCCAAGAGAGAGAAAAATGACAGGAAACGGGTTAGAGCCCGGGTGTAAAATAGTTTTAAAAATAGTTTAGCAAGTATTTAAAATGCTTACCCGCTAATATTACCACCATGTTAGTATGCGACACTGTCTTGAGAATTCTCACCTCTCATTAAGTGTGCACGCCTACCGTGCTACTAAATGTCTCATAAGTCTATCTAACTTGTCTCCCTGTGATTTTATTTTGAAAAGTCTCAAGGATATGATATTAGTTTAAAGATTAGTCTTTTAATGATTACTTATGGCTATCATGTATTTCGCAATACTATAGTAACGTTCCCGAACACTACTATATTTATGGAGTATTTACATAATACGTATCTACTTACATGCACATTAGGAGAATTCCATATATTCATATATACATAAATTACTCATATATTATCGGCACCCCACATAAAATCTATGGTGTTGGCATACTCTGCTATCAAGTCCCCGTATCTCTCGTACTAAGGGAAATACTAGTTCAGAATCACTCTCGAACTTTATTAACATAATACACACAAAATGGAGGTAAAACATAGTTCCAAGTCACTAAGAGGTCAGCACATACCCCTCACGTCTCTTAGGACCGTCTGACTATCATTCTCGGATATCCTGTACCAAGGAATCCTATGTTCTAGGGTACAAGTCAATATCCCCCATAAAGGTCCCATCGAGATAAGACTGTCCCAGTGCGAAAACCTCTGTGATAGCAAGTAACGCGGGTATAATTACACAAATATAATATAGATATATATGCACATGCACTCGGTCATATATATATATAAGCGTATTCATTTTCCAATTAGGTTCGGCGACTACCCATAATAATATTTTAACCGTATGTAATATAATGTTACCCAATTCTTTCGCATAAAGAACTCATCTCATTTTATTCTCAATTTTAATCATTATTCAATTACTTCTCGTCTCCCGAAGTACTCTCTTCCTAAAGGTCAATTCAGTAGGTACACCGTCTCTATCATATTGGTCTAAGTCATTTATAAACCTCTCAATTCTGTAGCTAACATGCGAACGTTTTCCAATATGTGACAAACCCCCCGTTAACCCATGGTTTAATTTCATATATAATTTCACTCAACAGAATCTACTTAGACCCTACTGGTCCTCTTCATGACCCATTGTACTCTTTAAATGATAATCAAGGGTTCCTACACATTTTATCCGAATTAAACAAAAAGGTAAAAAATCATGTAGTTTCCAGGAGGGCTCGATCGATCGATGAAAGGGGTGGATCGATCGAACATATATTGCCCAGATTCTGCCATTGTTAACCATGAGATTTCTTCTTAAAACTCAACCAAAATTTCATAAACGACTTCCAAACATGCAACCAATTAAACTAATGATAATCTACGCCTATCTATATGATTTTCTACGTAAATCATATACAAATTTCCTTCAGAATATAGGATTAAAAGCCCAATTCATAATATTTATCAAGAACCCTAGTTTCATTAAAATTCCAAATCTTCTAACTCTTTTTTCCATAGTTTTCTCTTCTAAGCCATTACAATTTTGTGGGTAATTCTATACAAATGTCAAGACTTCCAGATTTCATGTATCGCTTCGAAAACATATGATTCAATTCTCCTAATCCATGAAATTCTTCAATAAAAAATACAATTATCCATCCTATTCTAACATGGATGAAATATTAACTAAAAAAATAGCGAGATAAATACTTGCCTCAGATATGAAGGTCTAATTCTCAGGTGTTGATGGGTTTGGTTGCGTCTCTCATTTCTCGATCTACGCATTGGTAGTATAAGATGGCAAGGGTGGTGTAGGTAGGGTGGTTCTCCCCTTTAGAGTCTTCTCCCTTCTCCCTTCTCCCTTCCTTAGCCTCTCTACAACTCTTCCAATTCTAATCCTCGAAGACTCTAAGTCCCATCAGATATATCCCTTTAATATTCATCCATAATTAAGCCTTAAAAAGGAAAATTACTAAAATGCCCTCCCGGGTTACCGATTAGACCTAAAAATGTCCTGAGACCCAAAATAAACCCCCGAGTACCTTTTTCTGACTATCTCGACCCTCCCAGACACGTTGGCGAACTCGAAATGACCATACGGGAAACTTGAAAGTTATTTACTTTTTATAATAATAAATTAGTCCTCACACGACACAAGCGCGTCCCTACTTAATTTCCATAGCTGTCATGTTATTGACTCGTGACAAATTTTAATAAATTCAATTCTACATATTACTTTACTCATTAAGTAGTATTCAACAAATTCTCAATAATTACTAACTCTCATCACGCTAGTAAATATTTAATATAAAGTTCCAGATTAATATTAAATTAATATCTCAATTTAAATTTAATAAATCCCCAAATTTAAAAGCCATAAAAATACGGGGTATTACATACTTCCCCCCTAATAACAAATTTTCGTTCCAAAATTCCAAAAATAATGTATATGAGGTAAAAACAGGTATCCTCCAGTACTAAAAACCAACTCCAGAGTAAGGCTCAATCACTATAGCCTCCGCTTCACAACTGGCTTGTTTAACGCTCTCGACAGTTTATCTGTTCTAGGGTCACACCTCAATAACAACACCTCAATCGTGATCCTACCAAACAACATTTGAATAAGACTAGCTCATACGTCATTGGCCCCAATGTCTCAATATTATTGGGAGGTCTCACCTCACCTCATATCCACTCCCTTATTTATCTAACACAAAACTCCCATCCTGAGAGAAACCATATGAACATCTGGCTACTATTGTCAGTTCTTCAAAACTTAATTCTTGGCGACGTAACTCTTACGATAGTTAAAAGGTTACCTAAGACAGTATGTGGTTATTCCACTTTAGTTATCGGATCTAACTCGACCAAACCAAAATTATGATTATCCACTCGCCTCTGAACAACTGAGGGAGAATAGTTAAATTTTTTCCACACAAAACTTCAATAAGCAGTTTGTCCATAATAAACAGGTACGAGTGCCTCCACGAAACCCTACTGCACTATACTTCACTTGTTAGTTATATTTGTTGTGGAAATGAAATGATCACAATTAATCCAAAATTACTTTCACACGGCTCCACAAATCATTAATCAACGTTCGCCTACTCCCCGGCTATGGGTGATACAACTTGCTCAAAACGAAACGTTATCCCCACTAGTTCCCAAAATTCCATATTAAAGGTGGCATTCAAAAATCTCATCCTAATTCAGAAAAATACCGTGTAGGACCACCTACCGGCACGATTCTTCTTTTCAAAGGAAGACTATGGCACACTAGCTAATATTGTAAATCACCCCAAAGGAATATCAATCACTTCCTTCTTGGGCAACTTGTTCCACACGTTCGAAGAAACCCTTGACTGCCCTCTTCCACTATCGAAATCGTCGGCTGGATACAAAATTGTTCTGTTTGATCATCTTACTCCAACCGGTTTCCACCTATGAGTGGTTCACATGGTGACACTCAACACCGATTTTCACTTATAATGTCTCACATTAAGTGATGCATAATACTCCCCTTCTTTCCTCGCCGTATACCGAAAGTTCCGACCATTGCAGTTTTCCCCACGATGTGTCCTCATGGACTTTTATATCTTACTAACATCATCATTCTACCTACGCACAAGTTTCTCTCAACATTTTACTAGATAAAAATCCGCTCCCAGTGTTTTCCATAATATTTAAATTTTACCCTTCTCAAGGAATACCCCTCTTTAAATGTCTTCCCACAGCCTTTTAACCAAATTCAGGTGCGCTATTCTGATCGCACACGTATTAATGGATTATCGTCCTTTTCACACGATGTTTAATCCACTTTACCATTTCTACTTCATTATACAAGTCCCTTAGGCGTATATTTAACACATTTATCCCCACGTTCCCTTAATCCGGACGATTCTGACCTCAGCTAACTAGGATACCCACATAGCCTCTAAACCGTGCATACCAGCATAAAAATCACATACTCTTCTCACATAACACTCAATTCTTTATTTCCCCTATATTCACAATGTGGCTATATCACTTGGGTCTTCTCAATCACCCTAGAAATCAAAATTTTAGATCCTCCTTAACATCGTTCCACCCCTCAACTCGTGGTGATAAGACAAAATTTTTAGTGCCTTCTCACTTCACAATAGGCTCCACTGTCCTTATATCGTAATTAAATTACTTACAGTTATAACTACATACTTATGATGAACGGGGTACCGGCTCATGGACTAATGACCAAACATCTCCCTACTTCAAACCTTGCGCTAAGTTTCATGCGTGGAATGTCTTGCAAAGCTAAATCCAAACAAGGAATCCCTCGATACACTACTTTCTAGCATTGTCAGTCATCAAAATCCGTTAGGTCCTCCGTCCATAACATGTGCCCCTATATTCCCGTCTCTTGTCATAAAAGCTACATATCCTCCCGCAATTACACTTAAATAAAGAACTTTTTGCCAATTGACTACCGATCAACATTGGTGGCAATCACATTCCATAAACCTCATACACGTACAATCAGGGCTCTCGTAACCCTGTTCCCAGACATACATCTTCAAGTCTTAACTCCCACGCCTCTAAAGGAGTGATATAATAATGTTCTCTCCTATTACTAAGTCCTGAGTGTTAAACATAATAATGAGCTAAATTTTTCTGCTCAACGGTAAACCCAATACACTCTAAATCATGGCAATAAAGTCCTTACACACACTAGGATCGAATATCTCGATACCACTATACCCTCTGAAATCTCTATAATATAAGTGCGAGCCCGACCCTCTCGTAGGTGAGGCCTCACCAGAACAAAACATGTTGCACTAGGGTAGCCACCCTGATAGTCCTGGAATAATTTCCCACTATCATTCTAACCATTTCTATAAAGTCGTAACCAGGATAATATCATACTCGTATATCCCATCAATAAAATGAGTAATCTCAATAAAATATATACCACTAACAATGCACCCATTTATCCTCCGCGGATAACACTAAAGATAACCCCACTATACCAGGGAAACCATACACATAATAATAACGTTGTCGATATACGCTCTAAACTCGACTCACCTGTGAATTCCTCAATAATCAAAATGTAGTGACTCATTCGTGTCACACAAAATACGCCTCATCCTCTGAGGATAAAACTCATACTTCTATCTTGCCAATCTTCCTGACTGCTCAAATGGTTTCCCGGACATAACATGCCTGTCCGAACCAAATCAAAAACTACATTAACCATTGCCCTTGCAAGAACGATACCCTTGTCCCTTTACTTGCTTCGAGGAAAAATTTAACGTATGTGGTTTTACTCTCCACAAAATACCTCAAATACATAATCCACTCATCTCCTATCATACTGACCCTATTAAGGTTGTCTTTCTCTCGGATTTTGATTGTCTCGATCCTGATGGCTACCCTCGTTGTTCCCTTAGCTTTGTTAGCCCTAAGGAACATGATACTTTCTTCAATAAGCCTTACTGAATTCACCATCGGTTGGTAAGAATTCATCTATCCGAATCATTTAAATGGGTCCCTGATGGGTCTCCCCCTTACAGTGTTTTACTAAAACCGTTTCTCCCAGTCTTATTCTATGACTAAATTATTCGATTCATTTAACTTCCCACAGAAAGAAGCGTTAACATCTCCATTGACCAAATGCGACATGTTCACCATCTGGATTGACCATCTAGCAGAATTCCCTTTAAGTGTTGTTAACTTTCCTTACGAGTCGATCTCCCACTTGAAATACTCTCCTCCATTTGTATCTACATCCTCCGATACAAGATTTGCTAACAGTTTAGATTCATATTCATAAATGGACCTCTGTCCAGCCCTCCTGTGATGAGTTCAGAACAACGTGCACATCTTATCCTGAACATATGATGAAGGAACCTACGGTCAACTGTACCTAAGATTCTTCTATAGACATAGCATTCCACTTCTAAAAGTGGTGGCCGACTCCCACCATTATAACTTTGTTCCAATGAGTTAAAAAAAATTTACCCCAAATTTTCACTTTCAGTTAGACATACTCTGTCATATGCCCAAGCCTTTGGATATTTTACCTTATTTGTCTAACACACACAATCCTCACGTTTCTAGAATTTCCACCGACGGTTCTCCTAAATGCTTCGTCTGACTCTTTCCCAGTTATACCACATTGGGTGAGCCTACTTTTGCACCACGTTCGACTATAGCAGCACTTGGAAATCATAGGCTGCACCCTAGCCATCTTTACCGTCTTGGATTCTCGTGCCATAATAGGGGTGACCTGAACTACGGTTATTATCCTCGAATATACTTTACAACCTCAACTAAGTCCTGCCTCCTGATGTACCCCCGATGGTCCTCGCCTATTGTACTTCATCGTTCGGCACACGAACACCTCCGAATGCAAATAAGATTCACTAATATATACGTCATAATAGGAGAAGTAAGTCTCACGATAGAAATAGACAATCCTAAACATAGTGCTCAATATCAAACAAAGAAACGTTGGAAGCATAATATGTCGTACAGATCCTAAAGGTTACTAGAACCTGATGCTATGATACCACCTGTGACACCCCGCCTAATTACCGGGTGATCATTCCTTTATTATATTAACTCAAAGTGTCAAGTTGGTTCATTCTTAGCATCACTGTCAAAAAATCATTACCCTTATTAATCACCAAATAAATAATTAAGCTAAGTGTCAAAATATTTAATTTTATAAATTAAGTCTGGTTGTTATTATTGACTATAAAACCATTTTTACGAAGACAGTGATAGTATTAAAACAAAACCATACAAATGAAAGAACATGCTAGATAAATCAATCCAAATAAAATATCCCAAGTCGCATGACAATGTAAAATCACAAGTAATCCCAACTAGCTGAATACTGACATAAATAAAGAGGACAAATCTCTGGACTAGATAAAAACTGGAAATGGGTGACACATTCCCTATCTAATGAGAACTAAATGAAAGACTGAGAAGACAAGGATAAAGTTGTATACTGTAAAGACCTGCAACTCCCACACTAGCAGTAGTACATCATCAGTCCAAAGATCCAAGCCTGATGCCCCTGTGGCTGGGCACCTGTAATATATATATACAAGAGAGAGAAAACTGGCAGGAAACGGGTCAGAGCACACGTGTAAAACAGTTTTAAAAATAGTTTAGCAAGTATTTAAAATGCTTACCGACTAATATATCCACCATGTTAGTATGCTACACTCTCTTGAGAATTATCACTTCTCATCTAGTGTGCACGCCTACCTTGCTACTAAATGTCTCATAAGTCTATCAAACTCGTCTCCCCATGATTTTATTTCAAAAAGTCGCAAGGCTATGATATTAGTTTAAAGATTAGTCTTTTAACGATTACTTGTGTCTATCATGTATTTCGCAGTACTGTAGTAACGTTCCCGAACACTACTATATTTATGGAGCATTTACATAATACTTATCTACTTACACGCACGGTAGGAGAATTCCATATATTCGTATATACATTAATTACTCATATAATATATATACTATCGGCACCCCACATAAAATCTATGGTCCTAGCATACTCTGCTATCAAGTCCCCGTATCTCGCGTACTAAGGGAAATACTAGTGCGGCATCACTCTCGAACTGTATTAGCACAATACACATAAAATGGAGGCGAAGCCTAGTTCCAAGTCCCTAAGAGGTCAGCACATACCCCTCACATCTCTTAGGACCGTCTGACTATCATTCTCAGATATTATGTACCAAGAAATCCTATGTTCTAGGGTACAAGTCAATATACCCCATAAAGGTCCATCGAGATAAGACTATCCCAGTGCAAAAACCTCCATGATAGCAAGTAGCGCGGGTATGATTATACAAAAATATAATAAAGATATATATACACATGCACTCGGTCATATATATATAAGCATACACATTTTCCAATTACGTTCGCCCACGACCCATAATAATATTTTAACCATACGTAATATAATTTTACCTAATTCTTACGCATAAAGAACTCATCTCATTTTATTCACAATTTTAAGCATTATTCAATTACTTCTCGTCCCTCGAAGTACTCTCTCTTCCTAAAGGTCAATTTAGTAGGTACACCCTCTCTAACATACCGGTCTATGTCATTTATAAACCTCTCAATTTTGTAGTTAACGTACGAACGATTTCCAATATGTGATAAACCCCCCGTTAACCCATGGTTTCATTTCATATAAAATTTCACTCAACAGAATCTACGTAGACCCTACTGGTCCTCTTCATAAGCCATTATACTCTTTTAATGGTAATAAGGGTTCCAATGAATTTTATCCGAATTAAACAAAAAGGGGGAAAATCATGTAGTTTCTAGGAGGGGTTGATCGATCGATAAAAGCGGTTGATCGATCGATCAGTCAATCGATCGACATTCTTGAGTCGATCGATCAATCGAACAGATATTGCCCAGATTCTGCCATTGTTAACGACGGTATTTCTTCTTAAAACTCAACCAAAACTTTATAAACGAGTTCCAAACTTCCAACCAATTAAAATAATGATCATCCATGCCTATCTACATGATTTTCTACGTAAAGCATGTACAAATTTCCTTCAGAACATAGGATTAAAAGCCCAATTCATAATATTTATCAAGAACCCTAGTTTCATTAAATTTTAAATCTTCTAATTCTTTTTTCCGAATTTTTCTCTTCTAAACCATTTCAATTTTGTGAGTAATCCTCTACATATGAAAAGACTTCTAGATTTCATGTATCGCTTCCAAAACATATGATTCAAATCTCTTAATCCATGAAATTCTTCAATAAAACATATAATTATCCATCCAATTCTAACATGGGTGAAATATTAAATAGAAAAATAGCTAGATAAATACTTTCCTTAGATATGAAGGTCTGATTCTCAGGTGTTGATGGGTATGGTTGCGTCCCTCATTTCCCGATCTACCCGTTGGTGGTGAAAGATGGCAAGGGTGGTGTAGGTAGGGTGGTTCTCCCCTTTAGAGTCTTCTCCCTTCTCCCTTCCTTAGCCTCTCTACAACTCTACCAATTCTAATCCTCGAAGACTCTAACTCCCATCGGATATATCCCTTTGATTATCATCCATAATTAATCCTTAAAAAGGAAAACTACTAAAATGCCCTCCCGGGTTACCGGTTAGGCCTAAAAACGTCCCGAGACCCAAACTAAACCCCCGGGTACCTTTTTTTAACTATCTTGACCCTTCCAAACACGCTGGCACACTCAAAATGACCATACGGAAGATTTATAATTTATTCACTTTTTATAATAATAATAATAATAAATTAGTCCCGACACGACACAAGTGTGTCACGACTTAATTTCCATAATTGTCATGTTATTCACTCCTCACAAATTTTAATAAATTTAATTTCTACATATTACTTTACTCATTAAGTAATATTCAACAAATTCCCAATAATTACTAACTCTCATCACGCTAGTAAATATTTAAAATAAATTTTCGAATTAAAATTAAATTAATATCTCAACTTAAATTTAATAAATCCCCAAATTTAAAAGCCATAAAAATATGGGGTATTACAAATTGGTTGTTGGTTATTGGTTCTAGGATGATTAGAACCCTTTTTATATGTGAATATATCGTTAGTTGAGGGTGGGTGATGATGGGAGAGGAGATAAAAAGATTGGGGTTATGTTAATGGCCAAAATAGAGTCTCGGAGAAGAATAACATTTGATCGATCGATCGATCGACTTCCATGGTTCGATCGATCGACCCTACAAAATTTTTTACAGTTTCGGTTTGTTTTGTTTGTATGGGAAAAATTCCTTAATTAATTATTTCTAGCTTATTTATTTGAGGAAATAAATAACTAGCTAGGGGGATTTATTCCCAGCCATTTAAGGGAGAAAATTGAGGCTAAGAGGGTACAAAATTGTGTGGCACATAATGTATAGTTTTGAGGAAAAATACATTGTGGAGATAAATGTTAAAGGTTCCTAAATATAGTGTGAGGAGTTACTAATTTAGGACTGTTCAGGATGAGTAATACTCGGGGAAAGTGTTTCGGTGGGCGATTATATATATAATTATTATGCGCGTAGAATATATTTATATGTCGATTATATGTTTGAGTGAATCCTAAGACGCGAGTAGGGTCGAATTTAGGACATGGGCTAGAGATGATCTAGCAGCTATCTGGTACGTCTATTGACGACTATTATTATAGGTGATGTAATACCTATGAAATTAAGACAAGTTGATTGTATACTTATTTATTTATTTCAAATTGGTATATTTAGGATATTTTATAAATCCTTAAAATCAATTAAGGGGTAAGTTAAAGCTTAAGTAAGAGTATGCTTAATGGTTTAGTATTTTAAGTGTTTGAATACTTATATACTATTACGAATGAGAACATTCACAATTTTTGGCTATCGTTATAAGAATTAGGAAATTATAGCCAAGGCGTATTGGGAACTGATATATATTATACATACAAGCGTTGTTACAGTATCTCTCTCTCTCTCTCTCTCTCTCTCTCTCTCTATATATATATATATATATATATATATATATATATATATAATTGAATTGGTTATAAATATATAGGTATGTAAACGATATATTTATGTATACATATATCTCTAGTGCTATCCATGGAGGTTGCACGATATGGGTGAATACCCTGGCTTACGGAGCAGGGAGAGTATATCCCCAGGCCATATCGTCCTGCATATGGGTGCAATAATTATTCCACTTTCAGGAGGGAAAATGATCGCCTCCACCATTTAGTGTTTCCTACCTTAATCATGAGTAAGTCTGACTTGGTACCTGGGTTAAGTTGAGCATACCTGGACGATGATAGCACTTTGAGACTGCATCCTCGAGTTATAGCTCGATGGGATTGTTATTATACTTATGATTGTAATATAGGTATAAATATACTTGTTGCGTATGGTATATTGCTCGTGCATAAAGATGTGAAATCACATAACTTAGACTTGTGTAAAGTGTAAAATGAATAAGGGTTGATTCTTTTTCCGGGAAACCTATGTTCGGTTTTATATAAATGTGAATCGTATCTTAGAATGAGAATTGAATATACGGGATTTTATATGCTAAAATGAAAATGGTATTTTAAACTAGTAAGAGTTTCAGAGAATGAAAAGTATATATATACATATATATAAGAGAACTATGTATATATAAAATCGATGATTATATCAACTAAAGCTTAAGTGATAGATTACGGTACAACTTATATTAATATCACTCTAGGTGAGTGATGAGGGTAGCTTAACTATGTTGTTTAAAATGTATACGATAGGTGTGCACTATTAGAGGAGGGGTGAGGTGTATCTCATGAGAGTATGATACTAGTTTAAATATGAGAGATTTCATATTTTAAAAATATAGTATTTGATGCACTTGTTAAATATTTTTAGAACTCGGGCTCTGACCCATTTCTATACTTTCCCTCTCTTTGCTATATGTATATATATTAGGTGTCCAGACATAGGGACGCCTAGATGATGATTCTTTTGAGTCAGACGTTTGCTATAACAGATGTGGAAGCAAGTAGGTTTATTTTAGACGCTTCTATCCTTGAGATCTAGATAGGATGTACTGTAGAAACACTCGGGCTGATAGCCCAACTGTATTAATTTATTCTCTTATCGTGTTTTAGTTTGCGTCATTTTATTTGGTTTTATTATGTTACCGATTGTTTGGTTATTTTATTTCATTTCAATAGTGGTATATAAGCTGTGTGAATATTTTTCTTGGTTTAGTTGGTTAAAAAGATTAGTTAAATAAAATTTTGACGCCAACCTAATAAGTTATTAGTAATTAATTTTTTTTTTGACAGTGATGCTAAGAATGAACCATATGAGATTCCTGTTTTAATCTAGTATAGGATTGATCACCCAATATTTTATTAGGTGGGGTGTCACAGGCCATCAATGCCGCATTATTTCATTGCGAGGACCATCACTTCCATATGAAGGGAAGTAAGAGAGTGAGAGATACTGTCCAGGCAAGCAGAGCATATGGGAATAGTTCTAGTGGGGCGTCACAGTAGCATGTGGGTAGATAGCACAAGTAGGATTCCTAACCAAGGGATCCAACTAAATGATTTCTTTTCAAAGGTTTCAGATCAGGTGATGGTGGTTATAGGCATGGCAAGTAAGGCTAGCAGCAGTGAGTTCTTCAGGACCAATAGGGGCTAAGGGAATAATTTAGGTGTCCAGTAGGGTTGTGGTCACTAGGTCTAGAGGCCAAGACAAACCCAACTTGACAAGCAGGGCTGAGGATCGATGAATTTATAAGGAAGTGCTATTAGGGTGGTGAGGCAGGTCATAAAAAGAAAGATTGCCCATAGCAGGCTCAGGTACATGAGTAAGCTGCCCGATAGAGGTAGCAGGCCTAGTTACCACTAGTATTAACACCAGTTCCAGCAGTCCCACTACAGTAGTGGAAACTACTATACGAGCATGTCTATAATATTAGGGATGTAGTGATACCACAGGCGCCATAAGCGCCACCAGTTGTTGAGGGTAGGTTTATATCCATGGGAATTTGGGTCAGGTACTATTCGATATGGGAGCATCACATTCATTTATAGCCACTAGATTTGTACCTGCGACCGATTTATTAGAGACATCCATTAGTATTCTTATGTGTGCCGATTCATCTTTGGGAAAACAGGCCCTTATTCACTCCATTTGTAGGGGAGTAGATTTAGACATTGAGAGATTATGTCTAGCAACCAACTTACTTATTTTAAATATGGAGGGATATGATGTCATTTTAGGTATGGATTGGTTGGTAGGGTACTGGGCAATGGTATATTGCTTCGGTAGGACTATTATATCCTCTATTTCGAGGCAAGAGATATTGCTAGTGGCGATGTCTCTACCCGAGGGAGGATTGAGCATTCACTTGTATTATATTGAAGAGGCGACCTCACAGGAGTTAATTATCTTCTTGGATTCGATTTTGATTGTGAAGGAGTTTATAGACGTTTTCTAGGAGATACCGAGTTGAAACCCAACTAGGAGATTGAGTTCGTTATCGATTTAGTACTTGGCATGAGGCTAATTGGGTGAGCACCTTACTATATTGCCCCCGTAGAGATACGGGAGTTGAGGGATCAGATTTATCAACTCTTAGGATAGGGATTTATTTGCAAAGTACATCATTGTGGGGTGCACCGGTATTATTTTTAAAGAAGAGATATAGGCAGCTTCATATGTGTGTAGACTACAGGGAACTAGAAAAGGTCACAATATGAAATAAGTATTTGTTGCTTCAAATCGATAACATGTTCGACTAATTGAGAGGAGAATCATACTTCTCGAAGACAGATCGGAGATCGGGTTATCATTAGTTCCGCATCAAGGAGGAGGACGTTGTTAAGACAGCATTCCTGATGCGGTATGGATCGTATGAGTTCAGGGTGATGTCATTTGAACTGACAAATATGAAAGTACTGTTTATGGATCTACTGAACAAGGTATTAAGGGAGTTCTTTGACCAGTTTGTGATTGTGTTCATAGATGTCATACTGGTTTATGCTCGTGCTGGGTGTGAGCACGCAGAGCATCTGCATATGGTTCTACAGACACTATATGACCTTCAACTTTACGCCAAGTTCGAGAAGTACAAATTTTGGCTACATGTGACACGTTGTATCGGATAGATTGAATTCTATGGATTTAAGTAAGGTAATAGTCATGAGGGAATAGGGTTATAACATAACACCGATGGAGGTTAAGAGCTTTTTGGGGTTGGTCGGGTATTATCACCAATTCATAAAGGGCTTCTTGAAGATTGAGGGTCTATTCACTAATCTGACTCGCTAAGGGGTGTCGTTCATTTGTGATGACTATTTTTAGTTATCTTTTGATGATATAAAGGACAAATTGAATTTAGTGCCAGTTCTTGCACTGCCAAGGGGAGGAGTGGAGTATAGTGGTTTCACCAATGCATCCTTACAGGTACTTGGGGGTGTACATAGGCAGGAGGGTCAAGTTATAGCTTATGCTTCTCGCAAACTTAAGACTCACAAGAGGAATTACCCCACACATGACTTCGAGTTATCAACTATTGTGTTTGACTTGAGGATTTGGAGGCATTACCTTTTTGGTGCAGTTCACCTTGTTCATGGACCATAATTTCCTACAGTATCTGTTCACACAGAAAATATTAATATGCGGTAGCGAAGGTTGTTAGAGTTCATGGACTACAGGTTTGATAATCATTATCATCCTGGGAAGGCTAAAGTAGTGAACACGCATTGAGCCGATGGCCTAGGAGGAGATGGCGAAGGTTTAGAAGGCGAAGCGCGGTGAGTTTAAGCATGATAATGAGATTGCCAGAGAATTTATAGTGGTATTGGCTATCACTCTCGAGATCATTATACAAGTGGTGAGAGCACATTTCGGGGATCAGTTATGTCATAATAGGGTGCGCTAGTTGTTGGATGATTGGGCGGAGTCCGACTTGATTACTTCGAAGGAAGGCTTACGATTCAACGAGAGACTCGTTCTTTTGAAGGATAAGGACCTGAGGCACGCAATGATGATCGAGTCTTATGGGTCGAGGTTTGTGATACATCTTAGTGGGGATAAGATTTACTCAGATATGCGTAGATAATTTTGGTGGTCGGGGATAAAGAAGGACATAACATAGTTTGTCTCAAAGTGCGCTACCTGCCAGTTAGTGAATGTAGACCACCAGAGACAGACAGGGATGTCGCATCTATTGGAGGCTCCCGTTTGGAAATGTAAGAGCATATCAATGGATTTAAGTATCAGTTTACAGACATCATAGAGTGGTCATGATTCCATTTGGGTTATTGTGGATTCTATGACCAAGGCGACCCAATTTTTGTCGATTTGAATGGATTTTATGACAGCACAGCACGCCCAGTTATTTAATATTAGTGGGACTACATGGGGTGACGATTAATATTGTGTCCGACAGGAATAATATTTTTCTATCCCACGTTTGGTAAAATTTTCAAGAGGCGATGTGTACTGATTTACTGTCGAGTACGGCTTACCATTCACAGGCTGATGGGAAGACAAAGCAGGTTAATATGATGTTAGAGGATATGCTCAGAATGTGCATTCTCGATTTAAGGGGAGGTTGGAAGAGTACCTTCTACTGGTGGAGTTAGCATACAATAACTCCTACCATTTCACCATCATCATGGCACCATTTGAGGCACTTTGTGGACAACCTTTTCATTTGCCCACTTGTTGGTTAAAGGTGGAGGATAAGAAGCTATTGGGATCGAAGATGATACATGATACTTCTGCTAAGATTAAGCTCATTCGGGGATGCATACATATTGCTCAAGATAGGCAAAAGAGTTACGTGGATGCCGACAAGAGATACAGAAAGCTGGGGATTGGGGATCAAGTCTTATTACGCATGTTTCCCATGAAAGGAATCATGAGGTTCTGGAAGAAGGGGAAGCTAGCACCAAGGTATATAGAGCCATTCCCGATCATTGAGATGGTAGGACCAGTTAGTTATAGACTGGGTTTCCAGAGCATTTAGAGATGATTCATGACGTATTCAATGTGTCATCATTACAGATATTTCAGAGGAATGAGAGGGATTTTTGTAACATTCCACTAGAGGAGATTCATTTGCAGCCAGATATCTCATACGAGGAGAGACTAGTTTCTATTCTTGATCGAAGTGAGCATAGCTGTGATCAAAGGTAGTGCCCCCAGTTCGAATTCAGTGGGGACACCATAATGTTGATGAGTCGACGTGGGAGAGGGAGGATGATATATGAGAGCACCATCCAGAGTTTTTTTAATTGTTGGTACATCCAAATTTCGGGGACGAAATTCCTTCGCAAGGGGTAACACACAGTAATTTTGAATAATTAAAATCATAATATTCAATTACATGTGTGCTCGTAATAATATTACTTATTAAATATATTTTAATTAGTGAGAATAAAATTAATACTTATATGGAAGCAAAATTTACTTAATGTTATTAAGTAAATTAAATTTGGTTTATTATTAGTACATCGTAGTGAATAGAAACGACATGAATTGATGTTATCTTAGCCTGGGTATACGGGTAGGCTATTTTTGGGGTGAGATAGAATAATAATGTTCGGTGACTCGAACGGTGGTTTCAAGTGCACAGTTGATCAGGAATGAGTTAAAACACTCAAACTTAAGTACCTGGGGATAGTAATAGGGTTCCAGGGGCTTTTTAGACTAGTCGGGACTCACGTATGGGTATTCGGGTCATTATATGTTAGCATAGTAACCTAATTTCGGGATGGGGACTCACATATAAGTAGTAGTTTTAATTCATATCATAGTAAGTGTATGAAAAATTAATTTTGGGATGGGGATTCGCATATAAATGGAGTTTTCGAGGAATTTAATCCATAAATAGAGGTGTGAATTCATGTACGAATTTATTGAATGAATCCCACATTATGAAATTAGGACACTCATAAGGATTTTAGGATTGATCATGGTATGGTCATGACTCACTAGCTCAAGACTATGACCGCCTCCAATACTTGTATGATTTTGGGTTCGGTGGAGATATCCCGACCCGTTAGCCAAGGATGATATGAGTATACCCTAGATCATGATAGCCTCTTAGAAATCCTCATCCCGAGAATGATTTATTCTGGGGGACGATGGCTATATATATATGATGTGATATGAAAAAAATAGATATATAATGGTGAAGAAATTTATATGCAAGCACAAGACACTAGAGTATGAATATTCAATTAATAACTAGTGGAAGTTATTTGTAATGATTTGAATTTTTATAATTAAAAATTATATTTGATAAAAATATGCGAAAGCTAATTGTGTAAAATAGGCGTAACACAGTGTAGTATGAGGACCTATGGGTATATGGAGTCTATTTTGGCTGGGTAGCATAATTAAGATTTTAAAATGCATATATTAGGTGCGCACTATAGTTGAGAGGTGAGGAATATCTCATGTGAGTGCGACACCGGGTTAAATATGGAAGGTAATACCGCTTAATTATTAAGTTATCTTAATTACATGCAAATATTTTTAAAAGGTTTTGGGCTCTAACCTGTATCAAATTAATTTTCCAAAACTTTTAGGAGTCCAGCCACAGGGACGCCAAAGATGATTACTCTTGCCAGCAATTCACAGTTATAGCTGATGTGGAGGCTTATAGTGTTTGGATTACTCGCTTCATTTATTACCGTATAGATTAGGTTCCCTTTTGGATATTGTTGGGCAGGTAGCCTTTTTTATCAGACTTGTGTACTTTCGTTTTATTCATTTATGTTCAGATGGATGTATTGGATTTTTACCCGATGGTTTATTCGGGGACTTTATTTATTTATCTTAGCTTTAGACTTTACTTTGTGGTTTCATTTTTACTGGTTATTGTGTATTGGTTAATAGTGTTGTATGTTAATGAAAGATAAAATTGACAGTGTTTGTTAAATTAATTAAGTTGTTAGTAATTAATAATGTTTCAATAGTGATGCTAAGAATGAGTCATATGAGACTACCGTTTTATTTTGGTTAAGGGTTGGTCTCCCATTATTTTAATAGGTGGAGTGTCACAAGATAAAGTCAAACGCCTAATATTCCGATTTCAATACACACTGTTTCAATTAAAAGTCATTCAAATAAAATCCAAAATTTTAAAGCTCAAATCCTGTTATTGGTGGCTTAATAATCCCAACCTTTAAATTAGTTACCACACATAATTAAAATAATAAATAAAACTAACTAAAAAATTAAAACAAGTAATTAGCCAACAAAAACTAATTTAATTGCATTAAATGCAAGTGAAAAAGCTACTAAAGTAAGAAATGAGAAATAAATAAAGGTAGAAGATGATGAATAATAGATTTACACACCATACTATTAAAGAGATAAAGGGAAAAATCTCCCCAGACCAACTCAAACTCTAACTAAACTAACCTAAAAAAAAGTTCAATGAAAAGATATCTAAACAGTGATGGTAAAAACTATATATATAAAACCAAAAATGGAAAACAAATACTACAAAAGCTCAATTATACCTAAGAAAGCATAAAAACATATATAAAAGATTTTCTGTTTAACGAGCACAAAAATAAGAACTAAGGTTCGGGAGGAGGACTAAAATGCATAAGTATAAAGGGTAAACGAATATAATATTTGAGGCGAATCAACCACATATCAGGATAGTGTGTAGTTGGGATTATGGAATATCAATTGGTCGTCCCTCCTTTCTCGGCAACGCTAAAGACTAGATCAATTACTCATATGATAGACTAAATGATTGAACCTCCATCGAAGGGACTGATCATTCTCTTCCATGAAAAACACCAATGATTCTCCTAAAGATTCGAAGAGGTGTTGTTGTTTAGCAATTAACAGAATGCTTAATCATTTTGGTTATACAAATATGGATATCACCAAAGGGAGTTTAGTTTTCATAATTAGCCAACTTATTTTATTTTTCCCCTCGTAAAGAACTTTGTATTTCTATATCTTAAGCTTGACCAATTTGTCGATCCTTTTTAGTGACTCTATTTAAATGAGATTAGTTTCGTTCACTAAAATAGCTTGCATCCTACATTATTTTGCGAACATCATTTACATTTTATAAGTTTTCTTTCTCATGTAAGTATGTTTATATTTTAGATGGGAAATAAAAAAACTATGATGGTGCTTCACAGGGGCGTAGCCAGGATTTTGCAGCTGGCCGGGCTAATATAAATTTATCATAGAGTTAATAAAAATAAACACAAAAATCAATACCATTGAGATAATAGCGATGCATTAATTTTATATTCAAAATAGACAAAAGAATATCATTTTGTTATATCTAGTCAAGTTTGATAGATTTGCACGCATACAAAAAAGAAGAAGTTAATAATAGGCTAATGAAATTGAACCCTACGATCCTTTCGAGAATCAAAATCATCAACTATCGAATTGAGATCAATACCTTGTGCGAGTTCTTTTTCAATAGTGAGTATCATGCAATCTTCAAGAAAGTCATCATCCATCTTGTTGCGAAGAGTTGTTTTGACAAGCTCCATAGCTGAGAAAGCCCGTTCGGTTGATGCCGTGGAAACAGGAAGGGTCAAAATAAGACGAATCAATCTGTCAACCAGATAATAGATCTCTCTCTTTTTTGTTACAGCTAATTGAGTGCATAACTCAGAAATTGAGGATAAATTTTGGAAACTTGGGTGATGTGGGATATCAAGCTCATAATGTTTCAACTGACTCTTCAAACCACGCATATCATCTATGGTGAAATCTTGAGGATAGAATTTTTCGGCTAGCTTACATATATCACCAATTTTAAATGATTTATAAGTATCACGTGGGTCCAAAGAAGCACTAAGAATAAGAAGTTCCAATGCACCCTCAGAAAACCTACAATTTAACTCCATTATCTGTAAATCAATTACAGCATTGAATGTATCAACTTGATAATGATGATAAACTGTAATGGTGTCATACTATTGACAAGAACGCCGTGTACCCACTGAATAATGAGCACTCATATCGGGGATCTCAATGCAAAAATCTTCACAAAATGATTTCACTTTCTCAAAGAAGGAACTCCAACCATCTTCTCTTAACTTCTGAAGCAATGTTTTTGTACTTAAGACGAGACTCGTAGCATTTACAATGGCTTGAGATTTTCTTTGAAGTGCTTGACAAAGCAAATCTGTGATTCCCATAATCTCATTTAATAAATGTAAAATAAATACAAATTCAAATGAAGTCATCGCACTATAAGCACCCTTAGCTTCCGAGCATATAGGATGACTAGGGCCATTCTTTCAAAGATTTTCAACAACTTGACAAGATGAACCAAATAAATCAATCAAGCTTCTGACAGAATTAAAATGGGAGCTCCAACGAGTTGCTCTGGCTCGATGCAATGTCTTAAGTTGGTTAGCACCTCTTCCCGTCCGAAGTTCACCACGAGCAACCTTATTCGCAATTTCAGCAGCTTGTCTCGATTGTAATTCACTATGACGTTTGGGAGAAGCATCGACAAGATTCACAACTGTATTCAACTTTGAAAAAAATAACCATATATCTTGCACATCTCTAGATGCCGAGACTAAAGAAAGCTGCAGTTGGTGGGCGAAGCAATGCACATAATAGGCATATGGGCACTCTTTAAGAAAGAGTGCTTGTAACCCATTCCAAGCCCCACACATATTGCTAGCACCATCATACCCTTGACCACGCATTTTATCAATATGCATATCATAAAGAGCAAGTACGCCGGATATTTCCTTTTTAAGTGTCAAAGCCGTAGTGTCTTCAACACTCACAATTCCAAAAAAACGTTCACGTACCACACCTCCCCCATCAACAAATCTTAAGACAATGGCCATTTGCTCTTTAGTAGATGCATCTTGTGCTTCATCAACCAATATGCAATAATTCCCATCTCCAATTTCAGTACGAATCTTACTTCTCACATTATCACCCAAAATATTCAAAATTTCCTTTTGAATAATTGCAGAGGTATACATTGCATTCCCTGGAGCATTTTGTAAGACAACTTCAGCAACTTTGTTATTATATCTTGCAGTGTGCTTTATCAATTCAATAAAGTTTCCACGATTTAGTGATTGAGGGGATTCATCGTGAGCTCTAAATGCACATGATTGAAATTCAAGCCACCGCACACAATCGATAGATGTCTTGAGACGCAATCGATTATTCTCCACCACTTCTTTAGATTGTGAGTCAAACACTCTACGAATGTGTTGTAAAGGATTCATTAAATCTTCTGCAGCATTGACACAACTCATATGCGTTGAAGGAGGAACTCCCATGTGTTTCAAAAGTGCACATTTAGGGCCACTAACTCGTTTCCAACTTTGAAACCCTTCAACTGTAAATGCAGCCCGAGTCGATGGATTACCTTCAAACAAGAAGCAATAAAAACAATATGCTCTATTTTTTTCAATGGAATACTCAAGCCAAGGATATCTTTTAAACCAACTACTTTGAAAGCAACGAAATTATTTTCCGTCTTGGGTGAGTGGGTACTCTTTTAGTATGGGTTGATAAGGCCCCAATTTGAGATATTTTTTTCGAAGCTCATCACGGTCTTCAACGGGTCCTTGCCATATTTGAAGACGCAAGCCAGGATCCCGAGTAAAAGAGTCATCTTTTTCACTAGGTTCGGTCCTTTGAATTTTACAAGGAGGTGGTGACTCGATGAAGGTTAAAGGAGTATCATCGGGTAATATAGAAGGCGACTATTTACTTGCTTTGTCATCACTTTTTGGTTTAAAAAATGATAATAAAGTTTTCCTTGACATTGTAACCTAAGAAAATGCATGAGTAATATATTTTAGTCAACATAATAAAAAAATTAACACTATCAATTTAGGGATTGAAATTATAATTTAAATTTGTTCAAGGTATCAATAGGCAAGAAGAAATGAGACTACAAAAATTAAAAATTAAAGAGAAAAAGTTAGGGTTTTCAATATTTAGGTTTTACAAATTAGGGATTTTAAAACTTATTATTTAGGGATGTTTATAGTAAACAAAAAAAAACGGATTTAACAAATGAAATAAAATTACCTTGTATGCAAAGACAATTTGACAAAGTAATTTTATTTCATTTGTTATTTCATTAGTCAACATAATAAAAAAATTAACACTATCAATTTAGGGATTGAAACTATAATTTAAATTTGTTCAAGTTATCAATAGGCAAGAAGAAATGAGACTACAAAAATTAAAAATTAAAGAGAAAAAGTTAGGGTTTTCAATATTTAGGTTTTACAAATTAGGGATTTTAAAACTTAATATTTAGGGATGTTTATAGTAAACCAAAAAAAAACGGATTTAATAAATGAAATAAAATTACCTTGTATGCAAAGCCAATTTGACAAAGAAACACTTTCTCCTTTGGTTGGTTGGTTCCCTCCCCTGCTTTCTTTTGTTTTATTCCCTTTTGTTTTGTTCTTGCTTTTGTCTCCCCGGTCAACTTTTATTGTTTGGAGGTTTGATGGGTTGGATAAATATTTTCTTGGGTGGGCTTTGAGTTTTGGGCTTTATTATAAAAGCTATTTTTTTTTAACATGACCCGGGCTTGAGCCCGGCCAAGCCCACACACAGTTACGCCCCTGGTGCTTCACTTGACGAAGTGTGATATGACTTTATCTAATAGTATATATTGATATCAAAAGCTAACCCAGGATCTGTATAGATTACATGTTTTGTACAAATTACAGGTCATCAACAGATTACATGTTCCACTTATTTTGAACTTCACGTGTAATTTTCTTGATTAAATGTTATTACATGTTTTGTACATTCTTTACATATTGCTATATTCCTTATAAATTTATTGTACAAGTGCATGCTAATTTACTACTGTACTATTAATGTTCTGTATAGATTACATGTCAATGCTAGTTTTAAATTTCTAATATACTGCATAAACACGCTTTGCATTTGAAGAAGTGACACTCCATCAATATCATTTTTTTTATAATAAGTTATGTTATATTGGTTCAAATACATCATATGAGACTAATGCTGTTAATGTTTCAGATTACAGTTTACCTTAAAATATGGATTTGGAAATGAGAGAGTTGTTAAAGAAAGTGCCTTCAGTAAAAACAGGCAGAGGTCAATCAAAGCTAAAGGATGTAATTAAGATAGAAACGAAGAATAACGATTAAAAATAATTTATAATAGCTCATGAGAACACATAGGTGCGCACAAAAAACTTCTAGCGGGTTATATGGTCTCTTGATGATGTTATATGTGGCAATAACTTGCAAAAATTTTCCTAAAGTACCACAATTGCTAAAAAAATAACCCTTGGAGTTCTATACTAGTAACATATTTATTTATGTTATTTTTTATTGATATTTTACATGAGTTACTCAATCTATATATGCTCTAGTGAAGCTTTTCTTTCATTATATAGGTTAAATTTTATTTTGACCGAAATTCAAGGAAAATGGTGTTACAATCCATGGTCGTTAGTTAGAAATGATTCAAAGCAACCTCACTAGAGTATAAATAAATCCATTGAGAGATTAACTTGAGCTTCTTCAATAACTGCCACCGAAGTATAATAATTTCATTGATCAAGCGACTCGGGGTGAATTTCTAAAACAAAGGCTCACTGAAGATTTTTAGGTACTCTTAAACTCACTTTTAAATATAACGTCTGGTTGTTGTTTATTAAAACTAAAACTATGCCAACTTTATGCTTATGTTGCATCAACAATAAATTACGCCAGGTGCAGTGTGAAAGAAAGAAAAGAATAAGTATAGTTATCGTGTCAGTAAGAAAAGCTACCCTGATCTTGCTTAAGATATGGTAAGTTTACACTTGACAATTTTAGTTACTTACTTTGTTGATGAATTTTTAATTATGCAGAAAATATGAACAGATGATTGGATTTGAGGGGTAATAAATTACTGTCCTTAAGGTGTTATTTGCCCTCACTCGTACAGAGTTTGCTAACGGATCTAGGCAAATTACCTCCAAGATACAACAAATCCACGGGTTTATTCAAGTAGCAAACTTGAAGAATAATCCAGAACACTCTATGAAATTGGTAAGAAGAAATAATAGAGAGAGAAAGAGAATTTTCAGGATTGATTATGACAGGTTTTTGCCTTCTATATATAGCCTCTTGTGGTGTCTGTTCATGAACAGACACCACATCGAAAGGTCATTTAATCACGGCCATTGGATATATAACTATATTTTGAACGTTCCAGATTTGAACTAAAAAGGTGCAACTGTACGGATTAACACTTAACGAAATGACACCAAAATCTGACGGTTCAGATCCACTCGCGCCATAATTACGTGTCATTTATTATGGATTTAATCTGGACCGTTTGATCTTTTGCTGTTGTCAAAAATCAAAGACTCCTACTGCTCCACGCGACAATGCGAAGTGCGCCTCTAAAGCGCCGTAAACGCCCAATCGCACTTTTGCACACGCGCGCGCGCGCGTGTGCGGATGGTGGTTTGCACCATCCTTGGTGTACACTAGTAGCATACACTTCAATGCACACAAGTAATCTCTTATGACACAAGAGCTTTTATTAACCCACTAACTTTTTCACACTCTTTCAGTGTGAGACTTTGATTTTTCCACTTCCATTTGTCTTTTCTTATTCAAACTAATTAATGGTTTTAACCTTTCATTTTCTCTAACCATTAATACCCATTAATATTAAAATCATCCAACATACTTTGTTCTGATTTTTTTTTAAAAATTAAGTCAATTTTTTTTTTAAAAAAAATAGCCTACTAAATACAATAGAAAGAGGAAATGGGCCCCGCATGTGAAGATGACTGACGTTTCTTAATGGATAAAGGCCCGATAGAAAATAAACTATGGATATGGAGATGATGAAACCAAAGAAATTGTTGGAAAATGACAAATTTGTACACAATTTGATTTTATTTCACATACAAAAATTGATGTAATTGATAAATTATAAACCTTTTAGGATGCATTGAGAACACAAGTTAAGGATGGTATTCTACTAATTAAAGGAAGTTGCACCACAAGGAAAGAAAATTATGACGTTTTTTAAGTGTCATAAAACATATATTATGACGCTTTATTAGTCAATAAAAAGCGTTATAAGTTTGGGTGTCATAATTGATACCCATAAAAAGTGTCATATTAGGTAATGGTTATATATGACTTTTTTTTTCAAAACTGTCATAACTGGTACAAAAAATAGTCATAATATACTATATAAGACGTCATATTTGATTTAAAAGCGTCATAATAAATAGTTTTCAAAATTTAAAAAAGATCATATAAAAAAATTTATCACATGAAGGTTTAATATAAATGATCATAAATTAAATATATAATAAAAAAATTATTAACCAATATTAATTTCATAGTTGGCAAATAAATCTAAACACAAATCAAAATTCATAAAATCATTTATTCCACATTTAATGTTACAATTGATACATTATAGAGTATAACATTTAGCCAAGAAATACAACAGCACTCCCACCAACATTTTTTTGTCTCACATCAAACAAAACTACATTAAATCAAATCGAGCTAACACAGCAACCAAATTAAATTTGTCTATCAAAATTAAGTGTTCCTCTGTAGTAATAATCACTTCATAATTGTAGGCAACAATGCGTCAAAGTCCTCTTCCCGCTTACGTTCACTATCATGTTGTCTGATGCGATACACCTTTCACATGTCTCTAAGTAGATGCCCCTGCATAAGTTTACAACATCATATATAAATCTCTAGTACAATGTAAAACACAACATATGAATTCTAATTTTTTCAAAGGATTAAGTAGTGTATTGTAACAACCCTCGATTTTAGGAGGCTTATTTTTTGTATAAATTTTACCGCATAAGGTAATTATATAAAATGTTAGAACCGGAGTAAATATTAATTGAATGAGATAGAGTTAATATTTATTGGAATGTTGTATATTTACCGAATATGTAGGCAAATATCTTCATGTGGTATGATTTATAGTGTCATATATATTAAATGGCATTATGGTTTAAATGATATTAGAACTTGAAATAATTTATAAAATTTCCGGATGCCAGTTTAGAGGGTGTAGTTAGTCTCGGAATGTCCGAGACATTCAAAATAAGTGCCGTATTGTATTTTTGGGTTTCGGGCACTTTTATCTGGTTCTAGCTTAAACGCGTATTTGTGAGTCATTTTAATGTGGTATTAACCACTTAAGTTGGAGACCTTAGACTTATGACCCGATTTTTTAGTCTTGCCCCTTATTTCTTTTTCTCATTTGTGTTTTACCAAACAAGAGAGTTAGATAGAGAGAGAGAGAGATGGAGAAAAAGGAAGAAAAGAGAGAGATTTGATGATGGAGGATGTGGGATTGCTTCTTCTGCAAATAAATCAGAAATATCAACCCTAAGGCAAGTATTCTACTTGCAAATATGTGATTTAAGATTTATAAATTGTATGGAAGTTGTGTATTTTCATTTATGGTTTAAATGTGGAATTTGTGGGATTTAATCCCTAATCTTGATTTATGTTAAAGAAATTGTGGGTCTTGATGGTTATAAAAATCATATAGGAAAATCTTTGGGTAGATAAAGATTGTTGGTTGAGTTTAAGATGGAAAAGGGTTGAGATTTGGGAAGATGTAAATCATCATTTGGGTGTAGTTTTTGAAGATGGAAGAACCCTAGGTCTGCTATGACCGGTCGACCGCGGTCCCCTTACCGGTCGACCGGGCCTTCGGGGGCAGGCTTACTGCTTTCCCACAAAGGCATAAAATTCTTGTGCGGTCGACCGGTTATACCATTTTGAGCATTCTGTTTTCCTTCGCAGGCAAAACCTGGTGATGCGGTCGACCGCGGTCCCAGGACCGGTCGATCGGTCCCCTGTTTTTCACAATTAAAATTTGTTTTGTTTTCTAGATCTTTCTCCTCGATAGGGACTAGGAATCTTCTTGAATGAAGTAAACTTAGAGTCCTAGAGTTCTAGATGAGTTGAGATACTACCCTAGATTAGAAATGGTTTAGGTGGGGTTTTCCGGGGTTATGCCTATTGATGTTAGGGCATTCTTCCTTCTAGTCGATTCCTATTAAATTAAGGGATGAGTTATTATGTTTGGGAGACCTTAGAAGCTCATTGGAGCTATGTTATTCTTGATGGTTTATAATATCTATCAACGAATCTTGGGAGAATAATTGAAAGTCTATTTATTCATTGAGGTCAAACTGATAATGTAATTACGTATGGCTCCAAATTTAAAAAGGCAAAATATTTACAAAAAGTAAATGGTAATGGTTTCGGATAAAACGAAACATATACATGGAAATGAAATGAAATGGAAATGGTATTGATTTTTGTAAATGATAATTTACTTAATCATGAAACTGGTAAATGATAATTTATTTGATTTTGAAAATGATAAATAAAATGGTTTAAACACACCTCTCTAAATGACATCATAAGGGAAGTCCGTGCGCGAGGTGAAGCCCCCTGGCTAATGCTTGCAGGGTGGATATAGTCCTAGGCCATGTGAGCGCTTATGGTTGTATATTTTTCTGCGATGGGTAGGAGATTCCGGGTGTGGTCTTGACTACCCCGCAGGAACATGGCCGCTTCCCGACGTCTTGCGATATAGGTGCCCAGGTTGTCTTATGATAGGCCCTGGAAGATGATGGTCATTTAGGGGCGCGCACAGTGGGGAAACCCGGACGGGCGGTCTTAGAATTCGTTATATGTATATAAATATAATAGTTCATAATCAAGTGGGACTTGATGTATTTGATATGCCATAAAGAGCATGATGAGGTGCCACAAAGAGCACATATAAATGCCACAAAGAGCATTTGAAAATGATTATTTTCCTGATAAGGAAAGGATTTTTACAAAATGTAAAAGTGAGATAAAAATGCCATAAAGAGCAGAAAATTTTGAATATATATATATATATATTCCTGTTAAGGAAAAAGATATATGAGATAACTGGAGCACTTGATGAATTTTCAGATTTATGTTACTTGCTTTATCTTCCTGCTTAGTTTATGTTTTAAATTGTGTAGTTAGATAGTTATATCTATCATCATGATTTACCATTCATAACTATCATACTCTTTATTCATCTGGTAATCATATAGAACCGGGCCCTGACCCGTTTACATTTCTTGTTGCATATGCATCTTGTCTTCGCTCAAGTACTTCGCCGCAAGGATGCCTGATTTGAACTCTTATTCCGATGTCCTCGGCGAGCCGTGATGCATTGCGGGCATTACGGGATACATTTGGTATAGACATTTTCATTCTTTTATTCTAGTTATGATCGGGTCTCTGTACTCGGGCGAGAGGCCTAAGCTTTTGTAAATGTTTAATGAAATGTATTGTATAAATTAATGAATTTGTTTAAATGATGTTATAAAGATTGTGACCGGTAACATATTCGGTCTTTTTATTGTATTCTTGTCGTTATTATCTATATATGTTTTGGGGTTTCCCCTATCTTTTCAGGAATTGAGTTGTTTGTTTTATTTTATTTAATTTAAATTCAAAATTTTGGCAACCCATTTTCTGAAATATTGGGTGGTTATCCTGGATACTCTATATTTTTATTGTGATGCTGAGAATGATTCCATCTATGATTCCGTTATATTAAAGTATTGGGCTGACCACCCCTTATTTTGGTGAGCGGGTTGTCACAGATGGTATCAGAGCATCAGGTTCTAGAGTCCTTAGGAATCTGTGTGGACGCCTTAAGTCTTCAGCGTTGCCTTTGATTGACATAGAGCCTTAGGATTAAGGTCATTGATTTCTCTTGAGAGATTTCGATCTTCTGCCATGAGGTAGAACTTATGTAATCTTTTGCGCATTCGTGTGAGATTTCTGGGTCGATTGAAGAGGGGTGCCAGAGAAGGTTGTTGTGTAGGCGTAGTGAGATGGGATCACTAGAAACTGTGATTTGTGGTCAGGGATGAGGATCACTTTGAAGGTCGCTCCCTTTTTGTAGCATATCTTTGTTTTGCTACTGTGACTACTGATTTCAGTGAGTATAGTTTTCCCAAGTACCGCTAGAAGCAAAGAGTGGTATTAAGCTTAAGATCCCCAACGATGTTATGTCGAAGTGGAGTATAGCCCATGACAAGGGGCCGCTGGTGAAGAAAAATTTAGGACATGCATCCTCGTTAGGTGGATGCATAAGGCCCAGGAGTCTTGGCCTTAGGAGGGGCATGGGGTTACCCAGATGGAAGGATGAAGGAAAATCCTTCACCCGTAGGAGCAGTGTTGAAATGGTGAGAACGTAGTCACCATAATTGTGGGTGTAGGAAGTTGCCCCTGGGAAAGTATGATGAACATTTAATAGAAAATTTCTCTGGGGTAACTGGGCGGAGGAGAAAGTAGATCCTCATATGTTCACCAGAGGCTCGGTCAAAGGCCGACATGTGAATAAAGAGTTGCGCAATTAAGGAGATTGTACACTACAGAAAAGTAGGTATAAGGGAGAGCCCTCCGAAGGAATAATAGTCTCCAGAATAAGTGTCGTTAACACTTCTGATGGAGCAGTGATCATGAAACCGCATTCGTGGACATCCGCCTGGGAAGGTTTCATTGAATTGAGGAAGAGGAGGCCGAGAGCGTGTTCTCTTTTATTGAGAAAGAAAAAGGAACTACGTGGGCTATAGTGACATGGAAGAACCATGCGTTTTTATTACGCTGATTGGATAACAAGAGAAAATAAAGTGCCTAGTTGGGGAGTTGATAGAAGTAATGTTGGTTCGTATAAGGCTAAAATATGGAGTCTGAAATCCATTGGTATTGACCCGAAGTGATTGGCATAAACTGTTGGTGGGAATTCCACCTTATTAGTGGGTGGAGTATTCCTTAGGATAAGATAGATTAGTATTATGTTTACTCTAGATTCGGGTGTGCATATCGAGTTTGTAATTGTATCGACATTATTATAGAAAGGTAACTATATGACTTCCGTGGTAGGGAAGTTTTATGATCTCTTCACTCTTCATAAAACGAGTGATGATATTTTAAAAGACATATGTGTTGTATGTGATAACTAGTATGAATGTTTTTGCTGCTTGTTTGCATTGTATGTGGATGTTATGATTTATCTCCACGACCAACAAGGTTAAGTAGTAATGCATAGGAGGGGTTCCTTGTTTGGATTCCACTTTTGCGGGACGCTCCACGCGTGAACCTTAACGACGTTGGGAGTGGAGAGATGTTACTTTTCCTTTCTCTTATCTTATGTATAGTATGCGAGTAAAGATATTTTGGTTGGTTTGGAATGATAGCAAACAAATAAAATTGTAAGGCTATCTTACTTCTAATTCAAAATGGAACTAGTTGTTCTATGATTTCTCTCCTGAATACAGGTTGGGACTTTATAGAGGTGGATTGAGGTAGGTAGGAGATTTTATTATCGTTTAGTTACCTTGTGTGAGTGTTTGATTATTTGTTTGTTTTGTTTATGCATGTTATGCTTATCTCCATGATCAACTAGTTAAGTAGGCATGTGTCGGAGGGGTTCCTTGTTTGGATTTCGCTTCGGCGAGACACTCCGCCGCATGAACACTTAACGATGTTGTGATTGGAGAGACGCTATCCTTTTCTTTCTATTTTACTTTACTTATTTTGTTGTTAGAAGTGGGATTGGAAGGATTAGCCGATAATCACGTAGAAGAGTGCTTAAGGGCTATTAAAGTGCGAGATAGAAGCACTATGTATAGTTCTCTCCTCTGATCGATGTGAGGGAGACTGTGATATGAAATCCAATTGAGACTTCGGGTTATGCCTTGATAAGAAGGCCTAGTTGTACATATGGGGTGGTATAAATATTGGTAAGGCTTTACAGAAATTAAATGTCTTGTTTGTTGAAATCCTCAATTATCGAATGGTAAAGCGTAGAAGTAGAATCATATTAGTAGGGTTGTGAATTAACATTTTGTTTCCCGGTCCCTATTATGTGTCTTATACCGTCATCTCTTGATGACCGACTATGCGAAGTAGTAGTGTAACAGGAGGGTTCCTTGTTTGGATTTCGCTTCGGCGAGACGTCCCACGCATGAACCGGAGCGAATGTCGGGAGTTGAGTAAGGTCTTGGGCACTAGGGATATATTTAGTATTAGATGTCTACGACTTAGATAGGATATATATAGATAGACCTTAGGATTATTAGGACGTAAGACCTTTAGAATACGTGACGTTAGTTTAGGAAGGTTGTCGGGAGTTGACCATGAATAGGTAGTGTGTTAACTCTAGGAGGGATTAGTTCCCTAAGAACGAGAAGTATAGAATCTCGAGAGGTTCGGTAGGTTAGGCCGGAGTAGGTGAGGCCTTTCTTAGATAGAGTGTTACGTTGGTAACTTGACTTTCGGGGAGTAATAATACTAGAGGATAGACCCATTGTTTATGCCCCTCACAAGTTTAAACTTGTGGGAAGTATTATCCTATGTTTGAAGTAAGATTCTTTGTGGTGGTGATCACCTTAAGAAAGGGAGGCACCACTTCCTGGGCATAAATTGAGTCTTCCACGCGAGCAACAAGTTGTTGCATTAGGTCGTGGGAAGAATCGAGTTGATGTAGGAAGTTCATAAGGGACTTTAAATTGGACGTTTCCTCTCGCTAAGGGAATGCGATTGAGGTAATTGGTGCGTCGAGTAGAAGACTTGGCGGGAAAATTAGTCATGGCATGGAGGACCATGTGGAACGAGCATAATTAGGAAGATAGGATTGATAGTTAGAGAGGAAACACTTTGTTCTAGAACAAAAATAGTGTAGACTGAGATCGATAATGTCGACCTTAGTTCGAGTCCATTTGGGACATAGCGATAACGAGGGGTTTGAGTAGGATAGTAGAATCCAAATTAAAGTAATATACCCTTTATGAGATTGGGTATGCCCGAATTTTAGGGGCACAATTCCCTCTTAAGGGGGGGAGTATGCAGGGGCATAGCCAGGATTTTGCAGCTGGCCGGGCTAATATAAATTTATCATAGAGTTAATAAAAATAAACACAAAAAATCAATACCATTGAGATAATAGCGATGCATTAATTTTATATTCAAAATAGACAAAAGAATATCATTTTGTTATATCTAGTCAAGTTTGATAGATTTGCACGCATACAAAAAAGAAGAAGTTAATAATAGGCTAATGAAATTGAACCCTACGATCCTTTCGAGAATCAAAATCATCAACTATCGAATTGAGATCAATACCTTGTGCGAGTTCTTTTTCAATAGTGAGTATCATGCAATCTTCAAGAAAATCATCATCCATCTTGTTGCGAAGAGTTGTTTTGACAAGCTCCATAGCTGAGAAAGCCCGTTCGATTGATGCCGTGGAAACAGGAAGGGTCAAAATAAGACGAATCAATCTGTCAACCAGATAATAGATCTCTCTTTTTTTTGTTACAGCTAATTGAGTGCATAACTCAGAAATTGAGGATAAATTTTGGAAACTTGGGTGATGTGGGATATCAAGCTCATAATGTTTCAACTGACTCTTCAAACCACGCATATCATCTATGGTGAAATCTTGAGGATAGAATTTTTCGGCTAGCTTACATATATCACCAATTTTAAATGATTTATAAGTATCACGTGGGTCCAAAGAAGCACTAAGAATAAGAAGTTCCAATGCACCCTCAGAAAACCTACAATTTAACTCCATTATCTGTAAATCAATTACAGCATTGAATGTATCAACTTGATAATGATGATAAACTGTAATGGTGTCATACTATTGACAAGAACGCCGTGTACCCACTGAATAATGAGCACTCATATCGGGGATCTCAATGCAAAAATCTTCACAAAATGATTTCACTTTCTCAAAGAAGGAACTCCAACCATCTTCTCTTAACTTCTGAAGCAATGTTTTTGTACTTAAGACGAGACTCGTAGCATTTACAATGGCTTGAGATTTTCTTTGAAGTGCTTGACAAAGCAAATCTGTGATTCCCATAATCTCATTTAATAAATGTAAAATAAATACAAATTCAAATGAAGTCATCGCACTATAAGCACCCTTAGCTTCCGAGCATATAGGATGACTAGGGCCATTCTTTCAAAGATTTTCGACAACTTGACAAGATGAACCAAATAAATAAATCAAGCTTCTGACAGAATTCAAATGGGAGCTCCAACGAGTTGCTCCGGCTCGATGCAAGGTCTTAAGTTGGTTAGCACCTCTTCCCGTCCGAAGTTCACCACGAGCAACCTTATTCGCAATTTCAGCAGCTTGTCTCGATTGTAATTCACTATGACGTTTGGGAGAAGCATCGACAAGATTCACAAATGTATTCAACTTTGAAAAAAATAACCATATATCTTGCACATCTCTAGATGCCGAGACTAAAGAAAGCTGCAGTTGGTGGGCGAAGCAATGCACATAATAGGCATATGGGCACTCTTTAAGAAAGAGTGCTTGTAACCCATTCCAATCCCCACACATATTGCTAGCACCATCATACCCTTGACCACGCATTTTATCAATATGCAGATCATAAAGAGCAAGTACGCCGGATATTTCCTTTTTAAGTGTCAAAGCCGTAGTGTCTTCAACACTCACAATTCCAAAAAAACGTTCACGTACCACACCTCCCCCATCAACAAATCTTAAGACAATGGCCATTTGCTTTTTAGTAGATGCATCTTGTGCTTCATCAACCAATATGCAATAATTCCCATCTCCAATTTCAGTACGAATCTTACTTCTCACATTATCACCCAAAATATTCAAAATTTCCTTTTGAATAATTGCAGAGGTATACATTGCATTCCCTGGAGCATTTTGTAAGACAACTTCGGCAACTTTGTTATTATATCTTGCAGTGTGCTTTATCAATTCAATAAAGTTTCCACGATTGAGTGATTGAGGGGATTCATCGTGAGCTCTAAATGCACATGATTGAAATTCAAGCCACCGCACACAATCGATAGATGTCTTGAGACGCAATCGATTATTCTCCACCACTTCTTTAGATTGTGAGTCAAACACTCTACGAATATGTTGTAAAGGATTCATTAAATCTTCTGCAGCATTGACACAACTCATATGCGTTGAAGGGGGAACTCCCATGTGTTTCAAAAGTGCACAATTAGGGCCACTAACTCGTTTCCAACTTTGAAACCCTTCAACTGTAAATGCAGCCCGAGTCGATGGATTACCTTCAAACAAGAAGCAATAAAAACAATATGCTCTATTTTTTTCAATGGAATACTCAAGACAAGGATATCTTTTAAACCAACTACTTTGAAAGCGACGAAATTATTTTCCGTCTTGGGTGAGTGGGTACTCTTTTAGTATGGGTTGATAAGGCCCCAATTTGAGATATTTTTTTCGAAGCTCATCACGGTCTTCAATGGGTCCTTGCCATATTTGAAGACGCAAGCCAGAATCCCGAGTAAAAGAGTCATCTTTTTCACTAGGTTCGGTCCTTTGAATTTTACAAGGAGGTGGTGACTCGATGAAGGTTAAAGGAGTATCATCGGATAATATAGAAGGCGACTCTTTACTTGCTTTGTCATCACTTTTTGGTTTAAAAAATGATAATAAAGTTTTCCTTGACATTGTAACCTAAGAAAATGCATGAGTAATATATTTTAGTCAACATAATAAAAAAATTAACACTATCAATTTAGGGATTGAAATTATAATTTAAATTTGTTCAAGGTATCAATAGGCAAGAAGAATTGAGACTACAAAAATTAAAAATTAAAGAGAAAAAGTTAGGGTTTTCAATATTTAGGTTTTACAAATTAGGGATTTTAAAACTTATTATTTAGGGATGTTTATAGTAAAAAAAAAACGGATTTAACAAATGAAATAAAATTACCTTGTATGCAAAGCCAATTTGACAAAGTAATTTTATTTCATTTGTTATTTCATTAGTCAACATAATAAAAAAATTAACACTATCAATTTAGGGATTGAAACTATAATTTAAATTTGTTCAAGTTATCAATAGGCAAGAAGAAATGAGACTACAAAAATTAAAAATTAAAGAGAAAAAGTTAGGGTTTTCAATATTTAGGTTTTACAAATTAGGGATTTTAAAACTTAATATTTAGGGATGTTTATAGTAAACAAAAAAAAAACGGATTTAATAAATGAAATAAAATTACCTTGTATGCAAAGCCAATTTGACAAAGAAACACTTTCTCCTTTGGTTGGTTGGTTCCCTCCCCTGCTTTCTTTTGTTTTATTCCCTTTTGTTTTGTTCTTGCTTTTGTCTCCCCGATCAACTTTTATTGTTTGGAGGTTTGATGGGTTGGATAAATATTTTCTTGGGTGGTCTTTAAGTTTTGGGCTTTATTATAAAAGCTATTTTTTTTTAACATGACCCGGGCTTGATCCCGGCCAAGCCCACACACAGTTACGCCCCTAGGAGTATGTAACAACCCTCGATTTTAGGAGGCTTATTTTTTGTATAAATTTTACCTCATAAGGTAATTATATAAAATGTTAAAACCGGAGTAAATATTAATTGAATGAGATAGAGTTAATATTTATTGGAATGTTGTATATTTACCGAATATGTAGTCAAATATCTTCATGTGGTATGATTTATAGTGTCATATATATTAAATGGCATTATGGTTTAAATGATATTAGAACTTGAAATAATTTATAAAATTTCCGGATGCCAGTTTAGAGGGTGTAGTTAGTCTCGAAATGTCCGAGACAGTCAAAATAAGTGCCGTATTGTATTTTTGGGTTTCGGGCACTTTTATCTGGTTCTAGCTTAAACGCGTATTTGTGAGTCATTTCAATGTAGTTTTAACCACTTAACTTGGAGACTTTAGACTTAAGACCCGATTTTTTAGTCTTGCCCCTTATTTCTTTTTCTCATTTGTGTTTTACCAAACAAGAGAGTTAAAGAGAGAGAGAGAGAGAGAGAGAGAGACAGAGAGACAGAGAGACAGAGAGATGGAGAAAAAGGAAGAAAAAGGAAGAAAAGAGAGAGATTTGAAGATGGAGGATGTGGGATTGCTTCTTCTGCAAATAAATCAGAAATGTAAACCCTACGGCAAGTATTCTACTTGCAAATATGTGATTTAAGATGTATAAATTGTATGAAAGTTGTGTATTTTCATTTATGGTTTAAATGTGGAATTTGTGGGATTTAAACCCTAATCTTGATTTATGTTAAAGAAATTTTGGGTCTTGATGGTTATAAAAATCATATAGGAAAATCTTTAGGTAGATAAAGATTGTTGGTTGAGTTTAAGATGGAAAAGGGTTGAGATTTGGGAAGATGTAAATCATCATTTGGGTGTAGTTTTTGAAGATGGAAGAACCCTAGGTCTGCTATGACCGGTCGACCGCGGTCCCCTTACCGGTCGACCGGGCCTTCGGGGGCAGGCTTACTGCTTTACCACAAAGGCATAAAATTCTTGTGCGGTCGATCGTGGTCCCTTGACCGGTCGACCGGTTATACCATTTTGAGCATTCTGTTTTCCTTCGAAGGCAAAACCCGGTGATTTGGTCGACCACGGTCCCAGGACCGGTCGACCGGTCCCCTGGTTTTCACAATTAAAATTTGTTTTGTTTTCTAGATCTTTCTCCTCGATAGGGACTAGGAATTTTCTTGAATGAAGTAAACATAGAGTGCTAGAGTTCTAGATGAGTTGAGATACTACCCTAGATTAGAAATGGTTTAGGTGGGGTTTTCCGGGGTTACGCCTATTGATGTTAGGGCATTCTTCCTTCTAGTCGATTCCTATTAAATTAAGGGATGCATTATTATGTTTGGGAGACCTTAGAAGCTCATTGGAGCTATGTTATTCTTGATGGTTTATAACATCTATCAACGAATCTTGGGAGAATAATTGAAAGTCTATTTATTCCTTGAGGTCAAACTGATAATGTAATTACGTATGGCTCCAAATTTAAAAAGGCGAAATATTTACAAAAAGTAAATGGTAATGGTTTCGGATAAAACGAAACATATACATGGAAATGAAATGAAATGGAAATGGTATTGATTTTTGTAAATGATAATTTACTTAATCATGAAACTGGTAAATGATAATTTATTTGATTTTGAAAATGATAAATAAAATGGTTTAAACACACCTCTCTAAATGACATCATAAGGGAAGTTCGTGCGCGAGGTGAAGCCCCCTGGCTAATGAATGCAGGGTGGATATAGTCCTAGGCCATGTGAGCGCTTATGGTTGTATATTTTTCTGCGATGGGTAGGAGATTCCGGGTGTGGTCTTGACTACCCCGCAGGCACATGGCCGCTTCCCGACGTCTTGCGATATAGGTGCCCAGGTTGTCTTATGATAGGCCCTGGAAGATGATGGTCATTTAGGGGCGCGCACAGTGAGGAAACCCAGACGGACGATCTTAGAATTCGTTATATGTATATAAATATAACAGTTCATAATCAAGTGGGACTTGATGTATCTGATATGCCATAAAGAGCATGATGAGGTGCCACAAAGAGCACATATAAATGACACAAAGAGCATTTGAAAAGAATTATTTTCCTGATAAGGAAAGGATTTTTACAAAATGTAAAAGTGAGATAAAAATGCCATAAAGAGCAGAAAATTGTGAATATATATATATATATATATATATATATATATATATATATATATATATTCCTGTTAAGGAAAAAGATATATGAGATAACTGGAGCACTTGATGAATTTTCAGATTTATGTTACTTGCTTTATCTTCCTTCTTAGTTTATGTTTTAAATTGTGTAGTTAGATAGTTATATCTATCATCATGATTTACCATTCATAACTATCATACTCTTTATTCATCTAGTAATCATATAGAACCGGGTCGTGGACCATTTACATTTCTTGTTGCATATGCATCTTGTCTCCGCTCAGGTACTCCGCCGCAAGGATGCCTGATTTGAACTCTTATTCCGATGTCCTCGGAGAGCCGTGATGCATTGCGGGCATTACGGGATACATTTGGTATAGACATTTTCATTCTTGTATTCTAGTTATTATCGGGTCTCTGTACTCGGGCGAGAAGCCCAAGCTTTTGTAAATGTTTAATGAAATGTATTATATAAATTAATGAGTTTGTTTAAATGATGTTATTAAGATTGTGACCGGTAACATATTCGGTCTTTTTATTGTATTCTTGTCGTTATTATCTATATATGTTTTGGGGTTTCCCCTATCTTTTCAGGAATTGGGTTGTTTGTTTTATTTTATTTACTTTAAATTCAAAATTTTGGCAACCCGTTTTCTGAAATATTGGGTGGTTATCCTGGATACTCTATATTTTTATTGTGATGCTGAGAATGATTCCATCTATGATTCCGTTATATTGGAGTATTGGGCTGGTCACCCCTTATTTTGGTGAGCGGGTTGTCACATGTATAATTTAAGTCGAAAATATTTTTTATATAATACAAATAATTATAAACAATTTTCAAAAAATTGGGCAGAAAATGCATGTATATTCGCTTTCTGCTATGTTTATTAATTGTTTTACTTTTTCGTCCACCAATACCCAATTTTCAAATGCGTGTTTATTTGACTTGATCAATTTTAACACTTATTAATTTCAAAAAAATTCGGCATAATTTCCTTTGTTTATTCATGAAATCCAACCTATTTTAACATTAAAATAAACTCAACAACAAAAGTCACAACTAAACCAGCAATTAATCCCTTCCACCGATTCAGCATATATAAGATAAAAAAATTAGGCCCATCAACATAAAGGTTCAACAGACTCGTGTCCGAGTTAAAAAAAAATATAATAATAATCCAACACGGCCCGCACAACCTAACAATAATCTTACATTAGTCCGTTGTGAGGTGTGCGTCCCTCTTTTCGGGACGTTATGTTCTTATCTTGTGTTTTCACGCTCCAACCCCAACTCTAAAGTTTTATACTTAGAAATTTGAAATTTATAACTACATTTGAATCCATGAGTCTCATAACTATACGAGTTGTTTGCACAAGTTACTCTAATCATGTATGAGGTGTGTTTGCCTCTTTCCGTAATGTTTGATTATTGTTTTGCATTTTCGTTCACAAAGCCTACTTTTCAAGTTTTAACACTTAAAATTTCAAAATTTTGATCAAATCTCAAACCCGTGAGTCACCACTACTCGGGTTGTTTCCACAACTTTCTTTGATCCTATGTGAGGTGTTTATGCCTCTTTTCATAAAGTTTTGCTCTTATTTTACGTTTTCATGCTCCAATATTATTTTTACTTTAACCACGAGCATAGATCTAAGTGTGATTACCATACTATAAGACACATAGATGACTACTAATGCACTCGACGATCTAGTTATTGGGTCTTGATTGATAATTCTCAAAACCAAAGGCGCAAACATTAATATCACCGCCTCCATTTTATAGATTAGTTTATAGGTATCACCCACAAATTGGTTCACTTCATTTTATAGATTAGCTTATCTTCTTACTGCTTCATGTTAGAATAGGCGATCATATTTATGTTTGTTAAATCATATGATATAAACTAGCGGTAGAGGTTTGAGTTATTTTTTGTCAATTTATTCTTTGATTCATTTTTCATTGATTCAATGTTGTGATTGATGAGTTTAAGGTATCTTCATTAGCTTAAGATGAGTTTAAGGTATCTTTATTTCTTGTGAGCATTTTATGTGCCTGGCAATTCGTTTAATATGCTGACAAATGCGTCAAAATATTAAACTACGCGCATAATATGAGTCATTTCTCAGCGTCTAATATGGTGACAATAAAGGTGACTTAATTTACCTGAGTGATGGACTCGTTCACCGCAAGTTCATCAAGATTGCCTATGTTCACCTGAACAGGGTTAACGAGAAGATCACCAGCTTTTTTTCACACTTCTTTGGGCCAGGTTGCTATATGCATTAGAGTTTTCCTACGAGGAGGTATCTCATTGACAATCTTCCAGATTTGAGGTTCAAAGCCCATGTCAAGCATTCGATCAGCCTCATCAAGCAAAAGAAGGGAAACTAGCCCAAAGTCAACTTTTTTTATTTCAAGGATGTCATTGAGCCAACCACGAGTTGCCGCAACAATATCTTCTCCTCGATCCAGTTCTTTTAACTGAGGTCCCTTAGGAACTCCACCATACAAGCACTGAAACAAATAATAGAATATTAGAGAACGGTCCCATAAAAAATAGTTTTAGTTCAGTGCAGCCCACTTAGTTTTTTGCTTCACAAAAATGTCCTCCATTATAGAGATGCTGAAGAAGAGCATTTCGACGTGGTTCAAATACTTTACCGAAATCACAAAATACCTTCCAATATGTTTGGATGCCCATAATTGAAAATCGATTAGAATTTTATGATTGAATTCGAATTCCGTGGAGTTGGAATTCAATGAATTCGAATTTCATGGCGTCATAATTCATCTGTGTTGGTTCCGGTGGGGAATTAATGGGAATTTTTTATGAGAATTCTATATACTCTTGTGTTATAGTGTAGTCTGTTAAACTGTGCACGCAATTGTGTGGGTGGGTGTGGAAAACTGTGTGCATTGCGTAAACTGCAAGGTGGGTGGGTGCATTTTCAATGTGTGTGAAAATGGGTGATTATTGTGTGTGTGTGTGTGTGTGTGTGTGTGAAATTATGTCTTCAACGTGTGAGTGTGAGTGCCATGGGCACATGTGTGTAATCAATTCCAACCAAAAAAAATTGTAATTATTTACTTTTAGTTTGAAATTCTAAGAATTAGAACCCCGCGACAATTCCAAACTCATTCTTTCCTAACCAAACATTGGAATCGGAATTCAAGACCCCAAGCCCAATTCAATAGCTTGGATTGGGGTTGCCAAACACACCCTACACATAATCTGAAATTGCATTATGATTGTGTATATAATTATTTTCCATAATGAGCATCCAAAATGTATGGTAAGATACATAGTTATATAAGCTAATTTTCATCAACGTATTCACGAATTCTATTGCAATGAAATTACCTTTAAAAAGGAAATGATTTTGAGTATTGATCCCATTTGTATGAGGGTTATGAAGACAATTTGTAGGTTGTATAATGATGCCTTGTAATGGATGGAATAGCCGCTTGTTGAAGTAGCAGCGATTAGTTCTATTTTGTTGGCCCATTATGATACTATACAGCATCTCCCGATGCTTGATGTAATGGTCCCATGAAGAATAGTTGAAATTGCGGCACCGAGTATAAGAGCCCCAAATGCTCTGCATAAAAATAATCAATATAAACAACTACTTAATCGAACCAGATATAAACAAAAGATTTGAAATTAAAGTTAATAACGAAATTCACCTCATTTTGTATCTCCATTTCATATTTTAATGGTGGTGTATGAATAAGTGAACCGGATTCCTCCTTGTTGAAATAGCACCGATTAGTTGTGTTTTGTTGGCCTATTACGATGGTATACAACAGCCGTCCGATGCTTCATCTAAAGATCCCATGAAGAACAGTTGAAATTCTTACGCCACTGAGTATAAGAACCCCGAATGCTTTAATATGCGCCATAGAATAATGAGTTTGAGCACGTGGAAATTTTTAAGTGTAAACTCTCACTCTACAATTTATATGGACCGTAAACTTTTTGGGTAATGGTCATTAATACTGATAGATAATTCCCAATCTTGCAATGGTCTTCATCTGCATAAAAATAATCAATATAAACAACTACTTAATTGAACCAGATTGCAACGACAGATTTGAAAATAAAGTTTATATCGAAATTCACCTGATTTTGTATCTCCATTTCGTATGTTGTTGGTGGTGTATGAATAAGTGAACCTGCTTCCTCTATCATCATGTATGGCCTTTTATCAAATGTATGTGGATGTAGATGAGATATGAAATTGACCAAGCCTCGTTCCATATATCATATGCGATGACCAAACATTTACTATTGGTGATTCTATAATCATGTCCAGGCTCAAGAGTGTCATTTTTTTGGAGAGTTACATTATGTGTAAAGTAGAACGTATTGCCTTCAAACTGAGCACTACTAACTATGCGATAAAGATAAAAACTTACCGATAATGTCAGTTATATTTTCCAAATAATTAGAATGTGACTTGTTCCTCGCATTCTCATCGATCCAGCAGCTGATTCTTGTTATTGAAGTGGATGGTTGAACCAATTATCCCTAATAGTTGTTGTTGGAGTCATTTTCACCGTTCAATGAACGTGATTATTTCTGTTCCGGACTCCATTTATTTTTGTTATTGAAAAATCCCACAGAGTAATGTGACATGAATGAAGGTAAAAATTTGTGAATTTATTGGCATAGTATAAAATTTCACAAACCTGAAGAGAAGTAATAGGCGAAGATGACATAAAGTTGTTGTTATCTCTTATTCTCCATTTTTTTAAGGATAGGCGTTTGAATGCAAAGCTTCATCATAGAAATCCAATGTATTTGAAAGTCTGTAGCGCCCTTATTCCTGCCAAATTTAAAGTACGTGTATGATATCAAAGTCTGTAATGTAAAGCAAAGCTTCGATATTACCTAGATTTTCCCAAATTAATTTAATTTATACTCATCAAATTAACCAATAAAAAAGCTCCTTAATTAAGACAAAAAGCAATGAAAGGTTTGAAAATGAAGTTGATAACAAAGTTTATCTTAACGCTTTTCTCCTATTTGGATTTTGTAGTTTCTGTCTGAGTTGGTCAAGTTGCATTCTCCTTCACATGCCTGTACGGTATCATCCCTTCTCGTATTCTCCATAATCTTCTAAAAGTTAGTTTCCATCTTATGCGTAATACATATCGCATAGCAGAAAAGAGGTTAAATGTTTACCCAAGTATAAGTTGACATAGGTCAAGCCTCAAGCCTTAGAAGCCTAGGCGGGTTTAAGCGTAAAAAGGCGTGAAAAGGCGTTTAGGCCTTATTAATATATTTTAATATTTTTACACCATAACAAGGCTATTAAAATACTAAAATTGTACATATCATAAAAATATGTCTGAATATATGAAAATTAAAGTACTATTTGATTATTTTGGATGAGATAATGGTCCGGTTAGTTAAAAAATTCTTTAAAAGGCGATATCGTTTCACTAAAGTATTGTTGTTTTTAGAAAAAAGTGTCCCTTAAGAGTTTTACTAAGAATAAGGCGTAAAAAACTTAAGGCGAGACGTTTCTCCCAAGCCTTAAGCCTAGGCGTGCCTAGGCGGGTTTTTTAGAACAGTGGGTATTCTTCTTCCTCCTATAATTAGCGTTAATGTAAGCTTGGATGACCACATTCTCGTTTTTAAAGATCCCCTACTGCATTAAACCATTGAAATTGATCAAACTGTGTTCTTAGCTGTTTCTAATTTATTTATTCCAAATAGTAAATAGGTTTTAATGACTAATTTGATATGTCAAAAATGAAGCAAAAGTGGTATAAGATCAAGATTTCTGTTGCATACCTTTCAAAATCATTTTCAGTTATTTGAGTCATTTCGTTGTGAAACGTTTATGTACCAAAATATAAGTTGTGCCTGCATTGAGATAAAGAAACTTATGTCACATAATGACAATCTGGCCAATGTATAGACCGATAAGGGCACGTATGTGAAACCCATTTTCTGACTTGAAGTTGAAGTCTACAAACGCACCTTAATTTTAATACTTGGAAAGAACATACCTTAATACGGACGAGTTTATAATGAAGTACGTTAGGCAGGAGGTGACCTTGTAATGTCTAGCATCCTGTAAATACTGAGTTTCCATCTTTTGCGTACTACACAGCCCATAGAAGAGAGATTAAAATACAATGTTATGTAATTAAATGAGGTTTTTGATTACCTAGCAATTTTGTCAGTATGAACAGTAAACAGAGAAAGTAGAAGATATATATATGAAATGTAGTGCGTATATTATAAATAATCAAAATATATATATAGTAGGTTTAATCAACAGGAAAAATGAATGTTTTTTAGAAGCAGTAAATAAGTAGTATGCAATAGATAAATATAAAATGACGTCCTTACATGATTCTAACATTAATGATAAATTAACAAAAAATGTTAATTATATGTAGGATATATTTTCGTCAAACACAGCTATTACATAAACCTCGTACGTAGTGCAAAAAGCAACGACATGGGACGAAGTCATACTCAGCAAAACAGTAAAGTACCACCAATAAAATCACTGATAGAAAGCATATTTCAAATGTAGAAAAAGTGGAAAAAATAGACGGAATATAGTGAAAAAAATTACATAAATGTGACGTGTAAATATGAGTTTTGAATGCAGGAAAAAAAATATTAATGGAAAGTAAATGAAGTAGTGGAAGTTATGCTGTCAAGGAGGCAAGACAGGTGAATGATAATGATAAACTAAATGGTTATTACGATTTGTGATAACAAACATAGACAGCAAAAAAGTACAGGTAGAAACTGTAGATATAAGATCAGTACTATTTTAACAACTTCTATTTTCGTGCGATAGTAGCGACGACAAATAAAAGGGTTCAAGTATCATAAATGTAATTGATTAATTGTGAGGTCAATACAACTCATTAATGTGAAATTGTTGGGAATGAACCATAGAAAACAAAAGTGTTCACATGAAAGTTAAAAAAATTAATCAGGAAAAAATATAAACTTAAATTGGATAAAGGAAAAAAGGAATAAGGGAATTTAGTGCACGTTAACAGAACCTAGGCATCACTTATTGTAAAAAGAGACATCTTAGTTCATTCAATTATTTCTCCCATTATCTGGATAATCCAATCAAGAAATTCATCATACCAATTGACTACTAAAGGGGTAGGATTTAATAAAGCAGACAGGTTCGTGTGCTTGATTGCAATATATTGAAAATCAAATAGATTTATCTTTGTTTTGGAAAAGTATCACTTTGTATGAAAAAGGATTCACAAACTGAAGACTTGATCAATCCGCCTTTTCTTTCTTCCCCCTACCTAAAGAAAGAATTAAAACTATTGAAAACAGAAGATGAAATAATTTGTTTATTAATGGTATTGTTATTACTGGACAACTCTAGATGTGGAGCCACAGTATACTGGTGCAAGAATAGAGGGAGAAGTGGTGGTAACTTTGGAATTTGTGAAGAAAATGATGGATGACTTCAAGAACCAGAAGTGCTTACATAAATGGTATGTGTAGGAAACCAGGGTATGGTTTTACAATTTAGTTTTGGATGTTGATAATAATGTTTTTGATATTGGCTCTTGGTTTTTATGTTGTAGATACGCATTCCAGATTGTCTTATAAATGAGAGATTTGTTGTGAGCCTTATCATCTCTTGTCCATATAAATATCCTGATGGGAAGCACTTTACTGTTTGTGGTGATGCACATGGTCAGGTAATTATGCTATTTTGATTGGAATTGAGTACATAATATTTTATTCCAGTTCATTTCCCCTTCATTTTATTGAATAACCTTTGTTATAATAAAGTTCCATAGGTATTTGTCAATCCAGAGAATATAATATAGCCGAGATTTTATGGAAAAAGGGACCTTTGTTCATCTAAATTATACTAATTTCTTATCTTTTTAAGAACTCATCCAACTCTATCAGGGTGATTTTTCCTTCCAACTTGATCTATTTTCTCAAAAGTCCATACTGGCAATTGCAATTAGTGAAACTTGCGGCCATGGCTGTTGTTTCTCTCTCCGCTCTTAGCCCACACCTACTACTCAATCTTGTATTCTGATCAAGTCCATAGCTCAATTCCTCAACACCAATAATAGATTTGTAACTTTGCACGTTGGTTCTTTTCAAGCAATATATTTCAAATAAATATTATGTTCCTATAATCAAAAAAATATAATGTAAATTTTTGTTGCTTTTACCGTATATACTACGTAGTAAATGTTATTTTTGTCCCCTTCAAGTCGTGTGAACAGGTCCTCCCTCTTAACCGAATAAACACATCATTGGAGGGCTTCCGTTTTAAAGTAATAAAATAGATTTGTAACTTTTCACATTGGTTCTTTTCAAAGCAATATATTTCAAATAAATATTATAACTTTGCACATTGGTTCTTTCCAAAGCAATATATGTCAAATAAATATTATGTTCCTATAATCAAATAAATGTAATGTAAATTTTTGTTGCTCTTACCATATATACTACGCAGTAAATGTTATTTTTGTCCCCTTCACCAAACTTCTCCGCATGTCCCTTTCAATAAACTATCGAGGGGTTGGCGAACCCCTCGATAGTTCACGCATTGTGCGATTATAAAAAAAAAAAAATATATTTGTATCTGTCCAATGGACTCTTCTATGGTCCAACTATATTCAAGGGAAATACATGTCCCTCCACAAACAAACGTCTTTTTCAAAACATTTGTTGGTGTGCTTCCTTTTGACCCCACATGCTCCACTCCTACGTTGGTGGATGATGTTGCTCACTGTTCCCACGCAGATACAACAACTTATCTTTCCTTGTATGTTGATATATCCAAAGATTTGAATGAATATTACAACCATGATATCAGTGGTAATAAGATTAATTCCGATGGTTTTGGACAGAAAAAAAACACTGAGGAAATTGACTCAAGTGAGGATTCTGAAAATAATTCATATTCAGGCCCTGATTGTGTGGTTAATGAAGGCAAGGTCGATGTCATGTCAGTGACAATGGTTTTTTCCAAACTCATCGACTGGATATCAATGAGCTTCTTAGTAAAGCGGAAGATTAGAAGAAAAGTTATCTCAACTCTTTTTCTTTATCCAGGACCCAAAAACGCGCGATCAACCGTAAAGCAAAGGACGATATTTCTCTTTATGGAGATTTAAAATCTAATTCTGAACTAGGAGAAGAAGAAATTGAAAGTCTTAGTGAAATTTTTGGCAGCCTCTTAAAGAATGGAATGATTTCAATCCAATCCTCCATTTTGGATCCTATAATTGCTGAGCAAGAGCTGGAAAAAAACCTTACCAACATTATAGTCACTCGTGAAGCCAAGGTTGCGCTTATCTCTCGTGCATATGAAGGCAAAGACGTCCAACATGAAATTGTGCGCCGATATAAATGACGATAATATCCAATCCAAGTATTTTATTATCCTTGGCTCGAAAGCTATCTTTCTTTTATTTTTTTGTTTTACCCTGTTCTTGTAAGCACCACCTAGGAGAGGCTTTTCTCCTTCTTTTCAATAAATTCAAGGACATTTAAAAAAAATAAAGTATATATTCTATCATAATGACCAAATCATCATGTTTATAGGCAAATTTTGGATTATTATTTAAAGAGTAAATTTTCCCCATTGTCTCTAAAAAAAGTCTTATGAAGCATAGTATTTAAACAGAGAAAACCAAAATCTACAACTTTATGGAATTCACAAAACCTAAACTACTCCTTCCTTTAAATACCCGATGTAGTCTTCATTTGAGGACACTCCTCTATTTTGAAATATAAGAAATATCTTGATTCTCTCTCTAAAGTTAGGGTTTGTTTATTTTCTTGGCACATGATTGTTAAGTCTAATTGACCAATAATGAATGAGGTACTCAAGTCAATAAAAATTAGTGACAAGTACTAAAGTCTAACAACCCACATATTAGACGTGTGAAAGTCTAAAAGACCTAAATATAAATAAAAGAATCTTAATCTAAAAATACATACATAAAGATAATTCAAATAAAATAAGAATAACAGTAATCTGCAACCATGATCCTGCTTAATCAAATTAACATTCCATTCTCCCATATTTGAGTCCCAAATCGATTTAGTTCAAATAAATTCCATTGTAACCGAATCACAAGTTATAGGACTTCACGACTGCTATGACTACACTTAGTGATCTCAATTCACTTGTCTAGGGAATATGTTAATTGGGTTGACAACATTTGATAATCTTATGTTAATTAGTTTGAAAAAATTTGATCATGGTAACCTAAAGCCCAAAGTAAAAAGAGAACCTAATTTGTGTCCTGATATGGTATATTTCACTGATTAGGAATATTTTAGGCAGTTTCTTTTGGTTTGATATGTAAATAAGTGACGTTGGGGCAAATGACTAAATAAATGCAGGCTTTTTCAACCATTCCTTTGACAAACATGAACCTTCGTATCCATATTTCTTTGGCATCTACACAAATTTGTCCTCAAATTTCTTACCCTTGGGCCATTTCATATGTTGATAGTATCACATTAAACTTATGCAATATAGAAACTATAATGTATGATTCCTGGACAATGTTACTTAATACATTACTGCTAATATTTTCTCACATATGAATTCTTGTAGCAGCATAGCAGGGAAAAATTTACTTACCCGCTGGTTAATAAATACTAGATTTTTAATCCCCGAATATATATTCCAACTAATCGAGGTGCATCCTGTGCGATTGAAATAAATTCTTTAAAAGTAATAATATAAAATATCCCTGCATAGTATATGCGAAGATATCAATGAAAATGATATTGAACTGCTGTGAAATAGAATATATCCTTTTTAAAATCAATAATGTCTATATTGAACTACATAGTAAATTTGGTTTTAGGCAAAAGTTTGTTCATCTCATTTACATTCTTTTAGAGTCTGCTAAGCTTTCTGTCATTATCAATGGTGTTCCTTAGAGAATTTTTTCTTATAGCATAGGGTTGAGGTAGGGGGTTCTATTATCCCCATTCACTTTCATTTGGTTAAAGAGGGTTTAAGTAGAGGCTTAACATATAGTTTTTCTCGGGGGGAATCAAATGCATTTCTCATACTAGAGATTGTACTAGTGTTCAACTTCACAACATAGAGATTAACTCGTTGTGAAGTTATGAATATTTACTTTTATAACTTCTACCAAGTTTGATTCACTCTTTTTTGCGTTGTCAGAAGTGGTAAAATACTTCAACTTAAAATATTATATAAAATGATCTTTTGTTGAGGTTTGGTTTATATGCAAATTTGGATATTATCTGTATATAGTTATTTAGGGGGAATTGTGATTGATTATACTTACTATCCCAATGAGTAAATACAACACACATTTTAGATAAGGTACTACTACACAAATATGGATATTTGATAATGTAGTATCCAATTAGTTTCCACCTCTTATCCTAGGCTGAACCCCATCCCTACCCCAACCCTCACACCTACCAAAAAAAGATCCCCCAATTATTGGGTATGGTGACAAAGACAGGATATTATTTACAATAATAGTTATAAAAAGGTAACTATTGACCGAGATTATTGTTACCTTGGATAGCTATACCACATCCAGAACACTCGTACACATGAACATTTGGAAATTTTGGAAGAAGCTTCCGGCATCTAGGACATCTAACCAATTGAACCTTAATATTCATCTGGCTAGTCATGTTTCGCTAATATATAGCTGTGATCGAGCAATAACTGGGCTATAGACCAACTATCCAGCAGCAATTACAAACAACACATGTTGAAGAACTATCACACTCGCTCTCTGTAATAGGTTATATAAGCAAGCATTAGAAACAACATTGAAAAGAATCTAAATCATGTTAACTTGGGGAAAAAATTATAAATACAGAAAAGAGAAGCTATATGTAGAAGGATGGTCTTGACTTTGATTAAGTATAAATTCAATGACCCTTAAAAAATGTTCAATTGCCAAAAATAACTACTAAACTGGTAAGCCAAAGTGCTTATAATTTCGTGTGTGATAACTCCCATGGAAAAGTTTCAATGCATTAACATTTGAGATTTTCACTATAATGAAATAAAACTTTGAATTGCAACTTACAGTATACAAATTGAACCATATTACATAAACTTCACATCATATGATGCAACTAACCTTCTCAATCAAAGAATTACAAAGGAGAACAAGAAAAAGAGAGGTAGGGTAGATTATGGAACTTATATGAATAACACATGTATAGTAAACCATCAGGCATAGCCCAGTAATAAAATAAATGATAACAGATACGCTGTCCATCCCAAATTAATAGTCGTTATTTAAAACAACAGTTTTTAAGGATAATCAATGGTCAAAATCAAGACTTTTTCACTATTGCAGAATTTGGTTAATTTAGGATGGAGGGGGTATTGAGAGTTCTGCAACATCATCAATCAATCAAAGGGTGTAGAGAAGGTTATTAACCCAATTGTTGATTTTGGCTCTCCTATTTTTTCAGTTTTGATTTATTTACAAATTTGCCATTTTGGCTCAAATCTATAAATACAAGTGTCATTTCTAGGTTTTGAGAGAGGACAAGTTTGAGAGCTATTTTGTATGTTATCAAAGCTAAAGAGAGATAGAGCTCCCATTTGAGGGGTGAGTTCTTGTGAGGTTGTGAGTGACTTTCTAAGAGAGATAAATTCTGTGTGTGTATAACCTTTGGGTTCCTCCATTTATCTATAGAAAGAAGAAATCCTCCTTGGTGGATGTAGCCCAAATTTGGGTGAACCACGGTATATCGTTGTTGTTTTGCTTTGATGATTGCTTGTATGTTCTTATTGCCCCTTCATTGATGCTTGGTTGAATTGATTGGGAGTTTGCACACTAGTTCATTTTGGGAACAAGGTCTTGGGTGTTTTCCGCACACCAAGTGTTTGATAAAATTCCCGAGTGAGTTTTATCGTCTTGGTTGCTAGAGATAGTCTTGCTTTAGCGCAACAAGTGGTATCAGAGCTTTGGTTGCATTGTTTGCCCGGTATTTTGGTTCGAGGTTGAATCAATTTTGGCAATTTTGGCATAGCTTTTGTTTTTGTTCCAAATGACGGAAAATGTGGAGAGTACTCGAGAATCAACCTCTACGAGCGGAGTCTCTAAGAGATGGGATCCGAGTTATGGATCAAGTGGCTCAATGAAGACGGACATGAAGGCTTTTGATGAGAAGATCAATTTCGGGTTATGGCAAAGACGAATGCGAGGCGTTCTTGTCCAACAGAGGTTGCAATTAGCATTGTTGGGGGTAGAGGGACGACCGGTAGGCATGACCGATGCCGAGTGGATTAACATTGATCAAAGAGTGGCTTCGTGTATTGAGATGCTTATCACGGATGATGTGTTGAATAACGTGATAGCGGAGACCACGGCTAAAGGCATGTGGGATAAGCTTGAAGAGATTTATTTGGGAAAGTCGTTGTCAAATAAATTGTTCCTCAAGAAGAAACTCTTCAAGCTTGAGATGAAGGAGGGTGAGGATATGATGAAGCATATCAACGTTTTTAATGCCTTGATAAATGACTTGAACCGGATAGACGTTCAATTCATTGAGGAGGATCGAGCATTGTTGTTGCTTGCATCATTACCCGATTCATACGAGCATTTTGTGACCACGCTGATGTTTGGGAAGTCTACGCTCCGGTGCAACGAGGTTGTGCAAGATATTCAATCTCATGTCACGATGAGAAAGAAGGAAGGTGGAGGTGACGGGTATTCCCATAATGAAGGCCTTATGGCGAGAGACGGAGGTGGGCAAAATGGCGGGAGGAACTCCAACCGGGGATTTAATGACGGTAGTAGGTCTAGATCGAGGGGTGTTGGTGGTAAAGAGCCGAAATGCTACAAGTGTCGGGAATGGGGTCATATGATCCGAGAATGTCCTTTGTGGAACGACAAGGTTAAGGGCAAGGTTGATTCCGAGAGGGCAACGGTAGCGAGTGCGAATTATGAAGATGAACTTGGAGAACTTCTCACAATATCCAAGGTTAACTCTCTTTCCCAAGATGATTGGATATTAGATTCGGGATCGTCGGATCACGTTTGCTCCAAGAGGGAATATTTTGAGACTTTCACAGAAAATGGAAAAGGTTCCATGTCTTTGGCTAACGGAGAGAAGGTTTCCGTTGAGGGTGTCGGGACGGTGAAACTCAAGATGTTCGATGGGGTGGAACGCACTTTGGGTGGTGTGGCCTATGTCCCAAAGTTGCGAAAGAATTTGATATCCATTAGACGTTTGGATTCCAAGGGTTGCCGGGTGTCGGTGGCGGGTGGAGTCTTGAAAGTCACACGCGGTTGTATGTTCCTAGCGAGGGGAGAGGAGAGAGAGGGGTTGTATCGTCTAAATCAAACTTCGAGGAAGACGGGGAAGCGGTGTGCACAAGTGATAGAATGTTCGAGGCATGTCTCGTTTGTGAACAAAGCGGAGACATTGGGTGCTAGCTTTCCAAGAGTAGACGGTAGTGATGGGAGAATACCTACTAGTGGAGGGGATGGATCGAAGTTCCCCTCCAGGGCCAACGGGTGATGTTGACCCGGTTTAGTTGCACACATGCATTGGCCGATTCGAATCGAGGAGGTGTAGGACTGTGATGGATTCGAGGTGTGTGTAGCTAGTTAAAGGAAGGCCGATGAGTTATTGTTTGCGGGCATTGGCAAACGGGAGTTTTTCGTGACAAAGACTTGGTATATCTTTCGAGGGTGAGATTTGGAGGGTATGAGAGGTGAGGAATTTTCCCTCTCATCCGTGGTTATTTCTCAAGGTGGAAGATGGTGTTGATGTGTTTGAATGTTTCGTGTAAAGAAGGTGTATGCTATATGTATTGTGTGGGGGTGTACTCACCGGGTTACATGAGGAGCAAGCTTCACCGTATGGTTACATGGGAAGCATTCAGGGGAGTTCTTAGTTTAGAACTTGGTTCCTCGGCGGGTGGAGTCGTTTGGAGGCTTGGAGTGAAGACTTGCGGTATCTCACTTCATGGTTGAAGTTTGAGGTGGCTTAGCGTCGGGTGGAGCGTGTTGGCTTGTTAGATGTCAGGATGATCTTCGAGAGGATTTGATGTTTGCATTCCAAGTTCGGTTGGATCGTGAGGATCGTCTGGGGGAATCGCATTAGCTTGGTAGATGGTGGGACAGTCTTCAAGCGGGTTCAATTTCAGCATTCGAGAGATTGGTTGGATCGTCAGGATCGCCAAGGTGGAGTTTGTTGATTTTGGCTCTCCTATTTTTTCAGTTTTGGTTTATTTACAAATTTGCCATTTTGGCTCAAATCTATAAATACAAGTTTCATTTCTAGGTTTTGAGAGAGGACAAGTTGGAGAGCTATTTTGTATGTTATCAAAGTTAAAGAGAGATAGAGCTCCCATTTGAGGGGTGAGTTCTTGTGAGGTTGTGAGTGACTTTCTAAGAGAGATAAATTGTGTGTGTGTATAACCTTTGGGTTCCTCCATTTATCTATAGAAAGAAGAAATCCTCCTTGGTGGATGTAGCCCAAATTTGGGTGAACCACGGTATATCGTTGTTGTTTTGCTTTGATGATTGCTTGTATGTTCTTATTGCCTCTTCATTGATTCTTGGTTGAATTGATTGGGAGTTTGCACACTAGTTCATTTTGGGAACAAGGTCTTGGGTGTTTTCCGCACACCAAGTGTTTGATAAAATTCCCGAGTGAGTTTTATCGTCTTGGTTGCTAGAGATAGTCTTGCTTTAGTGCAACACCAATAACTGTAAGTATACTCAAGCTTCACATCATTATACACCTAGGAAACTTGTGAATTCTTATTCATTTTAAATGCATGCTGCAATCTTTTAATAGTAGTTATAATTCTTATAACTACTATTAAATCTTGTGTATAGAGTATGTTCAACTTCACAATACCGATCCAATGTTTATAGTTCAGATGCAAGGTTATAGGAGCAAAGGTGTTCTTATTGTAGTGATACTACATGATGTAACCAAAAAACTAATTAATTTATCACATCTAACATAAATGATTAGTGAAGCACATGCTACAATTTGATGAGAAAGGGATCAAACTTTTGAGTTACATTTATTTTCCTAGATCCTAGAGTCCAAAATTACGGTCTTTAATTTCAGTGAAAGAATGTTAACCCGTCGAATTTTATAGAAAAAAGCATTGGACCTCCGGGTGGCGATTGTTGTCCAGCAGCCAGACATCGCCCCTTATTAAATATAATCATTATTTACGGGATAAGATTTGTTCCCATACATATTTCAGGTTTAAGCAAAAGGTAACCCTGCCCTAATTTATCTAACCATTACAACTCTAAATCACTAAACATCGTTCCCATAATTGATGTACAACAAATATTAGAGATTGTGAACTTATTAAGCATATTAGAAAATCCAATGATTGCGCCATCTTTGTCACCGGAATCTTTCCTTTTTTCTTTACTTTGTACCTAGATACCAACCCAAAAAATACAAGAGTGGGAAAATAAAAATGGACTATTACAGGTAAAGGAGAGTATATATATAATAAACAAAGTATATACACAAGATTTAATAGAGTATATACACAATAAACAGATTATATACAAAGTATATGCATGAACTCAACATAGAATAACAGAGTATTTATATATATATATTCCGCAAACAGTTATTGGACACTTGATGGACTGGACATTCAATTCAAAGTCAATGTCCCTTCCACCTAATTTTTCATCAGAATAACACACTATATTAAAGTCCCCAATGGCCATAAAATGAATGTCATTATACAAGGAAGCAACAACATCAATGTGAAGCCATAGATCTCTTCCAAAAATGTTATTAATTTAATTAAAAAAATCATGGCTGGCGTCTACCAATAAACCATTGATCCAGTTGTAAATGCAAAGTATTACAGACTAAACCATGCAGTTGAAGCTAATAAACGTAAAGGATCTCATGTGTGGCAGAAAATGGTTAAGTGTAGAGATATTGTTGAACAAAATTTATAATGGATAATAAGTAAATGTGATATCAATGTGAATTAGGATAACTAGACTGGTGATGGTCCTGTTGATTCTTCTCAAATTGATAATTCTTTTAACGATTTCTGTTCTTATTGATTCTCAAGGTTAGTGGGATTCATTGATGCTTCATAACCTGATTTACAGATGTTTTCGAGTTGAAGTTTTGGGAAACAGTGTCTTAACCGCTCTATTTTGGACTCTATCTACTGATGGTGTTTTTCGTTTATCTTCTGCTTGGAACATTATAAGATAGCCTCATGTATCCTCTTAATATAATTTTGGGCAGTAGTGTCTTACCTGCTCTATTTTGGACTTTATCTACTAATGGTATTTTCAGTTTATCTTATGCTTGGAGCATTATAAGATAACCTCATGTGTCCTCCTGGTATAATTTTGGGTTGAAGTGTCTTACCTGCTCTATTTTGGCAACAATGAGTTGGCTATTAATATTTGGAAGCACTTTGGTGAATTTTGTGGGATTTAAACTCAGAATACTTATATAAGAGGTAGGCTTATCTCTTGGTGGTCAATGCATGGAGACCTATCTAAGATGCATGTGTAGCTAGAAACTAACCAAATGGAGCAAGTGGCTAATTCTTTTTGATTGGTGGTACAAAACTACCATTCTAGTTTGAAATGTTCTCCAATTCAGGCGCAGTGTGTATTTGCACCTCCTCAACGATTTATTCTTATTGATATGGGCACCACAATAGCTGAAATAGAAGATTTGATGTGGTGGTTACATCGAGAGAACCTCAATCAAAATTTGACATTTAACAAAATTTTACAACTATTAATTCTAAAATGTTAAGTTATTTAACAAAATTTGAAAGAAACGTTTATTATTTTACAACTATTAATTCTAAAATGTTAAGTTATTTTCTCAAAAAAAAATTAGTTAGAATTTTAAAAAATCAACTAAAACACCATTACCCATACCAAAAATCTTTATAATATTAGGGTTTTTTTACATATCCCCTGCAATAATACCATATTTAGACTTAACCCCACCCCCACTGTCCGAAATCAGACATAACCCCTAGAATCTAACATCATTACTTTTTGGTTAAAAAATCTCAATAATTAATATTTTGACTTAGTCCCCTAAAAAACTTGGACACTAATGCCCTTACTTTCTTCCCCAAATCACAAGCCCTAACCATAATTTCTAAAAGCTAAAAATTGAGATGTTAACTTCTCAACCATCAAGTGTGAATCGACAAACACAAAATAACCTTCACCATGTGCCCACTAAATACCCTCAATGCAGAAGAACTTTGAAGCTATGATCGATTGCCAAACCTTCCATTTCGCTCATCACCAACAACAAGTTAGAGTGCCAGAATCAACACTAAATTTTGAAGGCATAATCTCAATAAGACGTGGAAAACTAAAATGCTATTTATAGTGTAAGATGTAAATATGAATTTGAATATAAATATGGGTGAATAGAGGGTAATTCTTTTAATTTCAATGTGATGCCACTAGTGTCTTTTCGAAAACAATTTGTTTTTAATTTGAATGGGTTTTGAAATTCCTATATTAGTAACGTTGACTGTCTTTCAAACTTTATTTGGGAGCATAGGTAGAGCTTACGATTATAGTGAATTTGCACAAGAAAATCAATTCTAGCTCCATATTATTTAGTTATAAGAAAAAGGGGTGGGGTTGGAGGGATTAGGTTAAATCTTTTTGTGTTGACTACATGTTTTCCTCATTTTTTGTATGAGCATGTTAGTAATTATATTAATCTAGTAGACAAAGGTGAAAAACAATGTTTTTTTGTTTAATCATTGTAGGATGTTTGGAAATAAGCACTCATGGGATTGAATTTATTAGATGAGATTTCTTTCTCATGCCCATTTAGGCATCTAATAATTACATTGACTAGGTTGAATTATAATGTGTTGATTTAGGCCTCCAATAATTAAACACTAGCTTCCATTGATTTAGTAAATTAAAGGTACATACATAAAAGTTAGAATAGTTATACTCAGTTTGTTGCAATAAAAATCATGACTGATTGCCTAGATGATTTATATTAAGTTCATGGAGTATCATATGGATTGACTCTTGGGTGGTGTTTGGAAGTTATTTTAAAATTTCCACTTGAACCTATTTTTTCATGAAATAATTGAAACTATATCTAGTTAGTATTCTAATTGATATTTTTTGTGTTTTGCAGTTCATAATTGCAGACATTACTCTTGAGAACACCAAGTATGTTTTTGCATTCTTGGTTGGTTTAGTATATCAAGGATTTTCTTTCAATTTGAACGTGAAGATAAATGGTTTAAGTTGCCACTTCCAAGTCTTGAATTGTGATTTTGCAATTTTACTACTTAATTTTATATATATGAGTTTATTACTTAAGAGGGAAAGTTAGACTTGTTGAATTCTACATTACACTCATATTGGTTTCCAGGTTGCCATACAGTTGGACCTGATATTTGCAAAGGTCAGGGTATTTGGGCGAACCTTTTTTCTTCCCAAATGTACAAGAAAATTTACTAAATTATTATCCTAGCATGATGCCCTGATTATCTACAAATCAGAAAAAAAAAGAAATTACTACATTTTCTATTTCAGATATCCCCTTCCTCTTTACACAATTCAGTTCATTATACCTCCAGTTAAGACCGCAATTTAGCATAGGGCAAGCTTTTCCAACTTCAATCCAATTATTTATGATCATGTCAATCTCTGCAAGATATATAATCCAACTCTTAAGTTTGAAAACCTTATATACATACACACACACACACACACATATATATATATATATATATATATATATATATATATATATATATATATATATATATATATATATATATAGAGAGAGAGAGAGAGAGAGAGAGAGAGAGACAGAGACAGAGAGACAGAGAGAGAGAGAGAGAGAGAGTAGAACATCTATCAGGTATTCAGAATAATCAGATAATCATATTTACCTTTGCACGAAATGCAATTAGATTTCCTAGTGTTATCCATCAAAATCACGAGCACAAAAAATAAAATAAAATAGCTTTTGAATTCACCTCCTAACCGAAGGAATTCAGATTTTGCATTTGAAACCCTAAAATTTACATCTGAAATGAGAAATCAAACTCTATAAACCGAAACTTTAAATGAGAGAGAGAGTACCCGTCGATGATGGAAATCGAAAGACAGCGGGAGCGAATGGTGATATTAGATTTTAGGTTAGGAGTTTTGCTGCGATTTTAGGAGGGCTATGAATTTAATGAAAAAATTTAGGATTTTGGAAGGAGTGAAAGAACCCGCTATTTTTCATTATGCGCGTGTCCAAAAAATTTGTGGAAAAAAAACGTCATATAGAGTATACTTATTAGATATGCATTTAGACCATTTATTAAAAAGGGTCATAATAGATACAATTAAGTATGACTCTTATATTTAAAATGTCATTTAAACTAACACTAATAAATATATAATGACACTTTATAAAAAATATGTCATATAAGTAATAGTAATATAATTTTAATGACACTTTATTTTTAAATGTCTTAAAGTCAATTTCTGACAATGTCATAAAAAAGTATTTTTCTTGTAGTGTTGTGACGTCCTAACGATGACACTGGGTAACTTTGAGCACTCCGTTCGAGTGAGGGGCTTAGGATTTAGAGTCACCCCCACGATATACTTCGATCTTCCCAAACATGGATCAAAGAATTATCGTAAAGAGTTGGAGGCCAAGTTGCAGGATGAACAAAAAATGATAAGGGAGGAACAAAAAGGAGAAAAAAGGAAGAAAATAAATTAAGTCAATTTTAAAACAACGTCAAATTTGAAAATGATTTAATTAATTCATACTCATTTGAGAAAGTTAGTTTAAATACTAAAAAAACGATAGTAGAAATAATTTGATATCTCATAGGAATATGATGGAAAAATATGGTGGTAAGATCACATTTCATGGTTTAAAGGCGATGGGGATGAATATATATTTTATTACCATTTTATGTTAGTCTAACTATTATTAATTAATTTTACTTTTTCACATAGTTGAAAACTAATCGAAAGTCAAAGGCACATGGGGTTGTATCCTTGACTGAATTGGGTATTGGAAAGGTATGTATTCTTTCACCAAATTATGTTCCTACATGTATACATTTACACTATGGAATGATGTCTGTAATTTATTTTCTAGAGCGGAAAAAATGTAAATTAGCAATTGAAAAAAAAACATCGTTGCATTGGGGATTATTTATTAGAGGATTGTACCTCATGAAAAGATTCACAATGTTTATTTTGGAGAAAGCAATGTACGTGTTGTTAATCAAGACTGTTTTGATAATGATAATACAGGATATAAACCATAATGGTATATCTTGTTAAAAACAGTTTTGTCATGAATCCAGGATGTTTAATCTCCATGCAATCACAAAATTGTAATTTCTTTATAACTATGATCAAAACTAACCTTTGTCCATTGCAATTGATTGGAATAAGGTGACTTGAATGCTCCTGTCAAAGCGTCCTTTAAATCCCTTCTTGAACAACCCATAATTACTCTCTTATGTGCCCAGAATATTTGTGAGAAAATTCGAATAATGAGAATTTCGAATTTTCTCTCCCTCCTTAGAAACAGTGTGTTATGATATATCTTTAGATGGTATAGAGGTTTCTATTTATAAGGGAAAGAGGGCCCGAAATCCTAGTGGAGGTGGGTCTCTTTTTAAGTCTTCCACTAATGCCACTAACCATCATGTGACTAACGGATAAGATTTACCCAATATTTTAATATCTTTATTTATCACATTCCTAATTAATTATCTGACATTTATCAAGACCACGTAAATGGAAAATTCAGAATTTAATACAATTGAAATTAAATAATTAATTTCGACACTTAACATTAATTTCCAATAGTTTCCCACTTGGTCTTAATAATTCGTATAATTAGATTAGGTATCATAAGGTGCACAATCATTGATAAATTTAGTTTGCTAAATCAAATTATTCACGGATGCAAGTCATGGCGGTTCCATGCTATTCAAGAGCATGGTTCCTTCCATGTACCACAACACCAATGTTTCATTCAACTAAGCCTTTCATATTGGGTATCATAATGGCCTCACAATGTCCTTTTGAATAAGGACTATTTCTGTCAACAATAATTCATAAGTATATGCATGCATTCACAAAAGACATAAATAATAGAAATCAGAAACACTTTTATTGAATTCAAGTAATAGTGTCAAACAACGAAGCTAAAATAGTAATCATAATCTAACTAATCGAGACACATCTCTTTGACATATTTCATAAAGGTCTTCGGACACAGTCCTTTCGTAAGAGGATCTGTTATGTTATCACGCGTACTAATGTGATCAATTGACACTCTTTGTTTCTAAACTTCTTCTTTAACTGATAGGTATTTCATCTCAATGTGCTTAGCAGCCTTAGTATACCTATCATTATTCGAGAAGAAGACTTCTGCGACATCATCACAATAAGTTTTTAGTGGCTTAGATATTAACACCATAATTCTATGTCCTGAAATAAAGTTTCGCAGCCATAATACATGATTTGTAGCTTCAAAGCAAGCTACGTATTCAGCCTCCATATTATATGATGTAATGACTCTTTTCTTAGAACCTTTCCACGAAATGGCTCCTCCAACCATAACAAATACATAACCCGAAGTGATCTTCCTACTATCAAGGCATCCCCCAAAATCTGAGTCTGAATAATTAATCAGCTCAAGGTAATCAGTCTTACGATATGTGAGCATATAATCCTTGGTCCCTTGCAGGTACCTCCGTACTTTCTTTCCATCTATCCAAAGGTAAATCCCCTGATTGCTTTGATATCTGCCTAGCATCCCAATGGCAAAACTGATATCCAGCCTAGGGAAGACTTGTACATACAACAAGCTCCCTACGACCGAAGCATAAGGCATGCCTTTCATGTGTTCCCTTTCTAAATCACTTCTAGGGCATTAACTTAAGCTGAACTTTTCCCCTTTCTGAAGTGGAACATTAATGGGATTGCAACTTTGCATGCTAAATCTTTCTAAAACTTTATTAATGTATGCTTTCTGAGACAATCCCAATGTTCCTCGTGATCTATCCCGAGATATTTCTATCACGATCACGAAGGATGCCTCACCTAAATCTTTCATTTCAAAGTTTTTAGAAAGATACTTCTTGTTTTCACTTAATAAACCAAGATCACTGCTGGTGATAAGTAAGTCATTAACATATAGTACTAAAAACATAAACTTACTCCCACTGATCTTCAGGTATATACACCGATCAACAGTGTTTTCCTTAAACCCAAAGGATGTAATGGTATTGTGGAACTTAATGTACCATTGACGAGAAGCTTATTTTAGACCATATATTGAATTCTTTAACATACAGACCATGTCTTTCTTTCCTTCCTTTATGAAGCGTTGTGGCTGTGCCATGTAGACTTCTTCTTCTAAACTCCCATTTAGAAAAGCTATTTTTAAGTCCATTTGGTGCAAATCCAAATCATAATAAGCCATCAATGCTAATATGAATCTTAATGAGTCCTTCTTTGAAACTGGAGAGAATGTATCATTATAATCAATGCCTTCTCGTTGATTAAAACCTTTGGCAACAAGTCTAGCTTTATGTCGTTCGATATTGCCTATTGATTCAAGTTTGGTCTTAAAGATCCACTTGCACCGAACTCATTTATAGCCGCTAGATTTGTACGTGCGACCGATTTATTAGAGACATCCATTAGTATTCTTATGTGTGTCAATTCATCTTTGGGAAAACATGCCCTTATTCACTCCATTTGTAGGGGAGTAGATTTAGACATTGAGAGATTATGTCTAGCAACCAACTTACTTATTTTAGATATGGAGGGATATGATGTCATTTTAGGTATGGATTGGTTGGTAGGGTATTGGGCAATGGTAGATTGATTCGATAGGACTATTATATCCTCTATTTCGAGGCAAGAGATATTTCTAGTGGCGATGCCTCTACCTGAGGGAGGATTGAGCATTCACTTGTATTATATTGAAGAGGCGACCTCACGGGAGGTAATTATCTTCTTGGATTCGATTTTGATTGTGAGGGAGTTTGTAGACATTTTCCAGGAGATACCGAGTTGACACCCAACTAGGAGATTGAGTTCGTTATCGATTTAGTACCTGGCACGAGGCCAATTGGGTGAGCACCTTACTATATTGCCCCCGTAGAGATACGGGAGTTAAGGGATCAGATTTATCAACTCTTAGGATAGGGCTTTATTTGCAAAGTACATCACTGTGGGGTGTACCGGTATTATTTTTAAAGAAGAGATATGGGCAGCTTCATCTGTGTGTAGACTACAGGAAACTAGAAAAGGTCACAATACAAAATAAGTATTCGTTGCTTCAAATCGATAACATATTCGACTAGTTGAGAGGAGAATCACACTTCTCAAAGACAGACCTGAGATCGGGTTATCATTAGTTGCGCATCAAGGAGGAGGACGTTGCTAAGACACCATTCCTAATGCGATATGGATCGTATGAGTTCAGGGTGATGCCATTTGAACTGACAAATATGACGGTAGTCTTCATGGATCTACTGAACAAGGTATTAAAGGAGCTCTTTGACCAGTTTGTGATCATGTTCATAGATGTCATACTGGTTTATGCTCGTGCTGAGGGTGATCACGCAGAGCATCTGCATTATGGTTCTATATACACTATGTGACCAACAACTTTACCCCAAGTTCGAGAAGTACGAATTTTGGCTACATGAGGTGCAATTTTTACGACACACTGTATCGGATAGATGGAATTTTATGGATTTAAGTAAGGTATTAGTCGTGAGGGAATAGGGTTGTAACATAACACCGACGGGGGTTCATAGGTTTTTGGGGTTGCTCGGGTATTATCACCGCTTCATAAAGGGCTTCTTGAAGATTGAGGGTCTATTAACTAATGTGACTCGCTAAGGGGTGTCGTTCATTTGTGATGAGTATTGTCAGTTATCTTTTGATGATATAAAGGACAAATTTACTTTAGTTCCAGTGCTTTCACTGCCTAGGGGAGGAGTGGAGTACAGTGGTTTCACCGATGCATCCTTACAGTTACTTGGGGGTGTACTTAGGCAGGAGGGTCGAGTTATAGCTTATGCTTCTCACAAACTTAAGCCTCATAAGTGGAATTACCCCACACATGACCTCAAGTTATCAACTATTGTGTTTGACTTGAGGATTTGGAGGCATTACCTTTTTGGTGCAGTTCACCGTGTTCATGGACCAAAATTTGCTACAGTATCTGTTCACACAGAAAATATTAATATGCGGTAGCGAAAGTGGTTAGAGTTCATGGACTATAGGTTTGATAATCATTATCGTCCTAGGAAGGCTAACGTGGTGTCACACACATTGAGTTGATGGCCTAGGAGGAGATGGCAAAGGTTTGGAAGGCGAAGTGCCGTGAGCTTAAGTATGATAACGAGATTGCCAGATAAATTATAGAGGTATGGGCTATCACTCTCGAGATCATTATATGGGTGGTGAGAGCACATTTCGGGGATCAGTTATGTCAGGATAGGGTGCGCTAGTTGTTGGCTGATTGGGCGGAGTCCTACTTGATTAGTTTGAAGGAAGGCTTACGCTTTAATGAGAGACTCGTTGTTTTGAAGGATAAGGACCTGAGGCATGATGTGATGATCAAGTCTCCTGGGTCGAGGTTTGTGGTACATCTCAGTGGGGATAAGATGTACTCAGATATGCGTAGATAATTTTGGTGGTCGGGGATAAAGAAGGACATAACATAGTTTGTCTCAAATTGCGCTACCTGCCAGTTAGTGAATGTAGACCACCAGAGACAGACCTGGATGTCACATCCATTGGAGGTTCCCGTTTGGAAATATAAGAGCAACTCAATGGATTTTAGTATCAGTTTACAGACATCATAGAGTGGTCACGATTCCATTTGGGTTATCGTGGATTCTATAACCAAGGCGACCCAATTTTTATCGATTTGAATAGATTTTATGATAGCACAGCACGCCCATATTTAATATTAGTGGGACTACATGGGGTGGCGATTAATATCGTGTCCGATAGGAATAAGATTTTTATATCCCATGCTTGTTAATACTTTTAAGAGGCATTGTGTACTGATTTATTGTCGAGTACGGCTTACCATTTGCAGGCTGATGGGAAGACGAAAGCAGGTTAATCTGATGTTAGAGGATATGCACAGGATGTGCATTCTAAATTTAAGTGGAGGTTGGAAGCAGTACCTTCTACTGGTGGAGTTAGCTTATAATAACTCCTACCATTTCACCATCATCATGGCACCGTTTGAGGCACTTTGTGGACAACCTTTTCATTTGCCCACTTATTGGTTAAAGGTGGAGGATAAGAAACTATTGTGATCGAAGATGATACATGATACTTCTGCCAAGATTGAGCTCATTCGGGGACGTATACACATTGCTCAAGATAGGCAAAAGAGTTACGTGGATGCTGATAGGAGATACAGAAAGCTGGGGATTGGGGACCAAGTCTTGTTACGCATCTTTCCCATGAAAGGAATCATGAGGATCGGGAAGAAGGGAAAGCTAGCACCAAGGTATATAGATCCATTCTCGATCATTGAAAGGGTAGGACCAGTTACTTATAGGCTAGGTTTCCAGAGCATTTACAGAGGATTCACGATGTATTCAATGTGTCATCATTATAAATATATCAGAGGAGTGAGAGGGCATTTTGTAACACTCCACTAGAGGAGATTGATTTGTAGACAGATATCTCATACGAGGAGAGACTAGTTTCTATTCTTGATCGAAGTGAGCATAAACTGTGATCAAAGGTGGTGTCCCCGGTTCGAGTTCAGTGGGGACACCATAATGTTGATGAGTCGACGTGGGAGAGGGAGGATGATATATGAGAGCAGCATGCAGAGTTTTTTTAATTGCAGGTACATCCGAATTTCGGGGACGAAATTCCTTCATAAGTGGTAACACCCAATAATTTTGAATAATTAATTTCATAATTTTCAATTACACGTGTGCTCGTAATAATATTACTTATTAAATAAATTTTAATTAGTGAGAATAAAATTAATACTTATATGGAAGAAAAATTTACTTAATGTTATTAAGTAAATTAAATTTGGTTTATTGTTAGTACATCATAGTGAATAGAGACGACAAGAATTGACGTAATCTTAGCCTCGGTATACGGGTAGCCTATTTTTGGGATGAGATAGAATAATAATGCTTGATGACTCGAACGGTGGTTTCAAGTGCACAGTTGGTCAGGAATGAGTTAAAACACTCAAACTTAAGTACTTGTGGATAGTAATCGGGTTCCGGGGACTTTTTAGACTAGTCGAGACTCACCTATGGGTATTTGGGTCATTATATGTTAGCATAATAACCTAATTTCGGGATTAAACGTATAAATTAATAGGTTTAATGTTGGGAGTCAGCCACTTTGTTATTCTAAAACCTAAGTCAGAAGGAAGAGAGTAAAAAGAAGGGACATCAAGAGAGATCTCTAGAGGATGACAAACTCGAAGGTATTTCGAGGACCCCTAGCTTTAATTCGTCACATGAGGAAGATACAGACCCTATGAACAATCTCAAGGAAAGTAATTATCTTACTTAATCATATAAGTAGTAGTTTTAATTCATATCATAGTAAGTGTATGAAAAATTAATTTTGGGATGGGGATTCGCATGTAAATAGAGTTTTCGAGGAATTGAATCCATAAATAGAGGTGTGAATTCATGTACGAATTTATTGAATGAATCTCACATTATGAAATTAGGATCTTCATAAGGATTTTAGGATTGATCATGGTAGGACATGACCCACTGGCTCAGGACTATGACCGCCTCCAATACTTGTATGATTTTGGATTCGGTGGAGATATCCCGACCCGTTAGCCCAGGATGATATGAGTATACCCTAGATCATGATAGCCTCTTAGAAATCCTCATCCCGAGAATGATTTATTCTGGGGGACGATGGCTATATATATTGATGTGATATGAAAAAAATAGATATATAATGGTGAAGAAAATTATATGCAAGCATAAGACAATAGAGTATGAATATTCAGTTAATAACTAGTTGAAGTTATTTGTAATGATTTGAATTTTTATAATTAAAAATTATGTTTGATAAAAAGATGCGAATGCTAATTGTGTAAAATAGGCGTAACACAAGGTAGTATGAGGACCTATGAGTATATGGAGTCTATTTTGGCTGGGTAGCATAATTAAGATTTTAAAATGCATATATAAGGTGCGCACTATAGTTGAGAGGTGAGGAATATCTCATGTGAGTGCGACACAGGGTTAAATATGGAAGGTAATTCCGCTTAATTATTAAGTTATATTAATTACATGCAAATATTTTTAAAAGGTTTTGGTCTCTGACCTGTATGAAATTATTTTCCCAAAACTTTTAGGAGTCCAGCCACAGGGACGCCAAGGATGATTACTCTTTCCAGCAATTCACAGTTATAGCTGATGTGGAGGCTTATAGTGTTTGGATTACTCGCTTCATTTATTGCCATATAGATTAGGTTCCCTTTTGGATATTGTTGGGCAGGTAGCCTTTTTTATCAGACTTGTGTACTTTCGTTTTATTCATTTATGTTCAGATGGATGTATTGGATTTTTACCCAATTGTTTATTCGGGGACTTTATTTATTTATTGATGATGCTAAGATTTAGCACCACCGGATAAGTGATAGTGAGCTCAAGCAGTAGCAGCCATTGCAGCCATAGAGATGTATAAGTGTATAAGTATGTAGAAGGGGATGAGTATAAGAGGAAATAAGACTGATGATGTATAGTGGTTCAGCCAATTTGGCCTACATCCACTGTGAGTGTGTGATCCACTAAGTATGGGCACTAATGGCCTTGGATACAATGCACATAACCCTCTCTCTCTCTCTACTGTGTGTACAAGCAGAGTTTTAGCTAGGGCTACAGTTAATTCATCGATCCTCTGTAGGGTTGTAGGTGACAAGTATATATAGGTCTTGGGGGGTGTAGTGTACCCCCCAAGTATGCATGGTGCATGTGAATGATGATCTAGCCAATCCCCTGTTGACACATGTAGATGCCAAATGATGACATAATATTCCCTCACGTGAGGGTGTGATTTGGTTATAACGGTCTTCCACGTTCCATGTGAGCCTCACGCGCACTGTTCCACACGTCTCCCAAACCACGCGTTGTCATTTTCTTCCAGTAGTGATCCTGGCCCAATTCTTGCCTCGTACTGTCGTACCCTCGTAGGGTCGTCTGGAACCTGGTGAAGGGTCGGACCCTCGTAGGATCGTCTGGAACCTGGTGAAGGGTCGGACCCTCTGAGAGGTCGTATGGAGCCTGTAGGAGGGGTCAGCCCCTCGTAGGGTCGTCCGTTTGGAGGCTATCGTCAGCCAGGCCGAGGATATAAACGGGTATATCAATCACCCCCCAGCCCTTAGCCATAGGTGCTGTTGAGATGGCTGAGGGATAGTGTTTTAAATGAGATGCATGTATGCTCAGTTAGGTGAGTGACACCTGGGCAGATACTCATTGTTGTTCCAGTTTCCAAGGCATGGCGGTTGCACACTGCGCTTGGGGCCTTGTGCCCTAATTATACCTTTCTTGGTAAATGGGTCCACTTATTACCAAAGTATTTAAGAGATTTTCAAACTCTCTCTCTTCCTTCTTCTTCTTCGCGCCTAAGCATTCTCTCTCTCTCTAGAATTTTATCAGCTTTCATCGCCATTTTGCAGCCTTCAATTCCTCAAGTCTTAGCAACGTTTTTGCTCTCTTTATCAGGTACTCTCTTTTGCCTTCGTTTCTATTTGCTTTTTAGGGTTGTGGGGCTGCATTTTCTTTAAGTTGTGCCATAACCTTTTCCGGCGTCTTCTCCGGTAACTAGTTCTTGGGTGTTCTTGACAGAAACCATTGAGTTCCTTTGTTTTGATCCAAAAGTCCAACCTGGTCAATTTCCCATTTTTTTGTAGCTAAGTTTAGTGTAATTTCTCCAAGTGTAGAGTCTTCCCTTTAATGCTTAGGAGGCTTTATAGCTTAGTATTTGAGTTCCCATCCTTGAGAGAGAAGCTCTTTTTCGAGATTAGACGAATAGAGGAAGAGGAAGAGAAAAGACGAGGGGACGACCCTAATTGGGTACGACCCATCTTCCCTATTCCTCTTGCCACCATAAAACCATTTGAACCGTCTGAGTCCTGTGGGTCGTCATCTCGTCCAGCCGAGATTCCCAAACCAAGTGAGATGGACGAGAGAGCATCCTCGCCAACTGGTGCTGAGACTTCTGGTAGGAGGGAGACGTCTGACCTAAGCCCAAACCGAGAGGCCGAGGGTACGGTCCCCTCCGAGGCTGTCCCTGTGACAACCCTGTCTCCCCATGCCTTCCAGGTGGCTTTTCCCCAGGGCCCTCCGGCAGATGTCGAGGCCGAGGGGGAGGGGGCTGAGGACGAGGACGATGATACAGATGACGAAGTTGATACCTCTCGTGCCTCATCTTTTATCTCCTCTGTTAGGGATCGCGACCTCCTGATATGGAGGCATGCCTATGGAGTTCCCCCCAGCTTAACTATGAGGGTTCCCTCTGACTCTGAGAGGGTTTTTGATTGTGGAGAGGGAGAGGTGGCAGTTTACGAACAAATGCTCAAGGTCGGAGTCAGATTCCCTCTGCATACTGCCATCGTAGATATCCTGTCTGCCCTCGGCGTTGCCCCCTCTCAACTTCCCCCCAACTCTTGGAGGACGATCCTGGGCTATATTTCCTTGTGGAAGAATGCCTTCACCGACGAGCCCTCGGCTGAGCTATTTTTGGGCTGCTACAACATCACCTCCTCGTCCAAACAGCCTGGATATTATCACCTGGGGGCAAGGAGGTCTGAGAAGAAACTCCTCCATGTGGCACAAACTTCCAACCATGATTGGAAAAAGAGGTTTTTCTTTATCTCCGGGGAGTGGGAGCCCGTTGCCGATAGTCCGAGAGTCCTCAGGAAGTGGTCTAACCCCTCCATGAAGGCCAAATCAGACCCTGGACTTAGCCTGGAGGAGAAGGACATTGTTGATTACCTTAGAGGGCGAGGGAGAGAGGGTGAAATTGAAAAATTTGAAGACTTGATGACCCCTCGGTTCCTCAAAGAAGCTGGTCTGAGGGTCGGCCCTCTGACAGAACTATGTGAGTTATACTGAACATTTTCCATTCTTTACTTATTTTTGAAGTGATTCCTCTTTATCTCTGCATTTTTCTGACGTGTCGTCCTCTTATCAGGTCGTCCTGTAGGTATATCAGACTATCTTTGGCAAATGACTGCTCCCAGCTTATTGTCAGGATTGGCAAAGAAGAAAGGAAAGGAGCCTCAGCAGGCTCCGAAGAAGACGAGGGCCGTCGGGCCGACGGTGGTGGAGCCGACCGCCGATAGTAATAAAAGGAAGGAGCCTGAGGCCCCTGTTGACCCTCAGCCTGATTCTCGGACGAGGGCCAGGGTCGAAGCCTCTGAGGGGACGACCTCTTCGTCCAGTATGGGGGCCTTCTGGTCTCAAAACCTGGCGCATCTGAGGGCCGAGCCCTCGTCACTCATTGCAAATCTGAGGGCAGCCAAGGTCTCAATGTTCTCTGCACCCTCGGCTGTTGACTACGACTTCTTGTCAAAGATGCCTCCAGCCAAAGTGTACGACTATGGTCTGCACTCCCTTGCACAGGTATTGGTTCTGACCCACATCTTAAATTTCATTCTTTCACCAACTGTTTCCTCGGCCCCTCTTGACATCTGTTTATTTTTTGCGTAGTCTGTTTGTGCCTTCACCTCAGCAACCAAGTGGATGGCCGAGAATCAGGTGAAGTTCCATGAGGCCGAAAGGGCTATTCAACATGAGGCTGACTTGCAGACAGAGCTCGAGACTGCGAGGGCTGAACTGGAGAGTGCTAGGACTGAGCATGCTAGGGTCCTGGATGAGCTGACGAGGCAGCATGATCCCGACCAGCAGGCCAAGGACTTGCTCTTCAAGGAGAAGGACACGACCCTGATCAACATGGAGGCCAAGCACAAGACTGACCTCGAAGAAGCTGTCAGAAAAGCCGAGGCCGATGCCGTTGAGGCTTACAAGGCTTCTGATGAGTTTCAGGGCTTCGGCCTTGAGTATCTGGAGAGGGGGATCAGGACGGCCTGTCGATGGGTCGTCCTCAGATTTGGCGACGTCGTCTCCTCGGTCCGCCCTTCAATTCAGGCAGTCGGATTGGACGACCCTCTGATCGCCGAGGCTCTGTCCCAAGTAGAATCCTAAGTTCAGGTTGAGGGGGTCGGCACATCTGAGGATCGCCCAGTTAGGATTGTTGAAGAGACCTCCTTGGTGGATGTTGAGGCTCTGACCTCTGACATTGTCCCTTAGGGTGGCTGTTTGTAGCTCATACCCTCATAATGTATTCACCATTTTTGTGCTCTGCTTTGTAAAATACTTAGATATTTTGTATAACACTTTTATTAATACCATCGTCTTCTTCTACTATCTTCCATATTTGTTGCTTTTATGGTTTGCTGTCTTTGTTAATGCCACTAACCTTTCCCTCATCTTTCTTGAGGACAGTGGTGGGGTCGTCCCCTCCACTGGCCCTCATCATAGTCGAGGGTCCAACTCACCAATTTAATGGTTTTCAACAAAGTCTACCCTCGTCTGTCTTGAGGACAGTGGTGGGGTCGTCCCCTCCACTGGCCCTCATTATAGCCGAGGGTTCAACTCACCAAATTAATGGTTTTCAACAAAGTCTACCCTCGTCTGCCTTGAGGACAGTGGTGGGGTCGTCCCCTCCGCTGGCCCTCATTATAGCCGAGGGTTCAACTCACCAATTTAATGGTTTTCAGCAAAGTCTACCCTCATCTTTTTTGAGGACAGTGGTGGGGTCGTCCCCTCCACTGGCCCTCATTATAGCCGAGGGTTCAACTCACCAATTTAATGGTTTTCAATAAAGTCTACCCTCGTCTGTCTTGAGGACAGTGGTGGGGTCGTCCCCTCCACTGGCCCTCATTATAGCCGAGGGTTCAACTCACCAATTTAATGGTTTTCAACAAAGTCTACCCTCGTCTGTCTTGAGGACAGTGGTGGGGTCGTCCCCTCCACTGGCCCTCATTATAGCCGAGGGTTCAACTCACCAATTTAATGGTTTTCAGCAAAGTCTACCATCGTCTTTTTTTAGGACAGTGGTGGGGTCGTCCCCTCCACTGGCCCTCATTATAGCCGAGGGTTCAACTCACCAATTTAATGGTTTTCAACAAAGTCTACCCTCGTCTGTCTTAAGGACAGTGGTGGGGTCGTCCCCTCCACTGGCCCTCATTATAGCCGAGGGTTCAACTCACCAATTTAATGGTTTTCAACAAAGCCTACCCTCGTCTGTCTTGAGGACAGTGGTGGGGTTGTCCCCTCCACTGGCCCTCATTATAGCCGAGGGTTCAACTCACCAAATTAATGGTTTTTAACAAAGTCTACCCTCGTCTGCCTTAAGGACAGTGGTGGGGTCGTCCCCTCCACTGGCCCTCATTATAGCCGAGGGTCCAACTCACCAATTTAATGGTTTTCAGCAAAGTCTACCATCGTCTTTTTTGAGGACAGTGGTGGGGTCGTCCCCTCCACTGGCCCTCATTATAGCCGAGGGTTCAACTCACCAATTTAATGGTTTTCAACAAAGTCTAGCCTCGTCTGTCTTGAGGATAGTGGTGGGGTCGTCCCCTCCACTGGCCCTCATTATAGCCGAGGGTTCAACTCACCAATTTAATGGTTTTCAGCAAAGTCTACCTTCGTCTTTTTCGAGGACAGTGGTGGGGTCGTCCCCTCCACTGGCCCTCATTATAGCCGAGGGTGGTTTTCTATAGATGTTTCCGTGCGTGCTAGAACTGACAACCACAGGATGAGGGAAACACTGATATTTCTTATTAATTTTCCAAAGTGTTCTGTTGAAGCAACTCTCATTACAATTATGGCCTTTCAAGACCTTACAACACTACTGATAGTATTTCTTCAAATGGTCTGCATTCCAGGGATTGGAAAAAGGTTCCCCTTCTAGGTTCTCTAGTCTATAGGTCCCAGGGACAACTTCATCGATGACCCTATATGGGCCATGCCAATTAGGATGGAGCTTGTTGGGCTTTTGCCAAGTCTTCTTGAGGACCAAGTCCCCCACTGCAATGGGGCTCTGTTTCACCCTCTGATTGTAAAACCTTGCGGTCCTCTGCTGGTATGCAGCCTGCCTTAACTCCGCGTCCTCCCTCCTTTCCTCAATCAGGTCCAAGTCGAGTCTTCTCTCCTCCGCATTTCCCTGGGGGTGGTACATTTGGACCCTATGAGTAGGAAACTCAATTTCAGTGGGGATGACGGCTTCTGAGCCATAAGCTAGCCTGAATGGGGTCTCCCCGGTTGAAGTCCTCACTGTCGTCCTGTATGCCCACAGTACGGCATATAACTCCTCGACCCATCTTCCTTTTGCCTCCTCAAGCCTCTTCTTGATTCCATCTAGGATTGTCCTGTTTGTTACTTCGGTTTGTCCATTGGCCTGAGGTCGGCCTGGGGTGGAGAAAAATTGTTTGATACTTACCCTCTCACAGTATTTCTGTAAAGAGGCATTCTTGAACTGAGTCCCGTTATCTGAAATGAGGGTGTTGGGCAGACCATATCTGCATATCACATTTTTCTAGATGAACTGGAAGGTCTTCTACTCTGTAATTGTGACCATCGGATCGGCCTCTACCCACTTTGAGAAGTAGTCAATCGCTACAATGAGGAACCGATAGTTATTGACTGCTCTTGGTAAGGGCCCTACCAGGTTAATCCCCCACACTGCGAACGGCCACGGAGATGTAATGGAGGTAAGAGGCTGATGGGGTTGATGAGGGATGGTAGCAAATCTTTGGCATTTATCACACTTTTTTACATATGCTGCGGCGTCTTTCCCCAAGGTCGGCCACCAGTAGCCTTGGGTGATCACCCTCTTTGCTAAGGATCTACCCCCGATGTGGCTTGAGCATGACCCTTCGTGCACATCTTGCAAGATGGGAGGGACTTCTGAGGGATGCACACACCTAAGTAAGGGGAGCAGAAACCCCTTTTTGTACAGCGTGTCCCTGATGACAGTGAATTTGGCTGCCCTGTATCTCAGCTTCTTCCTTTCTTGCCTTGCTTCTGACATCTCACCCTCTTTAATGTATCTGATCAGAGGGTCCATCCATGAGGCTTCTCGAGAAACATTTAGGCAATTGCCAAGTGTTCCCTCGGGGTCTTCAATAGTTGGCTGAAGTAAAATTTCCACTAGGACCGTCCTCCTGATGTCTGTCTTAGTTGCCGAGGCCAATCTCGCAAGGGCATCAGCATGGCCGTTGTCGAGCCTAGTTATCCTCTTTAATTTTACTTCTCTGAAGCCTTTCAGTAGTGACCTCACCTTCTCGAGGTATCTAGCCATCCTCTCGTCCTTAGCCTCGTAGGCCCCTAGTATCTGATTCACCACTAGCCTTGAATCACTATGGAACAAAATCTGCCCGACACTAAGAGACTTAGCTAAGGAGAGGCCTGCTACCAAGGCCTCGTATTTAGCCTCGTTGTTGGAGGCTCTGAAATTGAACCTTAGTGCGTACTCGACGTCTGTGCCATCGGGTGCTGATAGTATCAGTCCAGCTCCACTTCCGCTATCACAGGAGGACCCGTCAACGAAGAGGCTCCACAGAGTCTTTCCCTCTGAAAAATTTCCCTCAGAGAGGGACCCCTGTCTAAAGATGTATCTTCCCTCTTCGTTTTCAGTCGCTTTCTTTCTAGCAGTGCTTGTCTCGGCCCTATCTGCGGGTGTGTCGGCGGGTCTGTCTTCTGTATCCGTCTTCCCGTGGGTCTTACCCTCGGCCTCATCATCTTCCCAAGTGAACTCAGCCACGAAGTCTGCCAATCCATGCCCCTTAATGGCAGCCCAGGTCATCAACCTACCTGATTTTTCTAGCTTGTGTAGGACCTGCCTAAGAGGAGAGTCGGTGAGGATGACCATTGTATGGGACTGGAAGTACGGCTTCATCTTCCTCGAGGCATGGATCAAGGCGTAGGCCAGCTTCTCCATCCTCGGGTATCTTTGCTCTGCCCCCTAGAGTGCCTTGCTGTTAAAATACACAGGCTTCTGTATCCCGTCTTCGTCTCTCACAATGGCTGCACTGATGGCCGACTCTGAGACGGCGAGGTACACATAAAGTCGTTCACCCTGGACGGGTCGTGATAGCAGCAAGGGAGACCCTAAGTACGACTTTAGGTCCCTGAAAGCCTCATCACACTCTTCACTCCATTCGAAGGCCTTCCTAAGGGTCTTGAAGAATGGCAAGCACTTGTCTGTGGACCTAGACACGAACCTATTCAAGGCAGCAACTCTCCCTGTGAGCCTCTGAACGTCTTTAATGGACTTGGGGGCCTTCATTTCAACAAGGGCCTTTATCTTTTCAGGATTGGCCTTGATGCCTCTTTGATTGACAATGAACCCCAAGAACTTCCCTTCTCCGACCCCGAAGACACACTTGGTCGGATTAAGCTTCATCTTGTATTTGTCCATCGTATTAAAGGTCATCTCCAGGTCTGCCACATGATCCTCTGCCTTCAGACTCTTAGTCAGCATGTCGTCTACGTAGACCTCCATAGACTTCCCAATTTGGTCTTCAAACATTTTGTTTACGAGGCGCTGGTACGTTGCCCCCGCATTTTTTAAGCCAAAGGGCATGACCCTGTAACAGTATGTCCCCTTGTCCGTGATGAAGGCGGTCCTCTCCGAGTCTTCAGGGTTCATGAAGATCTGGTTGTACCCTGAATAGGCATCCATAAAACTCATGAGCTCATGGCCTGCGGTAGCGTCTACCATCTGGTCAATGCGGGGGAGAGGGAAGCTATCTTTGGGACAGTGCTTGTTGAGGTCTGTGAAGTCCACGCACATTCTCCACTTGCCGTTGGCTTTTGGGACAATGACTGCATTGGACAGCCATTCAGGGTAGATGACCTCTTTGATAAATTCAGCGTCTTCTAATTTTTTGACCTCGTCCCTGATGACCTCATATTTTTCCCTGGAGTAAACTCTCCTCTTCTGCTTCACCGGCTTCACTCCCTCTACCACATTGAGTTTGTGGCACATGATTTCAGGGTCAATCCCCGGCATATCTACATGGCTCCATGCAAAGACGCTTCGTCTTCTCCTCAACAGCTTAATGAGGTCTTCCTTGATATGGGGCTTCAGAGACTTGCCAACTTGGACGGTTTTTTCCGTGTCATCCTCATCGAGGATGATGGATTCTACCTCTTCCGCAGCCTCTCCTTTCTTCATTTTCGTTTCATCTCTGGGGTCTTGGGTATCAATATTATAAGTGGTTGTAACCCTCTTGTGTGCCTCCCTTTCTTCAGCGGAGTTGTAGTAACATTCTCTCGCTGTCGTCTGGTCTCCCTGAACTTCCCCCACCCCGTAAGGGGTTGGAAATTTGATCATCTGATGGACCGTAGACGGCAAGGCTTCAAACCCCTTGAGGTCCACACGCCCCAGTATGATGTTGTAGGCCGAAAACACCTGCTCATCCATCACAAAGAAACTGACCTTCTTGGTGGGCCATCTCGGCCACTCGTCCCCCATCCTCACATCGGCCTTATATACCCCAAGGGGGTGAACCTTTTCCCCACTGAACCCAATCAATGGATGATGGTAAGGGACGAGTCTATCACGGCTGAGACCCAAGGCTTTGAAGCATGGCCAAAACATCACATCTGCAGAACTACCCCCGTCTACCAAGATCCTCGGCACCTCGCATCCGTGCACCCTGGTAGTGATGACGAGAGGGTCATCATGTGGGGCTAAGAGGCCTTTGAAGTCCATTCTTGAAAACCCCACTATCAGTGTGTCCATATCAACCTTCTTCCTCTTTTCTGACTTGACCTACAGGGAAGTTGCGTGTACCGTCTTCGCCACTGCCTTGGCCTCAGCCACATGGGCGATCCTGTCGGCGACCTCAGACCCTCCTCCTGCGAGACCCCCGAAGATCACTCCCACTCCGAGCGAGATCATATTAAGCCTCTTGACAGGGCCATGGTCGTCTCTCGGCGGGAGGTCAGGGTCGTCCTCATCATCAGAAGGGTCGTCCCCTCTTTTTTGAGGACCTTCTCTGCATGCATCGCCTCGCTTCTTTCTGGGGTCATCCCCTCGGCCCCTCTTGAAGGCACCTTTGTCGACGTACTTTCTGAGCTTCCCTTCCTTCAGCATCTTCTCAATCTCGTCTTTCAGAGAAAAGCATTTGTCCGTTACGTGGTCGTGGTCTTGGTGAAATTCACACCACATGTTCTTATTCCTCTTGTCGGGGGCTGCCCTCAGCTTCTCAGGCCACTTCAGGGACCGGTCACTCTTAATCTCATTGAGAATCTGCTCACAGCTGACCGTCAGAGGGGTGTACCCAGCGAACTTGTCATCCGTGGACCTCTTCTTCTCTTTGTTCTTCTTAGGGTATTTACTCCCACTAGCACCTCCTCTTTCATCTTCATATTTTGCAGCCATCGCCTCTTCGGTGTTCATCACCTTTCCTGCTGTTGACAACAGTTCATCCATAGTCCTCGGAGGGTCTTCAGCAAGCTTCCATAACAGCTTCCCCTTTTGGAGTCCTCCAATCAGGGCTGTCATAGCTATGCTTTCCTCATAGTCTTCCACCTCCAGCTTCTCCTTATTGAATCTGGCTATGTAGTCTCTCAGACTCTCATTCTTCCCCTGCTTAACATAGAGCAGGTGGGTGGTCTTCTTCTGTGGCCTCACCCCGAAGCAGAAGTTATGGATGAACAGGTCTGCCAACTGCTTGAAGTTTTCAATGGAATTTTTTGGAAGAGACGTGTACCAGACATGCGCAGCCCCTGTCAAGGTACCAGAGAAGGAACGACACCTCATCTCATCTGAGATAGAGTATATGTCTGCTGTTGACTGATACATCTCCACGTGGTGGACGGGGTTGGTGCTCCCGTCATACCTTGGGGTGACCACGGGTGGCTTGAATTTTGACGGCGTGGGGAAGTTGACTATCTTCGCCACAAAGGGTGAGCCTATGGTGTACCCCCTCTGAAGAGGGTCTCGGCTCTTCAGTATATCTCCGATCTTATCCTCTAACCGCTGGATTGAGTCATTCCAGGGCCTCACAGAGTCGGCCTGGCCGATGTTATCCCCTGCCGCCTCTCCGAGGTGGACGGAGGGTTCTGCTGCAGCAGGCCTGTGTCAGCTGTTCACTTCCCTTTGGCCGTCATCTAGTCCTCTGGGTCGGCCATCTGCTGCCTCCCTCCTGGATCTCGCAGCACTTCTTGGCCTGGATAACTGTTCTCGCAGGTCATTTACTGGGCATAGCCTCTCAAAGGCCGACCCCCTGCTCAAGCGATCAAAAGCAGAGCCCCTCGGGCGATCATCAGGGTTTGGTCTCCCACACTTTCCTCTACTGTCCTGGAGAGGTCGTACAGTATTTTTGGAGACCTCATAGGGTTCCCAGCACTCTATAGGGGCCTCCTCTCCCTCCGGATCGTCGTACTTGTCCTCGGGGCAAGGGTTCCCTTGCCTCCCCAGGCGCAGACGCCGGGGGTCAGCAACATCCCTACGCCGCTGAGGGGGTGGCAGATCTTTGCGTGGTGCCTGGGGTGGTCCCCTAGCCTCATGCTGTCCCGGAGCTGCTGCCGGAGTAATCATCTCAGGTGAAACCCCTGGTGCCCTTAGTATGTTCTGGCTTAGAGCTGTGAACTGCTCTTGCATCATCCGCTGGCTTGCTGCCAGAGACTTTAGGGCTGCCGCCACATCATCCATCTCAGACTGAGGCGGCGGCTGACTGGAATTGGGTCTTCCCCCCTCATCCGGCGGGGGAAGTGGTGGTGGTGGCATCTCAGGTGCCATGTTCTTGAAGAAAATACTGGTGAGCTTTGGAACGTTAGTGGGTCTCTTTCAATGGTGAAACACCTCCTCTCAGGGGTGTTGGTTCACCACCAGAGTGCCCAGTGAGGTCAAGCTGTACAAAGGAAGAGATGTCTTCCCGTTCTCACAGACGACGCCAAACTGATGATTCTAAGATTTAGCACCACCGGATAAGTGATAGTGAGCTCAAGCAGTAGTAGCCATGGCAGCCATAGAGATGTATAAGTGTATAAGTATGTAGAAGGGGATGAGTATAAGAGGAAATAAGACTGATGATGTATAGTGGTTCAACCAATTTGGCCTACATCCACTGTGAGTGTGTGATCCACTAAGTATGGGCACTAATGGCCTTGGATACAATGCACATAACCCTCTCTCTCTCTCTACTGTGTGTACAAGCAGAGTTTTATCTAGGGCTACAGTTAATTGATCGATCCCCTGTAGGGTTGTAGGTGACAAGTATATATAGGTCTTGGGGGGGTGTAGTGTACCCCCAAGTATGCATGGTGCATGTGAATGATGATCTAGCCAATCCCCTGTTGACACCTGTAGATGCCAAATGATGACATAATATTCCCTCACGTGAGGGTGTGATTTGGTTATAACGGTCTTCCACATGCCATGTGAGCCTCACGCGCACTGTTCCACGCGTCTCCCAAACCACGCGCTGTCATGATGTCACCCTCGGCCTATGAGCCGAGGCCGAGGGCAAAGTTTCTTCCAGTAGTGAGCCTGGCCCAATTCTTGCCTCGTACTGTCGTAACCTCGTAGGGTCGTCTGGAACCTGGTGAAGGGTCGGCCCCTCGTAGGGTCGTCTGGAACCTGGTGAAGGGTCGGCCCCTCTAAGAGGTCGTATGGATCCTGTAGGAGGGGTCGGCCCCTCGTAGGGTCGTCCGTTTGGAGGTTATCGTCAGCCAGGCCGAGGATATAAACGGGTATATCATTTATCTTAGCTTTAGACTTTACTTTGTGGTTTCATTTTTACTGGTTATTGTGTATTGGTTAATAGTGTTGTATGTTAATGAAAGATAAAATTGACACTGTTTGTTAAATTAATTAAGTGGTTAGTAATTAATAATGTTTCAACAGTGATGCTAAGAATGAGTCATATGAGACTACCGTTTTATTTTGGTTAAGAGTTGGTCACCTATTATTTTAATAGGTGGAGTGTCACACGATAAAGTCAAACACCTAATATTCCGATTTCAATACACGCTGTTTCAATTAAAAGTAATTGAAATCAAATCCAAAATTTTAAAGCTCAAATCCTGTTATTGGTGGCTTAATAATCCCAACCTTTAAATTAGTTACCACACATAATTAAAATAATAAATAAAACTAATTAAAAAATTAAAACAAGTAATTAGCCAACAAAAACTAATTTAATTGCATTAAATGCAAGTGAAAAAGCTACTAAAGTAAGAAATAAGCAATAAATAAAGGTAGAAGATGATGAATAATAGATTTACACACCATACTATTAAAGAGATAAAGGGAAAAATCTCCCAAGTCCAACTCAAACTCTAACTAAACTAACCTAAAAAAAAGTTCAATGAAAACATATCTAAACATTGATGGTAAAAACTATATATACAAAACCAAAAATGGAAAACAAATACTACAAAAGCTCAATTATACCTAAGAAATAATAAAAAACATATATAAAAGATTTTATGTTTAACGAGCACAAAAATAAGAACTAAGGTTCGGGAGGGGGACTAAAATGCATAAGTATAGAGGGTAAACGAATTGAATATTTGAGGCGAATCAACCACATATCAAGATAGTGTGTAGTTGGGATTATGGAATATCAATTGGTCGTCCCTCCTTTCTCGGCAACGCTAAAGACTAGGTCAATTACTCACATGATAGACTAAATGCTTGAACCTCCATCGAAGGTACTGATCGTTCTCTTCCAAGAACAACACCAATGATTCTCCTAAAGATTCGAAGAGGTGTTGTTGTCAATTTATCATGCAATATGTACAAAATGTAATAACGTGAAAAGTCATTTATAAAGGTGATGAAGTATTTCTCTCCACCAATGGATGGAATATCAAAAGGTCCACATATGTCTGTATGTATTATTTCAAGTAGCTGGGTGCTTCTTGTGGCTCATTTCTTTGTATGTTTGGTCTGTTTTCCTTTAATACAGTCCACACATACGTCATAATTGGCCCAATCCAGGTTATGGAGTATTCCATCTTTAATGAGCCTTTCAATTCTCGGCCTGTATATGTGCCCCAATCTTTTATGCCAAAAATAAGCAGATTTTTCATCATTAAGTGTAGGTTTCGTACCAACATTATGATGCAGGGTCACAAGGGTTTCAAAAAAATTCTTTTCAAGATTCAATTGATATAAATCATCTAATAAAAATCCAGAACCAACATTATTAGATTTTTAACCAAACCAAAACCATTGTATTTAAATTCAATCGCAAAACCATCTAAAGTAAGTTCAGAAACATAAATTAAATACTTAGAAACTGTGGGAACATAAAAAGTTTCTTGCAAATCTAAAATAAATTCAGTGCTTAAAATCAAGCGAAAGACACCAATAGCTTCTATCTTAGCATTCACTTTATTGCCCATATAGAGAAAATGCTCATTTGGAATTGTTTTGCGGATCCAAGCCAAGCCCTGCATCGAATTAGAAACATGACACATAGAACCAGAATCAATCCACCAAGTGTTAGAATGAGCGTTAATAAAGTTTAATTCGAAACAAACATAAATAAAGGGCTTACCTTTTTTCTCGAACCTGGCCTTTCGTTTATGACAATCCCTCTGGAAATGGCTCCTCTTTTTTACAGAAGTGACACTTGTCATTCTTTTCCTTCTTCACACAGCAGTTGATGGTTCAGCTTGATGAGACGGTCCTGGAACTTTATTAATTCCCTTGTCGAACTTCTTCTTAAAACTAGCTCCTTTGATTGTAAGATTTTCCACCTTCCCCTTAGTCACATGGCCATTATGTTGCTTAAGCCATCCTTCCTCCTGTACCAACATGCTTTGCAAATCATTTACATTCCACTTATCTTTTATAGTGTTGTAATTGATTTGGAAAGCCCATACTCAGGAGGTAGGGATTTTAGGACAAATCGAACGAGAAAAGACTCATCCACAATCATGCCTAAAGCTCTAAGTTTAGCAGCCAGAATGGTCATTTCTATAATGTGCTCATTCATGGTTCGAGTATCATCGAACCTCATAGTGGTCAGGTCATCCATAGTTTCCTAGCAAGGGATTTATCAGCAGTGCGAAAGTGTTCCTTAATATTTTTCAAATACTCTTTCACTTTCTTAGTTTCAGGTAGGGAGGTTTTAATGTTAGCAGCAACGCACATTCGCATAAACATAAGGGACAACCAATTGGATCGAGACCATGCTTCATGGACAACAATTTCATCCTCGCTATTGGTATCAGTAATAGCAACGGGTTCATCACACATAATTTTCATGTCCAGGTCGAGAACCCCTAGGCTGAACTCAATTTGCTCATTCCTTTCAGAAAAATTCATTCCATCAAATTTGGAATAGGACTGAGCTTTCGAATACAAGTTAAGGGGAACTGTAATTAATAACAATGTTCACAATTTAAATTTTTACACAAAACAAAAATTGCAAGGGTCGAATATTGAATTATTGACTAAAATATTTGGCATATTTCATTTACAATCTGAATATCACGGAATCTGCGTTAATCATCACATAATTTTCAGATTGTAAAGATATACTACCCTATAATTCATTTATCATGGTCCCATAAGTTTGGCATCGGTGTTTGTTGCCTAAACATTTAATACCATGATTAATGGACTTAATGTCAACTATTATGTTTTTATAAAACCAGTTCTAATGTTGTTCAATTCAGATATTAGCATGTGTTGCGCCTCAATCCAATTTTATAACTGACATTAGAATAAACCTTTAATGAATGTAAGTGTATTATTCATACATGCAGTCTCAGCCTGTGTTTGACCATTGACTTAACTCTAATGAATAATTGCTTACATGTCCCAACTTAAATATAGTTAATCATGCATTAAATATTAACTATAACACATAATCTACAAGTAATTACAAAGATACCAATAGCAGCTTAAATGCCTCAAAAATAGAATTGTCAAGGTATAGTGAAAACACGTAATACATGAATTTTGGCAAAAATGGAAAAAATAAGTTTTCACCATAGAATCGAAGTAAAACATGCTAGAAAAACAAACGTTTTGCGGAACGTTAATATCAATTTTCTGTAAAGAGTTATAAGCCCCGAGATTATTTCCTAAAATGGCAAAAACGGGGTTTTGAGGGCCTTAACGGACTCAGATTGCCGAAAAACACATTATATCACAGCCAAAGGCCCTGGAATTCGATCGTTGGCCCATTTCCGGTCAACCTACCAAGTTTCAAGTCAATCGGACACCAAAAATTCCGAAAAACACTATTCACATCGCCCCAAAAAAATTCTCCCGAAATCTGTTTTGCGTCAAATCATAATTTTCACTTAATTAATTTTAAAAAAAGATTCGTTATCTTATCATGATTAATAAAAGTGTTTTCCATAATGCTTACACAACTTGAAACAATAAAATCATGTTAACGACATATTAGGGTTCTAATAACACGAAAGGGGTTGAACAATAATGGGACATTTATCATAAGATAAGGGCTCTATGCAGCAATTTCGTTCTTAATACCATACATAACAAAAATTCGAATTACCATTCCAGATTAGTGTATGATTACCAGATTGCTCAAAATTCCAGATTTTCAGATTTTTTCAAGAACAAAATTTCCAGATTCATTAAAGGAAAAAATTCCAGATTTCTAGATTTAACAGAAAAGAAAAAATCTAGATTTTTTAGATGCAAAAAATCAAAGATCAGAATTGTTATAAAGAAATTTTCATTAAAGGAAAACAAGAGATTATAAACCGAAAGCTCTGATACCACATGTTAATCAAGACTATTTTGATAATCATAATACCTGATATAAGCCATAATATTACATCTTGTTAAAAACAGTTTTGTCATGAATCTAGGATGTTTAATCTTCATGCATTCACAAAATTGTAAATTCTTTATAACTATGATCAAAACTAACATTTGTACATTGCAATTAATACGAATAAGGTGACTTGAATGCTCCTGTCAAAGCTTCCTTTAAATCCCTTCTTGAGCAACCCAGAATTACTCTCTTATGTGCCCAGGAATATTTGTGAGAAAATTCGAATAATGAGAATTTCGGATTTTCTCTCCCTCCTTAGAAACAGTGTGTTATGAGATATCTCTAGATGGTTTAGAGGTCTCTATTTATAAGGGGAAGAGGGCTTGAAATCCTAGTGGAGGTGGGACTCTTTTCAAGTCTCCAACTAATGCCACTAACCATCATGTGACCAACGGATACAATTTACCCAATCTTTTAATATCTTTATTGATCACATTATTTATCATATTCCTAATTAATTATTGACATTTATCAAGACCACATAAATGAAAAATTCAAAATTTAATACAATTGAAATTAAATAATTAATTTCGACACTTAACATTAATTTCCAACACGTGTCTCTATCACCAAAGGTATTGTTGCCAATTTTGCACTCCCTAAACCTGTTCATGAAGAGATGACAACTCGAACGAAGCTATTGGGTCATTGGTCGCTTAGACTAAGGAGTTTGTGTTGACAGGTCTCGAGGTAAAATATTTAATGCCAATGAGTTTGTGCTTATGTTTGAGACTACCTAAAGACACTGGTGACATTACTTTAAGGATATTTAATTAATATTAATTTTGGGGCTCCATAAGTTTGTTGAACATATTAATTTTAGGGCTGCATAAATTTATGTTTTGTGTTCGTTTTATATAGTATGTTGGTTTATATATTAAGATTACATATGCTTATATATTTAGTTTTCTATAGAGATTTTGCAGCTAGAAATTGATGAATATATTTTTAATTTGTTGTAGATATCCTATAAGTTTAGATATTACGATTGCACACTGTTAACTATTTAGTGTATATATTCAGTTTGATGTAGATATTTTGGGCTTGCAATGTTACATTACAACTTAGTTTACTACATTAGTTACCTGTAGATATCATATTAGTGCATCACGTTCTATTCAATCAGTATTTTAAATAGTTCACCAAAATATAATTTTCACCGTGCAATGCCGATCTATATTAGGAGGAGAAGAATTATCGTTGTTGCGAGAAAAAAAGTGGGAAGACTGATGGCGATTGTAGTAAGAGCAAATTGCATGGTTCAAAGGTAATGGAAATGAAAATATATTTTATTAGCATGTCGTGTTAGTGTAATCATTACTCAGTAATTTTCCTTTTTTGCATAGTTGAAAACCAATGGGAAATTAATGGAACATGGAGTTGTATCGAAGACTACATTGGGTATTGGACAAGTATTTGTTCTTTCACAAATTTGGTTCACACATATATGCATTTACACTATGGAATGAAATTTGTAATTTATTTGTTATAGGCGGAAAATATGTAAGTTAGGAATTAGGAAAAACCTAGCGTCATTGCATTCAGAGACGGAGCTACTTTGTAGGCTGGGTGGGCAAGTGCCCAAGCCAGAAATTTTGGAGAAAAAAATAATTATTTTGGGATAAATGAAAAATATAGCAGAAAACAGGGGTGAAAAGTTCAAAACTCAAATAATATTTATGTCCATTAACTTAACCTATCTGAGATCTCTTCTTTCTTTCTTATAACTAATTATGTAAGACTCCGCCCTTAAATGTCTTTGTTGAACAAAACATATGATTTGTTTGTTTTTAGGGATTTGCAAATGTATTTCAACTTGCTATTTTTTTATAATTTAATGTTTGGTGACCTAAATTTATTTAAGCCTAAAAAATATAAATTATCAATTAAATATTTGTAAAAAAGTAAAAAAATAAGCCTAAATTTTTTTGGGGGGCGGCCCCATCTATGAATTGTGCCCCACCAAATCTTGATTCCTGGCTTCGCCACTAATTGCACTGGGGAATGTTTATGAGATGATTAGACCTCATAAGAAGATTCAAAATCTTGATTTAGGACAAAGCAATGTATGTTTCTCTATCACAGAAGTCTTGTTGCCAACGCCACACCCCCTGTACTTGTTGATGTAGAGATAACACGCGTTTAACATGTTTTTGGGTCAATGGTCACTTGTCCTGAGGAGTTTGTGTTGAGGTACAATATTTAACGATAATGAAGTACATTAATACATGATTTTCCCACTCCACGCCCATTCAATTCTAATACAAAGAATAGGATTGGGTTATGCACACCCCACGCATATTCCTTACCTCTTAATAATAATGAAATACACTTCTAACCTTACTTTGAACGTTTTCGTTTCAGATTTTGTTAATTTTTTTAGATTTTGTTACTTTGCTTATAATAGCTAAAAATAATCATGTTGGGGTTGAACAATATATGTCCCTCACACATAATACATTATTCCAGTACAACTCTATTCACTGCATTAGTTGGGTGTGGATATCTAGTTCACCACGTTTTAGACAATCAGCTTGTAGTTATTTAAAATTATCGTTGCCCTCATTTTATAGTATGTAAATTGAATGATGCTGAGCGGATAAATTTTCAACTATAAGATTCACCATCCAATGCCTATCGTTACTATGACGAGAATAAAGATGGTGGTTACAAGAAAAGAGTTGGAAGAATGATAGTGGCTACGAGAAATAGAGATGAAATAATGACAATGGTGAATGAGATATGGTTAAAACATTCACCCAACTGTTTTGAACCATGGAGACTACTTATGTAAGGATTCCAATAAAGAACGAGATCTTTGGAGATGATACTATTGAATGCTTTGTTTTAAAGAGAGATTTTCTCGATTTTTTTTGCAACGGAGGCATTGAATGTAACGTGTATTAAGGCATACGTGTGGTGAGAGATGGCAAAAAAAATTATTGTTATATTCAAGGTTCTAAAAAATGCGAGTCGTGATTTAGGTGTGGAGAGCAAGTTTTAAATGTTAGAACCCTAGGCAGGTCAAAGGCGTGAAAAAATGTTTAAGCCTTTTTGAATATATTTCAATATTTTTTGACTATGACAAGCTTCCTTAGAACACTGGTTATATTTAGGAATCATGCCATAATAAATCATTAGTCTCCATGTTTAGGATTTCGTACGTGAAGTTTGAAAGATCTCGAGGAATTGGAATGAATTCTTCAATTCCTAATCATTGAACGGTTCATCATATCAACAAAAGTCGAATGATGAATGAAATATTAGAAAATATGACAAGAAAACAAGTGTGCATTGTTCCCTTCAATTTGTAGTAAGTAATTTCATTTTAAATTAAAACAAAATAAATTTTAGTTTGAATTTCTACCGTGCATCATATATGGGTTATTTATATGTTGTACAACATTTGTGTTTGATAAAGTTTTTTTTGCTTTAGGTTTCATTGGATTTTAATCGTCATTGATCTCCCTACCATGCATTGATATCGATTGGATTCTAAAAATATGACCAAACTAAGTGAACAAATTAAGTTCTAGATTAATACATGAGTAAATTTCTATCAATACTCATTATTTTTCATTTTCGCCGTTATCGAGTAATGTTTGCAATTAATTATAAAACACGTTGTCTAGAAGTGGGCACAACTCATTGCACATTGATGAAAGGAGAATGCCAATGCCACAATGGTGTACCCCCTAAGGTATTTGAATAGTGATCAATATTAGTTGCACTTGTTTTCATTGTTATTGACCACTAATGTTTTGGGCGTATGCCTTAAGGTAGTGCCCACAACAAGAAGGAAAAGTTAAACATAGAAGGAAAAGTTAAATGCTGATACTTTATGAAGAGGTTTATGAGAGAATTAATTTATGATCCTTCACTTAAGGTAGTTTCATTGGATTTTTTTAGTTTATAACTTTCTTTATTAAATTATGCACGTCTTCAAAAATTATACGCCTCACTATTTGAGTTGATTAGAAGCAAAGGTTGGATGACAAAGAAACTTACGTGATGATGACATAAATGATGAGCGGACTCATAGAGTTCGTTGTTGGAACATTTACCCGAATGGAAGTAATAGATAGGTAACTTTAATGTTCTTTTATTCAAAAGGTGTATAAAACATATAGTTTTTTTGAATTTAGTCTCATGTCCAAAGTTTTGTTCGGCCCTTTTCAATATATTTTTTTTATTGTATTAAGTCTCATAACCATAAAAAATCGCTTTCAACTCCTTGTAACCTTCTCAGTTTCTTTTCACAAAGAATGACACTTGTTTCATATTTCTTACAATATAACCAACAACTAAAAAATAAAAAACATGGAAGTGGATACAAATGAATCTTTAAAAGTGAGAGTAAATACTTGTGATCATAATAACACAAGGCATATAACACGGTAATAAAGAAAAAGTTAAATGTGCATGACAAGATAACACGGCAAAAAGAATGTTTATTGTTGTGTCGCGTTAGTGTTTAGTAAGACCGATTTTGTGTCTTGTTAATTTTATTTGAGTCGTGTTCGTATTGGTTAAAACAATGCAATATTTGTCATGTTTTAATTTAGTCACAATGTATCCCATTTTATTTTGGATGTGGTCGTGTTATGTTAAAAAAATATTTCATATTGAGTCACGCCGTATTTTAATTGGGTCATGTTCTTATTTGGTAAAAATATAAGATATTTTTCCATGTCATCTTTCTTTATTTGGGTCGTGTTTGTGTTTGGTAAAAATAATAAGATTTAGTGCCTCGCCATGTGGTGTTGCATTTTACTGGATCGTGTTCGTGTTTGAAAAAAAATCTAAACAATAATGTTGCGTGTCGTGTCACTTTCGTGTTAGATAATAAATAAATAAAATTTGTGTTGCGTCTTGTCACTTTATTTATTTATTTATTTTATTATAAATAATAACCGCATTCATTAAGTTTCAGACTTCTATATGGGCCCCATTTTGATAGTTCGCTTTCAGCGCTCGGAGTCTCAAGGATGGCTCTACAAACCATCATTGTAATATATTTGAACATTTATTGTATATGATCATTTTTATTATCTTTTTACATGTATTTTCTTAATAACCTTGCCATAGTTTCTTTTGGGACCACCTTGCATTTAGGGGTGTCAAATTGAAATTTGTACTTTTAAAATAAATTTTTTGGACCATTTGTTTTGTGCATACAAGCGACGCACACAACAATATGGGTGACAAAACATCGAGAAGTTTACTACAAATTGGTATTCACTTTCCTATCAAATGAAACAAATGAGTGATGGAATATTGGACATCGATTTAGCGTTGATAATTTAAGGTTTTGGTATCAAATTTGCTAATATCAGTTGTTCTTCACATATGGATGGTTGGAATTTGGAGATGGGTTTATCTTGTAAATTGAGTTCTATATTTAGTTGAAACTTTCGATTTTTGTTGGTTGGTATATGAGTCGATGGTATACTTATGTATATAAGGAGACATTAATTAATTATGATTTTAGTTTGTTAAAGCATTGGATGCTTTATTTCATTTACAATTTTGTTGGTCGATTATAATTATTACTGGTTGAAATTGTTTGTTCGATTTATTTCCATTTTCTAAAGATTAGTGTTTGTTGTCCAGGATGCTTTGAACACACCAAATTTTGTTTATTTATATATTTAAAATATTTATGTCAGTTTTAATAAATAAAAAATGACCTACTAAATGAAGTTAATAACCCAACATAAATAAGTTATTTATATGGGGTTTTAGTAGTTTTTACGTCGATTTGCAATGTGTTTATGTCAATTTTACAATATAATATATATTGCTTTTATAGGCATTTACCTATAATAATATATATTGCTTTAGACGTAATATATATTGTTGGAAACTGATACATTTATTATTTTTACATATATCATTAATAGTAAATGTTTCAATTGTAAATAGAAAATATTAGGGTGCCAGCCTTACGAAAGACAAATTTATATATAAGACAAAGTGTTCCACAACAACAAAAAAAAGGCAGTAACCTACTCAAATTATTTTAAGTTCTTGAATAAACTTTTACTGCCATTTACATATATAATATATATTGCTTTAGATTTAATATATATATATATATAAAATATTTGTACACTGTTTACTCATCGCACGGGTCACATGATAGTTCACATAATATTAATCACCTTTTGCGTTCCAAGGAAATTAATATTGTAATTCAATGTTTTCTTACGGACCTTCACACTTTAGTCCGGCTTCAATAAAAAAATTATTCTCTGACTTACTAATATTTTGTTTTTGGAAATAATATTACTCAACTCTTTATGTAAACATTGTATATTAGCGTATACACATACCTGACACATATATGATACGTAATCCATATATACATTTAAAATTTCATGTATAAAACATTTTATTTTTTGATATGTAAATCTTGAATAGAAAACCCACCTAAGGGGGCAGAATACCGTATATAAGAAGTATACAAAAAATCATACAAACTGGGAAAACACAATACTAGAGCCAAAGCTAAATCTATACTACCACTACACTAAATCTGTCGGATTGTCACGGTCATTGACCTTGACAAGTTGGACTTGTCAAGGTCAATGACCGTGACAATTCAGGGGGTGACAATGTTTGTTGTCACGGACTTGCCACGGTCATTGACCGTGACAAGTTCATTAGACTTATCACGGTCATGTCATGATCCTTGACCTTGACAAGTTTTATCACGGTTAAGGACCGTGACAAACCCGTGACAATATTTAAAAAATTATCACGGTCATTGACCGTGATAAGTCCGTGACAACAAACCTTTGTCACGGTCTTGTCACGATCAATGACCATGACAATTCTCGGCAGAATTGAAAAAATATTGGTTGGGTAATATGGCCACTGCCACTACCCAGTAGTATACGTGTACCTATTATAACAACGTTGTACCTTTTCAAACATCAAATATCCAAATAAAATAGAGATAATGAAAATATACATTCAAAACAATATGCATCACTATATAATCCAAATATAATTCAAATGTAACAATTTAAAACAATTCAATTCAAATAATGTCACTACATGTCTGGGGTAGGGGTAGCTCTGAGGAGGTGAGTAGGACACACGATACACGAATTAACACACCCAGCAATATACATCGTGCCGCATTGTTCGCGCAGTCAAAATGGGGAGTTCTCCTTCTCGGGTATCACATGCGTGATGAACACCTTGGACTCGATGTCTTGAAGCAAACGTCCATGAGCTGGCATACCCTGGACGGTATTCGGGTCCCTCAACCCCTGCCCTATCCGCTGGCCATCAAATATGTCAAATATAATTAAACACGATCGGCCAACCAAGTGTCGACATCGGTCGGTCGAAGGGATCCAAATAAGGGACTGGATCATCAAAGTCCGCACGTGTTGGCGATGAAGCAACGAGGTCCACATCCTTGTCCTCCTACACCTCATCCTCCACCATCTTCTCCTCCACCACCTTATCCTCCCCTTTTCCCTTACGATTTTCGCCTAACGAACGCTTCTTGAATGAGAATGTATCTTGGACCGTGGCATCCAAATGGGACAGCTTCACGACATGCGAGTCCACCATTCGAGCCAACCCGGTGTCGCTTGTCTCCAATCCGATGATCCTAGATTTGGCCACCCGCAAGCTCACCCCCTTGTCCTCCCCTTGCGATCAGCGCCAAGAACTTGGCTGAGTGCGTCTGTGGAAAAAGATGCCTTGTCGGCATCAGACTGTGACTCATGCACTTCCTTAAGCTTTGCCTGAAACGACAAAAAATACATGATTAGTTAAATAAGTAAACAAAAAAAATTTAACGTAATTAAAAAAAAGTAAACTGTCGGATTACTTACAACCGTGGCCGCGACGCTCGGGAAAACCTCCTTATCCTTCCCATTCTTCATCCGAATAGCCACATAAGTATCAAGCCTATGTGGACTACCCCCAGGACCACTCCCTATCCCCTGAAATAAAATAATGAAAAATTAGTTCGGCCCCGCAAAGTAAAATAATGCAGAATAATATATTTCTGTAAATATAGAAAAATTAAATCTTAATATCTTCCTATGCTCCACCTCGGCATAAGACATTTGGTCGGAGTAGTGCACGTCTGTCTTTTTCTCCCGATTTTCCCTCCCCGATTGGCGAGATGCCAATTATCGCTCCTCGATCTCATTGTCAATAAAATTTTGACATTGTGCCAATGAGATCGGCTCCTTCGGCAGGATGGATTCACACATTCAGATAACGAACTATCGAGTCTTCCCAAAGTACCGGGTTCACATATTTTTCTTCCATGTCTTGTGTTGCTCCCTCAACTGCTCCAAGACAAAATCGCGTAGCTTTGGATCCAGGCTGAATTATTCCTGTCCAATAAATACAATGTTAGTTGCGAATAAATATAAATATAAAATGAAATTAAAATCGAAATTGAAATTGAAATTGAAATTGAAATTGAACTATAAATATATATACATTACCTGTAGTGCCACCCAAATAACTAACTTGAGATCATTTGGCACCTCCCTCCAACTACTGTACCCCGGACCGATGATCATCTTTACCAGCTCGAGAGATCTCGCTAATAACCCCGTCTTGTTCTCGATGGCCATCCCCAAGTTGCCATATTTAGGGAGCCTAGGGGTCGAGGATCCCTCGTCACCTTCGCTACCACCGAGGCCAGACGGCATCATCATAATCAACATCATGATCCTCGGCTTAATACCTGAAGGAGACATTTTCTGTAAAAAGATATTGTTATTAGTACAAATCAAAATGAATTAGAAGAAGACATGCAAAGTCATTGCCTCCAGTATCCATGGTACTATGAAAAATTACTTTAATCCAGGCCTAATGGGAAAATATTTCAACACTTTTTGAGGGAATTTTGAGCTTGTGCCTTCCTTACCAGTAGATTGGACATATCTAGGTTCATCGCATACCGAATAACGATCGATATTTTCATACTCCTTTCGGTATAATATGTTGTCATCCACACAAGCATGAATAAATTTATACTTCATTCCCAAACCTTTCAAACTGTTATTCATAACAGGATAGCTATTTGGAAGCGTATTCTCCTTGGGTAGTAAGACCTTCACCCAATTCAGAATTCTTGTCACGTTATTGCCAGACAAACCGTACTGCATCTTCAATCTGTGCAAACCAACCATAGATGTAAACTTGTTTGATCTTTCTCACAGTCATAGTATAACGGTTGGCTCGCCTTAAATTTTAAACTTTGGTAGTCATCGTTAAGGTTTATCGTGATATCTTCACGAACACTTGAACCTTGTACATCATTAGTTACCTCATTCTTCTCCGCTTCATAAACTCCGTATGCATCATCAACTATATCCTCTAACATATTATGATCTACGTCGTCCCCTTGAACATCTATCCTACTTATTGAAAGTTGTTGTGAAGGTTGTTCAGGGACAAAAGGAACTTTCAATTCACCATGAAAACTCCAAAATTGATAAATATCTTGCATACCCCATCTTAAAAAATGTAGTTCAACTGTTTTCCACTCAAACACCTTACCATTCTTACGTATAGCACATGGACACATAAACTCTTCATCATTATGACATCTCTTTGTATATTTCACAAATTCATTAGCACCTCTGCGAAACACATCCCCCATTCTATTTGTCTCACCCATCCACTCTTTGTATATCGGATATCCCATCACAGCTACCACAACTAATCACCTATTAAAGGTAAGAAGTGTATATTCATGGATTAGTATAAACAAAACATAGATTTATAGTATGTTTCATTTAATTATGTCTTATTTATATTCGATTTTTAAATTTCAATTCAAATTAAATTTATAATAGAAATTCCTATTTCATCCATCTCCTCTAAAGGGCGAGTGGTCCTATCCCATTCAAGACCGCATATTTCTGTAATATACTTAACCGCTCATGTACATTGTTATGATTTGAGAAAAATTTGGCAGCATATCCTCGTAGTTCTCCAGTATACGACGTAGATTGGCAAGTGTGAGTGTTATTTCAATTGATCAATTGAAATTACAGTCACACTTGTCAATCTAGTATGTACCTAGAGAACATTAGGATACGACTGCATAACTTCCTCCAAATGTAACAAATTTAAGTCACTAAGAATATTATTATACAGAAATTATACAGTCCCAAACTGTCCAAAGGGGCAATTCAAAGATCTCATTACAGGGGTAATGACTCTCTAACGGGTCTAAGAGATATTGAATGCATACGCATAAGAACTACAGGGCTAGTATCTATGCGCACTATTTGTAATTTCAATTATGTTTCATATAAATATCATACTATATATATAATGTTCGTTTTATAAAGTAATTTTCAAAAAAAGTTAAAAAATCCCACCCCCATATGGACAATAATCCAGTGGTCATGCCACTTTTAAAATTAACCAACCCAACATCGATCCACTATAATCCAACCGCAATGGTAACAACAAATGTGTACCCCGTACTCCTTCTAATTCATTTACTCAATTAATTCTTTTCATCAAATAAACTAACAATTAAAGTATACAATTATTAATTTACTAATTTACAATGAGGGGCAATCGTACTTGCATATGAAAGGGGTACTAATTATTAATTTACTAAAAAAATTAACAACCAATCAATATTTAATCAATCAATTCTTTTACAATGGGTACTACAATATGAGGGGCAATATCTAATAAACCAATAAAAATTTAATTAAAAAACACACACACATCCCCACACCGCCTGCCCCCCTCCCCCAGTCCTTCCCCCTCCCCCCAGTACCACTGCCCACCACACACGTGCACACACACACACACACACACATACACACACACATGCACATATACACACACACACGCATACATACACATACACACACGCACATATACACCCCCTCCCCTCCCCCCAGTCCTACCCCCTCCCCCCCCCCCCCCCCAAACACACACATGCACATTAACACACACATATATACACACACGCACATATACATACACATATCCATAAATGTAGGAGAAATAGAGAGAGAAAATGTACCAAAATCGTAGAGAGGGAGAGAGAGTGCAGTCGCTAGAGAGAGGGAGAAATGGAGGGAATTAGAATCGGTGGGAAAAAAGAAGAGGGAGGTTTTTTTACTGACAGAATTGTCACGGACATGACACGGTCCTTGACCGTGACAAGCTTTTGTCACGGCCTTGTCGCGGTCTTTGATCGTGATAAAAAACACGTATTTTTTTATCACGGTCAATGACCGTGACAAGTCTGGCCAGTTGAAGGGTGCCAATTTGACCATTTTGGTGTAGTGTATATTATATAACTCCTCTAGAAAGTCAAAAAAATATGGTAGAGATGGTGTTGGATCATGCTTGTGACAAATGAGAAAGATGATCAGAAAAACATATTTAAGCCTCGAATGTGATAGCCTTCGAAACACCTCATATTCCTGTTTAGCCATATTGCTCAAACGATGCAGTAAGGAACCATCTGCCACACCACTCTCTAACGTTTCCAATCATAGGGTATCTGGTAAGTTGCAAAAAAGTCACTCACAACCATCGTCATGACCCAATTGATTTGGCTAATATATAGAGAAGCATCATATAACCCCCTCGTCACCCTACAATGAAGAAGGAAATGATTAGTAGTCTCCTCTGTCTCCGTATAAAACCAACACATGCCGGTAATTGTCATAACATTTCTTTGCAACTCCCTATAGTCAAAATGGCCTACTTCACCTCCGTCCACACAAAAATTCCACTTTAGGAGGTGCCTTCATTCTCCACTCATTTTTCCACGGATGTGTCACACTTCCCAACTTCATTAAAATATTATAATAGTTTTTAACATGGAAGACATCGTTCTTTAATTTTGCCCATGTCTGATTGCCCTCATCATCCCTGAAATTACAGCCGATTCTAATCAGTCAAATAACTCCACCGCCTCCTTTTATTCATAATCCCGAAGTCTCGTGATGATATTTTAATTCCACGTTATTCTCCCATAAACTACACTGCAATGATCTACCACCCACCCCTCCTTATTTCCTCCAATGCTGAACATTCTTATAAAGCGTACCTCTAAGGTTCCTTACCTTCTCCACCTCTCTCTCCAAAATCTAATTTTATCCCAATTTCCTAGTAGGAATGCAATATGATGAATAAAATCCCCCAACTCTTTGCGATATATTTCAACAAGCCAAACCTCTGTGTAAACGGACCCAGTCGTGGACCCCAACCACATCGACTGAAACCACCCCTCACTAGTACCAGTCTCATCAATAACCTTTTCTCTTCCCTAGAGAATCTCCACAACCACTTACCTAACAACTCACTATTAAAGTGATTCAGGCTTTTCACACCCACCCCCTCCCTGATTGGCTTGTGTACCTCTTCCCAAGTTACAAAGATATAATTTTATCGTGCCCTAAACCAAAAAATAATTTTATCAGAGGGAGTAAAGCCAACAAAAATCTATTTTTTTAATAAAAGAAGGGATTAAGTGAGACAAGGCATGCAACCAACTATTGTGTACTTTTCTTGGGGCACTATTATTAAGTTCCTAAAAACTCATAATTTATATAATATATTAAAAAATATAAAAGAGTTCAATAGTACTACATAATGACCCTTGTGTCACGAGTAGATAGATATTGAAGATTAGTTTCCAAAAATATAATTTTTACAAAAAATGGATATGTAAATATGAATTTATTTATATTTAAAGTTTTGAAATGCAAAAAATAGATTTAGGTGGACAATATCATTTTGAAGTGTCGATTAGTCACTCTATCATGCTGAGATGCATAAAAAGACTAGTTCAACTTATAATATTTAAAAGGACTTGGCTGAAGAAGAGAAAAATTTTGAGCCCGTGTTCATCACCAACCTAAAAAAATATTCAAATACTTAATAATTAATGATATAAGTCCTAGTTAATGTGGTAAAAAAGGGTATGTTTTTTATTGAGTAAAATTTTTCTTTCTAATTCATGAATGTTTATCATGAAAATAATATATATCTATTCCTAATAGCAAGATGGCAATTTTACTTTCTAATATTTGCTCATGAATCTTTTTATTGGAAAAAGGATTTTATCATTTACATTTTATTACAAAATAGAAATAGTTAACTATTAGTGCGTAAATGTTAGTCCTTTTATTGACTATGTTCCATAAAATTCCAAACATAGTAGACCATGATATATTTCCATAGCTTGCAATGTCACCAAACTAACAGAAATCAATGAAGAGTTTCGCTCATGATATTTTAAAAGGATATATTATTGTCATACTTTTTAAAATCACATACATAAGAGAATATAGGCTCTATTCGGCTCAAATTAAGTCACATAATGTCAAATATTCAAATTGAGACTATTACATCAAAGTGAAACACATGCCGGGTTCATTCAAGTTATCAATAAATATGGTTGCTTTTCAATTTACCCCAGAGAAAATGATGTTTCTAAACAAAACCCATACAATTTAATTATTAGACATATCCCATTCGTTTAATGGACATTTATCTCCGTTAATGAAAAGCCAAGAGTATGCATTTAGAAATACTTCGCCACGTACAGATATTTCTAAACTGAATTAAATCTCTAGTTGATAGGAGGGAGTAAGTATAATTTTTAATATGTGGGGGAAGCTCTAATCAAACGATTATCTCAGAGAGTAAAGTTACACAAAGTCAAATGAAGAAAATATGTGAGACATGAAAACCCCAAATGGAGTCTTAAGGAATAATAATAATAATAATAATAATAATAATAATAATAATAATAATAATAATAATAATAATAATAATAATAATAATAATAATAATAATAATAATAATAATAATAATAATAATAATAATAATAATAATAATAATAATAATAATAATAATAATAAAGTCATCTCAAATGTATATAACCTTAAAAATCTGAACTTTAAACCCATCAAAAAGCAAGTAAAATGTAGCTAAGTTCAAATTTAGGCAGTAAATGATAGTAACAAATAAACGACAGATTAGTAAGAAAATAATGGCAAGATGAATTGTTAGTAATACGTTGGTCATTCGTCCTACGGTGTATCCTCTTTAGGTGTATACTCCCTTATTGTTTAGAACATGAATTTCTTCTTCGATCAACGATGCTTGATGACCTATTTAATGCGACCCAACGATGAATTTTGGCACGTTGTGGGTGTCTTCTATTGGTAATGTTTCGTCAATATTCATAACTTAAAACCCATCTCCATGTCATTCCATGTTCTTTATTTTTTTTTCCTTGCATTCTTGTATACTTTCATAGAACCTATTCATCCATCTGTAAAAAGAGGTTCATGTTAGAAAGTGTTATATGCGTATACGGGAAAACTAAAAAAGATAATACATTGCAATGGCTTATTTGGATGCTGAAGTGTATGTTAGACACACAGTCGTAAGACAGAAATATCGCTCGCACTCTATCTAATGATGTCTCGAGCTTCAAATATTTATCCCCAGGATTCAACAACATAATTCAGCCAATTTAAGCACTTTATGGAGAACTTTATAACCACAAAATTTGTTTCCCAAAAATTGGAGTATGAAGGAAAACATTTTTTTAGATAGAGAGAGAGAAAGAAAGATAAATTATCTGCTCCCAAAATGATTTGCAGATCCCTTACTTAAAGGGATGTAGCGACCACCCACTCCTCCTTAAAGTGGAAGACCACTTCCCCACTAAACCACTCTCTAAGGACTATAATTAAAAATGGGTTTTAATATTAATTAGAAATGATTTTTAATTAATTAAATAAAATGAGTTTTAACATTAATTAAAATTGAATTAATTAAAGACGAATTTAAAATTAACTTATTTTGGATCCAAGACCCAAGCCCAAGGGTCCCAAGTCGTGATATATAACATTTATATATCTATTTATAAATGCTTCAAATCCTCCAAAGTACCCTTAGTGGTACATGAACCCATGACCTCAAATAAAGGAGACTCAAAAGTTACTACTGGGCCACAAGTTTTTATTGCGAGTATATCATTAATGAAATATGAGAAGAAAGAATAAAAAAAAGTTTGCAAGAAATAAAATGTCATTAATAGGAAGAGGTTTCTTTCGAAGTTGAACCTTGTTTAGTGTACGTCCATTGGGCTTACAAACTATTCGTGAATTACATATCTTGAACTTACAAGTTATTTGGTAAACCAGTTCAATAGATTACACACGTGACACTTTAACACACTTCTGATTCAAAAAAAAAAATTCTAATTAGGGCCATAAGCTATATCCTAATATCATGAGCGCTCTAGGGAATTCAGCCATAATTCCCATAGGTAGAGGCCCCACTACCACACTCACTTATGTGAATTTATTAAGAATGTCCTTTCACATCCCTCTTGAAAATCCAAGCCATAGATTCATTAAGAGTTTAACTCATCCTTTCTCATTACTGGTAGCATTGTTATTAACACCATAAGGATGAGACAATTATAAGTCTTTGTAGTGCTTACACATAATCACTCACAATTAGTTTTTCTATAAAACCTATATCGTTGGATCTCTATTCAGATAGGTTCGGTATCCATTATGGTGATTCTACTCATTAGGCTTTAAGCCCATCCCCCTTGATGTTTTCTATATCATATGACAACCCTTTGGTCAATGGATCCTCTAAGTTATCATTTGACTTCATAAAGTCAGTGGTTATAATACTATTTGATATGAGTTGCCTCACACTATTATGCATGCGACGCAAATGTATTGACTTTTCATTGTAGGTCATGTTCCTTGCTTTTCCTATTCCCACTTGGCAGTCACAATGTATAAGTATTGCGGGCATTGGTTTAGGGCACATAAGAATGTTTGCCAGAAATGTCCACAATCACTCGATTTCTTTACCTGCTTTGACCATAGCTATGAATTCAGACTCCTTTGTTGATCTCTCAATGCTTGTCTTTTTTAGGATTTCCATGATATGGCAGCCCCACCTAGCATGAATACATATCCACTAGTAGATTTTGCTTCCTCGGAGTCAGAAATCCAATTAGCATCACTATAACCTTCAATCAAAGCAAGATAAGAGACATAATATAAAGCATAATCCAAATTAAATTTCAGGTATCTCAATACTCTAATAAGTGCATTCTAGTGATCGTTATTGGGATTACAAGGATATCTACTCAATCTCACTATTGCATATGAAATATTAGGTCTAGTTCAGTTTTTAATGTACATTAGGCTACCAATAATTCTTGAATATTCAAGACGTGAAACAGCTTCTCCTTTGTTTTTCTTTAAATTACTATTTGGATCATAAGGAGTTCTAGCAAGCGTAGGTTCATATTGAGTGAATTCCTTATCACGCTTTCTATATCATGTGATTGTGATAATTTGTTTCCCACATAATATCGTATTATTTTGATTCCCATAGTGAAACCTGCAACTCCCAAGTCTTTCATATCAAATTGTTCACATAACATCTTTTTAGTAGTTTTTATAATACTTATATGTGATCCAAATATTATCATATCATCAACATATAACAAACAATCACATAAGCATCTCTATGGCATTCAAAATACGCGCATTTATCAAATTCATTTATTTTAAATCCATCATTAGTCATTACTTGATCAAATTTTTCATGCCACTGCTTAGGGGCTTGTTTTAGTCCATATAAGGATTTAACTAGCTTGCAAAATTTACTTTCTAATCCCTTAATTACAAATCCTACCGGCTGATCCATTTAAATTTACTCTTCTAATTCTCCATTTAAAAAGGCAGTTTTAACATCCATTTGATGAATTTCCATTTTATAAATGGATGCGAGGGAAACTAAAATTCTAATAAAAATAATTCGCGTAACTAGAGAATAAGTGTCAAATAAATTGCTTCCCTCTTCTTATTTATATTCTTTAGTTGCTAACCTAGACTTATACTTTTCTATGGATCCGTCAGGTTTTATTTCTCTTTTAAAAATCCATTTACACATTATGGTTTACAACCCGGTGGCAAGCTAACTAAATCCAAAGTGTGATTTTACATAATAGATTCTATTTCATTATTAACTGCCTCTCTCTAAAATGGATCATTTAGGAGAATTAAGAACTTCGTGATAAGATTGAGGATCCCACTCAGACAAAAATGATATATAATCATGCCCCAGAGATTTTTCTATCTTATGTCTTTTAATATTCCTAACTTCCTGTATTTCCATTTCATTTTCTTTCCTACTATTAGATGGCATATTAATGTTCAAAGGAGAATCCTCAACTCTAGTAGTGGGGTTATCCGTAAAATATGTTCAAAGAATACTACATCACCAGACTCAATAATAGTATTGGTCGATACACTATTTACATTTGATTTAAACACAAGAAACTTGTATGCACTACTGTTTTGAGCATTACCTATAAATACACAATCAACAGTTTTAGGTCCTAGTTTAGTATGTTTAGGTGGAGGGAAGACTACCTTAGCTAAATACCCCCACATATTTAAGTATTTATATGAAGGCTTTCTTACTTTCCAAAATTTGTAAGGAGATTTATCAAATTTCTTAGGGGGAATTATGTTTAAAATATAACATGATGATAGTACCACTTCACCCCATAAGTTGTGGGGAAAACCCGAACAGTTTAACATATCATTTACCATATCCTTTAGCATTTGATTCAAGACCCGGATTTTTTAACATATCATTTACCATATCCTTTAGCATTAGATTTTTACATTCCTCCACACCATTTTGTTGTGGATAATGCCATGAAATTTACGAAAGTCATTAAAAGGCACATAATATTCTCCTTCTCTATCTGATCTCAAAATTTGAATTTTTGATTTAGATGATTTTCAACTTATATTTTATTTGAATTTCTCAAGTGCATCATCCTTAGATCTCGAAAGATACACATAACAGAACTTCGTATGACTATCTATAAAGAAGATAAAATATTTTTCCCACCCCTAGTTTGAATTCCTTTGAAGTCACATAAATCGGTAATAATTAATCCCAAAATTTCAGTACAACGTTGTACACTTTAAAAACTTATTCTTTTGAATTTTGATCTATCACATATTTCACATTGGTGTTTGACATTTGTTGGCAGTTAAATTCATTAATCTTCTAAGTGAAGCAAAATTATCATGTCCAAGTCTACTATGCCACACATATAAGGAATCAGAGATATTAGCAGAAGAATTAACTATGTTAAAATGGAGTCAATAGTTACACTTAGTTTGAACAATCCCTCACACATGTATCCCTGTCCCAAAAATACCCCATTGTTAGTTAAAACAAACTGATCAATTTTAAAACCCTTTGTACTCAACATCGGGCCTAACGACGAATTATTTCTAATGTCGGGCACGTTTAGCACCTCGTTTAACGTTAGGACTTTTTCAAGAAGTGAATTTTAAATCCACCTTCCCTATTCTAGCAATTGCAACCACTGAAGAATTGCCCATGTAGAACTTTTCATCACTTCGCATCACCTCGTAGTAGGAAAATACACTTTTTTCACCACATACATGTTGGGCGGCCCCAGTGTCCACCTACTAGTCCTTAATGTTTCTAACCAGGTGTTCTGAAATCACAACAAAAACATTATCAATTTCAACAATTGAAGCTTGTGCAACGCCATTAGATTTTTTATAATTGTCATTGATTTTTCTTTTAAAGCAATCTTAGGCTCGATGTCTAGGTTTACCATAAACAAAATAGTCTCCTCCAAATTTCTTAATCCCACCTTTAGGTCTTGTAGAATTATTTTTTTCTTTTCATTTTTCCCTCAAATTTATGTTGTTACTTATTTTAACTTAAACTGATGCCCCCCCCCCCCCCCCCCCCCCCCCAACTACTTTTAGCATGTTTACTTTGGCTGACATAGTCGTTGCAACATCCTTTTTCCTTAACGCAATTATCCTCTTCAATTATAAGTCTAACAGTGAGATCTTTCATAGTCATATATTTATGTTTATGTTAAGGCCATTTCTAAATTCTTTCTAGGAAGGAAGAATTTTTCCAATAACCGATGTGACTTGAAAACCCTCGCTAATTGACATACCTACAACATAAATTTCATGAATAATGACTTGAAGTTCTTCTAATTGGGACAAAAATGATTTTTCATCAACCATTTTAATCCAAAAAATAACTAACAACAAAAATCTTACTTCCATCATCTTTAGTTTTATATTTCTTATCTAACGTCAACCATAACTCTCTAGTAGTTGGGACAAAAAAGTAAACATCATACAGAGCATCATCCAAATTATGCAAAATATGATTTTTGCACATGAAATCAGATTTTTCCTAGAGTTGATTAACAACAGTTTTTGCAAGTTCAGTCTTTTCAAAATTATCTTCCTTAATTTCTAACTTGTGATCAAGTTCAAATAAAATTGTATTTTTTGTTGCCAACATTTAAAATTTAAACCAATAAATTTTCAATTCTCGTAGAGGCATTTGCAGCAGGATCAAATTTTCCCATTATACGATTGTCAAAAATATTTCAGTGTTAGGTTGTCATATTCATATACTAGAAAACCAAAAAAGAGAATTGTGGGAGCCCATTTTCTACACATTCATGAGATTAACCAACCAGGATAACTTGAGTTTTTTATCTCGGCCCAAATCATGACTTAATTTTTATACAAGTAGTTTAGGTAGAGAAGGATACTCGCAGATATGGTCAAATCATGTGCCAATAATCTCGGTCGAGATATTCAAGCACCTCATGGACAATCCGTACCACCCTTATGGAGTTCCTTAAGCAACTCAACCACTGTAACAGCATATATAAATTGTACTCCCTGACCCGGGACAAAGGGATGAAAAATTCTAATCATTAAAAAACACTTAATAAGAACAACTAATCTATTCGTGGACATAGGCAAGTTGTCAAATCACGTATATCATTGTTGTGTGAGATTCCATTTACTTTCTGTTATTTGTGATTGTTTTTATTGATTCTTTTATTGTGAATTCTTTTGCACTCACAATTGGCTCAGTCTCTGGGAAGCAACTTGTATTCCTACAAAAGCATTCATTACCAGAATGCCATCAATGTCTCACCACAATAGAAACATTCCATAAGCCAGTGATGTTCAGGAATAACCAAACCCTCCCAGAGGCAGGTCTTAAATTCGCCAACACACAAATCCAAAGTTTCGCCAAGTAAGGCAACCTTCAGAAGAGAGTCATGGGCCTCCAAGGTCCAATCAGATTTCTAGGTTGGTCGATGCCTATGAAGCCCGACTTTGAGAACAAGAAGAAGAAACTCACCGCCAAAAAGAAGAAAATACGCGCCTTAAGAGGCGACTTGAAAGAATAGAGAGAGATCTCCCCAGAAACACAAGGCAGCTTCAAGATAGAACTCTTAGCCCTCAGGGGGGAGAATACCCCAACCAAGGATGGAGTACCAGGAGTGACCAGGAGAGAACCAAAAGTGATAAATGAGAGTGAACACGATCAGAGCATGGACACCAAGAGAGGTGCTATAGGAATAATGATCGACTAAGTGAGTATTTGAGGATTCTGGTTCATAGGGAGATGGACTAACATCCTGCGCACCTAAGAGCTAGATCAACTAGAGAGCTTTATAGAAGAGCTCTAAGTTATCAGATGAAGACCCCTTTTTGTAGGGAAATGGAGCGCGAGGATCCCCTAAAGAAATTATTTGTCTCGAGGTTCAAGGTTTGTGATGGAAAAATAGATCCTATAGACCATGTCTGGCAGTATCGACAAGAAATAACCTTATGGAGCCGTAATGACACACTGATGTGTAGGATTTTCCCTTCTATCCTACACGATGTAGAACAAAATTAGTTTGAAAGGCTTCCCCATATGTCGATCAAGAATTTTGCAGCACTGGCAGAGGCTTTCATAACACGATTCATAACGAGCATCTCACATCTTAAGCGAATGGATGCATTGCTCGCTATGAAGAAGAAGCCATAGGAGAAACTCAAAGATTATGCCAAGAGATACATGAGATTTTTAATGAGATCAAGGACTGATCGGAGAAGGTTATCGTAGTGTCATTAAAAATCGGTTTGCCAACCACCTCTCTACTACATCAATCCCTCACCAAGAATAAATCCATAAGCATCGATGATCTTATGTCTCGTATCGAGAAGTACACCAAGGTCGAAGATTTGATTCATCCTAATTGGGGACACAATGGTCGAGAAAAAGTGAACAAGGGAAGGGAGAAGAATGACACCCAGAAGAAGGGAACCAAGAATGGGGTTAATAATGGCTTTAAAGGTGGATATTATAATGACCCATCGAAGGCGTTTTAGGTTGTTAACACAGTCTCTAAGGAACATGTTTACAAAATTCTTAGCAAGATCAAGGAAGATCCCTTTATCAAATGGCCCAAGAAAATGGGAGACGATCCGACAAAAAAGAACAACGCACTGAGATGTGCGTTACACAATGAGGGTGATCACCATATTGAGAATTACAAAGCTCTGAAGTCACATCTAGAAGAGCTAGTTCAGGCAGTGCACCTTAGCGAGTATATTGAAAAGAAAAAAGAGAACGCCACAGCCAACGGCGACAAAAATCCAGCTAATGTCCTCGATGAGGATACAGGATACAAGTTTGCAGTAATTCATGGGGCGTCAAACCTCAAAAAAATTTAGGAAAACACTGTTCGAATGGAACTCAAGAAGGTGACTACCGTGATGGTAGATTTTCAGATTGATCCGGCCAAAACTCAGGCCTGTAAGCATCGGCGACCAGAAGATGTTGATTACACAAAGCACATCGTGTTCACCGAAGAAGACTTGGTCGGGGTAAGGACCCCACATCATGATGCGTAGGTGATCACACTCAGGATTACTAATTGGGATGTTCAAAAGTTACTTGTGGACCAGGGGAGTTCATCCAAAGTGATGTATCTGGACCTATTCCATAAACTAAAATTAAATGTCATCGAGCTCAAAGAATCCACTGTTCTACTGGTCGACTTCGCGGGAAGGATCAGCATTCCTTTAGGAAAGATCACCTTTCCAGTAAGGGTAGGAAACATCTCGAAGCTAATCGAATTTCTAGCAGTGAACATTGAGTCCCCATATCACGCTATTTTGAGAAGAGGTTCGCTCCATGCCATGAAGTCTATTCTAGCCACTTATCATCAAAAGCAATGCATCATAGATCGTTGAGTGATCGAGATTCACGATGACCAAGCTGTATCCCGAAAGTTCTTTTTAGCATCTATCCGCCCAAAGAAAGAGAAGAAGAACGAGCCTGAGGATGCCTAAGAGAAAGCCCATGACGGAGCTTTCCTATCCAAATTGAAACTACGGTATGATTGACCAGGGGTGGAGAAAACTAGAGTCCACCTCGCTGACAGGATCGCAATAAGCCTGGAAGAAGTTGTAACTGATGAAAACTTGACAGAAAGGAATTTTTTTATTGGATTTTCACTCATTGATCTAGAGAAAAGGGAGCTGGTTGCACTCCTTAAAAGAAACATAAATGTTTTCGCATGGGAGCCTTACGAGTTTGCTGGGATTGACCCTAACATGGCGTGCCACCACCTACACGTCGATCCTACTTTCGATCCCATAACTCAAAAGACTCGCCGAACGTCACCCGAGAAAGAAAAGGCAATAGAGAAAGAGGTAGGGAAGCCACTTGATGAAAGATCCATCAGGGAAGTTCAGTTCCTTGTACGGTTATCCAAACCCGTGGTGGTACCCAAAAGCAATGGAGGTTAGAGGGTGTACATCTATTTTACCGATCTCAATTGGGCATGTCCTAAGGATAGCTTCCATCTCTCAAGGATAGTTCATCGGGTCAACGCCATAGCAACACACTAGAGGATGAGCTTCCTTGACACTTACTCAGGATATCATCAGATCCCCCTATATAGTCCCGACTAAGATAAGACCCCCTTTATAACCTTAATTGGGTTGTACTGCTATAAGGTCATGTCGTTCGACCTCAAGAACACAGGGTAAACTTACCAAAGATTGGTAACCAAGATGTTTAGCAAATAGATAGGAGAAACTATGGAAGTGTACATTGACGACATGCTCGTTAAAATTAAGAGCAACGTCGCTCACCTCTCTGATCTAGCAGCAACCTTCAAAATCCTCAAGAAGTATCGAATGAAGCTTAATGTAAGTAAGTTTTCATTCGATGACTGGGATGCTCAAAGCGCTCAATCTCTTTATCTCTAAGTCTTTAGAACTCTATCGACTATTCTTTCAATTTTTAAAGAACGGAAAATGCCTAGTATGGAATGACGTCTATTCGTAATCTTTGGAAGATATCACTTCTTACCTTAGTAATCCCCCACTGCTTGTAATTCTGAATGCTGGAGAACAACTTTACCTTTACCTAGAAGTATCAGACCATGCTGTAAGCCCTGCCTTAGTATGTGAAAAGGAGGGAGAACAACACCTGGTTTACTATAATAGCAAGACTCTCTTAGATGTCGAGCAACGACACCTGCTTCTAGAAAATCTCGCCTATGACTTAGTGATCGCTTCAAGAAAATTAAATAATTAATTAAAATCCCATTCCATAACAGTAATCACCTCTTATCCACTCAAATCCATTATACAAAAGGCTGACCTCGTTGGGCATCTTTCAAAGTGGTCAGTCGAGCTTAGGAGATTCGACGTCCACATACATGCCAAGATAGCAATCAAAGGATAAGTCCAAGTAGATTTTATTAGTGAGTTAACAAGAGATCGGCCAGCATATTATCTGAATAAAGAGAAATTGATCACCTATGAAGGACCGTCCAAAAATTAGACATTGTATGTTGATGGAGCCTCAAATTCCAATGGGATAGGAGTGAGGATTTTCCTCATTACCCCCCCCCCCCAAAAAAATCCATAATTGAGAAGGGAATTTAGCTCGAATTTGAAGCCTTTAACAACAACTCTACGTATAAAGCACTGATCATCGATTTGCAAAAAGGTAAACTGCTGGGGGCAAAATTCCTCAAGTTATTCAATGATTCCAAATTGGTCTCCAAGTAGGTAAGTGGACACTTCAATGCCAAAGATGATTGAATGGAAGAATGCCTAAATGAAGTAAGAAGACTCATGTGAGACTTTGAAAAGGTGAAAATTTAATAGTTAACCCAAGGACAAAATAGTCCCGGTGACGTCTTAGCAGCACTAAGCTCGACAATTGTCTTTGACGAAGGACAATCCAGATAGAGCTCCTCACACAACCCAGTATTGATTATATAGTCCTAGTCGAGAAAGTACTCCTCATAAGTAAAGTCCTAAGTTGGATGGACCCCATCATTAATTACCTATTGAGTGACAGACTGCCAAACGATAAGCGGTCGGCCCATTAAATCAGGGTTAAGGCTACTCATTTCTACCTCAACCCTGAAGGAAAACATTATAAGAAGTCATTCACATGCCCCTACCTCCAGTGCATCCACACGTAATATGTCGAGCAAATACTTAGTGAACGTCACGAAGACACATATATGAGTCACGCAGGTAGAAGATCCCTAGCCTTTCGAGTGATCAAGGAAGGATATTGGTGGCCTCGCATGCAGAAAGATGTTGGCGCATACATTCACAAATGTGAAAAGTGCTAAAAGAACTCCCATATGATTCACCAGCCCGTCAGAAACCTGAAATCACTCACTAATCCATGTCCTTTCCCTCAATGGGGATTAGACATCATGGGACCACTACCTAATGCCTCTAGAAGTTGCAAGTATATGTTGGTCACCGCAAACTACTTCACCAAATGGGTAGAGGCGGATCCATTGGTGAACATTCGAGATTCAAACATGTATAGGTTTATATGGAGGAACATCATAACTCACTTTGGGTTACCAAAGGCCATCACCACCGACAACGGTACATAATTTAAAAGAGGTTTCTTTTAAGCTTTCCACGATCATCACGATATCAAGCACCACTTCAATTCTATGGCATATCGCCAAAGCAATGGGCAAGAGAAAGCTTCCAATAAAACCATGATCGATGGGATGAAAAAGCAATTGGAAAAAGCTAAGGGCGCTTGGGTGGATGAACTTCCTCATGTTCTGTGGGCATATTGCATTACTCTTAGGAGACCAATATGAGAAACCCCATTCACCCTTTCGTATGGCATGGATGTTGTCATCCCTCTGGAAGCAGGTCTCCCTACTATGAGGACCACTCTGATCGACCAAGGCCTCAATGATAAAGCACTACGCACTGAACTTGACCTAGCAAATGAGCGACAAGAGCTAGATTTAATCAAGTTGGCATCCTACCAATAGTAACTAACTAAGCAATACAACATAAGATTCAATCCAATGAAGTTTTCAATAGGGGACCATGTCCCACAAAAAGTCCTCGGTAGTGCTGTAAAACCATCAAATGACAAGCTGGGAAGGACCATTTAGAGTAATTAGAGATGATCTTCAAGGAGCATGTAATTTGGAAATGCTGGAGGATAGGGAGATACCAAGAGCATAGAACACAACCCATCCCAAGAAGTTCTAATTTTAAATCGTCTTTTTTTATCTTTTAAGTTTGCAAAATTTTTATTTTTTATTACTTGATAAGACAATTTGCAGTTAATAAAGGTCGGATTGGCCCATCTATTCTCAATTTTTACATTGATTTTTACCTTAATTATTTCTAATTAATTTGCACTTTTTCTATTGAAAACTCCTTTGTGCATATCTAAAATTCTTAACGAATAGGGTTAGCAAGTTAAATACAAACACTTCAAATTACCCTCAGACCCTTGTTGTAAACACAAGAGGCCTTATGAGTTACCTTGACAACAACAAAAGCCCTATAGGGGATCCTTAGGTAATAAAGCCAACTTTGGTTGATCACCAACTTCTGTTGGTCGAAAAAAACCTGCCCTGGTGAATTTCCCACTAATCAGGTACATTCTTTCCATTATCTCACTTAGGCCTAAGGAAGTGTGACGACATGACCTAAAAAGTAAAGTGAATTGAATGATACTGCTTAGGCATATTGCACTGCGAGATTTCTCAAACATATAATATGAAGAATGCTAATACTTAAAAATCATTTAGTTGGTCGCAAAAGCCTAAAATGATTCAAACTAAGTATGATCCTACTTAAAGCCTACAATCAGTCAATCAATATCGTTTTGGTCTATAAAAGAACTAAGTAACCTTCGAATAAACAAAATCAAAACACGTTTAGCCAGCATACACTAAAAACATAAGAAAATTCTTTATCAGAATACAAGGTTACAACCATAGACTGAAAAGAAATACATAAAGGCCTAAGAAGGGCTAGGGTGGCGAGAAAGATATTCTGCTATAATCGCCATCTGACCATCTTTTGGCTTTGGGGAAAATTCTTCGACATCTTCATCAAGATCTTGATCCAAGAGCTGGGAGGGAATAGCATCGATCGGGATCAATTCATTATTTTTTTGAGAATGGGTTATGGCTATAGGCAGGACATTCAATCTGGTACTTATACTAAAGTTTGGATCCTTTTTGAGTTCTCGCCTCCTTAAGAGCACTTAGCCATCCTGAAGAAAAGGGCATTTCTTTTAGCCTCCTTGAGTTTTACTTGGGCATCTTCCCAACCAGTATTATAATATTCTCCCCAGACCTCTATGGGTCCCACCTTGAATGAATATCTCAACTTCTTGATGTTGTCTTTAAGCACACCTACAAAAGACTTCAAACTCGCAACCTCCTTTCTCAGAGCGTCATTTTTAGACTACATGACCATGCCCATTTGGTCGACCTCAGTACTTTTCCAATAGTTAGGCCCTCAAGGAATTTACCACCTCCTAAATAGAGTCCCTTATTTCCTCCATCTCTTGGAGATCATCTTTTAGTTTAGAAATTACAAATGTCTAGTTCTTGTACTATTAGTTCCTCACTCTTAATGACTTCTAGATTTTCACAAAGGCTTTGCGAGCCCGTGGGATGATATCAGGTTTAAGAATTCTCTCTAGTTGAGAATTGGGAGAAATGTAGCGATCTAAATCAGTACACTACAATTGATACACAGCAAACCAGAAGCAAGTATATTAGCATAAAGGAAATCAGATCAACATATTAGAAAGGAGAAGAATTCCATTGACATACAACATAAAAATTAGGCTAAAGGCCAAATACATGAAGTTTAAAAAAAAGATGGGTACAAACTGACAAGATTAAAAATTGTACAAGAAAAATGAGAACTCCTAGTCTACATAGCCCTAGTCTTTCACCTAGTCACCCTTAACTATGGATTTTCCCTTATCGACCACATGTTGCTCCTTGTCAGCACCTGCACTCCCGCTAATCACAATAGGAATAATCTAAGTGTTTCCAGTAGCATGGTCGCCACATTCTCCCTCTTCTTCTTCTTCTTCTTCTTCTTCTTCTTCTTCTTCTTCTTCTTCTTCTTCTTCTTCTTCTTCTTCTTCTTCTTCTTTAATATAAGGGACGGGATGAGGAGAATGAAGACTGAAAATATCATAATCTGTAGGCGTTCTAGCAACCTTTAAACTTTGGTCTCATCCCTTATTAAATGAGACCTTATAAGCATAATCCATTTGGCACTCTACATCCTCATAAGATTTATAAAAACCCTTACGGTAGTTGTTATCCCTGGCTTGGGGAAGATCTCCCTCCATCTTAGCAACTTTGTTAGTTAAATTTTTGTATGCCCCCACCAGTTCGTACTTCTCCGAAATTATCACCTTCTGAGTAGCCCTAAGAGCATCATAGGCCTTAGAAATCTCATTATTTTCACGCTTCCACTCTCGGTGAGCGTTGACAAAAGACACTTTCTCGGCCTCTAGGGCTTTGTTCAACTCCCCCTCTCTTCAGAAGCTATCATATTGATTATCCAGAAGAGTAATAAACTTTGACAACATCTACAAATAGGAGAGAACAATAGAGAATCGAAACATAAATAGGAAGATTAAAAGAAAATAAATAAAAAGGAAAGACTTATAAGAGCCATCCCTTGCACAATCTTGAGGGCGAGTTGAGTTGGCCGTAGCGTAGAGGAACGCTTGTGATCAGCAGTGAGCACTAACCTATCCAGGAGGTTTGGGGCCACAGAGGGGGAATCACCCACGCAATCCCCCTCAAGGCTAAGGAAAGTGGGCACTCTAGAATATTACAGGGCTACCTTCCTCTTAGCCTCAACACTCAAATTTTCTTTCTTATTCTCTTCTTTTTTCTTTCTCTCTCTTTCTCTCTCTATTTTCTTCTCCTTTTCTTCTCTTTTATTTTCTCCACCTTCTCTTGTTCTCTTCCCTTGTCAGATGGGATATAACCATTACCCTTAGAAGAGTCTGCTGTAGAAACCTTCAAAGATGGAATCGTGTCAGAAAGGACCACATGGTCATTATCATCATCATCAAAAAGATTTAACTTCCTCATCGTAACCAAAGGATCCATGTCCTTCTTCTTCTTCTTCTTCTTCTTCTTCTTCTTCTTCTTCTTCCTCCTCCTCCTCCTCCTCCTCCTCCTATGTTTTCTCCTCTTCTCCTACTTCTACTCCTCCTATTTTCTCTTCTTCATCTTCTTCCTCTTCTTCAAAACTTTCCTCTTCAATAACAACTAGATCATAAGGACCTACCTCTGGAGATCTCAAAATTAGGACCTTATCAACCAGTCGAGCAATGAATATAGTGTCTATGTTCTTGTATTCCAAGAGAAAGTATGCTAACCTTGGATGTTCACCGTCTGCCAATCTATCTTTTATGCTCTAGGCCTTCACGAGTTCCTCAGCATCAATTTCACTAATATCAGATTCTTGATTATCGGCATGAGTTGCAATAACAAATAAGAGGATTATTAGCCACAAGAATAAGAAGAATTTATAATAAGTTAGCAGAAAGGAAAAAATAAGAAGTGACTTATTTCAACCTCTCTATATTCAAAAATGGTGTTACCGCGTGGTCTTCCCCCTCCAATAATGGAACCCGTTTTCCTAGTAGTCTTTAAGGGAGTCCAGAAGATTTAACACCAGAACTCGCTCGGCCCTTCTAGTTTTCAAATATAACAGACCCCCTTTGGTCTTTGAGAACATGTAGCAGTAACATATCTCAGTAAGACCCAACCTTGCTCCATAAAGTGTATTTATCCTATGCACACAATTTACTCTCTTTCACACGTTAGGGGCACATTGAGCAGGAATAATGGAAAAGAACTTAAAAAATATAATAAATAACTAATTCGGGGAAAACTTCAAGCCCCCTTGAATTACTAGGAGGGTGTGAATCCACAACCCCCATCAATTTAACGAACGTTACGAGGAAGGGGGCACAGTCGATAATCACCCAATTAGGAATATTATATTGATGCCTAAACTCTTCTAAAAATTTATTATCTAGCATCACCATAATTGAACAACCAAGAAGAAACCCTAGCTATAATAACAAGCAAATAAAAAGAAAAAAGAACTAAAAGGGCAGAGACTAGAACTTACAGGTAGCAACAAAGCTTTGAGAAAACATAGAAGAGGAAGAACTTTGACTTTTGAAGAAAAAGAGAAATTTGAGAATGGAGTATTCGCAAGAATGACTAGAGACAGTGAATGAACGTTTGATTATGTACCAACTAATCACTAAAACACTATAATGATGAGTTTCATATTCCAATGAATATTTTGGTGCTTTAATTTCTTTTTTAAGACAAACGTGCCCCTTGTGCAAGCCTTGCTATTACAAAGATTCCATCACGAACTCTCACTACATTTTAAGGCCTTGGGCCTCCGACCCTGTTGAAATCTATTGGCCTCTAGTTATTAGCTCAAAGATTTCAGGAGTAATTATGGGAGCCCAGTTTCTAAAAATCCATGAGAGTATCCGACCAGATAACTTGAGTTGTTTGTCTCAACCCAAATCATAACTTAATTTTTACACGGTTAGTTTAGTTAGAAAAGGATACTCATAGATATGGTCAAATTAGGTGCCAATAATCTCGTTCGAGATATTCAAGAACCTCATAGACAATCCACACCCCCCTTAGGGAATTCCTTAAACAACTCAACCTCTGTAATAACATATATAAATTGTACTCCCTGACCTGGGGCAAAGGGATGAAAAATTGTAATCGTTGAGAGATACTTAATAAGAACAAGTAACCTCTTCGTGGACGTAAGTAAGTTGTCAAACCACATATATCGTTGTTGTGTGTGATTCCATTTACTTTCTATTACTTGTGATTGTTTTTGTAGATTCGTTTATTGTGAATTTTTCTACACTCAAAATAATAACTTGGAACGACTTATCAAGATGCTGAGGGGTGTATTAGATACACAATCCTAAGATAGAAAAATCACTCCCACGCTATCTAGTGATGCCTCGAGCCTCGAATATCTAGCCCCATGATTCAACAACGTAGTTCATCCAATTGAAGCACTCAATAGTGAACTTTAGAAACACAAAATTGTTTCCCAGAAATTGGAGTATGAAGGAAAGTGTTTTTTGAGAGAGAGGGAGAGAGAGAAATTATCTTCTCCCAAAACGATCTGTAGAGCCCTTAGTTAAAGGGATGTAGAAACCACCCACTCCCTTAAAAAGTGGAAGAAAACTTCCCCACTAAACCACTCTCTAACGGGTATAATTAAAAATGAGGTTTGGTATGAATTATAATGATTTTTAATCAATTAAATAAAATGAGTTTTAATATGAATTAAAATAAAATTAATTAAAGACGAATTTAAAATTTACTGATTTTGGACCCAAGTGTTGATATATAATTTAATATTTATGTATCGATTTAGGTATAAATGCCCAAAATCCCTCTAAATGCCCTTAGCGGGACTTGAACCCATGGAATTAAATAAAGGAGACTCAAAAGTTACCATTAGGCTACAAGTGCTTGTTGTTAGTATATCATTCACACCAATAATTATACACAACACAGAACATAAAGTACAAGGGTGTTAGATAAAATAATAAGATACAACACATGTACTTACCTTCATGTTACTTGAGGATAACTAGCTCTTCTAAGGTGTTGTCTCCCCATCTTTCATCGTCCCTATAAGAAAATCTAATGGTGTTTTATATCCAACCAATTTCCCATTAGATATTACATTTTATGGGCCATAGAAGGTTTCCAATATCCATCTCCATCTTTTCTGTTTGGCGTACTACCAACTTTATATCTTTGTTTCCTTGAGGTAAAAAAACACCATTCCCTTTCACTCACCAACTTGTACATATATGAACATATCATCACTAAATATCACTATTTCACTTCTCATTTTCCAGAAAACATATCATTTAGGACTAAATAAATATAAAAACCATTGTTATAAGTTAATACTTAGCCCTTCTCTACTGTCGGGCCAAACAAATCATAATCATAACGTCTCTTTATATTAGGCGGCCACAAGATGCTCAAATAATTTGGTATTGTCCTAATGGGTGTTTAGAGCCCTAATTGAAATTTTTTTATGTAGAAATTTTATTTATAAAAAATAGGATAAAAGCCTCTCCTAAGGTTACTTACAAGTGATAAAGAAAATTGAAGGATGAAATTGAGACAAAAACTACCTTAAACTAATTTTTTTTAAAGAAAGCTAACTTGAATCAACTAAAATTTAAGAGAATTTGATTAAGATGCAAAAGACCTTAGTTATATTTAAGGGTCATTTTTCTTTAGAACTTTGAGTCATAAAGAGTTATCATTCTCATTTATACTCTTAGGTGTTTGAGCTTCTACAACCATCAAATCTTTAGTGACACTTGTTTCATCTTCGATGTATCGTAATGCATCAAGGGGATTGGTGACATGAGTATTGTATGTTTGAAATGTTATTTTTTATCTATTAAGTCTTGAAGATAAGCACAAGCGTGAGTCGAGCTATTAGACATACCCAAATCATAATTTGAATATGGATTAGGAATCTTAACATATAACTCATGTAAAAACCCCACTACTCTTATGGCTTTGGATATGAATATGGTTATATTTTTAGAGTCCAAATCACACATTATTTGAAAAGGAATAATGTTTACAGAGTTTGGTATATCCTCTAAAGGAGTCATATTATTACCATTATCCGGATACCACTCAATCACAAACTGAACCACCTAACTTGCATCCCCTTTAACTCTTTAATTATTGTTTCCACCGATATTGTCCTCATTAATTAATTCCACCTAAAACTTCCCAAATGTGAACTTATCTATGCTGCCTAATTTTAGAGGAGCTTGAGATATAACCTCAATATCCTCAATAATCGCATGATTAGTTCCATTCAAAGAAGCATGTGTTGATCTTATAATCTGATCATTCTGGGCCATATTATAGTTATTTGTATTCTCTTCATTTTGTAACAAAAAAAGCCTATCTACATGTCTATCATTAGGCAGTTTTGTAAATCTAGAAACAACATCAACAACTTTGTATTATGGATCAAAGTTGTTTTCCTCGACAACTTTTCTTTGATGAATTTGCCGAGTAGTGTCTTTTCTGTATTTCGTTTTCTCAGTTGGAACAATTCTAAAATTCTTTTTAACATGCTTACAAAAAGAATTTTTTATAAACAAACGATATATTAGAAAACCAATCTGCTAATCCCCTGAAACCCATATACGGTAAGTATACAGTAAACCTAAAGAAAAACCGCCCAAAAAGAGGCCATGGCCAAATCCAACATTACCTAGATTATGTAACTATATGCAACTTATCCAAAAACTCTATGAAATTAGAAAGATGTGTGACATGTCGTTCTTTATACCAACTTTGCAGGGTACTTAACAAAATGTAGAAAATCCTACTTGGTTCCATCTCTATTCTTTCAAAGCATCTGGAATTTCTCTCCCACTAGATGTTCCAAAAGATATAATGAAGGACCATAAGACAAACCATGTAGTCCCCTTCAACCCCTTGGGGTGGGTGACAAGTCTCTAATAATGGTCTCATCGTCACTGTCATAGCCCATAGAATCTGACTGAGAGAAAGGAACACACCCCATAAACCTCTCGTCACCTGCAATGCAAAAGTAAATAATTTATCTTCTCCTCCGCCTCCCTGCATAACCAACACCAACTAGCCATTAATCGTCTATTCTTCTGCAATACCCTAATCCTCAATATGGCCCACACACCCATAATAGTTACAGTAAGCTGGAGAATTTTCTAACATTATTTTAATTTGAGAATTTATTTCTTCTCCTTTAAAGACAACTGAATTTGGAGCTGTAAAAGAAAAATCAATGTCAGCAAGCTCTCTAGCTTAAACACCATATTTATGATCTAATGTAGAAGGATCAATTCTAATGAGTATTCTAACACCTCTACCAATCTCTAACAGCAATCGAGGATGCCAAAATTCGTCTTGAAGATCCAAAAATCTAACCCAAACATGGGATGTAGTTGAAACAAAATTGAATGAAGAAAATTTTGGAACCCATTTCAAGAGTTTGAAATTACTAAACTCAAAAGAAAGTGATCCTAACATTCAAGATTTTTTCAAATCCTCGATGGATTCAAACAAGATAATAAAAAAACCTCTACCTTTAGGTGTGATTTACAAACTTTATTTAGGTTGCTATTAGATTGTAAGAACATTCCTTAAATTTTCAGATGTGTCTGGTTGTTTCCCTTTTGCGATAATGAGCCTTACAAAAGCCTTAACTTCCACTAATTGAGAGATTATTTATATATATTTAGAGATAGTTTAATATGAGGAACTCATCATGGTAGGATGCTTCTGTGAAGTTAGAAAGGTAGTGAGACATATTTTACATAGATCAAATAGTGGATAAAGACGCTTGAATATGAGAAGGACTAATATCAGTCTTTAGGACATTGGCAAAAGAAATATTTTTAACATGGTTCGATGGTTTCAAGTCAAGAAATTTCCAAGGAATTTTTAGGGCAGAATAACCTATCTGTCGAAGTAGAAACTCTCTGTTATCCATTACCCACATCCTTATTCTATTATCATCATCATTATTTTTCCCACCTTAAATATTTTTTGGTAAAATTATGCATCCATAATTGCATATTCGCAATCGAATTCTAATTCCAAATACGATTTATATTGATAAGTTTTATTCTCTTTGTCTGTACTTTTAAAAACACTGTTACATATATACTAATGTGGTAATGATAATTATACAAAATAGTTACAATATGTATTAAATGAACCAACATGGAATAGTGAAGAAGAAACTAACATAATGTGGAATAAGATGGCCACATGCATTAGGAGAATATCAAAAGAAATTCTTGGAGAATCAAAAGGCAAAGGGACACAGTCTAAAGAAACTTGGTGGTGGAATGAAGAAGTACGGAATATAGTAAAAATTCAAAGGGAGTGCTTTAAAACATGGCAAACAAATAGAAATGAAGAGAATTTTGAGAAATATAAATGGGCTAAAAAGGAAGTTAAGAAATTGGTAAGAAATGTTAAGTTAAAAGCGTATGATGATCTTTATACAAAATTAGGAACACAAGAAGGGGAAAAAAGTATTTATAAGCTTGCTAAACTTAGGGATAGGAAAACAAAAGATTTTAATAACGTTAAGTGCATCAAACGTGATGATTCGAGAGTCTTAGTCAAAGATGATGAAATTATGGAAAGATGAAAAAACTATTTTGAGAGGTTATTAAATGGAGATAATGGGAGTAGATTAGATATAGAGGAACTTAGGGGGATTCGAGAAGATATATTGTTTTGTAGAATTAGGACAACAGAGGTCAGGATTGCTCTAAAAAAGATGAAAACAGGGAAGGCTTTAGGACCAGATGGTATCCCTATTGAGGTTTGGAAGTGTTTAGGGGAGGATGGAGTATCATGTTTTACAAAATTATTTAATAGAATTTTAATGACTAATAGGATGCCCGATGAATAGAGAAAAAGTATTTTAGTACCTATTTATAAAAATAAAGGGGGCATACAAAGTTGTTCAAATTATCGTGGTATTAAGTTAATGAGTCATGCAATGAAACTTTGGGAGAGAGTGATTGAATATAGATTGAGATTGAAGACAACAGTATCTGAGAATCAATTTGGGTTTATGCCTGGGAGGTCAACAATGGAAGCAATCTATTTATTGAGGAGATTAATGGAGAGGTATAGAGAGAAAAAGAAGGATCTTCATATGATTTTTATAGATTTGGAGAAGGCGTATGATAAGATACCCAGAGATATAATATGGTGGGTTCTACATAAAAGAGGAGTGACTCGCAGATATATTGATGTGATCAAGGATATGTATGATGGTTCGATGACTACAGTAAGAACATCAGCTGGAGAAAGTAGTGAATTTTCAATTACGGTAGGGCTACACCAAGGTTCAACATTAAGTCCTTATCTCTTTGCTCATGTTATGGATGAGTTGACTGGAAAAATACAAGATGAGGTGCCATGGTGTATGCTATTTGCAGATGATATTGTTTTAGTCGATGACACTAAGATGGGGATAAATGCTAGGTTGGAATTGTGGAGAGAAACTTTAGAAACAAGAGGATTTAAAATAAGCAGAACTAAAACAGAATATGTGGAGTGTAATTTTAGTAGTAATAGGAGGACAAGTGGAGATGTGGTGAAATTAGAGGGTCAAGAAATACCTAGAAATGACCATTTTCGTTATTTAGGATCGATTATACAAAAAGATGGAGATATTAGTGATGATGTTACGCATAGGATTAGAGCAGGCTGGGTTAAGTGGAGAAGTGCGACCGGCGTTCTGTGTGATAGGCGTATACCTTTGAAGTTAAAAGGAAAATTTTATAGGACGGCCATTAGACCCGCCATGTTATATGGGACAGAGTGTTGGGCAACCAAGAAACAAAATTTGCAAAAAATGAGTGTGGCAGAAATGCGAATGCTAAGATGGATTTGTGGTAAAACTCGAAAGGATAAAATTAAAAATGAACAAATTCGTGAAACGGTAAAATTATCTCCTATAGAAGATAAATTGAGAGAAAATCGACTTAAATGATTTGGACACGTCAAGCATAGGCCAATGGATGCTCCTGTAAGGAAGAGTGATTTAGTTAGCATTGATGGTAACCCCAGGGGTAGAGGTAGGACTAAATTAACTTGGTGGGATATTATAAAAAAGGATATGATATCATGTGGTTTAACCGAAGATATTGCACTGGACATAATGGAATGGAAAAATAGGATTCATGTAGCCGACCCCAAATAATTGGGAAAAAGCTTTGTTGATTTGAGTTGAGTTACAATTATATTATTTCTACTACACTATTAATGTATTTTATGTTGTCTTAGAGGTTGCATGAAAATCGAATTCCATATTGTATATCTAAATGTAACTCCAAACTGGGTTATCCTGAATGTAACTTCAAACTGGGTTATCCAAAGTCAAACTCAATATATTTTAAGATTGATTGTTTCTTAATATATAAGGTAAGAAAAAGATAAACATTAACAGAAGAAATGTGTTAAAACTTCTATCTCTCTCTGTCTCACATGCACAATATTTCAAATGACTATGAAGACTATTTCGGCCCTACAATTTGGGTATTATAAGATAATAATATTCTGCGCCAAAATTCATAAAGAAGTGGAAAGAAAGAAAATAACCAAGATCCAAGAACCAAAAATTGGAATACCCGAACGTATACATATTTGGTGTTTTGTCATTCCAAAAAGGTATCATAAAGGACAAGCTGTTAACCTTCCACGCTATAAATAACTTAAAGAAGTAAAAATCAAAGAAATAAGAACTGGAAAACACATACATATAATAACTTTATGAGATTTATTATTTTTTATGACAGTACAACCATGATCATTAATAGAGTATTATAATAAAATAAATTTCTACACAATCACGTAAAGTTTGAAAGAAATTTTAAATAAATAAACAATAAAAAATATTTTTTGATAAGCAAATGTTTATAAAAACAAACAATTGAAGGGACAACTAGTATAGACAACAACACATACACATGCCTGCCCTGGAGGACCATTACCTAGAACTAAAAAATAGGTACATGTAAAAAGAAAGAAAGCAAGAAATGGAAAACAACTCACCAATGAGTGTTTGAGGATTATATTTATAGAAATCAACCTCATCAATCTAATTATTAGGTAAAAATAGTTTACTGACTTTTTTTATGAGTTAGGGAAATATGCTATCCTCATCTATAAGGAAAAATACATACCCTTTAGGATAATGTTAGTCAAACTTATTAGTGTATGAGGTGGCACAAGAAGGATTGTTCTCTCTTGCAACGTGTGTCTGTGGTTGGAATTGGATGAGAGTGAAACAATAGTGGTTTTACATCGCTCCAAGTTATATATATATATATATATATATATATATATATACAAGCGTATGCCCATTCCTGAAGTCACGACGAAATTTTCTAAAGTACGTAATAGCGAAATGCAAAATTTTCGAAGTGTAATTTTAAAACAATTGGTCATAATATCCTTTATTTATAAGATTATTCACCATGCTTAACAAACAAAAAATAGTCCAATAACGTTCAAATAGTCTAAATTCATCAAATAAATTCACATATAATGAGAAATATACAATATTCATCCATCGAATTCACATTGTGTCTCAAAAAAACAAAGTGTCAAATTTTTAAAAGAATTGGGCATAATCTCCTTTGTTTATGGAACTATTCACCCTGCTTAACAAATAACAAATAGTCCAACATCCGAATTGTCTAAATTCATCAAATAAATTCACATATAAAATGAAATATACAATATTCATCAATCAAATTCGCTGTGTCTCAAAAAAACAAAGTGTCAATTTTTAAAACTAATTGGGCATAGTCTCCTTTGTTTATTGAACTATCCACCCTATTTAAGGGGTAACAACAAATCCAACAAAATAAAAAACAATCCCAAATTCGAAGATGGGAAAGGAGAATATGAATTTATTCTTTCTGTGGGACTTCCTCAAAATGTCTGTGCCGTGGTGTTTGACCACCATCTTGGATGGGGTGAGAGAAACTGAGCAGGCCTTTGCGAGAGCATCAGAGAGCATGTTTTGGGAAATTGCAATTCTTTTAACTCTTTTGCACTCATCTGCTTCTGGATTACGTGCTACTACTATTGTCTTCCCATCCTTCCCACCTCTCGCCATTATCACTCTCTCCCTCTCGGTATTCTGTACGATTTGATAAACAATAAACATAATTAATCAGTTTCTTGAACAAAGATACAATTACATAAATAAATATATAATCAATAACATACATGAGCTTTTTTTCATCCTAATTTTACATGCATCTAAGGAAAAGAAGATTTATAGTAATCTTTTTTTCATCTTAAGCTTTATCCAAGGAAAATAAGATTCATCCTAAGCTTTTCATCCTAATTTTATTTGATATTTAAAAGAAGCCAACATCATACTACATATGGAATGAGAAATATGAAATTAAACCAAACCTCGAATGACAAAATCTAGATACATTTACTAAAATCTAAAACTTACCCCAAATGGTTAGGATCATGTGCTTGATCTCAATCGTTTTGACCGACTTCTTTTCAGTTTCTTGATTGAGTCTCTTGATCTATCTGAGTTGGTTGTTGTATTTGAGATCAAAGTCGACGCCATCAAAACAGTCGATCATATCAGATAACGCGGTTCCATGTGTGAATGTGTTTAGCGCACTTGTAGATTCAATCACGTGAATATGTTAGAGTAGTCCACTGCATTAAAGGATGATCTAAAAAGAAAATAAAGACGAATACAAATAAAAAAGAAAAATCATTGCATACCTCGAACCCCTTGGGCATAGAGAAGTAGGGTTGCCATGAAGGAACAAAGGCCTCAAACAATATGCTGATGGGATAATCTAGGCACCCATATTATCAAGGGCGGATGTGAAGACCTGCTGGATGCTGTTGTAGCCTCGGTGTAATAATCCTCTGATGATGAGATCGAAGTATCTATTGGAAGTGCCTATCTTGAACTATGGCTCTGTTCGTCCATCAGGATGTCCGAAATCAGCTTCTCTGTGATGAACACGGAATCAGGAATAATGTAATTAAAGTGGGCACTCACCACTGGAACACCTTTAATATATCCGTTGCTAAGTCCTATGGAGTAAAAAAATGTGGATCCCTTGAACCAAAATGGAGGCTCCACTGAAGGAGATAATTTTACTCCATGCATCCATTGATGTACAACCATCTCACCCACGTAAAGGACCACAACTCCATCTATGCAGATCAGTAAGTGTGCAATTGTGTGAGTAATGGCCTTATTCCCGAATCAGTTCTCATGGGACCTATTCCAAGGGAAGAATGAGACATGTAACCTAATAAGAAAACATCATGATAAAAAATAAATGCGTCTAAAGTATAAAAAGGTTAGAAGAGAAATAAATACTAACTCATCAGTCAAACCACTTTTAGTATTTTAGTATTATGTGGGTAGTAACATTAAGTGAAACTAAGAGAACTTTTAATAATTGAAAAATACTACATCCATGATATCCACTAAATAAGCCAACGACTGAATTGAAGTTCATAAAACAGTACCCAAGTCCCAACAACAAAGATTAGTACTCAAGCATTGTAATAGAAAGAGACGAAGGTCAAGAACATAGATGATTCTACCCAATGAAGACATGATTAGACGGACACTTACTATCTATCTTGATATGTCCAGTAATTCAGATGGGAAGTCAGCCCTTGGGACACTCCATGATAATCTGATCATCCTGTCATAATCTAAAAATATAATTGATGATATTATATTTCATCCAATGTGTATGAAAAGTAGGAAAATGGCATCTATATACACACGGGTAATATATAGAAAGAAAAATTATATGAGTTCAGAAATATAGACTATTGAAATATAAAAATAAAACCATAAAACCACATCAACTCCAGAGATATATAATGTAAACATATGCATTCCAAATAGACTAATTAGATTAAGCATCTATATGAGCATCTGCAGTACGTTTAATAACAACGAATAAAAACGAACTCTGGAAATAATTTTTTCTACTCTTTTCTACTCTTCAGCTGCTAGATCTTGATCATCTACAGCTGCCTCCGACATAACTGCGTCTCGACGAAATGGTGCAACAATCTATATGGCACCAAACATTTATTTATGATAAAAATTGTGAGAAAAGTCATTAGATGGAACTAAACATTTATTGCTGTGGAGTAGGGACTGCTGCTGATAGAGAGGCAGTGACAGACACTATCATCTCTCGGCTAAAGTTACACTGATATCATACTGGTCAGGAGTCGAGGGTTGTTACTGCACTTCAAATATGTTAGGTATGCGCATTACGTGTCCAAACCAAAAGAATATATATATATATATATATATATATATATATATATATATATATATATATATATATATATATATATATATATATATATATATATTAAATTTAAATCATTATATTGTATCTTGGTGTAAATATTCCATACTAAAAACATAGAGTAAATACCCGACTTCATGGCATCGTTAAAATTTATATAATAGCACATTAATTGGTTAATTGGATAATAACCTGTTAATTAGATGGCAGCCGCTGTAGGAAAACAACTTGATAATTGGATGGCACTGAGGAAAATACCGAGGAAAATAGGACGTTGGATCAAGATTCTCTTCAATGGAGTACATGGTGTAAGACCTTATTTGCAATATACAATTTATATTACAGTTAGTTAACTTCCATGAAACATGCACTTCAAAGCAAACATATTTAGATCAAGTGATTGCAAAGAGATAGGGGATATATTACCTGAGGCAACATGGGCGTGAAAGAATGATACTGCAGAAGGGTTTGTACCGACATCGTGGAGGGTTCTTTAGGGTTAAATTGAGGGTATAAACTAACTAAATGAGGAAACGTTATCAAAATAATAGAAAATACAACCATGAACATGATAAGCACTCACAAACCTGAAATTAAAAAACATATAATAAAATATATCATAAGACCCCAAGAATCATAATGAAAACCCTATTCTAAATATGTAAAAGCAGAGGAAAACATGATCACTACCATCATCACTTTCTTCATTGTGCATAGCCCATGCCATTACCAGTGGAAGAACCGCGTACAACACGGTCATACAGTAGCCTCCCTATCCCGTCATCAAAGTCATTATTTTTGTCAGAGACTCTTCCATCCGATTCATTTTGAACTGTATTGCAGAGAACTAAAAATACGTTACGACTGTAACATCAATTCAATTCATTGAAAACAAATCACATAAATTTACAGTATTATACTCATTCTCACCTTGTCAATTAAAAAATTATTGATCATACTGAAACATTCTAATATATACAAACTGAGAAAACACCAATTGTAGCACTGGTATCACGGACATTACCAAACAAATGCATTATATTCCTACATATGAAAAATGAAAAGAAAAACAGTTTTAGTTTTAGTAATCAACATCAACAATCAATAGTAAAGAGAAGAGTTATATATTTTTCAAACAAATTGAGTATAAACGTCACTTCAATAAAAGTGCATTTCACCTCAGTAATGTAGGATGATACTTATGGACATGTATATTCAATGCATATATGCAGTTGCATATATGCAGATTGCATATATGCAATATGCAACACCATATATGCAAATTGCATATATGCAATATGCAACACCAATGAATTGTGAGAATTATTGGCAAACAAACTCTTTAACATATATGCAGCACCATATATGCAGTTTCATATATGTTACTGCATATATGTAGCCTATATGCATACAATTGGCATTACTTTTGTTGCATATATGTACCCTTCAAGAAGCTTCCCAACCTACCCGTTCGGGGGCCATAATTGGTTGAGTTAGGGACTTGTACCTTTTCAGCTGATGATGAACAAACCTTATCTCCATTATCGTTGTGGGTGATCACACATGCTTGATAGATTAAAGGGTTGACATATCTAAAAGGGAGGGAGTTTTATTGTTTGTATGATGGACTTAGCGAGGTGTGAGATAAGGTTGAAACCCGAAGTTGACACCGAATCTTCCATGTAGTTGAAGTTGAAGTTGCGTTCTTGTTCTTGTTAGAACATGGGAAAACAAAACTGCTGCAATAAATAACATTATTTTCTTATGGACTAATTTATATCAATACATAAAATTCATTAAATAGCCCATATAGTTCATTAAATGGAATTAGAGCATACCTTAGTAACTTGTAAGGATGATGTCAATAAGACGTATAATTAATTCCAACAATATCCAAATGCTGAATAAAAGGAAGAAGCGTCAACCAAAATTTGAACCATGGTGAGATCTCTACTGTTGGAAGAAGATTAGACCCCTGAAAGACACGTGAACTAAAATAGTCACATGCCCTCTATGAACGACCAAAATATGATCGGATGTTTCTTTCATTTACTGTAAGACATCTGCTTTAAAAAGAGATATTCTCAAAATGCCTCTGAACTGCAACAACTGCAACCGCGCATGCTTTTATCAACTGAATAGCTGCACGTTGAACTCAAGCAACTCTTCAAATGCCTCTGATCATTTTCGAATCATTAAAAAATGTGAGCGGGAGTAACAGGGGAAACCCCCATTCAGGCTTCATTGTGTTATAGTGTCTTCCTTTCTGATTAGCATCTAAATGACAAATCAAGAAGAAAAAAATTAGAGTACAAATTTTAACATCAAGAAACTGATTTCAAACCCAAGCCAAGAAACTGAAATAATGAAATCCAAAACTAAAACTTAGATGCAGGGGCATACTCATTAATCTCATCAAGAAACTGAAATTGATTTTAACGTCCAATAAAATTGTTCAGTCCCATAAACTCTTTAATCTCACCAAAAAATCGTTCAACCCATAAAATTGTTCAGTCCATTGACGGGAGGGCCCTCTTCCAAACTCTTGAATTTGATGTCACAGTAAAATGAAACAAAATGAATAGATGAGTAAATTAATAAAATGAAATAAAAATTATATCAAAATACTTTGAGGTTGCTTATTCCCACGAATGATTTCATGAATAATATATCTTTCAGTGCCTCCTTTTGTTGTTTATTCTCACGACCAGTTCGCCTCTTGAAAACGGCGATGCCTCCTTTCGTTGTTTATCCCTACGCATCTGCATAAACAAAAAACACAAAAAAAACACAAATGAGAACCCATAATTGACCACAAAAGCTATAAAACAAAAACCCAAAATGTCAAAAGTCGATCCAAACTTTGAATTGGGCAATCTCGAATTAGTTGTTGCCGACAAAGGGAGCTCAGTTTAGGGCACTCGTGATATAACCTTTTCAAAGATTCAACCTGACAAAGAAAACGAAATACATTATATTTAATCGCAACCTACAAAAAAACTAGATAGCAATGGAATCAACAACAAATAAATATGAATATGTAGAAAAACTTTGCCTAATAAACTATTTAGCTACAGTGCAACCTATATAAACAATAAATAAGAATAAATAATTAGTATCAAAAAAACAATTAACACAAAAATATAAATCACCAAGAAAATAGTGTTATACAAAACCCAAAAATAAAATTACCTCTGTAACATGAAACATAATTAGTGGTTTTGTATTGAATAAGTGGTAAAAAAATTGTATCAAAATCCTAAAATAAAGAGAAATAATACAATTAACAACTACATTCAGTCTTAGTGGCACAAAAAATGTGAGTCAAAAATATAATTTTTAAGGCAATTGAAATCTGTGCGAAAATGTGAGTCAAAACTTTGCCAAATAGCTAAAATGGAGGAGCATCAGTGGAATCAGCACATCCTAGACCAAAACGTGCAAAAATGAAAATAAGATGCAAAAATGAAATGAAGGAACCAACCTATCTGAGTATGAAGCAACAAAGTCGTCCGAAAAGTGGAATCAACCGATCTTATTTTGTCGTCCGGAATGAGCTCCGATCATCTGCAAAATGAGATCCCATTTGCGAAATGAAGTGAAGGAACGAAGTTAATTTTTGGAAACATTTAACATATCTGAGTTGCAAAAAAGAAAAAAGAAAAAACAAATATACCTGGTCCATTGGAGATCGGGTGGAGATCCGGTGTGATGGGGAAGGGTTGGCGCATGGAAGGGCAGAGCATAAGGGTAAGGGGTGAGCATGTGACGGGGAAAGGGGTGAGGGTGTTATGGGGAAGGGGGTAATCATGGAAGAGTGGGAGGGGGTTGTGTTAGATCAGTGAGAGATAGAAAGAGGGACATAAGGGGATCCTTGTGTAAAGTACCAAAATATCCCTATTTTTGAATTAAAGTGCAGTTTTGATGAATAGAAAAGGAAGGGAAACCAAGTGTATGAGGGATAAATTTGGAAAAAAAACAGATGTGATCTAAACCATTAAAATATGTAAGGAGGTGTCACATATCTTGACCGTTAAAATGTGTAGACAATTCAAAAACTAGGCTACTTTATTATATATATATATCTATATATATATATATATATATATATATATATATATATATATATATATATATATATATATATATATATATGGATGAATGGTGTTTTACCATTCCTAACGATCAAACGAATGTGATTTATCCTCCTGTTGCGATCTAAGGGTGTCACATTGTGCCATGTCATAAGGGGAGACGTATGCCATGGAAAAAGTAAAGAAATCTCACTATTAACACGCAAACACAAAACCTGCCCCTGTCTGCCTCATTCATCCTCGTCCCTCAATATCTCCCTCTAACCCATTTGCCTACCCATCCACCTACCCATTTGCCTCCACCTCAACATTCGCCTCTCTCACACACACTACAACAGGTAATATGTCACCCTCTCATAGACACACATAGGTAATCTTAAATATGGTTCAATTTTGAGGGGTTTTGGATTTTCAGTTTTCTGAAAATTGGGTTTGTTATTATGTGAGATTTTTTCATTATAATTTTGTTACCTTCTATAATATTTTGTTGTTTATGTGTTTTAGGTTATTTCATCATTTAATCATGCATTTTGTCTCTCTATTTTGTTTGCAGATGGACCCCTAGTTGCAATAATATTCGATTATAAGTTATAATATATTGTCTCTATGCCTCTCTGATCTTGATTTTGTCGTTATTTTGTTACATTTTTATTCTAATTTCTTGAAACAATCAACAGATTGACACCTAATTGTTCAGATGTTTTGGAATCTGTTTTGAAGCTAAAACTGCACATCTATTTGTTGAATGTCCATCATTAGTTTCTCGATTGTTTTTATTGCAATTATCTAATGAGTAAATGGATATTTTAACTAGATATACAATTGAACTTCCCTAAATTTTGAGATTACAAATGAGGTGATTTGTTCGGTTGTAGATTTTAACTAATAATGGGGGTTGGTGAGATATTTTATATGCTATTTTTATCGAATTCTATTGGTGAAAATTTTGTGGTTAGTGTTGTTAGATCATATTCCCAATTCTATTGTTATTATGTAATCAATAGTCCATTTTCTTTTACTATGTTTAATGACAATGTCCATTACTCAATTTTTTACCCTTATATCTTTTGGTTAATATGGTTATACAACTTTACCTATTCAATTTTTCTTCTTAGAAAAATTACTTCGTCTCTATTTTTCATCAAGTGCAGTAGATACGTTGGGGGTTACCATGGCACAACCCCAAAACAGGTAAGTTTCCTTCTAAAATTATGTTTCCAGAAGTTTTTATGGAGTAAGATATGAATGCAAATTTTATTTTGTTTGATTCATAGGGTCATTATAATTTTACTAATTTTATTTAACTTAGTGATATTGCCTTTATTTATTTTTTTACTTTTTTGATGACTTGGGGTAGACCGGACACATTTTCAAAAATGAGTATACTCTAATTCAAATAAGTATACCCTAATATTAGTACACCGGTTGATTTTTCAAAATTCATTGATTATGCATACTTTAATAATATTGTTGTTGGTTTATTTTATGCTGTGTATTTTTTTTACTATTGACGTTGGTTTATTTCTTATTGTGTGTAGTTTATGTACTATTGAAGTTGGTTCATTTCTTATTGTGTGTAGTTTGCGTGTGTGATTGCTAAATATTATTTCTTAGCTAATCTCCAGGTTTTATTGAAGAGCACTCAATGAGGTTTCTCTATTGTTCTTCGGAAGCATGACAACGAATTTCTACCTCCATTGGTAAATTTCCTCAATTCATGTACTCTCTATTTTGTTGTGCACAAATCATATTATGGAATAAAATGATATGAATAAGAAATTTTAATTGTTTTGAATATTGAGACAAACGAGTTTCATATATAACTATCTGTAAGATTGACAAATAGGTGTGAGTACTATGTGTTGTTTAGCGATTTGTTTGATTAGTTATGTCATATTTGTCTGAAGCCTGTGATTAAAACTTTTTGTTCACACTTTCGTATTTTATATCGATTTTTGTTCATATAGCATATATTTATACTTATTACTGTTCTGATTTGTTTAACATGTTAAAAGATGATGAATGAATAAAAAGGCAATGACTACGACCATTAGTTATTCAATCGAATTTTTTAAGATACTTTTATTTGGAAAGATTTGTATTGAGATTTTGGAGCAATTTGAAAATGTAATTACTAAATATGTATTGCAACATCATTTTTTGTATTCAGGTTGTGATTCATTAACAAAAACTTCATTGTTTTATTTATCTGGATGCTAATTTCAAGAGTCCATTTCTATGGTATTGCATTTTTAAGGTGTTTGTAGTAATAAAAGCTAAGAAATTATTGAGTTTTGATTTCTTACTTTTTGGGTTAGCATAACCACTTTAGGTTTTTCATTTCTTTAAAAGTATTTTTCTTTTGTCAACACTTCTATTATGAGAAAAACAAATTCATAATATTTTTTATTTCAATACCTCAAATATCCATCAGAGTAAATAATATCTTTACATTTTACATTTCTTGAATACCTATATCTATTTCAAACACTGATCTATCCTTAGGCCTAAACTCAAGAAAAGCATGCAATGATTTATTCGAGAGAGTCGATCACATGCTTCTTTTATCGAGAAAATTACTCTTACTATGGGCAGTAGTAATAAGGCTTACTCTTTGAAATGGATGGTGGTGTGGGAGACGAACATCCATTGGGGTCCACCAACCACATTGTGGAGTTATTTAATTCCATTCCAAATAAGGTTGTGTCAGTGAATACAATGAAAAGTGGGTATACACAAGATAATCAATAAGGACTACCATAAACAAGTGAAATGTCATTTGACATCGAGAGTTATAGTGCATGGGGGAATTATAGCAATGGAAGAGGACCTTATTCTGAAGACTGCCCAATATGTGTGTTTTCAACAAAACAATTTTTTCTTCAAAAAAGATTCAACTTTTAATTATCCACCAAACCAAGTTGTGAAATCCCAATTCTCACTTTAAAACAATTTCATCTTGATTAATCTTAAACATGCATCTAGTGATTAAAGCAAGTAAAGTAAAGTAAAGTAAAGTAAAGTAAAGTAAAGTAAAGAATACTCACAATGCCGAATGTACAAGGAAAAAACCCAAAACGGGAAAACAACCTCCGACGGCCCAAGCCAGACAATCACTATGAACAATGGTTTTACAAAGAAAGATTAGCCTTACACTAATACTCGATCCCCACGGGTCTTGACGCTCCTTCTGATCTTCAACCGTTCTTCAATAGTGCCCACGCATAAATTCCCTCTTCTACGATCTCTGTCCATAACACACGCGTCCACGTATGTCTCGGTGACCACCGATATGGCTTTGATACGTCTACGATGTCGAGTACGATGTCCATCGCTTCTTCACTGCAAAACCCTTTGTGTTCAATGTGTAGATCAAACAACTTTGGTGCAGCAAGATCACGTAAACATATAAGAATGACAGCTCGGATCTTTGCAAACTCTAAGGATGTGTTTATGCTTTGTAAACATTAGAAAACATGTGCAAATAAGTTCTGGTTCGTAAAACTTTTTCCAGAAAGCACACATACGAAATTATGATGCAAACTGTTTAAATAGGATTTAAACGACGCCTTAAAAAACGTGTCATTCGAACGACTTAAGCATCTCGTTCGCGTGACATTGTATCTCATTCGAACGAGATCCAATGTCGCTCGAGCGACCTAGCGAAAGTTTGACTTTCTTTGACTTTCAGATAAAAACGTCCCTTAACAAAGAGATTCAAATTAGTCAAACTCTATTTCGAGATTATGATAATAAAACGAAGTTTAAACCATTAAACACTTTTAAAACACAAAAAATCATTTTTCTATATAAAAATTACATCCTTATCTTTTATAAAATAATTCCGAGCACCATTAATTATACGCATTCATACCTGAGTGATGTCGGAATGAAATTATATTTGAAGACAATTAAACTTGCACCAAATAAAGATCGGCATGATTAAATCTTTGAAGATTTGCCACAACGTCTTCAATTTCTTCAATACGTCATAGACCAAGTGGGTTCGTGACAAAATAGAATTCTCCCTATGGCATATTATAAACACAGTTTTGTTCACGGAATTAAGTCAAAACAATACATGGACTCAATTGGAAATTTATGTCCTCACAAATCTCCCCCTTTTACTATTTCGAGACAAAACAAAACCAGTGAAATGCCTAACTGGGCCGTCAAGCCGTATGACGCCTAAATCCCATCCCATAAGCCCAAAATCAAAAATACAGGACACGAACTAATATATGTAGCACCGGCAAGCATGAATTGTCTGAATGTGATGTAGACTTGAAATGTCAAATCGCTGAAGCATACCTACACACATGAAACAGACAAACAAATACCAAGTGAAGTATAGAGGAAAAAATTAAACCAATTTATATATTCAATAAGAGCATATCATATGAAAACATGTGAGCAATTATTTGATACCAATTTGTTACCAATTTGAAACAAATATAAGCGCTCAACAAATCTTCCCCTACATCACATACCAAATCTCTCCCCCTTTTTGTCTCAAATAGACAATTCGGTGAAAAGATAAACCAATATGAAGTATCTATCATGAGTATATGAGACCAAATTGAATCAAGTTGACACAAATTTTGAAAAAATGAAAATCGCTAGATAATCATGAAACAACCAGCTAAATGAGATCATACAATGACAAAATAGTAGTTAGTAAACCAAGGAATCACACAAAGAGTATACCAATCAAATCAAGTGTGATAAACGGTCTCATATGCAAAAACCAATTTGGAACATAGAAGAACCTGCATATAAACCAAACAGTCCAGAAATGCATCCCGCAGTACCAAAATATATATATATATATATATATATAACAACAAAACTAGAGGACTGCAAACCAATCAGATGGCATTTTTTCAACCTGTCGTTCAAACGAGCTAGGGACTTCGCTCAAACGAGATGAGGAAGTCGCTCGAACGAAGTACAGAAGTAGTTCGCGCGAGATGAGATGCCTTTAGAACGACTTCGCTCGACCTGTCAAAATTTCCCAGATTCCTAGAAATATTATAAAGTATTGCCCAGTGAAAAAATTTCCACAAAAAAATTACAGGAAGGGACTGACAGAAGCAAAACAGTGCTAAAACAGTAAGCTTTTAACACAAAACTCAAAAACTCAATAAAACTAAAAATGCGAGTTACATGCAAACATAGTACCGATGTGCTCAAACATGCACATGGAATGAATGGGTGTGAAACTACAACAAATGAGTCACAATTCCAACACATCGAAATGATCAAGAAGCTCTAATTGATAGCGATAAATCATTAAACTTTTTCATAGCCATATGACAATAAAAGTGTGAGCTTAATGAACTAAACATAGGACATGCACACAAATCCAGAATTTTGACGATTCTACTTACGCATAGATGACAAGATTCAGATAAGAACGCCTCACCAAATTCAAATATGCAAGAGAAGTCAGACATCCATATAAACTCGTGCATGTGTGCAATGTTGGCATATATACAAAGTCAAATCAAGATGCATATCAACTTCGAAACAACCCCATATAAACAATGGTTTAGATCATTCTAAGTAGCGATAATAATAACCAAATGTCCTAGCCACATGGATAATGAAATGATGGGGGGGGGGGTCCAAGCACACCAATATGCCACATCATACATGTAAGCTCAAAAACAAAAAAACAAAAATCTTTTTGTATTTTCATACATTTTTTGACTCAAAGAAAACCAAAATCTTTATGGATTTTCAAAAGTTTTCTCAAAAACAAAATCTTTTTGTATTTTTCAAATAAGACTCAAACAAATGAAAATTATAATACAAAATGATACATATGTCATAATACTAGAAATGAATATATCATGAAGCAAACTAGCATATGACAAACATGACAACACTATCATCCTTTAGATTTCGCATGGGAAGAATCAAGTGCACCCAAACGAGAACCATGAAGTTTAATTCCTAAATCCACTAAATCCGATTTCCTAACCCAAGTAGGTGTAAAACAATGCATGTGGGTGTGGGGAACAGGGCAACTTTATTCCTAAACTTCCTAGGAGCTTGTCTAAGGTCGTAACAATAACGCCTAAGGTGACCTTTCCTACCACAAAATGTGCAAGTGTAGCGGTGGTGGCAATGATTACCTTTATGTGGACCTTTTCTAACCATCCTAGTGTTTCTAACACGTGCGGAGGGAATGGGACCAACTCTTTCACAAAAACCTATACCTCCCCTATCTCCCTTAATTTGGACGGTGCCTAGGATCTTATCTAACTTCTTCGACCTAGCCTCCAAATCAAACTTGACTCTAGACGAGTCTTTCAACCTTTCCTCTAACTCAATAATCCTAAACTCGAGTAAACGCCTAGTCTTCTCAAACTCTAAAATCTCCTTTTTGAAGGACTCTATCAAACCACAGAGATTATCTCTCTCTTTCTCCACAAACTCTAGTTTCTCCCTAAACTTCTTCTCTCGTGCCCTAAGATCCTCAATTAAACTATCATTATTTTCTATGGCACGCTCATTCAACTTAGATTGAAATTTTGAGTTAGCCTTTTTCACCTTCATCGTTTCGGCATACAACTCATTAAACGCATTTTGTAATTCTTTCACATCAATCTCCTCCTCGTCACTCTCTTCACCTTCACTAACATGGGATTCACTAAAAACCTCCTCGGAAGTGTCATTCACATGAGTTGTATCGTCTTCGCTTACATGACATGGTATAAACGCAAAAACGATACGCTCAACGGGGGAAATCTCTCCCTCTTTCGGTTCACTATCACTTAAGGTGGGATTATAGACAACGGGTTGCTTGCCCTCTTTCTTAAGTCTAGTGGGACACTCCTTAACTTTGTGACGGTACCCCTCACACCCTTAACACTTATTCGACTCATCTCTCTTAAGCTTTTCAAACTTATCCTTAGAGGTGGGATCTACTTTGTTGTTCTTGAATTTTTTAAATTTCTTGGCATCTTTCGATTGCTTTTGAAACTTAATAAATTTTTTAAATTTCTTTGCCAACAAAGCAACATCCTCAAAATCGAAATCGAAATCGGAATCCAAAACTTTATTTTCCTCCTTCCGAGTTTTCAAAGCAATACCCTTTTCTTTCTTAGGCACTTGCTTGGAGGTAATCATGTCGATTTCATACGTTTGTAAGTCACCTATAATATCTTCAAGTTTCGTTGACTCTAACCTACCCGAGGAGTTTAAAATGGTCACTTTCGCATCAAACCTACTAGGCAACGACCTAAGGATTTTCTTAATGACACCGTTGTTGGGAATTTTCTCACCTAGGTTAAACGACGAGTTGACAATATTAGACAACCTAGCATAAAACTCATCAAAGGTCTCACTCTCTAACATCTTAATGGTCTCAAACTGTGTAGTGAGATTTTGAAGTTTTGACGCCCTAACCGTGCTAGTGCCCTCGTGAGTGAGTGCCAAAACATCCCCAGCCTCTTTTGATGTTTCATAAGTCATAATCTGTTATATTCTTCGTGTGTGAAATGTGAATCAATAACGTGCAGACCCTTAGAATTATATTGTGCAAGTCTTTGTTCAGTTTCGGTCCAAGACTCAACAGGCCTTAAACTAGTGATCTCACCTACAATAATGACAGGGACTGTCCACCCTTTTTCAACTGGAAGCCAAACTCGCTCATCAATAGATTTTAAAGCACATCTCATTCTCATCTTCCAATAAGTGTAATTAGTGCCATAAAAAAAAGGAGTTCGAGAAAATCCATTATATCCAGAATTCATCTTTGAAAACACACAGGATCACAAAACAAATAAAAATGTTTTCTAGCTCTAATACCAATTTAAAGAGTGCCCAATATGTTTGTTCTCAACAAAACCAATTTTCTTCGAAAAAGATTCAGTTTTTAATTATCCACCAAACCAAGTTGTGAAATCCCAATTCTCACTTTAAACCAATTTCATCTTGATTAATCCTAAACATGCATCTAGTGATTAAAGAAAGTAAAGTAAAGTAAATTAAAGTAAAGAATACTCACAACGCCGGATGTACGAGGAAAAAACCCAAAATGGGAAAACAACCTCGGACGGCCCAATCCAAACAATCACTATGAATAATAGTTTTAGAAAGATAGATTAGCCTTACACTAAGAATCGATCCCCACGGGTCTTGACGCTCCTTCTGATCTTCAACCGTTCTTCAATAGTGCCCACATAGAAATTCCCTCTTCTACGATCTCTGTCCACAACACACGCGTCCACGTATGTCTCGGTGTCCACCGATACGGCTTTGATACGTCTACGATATCGAACACGATGTCCGTCGCTTCTTCACTGCAAAACCCTTTGTGTTCAATGTGTAGAACAAACAACTTTGGTGCAGCAAGATCACTTAAACATATAAGAATGATAACTCGGATCTTTACAAACTTTAAGGATGTATTTATGCTTTGTAAACCTTAGAAAACATGTGCCAATAAGGTTTTGGTTCGTAAAACATTTTCCAAAAAGCACACATACGAAATTATGATGCAAACACTATTTAATTAGGATTTAAACGCCTCCTCGAAAAACATGTCGTTCGAATGACTTAAGCATGTCGTTCGCACGAGAATGTATCTAGTTCGAACGAGATTCAATGTCGCTCGAGCGACCTTGCGAAAGTTTGACTTTCTTTGACTTTCAGATAAAAATGTCTCTTAACAAAGAGATTCAAATTAGTCAAACTCTATTTTGAGCTTATCATCGTAAAACAAAGTTTAAACCATTAAAACACTTTTAAAACATTTAAAATAATTTTTCTATATAAAAATTACATCCTTTTCTTTTATAAAATAATTCTGAGCACCATTAATTATACGCATTCATACCTGAGTGATCTCGGAATGAAATTATCTTTGAAGACGATTAAACTTGCACCAAATAAACATCAGCATGATTAAATCTTTGAAGTTTTGCCGCAACGTCTTCAATTTCTTCAATACGTCATAGACCAAATGGGATCGTGACAAAATAGAATTCTCCATATGACATATTACAAACACAGTTTTGTTCACGAAATTAAGTCAAAACAATACATGGACTCAATTGGAAATTTATGTCCTTACAAATCTCCCCCTTTTAGTATTCTGGGACAAAACTAAACCAGTGAAATGCCTAACCGGGTCGTCAAGCCGTATGACGCCTAAATCCCATTCCATAAACCCAAAATCAAAAATACAGGACACGAGCTAATATATGTAGCACCGGCAAGCATCAACTATCTGAATGTGATGTAGACTTGAAATCTCAAATCGCTAAAGCATACCTACACACATGAAACAGACAAACAAATACCGAGTGAAGTATGGAGGAACAAATGAAACCAATTTATATATTCAATAAGAGCATATCATTTGGAAACATGTGAGCAATTATTTGATACCTATTTGAAACAAATATAAGCGCTCAAAAAATCTCCCCCTACATCAAATACTAAATCTCTCCACCCTTTTGTCTCGAATAGACAATCCGGTGAAAAGATAAACCAATATGAAGAATCTAGCATGAGTATATGAGACCAAATTGAATTAAGTTTGTACAAATTTTGAAAAAATGAAAACCGCAAGATAATCATGAAACAACCAGCTAAATGAGATCATGTAATGACAAAATAGTAGCTAGTAAACAAAGGAATCACACAAAGAGTATACCAATCAAATCAAGTGTGATAAACGGTCTCATATGCAAAAACCAATTTGGAACATAGAAGAACCTGCATATAAACCAAACAGTCCAGAAATGCTTCCCATAGTACCCAAAAAAAATATATATATATATATATATATATATAACAAAAAAACCAGAGGACTGCAAACCAATCAGAAGGCATTTTTTCAACCTATCGTTCGAACGAGCCAGGGACATTGCTCAAACGAGATGAGGACGTCTCTTGAACGAAGTATAGAAGTAGTTCGCGCGAGATGAGATGTCGTTAGAACGACTTCATACGACTTGTCAAAATTTCCAAGATTCCCACAAATATTATAAAGTATTGCTCAGTGAAAAAATTTCCACAAAAAAATTCTAGGAAGGGACTGATAGAAGCAAAGCAGTGCTAAAATAGTAAGCTTTTAACACAAAACCCAAAAACTCATTAAAACTAAAAATGCGAGTTACATGCAAACATAGTACCGATGTGCTCAAACATGGACATGGAATGAATGGGTGTGAAACTACAACAAATGAGTCACGATTCCAACACATCGAAATGATAAAGAAGCTCTAATTGATAGCAATAAATCATCAAACTTTATCATAGCCATATGACAAAAAAAGTGTGAGCTTAATGAACTAGACATACTACATGCACACAAATCCAGAATTTTGACGATTCTACAAACAATAGCGTCAAATTGCAATGTTTCAACATTAGGGTTGGATGTGCAAACCCGTTTAAATTTTCTCCATCCAAACACCCTCATATAAACATATTTTTTCAAGTTCTTTTGAGGTTTATAGAATTCTCAACTTAGACAAAATCTTATTGGCCCTTTTCTTAGCATATTGCATTTTCTTTTTGGGCTCTTTTAAACGGTGGCTTTCACGACGATTAATTTTGAACTCTCGCAGCCCTTTCCCGTGAAACACTCATTATTTTTACCAATTTTAAATCCTCACGGTACACGGTTATTACATGCACACTTCTCCTTAAGTCTACTTACGCATAGATGACAAGATTGAGATAAGAACGCCTCACCAAATTCAAATATGCAAGAGAAGTCAAACATCCATATAAACTCGTGCATGTGTGCAATGTTGGCATATATAAAAAGTCGAATCAAGATGCATATCAACTTCGAAACAACCCCATATAAACAATGGTTAAGATCATTCTAAGTATCGATAATAATGACCAAATGTCCTAGCCACATGGATAATGAAACGATGGGGGGGGGGGGGGGGGGGGTCCAAGCACACCAAATGCCACATCAAACATGTAAACTCGAAAACAAAAAAATAAAAATCTTTTTGACCTTTCAAACATATTTTGACTCAAAGAAAACCAAAATCTTTTTGGATTTTAAAAGGTTTCTCAAAAACAAAATATTTTTGTATTTTTCAAATAAGACTCAAACAAATGAAAATTATAATACAAAATGATACATATGTCATAATACTAGCAATGAATATATCATGAAGAAAACTAGCATATGACAAACATGGCAACACTATCATCCTTTAGATTTAGCATAGGAAGAACCAAGTACACCCAAATGAGAATCATGAAGTTTAATTCCTAAAGCCACTAAATCCGATTTCCTAACCCAAGTAGGTGTAAAACGATGCATGTGGGTGTGGGGAACCAGGGCAACTTTATTCCTAAACTTCCTAGGAGCTTGTCTAAGGTCGTAACAATAACGCCTAAGGTGACCTTTCCTACCACAAAATGTGCAAGTGTAGCGGTGGTGGGAATGATTACCTTTATATGGACCTTTTCTAACCATCCTAGTGTTTCTCACACGTGCGGGGGGAATGGGACCAACTCTCTCACAAAAACCTATACCTCCCCTATCTCCCTTAATTTGGACGGTGCCTAGGATCTTATCTAACTTCTCCGACCTAGCCTCCAAATCAAACTTGACTCTAAACGAGTCTTTCAACCTTTCCTCCAACTCAATAATCCCAGACTCGAGTAAATGCCTAGTCTCCTCAAACTCTAAAATCTCCTTTTTGAAGGACTCCATCAAACCACGGAGTTTATCTCTCTCTTTCTCCACAAACTCTAGTTTCTCCCTAAACTTCTTCTCTCGTGCCCTAAGATCCTCAATCAAACTATCATTATTTTTTATGGCACGCTCATTCAACTTAGATTGCAATTTTGAGTTAGCCGTTTTCACCTTCATCGTTTTGGCATACAACTCATTAAACGCATTTTGTAATTCTTTCACATCAATCTCCTCCTCGTCACTCTCTTCACCCTCACTAACATGGGATTCACTAAAAACTTCCTCGGAAGTGTCATTCACATGAGTTGTATCGTCGTCGCTCACATGACATGCTATAAACGCAATAAAGTTACGCTCAACGGGGGAAATCTCTCCCTTTTTCGGTTCACTATCACTTAAGGTGGCATTATAGACAACGGGTTGCTTGCCCTCTTTCTTAAGTCTAGTGGAACACTCCTTAACTTTGTGACCGTACCCCTGACACCCAAAACACTTATCCGACTCATCGCTCTTAGGCTTTTCAAACTTATCCTTAGAGGTGGGATCTACTTTGTTGTTCTTGAATTTTTCAAATTTCTTAGCATCTTTCGATTGCTTTTGAAACTTAATAAATTTTATAATTTCTTTGCCAACAAAGCAACATCCTCAAAATCGAAATCAAAATCGGAATGCGAAACTTTAATTTCCTCCTTCCGGGTTTTCAAAGCAATACCCTTTTCTTTCTTAGGCACTTGCTTGGAGGTAATCATGTCGATTTCATAGGTTTGTAAGTCACCTACAATACCTTGTAATTTCGTTGACTCTAACCTACCCGAGGAGTTTAAAATGGTCACTTTCGCATCAAACCTACTAGGCAACGACCTAAGGATTTTCTTAATGACACTGTTGTTGGGAATTTTATCACCTAGGTTAAACGACGAGTTGACAATATTGGTCAACCTAGCATAAAACTCATCAAAGGTCTCACTCTCTAACATCTTAATTGTCTCAAACTGTGTAGTGAGATTTTGAAGTTTTGACGCCCTAACCATGCCAGTTCCCTCGTGAGTGAGTGCCAAAACATCCCAAGCCTCTTTTGATGTTTCACAAGTCATAATTCTGTTATATTCTTCGTGTGTGACATGTGAAGCAATAACGTGCAAACCCTTAGAATTATATTGTGCAAGTCTTTGTTCAGTTTCGGTCCAAGACTCAACATGATTTAAACTAGTGACCTCACCTACAATAGTGATAGGGAGTGTCCACCCTTTTTCAACTGCAAGCCAAACTCGCTCATCAATAGATTTTAAAGCACATCTCATTCTCATCTTCCAATAAGTGTAATTAGTGCCATAAAATACAGGAGTTCGAGAAAATTCATTATATCCAGAATTCATCTTTGAACAAACACGGGATCACAAAACAAATAAAAATGTTTTCTAGCTCTGATACCAATTTGAAGAGTGCCCAATATGTTTGTTTTCAACAAAACCAATTTTTCTTCGAAAAAGATTCAACTTTTAATTATCCACCAAACCAAGTTGTGAAATCCCAATTCTCACTTTAAACCAATGTCATCTTGATTAATCCTAAACATGCGTCTAGTGATTAAAGCCAGTAAAGTAAAGTAAAGAATACTCTCAACGCCGGATGTACGAGGAAAAAATCCAAAATGGGAAAAACAACCTCGGACGGCCCAAGCCAAATAATCACTATGAACAATGGTTTTAGAAAGACAAATTAGCCTTACACTAAGAATCGATCCCCACGGGTCTTGACGCTCCTTTTGATCTTCAACCGTTCTTCAATAGTGCCCACGCAGAAATTCGCTCTTCTACGATCTCTGTCCACAACACACGCATCCACGTATGTCTCGGTGTCCACCGATACGGCTTTGATACGTCTACGATATCGAACACGATGTCCGTCGCTTCTTCATCGCAAAACCCTTTGTGTTCAATGTGTAGAACAAACAACTTTGGTGCGGCAAGATCACGTAAACATATAAGAATGTTAACTCGGATCTTTGCAAACTTTAAGGATGTATTTATGCTTTGTAAACCTTAGAAAACATGTGCCAATAAGGTTCTAGTTCGTAAAACATTTTCCAAAAAGCACACATACGAAATTATGATGCAAACACTATTTAATTAGGATTTAAATACCGCCTTGAAAAATGTGTCGTTTGAATGACTTAAGCATGTCATTCGCACGACATTGTATCACGTTCGAACGAGATTCAATGTCGCTCGAGCGACCTTGCGAAAGTTTGACTTTCTTCGACTTTCAGATCAAAACGTCTCTTAACAAAGAGATTCAAATTAGTCAAACTCTATTTTGAGCTTATCATCAGAAAACGAAGTTTAAACCATTAAAACACTTTAAAACATTTAAAATAATTTTTCTATATAAAAATTACATCCTTTTCTTTTATAAAATAATTCCGAGCACCAGTAATTATACGCATTCATACCTGAGTGATCTCAGAATGAAATTATCTTTGAAGACGATTAAACTTGCACCAAATAAACATCGGCATGATTAAATCTTTGAAGCTTTGTCGCAACGTCTTCAATTTCTTCAATACCTCATTGACCAAATGGGATCGTGACAAAATAGAATTCTCCTTATGACATATTACAAACACAGTTATGTTCACGAAATTAAGTCAAAACAATACATGGACTCAATTGGAAATTTATGTCCTTACAAATCTCCCCCTATTACTATTCCGGGACAAAACTAAACCAGTGTAATGCCTAACCGGGCCGTCAAGCCATATGACACCTAAATCCCATCCCATAAACCCAAAATCAAAAATACAGGACATGAACTAATATATGTAGCACCGGCAAGCATTAACTGTCTCAATGTGATGTAGACTTGAAATCTCAAATCGCTAAAGCATACCTACACACATGAAACAGACAAAGAAATACCAAGTGAAGTATGGAGGAACAAATGAAACCAATTTATATTTTCAATAAGAGCATATCATTTGAAAACATGTGAGCAATTATTTGATACCAATATGTTACCAATTTGAAACAAATATAAGCGCTCAACAAATCTCCCCCTACATCAAATACCAAATCTCTCCCCCTTTTTGGCTCAAATAGATAATCCGGTGAAAAGATAAACCAATATGAAGTATCTAGCATGAGTATATGAGACCAAATTGAATCAAGTTGATACAACTTTTGAAAAAATGAAAATCGCTAGATAATCATGAAACAAGCAGCTAAATGAGATCATGTAATGACAAAATAGTAGCTAGTAAACCAAGGAAACTCGAACTAATATATCTAGCACCGGCAAGCATCAACTGTCTGAATGTGATGTAGACTTGAAATCTCAAATCGCTAAAGCATACCTACACACATGAAACAGACAAACAAATACCAAGTGAAGTATGGAGGAACAAATGAAACCAATTTATATATTCAATAAGAGCATATCATTTGAAAACATGTGAGCAATTATTTGATACCAATTTGTTACCAATTTGAAACAAATATAAGCATTGAACAAATCTCCCCCTACATCAAATACCAAATCTCTCCCCCTTTTTGTCTCGAATAGACAATCCGGTGAAAAGATAAACCAATATGAAGTATCTAGCATGAGTATATGAGACCAAATTGAATTAAGTTGATACAAATTTTGAAAAAATGAAAATCGCTAGATAATCATGAAACAACCAGCTAAATGAGATCATGTGATGACAAAATAGTAGCTAGTAAACCAAGGAATCACACAAAGAGTATACCAATCAAATCAAGTGTGATAAACGGTCTCATATGCAAAAACCAATTTGGAACATAGAAGAACCTGCATATAAACCAAACAGTCCAGAAATGCTTCCTGCAGTACCAAATATATATATATATATATATATATATATATATATATATATATATATATATATATATATATATATATAACAAAATAACCAGAGGACTGCAAACCAATCAGAAGGCAATTTTTCAACATGTCGTTCGAACGAGTCAGGGACTTAGCTCGAAAGAAGTACAAAAGTAGTTCGCGCGAGATGAGATGTCGTTAGAACGACTTCGCACGACTTGTCAAAATTTCCCAGATTCCCACAAATATTATAAAGTATTGTCGAGTGAAAAATTTCCACAAAAAAATTCCAGGAAGGGACTGATAGAAGCAAAACAGTGCTAAAATAATAAGCTTTTAACACAAAACCCAAAAACTCATTAAAACTAAAAATGCGAGTTACATGCAAACATAGTACCGATGTGCTCAAACATGGACATGGAATGAATGGGTGTGAAACTACAACAAATGAGTCACAATTCCAACACATCGAAACGTTAAAGAAGCTCTAATTGATAGCGATAAATCATCAAACTTTATCATAGCCATATGACAATAAAAGTGTGAGCTTAATGAACTAAACATACTACATGCACACAAATCCAGAATTTTGACGATTCTACAAACAATAGAGTCAAACTGCAATGTTTCAACATTAGGATTAGATGTGCAAACCCGTTTAAATTTTCTCCATCCAAACACCCTCATATAAACATACTTTTTCAAGTTCTTTTGAGGTTTCTAGCATTCTCAACTTAGAGAAAATATTATTGGCCCTTTTCTTAGCATATTGCATTTTCTTTTTGGGCTCTTTTAAACGGTGGCTTTCACGACGAGTTAATTTTGAACTCTCGCAGCCCTTTCCCGTGAAACACTCATTATTTTTACCAATTTTAAATCCTCACGGTACACGGTTATTACATGCACACTTCTCCTTAAGTCTACTTACGCATAGATGACAAGATTCAGATAAGAACGCCTCACCAAATTCAAATATGCAAGAGAAGTCAAACATCCATATAAACTCGTGCATGTGTGCAATGTTGGTATATATATAAAGTCGAATCAAGATGCATATCAACTTCGAAACAACCCCATATAAATAATGGTTAAGATCATTCTAAGTACCGATAATAAGGACCAAATGTCCTAGCCACATGGATAATGAAACGATGGGGGGGGGGGGTCCAAGAACACCAATACGCCACATCAAACATGTAAACTCGAAAACAAAAAAACAAAAATCTTTTTGGCTTTTCAAACATATTTTGACTCAAAGAAAACCAAAATATTTTTGGATTTTCAAAGATTTCTCAAAAACAAAATCTTTTTGTATTTTTCAAATAAGACTCAAACAAATGAAAATTATAATACAAAATGATACATATGTCATAATACTAGCAATGAAAATATCATGAAGCAAACTAGCATATGACAAACATGGCAACACTATCATCCTTTAGATTTAGCATAGGAAGAATCAAGTGCACCCAAACGAGAATCATGAAGTTTAATTCCTAAAGCCACTAAATCCGATTTCCTAACCCAAGTAGGTGTAAAACGATGCATGTGGGTCGGGGGAACCAGGGCAACTTTATTCCTAAACTTCCTAGGAGCTTGTCTAAGGTCGTAACAATAACGCCTAAGGTGACCTTTCCTACCACAAAATGTGCAAGTGTAGCGGTGGTGGGAGTGATTTCCTTTATATGGACCTTTTCTAACCATCCTAGTGTTTCTCACACGTGCGGGGGGAATTGTACCAACTCTCTCCCCAAATCCTATACCTCCCCTATCTCCCTTAATTTGGACGGTGCCTAGGATCTTATCTAACTTCTCCGACCTAGCCTCCAAATCAAACTTGACTCTAAACGAGTCTTTCAACCTTTCCTCCAACTCAATAATCCTAGACTCGAGTAAACTCCTAGTCTCCTCAAACTCTAAAATCTCCTTTTTGAAGGACTCCATCAAACCACGGATATTATCTCTCTCTTTCTCCACAAACTCTAGTTTCTCCCTAAACTTCTTCTCTCGTTCCCTAAGATCCTCAATCAAACTATCATTATTTTCTATGGCACGCTCATTCAACTTAGATTGCAATTTTGAGTTATCCTTTTTCACCTTCATCGTTTCGGCATACAACTCATTAAACGCATTTTGTAATTCTTTCACATCAATCTCCTCCTCGTCACTCTCTTCACCCTCACTAACATGGGATTCACTAAAAACCTCCTCGGAAGTGTCATTCACATGAGTTGTATCGTCGTCGCTCACATGACATGCTATAAACGCAACAAAGTTACGCTCAACGGGGGAACTCTCTCCCTCTTTCGGTTCACTATCACTTAAGATGGCATTATAGACAACGGGTTGCTTGCCCTCTTTCTTAAGTCTAGTGGGATACTCCTTAACTTTGTGACCGTACCCCTCACACCCAAAACTCTTATCCGACTCATCTCTCTTAGGCTTTTCAAATTTATCCTTAGAGGTGGGATCTACTTTGTTGTTCTTGAATTTTTCAAATTTCTTAGCATCTTTCGATTGCTTTTGAAACTTAATAAATTTTTTAAATTTCTTTGCCAACAAAGCAACATCCTCAAAATCGAAATCGAAATCGGAATCCGAAACTTTAATTTCCTCCTTTCGGGTTTTCAAAGCAATACCCTTTTCTTTTTTAGGCACTTGCTTGGAGGTAATCATGTCGATTTCATAGGTTTGTAAGTCACCTACAATACCTTGTAATTTCGTTGACTCTAACCTACCCGAGGAGTTTAAAATGGTCACTTTCCCATCAAACCTACTAGGCAACGACCTAAGGATTTTCTTAATGACACCGCTATTGGGAATTTTCTCACCTAGGTTAAACGACGAGTTGACAATATTGGACTACCTAGGATAAAACTCATCAAAGGTCTCACTCTCTAACATCCTAATGATCTCAAACTGTGTAGTGAGATTTTGAAGTTTTGACGCCCTAACCGTGCTAGTGCCCTCGTGAGTGAGTGCCAAAACATCCCAAGCCTCTTCTGATGTTTCACAAGTCATAATTCTGTTATATTATTCGTGTGTGACATGTGAAGAAATAACGTGCAGACCCTTAGAATTATATTGTGCAAGTCTTTGTTCAGTTTCGGTCCAAGACTCAACAGGCTTTAAACTAGTGACCTCACCTACAATAGTGACAGGGAGTGTCCACCCTTTTTTAACTGCAGGCCAAACTCACTCATCAATAGATTTTAAATCACATCTCATTCTTATCTTCCAATAAGTGTAATTAGTGCCATCAAAAACAGGAGTTCGAGAAAATTCATTATATCCAGAATTCATCTTTGAAAACACACGGGATCACAAAACAAAGAAAAATGTTTTCTAGCTCTGATAGCAATTTGAAGAGTGCCCAATATGTTTGTTTTCAACAAAACCAATTTATCTTCGAAAACGATTCAACTTTTAATTATCCACCAAACCAAGTTGTGAAATCCCCATTCTCACTTTAAACCAATTTCATATTGATTAATCCTAAACATGCATCTAGTGATTAAAGCAAGTAAAGTGAAGTAAAGTAAAGTAAAGAATACTCACAATGCCGAATGTTCGAGGAAAAAACCCAAAATGGGAAAACAACCTCGAACGGCCCAAGCCAGACAATCACTATGAACAACAGTTTTACAAAGACAGATTACCCTTACACTAAGACTCGATCCCCACGGGTCTTGACGCTCCTTCTGATCTTCAACCGTTCTTCAATAGTGACCACGTAAAAATTCTCACTTCTACCATCTCTGTCCACAACACACGCGTCCACGTATGTCTCGGTGTCCACCGATACGGCTTTGATACGTCTACGGTGTCGAATACGATGTCTGTCGCTTCTTCACCGCAAAACCCTTTTGTGTTCAATGTGTAGAATAAACAACTTTGGTGCAGCAAGATCACGTAAACATATAAGAATGATAACTCGGATCTTTGCAAACTCTATGGATGTGTTTATGTTTGTAAACCTTAGAAAACATGTGCAAATAAGGTTCTGGTTCGTAAAACTTTTTCCAGAAAGCACACATACGAAATTATGATGCAAACACTGTTTAAATAGGATTTAAATGCCGCCTCGAAAAACATGTCGTTCGAACGACTTAATTATGTCGTTCGTACGACATTGTATCTCGTTCGAACGAGATCCAATCTCGCTCGAGCGACCTTGCGAAAGTTTGACTTTCTTCGACTTTCAGATAAAAACGTCTCTTAACAAAGAGATTCAAATTAGTCAAACTCTATTTTGAGCTTATCATCATAAAACGAAGTATAAACCATTAAAACACTTTTAAAACATTTAAAATCATTTTTCTATATAAAAATTACATCCTTATCTTTTATAAAATAATTTCGAGCACCATTAATTATACGCATTCATACCCGAGTGATCTCAGAATGAAATTATCTTTGAAGACGATTAAACTTGCACCAAATAATCATCAGCATGATTAAATCTTTGAAGCTTTGCTGCAACGTCTTCAATTTCTTCAATACGTCATAGACCAAGCGGGATCGTGACAAAATAGAATTCTCCCTATGACATATTACAAACACAGTTTTGTTCACGGAATTAAGCCAAAACAATACATGGACTCAATTGTAAATTTATGTCCTTACATATTCACTGAGAAAATCATCTCAAAACATAGGTAACGATAAGTTAAAAGTCCTCGAAAAAAAAACGAGTCAACAGAGAGCGTGTCGCTCTACTATTTTCTTCAAATGAAGTACAATGACAAATAATCAAATGTGAGGAAATAAAAAACGCGGTCAATACCAACCTTGGTCATGTATATGATGAAAAATGTGGTAACATTAAGGAACATGAGAGGGGCATCCAGGACAGCATACCTACTGTGGACGAACTGAAGTGAATCAAACATACGTGCTCTAAATATATAACGGATTTTAAGTTTAATTTTTGTATAGTCAAGAATACTATCTTCCGGAATAGAAAAGTGTTGATAAGTATGTCATAAACTAAGGTTTATCAATAATACTTCTATCAACTGAACTTTAGTGTTCTTCATTTTAAATATCATTTCTCTATGGTACCCAACTTTGTTATTAGTTAAACTTGAAATCCTCAATACCAAACTTGATAATAAATTCAAACATAGAAATTTTTTTTTCCTTCTAAAATAAGAGGGTTATGTGAAGGAAGATAATGTAGTTCAAGAAGAATGCAAGTCTGCAGGAAAAAAGAAATACAAGAAAAAAATAAAGGTGAGAGAAAATATGGAAAACTCATTGTCATTGCCAAATCACCCGGGATAAATGTCCAAAATAATAGGATTAGATGACATATTTTTTGTTATCGTTGTTTCTTTTTGCTTTATATCAGGTGGTGGATATGGGAAACCAATAGTGACATGTGAACTTGGGATTTTGTTTGATGCTAGCATTTTCATTTTAAGGTGTTTTGGAGAATGCTTAGGTAATTGGTATGAGTATGTGTTCTACAAATGTGTTTTATGTTTTATTTTATAGGTTTTTTCCATTTTAGGGATGCTTATGAAAACCCACATAATCTAATACAGGGCGACAAGTCCTCTTCTAATATAAAACAAAAATGTCAGTATGGTTCATTCTCAGAATTACTGTTGCAATCACAATATAATATTAATAATTTGAATAAAACCACACAATTAAAAATGAAAGAATAATCCCCATGCATCAATAGATAAAAAGAGTGAACCGAATAAATAATTGGTCACCATATAAAACATCCATAGTAACTGAATAAATGTACTGAGTACTGAAATATAAATGTCTGACAGTAATATAAAAGCCTATCCATCTATGGGCAACACGCCCAAAACTGAAACTGAAATGACAAATCCTATCTCGATAAAATAGACCGAGGCATCTAAAGAAATATGTAACGTCGAGGTGGACTACCCATTATGCATAACCTCCTACGATATCACTCACGAGTAGATATGTTCAATAAAAAAAATTAGCACACACACACACAAATATATATATATATATATATATATATATATATATATATATATATGAATGTACACGTCACTGTAATGTATTTTTATAATAAATACCGAGTTCATACGCATATCCCACTACGCACGGTCCACCCAATCCTGAGGTAAACCTAACTTGTGGATTAATTAAACAAATAGTGTCTAACTTGAATCCTTGGTCATCCTCATCCGAACCCATCTAACGTTGGCATATCACATGTACCGAGCTCTGTAAAACCTTACCCAGTAATCCCACAACACCCCAAATGCCTCTACCATCAATCCCCAAGTCTTAATGAGTCAAAACAAAGACAGAAAATTTGGGCATGCCAACAAACCAAACCAGTTCGTTGCCCCAAAAATGAAAGTTTCGAAAAGAAAGCACAATTTAAAATCACCAATTTAAAATTTTGGTATCGCATACCTTTTAGCAAAAAATTTCATAACAAATTAAAACAAATCGCAAAAATATGAAACCGTTGCCCATGCCTTCGTAATTCGATTATGCACAATCTTATCTGAATTTCAAAACTGAACAGGTTAGCTAGGGGAGCGAACAAGTTTTGTTTTCTGAACATCTTCTTCCTTTGGCTTTTCTCTTCCAAACCCTCCAATGGAGTTTTCCACCTACTCTAAAAACAAAAATTAACTCTTACAATATTACACTAACATTCCAAAGGTATTTAATAATGAAATTAACCCCAAATATCGAATGAAACCTTAGGATTTTAAATCAAACTTCCAATTAATTTAGCACATAACTTTTCCCAAAATAAATATCAAAGATCCAATCTTTATATACAAGTCCTACATGTTCATCCATTTAAATCCCATAATATATTTTGAATTTCACATATGATTAATCTCCATTAATGATTCATTTACAAACCCTAGTCTTTTATCATTTGAATCTCTATATCAATTAAGAAAGTTTCAATCGTTAACATCTTAATTTTCAGATTTCTACCTCTAATCATGAAAATAAATGACTACTATAAAATTGCGACATAAAGCAAGTAAGGACTTCCCTTGTTTGATTAAAATCCAAAGTCTTCTAAAAATTGGATGATGGGTTGAGTCTTTTTTCTTCTCATCTCAAAGTTTCCTCTTCTTTCTGTGACATCCCCGCTCATTTTGGCAAACAAGGTGGCCAGCCACTGCCGCCAAACTAGATTGGACATCAATAAATAAGTAATCATTCTCAGCATGTGACAGATATGAGACATATAAAATTTCTCCACAATATAATCAAATTTAAACCAATAAGTAAATCATCCATGCAATTTAAAATCGATCACGATGCTATCTCTAAAATTAAAATCCAACTTTAAATTAATTAAATCTCCAAATTAAATAATGCAACAAAATAACTGACAGAAACCATAAACAACTTTGGAACCAATTTTCTCATGAAATCCATAATAAAGTCTCATAATGTAAAAGGTTGAATGAAATTAAACCTATACTATTAAGTGAGTAAATAAAATGAATCTCCAATTATACTTCCTAAAAGTATCCAATCACTCCCCAACACTACCCCTGAAATGTTAGTCAACGCAATGGGTTAGAGACGATCGCATGAATACCAGATACTCCTTTCAATTAGGGTCCTTGAACCTAGACAATAGCATTATACATGATAAACACAACTATATAATATTTTAAATTAATTGAGATATATTTATATGCATGCAAGTAAAATAAACTACCACTATCTAACCACACGATTACGCTACACCAGTAATTAAGTCTAGATATTCCATTTTAATAATAATTTAAACACTAGCTCTAAATCTTACCTAATTTATGAATCAAATATTTTTATTATGTGAGACCATTATGGCCATTAAACTCCATATTGGTTTTGTACGCACTCTTGGTGCGCTTAAGGTTATACACATCACACCCATTCCCCTCACTATAACTAGTCAGCCCATTTTACAGTTGGCTCTACACATACTCATGAAGTTCCATAGACGGTACATCACTTAACCCAATGACCGGTTTAACTGTCAACCCACCCATACTCATGATGCCAATATACACCCACGTCGTTATAGAAAGTCAACCTAATTTGCGTTAGTTCAGCACATACTCGCGATGCAAATTCATTTTAAATCCCATTTTTTTGTAGGAATTTTACTCATTAATTAAATCTCAAGTTCTCATTATTTGTCGTAAGCTCCACCCTTTAATCGACTATAAGTCCTCAAAACACCTATAGTACCATACCTAGAAGTCTTAAAATGTACGACTGTATGCTAGCCTATCCTATAGAAAGAATACATGCCGATAATTACCACTTAGTTGTACACTTAGACTACCAAATCGATGAAAAAACATAAAAATCAACCTCAACCTGGAATACCCATCCTTAAACATTCTATACTAACTAGTCCCATACCTTCTAAGAATCCTAAAGTGATGTGCAAGCAACAACTAGACATTTATCTCACCGTCCCCGTGGTGACTAATATAATTTAAATCGATAAGTGGTATAAGGCATACTATCAATAATTCTATAATTAATTTCAACATCACTATTCATCAAATTTCTTTCATTTAATTATTATGGTTAATTAAACAATCCAATCACATAAATTTTTAGAATTTGTAATCACATGCATTTTTTGAAAGAATAACAACAATAATTCTCTAATTTACGACACATACATATTTAACATGGTTTTTACATGAAGAAATGAACTACTAACATCCCTGCGTTATATTCTACATGTGAACGCCATAACATCTACAAGAAGTCCCATCTCTAGCCTAAACATGCAATAAATTTGAGACTTCATTTGTATTAAAAGTTTTAGAAAAATCAGTCCCAACTTTAGGTTTAGATATTTTAATTAGCATCTCTAATTAATTTTAATAAAATGATTATCATTAAGTTTAAGGCCATGATCAAGATGCATAATACTAATGAAGAGCAATAGATATATCCATGTATGGAAAAATTGTTGATGAAATCTGAATGAGTTCCTCGCGAGAAGACGACAAAAATACGTTCCTGAACAATCTTGAGAACACTCAGTTTAGTTCTTCAAATCTTGGGTTGAATCTTGTTCATAAATGGGGCTAGCGTTTTGGAGGTGGAAGGAAATGAAAATATGGAAAACTGTTGCTCTTAGGTTTTATGTAAAAGTGTTTTTAAAAGCCTATCCCTGGATTTCTTTTATAATAAGAGAAGGAAGAGTTTTATAAAAATGCAACTCTTAAAAAAAAACTTGCCGCCTGTGGAGTCGATTCTCCATCCATGACGAATCGATTCGAACCTAAACCAGTCTCCATGTCGCTCCAAAAATCTGTATAAGTTAATGAAAACCCAATTTCACCCCTGATTTCAAATTCGATTAAAATTCCATTTTTCATAAATAAAAACCGATATACTTAATTACTAAAAATAATTAAATCTACAAAATTTATTTTCCAAATTTTAATTTTAATTGAGGCATAAAATTACGGGGTGTTACATACTTCCCCAGTAGCATATGAATTTTGTCCTCGAAATTTGATGAAGCATAAATGTCAAACGTAAAGTTATGAAAATAAATTAAGGCACACATATGCCTACAATATGCCACAATTGGGTGCCCATACACCTAATCACATAAGCACCTACCCCACGAGCAATGTACAATATATAACAAACATATCTATGTGCTACCACACTAGCGACGTCTTAGCTCCTGCTGAGCCTACCCTACCTGAGGTTACCGACTTTGAACTAAATAACACCTACCCATTCCAGTTGATGCTAGCCCTCCCTACGCACCTGGTACTGCTGGTGCTGGAGGCCTTGGGACCTGCTGGCCCCGTGCTCCTTTACCCTACTAGCCCTTTACATCTTAGCCTTATAACTTTGGACATCTAGAAGCTCGGTGTCATACTTCACCACAATTAAAACATGTGCCCCTAAAATAACCACATTGCCTATTTGGCGCTCGCTCACCTTGAAGTCCTTGCCCTTGAGGGCCCTGCGGGCTGAAAAGCCTGTTGCTCATGTCCTCCTCGCTACCTCTTCCATGGCTAGTCATTGCAATATGTGTCTCTCCTCCTTACCCATTCGATTCTTCCATCTTTCCCCACTTCTTTTTGTAATTTAGTTTCTCTTGCCATAATAATAATGTGATATCCACCACCTGAGTGTAGGTAGTGTATGCCAAATTCGCCAACACCAACTGCTTAATAGACCATGATAAGCCCTTAATAAAATGCTCCATATTCTTCACCTCGATCTCCACCTCCTTCGGTACAAACATCAATAAATTAGTGAACCCTTGTTCATACTCAGCAATGGATTTCAAACCCTTCTTTAAATATGATAATTCCTTCTTCTTTGCACTCCTAATCGAATATGAAAAGTAAGTATCATTAAATTTCACCATAAAGTCTATGTAGTTTAGGCCTTCCCTATCCTCAAAAGTGGTGACACTCTCCCACCACTTTAATGCATCTCCTGTCAGCTTAAACGTAGCCAACATCTGCTTCTGCACATCTGTGATGTCCACCATCCACAAGTGCCTTTCCATGTCTCTCCTCCATGGGTGAGAAACCGTTGGGTCGGATCCCCCTATGAAGGTGGGATGATTTTCGTTATGGAAACTAGCAATCTTTGACGGTGGTAGGATTTTCGTTTGCGAGAAAAATTTGTCAGCAGACCCGCAATCTTTGAAAAACACTTGATAAAGTGATGGTAATACCCGACAAACCCAAATAAGCTATGAATCTCCACCGGTGTCGTGGTATGTCCCCATTATTTCATCACTGATACCTTACTCAGGTCCATAAAAATGCCTCTATCAAACACAATATGCCCAAAAAATTGTACATTCCGCAACCAGAATCCACACTTATCAAACTTGACGTATAATTAATGGTCCCATAATATCTGTAGGAAAATACACAAATGATGTACGTGCTCACCCTCCGTACGAGTGTAGACTATCATATCGTCTATGAACATAATCGTAAACTCTCCTCGAATACCCTATTCATGAGTTTCATTAACATTGTTGGCACATTGGTTAACCCGAATGGCATCACCCTGAACTCATACGACCCATACCATATCAGGATTACGATCTTAGGATCATCCCCCTCCCTAATATGTAATTGGTGATACCCCAATCTCAATTCTATCTTTGAAAAGCACATTGCTCCTATCAACTGCTCAAACAAGTCATCAAATCGATATAGCAGATACTTATTTCGAATTGTGACATTGTTCAACTCCCTCTAGTCAATGCGCAGATGAAGTGACCCATGCTTCTTCTTTACAAACAACATAGGCTCACCCCACGGTAATGTACTCCACCGGATGAAACCCTGCCCCAAGAGCTACCGAATCTGACCTCTCAATTCACATATCTCTACCGAGGACATAAGATATGGTGATCATGTAATTTTCCTCGCCCTAGGTGCTAAGTCGATTATGAACTCAATCTCCCAGCTAGTGGCAACTCGAATATCTCCTTAAAAATATTTGTGAACTCCCTCACAACCAAAATAGAATTTATGAAGATAACCACCTCATGTCAGGTCTCTTACTCAATACAATATATATGTGTGCTCAACCTTCCCTCCGAAAGAGGCATATTCATGAGGAACATATGTTATCCTAGGATAGAGAACACAATGGTCCTACCGAAGAAATCGATAAGTTCATGGTACCCTGCCAACTAATCCATACACAAAAATGACATTGTACCCCACCATATCCAAAATAATCAAGTCGGCCACTAAACATAATCTCTCGACATCTATATCTACTCCCCTACAAATCAATTGTATAAGGTCTTCATTGCCCAATGGTAAGTATACACACATAGCGGTATTATCGGTTGTCTCTAATAGGATATCCATACGTGCAAATTTGGTAGCTATGAATGAGTGTGAGGCTCCCATATCAAACAACACCCTGCCCATATGACCATGAATAGAAAATGTACCTTCAACTGCTAGTGGTTCCCGTTGCACATATGGTATGACTACATCCCGAATGTTATAGACACGTCCATACTATAGTTTCCCCTACTATTGTGGGGCTGGTGTTGTAGGTGGTAACTATGCCTGCTGCCACTATTGGCCAATCTGTTGTGGTCCTCGACCTGACTGTGGGAAATCTTTCTTTCGATGGCCCATCTCCCCGTAAGTGTAACAATGACCATAAAAATCCCCCTACCTGTCGACCTGAGTGCCCTATCGGGGCTATCCCGATCTCTGTTCCTCTTGGATTCCCCTGTTCCCTTGGCCTTGGAGGCCCTAAGGATAATATTTCTGGTGGTGGTGCTGACCCTGTGTGAATCAATTTCCATCTGATCGAAAACCTCCCAGCCAAAATCTGTTGTCAGATCCCCTTATGATATCTATCCAAGTGTTGATGTGGTGCCCCACAAGCACCGTTCCCACCTCCTCTAGCTACCTGGATAGTATCCCCTACTCTCTTACTTCCCTTTAGATGGAAGCGATGGTCCTGAAAATGAATTAATGAGGCATTGACGACCTCCGAGTTGGTGGTGAACATCAGGTTACCTAAGAAATGTTGTCGGATCCTCCAAGTCAGACCGTCCATAATCTTTAGCATATTTTTCTCCTCAGTTTTCACCTCATCGGGTATAAATTTTGCCAGGCGAGTGATATTTTCCTCGTATTCAGCAACTGACCGATCCCCCTGAGTGACATCGAAGAATTTATGCCATATCTCTATCTGGATTGTTGACAAAAAATACTTGCGATCAAATTGCATCCGGAACTCTGTTATCGTCATAACATCCCTCCCTTTTGCCATGGTAATCGACTCCCACCGCTGCAGTGCCGCACCAACTAGATTAAAAATAGCCAATATTTGTCTCTTTGTATCATTGCACTCGACTAGACGAATATGGTGCTTGATATCTTTCTTCCACTGGCAGGCAACTACCATGTCTGAAATGCTCTGGAACTCCAGTAGATGCCCCTTTTGGAAGGCGTCCCTCACTCTCTCGCATATTGATAGCCCCAGGTGGGCCTGAATGACTGGTGCCACTGGCTACTATGGCTCGATCTGCGGAAAATGATGTGCCATGGCAGTCATGGTGGAACTAAATGCCTGGGCAACTATAATAGCCACCTCTGTGGCCGTCACTATCACCGTCCCTTGTGGAATGGGTGGGTCCTACTTAGCCTCTCCCTCATTGGCCCTCCTAGATGCCCTATCTGGTCGTCTCTCTTAGGTGGAATCTGAAATCGAATTACAAATTACATAAGTTCATATCAAATGCAAATAATATCAGAATAATGTAAGTGCGTAAATGCATAAGTATGAAAGTAACAGTCCTAAAATAGGGCTTTGTATCAAGAACGCAATGCTAAAATCGTTATAAGCCTCACAGATCCTAACAGACACTAGAACCTGATGTTCTGATACGATTTGTGACACCCCACTTATTAAAAGAATGGGTGGACAACACCTACTAAAATAAAATATTAGCCTCATATGGCTTATTCTTAGCATTACTGTCAAAATTCGATTAATTACTAACCACCTATTAGTTTAACAAGTTGTGTCAAAATTTAATCTTTAATTACAATACCATAAACAATTAATTCATCACAAGACCATCCACAATAACAAATATAGATGATCACATCAATAAGAAGAGTAAATGCGAGAATAAATAAAAACCAAGTGCCGAATAAACCATCGGTTACAAGTAATATAATACAATAATCCAAATGGAACTAAATAGACTAAATATAAATAAATCTGATAGAAAGGGCGGTATGCCCAATAATGTCTGTAATGGAACCTGATCTAAGGTAGAAATGAAAGAAGCGGATACTGAAAATTCTAAAAGCCTTCACACCAGTTGTAGCTACGTATCCCCGGAGAGAAGAATCATTTATGGCGTCCTTGTGGCTGGACACCTAAATTTTTTAAATAATATTTGATGAGGGTCAGAGCCCAAAATCTTTGAAGACATTTTGAAAGTAAAAAATGCAGTAATGATAAAGTAAAGAAAAGTTTCATATTTAAATTGATAGCACACTCACATGAGATAATACTCACCTCTCCACTATAGTGTACACCTAACGTATGCATTTTAACCACCTAGTTATGCTACCGGCCTAACTAGTCCCATAACATCCTAGGTTTCACACGTTACCCTATCCCACGTATCTTTATAATATTAGTCATCACATCCGCTTAACCATTATATTTTTCAATTATAAATTTATTACTTTATTTCCACCAAATGTCACTAGCTATATAAACAGTAGACACCTAATATTTTAACCCATATATTTGTCTACACATACACAAACGTAATAATATACTACGATGAACATACATATGTCTCATATAATTTCCATCCTTGAGATTAATAACTCATTGGATGCGGGTCTATATAATATCATCTTCCAGGGCACGCTCCCCTCATCCTTGTTACTCGAGGTTAGACTCTCGGATCGATTTAGTAAAATTCCAAACATATTGGAAGCGGTTCATAGTCCTTTTATAGTGAGTCATAACCATACCAAAAATTACATCACTTCGAATATCAATCACATAAATCATATATGTGGCGCTATGACCTGGGGTCGATACTTAGCCTATTGTGTTTTGCTAGGGAAGATCACCCACATCGCGCAACCTCCACTAATAGCACTAGAGGGATATGTTTCACATAAATACCATACACATATATATTTTTTTTATTAATATATTTACTATTCCTATACCCCCCCCACACACACACACACACATAGATATATATATATATATATATATATATATATATATATATATATATATATATATATATTCCCTAAGTCCGGCTAACCTGTGCCTATCGCCCGAAGCACTAGCCAAACTGTATCGAGTCCATCACTGACTCTCATTTATATAGTTAACCCTTATTTCACGAATTTCATGCATATATTATTATTCATGGGCATTAAGTCCCCTTCGACCAGCCCCGTATCATAAATCATCCAAATCCTTGACCGAATTCATTTATTTATTTTTTCGAGTGTTATTCACCATTAGGGATGGCAACGGGTCAGTTCGGGGTCAGGGAAAGCATCTCCATCCCCGTCCCCATTAGAAGTATCATTCCCCGTCCCCTCCCCATTCCCCGTTATAACGGGTTTGGGGATCCACATCCTCGGTTCTTTTTTTCATACATTATTTATGTGGACATTTTTACCTATACAAATTTCAAATAAATTATAGTTAATTATACATTATTTATGTTAAATCTAAAAAATAAAAATAAAACTGTATACCTATATAAACACACATAATTTTAAAAAAAATCAATCATCTATAAACAAATGGATCTGATAAATTCTACACTTTAATCCACCGCCAAAAATTAACACCGTAAAACACATGGATCTGATTAATTTCTAGCACCTAAACACGCATAAATCAATCATCTATAAACAAAAATCAACTGAGTTATCAAAACACAAGACAAGTAATCATCTGCTGAATGTTTTTTTAAATCCCAAAACCGACTAACCATGTACGGTTACAAAACGATTGAAGACGAATTTACATTAGGGTACAAACTGACTAAATGGAGATTCAAAATCTGACTAGCCTCATTTGATATAAAACAAATGCAAATATATGAAAAGGAGCACCATCATTCGATACTCGGATCTGATTATCTACCAACAAATCAACTATCGTTAAAATTCCAAAATCAATCCATAATTGAAATCGATTTACAACAGTTTTCACCAGACGTAATTCACCATGTTTGTTGAACCCAAAAATGGCTTGACATATTCTACGAGGAACCTAAAAGGAGATTAACCATGAACCCACACCAAGAGATTTACCAAACTTTAAGGTCCATTGTCTTATGGCTGTGTTTGGTGAATATATCATTTTCCAAACTTGAACTCGACTGAAGAGTGTGGCGCCCAATTTTCAAATACTAACTTTGAAAATATAATATTTCCTTTTTACGAAATAGATATGCGGAAGCGTATGATGGTTCATAACAACAAAATTACTAATTTTAATTTACTTTAAATTAAAATTAATAAGTGAAATTATATACAAACACACACTTATGTTAATTTCACTTAAACATAAATAATCCAAGTCCTAGAATTTGCCTAAGTCATATTTATAAATATTTCTAAATTAGGCCAAACCAGTTTTAAAAATAGATTTGAATTAACGAAACTTTACCCAAATTTAATTATGCACCAAATTAAATTAAGTGTGACAATTAAAACCAATTTTATCTTGAATTATCCAAAGCATGAGTTCTAAGTTATTATACAAGATAAAATAAATCAATCACACTACGTCGCGATGTACGAGGAAAAACCCACAATGGGAAACAACCTCGGACGACCCTAGACACAAATCCACTAAGTATGAAATTTAAAATTACAAGACAAAAGAATTACATCACACGACTCGATCCTTCTCAAGCCTCGACGCTCCTTCTAGTAAACACCTCCACTTAGCGAATAACCCCGGAGCTCCACCGCGGTCTCGGAATCCACCGATTGGACTTTATTTGGTAACCGTCACCCAAACTAGGAGCCTTTATCCAAGTGGGAAAATCACAAAAACCTATTCTTCTTTGTGGGATTTAGAAGAAAACCCAAACTTCTCTTCTTCAATGGTGTAGAGAAAAACCGGTGCAAAAACTCCAAGCAAGATGTATATATATATGAACTTGGATAAACAAATCTATAGGTGTAAAACTAAAGTGTATATTGCTTTTTCCTTGAAAATTGACACTTTAAAACAATGAACTTTTCCATAAAACAATTTTCTCTCAAACACTCTCTAGAGGTTGGTAGAATATGAAAAGTTCTTTTTTAAAACATTATTCCCGCACATAGATATTCAGCAAAAAGATAATGGGGTAAAACAAGTGGGAAAGTGGGCAAAACTGCTCAAAACGGCCAAAATACCTGTTCTCGCCAAATCTCATTCGAACGACATTTCGTTTGAACGACATTCTTGTTCGAACGAGTCTTCTAATGAAGTTCCAGTATGAACTCATTAGAAGTTCGTTGGAAATCTCGTTAGAACGACCATCTCGTTCGGAAGAGATTTCGAACGAAGTTCTAGTATGCCATAATGGGAAGTCGTTAGCAATCTCGTTCGAACGACTTGTGGTTCGAACGATAATCTCGTTCGAACGACACTTCGAACGAACTCACAAAATATTTTAAAAATTCTTTTTAAGCCCAGAAACTTTATATACTTTATATATATAAGTTTTAATAAAGAACATCTGAAAACAAAAACACAGTTTTAAAGAACCTAACACCTAATATAAAAATGTTCCAATATCCTATATATATATGTAATGCATTCATACCTTGGGATCATGGAACCACTATTGATGACGTAGAAACGAGGCACTTAAATTCGGCATTTTGATGAAGCTTTATACACTTAGCCGCTACGTCTTCAACAAACATGTCATAGGCTTAGAGGATGATCAATATACTCTATCCTATAACTCAAACGTTTTCGTCCGAAATTGAGCCAAAACTACAAAGGACTCAATTGGAAATTTTTGTCCTTACAAATCTCCCCCTTTGGCTATTCCGGGACAAAAACCAACAAAAGTCCTAAAGGGCCGTCAAGCTCTACTAGACTAATAAAAAGTCCCATCCAAAATAAAATTACAATGCTTGCTCAAACAACCCAAAGGATCAACAATCTTTGTCGTTGAAAGATGCCTCTTTATAAGATAATTCCTGCACACTTAAGCAAACACATTACACGCATAGGGAATATCAAAATATTTAATTAATGCAAGTAAAGTAACTACTCCCCCAAAATTAATTCTCTCCCTTTATCAAGTATGATCAACTTAGAAAGACGTCTCCCCCTAAATTAAATCTGCCTTAAACTAAGATATGATAATAATAGGATTAGATATCATTTCTCCTCCTATCATTCTCCCCCTTTTTGTTCAGGAATAGGCAAAGGTAAAAAAAAATTAATAAGCATGTGATATCAACAAAGAATGTAATAAGATGGATACCAAGTATGAATTAAAGCATATATGGATTAGAAATCAAGGCAAAGACTAAACAAAAATATCAAATATATGTATACATAAAATATACCAAAGAAACTCAAGTACACATATATAGATATAAACACACAAATGACACACACAAAATATAATAGGAGTCTGTCACACTCGTATGGAAAAAATGTATCATATGGAAACGGAAGTGTTGGGGTGTGAACTAGTAATGATTAAATTTAGACCCAATCACTTCAAACATGTTCACGGAGTTCTCAATTGATTGAATGTGACAATATAGATTGAACTCAATGAACGAACATACACAATGCATAAAAGCCTAGCATATTGATTATTCTACAAACCAATAGAGTCATGACATGAAATACGCAACTAAGATAAACGGACATTATGCAAACCGTTGATATACCATCCAATCTCCCTCAATAAGAATATATTAATTTTGAATGAATATATCAATCAAACATAGGTCTTGGCAAATTATTTTTCTTTTTAATGCCATATTTTCTGTTTTTAGGCCTTTGGACCGCGTATTTCTTTTAGGTCCATTCAAAATGGTGGCTTACAATCGCCGAGGATCACTAAGTCCTTTCGAAGACCTTCCCCGTGCACATTTATATTTATCATGTTTTCATTTTTCACACAAATCTCACGTGCAACGGATTTTAACATGCACTAGTCCTCCTAAGTCACAAATATGTAGATGACAAGATTGGTAGGAGAACACCTCACAAAGCTTAAATATACATATGAAGTTAAAATTTCAAAAGAGCTCGTGCATGTGTGAACAAAGACATATAAAAGTAGAATCCATTTAATCAACACAAACTCCAACTACTCCATAAAAAATATAATAAAGGACATTTTAAGGATTGACAATCTAAACAAAAAGTTATATCCACATGGGAGAAAAAAAATGGGATTCAAACACAAGTATATGCCACATAAAGTGTGTCAAACTAAAATTCACACAAAATAAAATCTTTTTGAGTTTTTTGAAATTTTTAGCCAAAAATAAAAATATAAACTCAAAAGACAAACAACAATCATTTGAACTTTTCATTAAGATTAAATTATCAAGAGATAAAGAAACTTCAAATGATAAACAACAATCTTTATGTATTTTTTAGTTAATGCAAACAAAATAGATATAATACAAAAAGATAAACAAAAATCATAATTCTAGCATGTGATAAGCATGGAGCATAGACTAGAAAATGATAAACTAGCATACATTTAGCATGTAAATATAGCATGAAGTACAAACGCTAAAGTATGCAAATACTAACACATTCATCCTTTAGATTTAGCAAGGGAGGAAGCATGTGAAAGTAAATGAGAATCGAAAAACCCTAATTTGCAAGGCAACCAAGTCGGATTTCCTAACCCAAATTAATGAAGAATGACTATCTTGGGGTGTAGGAATTGTAAATAGCTTGGTTGTGGATTTTCTAGGAATACGTTTAAGATCAAAACAAAATTTTCTAAGATGACCTTTTCGACCACAATGTGTACAAGTAAAAACATGTCAAAAAGATTTACCTACGGAGTGATCTCTAAAAGTTTTCCTAGAAGATTCTCCTAAAACGTTGGTTTTGACTTTATGAGTAGATTCATTACAAGTATTGAAGCCTAAACCACACATGTCATTTTTAATTTGGACCGTTCCTAAGATTTTATCTAATTTTTCTGAAGGACACTCCAAATCAAATTTGACATTACTAGAGTCTTTTAATTTATTTTGTAATTATAAAATGTTAGACTCTAATAAGACATTTCGCTCTTCAAAATCAAGAAGCTCCTTTTTTAAGGATTCCATTAAACCCCTAAGGCTATCTCTCTCACCTTCTATATATTCAAGCTTCTCTAGAAGAGCTTTCTCTCGTATCCTAAGGTCTTCAACCAACATACTACCATCAACGATCTTGACACTGTCTCTTAAACTAGCTTCTAACTTCAAATTAGCTCGTTTCAATTTAATAGATTCTTTATAAAGTTATTGAAAAGCATTTTGAAGTTCACTCACATTAACCTCTTCTTCATTTTCACTCTCTCTTTCTTCTCCACTCTCACTATCATAAAAATAAGGGAATCAAAAACTTTGACCTCAGAAGTGTCATGAGTTTGAGTATCTTCATGAGAAGATTCACTTTCGGTGCTCACATGACTAGCCATAAAATCCACAAAAATTGGCTTAGTGGGGGAATTGGGTCCCTCTTCCTTATCACTATCACTAAGAGTCGCATACAAAATGGGTCGTTTACCCTCTTTCCTTAGTTTAGTGGGGCACTCAGAAGCCCTATGGCCATAACCCTCACAACCAAAACACCTATTAGACTCGTCCTTATTTAAATTTTCATTAATAGGTTTAGGTATCTTCTCGGCTTTGTCATACTTAGGAGTTTCAAATTTATTAAAATCATTTTTGAATTTATCTTTGTTAAATATAAGAAAATTTCAAAATTTACGAGCAAAAAAAGCCATGTCTTCCAAGTCACTATCACTCTCGCTCTCTACTACTTGTTTGAACTTTTTTTGGGCTTTCAAAGCAACTCCCTTTTCAATTTTGTTTCTAGTTTTAGAGGGAAATTTGTCTAGTTCATAGGTTTGTAAATCACCTACAAGCTCTACTAATTTCGTAGAGGCTAAAGTTGGTAAGGAATTTAAAATGGTCACTTTTGGAATAAATCTATCAGGAAGAGACCTTAGAATTTTCTTTACAACTCGGTTGTCGGGTATTTTCTCTCCCAAGTTAAAAGATAAATTGAAAATATCATAAAGTCTAGCATAAAATTCATCAAAAGTTTCATTATCGTTCATTTTGATAGTTACAAATTGAGTGGTGAGGTTTTAGAGTTTCGAAGCTTTAACGACACTTGTACCTTCGTGAGTGAGTTGTAAAATATCCAAAGATTCTTTAGCGGTATCACACGTCATAATGCGTCGGAATTCATCCGGTGTGGCAGCGCTAAACAAGGCATTTAAACCACGGGAATTAAAATTTGAAAGTTTAAATTCACCCTCACTCCATCTATCGGCGGGTTTGGGAACATGCTCATTATTTACTAAATGAGTAGGTGGGGACCACCCATTAACAACAGACATCCAAACTCTCTCGTCGACAGATTTTAGTGCCGATTTCATATGCGCTATCCAATACGTGTAGTTAGAACCATCGAAAATAGGAAATTTTGAAAATGGAGAAAATTCCATTTTAGCCAAAAATTATTTAAAGGATCTTTAACGAAATAATTTATCGATTTGGCTCTTATACCAATTTGAAGAGTGTGGCACCATATTTTCAAATACTTACTTTGAAAATATAATATTTCCTTTTTACGAAATAGATATTCGGAAGCGTATGATGGTTCATAACAACAAAATTACTAATTTTAATTTACTTCAAATTAAAATTAATAAGTGAAATTATATACAAACACACACTTATGTTAATTTCACTTAAACATAATTAATCCAAGTCCTAGAATTTGCTTAAGTCATATTTATAAATATTTCCAAATTAGGTCATACCAGTTTTAACAATAGACTTGAATTAACGAAACTTTACCCAAATTTAATTATGCACCAAATTAAATTAAGTGTGACAATTAAAACCAATTTTATCTTGAATTATCCTAAGCATGAGTTCTAAGTTATTATACAAGATAAAATAAATCAATCACACTACATCGTGATGTACGAGGAAAAACCCACAATAGGAAACAACCTCGGACGGCCCTAGCCACAAATCCACTAAGTTTGGAATTTACAATTACAAGACAAAAGACTTACATCACACGACTTGATCCCTCTCAAGCCTCGACGCTCCTTCTAGTAAACACCTCCACTTAGCGAATAATCCTGGAGCTCCACCGCGGTCTCGAAATCCACCGATCGGACTTTATTTGGTCACTGTCACCCGAACTAGGAGCTTTCTCGAAGTGGGTAAATCACGAAAACCACTTCTTCTTTGTGGGATTTAGAAGCAAACCTAAACTTCTCTTCTTCAATGGTGTAGAGAAAAACCGGTGGAAAAACTCCAAGCAAGATGTATATATATATATATGAACTTGGATAAACAAAACTATCGGTGTAAAACTAAAGTGTATATTGCTTTTTCCTTGAAAATTGACACTTTAAAACAATGAAATTTTCCCTAAAACAATTTTCTCTCAAACACTCTCTGGAGATTGGTAGAATATGAAAAGTTCTTTTTTAAATAATTATTCCCGCACATAGATATTCAGCAAAAAGATAGTGGGGTAAAACAAGTGGGAAAGGGGGCAAAACTGCTCAAAACTGCCAAAATACCTGTTCCCGCCAAATCTCCTTCGAACGACATTTCGTTTGAACGACATTCTTATTCGAACGAGTCTTATAACGAAGTTCCAGTATGAACTCATTAGAAGCTCGTTGGAATTCTCGTTAGAACGACCATCTCGTTCGAACGACATTTTGAACGAAATTCCAGTATGCCATAATGGGAAGTCGTTGGCAATCTCGTTCGAACAACTTGTGGTTCGAACGACAATCTCGTTCGAACGAACTCAGAGAATGTTTTAAAAAAAAAAATTAAGCCCAGAAATTTTATATACTTTATATATATAAGTTTTAATAGAGAACATCTGAAAACAAAACACAGTTTTAAAGAACCTATAACCCAATATAAAAATGTTCCAAGCTCCTATATATATATGTAATGCATTCATACCTTGGGGGCATGGAACCACTATTGATGACGTACAAACGAGGCACTTAAATTCGGTATTTTGATGAAGCTTTATACACTTAGTCGCTACGTCTTCAACAAACATGTCATAGGCTTGGAGGATGATAAATATACTCTATCCTATGACTTAAATGTTTTTGTCCGGAATTGAGCCAAAACTACAAAGAACTCAATTAGAAATTTGTGTCCTTACATCGACCGTAAGATTTGATCAACCAATAGGAATAAGAAAGGGCAGGAGGTTTTTGAGAGAGAGTGGGAGGGAGGTGGAAGAAATTTGGATGAAACATGGTTAAGACCTTCCCCCCTCCCCCTTTTATTCTTATATGTACATACATATTTTATTATATATTAATAATTCACGTATCCTCGTGCGGAACTGAGGCTATACCCGAAACCGACCAAAAAAAATTTGGGGATTTTTTTAACACCCCGAACCCGCCCTGTTACCCGAAACTTAATTCCCATACCCTAACCGATAGGGTTAGGTATCTGCAGAGACCCAAATTGTTTAGGAAAATTGCCATGCCTATTCACCATAACACCCCCAATTCACCACCCCGATTTTATTCCACAACCCTAAGCTAAATGAGGTCCCTAAAATATTTTTCCATAATTATTTCTTTCGTTTACGGACACCAAAAAATATCCTTGAATCAAAGGAAATTATTAAACGATTGAAAAATGAGCCTGGGCTGAACCAAGCATCCGAACCGGTTTGGTCAGGGGGCAAACCAGTTCGCCCCTGTATACATCCCAAGTCAGGGTTTCTACTATCATTACGACTTTTACCTAGATTTTCGTCTCCAAAATTGTTCCAAAATCTATCCCAATGGTGTATATTATAATTCCATCAATTATTAACATGAATACATGTGTTTGATAGTATCAAATCATAAAAAAAAAATGAGATTTACATCATTCTTTTTCCAACATGATTATTTCGTAATTTCTATTGTAATTCATAAATCCATAATCAAAATTTTATCTTTTCAATTCAAGTTTGTATCTTTCCATTCAAGACCATCATATCTAATTGATCGAGTGAAAAAACCGAGCATCTGTGTAATACGCTAGTCGTTGTTATCGGCTTCCAACCTCAATACAAAAAAACCTAAACTTATAACTACACTCTTAAAGAGTATAGTGGCGAGTCTGGGTATCGAATCCACGGGGAGTTAGGACGTGTGAACGTGATGACAAAGGTAAGGTAGTTTAATCGATGTGATTTGGGTGGGTAATATACTTCTCAAAATTTCGGTGAGTTGCTTGATTTAGATGGAACTATTCACCAATCATCTTGTACTGACACTCCTGAGCAAAATGGTTTTGCTAAAAGGAAACATAGGCACATTGTTGAAACTTCTCGCTCTCTTTTATTATCTGCATATGTACCTAGTGAGTTTTGGGGAGAGGCTGTCCTTACTGTTGTCAATCTGATTAATAAGATTCTGACATCTCATTCCTCAGGTTTATCACCTTTTGAAAAGTGATATGGGTGTGCCCCGGATTACTCTTCCTTAAAGGTGTTTGGTTGTACTTATTTTGTTCTTCGACCTCGTGTGGAACGTAAAAAATTATCTCCAAAGTCAGATATTTGTATCTTTCTTGGTTATGGTGAGGGTCAAAAGAAATATCGTTGTTATGATCCAGTTACTAAAAAATTATATTTCGCTCGCCATGTTGTGTTTCTTGAGCATATCCCTTTCTTTTTTATTCCTGATAGCCCTCATGAATTCACTATATCCGATCTCTTCAATATTGATCCGTTCTCTGATAATGATGAGAGTGTGCCACCTGAAGCACCTTGCACCACCGACAGTGTGCCATCTTATGTTCCTCCTGTTCCTATTATTTCTACTGATGTAGGTACTTTGCCATCCAATGTTCCCGATGATCGCCTACTCGTGTGTCCACCCAAGCACCTACTAAAATGGTGGAACCTCCTTCTCGCTATCCAAAGCGTCCACGTAAGTCCACTCAGTCACCGAATTTTGTTTATTCTTGTTATTCGGATTCTTTTACTTCATTTTTATCCTCTGTTCACTGCCTCTCTGAGCCTTTGTCTTATAAAGAGGCAGTTATTGATCCTCTTTGGTAGAAGGTTATGGCTGAGGAAGTCTCTGCTTTACATCAGACAGATACTTAGAGTTTGGTCCCTTACTTTCTGGTAAGCGAGAAATTGGATCTCATGGGGTATATAAAATCAAAACCAGCTCAGATGGGTCAATTGAGCGGTACAAGGCAAGATTGGTTGGTAAGGGTTTTTCTCAATAATATGGTATGGATTATGACGAAACCTTTGCTCCTGTTGAGAAATTGACTACTATTCGTACTCTGATTGCTATTGCATCTGTCCGTCAGTGGCATATATCACAAATGGATGTTAAGAATGCATTCTTTAATGTCTATCTGCATGAGGAGGTTTATATGAATCCTCCTACGGGTGTTCCACATGGTCCTGGTGAAATTTGTAGGCTTAAGAAAGCCTTATATGGTCTCAAACAGGCACCACAAGCTTAGTTTGAGAAGTTTTCTACTGTGATTACCTCTCTTCGGTTAATTCCAAGTGAGAATTATTCAGCTCTCTTTAATAGGTGCACCTCGGGTGGTCGTATTCTGGTATCTCCGTAGATTGACGATATTATTATTACTGGGTATGATGTTGGTGGAATTACAGCGTTGAAGTCTGAATTATCTCGTTGTTTTGAGATGAAGGATTTGGGGCCCCTACGTTACTTTTTGGGTATTGAGGTAGCTCATTCTCGAAAGGGTTATCTTCTCTCACAATCTAAGTACATCGGGGACATTCTTGAGAGTACTCTCCTTACTAATACTGATATTATTCATACCCCTCTGGAGCTTAATGTTCATCTTTCCCGGTATGATGGTGTTCTTTTCCCTGATCCCACCTTATATCGTACTATTGTGGGCAGCTTGGTTTATCTCACTATTCTCATCCAAATATAGCTCATGCGGTTCATGTTGTTAGTCAATTTGTTACTGCTCCTACTACAGTTCATTGGGCAACTATTCATCGTATATTGTGATATTTTAGAGGCACTCGATTTCAAAGTCTTTTACTTCCTCCATCTTCTTCTTTGGAGCTGCATGCATACTCTGATGATGATTGGGTCGGTGATCCTACAGATCACAAATTAGTTACTGGATTTTGTGTGTTTCTGGATGATTCTCTTGTTTCTTGGAAGAGCAAAAAGCAAGATGTTATTTATGTGTCTTCCACGAAAGACGAGTATCGTGCTATGGCTTCTACCACTCGTGAGGTTTTTTGGCTACATCTGTTACTTGCAGATACAAGTGTATCTCTTTCTCAACCCACTCCAATGTACTGTGATAATAAGAGTGCTATTCAGATTACTTATAATTCAGTTTTTCATGAGAGGACTAAGCACATCGATATTAATTGTCATATCACTCGTCATCATCTTATGCATGGAGCCATCACTTTGCCTTTTGTTTCTTCTTCCGCACAGATAACTGATTTGTTTACGAAGTCTCATCTAGTTCAGAGTTTTCTTTTTTTGGTTGGTAAACTCTCAATGCTTCTCACTACAACATCGTGAGTTTTAGGGGGGATATTAGAGTTTTATTTAGCATTAAGGTTACTTTAGTATTTTCCCTTTTAATTTATTATTAGGTGATTGTAGTAGGTCATATATTCTCTCTTCTTCCTTTCATTGTATTGTATTCTAGTTTATGTCAAGATGAAACCCTAGCCCCTATTTTTCTCTTTTCCATTGGATTGTAGATATTTGATATATTATCAGATATATAACAAGAGGCAAGGATGGTAAAAACAAGTCATTAAAGAGATGCAAGTGGCAAGATTGCACATTCTACTGGAGCTTCACTTTGTCGATATAATGATCTTTCCTTAAAAAAGGTATTTAGTGGTAGAATCTCCACGTAAGAGAGAGTATTGTGTATCAGTGGAATCTCATCAAACTTAAGTTCATCCAATAAATCATTTTCCTCATATTTATTCTCACACCCATAGTCCAAAACACATTACTAGATAAATATTTTCCCATGTGTTTGCACCATCTTTAATAAATATAATTCATTATACAACATTACTCTCATTCAACTTACAAACAAATTTGCGAGTGGTTTATGTGGTAAAGTTCTAGTAGTCATATCTAACACTTTAATTGAATCCTACATTCATCTTAGGGTTGGCGGGCTATATGGGTATGGAGCGGCTACCCTTCATTGTGTGATACATTGTTGTAATTTTCTTAAAAGAGGAAAAAGAAAACCTAATGAAATCCTAAATGAGATTAAGCACCTTGTCCTTGATTGTTTCATGTCCGTTCTAGTATATTATATTTAAAATATAACTTTTTCAACATTTTTTCTTTAGGTGCAATGGCTAAAGTTCAAGTTTGGTAACACATATTTGGTTAATCGTTATAATACACTTCAATTTTCTAATACTTGGTCAATTCATTATTTTCAACTAGGAAATCCAAGAATTACTCACTGCTTAGAAGATTTATTTTTATGCTTCCTCCTGTATTTTTGTCCATGCTCCTTCAAGCAATCATCAACACCTTTTCAATGGATAAGAAATGTGTGTTTTTTCTACCTGCATTGCAACGTCCAACAAGTAACATTGATCATCTAAGACCTACCATCAAGGAAGCTCAAATAGCTAGGCAGGTAAGGCTAAATTTACATAACCATTAGATACTAGTTTTTTGCATATTCATCTCTATTTTATCTTTTTTTTAGGGATTAATAATGTTGTATCCAATCCTCTTTTTTTTATAAACCAAGAATCTTGCACTCTTAACATGTAACAGCTACATTGTGTAGGCTATGTCATCTATTTCGATTGGTTTAACAAATTTTCTTTGTAATACCTTTTTATGCTTCTATCTATATGAAACGCGTGTTAATTTCACAGGTAGAGAGTGATACAGAACGTGATGATAGGAAATTAGGAATATAGGAATTGAGTATGTGGAAATTATTTATACTTATTTGAGTTCACTGCAGTAGTCAATTATGTAATTTAAAAAATTAGACATTTTATTGTTTCTTTAGTTTAGTTAAGTCATTATATTATTCTTTATAGTAGTATTAGTATTAGTGTTATGATTCCTATCTTAACTGTTATAAATATAATTTTATCCTAATAGTTAGACAACCTTGAATGAGTTGAATATTGACCATTGAGATTTGAGTTGTAATAAAATTCTTTTCTTTTGTTATTGGTTTCATTTCTTTTTTTCTTTTTTTGCTTTTGGTCCTTGTCCCTTGTCAAAATGTGATATTAATTCCTAGAATAGTCTAGAATATTCTAGATAATGTCAACTATTAAATATAAGTTAATCAATATTACATAAGATAGAGCATACCGGTAATGTATAAAATATTCTTGAGTAGTAAGGAAGTATGTAGGCCTCTGGAATGTTCCCATAAGGAGGTGGAAAACTTCTGGATAATTAATATAGACCATTGATGTATTTTAATCTCCACCTCTCCATTAAGGAGGTGAGATGCCTATAAATAGGTGGGGAGGTCATTTCGCCAAACCATCCCAATCCGAGCCAAGAATTGTAATCTATCATTAAGTCTAATACAAAAACTTTCCTTCTTTTTCTATATTCCCAAATTCTCCTCAACACTACACCAAAATGGGTGATTTATGAGTGTTTTTAGCAGTCACAAATTACCTTTATAACTGCTATTTACTGTCATAATTTAGGGGGTGATAAAAGAAATATTGTAACTCCTAACAACACTCACAAATTTTTATAACCCGTATGGGGGTTATGATTGATGACACCAATTTGTAACTATTGTTTGTAACTGCTATCAGAAGTTACGAATATAACATTTGTAACTGCTATTACCAGTTACGAATCTAATATTTATAACTGCTGACAGCAGTTACAAATCTTATATTTGTAACTGTTGCAGCGGTTAGGAATATTATATTTGTAACTACTATTAGCGGTTACAAAACTGACAGTAGTGACAACTTTTTTACTACTATTATTACTTACTAAAGTTGAATTTATTAAATGTGGTAAGAGATGTTACAAATATCTTTAGGTTTTCACAAAAATAAAATAAAATGATGAGAGTAGAATAAACATCATGAACTTATAAGAAGTCTAAAATATTTGACAACATTTCATTTATATTTCTGATATTCTAAATATCCGGTACATATCAAACTTGTGTAAACTTAATTTAACATCAAACAACCCCTTCTTGGGTGCCAAGTACAAAATGAACATAAAAACAATAAACTAAAAAAAAACGACACAGCACTTCGATGACATGAAATGTCGTGAGCATGTAACAAATCATCCTGAACCTAGACCAAGGGTCACCATGCGGTGGATACGCTTCGTGAAGTATAGGTATCTGAACCGTGGGAGGTATTGATGTGGTGACATCCTTCCTCGTGTACTCAAAGTACGCATGTTGAGCAAGTTTAATGGACTTAAATGTTTTATATTTAGTGCCTCAGTATCCATTGACTTGTGCCTGTGTTACGTGCCATGAAGTGTGAAGACCTTAATTTAGGCCTTTGAATACTATATATGTTGAGTATACCTTGTGTATGTATACTTGTAAACAATAAAATATAATTGCATTCAGAATTGTTGACATCAACATCTTTTAAGGCAAATGTGTAATTAAAAATAAACATGTTTCATGAACTAGCCTAAGAGAGGAGATTCGACATGTGTTTTGTTTGAGCACTTCCGTCATTCGACATTGGTTCAGATGAAAAACATGACATTTTACAGTGAGGGTGAAGCTTGTACAAACGTTTTTCAAACGAAGATGAAGTAGTTGATGATGCAGCATAATGGGAAGAAAATGATGATAAAGGAGACTACAAACGACATCACCACCTCTTGAAACATCTTCCCCTATAAGCAAGAAGATCGGCATAGTAAACCGGCGAGACAAGTGCCACGGGTTCAGTACACCGAGTAAAGATGAAGCACAAATTGTAACAGAGCATCTGCATCTGATCTAATATAAAGTAAATCCATGATCTGAAGTAAACCACATCCACTACTAGATATGCTTATATCTTCATTTGCACAATTACTTTCAATATGCAAAGTATTTTCTACATACTTTCAGCATAATAAATATAGTTACAGATGCCAATAAAATTAATAAAATTTTAGGAACATATGCAGATGATTATCAGTCTCCAATTCTTACCTTGCTTTTGTCAATTCCAATAGTTTTGTGATGCATGACATCCTTAGTTTCATTGATCTTAATATGTATTACCAGCTTATGGAATCTCTCCTCGTGACTTTCCATCTCGTAGTACTACTTGACCTTTGTAACGGTTCCAATCTCCTTGTGCCCGCTAGAAATGACTTCATTGAAAGCAAAAATCACCTCAAACTTTATCTTACAAAGCAGGAACTTCTTAACACAAGACAAGCTCAAATTCCCACCATCCTATACGCAAAACAATTCCTGTATGTAAGATTACATGAGAACTCGGGGTAAAATAACTAATTATATGTTCGTGTGGGAAGTTATGTGAGGTTGAGGGCCTTACGGTTTTGGAATCTTTGGAGAACTTGAACTTGTTGTTCACATCACTGCAAGGAATAATGGATCTGTCAAACTTGAAAATTTTAAAGATACTACGCACTTGTGGAACTGAGATTCAGGTCCGTGACAGTTGGTGCTTGTTCATTGAAAATTACGTGATTTGTCAAATTTTGAAAATTAAAAAAAAAAATACAAGCTTGGGAATGTAAGAAACTGATTGAGATCGAGGGAGTTTAGAAACTGAAATCGTTAGTCTCATTGTACATAAGTGGATTATTGTTAATTAAAGATCTACCTGACTTTTCAAACCTAAAAACTTAGAAGATATATTAGCTTGTTTCTGTTATAAACTGACTGAGATCAGGGGATATGAGGGGGCTGAATTCCTTAAGAAAGTAAAATAATAACGATTTCACGTCCATCAAAGAATTACCTGATTTTTCATCCCTTAAAAATATAAGAGAAATAGTAGCTTATTACTGTAAAAATATGAGTGAGATTCAGGTACTGAAGGAATTGAATTCCCCTTTAAAATTCTTAAGCATTAGTGGAGGCGAGTGTTTGAAGAAGCAAAACATCAAGTGCGCGATCAAATGACTTATATATATATATATATATATATATATATATATATATATATATATTATATATATATATATAGTGAGGTCCTAAAATGAGATAAATTTCAGTAAGTCATGCATCCTACTATATAACTTCAGTAAGTCATTCACACAGGAGCATAATGCACTAAATTTTGTAGCAGTGTTGATATTATCCTTCGAACTCTAAGTGTAGCTGCACATTTCGTAGGCCCGTGAACTCCCTTTCTTACACTTGTTGTTACAACTCCCACAATGCCTCCTGTTGGATAGAGGGTTCACACACTCACCTTTGCATCAGATCTCCGAGTAGCTGCATTTCTTCCCATATTTGCCACAATTATGTCTATCATTCATCACATCTACACATTTCCTTTTGCAACAAGCAGGGGCCTAGCTTCCCGCTATCCTACATACTCTCGGGTATCTATCGCATGTCATTGTAGCATGCAGATTCTGAGCTAGAAAGTGGTTACTACCTCAGAGAGATGTTAGTTTTTCATTAAAGATTTCAGAACCAACTTCTTCATTATCATCAATAATCAATGGTTCTTCAGATGTTGTTGTCGAACGAGTAACCATGACCAATGCCATAAGCATGGCCGATATCAAAAAAATCTTCATGGAGAGTGAGTTGATATTGAAATAATAAAGAATAACGAAGTTGTTGATGGAGAATACGATTGTTGTTGATGGAGTATTAGATTGAGATGAAGAGTATTTATGGAGAATATTAATAATCCATATCATGGTAACTTAAAACAAACAATTATAATGTAAGTTTTTTGTAATGTATATGAAATGGTAAAGTACTCAATATAAATAAAAGAAATTATCATGATTATAAGGAATGTGTTAAAGGGAACCTGTAATAGAGGTATAAAATAAATATCTTATATTGCCATTTAATAAGATTGTGATCTTGTTCATTTCAATGCACTGAAATAAGAGAGAAGGTCACTAAGGTAGTGTGAGAAACCTACAAATTATAACCAGCAACCACATTACTTAATAGGAAAAAAGTATAACATGACAATATTGAAATTCCAAAGAGCAAGAAAAAAGCTCCAGGGTAGATAGGAACTGCCGAGGAACAGTATAAAATACTACTTATTTGATCTCAATCTACCAATAAAGTGACAATTATTATACATTATGTTAATAGGCCAAGGAAATAATTAACTCAATTATTAAAAATCAAGTGATAAAATTAGAATATATTAGTAGTTAATTAAGCCAAATTTCCATGAAAGCCTCAAAGATTTAGATTATGAAATAATATACAATGTTATGTTCCCACTAATTTCTAAAAATTCTTTTTCTATAGGAAAATTTTAAATTGTCTCAAATTTTAAAAAATTAGAATAGGGCTGGGTAGAAAAATTAGAGGGTTGAAATAAGGGCACCTTAATTATAATGAGTTGCGGATTATGGGATTTCAACTAAAACCAAAAATATCATCACACGGTTGATTGAAGAATTTACGATTAGTACCTAAAACCTGAACATGTAGTATTTAAAGTAGTATGATATGGCATGTCAACATGACAAGAGAAGACCTAGGAAGAAAGTAATATGATATGGCATATTTAAAACATTGGTTTCTAGAAGGATTAAATGGCCAAATGAGAGAGTTGGATTGATGACATGATATATGATGCACACTGAGTAGTGTGAAATTAAATCTAGCCGAGATAAAAGTAGCAGATAAATAGGCTCAATGGATCATGTCCCAGATATTCTTCAGCAGGGCATCCTGGTTGTAAATTTTGAAATTCACCATACCATGGCCCCATTTGAAGCAGTTGAAAATTTGTAATAGACATGCACACGTACATGTTTACCAATGATGCCTTATATATATCCCACATATATGTATAAGAATTATGCCTTACAAGCTATAATATATCTCTATCAAAACAAAATGATTATAAGAATGACATAAATTTTGAAATGTTATAAATAAACCCATCGTTTGTGAATTTGAGGGTTGTATTTGATAGTTCTAATATGGTTCCACAATTGAGCCATACAGGAGACTTGAGTCATTGGGAGTTTAAAATTTCCATGGTGCCATTTCCATAACTCAGCAGTATGATGGCATTCAATGAATATGTGATCCACAGTTTCAATGCAAGCATCACAAAACACACAAAAGGGGTTTATGTTAATATGGAACTTATATAACTAGTCCATGAGAAGCCCCGTTGGCCACTTATAGACCATGAAGATGATAAATCTAAAGTAGAATGGCAAAGAACTAGAGCGGGTTACTACTTCCATTTGTGTGTTACCCACATTTTTTCTCTCTATATATCTAGAATTTTATCATGACCTATTAAAGTCTCAAACTTACATGAGTAAGATCATGATCTCACTGTTTTGGATTAAATGTTTTTAGAATCACAATATACCATGATATTTCCAAATACTTGTTAACAGTTAGATTCTTAGTAATATAGCTTATGAGTAATTCACTCCACTATAAGTTTGTACATATCCACATGAATCTTTAACATCTAAGCTTGCTATTTGTATATAAATATTATTCAACACCTAAGAAATCATGGTTGGTGTGAAAGGTGGATCAATTTTTAAGGTTGTCATGCTAAAAGAAGTCAAGAGGGATACTTTCTATTGCTACCAATTATATCTCTATCAAAACAGAGGATTTGATTGGGAGTGCATATGAGGATATTAACTTTTTTGTAAAGAGTTCTTGGCAAGAAACTATTGCTTCCCATAGATAATTAGCTCACTAATTCTTCCCATGAACACCCAAATGAAATGAGAAAACAAACTTATTTAAATTTTAACATATGGAACAACATAAACAGTAGAAGATAAACTAAATAAATTACCTATATCCACCACAATAAGGTCAGAGTACTATCTACACAAGGCACCGAAACACCTCTTCCCTAATTTGAGGTATAATCAAACTGCTTCAAATAACCATTCTTTTTTTCTATTGCATGAGAAATTTCATATTCTTCTCATCTCAACAGTTATCCTTGTTAACTCTTCAATAGGTTCATCACATAACTGTTGATGGATATTTTCAAATTATTTTTAGTTATATATGAGGCAAAGCTCTTAATCAGTCAAAAATCAGACAAAATATCAAAAATTTCAGCAATGGGTTCAACTCAAGTGAAAGCCTAAGCCATAATATTACTTGTTGATACCAAATTTAGTCTGCTGACGTGGACTAATCATTTGAATACACATGCCAATCTACATGGCAAATGCAACACCTTTAACGAGCAACATACTTTCACCGAGCTACTTTGGGCCCCGAGCAACTCAGGCACCCCGAGCAACTTAAGCGGACCAAGAAACTTAAACGTACCAAGCAACTCAGGTGGTCCGAGCTACTTGGCGTGCAGGGCACCCAGATCAAGAGAATCAAAAGACGGTTGCGCATTAAATGCACTTTATTATCGTACAGATGTATATGTCTACTAGATAACAGCGCATTGTCCTTTCACATGTACAGCCTCAAGGATATAAATACATTGTAACCTCCTCATTAGAGGGGACTCGGGATCTCTTGGTAAACCATTTATCGAGAATTCTAGGCAAACAGTAAGCAATACAAAAACAGTGGACGTAGGCCATTCTCATAAGGCTGAATCACTTTAAAAATCTGTTGTCTTATTTATTTATTCATTTATTATCTGTGATTAAAATAATTAGATCGAATCTAGTTTTTTACATTAACAGATTGGCGCCGTCTGTGGGAAACGACTGTACTTTGCGTTTTTCACCAAAACAATTCATCATCAATGGATGAATCCGAAATCTAGTAATCGAAACGCTGGGAATCCTCCAAACCCTTCTATTCCCCCAAATGTTCAAGATTTGGCTGTCATAATGGCTAATTTAGCCCAAGGGCAAACGGCCATGCAGGAAACTATGCGTCAACTTATACAAACTGTTCAAGGTGGAGTGTCGGCTTAATGAGGACAACGAAGTGTTCAAAGAAATATCCATTTTCCTTTTTCAAGAACTAGACGAACGTTATTCCCAGAGGTCTCTCAATATAAACGTACTAACTCATATCGTACTGAAAGATCTAGTGATCCTTCATATCAACCAGGTCGGACTTCATCAATACGAGCTACAGATTCTCAACGAAACATCACTCTCTCCCCAGAAAGGACTAGTGCCCTAGGAAGGTTGAGTAGAGTCTCTCCTTTTGATCGTTTGGGCCCTAGGAGGAATAGAAGTCCTCCTAGGATTACGTCGAGGAACTCTCAACGACCATCCAATCTAAGGGAAGGCTCTGCCCAATCATGACCAACTACTCGTAATGAAAGATCCAAAGAGGCAAATTCAACACGATCAGTTGCTCGAACCAATAGGCCCGAGGAGGAAAATGACGCATGGAAAGGCTCAATTCAAAGGTTGGAAGACAGATTGGGAGAAATGGCTAAGGCCAGGAATCCTCTATAAAGAACTTTTATTCAAGGGACACCATTCGTACATGAAATTGTGGATTTTCCCACACCATCAAAGTTCAAAGCTCCTGTGGTAACGCCTAAGTATGATGGAAAGACTGACCCTGTCCTTCATATAGAGCAATACCAAGCTGCTACTGATATCTATGCAGTTCCAGATGAGATGAGATGAGATGAGATGAGATGCAGGGCATTTTCAGGAACTCTTACCGGATCAGCTCAGATTTGGTATAACAACCTTCCTTGGGGGAAAATTGAGACTTTCTTTCAATTGGCAGAGCTCTTCATCGGGAACTTTTATTTTGGAGTGAAGCCAGTCAAACGAGTAGCACACTTGCTGAGTGTTAGATAAAAGACAGGTGAAAGCACCAAGTATTATATTACTCATTTTAATAACGAGAAACTTGAAGTAATTGATTAGGAGGAGAAAATAGCAATTACTTCTCTGATGAGTGGACTGTTTCCAGATAAGTTGTACTACACTTTAGCCAAAGATCCTCCTAGGACCATGGTAGAACTGATGGCAAAAGCAGCCAAAATCATGAATGTCGAGGAAGCTATGGCTGCAAAGAAGAATGTAGACAATAAGAAGACCAAGGTGGAAGATGGTAAAACTGAAAAGAAGGATCAGAAGAACAATGGTGGCAACAGGCAGTCGAAAGGAAAGCAAACACTAGAGCAGATGAAGAAATTTGGAAATTATACTCCTTTGAAGGTGGATATAAATCACATTCTAGAAGAGATCAAGAACTGCGAGGAGCTAGCATGGCCAGCAAAAATGAAGGCATATCTTGATAGAAGAGACAAGTCCAAATATTACGAATTCTATAAAGACCATGGCCATACGACCAAACAATGCATAGCTCTTCAAAATGAAATTGAAGCACTCATCAGACGAGGAAAATTGGCTAAGTATGTTGATCACCAAAGTGGTGGAAAGACCAACGACCGAGGAAGGAAAATATCTAAATCTCCTCGTCGATCAAAAGAAGAGATTAAGAGAGACCACGAAGACGATCCAGAAGATGACCCCGATCTCCCCAAAAGACCAAGACAAATAGAGCGTGAGGTATTTTCAATCCGTTTTGGATCATTTGAATGTAGTGTTATTACAGGTGGAGATGCAAGAGGTGGAGATCTGATTACGAAAATAAAATATTATCTTAATGAGGCTCAAGCTTGCTCGTACATACAGTGAATAAACATAGCAGAAGATGATCGCCCGAGGAAGGTGAACAAAGACAAACTAGTCATTGGTTTCTCTAAAACTTACCTGGAAGGTGTACTATATCCTCATGATGACCCATTGGTAATCAAGATAAGAACGAAGGAAGTGGTGATTTCACGAGTACTGGTGAATAATGGTAGCTCGACAGATATCATGTTCTATCCATGCTTTGACAGTTTGAATCTGAAGCTAGCCCAATTTGAGCCATATCATAGGCCCCTCCTTAGTTTTACTGGTGAGAAGGTTTTCCACTTGGGACGATCAAGTTGGATATGCTTATCGGTACATGGCCTGCTTGTCAAATAGAAAGAGTACGCTTTTTCTTAATGGATAAAAATGTCCAATCGGCTTACAATATCATCATGGGAAGGGTAGGCCTGAAGAAGTTCGAAGCAGTTCCATCTACAGTACATCAATGCTTAAAATTCCCAATCAACTTTGGAGTAGGAGTAATGAAAGGTGACCAGAAAGCAGCTCGGGAATGCTATTATTCATCTGTTGAACAAGAGAAATGCGAAGAATCCAAAAAGAAGACTACTACTTATTAAGTGGATGAAATAGAAGAGGCAGAGATTGAAACGTTAGACCCTAGAGATGAGTCTCAGCTCGTGAAGGGAAAAGTCATGGAAGCTACTGAAAATATTATTCTTGACGACGAGCATCCAGAATGAACAACTCAAATTGGTGCATCACTGGATGTATCAATAAAACAGGAATTGATAGCATTTCTAAGGCACAGAAAGTAGACTTTTGCATGGAGTCATGAAGATATTCCAGGGATAGACCCGAGTTTCCTATGTCATGAGCTCAACGTTAACAAGGAAATCAAGTCAGTAAAGCAACGAAGAAGGGTATTCAGTCCTGAAAAGAACCAAGCTATATAGGAAAAAGTAGAGAAGCTACAAAAAGCCTTTTTTATTGAGGACGTCAAATATCCCGACTGGTTAGCAAATGTGGTGATGCTAAAGAAGAAAAATAACAAGTGGAGGATGTGTGTGGACTTCACTGATCTTAATAAGGCATGCCCAAAGGATCATTTTCCTTTGCCCCGAATCGACCAACTGGTGGACGCTACCTTGGGGCATGAATTGTTGAGTTTCATGGACACTTATTCTGGTTATAACAAGATTAAAATGAAGCCTGAAGACAGGGAGAATACCTCTTTTATCACCCCAAGGGGAACTTATTGCTATAATGTTATGCCTTTTGGACTGAAAAATGCAGGTGCAGCGTATCAACAGCTGATGAATAAGGTGTTTGCAGAGCAAATCAGTCATAACATGGAGGTTTATGTTGACGATATGCTGACAAATAGCAAGAAAGTTGTTAATCATATAGTTGACCTAGGTCAGACTTTTGACCAACTAGAGAAATATCAAATGAAGTTGAATCATACCAAATGCATATTCGGAGTACGAGAAGGCATGTTTCTCGGATACATTATTAACTAATGTGGGATTGAGGCGAACCCTGAAAAGATCAAGGCTCTATTGGAGTTGCGATCTCCAACCACGAAGAAGGAAGTGCAAAGCCTCACAGGGCGAGTCGCGGCACTCAACAGATTCGTGTCACGAGCAACAAATAGATGTCTCCCATTCTTCAAAACACTCCGAAAAACTTTTGAGTGGAATGATGAATGTGAGGAGGCCTTTCAAAAGTTGAAGAAATATCTGGGGACACCTCCATTATTGTCCACACCAGTGATGGGAGAAAAACTATACTTATATTTGGCAGTTTTAGAGAATGCAGTCAGCTCGGCATTGATAAGATTAGAGGATGGAGTGCAGAAACCAGTCTACTACACCAGTAAGGCTTTTCGAGGAGAAGAAATCAGATATCCAAGGTTAGAGAAGTTAGCACTAGCACTGATTGAAGAAAGCAGAAGGATGAGGCCATACTTCCAAGCCCATACTATAATGGTGTACACCAATATTCCATTAAGACAAGCTCTGCATAAACCGGAGAAATCAGGCAGATTGATTTACTGGGCAGTAGAACTTGGTGAATATGATATAGCTTATGAGCCTAGATCGTCACTCAAAGGGTAGGCAGTAGCGGATCTTATCGCAGAGTTTACTCAGGAAGATGACTCCGAAGAACAGGAGTTGAATACAGACCAACCTGAGGATGGTACAGGATCACCAAATTTAAACCTCGACCAACTTACGTCGGTAGACGAGTAAGATAAGATAATCAACGAGAAGCGAGAAGTGCCGGAGGAGGACAAAAGTAAGAACCAAACATTCCATCGAGGAACTCTGTCTGATCAAAAATTTGATGTTGAAGTACCTGTATGGAATTTGTATGTGGATGGATCTTCATGCACTACAGGCAGTGGAGCAGGAATCATTTTAAACAGTCCGGATGAGATTGATGTGGAGTATTCTTTATGCTTTCAATTTAAGGCTTCTAATAAGGAAGCCGAATATGAAGCAGTGATTGTGGGTCTGAGTCTAGCCAAAACCATGAAAGCAGAGCAAGTCGTTGTGTTCAGTGATTCCCAGTTAATCGTAAATTAAATTCTGGGGGTGTATGTAGCAAAAGGAGAATTAATGGTCAAGTATCAGTCCAAATCAATGGAGGTTGTATCGAGTTTTACTGTAGTTCCGTTGATTAGAATACCAAGACTGGAGAATGCAAGAGCAGATGCCCTAGCTCGATTAGCATCAGCCACACGCACCGAGCTACGAAGAATAATTCCAATAGAAATCCTGGCTGGTCGGAGCATAGACGAAGATCTGATGATAGACTTCATTGACCTCGACTTGGGACCATCTTGGATGGACCCCATCAGGGCCTATATTGAAGAGGGGGCTTTGCCAACTGATAAACTCGCAACCAAAAAAATGAAGTTTAAAGCTGCTCGTTATGTATTGACCAATGGCATCTTGTACAGAGGAGGAGTTATAGTAGGTCTACAAAGATGTGTCCATACCTCCGAGGTGAAAGATTTGATCGAAGAGGTTCACGAAGGGTCTTCTGGAGCCCATGTAGCAGGTCGGACGCTTCTGCAAATAATAACAACGCAGGGGTATTATTGGCCAACGATGAGAGCTGATTGCGTAGCTTATGCTAAGAAGTGAGATAAATGCCAACGTTTCTCTTCTATCCAAATAACTCCCCAAGCATTATTAACACCCATCACGTCCCCTTGTCCATTCTCTATGTGCGGGATAGACTTGGTCGGGCCACTTCCAACGACCAAAGGAAGATTCAAATACCTCGTGGTTGCTGGGGATTATTTTACTAAATAGGTGGAAGTTGAGCCTGTCATTGATATGACACACGACAAAGTCTATCAATTTATTTGGAAGAATATTATATGCAGATATGGTCTCCCACATGCATTCATTACTGACCATGGAACCCAGTTTGATAACGAGGAGTTTACTGCGTATTATCATCAATCCAATGTACTGAAGATCCACTTTGCGTCAGGCCATCCCCAGAGCAATGGGCAAACTGAAGTGACAAACAGAACGCTACTGAATGGTTTGAAAAAATGATTAAACGATGCAAAGGCAAATTGGATTAATGAGCTACACTCTGTGTTGTGGGCTTATCGCACCATACCACGAACAACAACGGGAGAGTCCCCATACATGATGGCATTTGGAAGTGAGGCTGTCATACCTGCTGAATTGGGTCTACCCACGCACAGGGTGCTTAATTCCAATTCTTCTGTCAGTGATTTGATGAAAATATTAGACCTGGATATGCTCGAAGAAGTTAGGGAAGAAGCAGCAGTTAGGAATGCAGCATATCAACAACGAACAACTTTGTTCTATAATAAAAGAGTGAAGAAGTGTGATTTGAAGGAAGGGGATTATGTGCTGAAGAAAGTGATCCAAAAGCATAAAAAACTAGAAGCCAACTGGCATGGACCCTACAGAGTAACAGAAGTTGTTCGTCCAGGGACATACAGGATTGAAACCTTGGAAGGAGAAGAATTCAAAAATGCATGGAATGTAGAACATCTGCGCAAGTATTATCAGTAAATTGAAATTCCTATGTAATGAAGTTTCTTCAAGATGAATAAAATGGTATTTCAACCATCTTCTTTCTTTGTTGAAAGTTTTTTGAAATATTAGTGCTACACACTAAAGTCAGAGCAATTACTACCAACTCCGGTTGGTCGGAAAGAAATCACCACCAACTTCGGTTGGTCGACAATCAATTACCACCAACTCCGGTTGGTCGGAAACTTAATACCACCAACTTCGGTTGGTCGGCAAATCAATTACCACTAACTTTGGTTGGTCGGAAACTAATTACCACCAACTCCGGTTGGTTGGAAACTAATTACCACCAACTCCAGTTGGTCAGAAAGCAATTACCACCAACTCCGGTTGGTCGAAAACTAATTACCACCAACTCCGGTTGGTCGGAAAGTAATTACAGCCAATTCCGGTTGGTCAAAAACTAATTACCACCAACTCTGGTTGGTCGGAAACTATTTACCACCAACTCCGGTTGGTCGGAAACTAATTATCGCCAATTTTGATTGGTCGGAAACTAATTACCACCAACTCCGGTTGGTCAGAAACTAATTACCGCCAATTTTGATTGGTCGGAAACTAATTACCGAAGCTGGATGATCTCCCGGGACATCCACTGTATAGGCAACAAGATAATCCATACGAGATTATTACAACTAAGCGGGAACATGGGATGCAAATCATTCCATTGCTTAGGCCCGAAGAATGACAAGTCACTATAATCAAACAACAAATGGGATAAGTATATTATATACATACATATATTCACCAACTAACAAGCAAAGACATTCTACAAATTATTTAGAAGATAATGAAATGGCAAAAAATTTCTTCATTCAAATCAAGTAAAATTACATATGATGTGAGAAATGTGATTTATTACATGAAAAATATCCTACTCTATTGGTTTCTTCCCTTCTGCATTTGAAACAGGTTCTACCCCAGAAGGAGGATCATCTAATGCATAAGGGGAATTTATAAAGTTTACATCTCGCAATATTCTAACATTCATTACAGATGGCCGATCAAGTAAATGTTCTGGGCGACTCAAAATTGGCATGAAGACTGTAATCACCAAGATACTTGGAAATCAAGTATCGAGGAATTGCATGAGCAGGAATCCAACTAAAATCAATCTTAAAAGGAGGCACGGGAAAATTAAGCACTCCAGACTCATAATAATCCCATAAGTAATGTCCCTGATCCAATTGTAGCACACACATGGCATTCAACCATCCCTGCTTGTACCCTTCGTTATTTGACTACTGGATTCGAGCATCAAGATGGTAAAGGTCTTCATTATACCCAGCCATCCAAAACTCTCTGGGTTGTTTATGGAACTGATAAGTTAACCTCTCCAGTTGCTCGTGGAAACTCTTCACTAGAATTTCCTTATTTTCTAAAGCAGAACTCTAGGAAGAGAGTTGGTCATTAAAATTCAGAATCCTCTTACACATTTCTGCCAAAGCTTGATTCTTCGCCATCAATTGAACTTCCTGATTCCCCAAGGCATATTGAGTTCTCGCTTCTTCAATAGAAACCCGACCAGCCCTTGTTCGTCCACGAGAAGAAGATCTTGCTTGTCCATGAGTAGATGTGGAAGGTCCAGCTCTTTTCAAAGTTTCCAAATCATCTCGTAAGTTGGCATTTTCTACCTTCAAGCAAGAAAAACCTTCATCATTAACAGGGACCAAAACTCCCGAAGAAGATACAGCAGATTTGAGTTGTTTTATCTCTTCTTGTAAATCAATATTCTCCTGCTCCAACAACTTAGCGATATGCATGTGATCTTCAACTTCAAGCTTCAAAACACTCTCTTTCTTCTCATGAGCATAAATGAATTTATCATACCCTTTGTCAGCACTCAATTGCTGATATTTCTTCTCATATCCTTGATGCAAAAGTGTTGAGGACTCTTTGTAGTGCTGCTGAAGTTCCTCGATCATTCCTTGGAGATCTTCAATCATCTCATAGTAGGCCATATTGTTGGCAACAGCACGATTGAGCAAGCATTTCAGGTATTGGTAAGCTTCAACTGCTTGGTCAGAAGCACCTGAACCGAGGATGTCAATTATCTGGGCCTCATTAAGATCTGCATGACCATCTTTAAAATAGTCGTTGCATTTCTTCATTAATTTTGTGTCATGAGCCGATAAGAGCTCCATTATGGCCATAAACTAGCAAAGAGAAGAAATAGAAAGAATCAATAATGATGCAGACAGAGTAAGTAAAAGAGAAATTCAAGACAAATAACCAAAGTTCGAATTTTTATTCATCATAAGAAGAGATACATAGTTCCAGGTTACATTCAAGAAAATAGCAAAATAAAAAACTCGAACAACTGTACACCTTCTCCTTGTTTCCTATGACTTCCTCAGAGGGTTTGGATGAAGGAGTTGGTTGCTAGAAAGGCAAGGGAAGTTGCTCGAAAGAAGTGCTGGCTGGTTGGAGTTTCTCGGAAGGCTGGACAACAGGAATAACAGGGACTTGATCTCCAGTCATCATAGCAGAATCATTTGAAGCAGCTTCATCCTCTTCTTCTTCTCCGGGAGAGGGAGGAGGGCCATGAGTGTATTATTAAAATAACTCAGAATTCTCGACAACCTTCAGCTCCTTTAAGGATGCCACCCATCCATCTCTAAAATATTTGATGCTGGCATACTCCATCTAGGAGGACATGACAGCCATGCCCTTGTTCTATCCTTTGTCCCAACCAACACTGAAAGATTTTTTTAACTGCATTTTTCCTTTTTTCCTGCTCTGAGGAGGTCATTTCCCTAAGGAGCTCCTCGGTAGCCTTCAACTTCTCTTCCACCTCCGTTTTCTGTCGCTCGACATCTTGAAGTTTAACAACTTACTCTTCAGCAGACTTGAGCTTAGCCTCAAGCTCTTTGTTTCTCTGTTCAAAATCCTTATTTCTCTGTTAAAGCTCCTTCAATTTCTTCTCCAATTCCTGGAAAGCATTCACAGCTTGATTTCTCTCTAGCGCAATGGACTTAAATTGCTTCTCCCAAGAAACTCTATCCTCCTCGTACTTTTGACGAGAATCTTTCAAAGATTGGGTAAGCCCAACAAAATATTCCTCTACTCCGCCCGAGGAGCTTGAAGCCCTAATAGCTTCATCATTTTTCAAAATGCTGTTGAAACACGTCACCAACTGAAAAAATAAATAACATTAAGTCAATACATGAACATAATATTAGAAAGTAAAGGACTCAAGCCAATAATACTTACTGAGGCAATGTGTTGAGCAGCTAGAGTAGTAATTCTCTCACGAGAAAGAGTATCTTTAATGCTTTGGACTTCTGGGACAGTCCAGGATCTTACCAAGCTCACAACAGAGCTCGGAGGAACAAAAGTTGGAACACCACCTTCAACATTTGAGGGTTGAGAGACAGGTTTAGCAGGTAGCTCAGAAGAACTCTTCTTTAATCTCCTCAGAGGAACAGGATCATTCTCAACTAAAGACGTTGTTTTTATTGGTGATATGACGATAACATCGCTTGGAGGAGAAATAGCAACAGTCTTACTCGAAGCCACAGGGGGCTTCTTGCCAGCTTCCTGGGCAGCAACAGGAGGGGGTACATCTATTTTCTTTATCCCCTCATCTGGGACATCTTTTTTATTCTTCTTTTCCTCCACAGGGGCAAAGGTAGACTTGTCAAAAAAGGCAGGACCTCTTCTTTTCTTCATCAGATCAGTGATAGGAATATTCGATTCAGAAGAAGAACCCTCCACACTAGTCTCAGAGGCTGGTACTTGGTCAAGATCAACCACCACTGGACGAGGACGAGCAGTGAAAGATGAAGTGTAGCTTTTGTATTGTAACAAGTAACAAGCAGATCTAATATGCTCCTCAGCAACAGATTGGTATAGGCTCCAGAGAAGTTTTAAATGCTCTATATTAACCTCAGTTTCCTTTGGAGGTTTCCTTTTACTATCAACTATAACAAACAAAATCAGTTGTCAGTGATGCATTTTATCAAATAAAAAGAAAACAAGATTTCAAAAAAAAAAAAAAAACTTATCCCATTGCCATAAAGTGGACACCTGGGACCTTAGTATACATCATCTCCATTTAATGGAGGGTGTTGCCAATTTTTAATCACAACACCATGATCAAAATAATCCCTATTGGCATCGGGAAGATTGACAACTAATGCTCTATTCAAAAACCTAGTTTTAAATAGAAAGTACTTTCACTGGTAACCCATTTGTAGCAATACATAATCTCTGGAATCCCTAAACGAGTTCCGTGAAGTTTATTCAACCTATGTATGCCATTAACTATCCTCCATGTGTTTGGAGCTATTCTTGCAGGTACAACATCAAAGTATTAACAAAACTCCAAACACAAGGGATTTGGCGGGAAAGAAAAGCCATATTCGGCTACAAAAAGACTGGGGAACCAATGTCCCTCAGCCAAAGAAAAATAATCAGAAGGTTCAGAAAGTTCTTCGAAAATAACCCATTAAGGGATTGAAAACTGAGATCAAAATTTGTCTAACGATTCAACAGGATAAACCATGGAGAATAAAGAAAATAAAGAGGAACGAAGAAAATCTTTCAGAGAAAATAGAGATCAGTTGTCAATGAACGATGGAAAGAACGAAGGCACAAGACAGAGAAAAGATGAAGAGTTCAAAGATACAAATTTAAAAAGTGAAAGAAGACATGATTTTTGCCGCGTTTAAATACTTTACCTTGGGAATAGAGAAAGGCAATGATTACAAGAGGAGACGTTTGCGTTTCCGGCAGCTAAAAGAAGAAAAGGGCACAAATATCAAAGTAGTCATGAAAATTCAAAATATTTATGAATCCTGATACTATGCACTCAAAAAGGAGTTATATACAACGAAAATTTTCATAAAATTCATGAAGATCAATAATCCAAGCAGTTTTCAAGAAAAATGTTCCACACTCTCCTTCAACCTCAACTGTGAAACATTGGGGACTTCTGTTGATACCAAATTTAGTCTGTTGACGTGGACTAATCATTTGAAGACACATGTCAATCTATGTGGCAAATGCAACACCTTTAACGAGAAACATACTTTCACCAAGCTACTCTGGGCCCCGAGCAACTCAGGCGCCCCGAGCAACTTAGGCGGACCGAGCAACTTAAACGTACCAAGCAACTCAGGCGGTCCGAGCTACTTGGCGTGCAGGGCACCCAGATCAAGAGAATCAAAAGACGGCTGCACATTAAATGCACTTTATTATCGTGCAGATGTATATGTCTACTAGATAACAGCGCATTGTCCTTTCACATGTACAGCCTCAAGGCTATAAATACATTGTAACCTCCTTATTAGAGGGGACTCGCGATCTCTTGATAAACCATTTATCGAGAATTATAGGCAAACAATCAGCAATACAAAAACAGTGGACGTAGGCCATTCTCATAAGGCTGAACCACTTTAAAAATCTATTGTCTTATTTATTTATTCATTTATTATCTGTGATTAAAATAATTAGATCGAATCTAGTTTTTTACATCAACATTACTCTACCAGTTTCACTAATAAAATTAATACCCGCGACGTTACCTATGCATATTATATATAACTTGTATCTTTCAAATAACATATTACTTTTATTTATGACTTGTACACATGCCATAACTGTAAGGATTACTCGAGTATATAACATTACACAAATTCTTTGTTATACAAAAATATTCATTGTTAGTATTGTCGGAGATGATGGCGACACCCAAGTACTATAAAATTTGTTCCTTTGTTCTATAATCCAATTTTAAACGATATTTATCTGATCCATTTGACAATTATATCATGATCTTGCTTGACAAAAGTCTTTGCAAACTATACCTGATTACAACTAATTGAGTAATAAATCATAATATAAACAAGTAAAAGCATATTAAACAACAAACATTTAGTAGCGGGCTTAAATAATACGATTATCATAAATGGTCTCGATTTGTACGAACATACAAAATAGCAATTAGAATAATAATAACAACCAGAAATAACATAGATGGTCTCGATTTGTAAAAACTACATGAGATTTCCAATTGTATTCTTGACATATTTTTGGGCGAGTGAATGTACAATCATCCTGATACAATTTCCATAATTACGTACAAGATTTTATCTATACTTTGATATATGACATATATGTGTGTGTATATATATATATATATATATATATATATATATATATATATATATATATATATATATATATATATATATATATATATATATATATATATATATATAAGCAATCTCAAAGGCGAATATCAAATGGAAAAAAATCATGTGTTTAAAAAATTGCAAACTCATATGAATATTCAAATGAAAAAAATGTATAACAAACTAAACTACCCATGGATTCACAAAACCCTAAATTCCAAAACCCTAATTCCTCCTCAAATCTTTTCACATATCCAAAAAATCAAACCATACATTAATACAAAATCTCAAATCTAAGAAAATGCGCATACCCAAAAAAATTGAATTAAATGTTTGAATGAATTAAATATAAACCCTAATAAAATGAAATATATGAAATAATGACAAAATAATTCAAAGAAGGGGTGAAAATAACCTAAATCACCTGAGTTCAAGACAAAACTCAAATGAAATCTCTTTCTTGTTCCGCAACATGGTATGGCAATGAAAGTATCTTTTTAAGTATTTTGTGAATAATCGGGAGGGAAGGAAACCGATGAGGGAGGGAAAATGATAGAGCCAATTTGTGTTTACACTTTCTAAAAAGTGTGTACAAGTTATGACTTCTAATAGTCTTAGGTCAAAATTTGCGACTTCTACAAGCAGTTATAAATTTGTGACTGCTAATAGCAGTCACAAATTAAGTTTTAGGCCAAAATTTATGACTGCTATGAGCAGTTACAAATTCGTGACTCCTAATAGCGGTCAGAAAATAAGTCATAAGCCAAAATTTATGACTACTCATAGTAGTTTCAATTTTGTGACTTCTCATAAGAGTTATAACTTAAGTCTAGCGGTAAATTTGTGACTGCTTATGGCAGTTACAAATTTGTGACTGCGTATAGCAGTCACAAAATAATTATATGGCGAGATTTATGACTGTCATTAGCAATGACAAACCAATTGACTCAAATTTTTCATTACCCAAATATTTTATCACCCCTAATGGCAGTTACAAATAATTTTGTGATTGCTCCCGATAGTGATAAAGTTTGTCACCCCCATTAGCAGTCACGAGAATGGAGTCATAAAATTAGTATTTTGGTGTAGTGAAAATAAGATAATAACTAATTATAGCCCTTCAAATCCTTGGTTGCCCATATCTAGCAATTCCAATTTCCTAAACTAAATATTTAACTACATTTCAAACTACCTCCTAATATTAATATCACTGCACTGGAGGTTGATAAAAAGAACTTTATTTATTAGAGAGAGTCTATGCTCACTTAAAAAAGTGGATTACACATTTAAAAACCAATGTTAATGGATGCCCCACAATACGCAAGTCCTAAATTTTCATGGTTCACTATCAATTGCTCTTACGTAGTTCATTTTCAAAATTATATTTCTATGATGCATGATCAAATTAATTCACTACACTAGATGCTTGATCCCTCAGTTCATCATATGAGTTTTTAACAATTTACTCTGTGCAATATTCATGTGTTTTATATTGACATATTTGGTTTAGATTGAGACTTTAGTGGCTTCTTTATTTTCCTAATAAATTTGTAGATTTCTATTCTATCTGTGAAAGGGGAGTGCAATTCATACTGATGCAGGTAATGAAAGAAACGTTGGAGTCAATATTGAATCAGATGATGAGGATGTGATATTTTTTATACAAATGATTTTTATCTTTAAAGTGTCCTAAAAGTTCTTCATATCGGCATAGAGAGAATAGAGGAAACCCTCGTAGTTCTTTGACATATGAAGAACTTCTATTTTCTAATTGTTCATGAGAGTTTGGGTGGGAGATAATCCCAATTTAATATCCACTCATAAATAGAAGGAATATTTTACTAGATACAAAGGACGAAGATAATCCAATTGGTTTTTGGTCGATAATAAAGGATAACATAGGAAATGACCTATTTGTTGTTTATCTCCCTATTTACATTAATGATCCATTGTCTTCCTGGCAGAAGTGTTTTGAAGAGATGGAATATTCTCACTTGGTTCACATACATTGGAATGGGGAAATCAGGTAAGATTTTCAGCTTTTTTTGGCCCTCGTAATAACTTTATGATGTTGATTAATTAGTTTGTTTAATTTTATATTTTATGTTATATTTTTAACCTTTATTTTATAAGAAGATGACCGTATCAATAGAAAAAAACTACAATGTGGAAGAGGTAAATAAAATTTGTATGGTTCATACTCGCATTGTCTAAACTTGTTGGTAGGATAACGAGTTGTATAAACTAAACTATATGCATGCAGACCTCAAATTTCAACACAAGAAACGATAATATTAAATGTAATAGTCTTTTTACATTATTGATACCAAATCTTGCTAATGGTACCTAAATCCTAAATAGCCTTATGGGTCATCGCTGAATCATATATTCAATTATAAAGAGTAATTAGGATCCAAGTTCTATGAGAAATGAATGATTTTAGATTAACACCATCTTATTAATCTAGGACTTAGATTCGCCACATCTTACAACTAATGATGCAGTAAACTTTTATAGAGAAAGTGAATTTAGGCTCAAGCCAAATGTTAATAGTGAATCCTAATTGTTTACTAAAATAAAGAATGGATAATCAAATCCAAAGCCCCAACTATGTATGAAAAATGGTTAGTCACCTTAAGCATGAGTTCAATGATTGCAAAACTTTCTAATTTTATTCATACAAAGTTCATTTGGTCTTATGCTTCTAAAAAGATCTAACAACATAACAAAAGATTTCATACTTGAGTGATTGCAATGTCACTCATACAGGACCAGTGTTACTTGTAGGAGCTGACTTTATGGTCACGGAATCCTCGATTTGAGAATATGACAATAATTTAAAAATATTTAAACCTAGGCTTAAAAACATGCCATTAATGGGCAAAAATGCAAATCATTTGCCAAATGGCCCCGTAAGAGGATTGAAACCTTTCCAAGGACCAATGTAACTTATAGGAATTGACCACGTAGTCACAGGACTCCTGATTAGAGAAGATGATGAAAATTTGTAAATCTCTAGACTGGGGGAATTGATGGAAGAGAATGGGGATGGTATGGTTCTTGATGCCTTTGAGGGTTGTGGCGAGGGTAGGTAGAAACATAGACAAGATGTGGGTCATAGTGCGAGGCAATAGGGGAGGGATTTTGGGGTTTGTGGAGGTAAGGTGGTGGGAGAAGGACTCGGGTAGCGGTAGGTGGGGAGATCGTGGTCTGTGAGCAGGTGGGGGAGGAGGAGTTTTGTGAGGTTGTAGAATAAGGTATATAATTTGGGATGGATTGAAAATTGGTAGGGGAAACCCTAGAAGTGGGTCGTCTTGGATCTTAAATGAGGGTTTTGTGAGAGCCATTTGGAGTTTGGGGTAAATGAGCGTTCAAGATTTGGGTGGACGTGCTTAGGTGGGGGAAAGAAGATCCTTAAATCTTAGGAGAGAAGAGGGATTGTCGCGACCCAAGGGTCGTCCCTAAACGACATTTATCGACAGTTGTTGTCGGGTGTTTGACGAGTCCTTGGTGATACATGTAGACCCCTCTTGCATGAAGATGAGGACCAACAACAGTGTGGTGGTTTCGGCCAGCAACAATGATAATTGGAGGGCCAGTTGTGGTTATGGGTAGGATTGGAGAGAGTCGACCATTGTTTAGTGGTTCCGTCTAGAAATGGTATCACATGGAGGTCTCCGATTAATTCGAGAGGGATGAGGCTACTATCCGAAGCTTCTGGATGTTTTTCACTGAGAATTATGTTGTCAATTCCGCCTTAGACCACAACGAATTTGATGGAAATAGGGTTAGAATTTGACGGGGTAACTTTTTTGTGGTATAGGGGTGGAACGCGTATAATTGGGAGCGTTGGAATTAGGGTTTTGAGCGGGAGTTAGAGTGACATGAGGGTGACTCGTGGATGTGTTTAGTTGTAGAAGATGAACATCAAGGGCAACGATTCTGACCACTATATGGTTCAAGACCTCCTCAAATAGATCGGTGCGAGGTTGCACAGGAGCGTTTCTCCTTTCAATTTCCATTTGTCGTCATTTACGATTTTTTACAACAATGTGAGGACCCAACGAGGTTCTGATACCAATTGACGTAAATTGGCATCAAATGAAAAATAAGAGGAATAAATCTCTCGTCTCAACTCTCTCCAAAAATCTCAAAATTGTAGAATACCTCAAATGAGACCAAAAGAGGGGTATTTATACCTGTGAAGCACGGACTCGACACGTAATGCGTGTTTCGACAGGATACGTGACACGTGATTTTTCAAAAATTTAGGATATGACACTGTAGGATACATATAATATATAATATTTAAATATTTGAAAAAAAACAAAAAAAAACGTATCTTCTTACGTGTCTCATCGCGTCTTTATATGTGTCTTAACGTGTCCTTTCGATGAATCAGCAATGTGTCCCATCGTGTCAGAGCGTGTCACGTATCGGACTCATATCAAAGTGGACTCTTGGCTTTCGAGAGAGTGTCAGTGCTTCATAGATTTACAGGGAGAAATACCTTAGGTTCCAAGCAATATTCCTAATTACAATAATGCCCTTATTAGTCTTACTACTTCCTCCTATAATACCAAAACAATCAATCAATCAATTAAAATAAAATACATCCAATTTCCAAATAAAGAAAATAACAAAATTGTCATAAATGTCTAAAAATAATAAAAACATCCTCAAGCCACATCATTTTAGCTGGTGTGTTTGGAACTAATGGACGGTCTCTTTCCATTATCTTGGCTTGTGTGTTTGGAGCTGGCTGACGGGGTGTGTGTTTTGTAGTTTGCATTTGGTTTAAGGTTTGATTGATTTATGTAGAAGTTCAGAGTGTTTTTAAGGTTAGCTGAATTTTGGTGGGAGGTCTTGTTTTGATTTGGGAAACAGGGAACTACCAAAGATGTATTGTCATTATTAAAAACACGTGTGTGGTCGCTAGAGTTTCTAGCACCGTCTGATGGATTCACCAATCCTTCCTTGCATGTTTTCCCATAAACATTTTCGATGCTTATCTTACTTTCATTAATTTCCCCTGTCAAAGTCACTGTAGATGGGTCATGGAAAATCCTGGTTTCGTCGCACACAACCTATGCATTTACTTGTTGCTGACCATTTGTTTTTAGAGGCATATACCAAGTAGTCTCTCGAATTTTTTGAATACATGTTTAATTCAAGTTTTTTTATTTTGCTCCAAAAAGTCCTTCACCGAAGGACCATGTCGCTGATGCGAACCATTAAAAATAAGAAAATATTATTTGAGGGACTTTTTTGTACAAAATAAAAAGGTTGGACTAAATGTATATCAAAAAGTATTTGAGGGACTTTTTGGTATATAACCCTTATTTTTATTATTTTTGTTTTATCAAGTGGGACCCATTGTTTATCATCAGTCGCTCCTTTTTGTACACTTCCTAACTTACACACCTGAGTTTTTTATTATTTATTCATATTATCATGAGATTTATCCCACTATTGACCGCCAAGATTTCTTTTAGCTTTATAGCTTTTGGAGATTTTTGCCTCATTTAAAGGATGGAACCTACATGTCGGCTTGAATTTGACTGGTTCATTTGATTTGTTTGGTTGTGTATTATATTTTCTCCCTTTGTACTTTACTAAAATCCAAGGCCCAAAGTTTGGGTCATCATTTTCAGGATACTGCCCCATACCTGACCCATTACTTTCATCACACAGTTAGGAGTCGTACTGTTACCATTATTGTCCATTTTTCGGGAGAAACTAGCCATTACGGGAACTATTGTACTAGAAAATATGGCAGATGATGGGAAAATTTCACTCCGATGTCCCACCCGACCACATTTAAAACACATAAAAAAAGTAAAAATTCATACCCACACTATATCTATCCCCATCTATGATTACCAACCGAATTAGCAACATAGCAAGATCAACTTCTACACATACACGGACATACTTTCCCCTAGTAGCTGTAATCGAGGTGAAATCCGTCTTGCTGGGATTCCTCACAACCTTTGCAATATTGAATATGACATTTTCATGATAACACTCTAATGATTTTCTCTTTGTTTCTTGTGTAGGTCTTTACTCATGGATTTACAAAAAATCCATTGAAATCTTGAATTTCACGAAGGAGACGACAAACATGTATTTTTTCTCAGAAATTGGGCGAAATGGTTTTGTTAAAACACCCAACATAAATAGACTTGCATTCCTTTAAAGCCTCATCCTCACTACACCATGGTGGAGAAAAGTTCCGGGGGTACACCATGGTGGCATGTCTTTAAATATGAAGACTAGGACCTTGCATACTACTGAAATGGAGGATGGACATTTATAATCTACGCCCAACATGGAAAAGACCACATGGGAGAGAATGGTTGGTTGACAATGGAGGCGTATTGATAATCTACGCCTGAAATTTAATATTCTTTCTTCCTTATATGATGAAAAATGGTAAATATTATCCATATTAAACATCGAATATATATGAATAACTAATATGGTGAATTTTATACTTTTACAAATTGGGAAAGAGCAACGTGGGTAAACTATATGAGTTTCAAAATTAATTAGTCTTCCATATTATATTATTATAATATATAATATATTCAAAGCAACATGGTTCCTTTTTCTTTATGAGAATACTTAGGCACCAACTACCTAACATCCTCGTATACTGCATGGGTTGCTGTAAAAATAATATTATAACATGCATTATAGTTGAGTTCAATAATAACTTTTTTTTTATGAAAGGTTGGTAACAAAACTATTTGACATGTGTCTATCCTTAAAAACAAATAGATAATATTTTTAAATATAAAAACAAAGGATGACAATATTAATACGTGAATTTTCATACAACATGGAAATGATATTTGACATTTATAATAAAGGGAAAAAAATTCAAGCTTATGGGCATCCTTGATTTTTATTAGGGGATAAATATCATATAAAGGGATCACATGCCGTATAATAAAATTTCGTCATTGAATGACATGTTGCTATATTTTATAATATAAAGACAACTCTAAATTAAAAAAGTTGGACATTTGATGAGAAACTTCAATACACTAGTTTTAGGAAAGATAAACACAAGTTTTAGTCATAACATTGTGCTGGATCTACTTAGACAAACATAATCTAATTGTGGAATAAGTTTTACTATGTGACACCCTGACTAATTAAATACCGGGTAGCTACTCCTTTATTAAATTAATACAAAATGCCAAGTTGATCCAGTTAATAGCATCACTGTCGAAAACATTTTAATGATTACTAACCACCTAGTATTTAAAAAGTAAGTTGCCAAATTTTAAGTTAAGTCTGATTAACATGAAATAAAAGAATAATGGAAGAACAACATAAATCCATTCACCATAACGAAGTAATGAAATAACCAATAATAGTAATAAGTCCGGAGGAAAACTCCTCACAACAATCCCACAACTGAAAATATTAAGACAAGTCTGAATTCTGAATTAATTACATGCCCGAAGTCTGAATAACTGAAATAAATGAAGTGCCTCTAAAAGAAATGGGAGACATGCCCTACAACTGATAAATACTGAGTATAGAGTCAAGATAGATGAAGCGCCTATAATCAATGTCCTGTAACTCCCACAAACAGCTACAACTCGTCACCTGAATGAGGATCCTAAGCATGGTGTCCTTGTGGCTGGGCACCTAAAATGGTTTTTACAAAAATAGATTTGAAAGCAAACGGGTCAGAGCCCGAAAGTGGAGAGTATTTTGAAAACAGCAAGTGCTTTAACAACATTTAAAACAATAAATGTAAAATACATGTTAGGACGTGCTCTCACATGAAATACTCACCTCTCGTCTAACTGTGCACTCCTAACGTTCCTGTACCCATTCATGTGTTTTCTCATAACTATCTAGTTCAAAAGAGTTTCTAACACTTCTACTCGGTTCACGTTTAATTCCAACCTTAACAATTAAATAGAGAGTTCTACTTTAATTCTCGGATTCCCAATTATTAACAAAACCATTTATTGATATCTGTCCCCTTTTATCTTTTCATAATATTACAATTACTATACCCACAAATTAACATAGCAATTTACTTTTCATTTAACCGTATATTATTCACATCATAAATATACAATACAAGCACCCAAAGGCTAAGCTGCGGTGCACACATACTCTGCTATCCATCCAGGTACATCACGTACATAAGGATCACAAATTCCGAATCTCTCAGGAATTGTTGGAATAAACACCACACACAAAAATGGAGGCGAACATAATTCAACATATCCATGGTCACGTACATACCTATGCTCCATAGTCGGCTGGCTTATTAACTCACAAATAAGTCGTTCTCTTGAACTATGTCCTCGAGGTACCAATCTAAATCCGGGCAACACAAGGATAAGAAGGCCCTAAGCGAACGTAACCTCCCGTGATAGCAAGTATGGAAGGTATGTCATACATATAAAAATCATATACTAAGCATTCACACATCTTAGATAATTCAATATTAATAAAGGTATACTCTACATCCTTATACCATTATTCCAACTTTGTATATTTTACGTCTCCCGATAATATAGAAGTTAAACTGTCGACACGTCTCACGTCGTAGTTTCTTATACTTAAAACCTATCTAAAATAGATTATTAAGTTCCTATTATTCCCACGTATAACATCTTTAATCCTAAGGTCCTTACTTCTGCCCCAAACCTCATTTCATCAAATTATTCAAATTTACACTATTAACCCAATTATTATCTCACTTATCGAATTTCATTAGTTTAGAATAATTCCTCAAATTGAATTCTAATTAAGGTCCAAATTTCATAACCATGCCTACTGGTCTTCCTTAAGGTTAAGGGTATTCATACGGTCTCCAACAATATTATCCAAGGGTTAACATCATTAAAATTTAAATAGGGAAAAACTTTACTCATTCTGGGAAGGTCGATCGATCGACCTTTTTCTTCGATCGATCGATGGTGGTCGATCGATCGACTGATGAACATCGATCGATCGACTGATGAACATCGATCGATCGAATGCACCAGGTGTGGCTACGGACTGCTTCATTTTGCAGTTTTCAAATCATCCCAAAACATATTTTTAATCCATGAATCTCTAATATAACGTTATAGTATCATCATACAACCATCCTACAACATTAATAACGTTCTAAAACCAATAATTCATCAACCAAGGGCTATATATGGATCAATCTTCATCAAGAACCCTAGTTTTCTAATTCTTTCAAGAACATTAATAAACCTCTTCTTAAATCCATTTTTAAATCATCAAGGGTCATAATTTTGAATTCATAATTCGTCCAGATTGTTACTACATGCAGTCCCTAACATAATTCATAGTTTTAAACTTCCAATTCATGGGTCTATATCATCTTCCAAGATAAATTCGATAATTCCTAAACATGGAAAAGCATGGCATTGAATCAATTGTAATTAAACCACTTGCCTCTAATCTTTCTCTGAATTTGAGGTTGAATCTTGAAGTTTTTATTGTCTTCTCTCTCTCTCAGCAGAATTCTTCTCTTCCTCTCTCTCTCTACAAGTTCTTCTCAAGGTGATAATGGAGGTGGGGTTGGTTTTTGCCAAGTTTTAAGGTTTCTAAACCTCTCCCGTAGCCCACTACCTAAATTGGGGTTGGAAATGGCTTAGTGGGTTGAGACTAAGTCAGATTTCTAACTCTAATTTTCGTGGGTTTTAATTACCCAATTTTTGAAATTACCGAAATGCCCCTATATGTTACCGGTATGGCCCAATAATGCCCCGGGACCCAAACTTAACCCCCGGCTAGTGTTTTCTGACTATTTCGACCCTTCCGAACACGTTGGCACACTCAAAATGACCATACGGGTGATAAAAATAAAATTCACTTTTTAATTCAAATAATTATATTCCGGACGCGACTGTCACACGCGTCCCAACAAAATTTCCCAAATTGCCGTATTTCAATCTCGCGACAATTTCAATATTTCCAATATTCATATATTGCCATATATACACATTTTAATCAAATACTAACTCACATCTCGTTAATATTTTTATCCGGATTAATTTCCAATTAATACACATATAATTCAATTAATCCCAAAAATAAAATAAATATCACAGAAAATACGGGGTATTTCATACTTCCCTCCTAATAACTGAATTTCGCCCCGAAATTCGGAACTAGAAAGTACCTGGTAAGAACAACTCCGGATAACGTTCACGCATCTCATCCTCGCGCTCCCATGTGGACTCCTCGACATTATGATGTCGCCACTGAACACGTACTAATGGAACGATCTTTGACCGCAGTTTCCGCTCACTTCGGTCCAAAATAGCAATCGGTCCCTCCTCGTAGGAGCTATCGGGCTGGAGATCGATGTCCTCCAAAGCAATATGAGAATGAGCTAAATCGTCTCTAAGATATTTCCTTAGCGAGGAAATATGAAACACATCGTGAATCCGATGCAAATGCTCCGGTAACCCAAGCCTATATGCAACCGGTCCAATCCGCTCAATAATAGGAAATGGTCCCACATATCTTGGTGCCAACATCCCTTTCTCCCCGAAACGCATAATCCCCTTCATAGGAGATACTCTGAGCAAAACCTGGTCCCCCACTTGGAACTCCCTTAAGAACCTCTTCGCATCAGCATAGCTCTTCTACCGATCCTGAGCTACCCGAATGGGACTCCGAATCAATTCTATCCTCGTCGAAGTATCCTGAATCACTTACGGCCCAAGTAGTTTGTTGTCCCCCACTTCCAACCAACATGCTGGGGAATGACAAGGTCTACCGTACAACGCCTCAAATGGAGCCATGCCAATGGTGAACTGGTAGGAGTTGTTGTAAGCAAACTCCACCAGTGGAAGATACTGCTCCCATCCACCCTCAAAATCAATGGTGCACATACGTAGCATGTCCTCCAACATCTGATTTCTACGCTCGGTCTGCCCATCGGTCTGCGGGTGGTACGCCGTACTCAACCGCAACTCCATGCCCATGGCCTGCTGAAAACTTTCCAAAAACCGTGAAACAAATATCTTGTCTCGGTCAGACACGATATTTAGGGGCACACCGTGAAGTCTCACTATCTCTGCAATAAAGAGCTGGGCATACTATCCCGCAGTGTAGTCTGTCCTTACGGGTAGAAAATGAGCTACTTTGGTCAACCTGTCCACAATTACCCAAATGGAGTCGTGACCTCTCTGTGACGTAGGCAACCCCGTGATAAAGTCCATGGAGATGCTCTCTCACATCCACATCGGGACCTCCAATGGCTGTAGAAGTCCTGCCGGTCTCTGATGATCCACTTTTACTAGCTGACAAGTGGCACATTTCGAAACAAACGCGGCAATATCTCTCTTCATCCCGCTCCACCAATACTGACGTCTCATGTCTTGGTACATTTTGTCCCCACCGGGATGTACCACGAACTGTGAGCCATGCGACTCTGCCATCACCTCGTGCCGCAATTCCTCCCCTTCCGGAACTACCAATCTCCCATTGAAGCGTAATCCCCCGTCTGAGCTAACGGTATAGGACTCGGCTCCCTCTGCCAATAATCGAACTATCTGCTCCTGACAGAACGAGTCATTTGCCTGTGCCCTTACTACCTTTGTGACAATCTGCGGTGTAACGGTCATCACCGACATGAACGATCGGGCCACTGCATCCTGGTGTCCCAACTCCTTCCATTTGGCCTTCCATACCCCTGCCACCTCATCTGCTGGCCTACGGCTTAACGCGTCTGCTACCACGTTAGCCTTCCCTGGGTGATATTGGATATCAAACTGATAATCCTTCACAAACTCAAGCCACCTTCGCTGCCGCATATTCAACTCCTTCTGCGTGAATAGGTACTGTAGGGACTTGTGGTCTGTGAACAATCGAAATTTTTCCCCCAAAAGATAATGTCTCCAAATTCGAAGGGAAAATACCACTGCCGCTAACTCCAAGTCATGGGTGGGGTAATTCTTCTCGTGAGGCTTAAGCTTACGGGAAGCATAAGCTATGGGCTGACTTTCCTGCTGCAATACACCTCCTAGTCCTTGTAAGGATGCATCGGTGTAAACTAGATACTCAACTCCCAGTCTCGGCAATGCTAACACAGGTGCTGAGGTCAACTTGTCCTTCAACTCATCGAATGCCAACTAACAGGCATCACTCCAAATGTACGGCACAGCTTTACGAGTCAGATGTGTCAAAGGACCTGCTATCTTCGAAAATCCCCGAATAAACCTCCTGTAGTATCCTGCTAGGCCCAAGAAACTACGGATCTCTGTTGGTGTCGTGGGCTGTCCCCACTCCCTCACCGCGGATACTTTCCCCGGATCAACAGATATCCCTCGGTCAGAAATAATATGCCCCAAAAACTGAACCTCCTTCAGCCAAAACCCGCACTTCTCATATTTTGCATACAGCTCGTTCTGACGTAGCGTCTGCAAAACATGCCTCAAGTGCTCGGCGTGATCCTCCTCTGTCTGGGAGTATCCCAGAATATCATCAATGAAGACAATGACAAACTGATCTAGGAAATCTCTAAACACCATATTCATTAAGTCCATAAACACGGCTGGAGCATTGGTCAAACCAAAAGGCATAACCCGAAACTCGTAAGAACCATATCTCGATAAGAACGCAGTCTTCGAGACGTCCTCTTCCCTGATACGCAACTGATGGTATCCTGATCGCAAATCAATCCTCGAGAAGAAGGAATCTCCTCTCAACTGGTCGAATAGGTCATCTATTCGAGGCAATGGATATTTATTCCGTATCGTGACCTTGTTCAACTCTCGGTAGTCCACACACAATCTCAGTGAACCATCTCTCTTCTTCACGAACAATACAGCGGCACCCCACGGCGAAGTACTCCTCCGTATAAACCCCTGACCCAACAACTGCTCAATCTGATCTCGTAGCTCTCGCATCTCTGCAGGAGCCATACGGTACGGTGCGCGTGCTATAGGTCTCGTATCTGGTAGTAAGTCTATGACAAAGTCTATCTCTCGACTGGGGGGTAATCCAGGTATATCCTGAAATACATCGGCAAACTCTCTAACAACCGGAATCGAATCAAGTGGTATCACCACCTCCTTAGAGGTCTCCTCCTCTATATAGTACAAATGAGTGGACGATCCTCCCTCGGAACGAGGCATCGCCACCAAAAACATCTCCTGCCCGGGAATGGCAAAGATAATACTCCTACTGAAACAGTCAATCATGGCTCGGTATGCAACAAGCCAATCCATACCAATAATGGCATCATACTCGGTCATCTCTAATAATAACATATCTGCAGGTAATACCAAACTACCAATCTCTACCCCCACTCCCCGGCATATAAATAAAATAAGTGATCCACTCCCCAATGGTGAGTCTACACACGTCACTGTGCTCTCTGCTGTGGCTAACAACCCTAAGGCTTTCGCAAAATGTGTAGCTATAAAGAAATGTGTTGCCCCCGTATCAAACAAAACCCGACCCATAGTACCATGGATAGGAAACATACCCTCAATCGCGGGTGGTGCCTGCGGAGCTGCTGCCTGGTGGACGTTATAGACACGTCCATTCTGTAACTGTCCCTGTTGCACAGGAACTGCTGGAATGGCTGGAAGGGCTGGTACCTGGGCTGGAGCTGGGAGGGCTGGTGGAAAAAGTGGCCTCTGTGGCTCATGTCGAGCACCCTGCTGCTGCTGCGGGGCCCTGCCCCTATCAGGACAGTCCTAGAGTTTATGGCCAGTCTTGCCACAAACGAAACACTTCCCCGGGAAGTTCCCTCCTCTCTGTCCCTACTGCCCCCGGCCCTGGTGGCCGTTACCGTTCCTCCACTGGCCCTGCTGGCCCTGCTGAAACTGTTGTTGACCATTTTGACCCTGCTGGTTCTGATAGCCGTTCGGACCCTGATGGCCCTGCCAAAAACCTCCCTGTCCGTGCCTAAAATTTCCAGACCTGAACCTCTTGTTATCCCCCTGCTAGGAACCCTGGTCACCCTGCCTCTGCCCCTGAACAGATTGTGCCCCACTGGCACCATTCCCTCCAGTCCTGCCCTGATGGCTGGACTCTCCAGATCTCTTGCCCTCAGTCATGTGAAAGCGATGATCCTGGCAATGGAGCAATGCAGCGTTAACCACATCAGAATAAGTGGCCAACGATAGGTTCCCCAACAAGTGCTGACGAATCCTCCATATCAACCCGTCCGTAAATTTATGTATCTTCTTCTCTTCCATAGGTATCTCATCTGGGACAATATTCAGAAAATTGGTGAATTCGGCCTCATACTAGGCCATAGTCTTACCCTTTTGTCGAAGGTTCATCAACTTCCTCCTCATTTCCGTGTGAACAGCTGACGGAAAGTACTTGCGGTCGAACCGCACCCAGAACTCTTGAATCGTGAGAGTATCTCTCTCCTCCACGGTGGTAATGGACTCCCACCACTGTAGTGCAGATCCCACTAGCTTAAAAGTAGCTAGTACCTGCCTCTGAACGTCAGTGCACTCATACATCCTCAAGTGCCTCTGTATATCCTTTCTCCACTGACTCGAAACAACAACATCGGAGCTACCAGCAAACTCCAATGGGTGTGCTTTATGAAAAGAATCACGTACACATTCCCAGGCAGACGGGAATGCATGTGGCTGAACTGGCGCGGCAACTGACGCTTGAGGTGGTGCCTGCTGAACTACGGCTAGTGCGGCATTTACCGCTTGGGCTACTATGGCTGCAACCTCAGCGGCGTTCATCGTGCCCTGAACTGGTGCGGGCTGTGGTTCTGGCGTTGCATTCCTGGGAACCCGTGGTGCACGTCGTGGAGGCATCTGAAATAAGAATGAAGTCTATAAGTTAGCGGTTATAAACTCAAAATAGCTGAAGGACGTAGCATATACAAAAGAATACAACAGTCCTAAAATATAGGGCTCTACATCAAAGAAAGCTCAGCGGAAACATAATAAGCCGTTCAGATCCTAAAGGACACTAGAACCTGATGCTCTGATACCACCTATGACACCCCGACTAATTAAATACCGGGTAGCTACTCCTTTATTAAATTAATACAAAATGCCAAGTTGATCCAGTTAATAGCATTACTGTCGAAAACATTTTAATGATTACTAACCACCTAGTATTTAAAAAGTAAGTTGCCAAATTTTAAGTTAAGTCTGATTAACATGCAATAAAAGAATAATGGAAGAACAACATAAATCCATTCGCCATAACGAAGTAATGAAATAACCAACAATAGTAATAAGTCCGGAGGAAAACTCCTCACAACAATCCCACAACTGAAAATATTAAGACAAGTCTGAATTCTGAATTAATTACATGCCCAAAGTCTAAATAACTGAAATAAATGAAGTGCCTCTAAAAGAAATGGGCGACATGCCCTACAACTGATAAATACTGAGTATAGAGTCAAGATAGATTAAGCGTCTATAATCAATGTCCTGTAACTCCCACAAACAGCTACAGCTCGTCACCTGAATGAGGATCCTAAGCATGGTATCCTTGTGGCTGGGCACCTAAAATGGTTTTTACAAAAATAGATTTGAAAGAAAACGGGTCAGAGCCAGAAAGTGGAGAGTATTTTGAAAATAGCAAGTGCTTTAACAACATTTAAAACAATAAATGTAAAATACATGTTAGGACGTGCTCTCACATGAAATACTCACCTCTCGTCTAACTGTGAACTCCTAACGTTCCTGTACCCATTCATGTGTTTTCTCATAACTATCTAGTTCAAAAGAGTTTCTAACACTTCTACTCGGTTCACGTTTAATTCCAACCTTAAAAATTAAATAGAGAGTTCTACTTTAATTCTCGGATTCCCAATTATTAACAAAACCATTTATTGATATCTGTCCCCTTTTATCTTTTCATAATATTACAATTACTATACCCACAAATTAACATAGCAATTTCCTTTTCATTTAACCGTATATTATTCACATCATTAATATACAATACAAGCACCCAAAGGCTAAGCTGCGGTGCACACATACTCTGCTATCCATCCCGGTACATCACGTACATAAGGAACACAAATTTTTTAATCTCTCAAGAATTGTTGGAATAAACACCACACACAAAAATGGAGGCGAACATAATTCAACATATCCATGGTCACGTACATACCTACGCTCCATAGTCAGCTGGCTTATTAACTCACAAATAAGTCGTTCTCTTGAACTATGTCCTCGAGGTACCAATCTAAATCCGGGCAACACAAGGATAAGAAGGCCCTAAGCGAACGCAACCTCCCGTGATAGCAAGTATGGTAGGTATGTCATACATATAAAAATCATATACTAAGCATTCACACATCTTAGATAATTCAATATTAATAAAGGTATACTCTACATCCTTATACCATTATTCCAAATTTGTATATTTTATGTCTCCCGATAATATTAAAGTTAAACTGTCGACACGTCTCACGTCGTAGTTTCTTATACTTAAAACCTATCTAAAATAGATTATTAAGTTCCTATTATTCCCACGTATAACATCTTTAATCCTAAGGTCCTTACTTCTTCCCCAAACCTCATTTCATCAAATTATTCAAATTTACACTATTAACCCAAATATTATCTCACTTATCGAATTTCATTAGTTTAGAATAATTCCTCAAATTGAATTCTAATTAAGGTCCAAATTTCATAATCATGCCTACTGGTCTTCCTTAAGGTTAAAGGTATTCATACGGTCTCCAACAATATTATCCAAGGGTTAACATCATTAAAATTTAAATAGGGAAAAACTTTACTCATTCTGGGAAGGTCGATCGATCGACCTTTTTCTTCGATCGATCGATGGTGGTCGATCGATCGACTGATGAACATCGATCGATCGAATGCACCAGGTATGGCTACGGACTACTTCATTTTGCAGTTTTCAAATCATCCCAAAACATACTTTTAATCCATGAATCTCTAATATAACGTTATAGTATCATCATACAACCATCCTACAACATTAATAACGTTATAAAACCAATAATTCATCAACCAAGGGCTATATATGGATCAATCTTCATCAAGAACCCTAGTTTTCTAATTCTTTCAAGAACATTAATAAACCTCGTCTTAAATCCGTTTTTAAATCATCAAGGGTCATAATTTTGAATTCATAATTCGTCCAGATTGTTACTACATGCAGTCCCTAACATAATTCATAGTTTTAAACTTCCAATTCGTGGGTTTATATATTATCTTCCAAGATAAATTCGATAATTCCTAAACATGGAAAAGCATGGCATTGAATCTATTGTAATTAAACCACTTGCCTCTAATATTTCTCTGAATTTGAGGTTGAATCTTGAAGGTTGGATTGTCTTCTCTCTCTCTCTGCAGAATTCTTCTCTTCCTCTCTCTCTCTATAAGTTCTTCTCAAGGTGATAATAGAGGTGGGGTTGGTTTTTGCCAAGTTTTAAGGTTTCTAAACCTCTCCCGTAGCCCACTACCTAAATTGGGGTTGGAAATGGCTTAGTGGGTTGAGACTAGGTCAGATTTCTAACTCTAATTTTCGTGGGTTTTAATTACCCAATTTCCGAAATTACCGAAATGCCCCTATAAGTTACCGGTATGGCCCAATAATGCCCCGGGACCCAAACTTAACCCCCGGCTAGTGTTTTTTGACTATTTCGACCCTTCCGAATACGTTGGTGCACTCAAAATGACCATACAGGTGATAAAAATAAAATTCATTTTTTAATTCAAATAATTATATTCCTGACGCGACTGTCATGCGCGTCCCAACAAAATTTCTCAAATTGTCGTATTTCAATCTCGCGACAATTTCAATATTTCCAATATTCAGATATTTCCATATATACACATTTTAATCAAATACTAACTCACATCTTGTTAATATTTTTATCCGGATTAATTTCCAATTAATACACATATAATTCAATTAATCCCAAAAATAAAATAAATATCACAGAAAATACGGGGTATTACATACTATCTATCTTTTTTTTCACTCATCGTCCTTTATTAGGTGAGTCTTTCTTTTTACGGAATGATTCAAGCCATTCTTGATAAGGACGTCCATCAACCCCACATTCCATAAGCCAAAATTATTCTTGTCATCAAATTTCTCAACATCATAGTATATCTTGGAATCCAAAACAAAAAAAAAATCTTAGTTTGCAACTGAGCTCCGATACCAATTTGTTATGCGAAATAACATATTTGAAATAGGATCCATTGAATAACAAATCAATCGCACAAATATGGACATCTAAATAAAGAAAATCAAAATTATGAATGAACACAATTAATAACAACAATGGTGATCGGTGTAACTAAATTGAAGAGGATTATAAATTGGAAAAACTTTTGTTTCTCCTTCACACGCAAAATAATCTCTTTTCGATTAAATAAAATAACACTCATATCAAATATTGAAGAGTCTCATCAAATTAATATCACCATAAAGCCTCATAAATTCTACCTAAAATCATACAAAGAATACCCAAAATTGATCCAAGAAATAGTTGACTGGTTTTAGGGACAAATATGGGAAAAATTGATGGAATAGTGAGTTACGACAAATTTATGAGCGATGGACAAATTTACCTAAATTTGAAATGTTTTGATTGACCACCTTTATGTCAATTAATCACACACCACCACCAAAACTTACATCACATTCCAAGTTTCATTATCTACTTTAGAAGGTTGTCCAACTTTCTCCTTCAGCACACACATATACATCACAAGGGTTTGATGAAAATGTCTGAAAAGACATAAACAAGGTGTTTAAGGTTAGAATTCAACTTTGTACTTGTTGAAAAGTTCTTTTAAAAATAGTTTGAAGATCCTATGGTTGGTAAACGTCTATTATTGGTTTGTTTCTAATTTGTGTGGTTAGTTTATGCATTTAGATATTTATAAGCTTTAAAATTCAAATGAATATCTAAATGTCTTAGAATTATATTTGAGTGTTGTGTTAGTTATAATAGTTGTTTCATGTAATGAGATTGTCACACAATATAATTATTATGATTAAACTCCCTAATTAAGGTGTTATTCATGATTACTAGAAGATTAATATCAATTATTGAGTATTATCATGTATTGAAGTTAGAAAAGCTAGATTCGATGTTAATAAGAGATATTTGTAACACTCTATGGAAATTTTCATATTTTTCTATAGAAAACTTGGAATTACAATCCGCAACAATGTATTAAAAATTTAATACATAGTGACTTCGATAGATGAAAATAAAATATGTAGTTCTTTTCCAATGATTTAAGATTGACCAATTAATGTGATATGCGTCTATATTTAATGTTATATTGTCTATTGGAATACTAATGATGTTGAATTCATATTTGATAAAGGGATTACTACTAGCATACCGAAGAAACAGATTTCGTACTACTTAAATTACCTAGTTTAAGGTGATTGACTTGTAATATGAATAATTGATGCTTATATATTTAAATGAAAATGCATAATTAAGACAATTTTGGTGGGATTCACTTATTTTGATGAAATGTTTATGGTACATATGCAAATGATTAAAGATGTTAAATGAAGTCTTTTAATTATATAGACTGTGGATGGTCCTACTAGTTTGGTGATCTCATGCTAATAAGATAATCCAACATAAGATTTTGTGTGATCGGGGTGGTCTCTATAAAACATGGTGGGTTAATTCAAATGCAATGGTTGTACATTTGCGAGAGTCCACAATTCTTACTTGTGTTATACGAATTAAGTTGTTTGTTTAATTTTATTATCTATGTGTTTGTGTGTTTACTTTCAAAGGTCATTCAATAAGATTATGTACCTTACACCCCCATTATGTTCCTTTTTTCAGGTATGTCTTATCATTTTGAGTTAATTTCCATCTTTAGGACGTTGGAATGGATGGTGAAAGAAATATTGTCTAGGTTAAATATTAACAAACTTTTTGGTACAATTTAAATATAGAAATTTGTTTATGTTGAGTGTTTTCAACTTAGTAAGTTATATTTAACATTATTTATGTTTTTGCTTATAAACAATGCTATAAAAAAATCGTGGGTTGGTTTCAAAAATTAAAACACATTATGATTGTCTGAAGGAATATATCTATATTATGAGGATAATTATGACTAAATTAAGTAAGCGTGTCATAATTTGGTATTAAATCATGGTCATTAGGCTACGGATATTAATAGTGGACCATATAAAGTTGGTTTGTTATAATTCAAGAGTTTGACTAACAATCTTAATGCTAAAAACTATGATATTGTTATTTATTTTATTTATGTTCTAGTGAGTTATTTATTCACATGAGAAACATAATAGAGTAAAGGGTGAGGCATCCCATGTTCCTAATAGTAAGGAAGAACAAAGACATGTTAAACAAGAGTAACCGAAGGTGCAACAAAAACCAACGATGTTTGAAGAATATTATATTTCACAACTAGCACTAAACCACATTGGGCGAATGGTCACGACCAAAGACGCTGACCAGGACTGTGGGTCGCAGCCAAGGGATGTGACCATTTTAGGCGTGACCATTTTCGTGCTTCACGGCCCAAATCCCTTACCAGACGAAAGGTCATGGACCTTGGGGTCACGACAGTTGGTCGCAAACTTTAGATGTGACCCATACATACATCTGGTCATGGCCATTGGTCGTGACCATCCTATAATGTATGAGAATAGTCATGGCTCTAGTCACGGCTCATGTCCGTGATCCATCCTTTAATATATGAGAATGGTCACAGCTCATGTCTGTGACCCACGATTTGAACTTACTAAAATTGTCACGACTTTAAGTTGTGATCCTATTTATGCGTGATAACAAATATATATGGTCACATCTTAGATATGTGACAATTTTTATATATATTGAAAAAATTGGGCAGAATTTCCTCTCTTTTTTTCTGGACATTCTAAAACATGCCAAATGTGAACCCCGCACGGCCATAATGCTAAACAATATAAACCCCGAACGTGTGGTCACTGGACCCTTGATTTGAGAGCATGGAGATATTCTCAAACTATGTTCATGATCTCAAATCGAGGGTCTCTGACCACGGGGTCAGTTCCTATGAGTTACGTTGGTCCCATGCGATGTGTTGGTGCCACTCATGGGGCTGTTTGGGGGGGGGGGGGTTTGGGGTTTCTCCCTCTAACAACATATTTTCAAGACTAAGTGTAGATATTCTGAAAATTGATTTGTGATCTCCGACTGGGGGTCCCGTGATCACGTGGTTGGTTCTTATGAGTTATATTGGTCCCGTACGAGGTCTTGGTGCAGCTCGGGGGGTGTTTTGGGGTTTCACCCTCTAACGACATGTTTTCAAGCCTAAGTGTAGATATTATAAAAATATGATTGTGCTCTTGGACCGGGGGTCTCATGACCACGCGGTCGATTCCTACGAGTTACATTGGTCCTGGGCGAGGTGTTTTTACCGCTTAGGGGACCGTTTGGGGGGTGTTTTGGGGTTTCATCCTGTAACGGCATGCTTTCAAGCCTAAGTATAGATATTCTAAAATTGGTTCGTGCTCTCAGCCCGGGGGTCCCGTGACCACGCGGTCGGTTCCTCCAAGTTACATTATCCTGTGCGAGGTGATGGCACCACTCATAGATCTGTTTGGGATCTGTTTATGGGTTTCTTTCTCTAATGGCATGTTTTCAAGCCTAAGTGTAGATATTCTGAAAATTGGTCAATGATCTCAGACCCGGGGTCCCGTGACCATGCGATAGGTTCCTACGAGTCGCATTGGTCCTATCCGAGGTGTTGGCACCGATTACGGGGCCATTTGGGGGGTGTTTCAGGGTTTTTCCCTCTAACGTCATGCTTTCAAGCATAAGTGTAGATATTCTAAAAATTGGGCTATGCTCTCGGACCGGGGGTCCCATGACCATGAGGTTAGTTCTTATGAGTTACATTGGTCCCGTGTGAGGTTTTGGCAATGCTCACGGGTCCTTTTAGGGGGTGTTTCGGGGTTTCTCCCTCTAACGGCTTATTTTCAAGTCTAAGTCTAGATATTCTAAAAATTGGTCCGTGCTTTCGGACTGGGGGTTTCGTGACCATGCATTCAGTTCCTACCAATTACATTGGTCCTATGGGGGGTGTTGGCATCGTTCATAGGGACGTTTAGGGGTTGTTTTTGGGTTTTCCCCTATAACGGCATGTTTTCAAGATTAAGTGTAGATATTCTAAAAATTGGGCCATGCCCTAGGACCGGGGGTCCCGTAATTACACGGTAGGTTCTTACGAGTTACATTGGTCCCGTGCGAGGTGATCACACCATTCATGGGGTTTTTTCGGGGGTGTTTCGAGGTTTCGCTCTCTAACGACATGTTTTCAAGCCTAAGTGTAGACACTTTTAAAATGGGACCGTGATCTCAGACAAGGGGTCCCGTTACCACGCGATCAGTTCCTACGAGTTACGCTGGTCCCGTGCGAGGTGTTGGTGCCACTCACGAGGACGTTTATGGGGTGTTTGGGGGTTTCGCCCTCTAACTACATATTTTCAAGCCTAAGTGTAGATGCTTTAAAAATTGATATATGCTCTCGGACCGGGGGTTCCATGACCACGTATTCGATTTCTATGAGTTACATTGGTCCCGTGCAAGGTGTTAGCACCACTCACAGGGTCGTTTTGGGGGTGTTTCACAGTTTCACCCTCCAACAGCATGTTGTCAAACCTATGTGCTGATATTATGAAAATTGGGTCGTGCTCTCGGACCACGGGTCTCGGGACCACGCGATCAGTTTCTACGAGTTACATTGGTCCCGTGAGAGGTGTTAGCGTCCCTCACGGGACTGTTTGGGGGATATTTTGCGACCTGGGCCATACCGTTATCTGCTTTAATTACAAGCTATGTAAGTTGGGAAATTATATTATAACAGAATTACAAGCTATGTCGGTTGCAGAATTATATTTTCACGTTGTCATGGGACCCCCGATTTGAGAATATGATAATAATTTGAAAATATCTATATTCAAGCTTAAAAATATGATGTTAGAGGGGGAAAAAACAACCCCCCCCCCCTCAACGGCCCCATGAGAGGCGCCATCACCTCGCACGGTGTCAACAACCAAAACTAACAACAAGCCAACAACCAATAATTATCCCATACTCCTTCCAACATACTATCCAACAATAAGCCAACAACCCATAATTATCCAACAGCCAAACCAAACAAAACCAATAATTATCCCGTACTCCTTCTAACATACTATCCAACAATAAGCCAACAACTAATAATTATCCACCAAACAAACCAACAAAACCAATTATTATCACGTACTCCTTCTAACATACTATCCAACAACAAGCTAATAATGCATGTCAATTATATAACTACTTCAGTTAAAGTAAAAAGTACCTGATTCCTGCGATCCAAGAAGGCAATTAAATAGGGTCTTGTGAATGTGTGATTAGACCAAATTGATCCTAAAGCCCCTAATGTATTCTTTTACATGTACATTTGTGATTAGTTTCTATAATACAGTCTTAATAAAATCAAGCTAATTTAGCTTCATTTTATAAACACTGCATCAATGAAACTAATTGCCAAATGTATATGTATAGGAACATGTGGAAATTGTGCTTGATCAATTTGATCCATTCAGAAACTCAAATGACTCTATTCTCAAACCGAGCGTCTTGTGAAAGTATCTAAAAATTCAACTTAACTAAACATATTATCGAAAGTTGACTTATATAAATCATATTAAACATTCTTAAAAGTAACTAAAAAATTTTAAAAGTAACTAAACATTCATATACTCATGTACACATAAATACACACACATACACGCATACACACACATATACATTAGGGATTAAATCAGAAATACAAAAAATAGGGTTTGCCTTTGATATCCAAAGAGAGATTTGGGCCGAAATTACATTCTTAAAGTAACTAAACATTCATACATCAAAGTAAAACGATAATACACTGTCAATATCATAATAGGATAAAAATCAGATTGACAAGGATAACATAATATTTTGATACTCAATCTTCCTATAAATCAACTAAAAAATCCTTCAAATTAGGGTTGTGATCAAGAGCTGACGAAAACTCTTTTGGAGCCTTTAATTCATCCACTTCAGTAGTCATACCCTTCGGTGCATGCACAACAATAAACTAATTGCCCTTGTTTATGCACTTCGAGTAGAATACCTTCTTTATGTTCTGAAAGGCACATATAAAAGGCTTGTTGACTATGTGATCTTTACTCACCAGCTTTGATAAATTTACCGAAATAAGTTTGGAGTCGGGATCAACTTTGCAAGAATTCGTTGTATTCTCCACCTTTATCCAATCAAAATAGAATTCAGTTTTTGTGAAATCTAAGTAATCAAGTTCTACGATTTATTGAATTATCCTATAATAGGTTATCACCGTATTCTTTGGATTTTTATCACTTTTGCTAGCGATACAAGTGGTCAAGGTAAAAATTGATATTCCACTATTTTGTGTCATTTTCCTCGTATGGATATGAAATGAAATCAAGATAGTTGGTGCAGAATTTCTTCAACTCTTTCACATGAAAACTAGGGCCTTTTGCTATGCGTGAAAGCCTGGAAGAGACATTACCTCTTTTTAGAAGTTGCATTTATTAATGAATTTGTATTAGGGCAGGTTATTATCACACATGAATAAATAACCACACACATAAGATGTGAAATTTACCTCCCTAAAATCAGTTGTCGTGTAATTTATCCTTTGATTTTGGGCAATTTCATTCTTGTACTTCCTAACGATAAATTATAGAATTTAAATCATAAAAAAAACATATAATTAAAGAAGAAGAATTTAGTAGATACTCACTCTCTCCAGTCTTCGACTTCATCTTGCAATTCGAAGACATAATGAGCTAGTTATTCGTATTATAGATTTGTGAGTTTCACCACTTTAGGTGTCCCAAATGTAAAGTATTCCTCAAATTCGTCAGGTTCCTCAATCACTTGTTATCCACGGGGATTGAAACCCCTCACCTCTTGTTCTGGCATATGTTCCCTAGCGTATAGCGATGATTCCACCGTTACGTATTCTTCAGCAATTGACCCTCCAATATAATATGTATTATTTAGGTAATATTTGAAGGTTTTCATCAAGCGCTCAAAATGATACATCCAATGATACCTAACGGGACCAGATAATAAAGCTTCATTTCATAAATCCATAAGCAGGTGGATGCTGATATCGAAAAATGATGGAGGAAAATATTTCTCTAATACACAAACTGCCTCAGCTAAAATTGATTTCGTAGCTTTAATGTGCTTTATGTTTACCACTTTTGCATAAAGTAGGGTAAAACACAAACTGATTTCCATAATTTCCCGATGGAGATCTTTTTGTTCAGAAAAGCAATGTCAAAATAACATAGGGATTAATTGGATGATTACGTGTTAGCCGTGAGACCTGCATTGTTTCAAGTCATTTTCTTGGTAGCTTACTACCCTATGAAAATTACCAGAATAACCAGTTGGAGTCTTCAAGTTGAACAACATGTCTAAGAGGATCTTTTTCTCACAAGTATTCAAAGTGAAAGTAACTCGGGTTTTCAAAATTCTTCCTGTTGTAGGATCATTTTTTAGCCACAGTTTCTTCTTTATTTTCATCTCTGTGGATATAGGCAGGCCCACTCTCCATCTTTAAAATGAGATCCACCTAGACATGATCCTATCATATGTTTTGCAACATTCTTCTCTGTGTGCATCATATCAACTACATGCCTTACACGATAATCTTTCCAATACAGTAAATAAAAAAAATTGATTTCTTAGACAATGACTTTGCTTTACTAGGGTCATTCGAATACCCCTAACTTTAATCTTAAGGTTTACAAAGCGAGGGTGTTTGCCTATGTACATATTCCCCGTAGTTTAAGTCGTCGCCTTCTCCTCAATTTGTTGACCAAAAAACCGAGCAGGTGGCGTTCGTGCTCGTGATTGACAGGAAAAAAGTTAGACTTGTCGTTCCTCAAAGGTTGACTGGTCGGCTGAAATATACGATGTCCTGTGTAACTCATCTTAGTACTATGTTTTAGCCAATAGGCTTCAATTTCGTCCCCATATATGGGACATCCATAACAACAATGAACATTACAACCGAACTAGGCCCCTTAAGTTGGAAGATCATGGATTGCCCGCATCACCATTACTTTAAGCATGACCTCTTAAGAATTATGATAGTTGAACTCCATCACGCCTTTATCCTACAACTCTGTATGTTCTTCGATTAATGGTGATAAGGATATATCACTATCATCACTGGGAGCTTTAAGCCTGGGTATCAACAAAGACAATAATGTGAACTCCTTTATCATGCATAGTGTTAGAAGGAGAATTAAAGCCTCCAAGAGAACTGGCTAATAAATATGACTAGTACTTAAATTACTAAACGGGTTAAACCCAACGGTTGAGATTGCAAGACGAATGTTATGTGATTATTTTGCAAATTCATGGTGTTGTGAATTTAAAATTTTCCAGATGGGTGAATCAACTAGTTGACACATCATATACCCACCCACCTCGCATTGAGCACCCCATGTCATGGCCTCCGCTATCCACGATACGGTAAAACATTATTTTAACGGTGGCCCAAGTGGAAAATACTTCAAAACCTTTTATGGGACTTTCGAGCACTTGCGATTTTTTGTAGCTTTGTCCTTTCCATTCTCACAAACCACATATCTAGGCTTGCTATATACAGGACATTCATCCTTCTCTTCATGCTCATTATGGTACAATATGCATTCATACTTGCATTCATGAATATATTTTTATTTTAAACCCAAACCCTTCAAGCTCTTCTTCATGGTAGGATAATTATCTGGTAACGTGTTCTCTTGGGAGAATATCTTTAGCCCACTTAAGAATTCCGATTACGATGTTCCCATTCAAACCAAATTGACTGTTCAAATTATGCAAACTAATCATTGTATATAATACCAAATGATCATCATCGTAATCTTTATGCAACGGTATATCCGCATCGGCTTTCAACCGTATGTATTCCTGATCTCCTGGAAATTTAACATCAAATTTTTCATTTAGTTGGCCATAATGGGCATTATCCGTATCCATAGGTTGGTGGTTTTGACGGTTGTGGAGTCCGTAAAAATCCTTAATTAAATCTGTCCATGGACGATGAGCTGGTGAATCATGTACCACTTCCACTGGTTGGGGTTCCATTACACAGTCGGGTACCGACAATTCTTCCAGAACATAAGGTATATTTTTTTCACCATAGTATGTCCATATTTTATAGTCTTGATAGATTTCCCACTTTATTAATTGCAACTCAACGTATTCCAGTATCTTATCAGTTTTAAGAGTTTTAAAAGAGTATTGAACAAATTTTTGAATTCCATTTACATGATTATTTGAAATTTGGTTAGTCTCTCCAATCCACTCTTTGTACAGTGGTAAATCCATATAATAATCTGCAAATTTCAGTCCTGTGATAATAGGTAAAAGAATATGATTACAATTGAAACAAAAGCAATATTTTTACAACTGAAGTAATAAAAAAATATTATCAAAACTAAAACAAAACCAATATTCTTAAACTGAAACAAAACCAATATTCTTACGACTATAACAAAAAAAATGTTGTTACAACTAAAACAAAAGAAAATATTATTTGTTCTTTTCCAACAGAAAAATTGTCCAAGAAAGAAAAGAGTGCATAATTCTTCAATTCCATCCCTTCCCCGCCGTCCACGAGCACAGGTACATCTCCGCAGTCGTTGTATATTTTATCGACCTGTATTTGAGCCTCACCGATCTCCAAAGTGTAACAACCCGTCCTTCTTGGAGACAATTAAATTCCATAATTAAGTATAATTTGGAATTTGGAGAATATCTCGAAATAGTGATTTTTGGGATTTTCGAGGATTTAATAATTTTCGAAGGGTGTTATAAATTATTTTGGGACCATATAGGTCGAAATATTTTATCTATATGTCGCCATGGAGTATAGCGACAAAAGAGGTAAGATTTTGAGTAGAACACCGCATTTAATTATTTTGGGTTAGAATAGTGATTTGCGGTCAAGTACCTCGGATGGAAATTTTGACTGCGCCATGAGTCTCGGAATGTCCGAGATAGTCGGAAAAGAGTGTCCGATTGTCGAAATTGAGTTCCGGGTAATTTTGGAATTAAATAGGCTCGTAATTGGGTAAACGAGCCATTTTTGGGTTTTTAGGGGTTAAAACCCTTTTTCTCTCTATATATAGAGGAAGAGAGAAGAGAAAGAAGAGAGGGAAGAGAGAGAGAGGGAAGAAAAGAGGAAAAAGGGGGAGATTCCGGCCAGCCTTCGCGGGATTCGGCTCGAGGACGTCGAATTTTATCCACGAGGCAAGTGTTTACTTGCTTTGTTTATTTTTGAGCATAAATATCTCATATCATTGTTGGTATAACAAACCCTAATGATTTTGGGTTGGGTATTCGTGGATAAAACGGGTTTTTGGGAGATAAAACGAATAAACCCCTAAAATTGGTAAAGTGGAGATTTTAGAAATTAACCAAAAATATTGGGTGATTCTTGGTTCTAGGATGTTTGGGACCCGTATTATAGGTGTATTTGTTGTTGGTAGAAGTTGTAGGCCGTTGGATGAAGAGATGGAAGCTTGGAGGAAGCTTCCATGGCCGAAACAGCTTCTCGGAGAAGAATCTGCCCGACTTGATCGATCGATCGAGCCTGGGGGATCGATCGATCGAAGCCTTCGATCGATCGACGGCCAGGGGTCGATCCATCAACCTCTGCTGAAAGTTGACAATTTTCTTAAGATGATTTGGATGGGATAGATTCCATTTCATCTTGCTTTGAAGTTAATTAGGTGATAACCTAAAGGACCTTTTAGGACTTTATGGTCCATAAATTAAGGTAATTTAGGAGGGTAGAGTAAGGGTTTTAAGTATATAACCCTTAATCTATATTTTCGAGGAAAATAGAATAATTGTAGAATTTGATGGATTAGGGTTCCTAATTAAATTGGGGACTTCTAAATGATTAATCGGACTAGGTGTAGTCTCGGGGTTCAAGGAAATGAAATCCTTAACTCGTTAAATTTAAGGTTGTTTGGGTGAGATAAATCCCGAGGATAATTCTCGTAGGCATACAGGCCTATATAATTATGCTTATAGAAAGCATAATTATATCTATTATCGTTAAGTGTATCCTAGCAGATAATTAGGATAACTTGGAATAATAGGTATGTATTGATTTCACTTAGAGTGAAGGGTACCATTGGAGGTATCCAATAAATCCTTAGATGGGATTGATGTATGTAGTGATTATTAAATTAAGAAATATTTGGGTTTTGTATCGTGCTTATATGAATGCATGATTATGATTCCTGGAGGGAATCTTTGGGATTATGGTCATCGTTAGGTGATATAGGCCATTATGGCCGGTTATATATTCTAGGAGGAATATATAGGCTATATGTATGTACTGTGTGATTTAGATATATATATATATATATATATATATATATATATATATATGTTATGATGGAAATGATTTTGAAAATATATAAATGAATATTTTCAAAATGGAAAGATAAATGATTTTCATAATTGATAAAATTATGGATTATACACACCTCCCTAAATCGCTATCATAAGGGAAGTTGCGCGCGTTGTGGTGAAGCCTTCTTGGCTGTTGAGCAGGTTGGACATAGTCCCTAGGCCATATGGGCATTTGTATTACTGCGCTGGTTAGGGAATTTCGGGAGTGGTCCTGACTTTCCCGCAGGCAATATGGCCGCTTCCCGACATTGGTAGGTTCCCAGGTTGTCTTGTATAGATAGGCCCTGGAAGATGATAGCCATTTAGGGGCGCGTCCAGTGGGGAAACCCGGAGGGGCGGTCTTAGATTTATTAAAGCAATTCATGATAATGGATTGGCTTTAATTTACATTTCATGAGTATAAAAAGGGAAATGGGATAAAAGTTTGGCTTCGGTAACACTCCCGGATGGAAGAAGGGATGTGGAAGCATATGGTTTGATCAAAGCATTTTCATGATAATGAAAATGGCTTTGGGTACATTTCCTGAGTATAAAAAGGGAAATGGGATGATTTATAAAGGTAAAGCATTTTTATGTTTATAAAATTGGCTTTTAAAAAGATAAATGTTTTAGTAAAGCAATTCATGATAATGAATTGGCTTTTAAATACATTTCCTGGATATGAGAAGGGAAATGGGAGGTTTTGAGATAAAATAATAAGTATTGATAAATACTTTGTATATAAACCCTCAGTCCGGGAGATAGATCCGGATGGTTATGGTAAAATATATGTATATGTACATATGGTTGAATCGAGTGCCGAGGGTCTAATGGATCCCGACGATCGACCGTGCCGCATAGTAGTGTATCGGGGGGGTTCCTTGTTTGGATTTCGCTTCGCAAGACACCCCACGCACGAATATGGCACTGTGTTGAGACTGGGGAGAAGTTTAATCCTTAGTGCTCTAATATTATAAATGTTTATGATATATATATATATATATATATATATATATCTTTCTGTACTGAGGGACTGGCGGATCTCGATGATCGACCTTGCCGCGTAGTAGTGTATCGGGGGGGTTCCTTGTTTGGATTTCGCTTTGCGAGACACCCCACGCACGAACATGGCATAGCGTTGAGACTGGAGTGAAGTTTAGCCCTTAGTACATCTGTTGGAATATCTAGGGTAGATAGTGGTTGGGTATTAGACTAGTTAGCAGGGTAGCTTGACTAGGATGTTTAGAGGGATGCGCTAGGAGTGCACTGCTAGAGGAGAGGTGAGGGGTATCTCATGGGAGTGCGATACCAATTTAAATATGAGATAAAACTATTTTTCTAAAAATAAAGCATTTATGCACTTGCAAAATATTTTCAAATATTCGGGCTCTGACCCATTTGTCTACTCTCCTTTCTTTCTCTATACTATATATATATAGGTGTCCAGACACAGGGACGCCTGGATGACAATTCCTTCGAGTCAGACGTCAGCTGCAGCAGCTGTGGATGCGTGCAGGTTTTTGATAGCCGCTTCCATCTTTGTACTCTAGATAGGAGGTACTGTATAAACATTCGAGCCAATGGCTCAATTGCATTTATTTACTCTTTCAGTACAGCATTCGATATGGTTGTATATTTGAACCGAGTGTTCGGTTATTTTAATTTATTTCAGTTTCATTTACGCATTAACTTGTGGATGTTTTATTTTGATCGTAAAAAGAGTAGTTAAGTAAAAGTTTTTAACGCTCGCCTAATAGGATATTAGTAATTAAATGGATTTTCGACAGTGATGCTAAGGATGATCCATATGTGACTCCTGTTTTAATTTGATATAGGAGTGATCGCCCGGTATCCCATTAGGCGGGTTGTTACACAAAGGTTGGTTGTGTGATAGAGTTTTGGAAAACCTAGAGATGAGTGTGTACACCCCAACAACCCTCTTATTGCTCAGGTCCTTGAAATAGTACTTTTGGCCATAGTCACCATGAGTTGTTGATAATGATCCGAGTCCCATGACTAGCACTGACATGGGAAATGGGAATGTTGAAGGAGTCAACATTTGTGAGGGGAATGCTGGATGAGGCAGTATCTGAGAGGGGAATGTTGGATAAAGACGTATTTGGGAGGGGAAACTTGAAGGGGGATATGGAAAACCTTGAGGATGAGGGTGAGGGTAAGGGTAATCTGGAGGAGGCGGCATTGGGATCCCATAATTTTGGAAAAGGGACACAAGTTGTACAATTTGATTTGCCAAGATTCCCAAGTTATTTTTTATATCCTGGACATCCCCATTGGTCTTGAACCGTCGTTCCTCATTGGACCAAAAATGTTCCTTGATCGAAGAAAACTCGTCCACAAAAGGTGTGGACTGTTGAATCTGTTTTTTGGTATATGTGAGCCAACGTCTCTCATCCTCCCCCTTTTGTTATTTCCAAAGGTTTGGGTCAGGGCATCATTTTCAAAGTCAAAGTAATCATTACGGATCAAACCTAACTGATTGTTATTGGCCTCTGTTGATTTTAGTGTCTTATTCAAGTGCGGCGAGAATTTATTATCTTTGCCCCGTCGAGCATGAACAGATTAGTTGGACCAATTTGCTTTTTAACCCGCATCTAAACCATCATTTGTCCTACTTGTCCATTCATTCTTCAAATCCTCATATAATTTGGATCCCAGCCTATGGATATCATTTTTTGTGCCCTATTTTTTTAGTTTTGTCCCCTTTTAACGAACTTTTTCTCTGTCACCTCATTATCCAAAAACTTATTCCACTGCTCCATTGAAATTTCAACATTGGGAGACACTCTATCTTTCAAAGACAAAATATCGGAGCTCACTGCCTCCTTCAAGAAATGTTTCTTCTGAATGTTTATGTTTTATATCCTCAATGATTCAGCAATTCGATATAGAACCTTATTCTTGGAACGATAGGGAAGTGAGAAATACTTGCAGAGTTGATCGTATATGTCATCTTTAAGGGCTTGATCAGCCAGGTTCCAGTTATCTGGTCCACCAACTCCCACGTCAATTTTTCCCAATTCTAAACACCGACCTTTAAAGTTCATCACGTCATTCTTATCACTCTTCGGGTTATTCCTCAGAAGGGAGAACCCAATGGGATTCTTTTAGATTGAGCGGGAGGCATCGACAACGTTAGATGGAGACGGTAAAGTAGTGAGAGTGCTAAATGAGGGCGCCAAAGCAGTTGTAGATTGACTTAGTGAGGAGGGAACCGTTGGTGGATTTTTTTATTGCTCACCAATTGGTGTTGAGAATTCGGGTTGTGTACGAGATGGTGAGCCTCGTCGTGGTGTCCCCTCGGCCCTTCGTTCGCTTAGGTTATTTCCTCCCAACATTATCGACAAAAATGTCATTGCTTTATGTACGTAATTGTATAATGGGTGGATTTGTTTTCCTCCTTCTCCAAAAATATTTCCAACATCAAGGCTACGCAAGGATTATGTGTGTGAAATATATTTTATATAACGTCATCCTAGTTTTTCGGTCAGAAAAATAGAATACGATCGAACATGTAATCTTGTCGGCGATTAACTCCATAATTTACAAGGTAGTTAAATTGTTCGATCCTTTTATATATGATGCTCACTACTAAAAGAGTTACGTGTGTGATTCAATTGCAACCTCTCCAAATCTTATTGCTAGTGATTATCACCGTACCTCATTTTTCTTGAGAAAAATATACGAGGGCGTGAATATGGGTCCTACGGTTAAGGTATTAGGTTATATTAGGTTATATTAGTTTGATTTAGGTTTTGATAATGGAAAGGTTTTTGAGTATATTAGTTTGATTTGGGTACGAAACGTAAAATACTCAATTACTTTCAAACTCTACCTAAATACGAAGCCCTAAATGATAATACCCTTAGATAATGCAATTTATTTTAATCCCTAAGTAACCAGATCCAGTCAATACTAATAATACTCAATTAATTTCAAACTCGAAATAAATTTTAAGCTCTAAATGACAATACCCTTAAATTTTGCAATTCATTTTAATCCCTAAGTAACCACATTTAGTCAATACTAATAATGATAATACCCTTAAATAATGAAATTAATTTGAAACTCTAAATCACAATTCTCAATCAATGTTAACAATACCCAATAAATTTCATTAAAACATCCCCTTTTCTTGAAAAAAAAAAGTATGCACACAACTCACATATACACACGTGCACACGCATACATAAAAATACACACACATATACACACGTATACACACATACACACATATACACATGTACACAGAAATACACACACATTCACACACACATATACACACGTTCACACACATACATAAAAATACACACACATATACACATGTACGCACACACACACACACACACACATATATATATTATGGCCTAAATCAGAAATACAAAAAATATAATTTACCTTTGAGATTGAGAGAGAGATTGACACAAAAATTAGGTTTTGAGAGAGAGAGAATAAAAATCTCTGAAATCGCACAGAGAAAGAGAGAGAGAGAGATTGATGCGGGAAGAAATAAAAGGGAAGCAAAAAATTTTTAGTATAAGGGCACTGGTCATGGGCTAAAGCCGTGACCCATTACCATGACCCTTAAATTTTTCCACATCATCGTGTTGGCAACCACATGGTCATGGCCCCCAGCCGTGACCCACGTGCGTGAACAAATTGAGATGGTCAAGACCCAAAGCCGTGACCCAGTAGTTTGGCATTATGGCCTTGGACACGACCCTTGTCCTTAACCCTTCCATGGCCAAACTTGTAGGGAACTTTGGCTCGAATTTGGCTCCATGATAATCACGACCAGGTCATGGCCTATGGTCGTGACCCATACTAGTCAGGGATTTGGTCCGCGAACACTTCCAAGAGCTTCCATGGCCACACTACTTCATGGATATGGTCACGCCAAAGTTTATGTGGTCACGACCCAGGTCAGGGATTTGGGCCGTGACCCCCTTAGGGTGACCATTCACAGGATTTGGTTTAGTGTAGTGGAACAAGTAAGCGATGTATCAAAAGGTGGAGAAAGGGTAGATTAGAAATATGGAAATGATATTTAAAGTGATGAAAATTCAAGTTGACTAAAAGGTGTTATTTGCACCCTTTGGGTTAAAGGACGATATAAGGTTATGGTGGAATGTTACGGATAGGTTACTTACTACAGTTTGGGGAGTAGTACTAGTAGTTCCTTGAGTGATTACTTGGGAGAAATTTGGGAACATATTTCATGAAAAATATTTTCTAAGGCTTTATAGGAAGGAGAAAAAGCAAGAATTTATTATGACAACACATGAGAAAAGAAATGGAAAAGTATGAAGAATTACAACTCAACTCAACTCAATAAATAATTTTTCCAATTATTTGGGTTGACTACATGAATCCTATTTTCCCATTCCATTATGTCCAATGTAATATCTTCAGTAAAAGTATGAAGAATTATTCACACATTTATCTAGATTTGTGAATGATTTTGAAATGACTAAGGAAAGTAAGTGTACCCGATTTCAAACAAGATTGGATATAAATTTGATATGCATTGTGGTTATTATACCATATGGAACACCTTGTGGACTACTCAGAAGACTATATGTGTCCTTATCCACTACTACAATATGGTCGGCTCAACAATGAATCTGGTAAGCCATACACTCCCAATGATATATCTTACTAATGTAGATCACAGTTAGCTAACTCGATTAGTTAAACACATCATGACAAGCACGTACCACGTGATGGAAGGACGTCAACAATAGTAACATCACACATGCATGTGGGAGATATGTAAATATCCGTTCTCTATGTGTGTGTAACAAACTCATGATCATCCTCCCCATTTATATGTAAAAGGTGTAAATTTCTAATCTATAAGGTCACGCCACCTGTCTGACTGCAATCTTTCTCTCTCTCCCCTCTCTAACAACACTCAATAAATAACACACGATCCCTCATTATTAAAGATCGATATATATTTTTTTCCTATTATTATGCTGCCCATTTCTAGAATTATCACGAGAGCTTGTATTTATGTACATCCATGGCTTTTGACCACTGAAATCAATACCCACATCACTACACATGTAGACGTAGGCTCCACTTTGGGCTAACCCATGTAAACTCTGGTTGTTATCTTTTCTTGTCAGCCCTCTATACTTCTTACTTTATATTAGAATTTATGTGATTATTATCTCTTGATATATTATAATTTATTATTAGTATGTTTTTTCTAAGTCCCAAATCCATATACCAGTTTAAGATAATAACATTTATTGATTTTTACCATTATTGATCACTGCAACTCAAGGATACTTAATTATGAGAAAATTGCAAATCTTAATCTAATTCATATGTGTTTTATTAGGTTAAAGTCAAATGATCTTCAAATTCCTTTCGATTTTCTCTAAATTCTTTTAATCTTTACTTGGATTCGTTTTCCCCTACTTCGTATTCCCTTCCCAGTGATCCATCTCTCTGTTTTTGTATACTCATTTTTTTCCCTTGTGATACTCTATTTTCTGCAAATTTTGGGAACATGGTCGAAAATCTAGATTGTAACTATGTTGTAGAAGGAATATCTCCTTCAACTTGTTAGTATGGGCAACCTAAGGGGAGTCTTAATGATCTTGGCTAGAGATGAGGAAGCAATGCAAGAGAGTGTAAAAAAGTTGATGCAAACATTTTTGGATAAGAAAATAGGCTCGGAGCAGGCCCCATTATCCCAACTTGGGGTGAGCACTCTGATTGGAGGTGTGAAATGTTTCCTCATATCCCCTACAAAGACAACATGTGGGATTACCATGACAGAGACCTTGATAACACTAGGAGGTTGAACGTTTCTTCACAAGATGAAGGAAAAAGATATAGGCACTCTAGATCAAAAAATGATTGGTCATTCAGCCGTGAGGCCATTTCAACGCTCAGGATGAATGGTTATGATGATAAAAAAATCTACTATGAGGAGGGACCCAATGTGCTAGAAAGGCGAGTAGAGGTTGTGCAGTTGATCGTCATATCCCAAGAGTAGTAAGGGTACAATAACACATGGAACCAAGAAAGCGTAAAGAGCATAGGGAAGAGCCCAAGAGGTCGGTAATAAGAAAAACAAAGAATTTGACCAGATCTAGAATAAGCATTCGAGGGTCGGCCCAAGCCAAGCAACCTACTCATGAATAGAGCTCAAGTAAAAGACGAGGTCGAGCTGGAAAGATAATCACAGTTAAGGTCGAAAAGGAAGATCATCCTTATAAGGGGTCCATCCAACGGTTGGAATATCACCTATGCGAGATCTTAAGGACCAAGAACTCTTTGTAGAGGGGATTTGTCCAAGGGTCCCCATTTACTTCATTAATTATGGGTCATCCAACACTTGTAAAGTTCAAACCACTTATCATCACCCCAAAGTATAATGGAAAAGCTGGCCTTGTGCTGCATGTAGATAAGTTACAGGTTTCAGCTGACATTTATTCCATCCCTGATAGGATGCATTAAATCTTATACGACAACTGATAAGCACCAAAAACTGCTAAATATATACCCAAAATATATGCATTTTAATTTCTAGTTTTGGTAAATTTGGCCTTATGTGAGTATTTATTCATATTATAGGTAAAAATACATTTGTGGTTTCAAACGCGTTATATCAACATAGTTTGGGCAAGAAACGATCACATACACAATTTTAGGGGCAAAATGGTAATTTTACACGACTAATTTTGGATCTGGACAAAGCACGGAAATTATAGGCCACGAATCTAGGATCGTGTGGGTTCAAATGACGTGTCAATCTCAGCTCAAATAAAGAAATTATGAGTGTGCATAGTTTGAAATCAAAAGAAAGTTAAAGTAAAGCCCCAAGTCATACCCAAAAGTCAAACATCGTTATCCGAGTACTATTGAAATACTGTCGGCCTCAAAATGAGGGTCACATAGATTCTTGCAGTGCATTTATTGGAGATCATTTGAGAGAGTTATGAAGTTTGGGGGGTTAAGTGTAATTAATGAAATTAAGGAAGAACATAGGTTTTTAATTTTTTTTCATGCATATATATTATTGACCCACACGATGGCTCAGTGGTGAGGCTATGTTTTTCACGATGAAAAGTCAAGCATTCGAGCCTTGGTGTAGGCAAGTTTTGCGAAAAATATTCACAACGTTCTGACCCTTCCATCAACTCGTCCCCTTCCTTCCCCACGCTCCCAAAACACCCTTGTTCAGCCGAGAAACTTTTCTTTTTTCGCCATAATTTCTTTTCTTTATTAGTTTCTCCATAAAATCCACATTCTTATTTATTTCTTTTTTGAAAAGAAACTAAATTTTAATTTTCTCCCATACCCTTTCCATCAGCTCCCCATACTTACACTAAATAAATCCTTTGCCCATACCCTCTTTTTATTATTTAATTAATTAGCCTATTATTTCATAAAATTATTATTAGGCCCCAACCTCTTTTTTCTACCAATAAAATGAGCCATTGATTTTTATTTTCAAGAATCTTCGTTTTTGTTTTTAACTTGGGATAAATTCTTCTTCATCACTCTATAGAGAGTTTTTGTCTTTTTAGGAAATATCTCATTATAGAGTTTTTAGTTGAATTTATCTCTTTAGGATGAGTTCTTACGTACGAATTCATAGTGGTAGGGTTTCTAATTTTTGAAACATTTCTTTCATTACTTAAGAGTGCATTGATAGTTCATTCATTCTACATATCGCAAATAGTCTTTTTCTTTTGTAATTTTTTTCTCTGTTTGATATTGTTACATTTTTTAGGGGAATATTTATAAATATTAAGTTTAGTAGTTTACTTGTTAACATAAGTCTATAACTATCTTATTTAACTGATATTTATCTCACGAGCATTTACTTCTTAATTAGTTACTTTAAAAATCAGTACACTTAATTAAATAAACATGAAAATGATTCTACACTTGTCCTCACACATTTTTAGTTCTTCACACTTGAACGTCGGATTCATAACCCCACTCACCATTATATTTGTTTTTATCACATTTTGTAGGTATTACTTGTCTTTTGATTAAAAGTATTTATTCTAAAATGAGATATATATCTAACTTACTCGATCAACATCCTGTCGATCTCTAACTTCCAGTAATTGGCCGATCTCTTTGTCAACAACTTCTTCTTCGGGACCAAGCCTAGTAAGAGGGTGCCTCATCTGCTAAGTGTACCAGGGAGTTCATCACCCATTTTAATAATGATAAGCTAGAGGTAATCTATTACGATTAGAAGATTGCGATCACAATAATGATGAATGCCTTGTTTCCCTAAAATTTGTATGAGGCATTGGCTAATGATCTGTCTAGAGCAATGGCAGAGTTGTTGGCCAAAGATGGAAAGATCATGAATTCTGAAGAACCTATGGTAATAAAATAATTGAGCGAATCCAAAGTCAACACTAGGAGGAACTCAGAGAAAAAAGAGTCCAAAAGAAAAGAGGTAAGGATGATGATTTGGAGGATGATATTAACTTGCCTAAAATACCAAAGGAGACCATTCCTGAGGTCAACATGATCTCCTTTTGGTGAGACTTTGTAGAAAGACGGGATGCTGATGGCGGAGATGAACTAGGGGAAAGAAAAGCCTACCTCAATGAGGCAAAGTCTTATGCTCATACCAAACTGATCAACCAGATTGACATTATGAATACTCGCCCCATGAAAGTAAAAAAAACCATATTATAGTTGGTTCTTGTAATGATGACTTACCAGGTGTTCTCAACCCACATGACGACCTTCTGGTTGTCACAATGATGGTACATGAGTCCAAGGGGGCAATATCCTGGGTGATAATGACAACTAAGTTGATATCTTAATTTATATATGTTTTTAGAATCTGGGGTTGAGAGATAGCAAACTATAGGAATACCATAGGCCTCTCCTCATGTTTTTAAGGGAAAAGGTGTTCTCCTTGGGAATAATAGAGCTAGAGGTTATGATTAACACTTGGCCCAATTGTCTAATATAAATAATTTATTTCTTTATCTTAGATAAGAACACTCATCCATAGCATATCTTATATGGAAGGGTTAGTTGAAGAAGTTTGAAACTATCCCATCTACCATTCACCAGTGCCTAAATTTCGCGACGAACTATAGGGTTGGCATAGTTAAAGGAAATCAATTCAAAGCTCGTAAGTGTTATTATACTTGAACAAAACATGAAGAGTATTAGAAACTAACAATAACCTATCAAATTGAGAAATTAAACCTCAGGATGAAAATAAATTTGCCTAATGCCAACTATTTGAGGAGATAAAATCGATTATCTTGGATGATGAGCACCCAAAAAAGACAACCCAGATCGTATCGTCATTGGACCCAGCCCTTAATAAAGAGTTGATATAATTTTTACGGAAGACAAAATATTTGTTCACTTGGAGCCACAAGGACATGACGGAGATAGATTTAGGGTTCATATTCCATGAGCTCAGCATAATGAAAGATGCTTAATATGTAATATAGAAACACCGTGTGTTCAATTAGGAGAAGAACATGGAAATACATGAAGAGGTTGATAAGTTACAGAAGGTCATCTTCATTAATGACGTCAAGTACCCACAATGGTTCTCAAATGTAGTCATGGCTAAGAAGAAGAACGATAATTGGTGTATGTGCGTTAATTTCATAAACCTGAGCAAAGCATTCCTAAGGATTATTATCGTTTTCCCATGATTGACTAGCTATTCGATGCTACTATCGGTCATGAATTGCTCATCTTTATAGAAAGTTACGTAGGGTACAATAAGATCAAGATGAAGTCGAAGGATCAGGAGAAAACCTCATTCTTACTGTTACCATGTTATTCCCTATAAGCTCAAAACCGTTAGAGCAATATATTAAAGGTTGGTAAATAAGGTTTTTGAGGATCAAATTAGCAAAAAAATGGAGGTCTACATCGATGACATGCTAACCAAGAGCAAGAAAGCAGTTGAGCACATAAAAGACTTAGGGAAAAATTATCAGTATAAAAAGAGCCACGTGAAACTCAACCCCATGAAATGTGTCTTCAGGATCAATGACGGGAAATTCCTGAGTTTCATAGTCAACTAGAGAAGCATCGAGGCCAAAACGGACAAAATCCAAACGCTGATCAATATGCAACCCTCAACAAGTAAGAAAGATATTCAAAGGTTGATTGGACATGCGAAAATTGAAAATATTTAAGTCAAGAGCTACTGTCCGATGTCTTATATTCTTTAAGGTGCTACCGAAGACCTTTGAGTGGAAAAACGAGTGTGAGGCAACTTTCCTAGAATTAAAGAGATATATAGGATTTGTGCCACTACTATCAAGGCCAGTCCTAAGCTAGAAGCTCTATTTCTGCTTATTCTTATCAGAGTTGGCTATCAGTTCGACATTAGTCTAATAAGAAGCTTGGGTGTAGAGATATGTTTATTAAATTTACAAGGTGTATTGTGGAGAATAAATTTGATACTATCTCTTTAACTGAAGCCTCCCAAAGAATGGAGTCGTACTTCCAATCGCCTACTATTGTCGATCGTGCAGACCTTCTTTTACACCAATTTATTTATAAGCCTTAGAAATTAGGAAGACTAATGTCTTGGGGAGTAAAACTGGGAAAGTATGACATTCAATATGAACCCAGGATAACAATTAAGGACCAAGAAATGATCAATTTTAAAGAAGATTTTACTTATGAAGAAAATACTACCGAACATACATCTATAGTAGAAAACTAAGAAACAAGATTCGTAGAGCAGACTTCTGCAGAAGATAGATCAACCACAATACCAACCAAATAGACTTATCTATAGGACGTCTCAATTATTCAGCCAATCTAGTAGACTTCTATGAAAGATAGCTCATTGGAAAGTCCAGTCGACCATATTATAGACATACCAAAGTCATTGGCTTGGTAAGAAGAAAGCGCTTTCAACATCGAGGAAATAAAAAATTATTCAAGAATGGATGCTTGGTTGAAAGAAGTTTTGACAACTATTCATGGGTGGATCATCATGTGGCAACGATAGTGGGCAAGCTTGATAATCCTAACACCTGATGGGGTTGATGTGGAGAATGCCCTCAGGTTCCATTTTAAGGCCTCCAATGATGAGGTAGAATATGAATACCTCATAGTTGGTTTGGGACTATCATCATCACTGGGATCCTCCGAGCAGCTATCGACACACAATTATTCCCAGCTCACAATAAATTAAATCCTCAATGTTTATGAGGAAAGATAATAATCCATGACAAAGTACTTAGATAAGGAGAAAACATTATTATCCAAATTCTCATCCATACAAATAGTCATAATTCCAAGAGCTAGAAATGCCCGAGTAGACACACTTTCGATTTTGTCATCTCCACTAGAATGGAGCTGAGAAGAAAAGTGCCTGGGGAAATCCTGAGGCATCATAGTACCGAAGAAGAGAATGTTAGTGTGATGGATTTAAAAACTAGACCATACTATATGGATCCCAAACAAGCATATTGATCCCACACAAGCATATTGTGACACCCCGCTTATTAAAATAAGGGGTGGCCAGCCCTCTGCTAAAAAAAACAGGAACTTAAAATGGCTCATTCTCATCATCACTGTCGCGCAGACCAAAAATAGAACTAACCACCCATAAAATATTATAGGAGATGCCAAAAGTTCCCACTTATATAACACATTTAAATCCATTAATGGAAATTACAAAAATGAACATATATACATGGACAATAACTGCACAACAAAAATAACCGAATAAGCTGTCGGTTAACAGACCCATACAATATATCAAATGTTTGCAATATAAAATATACACATCAGTACAACACTTAGGCAACACACGCCCAATTAACACTACTGGTCCTTAACTAAATTAACAAAAATGAGATGCGACTATATCAAAAATCCTGTAACATTATACATATGGTACAGCTCCATAGACTCAGGAATGGAAGCTCATCCTTAGCGTCCTTGTGGTGGGACACCTAAAAGATATAACAAAGAAAAATAAAAAGAAAAGATATATACGGGCCAGTGCGTAGTTTATAAAAATATTTTAGCAAGTGAATTAAAATGCATAATAATTATGAATGCAAGATTCCAGAACTAACTTGGTGCCGCCCTCACTTGAGACTCATTCTCACCCTACATCTACAACGCGAACCTAACGTATGCCTTTTAAACCTTAGTTAAGCTACTAGACTAATCTTATGGATAACCCAACCTCATGCTTACGCGTTAACCCACACTTGCGTATCTAATCATACCAACGTAACTGCTTTTAATATCATTCTCAATGATCATATATCAATTTATTACTAATAACTTTCACGAGTTATAAGCATATTGATTCACACATTAATCATTAAAGCCTGTATAATATAACTCTCACTATTATACATGATTTATCATCTCATACCAAGTGCAGATACACATCACTCATTATGTATACTAACCATCCCTCAGAGCACCAGCTCACGATGCATGTGTCTAACTGCTACCATTTTCGAGGGGATACGCATGCCAACCTGGGTACCAACCTTCGGACTCTCACACTGACTTGGTAAAATAAAGCACAAACGTATGGGAAGTGGCCATAGTTCCTCACCTGAAAATGAGACGAATCATACCCAAGACATCTGACCCAGATAAAAGCCACACTCACAAAATAGTGGACGCTATGACTTGGGGATTATACTCACCCTGCATTCACTAGCCAAGAGATTCATTCACATCTCACAACTTCCCATGATAGAACTTTAGGGGTATGTTCCACATAATATATATCATACACACAAGATATATATATAACATACTTATACATACCATCTCATATCCGTATGTATATATCAATAAACCCGGCTACCCGTGTATATAACTCATTACACTAGCCGATACATCCTCACATATATTCCCAATTCACTTTATTACTCAATCATTCACTTAAGTTTTAATAATCAACCACATATTTGATTAATGCACAAGTTTGATATCACTCAAGACACACGACTTCTCTCAACTAGCCCATATCCGAACTCTTAAATGAATTCCTCCTCCCAGGAAAATTTGTGAAAGAACCGGAGTATTACACTCCCTAATATACTTCCATAATCGTCCCGATGTCTCCCTACATTGTATAATATCATTATCCCACTTTTGACATTACAAACATTAATATCACTTCATATTAGAGGGTTCTCAATCACTCAACCCAATTGGAAAGGAGTTACAAAAAAGTTAGAAGTTTGTGACACGGGAACCAAACCAATGGCTTCAAAAATGAACCGGTTTGCTGCACTGAATGAGGCAAACCAAACCGATGACTCTAAAAAATAAACCGATCCTTTGCTTAGAAAACGAATTGATCCCGGGACCACTAACCAAACCGGTCCGATCTGTACCGATTTTGTTCCTTACGAGATTTACCTCAAACCTCTAAAACCCATTTCTAACCTAACTCCACCAATGTTTCTACAATACAAATCAAATATATAACATCAACTTCAAGGATTTAACAACAAAAATAAATATTTAATCATCAATTTTAAGGGTTTATCAACAAAATAAAGATTTAACACTTAATACCCCAAATCACAACAACCCACCAATTAATTATACAATAATTCACACACAAGAATTATTTAGCAAGTTTAATCACTTTCCTTGAAGTTTTAGACTCCGAATCCTCTTCATAGTAGCCGATATAGTCGAAAAATCCAAAGATTACTCTTCTCTCTCTTTCTTCTTTCTTTGGTTTATCTCAAGTGAGTTTTCTCACAAATGAGATTGGATATTCTCTCTTTTACCTAATAACTCATATATCTTTTTTATCACATGATAATACACACATAAAATGACTCGTATACCCCTAACCGAGTCCAACTAGCTAAAAACACCTCGGAACCCTAATACAACCCCCGAACACTCATTTTGACTATCTCGACCCATCTCGGGTCAACCGTGCACTCCAAATTGACATCCGAGATTCTGATAGTAAAATTCCTATCCCAACCTCATATAACTCACACATTTATAATTCAATTTAGAAATAATAAATTCCCGTCGCTTTACCATATTATTCTATTTACTTTATCACACTAGTAGTTATACCATTTACATAAATATTAACTCTTCTACACAAATTAATATTTATCTTAAAGTCCCATTTTAATTCTCACTTATTTTAAATTACAACCCACAAGGTAATTTAATACTGAAAATAAATGCTCAAATGTAAGGGATACTCCATACTCCCCCCTTTACGGAGGAATTTCGTCCTCAAAATTGAAGCGTACCTAGTAAAAAGAGGTAAGGATACTTGTCTCGCATATTGTCCTCTCATTACCATGTCGAATCATCGGCGTTGTGGTGTTCCCATTGACCTCGAACCAAAGGCACAACCTTTGACCGTAGCTTATGCTCACTATGGTCTAAAATGGCAACTGGTTGCTCCTCATATGAGATATCGGGTTGCAAATAATTTTCTTCCAACGGAATATACCAATAATCCCTCTCACTTCTTTGATACTTCTTCAACGATGAGACGTGAAACACATCATGAATTTTCTTCAAATGTTCCGGCAAAGTGAGCCTATATGCCACATGACCTATCCTCTCAATAATTGGAAAAGCCCCAAAATACCTTGGCACAAGTTTGCCTTTCTTCCCAAATCTCATCATACCCTTTATATGGGATACTCTTAACAACACTTGGTCTCCCACTTCCAGTTCAACATGCCCACGATCCGAATTGGCATAGCTTTTCTATTGACCTTGCATAACTCATATGCGATTCCGAGAAAGCTCAATTTGAGTATAAGTATATTGGATTATCTCAGGTCCAAGAAGTTTATTATCCCCACTTCCAACCGATAAGCGGGTGAATGGCATGGTCCATAAGGTGCCATACATATAGTGAACGGATAATAATTATTATATGTGAATTCTACCAACGAAAGGTATTGCTCCCAACCTCCCCTAAAATCAAATATACACATTCTGAGCATATTTTCCAACATGTGATTTACTCGCTCAGTATGCCCATCAGTCTGCGGGTTATATGTCCTACTCAATCATAATTCAGTTCCCATTGCCTCCTGGAAACTCTACCAAGCATGGGACACAAAAATCTTATCTCGGTCGGACATAATATTAATCAGTACCCCGTGTAACCTCATAATCTCGGTTATAAAAAGTTGGGCATATTGTGACGTCGTGAAATCTGTCTGCACTGGTATAAAGTGTGCTGCCTTGGTTAAACAATCCATGATAAGCCAAGAATCATGACCTCGCTGTGATATCTGTAATCATGTGATAAAATCCATTGGTATACTTTTCCATTTCCATACCGAAATTTCTAATGGACGCAACATTCTGGTAGGCCGTTGGTAATCTACCTTCACTAACTGACAAGTGGCACATTTGGAGACAAACTCAGCTATGTCCCTTTTCATGCTAGCCCACCAGTATTGTTGGTGCATATCCTGGTACATCTTGTCTCCACTATGATATACTGTGAATTTTGACCCATGAGATTCTGACATGATAGCATGTCTCAATCCCCATCATTCGGGACTATTGCCTCCCGTTGAAATGTAATCCACCCTCAGAACTAATACAGTAGGATTCCTCTCCCTCAGTTAATAATTATTGCACCATGGCCTTATTATCTTTATCCACATCTTGCATTTTTACCTCCCGTATCACAATCTCGGGTGTGATAGTCAACACTGCCATACATGCCCTAGCAACTTCATCATCGTGGCAAAATTCATTTCACCTGGCTTTCCACACTTTCGCTAACTTTCGGGTGGGTCTCTGACTCAATGCATTGGCTACCATGTTAGCCTTCCCTGGGTGATATTAGATATCAAACTGATAATATTTCACGAATTCTAACCACATACGCTTCCTTATATTGAGATCCTTCTGAGTGAACAAGTAATTTAGTGATTTGTGATCCGTGAAAAGGCTAAACTTCTCCCCAAGGAGCTCATGCCTCCATATTCTAAAGGCAAAGACTACCGTAGCTAGCTCCAAATCATATGTGGGATAATTTCTCTCATGAGGCTTGAGCTTGACATAAGCGATATACATGTCCTCCTATTGTAGCACACCCCTAGTCATTGTAGGGATGTATCAGTAAATACTAAGTACTCCACTCCAGCTTTAGGCAATGCGAGTACGGGTGATGAAGTCAACTTGTCCTTTAGCTCATCAAATGCTAACTGATAGTAATCATCCCACACACACGGCACTCCCTTACGGGTTAAATTTGCCAAAGGGCCTGCAATCTTCGAAAACCCTTAACAAAATGACTATAATACCCCGTTAATCCCAAGAAACCGTGAATCTTCATTGGTGTCGTGGGCTGACCCCACTCCTTCACCACTGAAACTTTGCTCGAGTCCACTGAAATGCCCTTCTCTGACACCATATGACCCAAAAACTACACTTCAAGCAAGCAAAACCCATATTTCTCGAACTTAGCGTATAATTGATGATTCTGTAGTGTTTCCAAAACTAAATGCAAATGCTCAGAGTGTTTGCTCTCCGTCCGAGAATAGACCAGAATGTCATCACTGAACACAATCACAAACTGGTCCAAGTCCCGAAATATCCTATTCATTAGATCCATAAACACTACAGCAGTGTTGGTTAACCCAAACGGCATAACTAAAAACTCATAAGATACATAATGGGTCAAAAATGTAGTTTTAACGACATCCTGCTCTCTTATACGTAGCTGGTGATACCCTGATCTCAAGTCTATTTTAGAGAAGTACGATGCCCCTCTCAATTGATCAAATAGATTGTCGATATGAGATAACGGGTATTTATTTCAAATCGTCACCTTATTCAGATCTCGGTAATCCACACACAACTGAAGAGACTCGGCACTCTTCTTCACAAATAATATGGGGGCACCCCACGGTGATGTACTTTGCCGAATAAAACCCTCCCCCAGAATTTGATGAATTTGGTCTCGTAACTCCCACATCTCTAAATGAGCCATACGGTATTGGATCTCGGGCAATTGACCTATTCCCAGGCGCTAAATCAATAACGAAATCGATCTCTCGACTCGATGGTAAGCATGGTATTTCCTGAAAAACATTAGCAAACTCCCTGCCAAATTAAATTGAATCTATGGAAACAACTACTTCCTGAGAGGTCTCCTCCTCGATATAATACAAATGAGTACTCGAACCTCCCTCTGGAAGAGGTATGGCAACTAAAAAAATTTCCTAGCCTGGAATGATAAATACAGTGGACCTCCCAAAAGAATCCACCATCATCCGATATTGTGCCAACCAGTCCATACCCAAAATAACATCGTACCCAATCATATCTAACACAAGTAAGTCGGTTGTTAAACTCAATCTTCCAAAATATATATCCACCCCTCTACAAATGGAGTGGATAAGCGCCCCACTACCTAGGGGAGAATCTACACACATTAAAAGAGTATCGGTTGACTCTAACAATCTATCCGCACGCGCAAAATGAATGGCTATGAATGAATGTGATGCCCTCGTATCAAATAACACCCTACATATATGCCCATGGATAGGGAACATACCATCAACTACTGGTAGAGGTTGCTGCACCTGCGGTAACATCGCATTTTGGACATTATAAACTCGCGCAAACTGGATATATCCCTGCTGGGGTGGGATAACTAGAATGGGTGCTAGAGGTAGTAAAGGTGCTAAAGGCGCTTATTGTACCTGCTGCACTTCTGGTATATGTATCCTATACTGTTGTGGTCACTTTGACTTCCTATGACCCACCTCCCCACACCGAAAGCAACTACCAACAAAATTCTCCATCCTCTAGCCCTATTAGCCTACTCGAAAATACCCTTTCCGCTGGCCGCAAAAACCTCTACTATGTTGACCTCCCCTATTGTACCCTTGGCTTAAATGCCCTGGGGAACATTCTACTACTGCTGGGAGCCCTGATGGACCTGCCTGAAGCCACTGCCATAAGATTTAATACCTCCAGAATGATGTCTCTTAGCCAAATCCCCCAAATGGAGTTCCCTCTCTTTCTGACAGTTACCCTACCGCTGAGACTGTTGTGCCCCACCGACTCCATTTCATCCTAACTTACTCGACTGAATAGGATCCCCAAGTTTCTTATTCCCTTTCTGGTGAAGACGGTGATCCTGACAGTTCAATAATACATCACTCATTACATCTGTAAATGTCAGCAACACTGGATTCCCTAACAAATATTGTCAAATCCTCCAATTTAAACCACCAAAAAACTTCGATATTCTCTTCTCCTCAGTATTTACCACGTCGGGCACTAAATTTTCTAGCCGGGTAAATTCTTCTTCATATTCAGCCAGCGATCGATCCCCTTGAGTTACATATAATAGGTTCCTTCTCATTTCCATCTGAATCGCAGGAGGAAAATATTTATGATCAAATCGAACCCAAAACTTCGTTATGGTCATTGCGTCCCTCTGATCCGAAGTAGTAATCGACTCCCACCACCGGAGAGTTGTACCTACTAACTTGAAGGTGGCACGTATTTGCTTTTGAACATACCTACATTCGACCATATGGAGGTGACATTAGATATCCATTTTCCACTAACTCGTCACTATCACATCAGCTCCATCCTAAAATTTTAGAGGATGCCCTTTTTGGAAGGCTTCGCGAACTCTCTCCTACACAAATGGACCCATGTGGGTTTGAACAACCAGTGCTTCCAGCTGCTGCTGAGCCTGAGGAAATTGTTGAGACATAACATTCATGGCTATATTGACTGCTTGAGTCACTAAATTGGCTACCTCTACTGCAGTCATAGTTCCCTGCGGTAATTGGTGCTCCATATCCTCTTCCCCTCTATTTGCCCTAGCCGAGCAACCCCTTTTTAGCGGCATTTGAAACAATAGCAGACTGTATCAAACTATCGTTAATGAAATTTCTCATAGAAGAAGATCATAAATGCACAATGAACACGACAGTCCAAGTAATAGGGCTCTATATAAAAAACGCTACGATACAACATAGAAAGTCCATACAAATCCTAAAGACACTAGAACCTGATGCTCTGATACCATCTATGACACCTCGCTTATTAAAATAAAGGGTGGCCACCCCTCTACTAAAATAAAACAGTAATTTCAAATGATTCATTCCCAGCATCACTGCCGCACAGGCCAAAAATATAACTAACCACCCATAAAATAATATAGCGGATGCCAAAAGTTCCCAGTTATATAACACATTTAAATTCATTAATGTCAATTACAAATATGAACATATATACATGGACAATAACTGCATAGTAAAAATAACCAAATAAACTGTCGGTTAACAGACCCATACAATATATCAAATGTTTGCAATATAAAATATATACATTAGTACAACACTTGGGCAATATACCCCCGATTAACATTGTTGGTCCCTAACTAGATTAATAAAAATGAGATGCGACTATATCAAAAATCCAATAACATTCCACATATGCTGCAGTTCCATACACTCTAGAATGGCAACTCATCCTTGGCATCCTTGTGGTGGGACACCTAAAAGATATAACAAAGAAAAAGAAAAGATATATACAGGCCAGCGCCTGGTTTATTAAAAAAAATTAGCAAGTTAAATGAAATGCATAATAATTATGAATACGAGATTCCATAATTAAGTTGGTGTCGCCTTCACTTGAGACTCATTCTCACCCCACATCTACAGCGCGCACCTAACGAATGCATTTTAAATCTTAGTTAAGCTACCGAACTCATCTTATGGATAACCCAACCTCATGCTTACGCGTTAACCCACACTCACATATCTAATCATACTAATGTAATCGCTTTTAATATCATTCTCAATGATGATATATCAATTTATTACTAATAACTTTCACTAGTTATAACCCTATTGATTCACACATTAATCATTAAAGCCTATATAATATTACTCTCATTATTATACATGATTTATCATCTCATATCAAGTACACATACACATCACTCATTACTTATACTAACCATACCTCAGAGCACTAGCTCACTGGATGTAGTCTCTAAGTGCTACCATCTTCTAGGGGATACGCACACCAACCTGGGTACCAACCGTCAAACTATCAGACCGACTTGGTAAAACAAAGAACAAACGTATGGGAAGGGGCCATAGTTCTTTACCTAAAAGTGAGATGAATCATATCCAATACATCTCACCCATGATAAAAGCCACACTCCATAAATACTGGACGCTATGACCTGGGTATTATACTCTCCCTGCATTCACTAGCCAGGGGATTCATCCACATCGTGCAACTTCCCATGATAGCACTAGAGTGGTATGTTCCACATAATATATATCATACAAATAAGATATATATATATATATATATATATACACATCATACTTATACATACCATCTCATATCCGTATGTATATATCAATAAACCTGACTACCCGTGTATATCACTCATTACATTAGCCAATACATCCTCACATATATTCCCAAAATGATTTATTACTCAATCACTCACTTAAGTTTTAATAATCAATCACACATTTGATTAATCCACATGTTTGATATCACTCAGGACACATGACTTCTCTCAACTAGCCCGTATCCAATCTCTTAAATGAATTCCTCCTCCCAGGAAAATTTCTGAAAGAACTGGAGTATTACTCTCCCTAATATACTTCCATAATCGTCCTGATGTCTCCCTACATCGTATAATATCATTATCCCACTTTTGATATTACAAACATTAGTATCACTTCATATTAGAGGGTTCTCAGTCACTAAACCCAATTGGAAAGGAGTTAAAGAAAAGTTAGAAATCTGTGACATGCGAACCGAACCGATGGCTTTAAAATTGAACCGGTCTGCTGAACTGAATGAGGTTAATCGAACCGATGATTCTAAAAAATGAACCGGTTCGCTGCTTCAAAAATGAACCGATCCGAGGACCACTAACCGAACTGGTTCGGTCTGTACAAATTTTGTTCCTTACGAAATTTAACCCAAACCTCTCAAACCCATTTCTAACCTAATTCCACCAATGTTTCTACCATCGAAATATATATATAACATCAACTTCAAGAATTTAACAAACAAAATCAAGATTTAACAATATATAATCATCAATTTCAAGGGTTTATCTACAAAATCAATATTTAACCCTTAATACCCCAAAACACAACAACCCACCAATTAATTATACAATAATTCACACACAAGAATTATTTAGCAACTTTAATCACTGTCCCTGAAGTTATTGACTCTGAATCCTCTTCGTAGTAGCGGATATGGCAGGAAAATCCCAAGATTCTTCTTCTCTCTCTCTTCTTCTTTGGTTTCCTTCAAGTGAGTTTTCTCACAAATCAGATTGGATACTCTCTCTCTTACCTAATGACCCATATATCATTTTAACCCATCTTAAAATGATAATGAACCATATATCTTTTTAACTCGTATACCCCTAACCGAGTCCAACTAGACAAAAAGACCTCGAAACCAAAATACAACCCCCGAGCACTCATTTTAACTATCTCGACCCATCCCGAATCAATCGTGCACAAATTGACATCCGAGATTATGATTGGAAAACGTCATTTCCCAACCTCATATAACTCACACATATATAACCCGATTGAAAAATAATCAATTATCGCCGCTTCTACTCACATACAATGAAATAGCATACTAGATGAATCTGTTTAATTTATCACACTCATAAATATACCATTTACATAAAGATTAACTCTTCTACACAAATTAATATTTATCTTAAATTCCCATTTTAATTCTCACTTATTTTAAATTACAACCCATGAGGTAATATAATACTAAAAATAAATGCTCAAAAGTAAAGGATATTACACATATTTTGAGACTGATGAAGTTCTAGTATATCAAAGGAGGAAAGGAGACTCTGGTATAAAGCAACGAGGTATATACTAGAAGGGTGAATCCTATTCCAAAGAGGATTTATTATATCATTACTTAAATGTGTCTACCGAGCTAATGTTAACGAGTTAATAAATGAGGTGCGTGAGGGTTCGTGTGTCCCATTTAATGGGAAGATCATTGGTGAAGTGAATGGGCACTCAAGCCTACTACTGAATCACTATAAAAGAAAACTGTGAAAACCATGTAAGAAGATGTGATAGGTGAATTATGTTTGTCGTGATTCATAAGAGTACAGGAACATCATTGACGCCAATCACATCCCCTTAGCCTTTTTCCATGTGGGGAATATACTTAGTGGGACCGCATCTAATGATGAGGGGATAATTTAATTACCTTGTCATAGTAGTAGATTATTTTACCAAATGGGTGGAGACTAGGCCCCTAGTGGAGGTGCTATACGGAAAAGTATTTATTTCATTTAAAAGAATATTATTTTCAATACAAAATGCCTTAATCCTTTATCACTATTCATTGTACCCAGTTCAACAACCAAGAGATTAAAGATTGTTCTATATAGTCCATGATCCAAAAGTTACACTTATCACCAGGCTACCCACAGTGTAACGGACAAACATAGGAGACAAATGAAGCTTTGCTAGACAGAATGAAGAAAAGGCTAGTCGATGCCAAGGGGAATTAGATCAACGAGATACAATGTGGTATTCGGGTGTATATGACGATTATGATAACGTCAATGGGCGAGAGCTTATTTATGTTGACATTTAGAACTGAAGTGGAAGTGCCAACGAAGATCGTCTTAAGAAACCATCGGCTACTTCATTTTAGCTCACCGAGGATTGAGTTTATGAGAAGACTCGAACTGAACTTAGTAGAAGAGGCCAAAGAACATGTAACACTTTGGATAGAACCGTACTAGCAACAAACTGCTTAGTTTTACAACAAAAAAGTAAAACCATGCTAAAGTAAAGAGATTACATTCTCAAAAAGGATATGTAAAAATAGAACAAGTTAGAACCAAATTAGCATGGTCTATACACAATATTCGTTATTGTGCAACCTAGAACTTATCGGATCAAAAATTCGGAGCGTGAACAATTCAAGAATTCGTGGAAGTCGAGAAAAAATGAGATAAAATATATAAAGTCTTTTCATTAGTTTTTTAATTCAACTTTGTGATGAATGAGAATCAGAATTTGCTCCTCCACATGTGCTGTCATTTTAAGATTTTTTTACATTATTCAATGTATGTTTCATCAGTGTGATAGATGTGCAAGAAGCGTAGGACAAAATCATCTCAGAACTAAGTATATCCAAATGCACGATCAAAATCAACATTTATGTATGACCTCATCTTTACAGGTCATGATTAAGAAGTCCTGGCCAAATCTGGGAAATCCATTGCAGCCTTATGGATGACAAAATTCAAACGTAACTGACTAATGCAAGGATAAATCCCTGTACATTCGGTCTACTGTGGTGATTTATTCTAACAAATGGTCAGGATGGAAAGATCTTTTCACATGACCAATAAGATGTCATAATAATTAGTAGATCCTATGTTAGGACAATTCAGTTTTGTCCAAAACCAATAGCTACTAAGGAAAATCAGATCTATAAGATCCAACCACATGATTATAAAACTAAACTATTAGCAAGCATATCTCAAAACCAAACAACAAGTAAATTAACACGACGAGTAGACAAGATCCTACCATAAGTCCATAAGACTAGAACTAACTAGGAGGTCAACGAAGCCGGACCACATTTACTTGTCAAATTTTTTTCGTACAAACACTAACTACAAGTGGTGGATAAAAACCTAGCCGAGCAAAATAATTGGCAGGAAATGAAATTCAAAACACATGCATAAATGAAGACGAGAAATTAAATAACATTTTCTCTCAAAGTTAATCAAGCAAAAATGAAAATGTTTATTATAAAATACTGAATTTAATGTTTACAAAAGCTTCATAAAAAATTAATGACTCGGAGGGCTTAAGACAAAGGAGCGTTTCCACATTTTGGATCGACTAAATGAGCAACAACGACGGGCAAGTCAACCATGATAGTATCCAAATCATCAGGAAGGGGATTCTCGTTAGGAAGAGTACTGTCAGCCTCATCGACGTGATGATCCTTAGCACTAGATTCATCAACATCCATCAGCTACTCAATGAATAAAGTTGTGTCCTCTTCATCATCATCCTCCCACTTACTGACCACATCTGTTATATATAGGCAATGTTTCATGTACATTTTCTTTAGATCCTCATACCTATCAAAGAAAAAGAACATTCTTTAACATTATAGTCAGTAGACGACTTAAATTTCTTCACTCTAGTCTCCTTAGCCTTGACCAGGGCTTGTTCAACTTTTACAAGCTTCCAGTTGGTCGTATTAATATCTTCTTTGGACACCATGAGATCATCATTTGACTTTCTCAGGGCCTCTTAAATTCCTTTGAATTTGATAACATCAGTGGTAGCCTGGTCCTTCATCTTGCGAACATCCTCTTCTGCTTGACTGAGAGATATTGTCTCGGTTGCCAGCTCGTTGTTCTTATTTCTAAGATAAGTACAAGAATTTTTGAGCTCTTTAATAGTGTGCTGAAGGTATTCCTTAAGTGTAATATTCTCCTTGGTAAGAAAAGATGTTTCTCCTTTGCTCCTCATAGGAAACATGATTGTTCATGGCCTCCTCCTTCAAGATAATGGAAGCCATCGAACTTTGGAAACAAAAAATATATAGGGTCAGAAGACAACAAAGTTTAGAATATTCAAAATGAGCACAATTTCATCAGACTTACCACATTTAGACGATGTTGTGCAAACTTCCACAAGGTATTAGGGTCATAACCCCTCAAGAAATGAAAGTCCTTATTGTGCTTGTAATATCTATATAGACCACCGATGTTGTTCGCGTGTTGGTAGATGGAATCAGTATAGTTCCTTAAATCTCAGGTTATTATGATGTGGTCGAGGTCAAACTTAATTTCCTTAAACTCTCCATAATGGGAGGTTGGTCCCTGACCACGGGTGAGCCAACGAGATGGTTGACCTTTAGTTTGGATCCTCTCAGTAGCAATCCTAATTGTCCTAGACTAAACCACTCATGGGACCTTGCAATTACCCTGGATTCTAGCTTTTTAAGGGGCCTCTTATCCCCCACAACATCAATATAAAAGGATATGGGGGATTTCCCATTTAACTTAACTCGAGTAACAGCTTCAACTTTAGCTTCCCTTCGAGCATTTATCTCGAATTCCTTTGTATCTTTAACGCCATACATATTTTGGGCATAAACCTTCATTTTGGATTTGGCCTCAGCTTCAGCCTTTTTTTCTTAGTTGACCACTACTTTTTTGCAACGGGTCAAATGTATGACAGTGCGATGGAGATCTTGAAGAGCCATACCATATGTAGACTCAGTAATAAAGTCTAAATTAATAGGAGTGGATGATTCACAAATAGTCAAGAAGTTAGTCATATCATAAGGCACATCCAAGAGACAAATACAAATTTTAAAATGTCGTTACATGCTTTAACTTTTGCCTAAGAACCTTGGTCGTACTCAGTGTACTAATTAGTTTCAACTGGTCCCTCCGCCATAAGTAGAACCAACATCTCTATAGTGGGAATACCACAAGGGGAGTGTGATACCCACCATGAATGAATTTGGACACTAAGAAAAGGTCTTCAAACTTTGTAGGGTTGGGAAGTCTTTACCAAATCCAACAACACGGTAGGAAGCTTGGGAGCTCTCTTCACTGAAAAGTTAAATAAAAATGTCTATACAACGCAAATCAAAGGGGAAACTTGAAAGAAAATAAAATCAATGGTTTACCAATTCTATTTGCCCAACCCATTCATAATGAACCTTGCACGACCTATCTTTCTCGTAGACTCGGAATTCCTAGTCACCCTTCATGAACACGGACTGGCTCTTCCAGCTATGGTTACTAGTCTGGAAGACCTTGACCATCCTCAAGTGGGTTTTCTAAGGGAATATAATAATACCCCAGGACCTTAGATTTGTCCTTCAGGCCATGGGTATGCTTAAATATATCCCCTGTGAGGTCAAAGTTGATTCTCTTTTTCAGAACATTATTCCCCAATAATCATTCTATAATAATTGGGAGTAAGTTGGGTGGAAGTAATGTAATATACCTTTAAAATGGATTAAAATAATAGGGTGTAGGGGCAAAAGAAGCCCCACTAGGAGTGCCAACCGGGGTAGGAAAACTCGTTCGAGTACAGAGGTGTCATAAACCCTCTCATTGTAGTCTGATAGCCTAGGAAAAATGCTAATTGAATGTTGTTTTTCTCCCTCAAAGTATCAAACTCATCCTCTAGCACATCACATGCCTACCATTTAGAACAGGTGTTAGAGGGGTTTCACGAATCAGTGGAAATCCTAGAGGTAATCTCCTCACCATATGGCACCTAACCAGGAAAAGATGAAGGCACATGTCTCTCAGACATAGCTCTCTTGGACGGTGTTTCCAAGTTAACAACAAATATATCCGACACAGTGTTCTAAAAAATTTTATCACTAGGTATGTGTTCATCTTGGTCAACCACTTCAGGCTCTATAAATTCAGGACCGCCAAACTCCACATCGATAGGCAGAGGTGCATAACCACCAAAGTAAGCTATAGTAGGAGTATATTTGGGATGACCAAGCTCGTCTTCAGGTCGTATAACCTGGAGGTGTTCAGGGAACCTCCTGGAGAAAACTCCTGGACATGAAAATTTTAACTCAATTATATATTCTAGCTAGCTATGGACGTAAGGTTAGTAGCTCGTTAAGGAAAAATAAAATTTTTGGTATTCCAAGAATTGGGGGGTATTCAATTTTAGAAACCAAAAGTTTGGGAAAAACTAAGCCCAATAAATCCTAAGAAGCCCTAAAATGATGAAAACCTAGGCCAACGAGCTCAATAGATACCTGAGACGAATTAACTCCAAATCAGCCAGCCACAACAACCTACAATTAAAAATCACACCCCGGATGGAATAAATGGGAGAAAAACTTGAATTAGAGCCCTAGGAAATAAGTGTCGCGCATTACCTTAAAAGAGTTGAAGACGGGGAAAAATAAACAATCTCTATCTAGAAATAGAGTAAAGCTAAATAAGCTCGTCGTAAAAGGATTTCCCAGAAAGAAAACATGTGGAGTTTATAGGGCTGGAAAAATGTTCACAGGAGAAAGAAAGGTGTTTGGAAGAGAGAGTTTTTTTTTCTCTATATATAAAGCCAAAGTAGGTGCGAAATATTGCATAAAGTTGACATGCTTTAATTTTGGAGGTTTTATACTCTTTTGGTGGCAAGTATTGCTCTCACGTATTACATACAACATCACACCTTAAAAAGTGGAAATGTTCAATTAGACTTACACATGAACTGCTCCAGGACACATAACGATTATGCCAAATGCCAAATGCCAAATCCCAGCACTTGACACGTGGAAAGTTTAATCCCAAATGAAAATTTCATAAGTCTTTCTCTCGCCGTGCTTTGTGAAGAATTCAAGGCAAACAAAATTATCAAGGCTAACAACTCTCACCCGTTAACACTTCATCCTTTCAATATGGCCTGAACACACTTCAGAGAAGATTCCACGATGACCAGAATCAGTAAGCCGACAACATTATTTTGTTAACAACTCATTTATTCAAATTACCTAGTAATGGCTTAGAAGGTCCAATACTCCAAAGAACCTGCTACAAGTTCCAATAACGAGTAAAGTCTTAGGGGCTTTTGTTATACCATAAATATGGAACACCTTATGTACCTCTCAGAAGATGATATGTGTACTCATCTATTGCAGCGATGAAGTTGGCTCAACAATGAATATGATTGGATAGACAATCCTAGTATTCCATCTTACTACTGTCAATTCACTATTAGGTAACTCGATTAGTTAACCCCATCAAGGTAAGAATGTACCACATTATGGAGTGATGTCGGCAATAGTCACATCAAGCACGCATGTAGGAGATATGCAAATATTCTTCCTTTATGTACGTGTAAAAAACTCATGATTATCCTTCCCACTTGTACATAAAAATGTGTAACTACCTAATCTGTAAAGGCATGCCACCTATCCCACTAGACTCTCTTTCCTTTAACATCATATAAATATCACACAATCCCTCATTTTAAAGGATCGAGATATACTTTTTCCTAATATTATGCTGCCCATTTCTAGGGTAAGCACAAGATCTTGTATCTATGGTACATCCATGGCTTTTGCCCGTTGAAATCAGTACCATTATTACTAAACCTGTGGATGTAGCCACCCCTTTGGGCCAAACCACATAAACTCTGGTTTCCATCTCTTTCTCTCATCTCTGTCCATTGTTTACTCTATAAATAAGGATTTTTGTGATTATTATCTCTTTATCTGTTATAGTTTATTATTTGTATATTTTTGCTAAGGCACAAATTCATATAGTAGTTTTAGACAATAACAGTGGTAAATATAATGATAATAGATTGTGTGGACTTAGTGGATAGAGATACAATGTTAGAGAAGTCAATGAAATAAATGAAAGTATAGCAGTCAAAGTAATTTAGGCATAATGTACACGATCACATGGATGGGAGACAAGAACCTAAAGTCAGAATGTATCATGAGGAGAATCCAAGAGGCACGGATTTAGAAACACAAGAGGTTTCGTGGAAGATTTCAAACTCGAGGTGGAAGTAATGGTGTGAGTCAATACGAAGATCAATTTATGTTTGGATTCAGATCAATTTTTCGTTATAGATGTGGTGGGTACGGGCATATATCTCGAGATTTCACATTAACATAGATGACACCTTGATGTCTTTATTATCATAAACCATGACACATTGATAAGGATTATTTTGATATGGAGACTACATTATGAGTTGGCAGTGTGACTTTAGGAGTTAGGAACTCTATTGAGAGTGTAGATAGGGGAGGTAGATGATTTAGATATCAAAGCCAATGTTAAGGAATTTTTTTTACATTGACATAACAAGATGCATGATATACACCTAATGTGGCTACAGATATGATTCCTATATCTGAGAAACATGCTCACATGTTGATAGACTATGGTTCTACTCATTCTTCATGTCTTTATACTACGTATTACATCTTAATAAATAATTATAATTGTTATATTCTAGTTGAGTTATTGTTACTCTAGTAGTGTAAGTGGTTTCAATTAATTCGATGTATAGGTAGTGTGTGGTACAAGTGGGTAAAATGGAGTTTTTGGTTCATGTATCACCTCCTGACATGTGTGACTTTGATATGATAATGGGTACGGATTGGTTAGCCATAAAATAATTGGACAATTACTGAAATATTATTGACTAAGCTTACCATAAAAATAGTATGTTTTATGGAATAATGATTGTGAGAAGCACCATGAGTTAACATCATCTCCAACATGTACAAAAGGTTTAGTTATTATTCATGATTTCTCATATAAAGGACTTGGATTTGTGTTAATTCAGTATCGGAAGGTAATTGCTTACGCTTCTTGATAGTTAAAGGTACATAAATGTAATTACCTTACTGATGTGTCCCAAATGAGCCACCAACCTTGACTGAGGACAAGGCCGACGATGGAAGGGCCTTGGATTAGTGGCCATCAGCCTCGGCTATAGCAGGGTCGGCCAGGGCCGACACCACCAACCTCATCGGGGGTCAGCAGTTCGTCAGTTCATTTCTGAAGGATGACCTTGGTTACAAGGAGCCATTCTTCTACCAAGGTCAACCCCATCAGTGAATCAGCACATGTTTCAGGCCTATTCCAGCTTAACCTCGGCCCAGGCTGACCTTAATACCTTACCTCGGCTTCACAAAAGTCGAGACCATACCGTCTCATCTCGAATTGGATGGTTAGCTAAACCTTACCAACCTCGGACTCTTCTAGGCCGAGGTCATGACCAAGTGAGGAGGCCGAGCTCTTATTGACATGTGTGGTCAAGGACGCGTGGACACAAATCAGTTATAACAAATCATTCCCCCCACGTGAGGGGAATATTTCATCATCATTATCTACATGCAACAGGGATAGATGTCTTCATCATATTGGTTATATCAACACACACATGCTCTTTACATGCATGGGGGGTACACTACACCCCCCAGGCACTATAAATACTTGTCTTCTCCTTCTTGGAGAGGGATCCGAAATTGACAACCCTAGCTGAAACTCTGTTCAAATACACAGTAGAGAGAAAAAGTTTGAGAGATTGTATCCATGGACATTAGAGCCCTCATACAGTGATACATATCATACACTTACACAGTGGATGTAGGCCTAATTGGCTGAACCACTTATATTCCAGTGTGAATCCTCTTCTCCTCACCTCCTTCTATTATATGTACATATACCCTTATACTACCATTGTTAACATTGAATTGAGCTCACAAACACCTTGAAGAGTGGTGTTATTTCCAACATCATCATTTTGGCGCCGTCTGTGGGAACTTTGAAGCTATCACTTCCTCCTCCTCACCTTATCCTCATCGGAAACTCTGGTGGTGAACCACGCACCACCCCTTGCGTGGAGCTGCTTCAGCATTGAAAGAGGTCCTTTAAGGTATTAAGCTTATCTGCTACTCAAGATCTTTAGTGTTAACATATGGCACCAGAGGTACCACCGCCTCTTCTGTTGCCTGATGCGGGAGGACCTAGTTCCAGCCAGGCACCGCCTCAGTTCGAAATGGCGGATGTAGCTACAGCCTTGAGGTCTTTAGCTGCAACGCAATAAGCTATGCAAGAGCAGTTTGCACAGCTCAGCCAAACTATGATGAGGCCACCTGGAGTTTCATCGGAAATGATCACTCCGGCGGCTATCTAGCCTCTATCTAATGCCAGAGGACCACCCCAGGCACCAATGAAGGACCAACCTGCCCCCCAACAGAGGAGGGACATTGCTGACCATAGGCGCTTACGCCTGGGGAGGCAAGAAAACCCTTTCCCGGTGGACAGGTATGATGATCTAGAGGCAGAAGATGTGCCGAAAGAATTTTGGGAGCCGTATAAGGTCTTAAATAATACTGTACGTCCTCTTCATCAGAGCCGAGGTTATGGCGACCGAAGAGGTGAAGAGGCCCAGCAGCGAGGATCAACTTTTTATCAATTGAGTAGAGGGTCAGTCTTTGAGAGGTTGGGCCCAGTAAATGACCTAAGACAGAGGTTATCAAGGTCAAGGAGTGCAGGCGGCTCGCAAAGAGGAGAGGGACAGCGTCGGCCACACCAAGGCCGACCTCATGCTGGAAGAGGTAGAGATCAGGAATAGGTCAACCATCGATGTTGCGCTGCGGCTGGGGAACCCTCAGTCCATCCCTTGGAGGTGGATGGGGACAACCTCGGCCAGGCCGATGGTAGGAGACCATGGAACGACTCTATCCAACGTCTTGAGGAGAAGATAGGAGACCTCATTAACAGTCGAGACCCATTGTAAAGAGGTTTCTCGGAGGGCTCACCCTTTGTGGCAAGGATAGTGAGCTTCCCAACTCCTGCTAAGTTCAATCCACCCGTGTTGTCTCCCAAGTATGACGGTAGCACCAACCCTGTACATCACATTGATAGCAGCAGACATCTACTCTATACCTGATGAGATGAGGTGTAGGGCCTTCTCTAGGACTTTGACAGGAGCAGCACATAGCTGGTTCACTTCTCTTCCGAAGAATTCAATTGAGGACTTCAAGGCTTGGCTGAAAGATTCATTCACAACTTCTATTTTGGGTAAGACCTCAAAAGAAGACCACTCATCTACTGTATGTTAAGCAAGGCAAGAACGAGAGCCTAAGGGACTACATCACCAGGTTCAACAAAGAAAAACTTGAGGTTGAGGATTCCAAAGAGAATATAGCCATGACCGCCCTCATAGGAGGTCTTCAGAAAGGGAAGTTGTTATGGAAACTCGTGGAAGACCCTCCCAAGTCTATGGCAGAGCTACTGGAAACTGCGGGAAAAGTCATGAATACCGAAGAGGTAATGGCCGCCAAGTATGAGGATGAGAACCACGGTAGCAGCGGGAAGTCCCAAAGAAAGAAAGACGGAAAGAAAAGGTCAACTGATGACAAGTTCACTCAATATACTCCTCTAACTGTGAGCTGTGAGCATATCCTCAACGAGATTAAGAATGACAGGACTCTAAGATGTCCGGAGAAACTAAAGGCCCCTCCATATAAGAGGAACAAAAATTTATGGTGTGAGTTCCACCAAGACCATGGCCATGTTACAGACAGATGCTTCGCCTTGAAGGATGAGATTGAAAAGATGTTAAAATCCGAAAAGTTGAGGAAGTATGTTGATGGCAAGGCTCCTAAGGGCGGAAGAGATAACCCTAAGAAGAGGAGAAACGACAGCTGTCGTAACGATGCCCCAGCTAGAAGAGATAATAATTCGGAAGGTGATAATGAAGACGATCCGGACCTTCCGCCAAAAGACGACAACACTCATGTGAAGAGGGTTGGCATGATATCCTTTGGTGTTGACACCATATGAGGAGGGCTTGCGGGCGGTGGCTCTGAAGTGGCTGACAGAAAAGCTCATGTGGCAGAGGCCAAGTCAGTGGCCAAACTTGAAGTTGTAAATCTAATGTCTTCTGATATGGCGCATAAGAGAAAGAAGGTGGACGTGGACACTCTTATAGTTGGGTTCTCCGGACTCGACTTCAAAGGTATCTTAGCCCCACATGATGACCCCTTGGTAATAACAACAAGAGTACATGGATGTGAGGTGCATAGAATCCTCGTAGATGGGGGGAGTTCAGCAGACGTGATGTTTTGGCCCTGCTTTAAGAGCCTAGGTCTTAGCAGAGCTAAGCTAGTACCCTATCATCATCCTTTAATGGGCTTCAGCAGTGAAAAGGTCCACCCATTGGGCATATATGAGATGGACGTACGAATGGGTGATGAGTGGCCTAAGAGGTTGACCCGGAAGATCAACTTTTTGTTATGGATGAAAATGTCTTCTCGGCCTATAACCTCATCATAGGAAGGGTAGCCCTTAAGGAGTTTGAGGTCGTGCCGTCAATGGTCCACCAGATGCTAAAATTCTTGACCCCCTACGGGGTAGGGGAGGTGCAAGGTGACCAGACCATAGCACGAGAATGTTACTTCAACTCGGACGAAGAGAGAGAGGCCCATAAGAGGGCAACCACCACTTATAGCATTGATACACTTGACCCAAGATATGAAATAAAATTGAAGAAGGGAGAGGCCGCGGAAGAGGTAGAATCCATCGTCCTCAATGAGGACGAACCGAAAAAAACCATCCAGGTCGGTAAAGCCTTAAAAACAGAAATCAAGGAAGAGCTGATAAACTTCTTGAGGAAGAGGTAGAGTGTCTTCGCTTTGAGTCACGCAGACATGCCCGGCATCAACCATGAGGTTATGTGTCACAAGCTTAACGTGACCAAAGATGTCAGGCCGATCAAATAAAGACGAAGAGTTTACTCCAGGGAGAAGTACGACGTCATCCGGGAAGAAATTAAAAAATTAGAAGAGGCTGAGTTTATTAGAGAAGTCATATATCCGGATTGGTTATCGAATGCAGTCATTGTGCCCAAAGCCAATGGAAAATGGAGAATGTGCGTCGATTTCACTGACCTGAACAGGTCTTACCCAAAAGACAGTTATCCCTTACCTCGGATAGATCAGATGGTAGATGCTACTGCAGGGCACGAGCTCATGAGCTTCATGCACGCATATTTAGGCAACAACCAGATCTTCATGGATGCGGAAGAGTCAGAGAAAATAGCCTTCATTACGGACAAAGGGACGTACTGCTACAAAGTGATGCCCTTCGGTCTGAAAAATGCGGGGGCGACATACCAACATCTTGTGAATAAGATGTTTGAAGATCAAATAGGCAAGACTATGGAGGTGTATGTTGACGATATGCTGACGAAGAGCTTAAAGGCCTGCACTCATGTGGCGGACTTAAAAAAAACCTTCGATACTATGGACTTGTACAGGATGAAACTCAACCCCACGAAGTGTGTCTTCGGGGTAAGAGCTGGTAAGTTTCTTGGATTTATCGTCAATCAAAGAGGAATCGAAGCAAACCTTGAGAAAATCAAGGCTTTGCTTGACATGAAGACACCAAGGAGTATTAAGGACATCCAAAGACTCACGGGGAGAGTGGCCGCACTCAACAAGTTTGTTTCCAGAGCAACGGACAACTGTCTTCCATTATTTAAAGTGCTTAGAAAGGCCTTCCGATGGGACGAAGAGTGCGAAGAGGCTTTTAACCAACTCAAGTCTTACCTTGGGTCTCCCTTGTTATTATCTCGGCCCATAGTAGGAGAGAAATTGTATGTTTATCTAGTAGTCTCTGAATCGGCTATCAGTACAGCCATAGTACGGGAAGACGTTGGAATCCAAAGACCTGTGTATTTCAACAGTAAAGCCCTTCAAGGGTTTGAGCAAAATTACCCTCGTATAGAAAAGTTAGCCTACGCCCTGATACATGCTTCCAGGAAAATGAAGCCCTACTTCCAAGCCCATTCAATGGTCGTCCTCACCGATTCCCCACTAAGACAGGTTCTATATAAACCTGAGAAGTCTGGAAGATTGATGACCTGGGCCATCGAGTTGGGGGAGTATGACCTTAATTACCAACCTAGGGCAGCCATTAAAGGGCAGGACCTCGCAGACTTTATTGCCGAGTTCACATAGGAAGAGGCCGAGGTAGAGAATGACCTAGTGGATGCTGAAGGGTCAAACAACAAGGTCTTCCGAGAACAGGAAGAGGTTGCACCAAACGTCTTCCGAGAGAAGGAAGAGGTTGTGCCGAACGTCTTTCGAGACCAGGAAGAGGTCGTATCTAAGAAAATTAGGAGCGGAGTAGCGGAGAACAAGGAGGATTGATACCTCTTCAGGCAAAGAATCATATCGGAAGGGGCCTTCTCATCGGATACAGACATTTGGAATCTCTTCGTTGATGGTTCTTCCTGTAACAGTGGAAGCGGTGCAGGGTTGCTACTTTTAGCTCCAGATGGTGCCAACATTGAATACGCTTTGAGGTTCAACTTCAAGGCCTCTAACAACGAGTCAGAATATGAAGCCATGATAGCAAGTCTCTCATTGGCAAAGACTTTAGGAGTAAGATGACTTCTACTTCATAGCGACTCAAGGTTAGTTGTCAATCAAGTACTGGGAGTCTATGAGGTCAAAGATGAAAGGATGGCTAAGTATCTGAAGAAGGTGAGAATGATGTTAAAATATTTTGAAGAGACAAAACTGAAGAGAGTACCTCGACAAAATAACAGCTACGCAGATGCATTGGCTAGGTTGGCCTCGGCGACGAAGACAGACGTCAGAAGGATAGTAGTGTCGAGGTCTTAGCAAAAAAGACCATTGAGGAAGAAGAGGTTTGCAACCCTTGTCTCAATTTGAACCTAGGAGACTCATGGATGGACCCCCTCATCAGATATATCAAAGAGGGAGACCTACCAAAATCCAAGCTTGAGAGGAGGAAATTGAGATATATGGTTGTCTAGTTCTCCATAGTAGGAGACGTCCTATACAAGAAGGGAATTATGTTGCCTCTCCTCAGATATGTGCATCCCACCGAAGTTCCCCGCATCTTACAGGAAGTACATGGGGGTTCTTGCTCCAGTCACATAGGAGGAAGACCCTTCGGTAAAAAGGATAATTACACAGGGATACTGGTGGCCAACCTTGGCCAAAGATGCGGCAGCTTACGTGAAGAGGTGTGATAAATGTCAGAGATTCTCCATTGTTCCTCACCAACCTCATCAACCTATGACGTCAATCACTTCCCCATGGCCATTTGCAGTATGCGAAATTGACTTAGTAGGACCCCTACCAAGATCTGCCAATAATTATCGGTTTCTGATAGTCGCCATTGACTACTTCTCAAAGTGGGTGGAGGTAGAGCCGATGATAACGATCACAGAATAGAAGACCTTCCAATTTATTTGGAGGAACATTATATGCAGGCATGGCCTCCCAAACACTCTCATCTCAGATAATGGAACCCAGTTCAAGAACTCCTCTTTAGAAAAGTATTACGAAAGAGTGGGTATAAAGAAGTTCTTCTCATCTCCCGGCCGACCTCAGGCAAATGGTCAAACAAAAGTCACAAACAGAACAATCCTCGACGGAATCAAGAAGAGGTTAGAAGAAGCGAAGGGGAGATGGGCTGAAGAGGTTTATGTGGTGTTGTGGGCCTACAGGACAACGACAAGGACACCAACAGGAGAAACCCCGTTCATGCTAGCACATGGCTCAGAGGCCGTCATACCAACAGAAGTGGGACTCCCAACTCATAGGGCTCAGACCTATGACCTTGATAAAAATGGGGAAGAGAGGAGACTAAACCTAGATCTAATTGAAGAGAGAAGGAAAGATGCAGAAATCAGACAAGCAGCTTACCAGCAGAGAGCAACAGAATTCTACAATCAAAGGGTGAAGTCAAGACCCATTATCGTGGGAGACTTAGTACTGAAGAAGACCCTACAGAAAATAAACAAACTCCACCCAAACTGGCATGGTCCCTACAAAGTGACAAAAGAGGTTGTGCCCGGGACCTATAGGATAGAAAACCTAGAAAGGGAACCTTTAGCTAACCCCTAGAATGCTGATCACCTAAAGAAATATTACATATGATGTTGCAAAAAGTTATGTAAATGTACCATCTTATGAAGAGGTTGTTAATAAGAGATCAATTTCTATGTCAATTTTCGTATAACATCATTAAGTGGTGACAAGGTCTGAGGTCAGACACCATACTAAGATGACCTCAGACCCTTAACATCATTAATTTGGTGAAATTAATTTTGAGGATAACATCTTAGTTGATGGCCTCAGACCCTTATAACACCATGATTTGGTGACAAGGTCTGAGGTCAGACACCATACTAGGATGACCTCACACCCTTAACATCATTAATTTGGTGAAATTAATTATGAGGATAACATCTTAGTTGATGGACACAGACCCTTGTAACACCATGATTTGGTGACAAGGTCTGAGGTCAGACACCATACTAGGATGACCTCAGACCCTTAACATCATTAATTTGGTGAAATTAATTATGAGGATAACATCTTAGTTGATGGCCTTACACCCTTATAACACCATGATTTGGTAACAAGGTCTGAGGTCAGACACCATACTAGAATGGCCTCAGACCCTTGACATCATTAATTTGGTGGAATTAATTATGAGGATAACATCTTAGTTGATGGCCTCAGACCCTTATAACACCATGATTTGGTGACAAGGTCTGAGGTCAGACACCATACTCGGATGACCTCAGACCTTTAACATCATTAATTTGGTAAAATTAATTATGAGGATAACATCTTAGTTGATGGACTCAGACCCTTATAACACCATGATTTAGTGATAAGGTCTGAGGTCAGACACCATACTAGGATGACCTCAGACCCTTAATATCATTAATTTGGTGAAATTAATTATGAGGATAACATCTTAGTTGATGGCCTCAGACCCTTATAACACCATGATTTGGTGACAAGGTCTGACGGCAGACACCATACTAGGATGACCTCAAACCCTTAACATCATTAATTTGGTGAAATTAATTATGAGGATAACATCTTAGTTGATGGCCTGAGACCCTTATAATAGAATGATTTAGTGATAAGGTCTGAGGTCAGACACCATACTAGGATGACCTCAGACCCTTTACATTATTAATTTGGTGAAATTAATTATGAGGATAACATCTTAGTTGATGGCCTCAGACCCTTATAACACCATGATTTGGTGACAAGGTCTGACGTCAGACACCATACTAGGATGACCTCAGACCCTTAACATCATTAATTTGGTGAAATTAATTATGAGGATAACATCTTAGTTGATGGCCTCAGACCCTTATAACACCATGATTTGGTAACAAGGTCTGAGGTCAAACACCATACTAGGATGACGTCAGACCTTTAACATCATTAATTTGGTGAAATTAATTATGAGGATAACATCTTAGTTGATGGCCTCAGACCCTTATAACACCATGATTTGGTGACAAGGTCTGAGGTCAGACACCATACTAGGATGACCTCAGATCCTTAACATCATTAATTTGGTGAAATTAATTATGAGGATGACCACTTAGTTGATGGCCTCAGACCTTATAACATCACTGTGTGGTGACGATCTGAGAAAAGACTTAATTTAGTTTATACAGACATCATTGCAACAAGACTTCAGAGCTAAAACATCGCATGGCAAATAAGCATTCAACAAATAAAACAAATGAAGTAAAAACCCAACTCGGAGGTTGCTATCCAGTTGTAAAAATTCAAAAATATAAGTTGACAATGTTCTTCAGAGGTTAAATCTGATCAGGGGTTACAAAAAAGTATAGAGAGCTTCACAATTGAGCCTAAGGATTTGAAGGAAGAGTGCTGGTGTCCTCGTCCTGATTCTCTTGGACGACGTTGGTCACCTCGGCCCCATCTTCTCTATGGTCAGCTCCCTCTATCTCCATACCGTCCACTGTGGCAGTCTCTGCAGGGGCAGCGACCTCCTCTTCAACCTCTTGAAGGGCTTGGACAAGCTGCGGGTTAGCAAAACCCAGACCTATGAAGTCAGAGGCCTTCAAACTTCCTGCCTACTTTTCCTTAGCATCCGCCCATTTGATAGTAGCCTTAATACCTCTTTCGAGGTACTCAAAGCCGAAGCTCATGAATTCATCAGAGACTTTATAATCAGCCAATATCCCCTCAGAGGCATCCTCGAGGGCTGCTTTCACTGCAGAGTCGACCTTTTGTTTAAGAACGTCGTCCTTGGACTTCATAGCAGCAACGTCGTCCTTTTTTAGCTTGGATATCTATTTCTCCAGGTCCTTAACCTTCTTCTCAGACCCCGCCAAAGAAGACTTCAAACGGTCTACCTCGACATTCAGGGAGCTCTGCACCTTCTCGGCCTCCTGACCCTTCTGGATGAGTGGTAATTTCCTCAGGGTCCAATTGGCAAGATGATGCATGGCAGCCAGGCCCTGCAAATCAAGAGATCATGTATATGAGTTGAAATTCAAAATAGAGGTTACACTTTGAAGCTATACTGAAATCGGAAGACATACCTGAATGGACCTGTGGAGGCTGAACTCAACCAGTAGAGGTGTGTCCATGGACCCGAAAAAACGTTTGTCAGCATCGGTCATGGCAGAGACGATGGCGTCCAGCGCTGCAGACTGTGGCCTATGATGCTGTCATTAATTTTTAGTTGCTCTATACGAGCAGCCAATGCATCAGCAGAGGATATTGGGATGGAAGAGTCCCCACCTTTTTTCTTCTGCCTTTGATCCTCAGGGGTAGGGTCGGTAGAACTTCTCTTCTTTGTGGCCTGAGCCTTTGAGGTTGAGGGAGGGGGAGGAGGGGCATTCAAACCTGCCTTCTTAGCAAGCTTTGTCAAACTCGGTGCTACCATTTCCCAAAGCTCGTCGGATATTCCCTTCGGACGCTCTGCAAAATAGAAAGGTCTGAGTTAGAGAGTCAGACATGCATAAACTCAGAGGTATAACATGGAATAAAAAACACTTACCAAGCTTTGTAAGAGAACTTCCCCCTAAACCAGTCTCAGAGAGGTAGTGGGGGGTCATTAGGTGTTCAAATTTGACGAGCAGACCATGCATCCCCTGATCCTGAAGGTCTTTGACCTTCTGAAGATTTTGTAGGCTCAAACCAGGGTCGGCCTTTGCAGACATTGTAACCTTTCCCCATCTTATAGGCATCCTTGGCTCTAGTGGGAAAGAGGGGACACATGGGCCAAACTCCCATGGCCCTGAGGCAAAGAAGTAGCGAGGCTTCCAATTATGATTAGAAGTTTGAGTTATCTGAAGCATCTTCTTTTTAGGTTTCTGAGCTACAAAATGATAATAGCTTGGATGGTTTCTGGCAGATGAAGGGACATAACATCCTACAAAGACCTGGACTGGAAGGTCTAAGTTATGAACAACCCTCCATAAGACAATGGCCCCAATTATTACCCTCCAAGCATTGGGTGATAACTGGGAAGGGGCCAAGTTGGTGTAGCCTAGTATAGACCTAATGATGGGATGGATGGGCAAATAAAACCCCAACTTGAATAGCTGCTCATACAAGCAGATCTCACTATCTCGGTCGTGGTAAGCCCTCTCTTCCCTTAGAGGTCTCCTGAGCTTTATGGAGGGGATGATGGAGTATAGGTATCTGAAGCAAAGAAAGTCGACCTCACTAACTATACTCTCAATCTCGGCCGCCTTAGAGATGTCGACATCACTCTCGGCATCATCATCATCGTTATTATCTAACTCAACATTGGCCGAAGCAGACATTAGAGGGTTACTTGGGAACCTCTGGGAAAACTCAGCCTCTGTGACGGCCGACAGGGGAATGGCGTCGAGTATTGGTGGAATAGCCACGCTTGGTCCAACAATCTCAACCTCTGAGGAAGAGGACGATGTGCTTGAACTTTTATGAGACGAGGCCCGACTGGAGACCTCTGCTTGATCAGGACCTGATCTTGTTGATTTGAGAAGTTCATATCCTCTTGGAAAGAATCCACAGACATAGGGTTTGATGTGGAAGACTCGGACTCAGACTCAGACATTGGTGAGGGTTCAGCATGTACCTCGGCTTAGCTAGATGGTTCTGATGGTTCAGGGTATATTACCTTCAGAGGTGGGGGAAAGATAGGTCTGAGGGGGAATTCCTCTGACCTACGAGCTTCCTCCTGCACTCTTTCTATTTGCCTAATTTTCTCTAAAGTCTTCTCTCTGAGAGAAGGGAACTCCTCTAAGAGTTGGTAAAGGGATCTGAGTATAAGAGGCAGACCCTACACTTACAACTCTCCTAAATAACAAACAAAGACTGGCAAATGGAATGATTTCACTAAGGATCAAACTATCAAAATTTAAGCAATTACTACGAAGAATACAAAGAACATTTCGCCAGAAAAAAATGGAACCTCGCCGGAAATCTCTAAAAACTCATCGGAAAATGCAAAAGTAAGAAGAAGACTGGAAAAATGAAGAAGATAGAATTGTAGAGGATACTTGAAGATGAAATGGTGAGGGTGAAGGAATAAAATGCGGGAAATCATCACCAAAAGCTTCAAGCCAGATCCTTTCTAGAGAGAGAAAGTTACATATGCAAGTTGAACCAGGAAAAAGAGAGAAGTGAAGAAGAAAGAGAGAAATAGGGTTTAAACCCTTAATGTGAATGCACGTTTACCAAAGCCCATCATTGCCTTGGGAGCCCCAAAGGACGGCTGACATCATTGCCTTGCAAGGCACGCCTCACACTTCAGCAATGGGCAAGTGTCAAATGGAACTTGGCACAAGAAAGACCTCGGATATGTAGAGACCCCACAGTCACCTGCTCTCACATGTAACTAAGGGCCGGGGGGTGATTGATGTGTCCCAAATGTGCCACCTCGGCTCAGAGACACCAACCTCGGCCGAGGACAAGGCCGACGATGGAAGGGCCTTGGATCAGTGGCCAGCAGCCTCGGCCATAGCAGGGTCGGCTAGGGCCAACACCACCAACCTCATCGGGGGTCAGCAGTTCGTCAGTTCATCCAGGAAGGATGACCTTGGTTACAAGGAGCCATTCTTCTACCAAGGTCAACCCCATCAGTGAATCAACACATGTTTCAGTACTATTCCAGCTTAACCTCGGCCCAGGCCGACCTTAATACCTTACCTCGGCTTCACAAAAGCCGAGACCATACCGGCACATCTCGGATTGGATGGGTAGCTAAGCCTTACCAACCTCGGACTCTTCTAGGCCGAGGTCATGACCAAGTGCGGAGGTCGAGCTCTTATTGACATGTGTGGGCAAGTACTCGTGGACACAAATCAATTATAACAAATCATTCCCCCCACGTGAGGGGAATATTTCATCATCATTCTCTACATGCAACAGGGACAGATGTCTTCATCATATTGGCTAGATCAACACATACATGCTCTTTACATGCATGGGGGGTACACTACACCCCCCAGGCACTATAAATACTTGTCATCTCCATCTTGGAGAGGGATCCGAAATTGGCAACCCTAGCTGAAACTCTGTTCAAATACACAGTAGAGAGAGAAAGTTTGAGAGATTGTATCCATGGCCATTAGATCCCTCATACAGTGATACATATCATACACTTGCACAGTGGATGTAGGCCTAATTGGTTGAATCACTTATATTCCGGTGTGAATCCTCTTCTCCTCACCTCCTTCTACTATATATACATATACCCTTATACTGCCATTGTTAACATTGAATTGAGCTCACAAACACCTTGAAGGGTGGTGCTATTTCCAGCATCATCACTTACATATGATCTTGAGTTATAGACAATAGTTTTTCCATTGAAGATTTTGACACATTACTTATATGGTGTTAGGTGTGAAATTTTTACAAACCACCAAAATTTAAAGTTTTTTTTCACTCAAAAATACTTGAACTTAAGGCAAATGAGGTGGATGAAACTCATGAAAGACTATGACTGAGCGATACATCATCACTTGGGTTAGTCTAATGTTATTATTGAAGCTTTGAGTAAGAAGTCTCTAGGAGGTGAATATTTTATTTATTTCATTCTATTCGACTTGTTGAGAGAATTATCTAATGGGGTTAGAGTAACTTTAAATAATTCTGGAGGTAACACAACTAAATGGTATACCTATATTGATAGGCTGGATATGACAATCACATATAAGAGATATAAAACTATGGCTTCTTAGAGAGTTATGCAAACGAGTAAAGCTAAAGAATAATCTATATGTAATGATGACACTGTAATGTATGATAACTGTTGTGTTTACATAACCTGCCTAATTTTATGAATATAATTTTAAAGGAATCCCGTCATTCTTATTTTCTATGCTGTTTGTGGTCGGGAATGAAGCACAACATTGCAAATTTTATTACCAGATGCCTAGTTTTTCAACATGCGAAGATAGAGAATTAGAAGCTTAGTGATTTACTATGGTCCTTACCGATCCTGAGTGGAAATGGAAACATGTGACTACAAATTCCTTACAAGGTTTACAAAAATCATTACGATGCTTTGATTCTATTTGGATTGTCATTGATAGATAAAATAAATCTGCATATTTTCTTATTAATAAAACAATTTACTCCATGGATAAGTACGAATATTTGCGGATAGGATAATTAGATTTCGTGGTGCACCTATTTCTATAATTTTTTTACCTAGATCATAAGTTTACTTCTTGCCTTTATCTTATTTTAGAATAATCTTTAGTAACTAAATTAAATTTTAGTACATTTCTTCATCCTCGGTCCATTTACCACTCAGAAAGAACGATCCAAGCGTTATAAGACATTTAACGAGTTGTGCATTAGATTCAAAGGAATTTGGTATGATCAGTTTTCATTAATAAGTCTTTTAATAACATTTTTCATCACATCAAAGGTAATGCACCTTATGAATCTTAGGATGGGAGAAAGTGTCGAACTCTAGTATGTTAGACCGAAGTAGTGATAGTCACTTGTGCTAGATATTGTGTAGCATACCACTAAGAAGATAATTTTTATTCATAATCATTTAGAAGTGACATAAAGTAGACGAAAAATTTATGTAGACAATCAAAATAAAGAATTAAAATTTGAGAAGGGTGATCGAGTGTTCCTACGTATTTCACCATGAAAAAGGGTTATGAGATTTAGAAGAATATAAATTTGAGTTCTAGGTATATTAAACCTTATGATATTTGTGAAATGAGTGAGAGAGATATCTTATAATTTGTAATTATTGTTGTAATTGTCTTGGATACATGGCATCTTTCATATATCGATGTTGCTCAAGTATGTAATAGATCCTTCACATGCCTTGATTTCGTAATTGTTAGAGCTTCAAGATGACTTGACTTACATGGAATAATCAACTATTATTTTAGATAAAAGGGGATATTGTTATATAAAAAAAACCAATCCATTAGTGAAGGTAATGTGGAGGAGTCATAATGTGGAGGAGTCCACATGGGAAGGAGAAAATAATGTGAGGAAACAATATCCTCATATATTTGTTAAATTTCTTATGTGTTGAATTTTGGGTACGAAAGGGGTTTTAGTTGTAACTAGCATACAACCCGCGCAATACGCGGGCGCGCTATAATTATTTAGAAAGAATCATGACACAACATCTAAAGAGCAATATATAATAAAAATTACCTACTAGGACTTTTTAGAGCAAGATGATAAATTCAAATATGCTTGAAATCCCAATTTCAGACCTTGAACTTGGAATACTGTTAGTTTTAAATTGTTAATATTTAAAATATAAATTTTCCAATTTCATTTTCAAGCAATGAACTTGGGGTTCTCAAGCACATTTTACTCGTGTTTTCATATTTATCATGTTAATTTTGTGTAAAAATTATTAATCGTGTTAGTCGTGTCGTATTACAAATGAACTGTATTTCCATTAGGTAAAAGAAATAATTTCATGTGTCGTGTTTGTGTCTAAATGTTGTTTGTCATGTTCTGTCTGGCAACACCTAAAAACACTAACAACTACCTTAATAAAGGAACAAAAAATAAAATGTTCACATGATAATAAGTTTATGTTCGCTAATTTACAAAAAGATACTCACAGAAAAATATGGAAAATCATGTATTTTTAATTTCTAAGTTAGAAACTTTTTATGCCAATATTTTGTGCTATTCTCATTATTTATTTATATTAGGAATAATGATATGCGTACAAAAAAATTCTCTCAAAACCTCCTTCAAATCTGATGTGAATTCTACATATTCTGTTGTCTACCTATTAAACATTGTTTTGTGATGTGGGGTCCCGTCAGGGCACAAACAAAATATGACTTTTGGGGGAGACTTTGTGAAATTATTTTGTACGCATAGGACTACTCTAATATTAAACTACTATTGCAACTTAAGTTGAAAAGAAAACTTAGGTAGAAAATATGAAATGATAAGAAATGAATAAGAAATGGATCAATTAATATTTTTATTCGTTTCTTTATTGAAAAATGCAATAAAATCCCAAAAAAAAGAAAAGGATAAGGAAAGGCAACAACAGAAACTTAAAGAGGTTTTTAATATATGTTTAGTCCACCATTTTTATTTTGTTTCAAAAAATCTCTCACCATATAAAAACATTGAAAATGGAGCTCTAGTGAGGTTCATCAGAGCTTCGACAGTTGAGGGTGTTATATGACTTTAAAAATAAGAGAATATTGATTGAATAGATATTTGAGGGAACTTTTGAAATAAAATAAAAAGGTTTGGATTACATGTGACTTTTTGGTAATCGATCCTTTTAAAATTCACCAAGGATAAAAAAAATAAAAACATTTGACAGAATTTTTTTTAAATATTGAAAATGCTGAAAATCTCCAACACCTGCCAAAAAATCTTTGTCCAGCTAAAAATCTCAACCGGACTAAACAAAAAAATTATCCATCCAAACCAAAACAAATCGGTAGTAAAAAATACTCCACCGACAAAAAATCTCAACCGGCCAAATAAAACAATCTCCAACACTGCCAAAAAGTCTTCTTCCAACCCGTCCAAAAATGTCCGACAACAACAAAAAAAAAAAATTAAACCAATAACCAAAATGTCCGTCCAAACCAACACCAAATCATCAACTCAGTAAACCAAAAAATCCAAACCAAATCTGTAGTGCCCTGACCATCGCCATCCAAAACAGTCGGACAACAATCCTGTGTGTGTGCGTGGGTTTTGAGTTGGTTCTTCAAAGCCAATCTTTTGATGGCTTTGAAAAACAAAACATAAGTCAACCTCTGAACGCAACCTTAGAATCTCATCCGTACATTTGTATAATTGTTCTAAACGAGATCGACTATTACAAAAAACTATTAGGTATTGTTTGTTTTTACTCTTAAGTCAGAATCTGAACCATTGAGACTTAAGAAGCACTAAAAAGTGTTTGTTTTTTTAAATGATTAAGAGGGTAACGGCTATATTTGGTTCTTAATGATTAAGAAGTAGAGTTTACCTCTGAAGTCTGAATCTGAAGTTTGAATCGGTTTAAATACATTCATTCAGAGGGACATTCAGACATAAAAACAAACATATTTTTCAGATTCAGATTTCAGACTTCAGATTCAGTCTTCAGATTTCAGATTCAGACTTCAGATTCAGATGAAAAAACAAACGCAATCTTAGTGTAGAAGTTGAATGCTCTAGATGTTGTGGCAGAGGACCTTACTGTGATGTTTTGCTCCTCCCGTTCCCAATCCCTTGCCTTTCTTTACATGACTCCACATTGTTGGTCTGAATTTAGTAAATCTGGTGTGAATAAACAGAGATGAGAAATGATTTACCAAAACAATTTTAATTACAACACTTCAAAACATAAAATCATATTCATTCGAAAGAGAGAGAGAGAGAGAGAGATTTACCAAAGACATAAACTTTCACTGCCTCTTGAGGTCATATCGTAGAAAAGATAATAAATGATAAAGACCAAATAAGAAAAGAAAGAGGAAAGTGGAAAGTGGAAAGTGCGGTGGGGTACAAGATTGAAGAGAGGGGTAAGCAAAGGGTGCTAGAAGTATGTTTTCTTTCATTTTTATGAGAAAGAGAATGGAAAGGGTTTGGTTAGACGGGTAGAGATGGTGAACACACGATTTGGAGAAGAGAAAAGGGTTGGTTGGATGGGTTGAAACTTTTATTATAGGTTCCATAATGAGAGACGGGGGAAAGAGCTTAAAAATTTTAGGAGGCGATATGTGCAAGGGAGCCTTAACTCATGCATAGCATTTGAGAGTTTATAGAGATGTTCTGAAACGAGATTGGATATGCTAGTTAGGAGGAAAAAGTATAAATTATGATTCGTAAGATTGACATTTAGTATTGAACATTCTATTTATCATGTTTGGAAAATGCAGATTCATATTATATATATATATATATATATATATATATATATATATATATATATATATATATGTTGGTTGCATTAGATGTTAATTAAGCTTATAAATGATGATAAAATTTTGGGAGTGTATGATTAGTTATGTGATTAAATGATAGATTATTTGTGTTTGGAATGTGTAATTGTGTTAAAAGAAGTAAATTGGGGAATTTGTGTGATATTAGCGAGGTTTATCCCAGTTTAAGCATAGTAAATTTATTATTTTGGAAAATGCATAAAATATAAAAGTCATGAATCCTTAAGTATCTACACTTGGTCACAAATGTGGGGTCAATCCCAGGCCGAAATAGCAAATTCTGATAGATTTATGAATAGTACACAAATATGCCTAAATTTGAAACATTTTGACTCACCACATTTATTTAGACAAATCACGTACCACCACCATAATCTTCATCATATGCCAACGTTTTTTTGTTGCTTTAAAAGGTTGGTAGAGGTGTTTCCTTCATCACACATATATAAAACACAAGGGTTTGAAAACAAGTGCTTGAAGAGAGAGAAACAAGGTGCTTAAAGTGAAAATATTTCTTTGTACTTAGTCTAAAATTCTTCTAAAAGTAGTTTGAAGATCCCAAAGCTGGTTAAATATATGTTATTATTTTCTAGTTTTAATTTGGATGGTTAGTTTAAGATAAAATTTTAATTTTTATAAGCTTTTTCACTTCAAATGAATATTTAAAAGTTTTATAATTAGATTTGATTCTTGTGTTAGTTATGATAATCGTTGTTTTTAATTAGATCTATCACACAAATATAATTACTATGATTAAACTCCCTAATTAAGGTATTAGTCATTATTAGTAGAATATTAATATAAATTATCAAGGATTAATACAAATTATGTTGGAAAATTTGAAGGTAGGAAGACTACTTTGCACCACTGTAAGGAAACTGCCACATTTCTTTCTAGAAAACACAAAACTATATTTCGAAAATGTACTAGAAACTTAATACATAGTGATTTCAAGAAATGTAAACTATAACATCGAGTTATTTTCTAGTTATCTCATATAAACCAACTAATGAGATTTATGTCTATATTTAATGTTATTGTGGGTATTAGAATACTAATAATGTTAAATTCATAGGTGAGGAAGTGATTATTACTTTCATACTAAAGTTGTAGATTTCACACTTTAATAAATTACTTTAGGGTTATCAACTTTCCTAATTAATAGTAGATGCTTATATATTAGCATGGAAATTAAAACTAAGATAATTGTGTAAGGATGCACTTTTTATGATGTTGTGTTTATCGTAAATATGGCTATTATTATAAATGTTAAATGAAATTCTTGAATTATATGGGGTGTGGAGGGTCCTACATGATGCGATGGTTATGTGTTAATAATGGAATCCAACTTAAAGTTTTGTGTACTAATGCCAAAAAGGGACGTGGAGGTCCCAATGAATTCTGGAGTGTTAATAGGATTATCGTCGACCCAGGTGTGTGAGAATCCATAATTCCATTGTGTTATATGAATTGAATTTTTATCTACATTTGTTATATGTGTTTTTGTATTTTCATGTGTAAGGTCATTCACTTACCTTATGTCAGTTGCACACTTATATTGTTTCCTTTACATGTATGCCTATTCTTTGGAGTTCATGGTTAAAACGTTTTGAATGTTAGATTGTAGGGTGAAGGGAATGTTATCTAGATTTAATTTTATAAAACTTATTGCACATGTTAAACTAAGAAACTTGTTTATGTAAAGTGTTTTGTATTCAGTGAGCTATATATAAAGTTGCTTATGTTTGCTTGTATACAAGCTATAAAAATAACATGGGTTGTTTTATAAAACTATTACAAATTATTATTGTTCGAAGGAAGATATTTTCATTATATGGATATATTTGACTTAATTAAGGCAGGTTGTCACAGCTCATCATTTAACATTTTGAATACGGAATTAAAAAAAATAGGAGTTTTACAATATCGCGTGACCGCTTGACAATATACATTTATTAAAAGTTAAAATCTAAACAATACTCACCGTTTGATGTCTTGAACTTCGATACTATATATAAATATTTATATGATTTGCAACTTGAATTTTTGTCCTTCATCATCTTCAATCAATTTGTGGGATTTTGGGGGCTTAAGAAGCAAGATCAAGAAAAATGAGGAAAGAAGATATTTGAATTTAGTAAAGTAAAAATTATATTTTGGTGTGAATGATTATTATTGGATATATTTAGTAAATTTATGATCATAGAAGACGCACTGATAGTGATGAAGTTAATAAGTTTCTTTGTTTTGTTTTTGGTCGGGATATTTGTTCATCGAAAATGGGTTAGTGGTGATCGTGTTGGTGTTGTCATGAAAGTATCGCTCAAAATAAAAATTGGGCATGGTGATGCATTGTGAAAGATGACTCCCCTATAGTGGTGAATATATAGCAATGACCTATTTGTTTTTTTGTCAAATTTTATTAACATTTGATGCGACATCCCGTATAATTTCTAAATAGATTGAGCAGGTCTAATAGAAAATCACAAGAATCAACAACATCTGGTAATATTCATAGCATAAAAAAATAATTAGACTAAACCAGTAGATAAAATATGAGACAGTAAAATACGGAATAAATAAAATCCATCTCTGATACCAAGCAACTAACGATACAAAATAAAACATACTCTGGAATATAAAATGTAATTGAAAATAATAATCATCTCTGGCAATAAGCCCACATATTCAATCTCTTACTTAAATAAAAATAAACAAAGGATGCACATGATCTTCATTGCTCGACTCCTACATCCTAGGAAGGAGGAGTAGAATGTTGCTAGAGATACTCCTCCATTAATCAACCCATGTGTATGGAAGCATGACCGCCTAAGACCTAAAAAAATAGATCCAATAATGACATAAACAACACATTTAAAAAGAATGAGAATTTAACTGATGCGGGGACACAATAGTAATAGTAATAATAATAATGATAATGATAATGATAATGATAATGATAATGGTAATGATAATAATACCTCATAATTTTAATAATTTTAAATGTGGGATTAATTAAACTTAAATAAGGGAAATTAATTGATAATTAATCCGGAATAAAATAAATAGTAACTAGCGATCAAGGGTTAGTATTTATTGGTGAGACTTGTATTGAATATTGCTGAGACAATGTCTACCTATATATTCCTCCCCGTAAAAAGGAACAGTGAACCTCTCAGACCTCGACCCTTCAAATTGGGGAGAGAACTGCCAATTTCTAACAAGGAAACCTTCTTACTAGTAGTCCTTATGGGAATCAGGTAGATTTACTACCAATACCCTGTCAGGGCTCCTAGCTTTGAGGTACAGGACACCTGAACTAGTTCGAGAAAAGGAGTAACAAAAGCAGACCTCGACAAGTCCTAACCTAGTGCCATACAATTGATTTATCCTATGCACGTCGTTCACTATTTTCCACACATTGGGCGAGCATTGTGCGGGAACGATATTAAAATAGCCAAAAAATGCAAAAATAAATCATTAGGGGGAAAAGTAAATCCCCCCTGAGAAAGCAGCAAGACATGGATCCAGTGGGCATCCTCTATATCCCTAACGTTCCTAGGAGGAGGGGCACAACACTCAATATCTACCCACTCGGGGATGTTATAGAACTTCCTAAATTCAGAGATTGACCTATTTCCAATCTTCGCCATTGGAAGACTCAAGAAAAGCTACAAACCAAAAGAGAAAGTACAAAGAAAAGGCACATGAAACTTACAAAACAGAAGATCGGTTCAAGTGATGAAGAAGCACGAGCTCAAGACAACTAAGAAGCAATGGGAATGGAGATTGAGAGGAGAAGATACAAGGCGCTAGAGTTCTCAGAAGATAGAAGAATACTGGAAAGGCTGAAGCGACGGAAGAAAATTTGGCTATTCCAACAAGCCTTCAAAATCTAATCATAGTGCACGGTAAGCGAAGCGGCTGCCACCAAAATCAACTTCACAGCTCTCGAGGAATCGCAACATAGCCATTATGGCTAATCATTTAAATCTATTGAGCCCACAAACATGGCACAACAAATTTAGGGACAATTGTGGGTACCCGGAAATTAGAACTATGGGCCTGGACGAGTAGCCCAGTCCTGGCGGCCCAAAGTCCAGGGCCCTCATCTTTTATATTGATCCGATCTCCCCCCATGATCCCATGAAGGGAAGTTATAGGGGAGATGGAAAATATGGAGGAACCCATCACCTCCACTTACCTACATGTACATGTATATATTAAACCTTAGGTCCGGGGCAAAGGAAGAGGTTGTATTCTCTGAAATTACTCTTCCGACTATATAGAAATAATATTGACTGCACCATCGTGGACGTAGGCACATCTTTGCCGAACCACGTACATCCTTTGTTGTGTGATTGACATTTTATATTCCTTGTTCTTCCTTGGTAATTGTTTCTCTCGTATTTATTTGTGTTGCATAATAATTGTCACCATACCATATACAAGTGATTAATTAGGAAACATCTGTTTATTTAATAATAGAGCATAATCAAATAATTTTATATCTTTGAACAAGCCAAAATGTGTAGAAAATAGGAGAAATATATAGAATAAATGTGACTAATCACACATCCTAACTAACGTATTGCTAGCCCCTAGAGGTGAAATGGAAAAGTATGTGCATGTCAAAATTTTAATACATAATTTTAATATATATATATATATATATATATATATATATATATATATATATATATATATATATATATTTTAATTGGACTGTTTTTTTTAATTTAAAAAAAAATTATAGGATGACAAAATAAAAAAAACCACAAAAAAAAAACTTAACTCAAAAATAATTTTTTGCTATTTTAAAAAAATGGTCCGCGTCAACGGTACGTATATGCGGTCCGACAATCTATACATACCGCCGGCGCGGACCATTTTAATATTGGAAAAAAATAGTTCGCACCAGTGGTATGTATAAGTGTCACCTATATATAGTGCTGACACGGACCATTTTTTTTAAATATCACACGAATAAACTAAACCAAAAAATAATATTTAAACTATTTTAGAAAAAATGGTCTGCGCCAGCGATATGTATAGATTGTCGAAAAAATGGTCGGATCGCCTATACATACCGCTGACGCGGACGATTTTTTTAAAATGGTAAAATGATTATTTTTACCATTTAAAAAAAATGGTCCGCGCCAGGGACATAAAAAAAATACGATTCCATGTCATGTTGTGTTTTATTTGGGTTTTATTTCTGAAGGTCCGCGTCAGTGACACACATTGAGTGTTTTTATGTGGTTGGTGACTTTTTGAAAGAAAATTAAAATACTTGGACTAAACTTGTATTAAAAAATATTTGATGAACTATTTGATATTTGATCCAAAAAATTAACATTATAATGTATTTTAACACATAATTTTAACATATATTTTTTTATATATAGCGTGTATTTATATTTTTTAAATGAACTTTTTTTTTAAAATTATATTTTGAAAAAAAAAATTTATAGAATGATAAAACGAATAGATAAAGAAATATTTAGAAATAAATAAGTATTGTTAAATTAATGATGTGGCAATGGGACATCATTAAGTTTGGGATATAAGTAGAATTCTCTTGTAGCTGTAGTCTTGCTCATATGAAAAAGGTTGAGTGAAGTTAAACACAAGTACTTCAGTTCAATCTCGTGGCACAAGCACGAGTATTTAATCTCTGCGTTATAGTCTATAACAGGCCAATTATGAGCGAAACTATCTTAACGTTTTCCACGTGTCATATTTTCACTCGCCTGTGAGATAATTATTCGTATACCGCCTGTGTGACTAATCTCCGAAGCACATGCAAACCGTTAATAACAGAGATATAAAACGCGAGGAACATCAAAATCAGCATTTGTCTCCAAAAAATTCAAATAATTTTTCGGATTTTTTGGAGCCAAATTTGAATTCAAAATGGATGTATTTCCATGTGCAATCGAACAAACAGTTGCTTCAGCTCTTCTCCTTTTGTCTACCACTCCTCCACTGTAAAAACAACTCATATTCACTTCAAATTTCTCATTTCATTTGCTTCTAATCAAATTTTGATTGCTTTTGTGAATTTTGTAGAACTACGATGAACAGCGTTGATTCCGAGAGTTTGATCAGTGAAGATAGCTTTTCTCCACAGATTCAAATGCGTAGGCTTGAGATGTTCACTGTTGTAGCTGATTCTCACCAGCTTAAACTTAAGGTGATCATAAGCTGATACAGATCTGTTTTACTCTGTTTCTGCAAATGTGTTTGATTTTCATTGTGATTAGTTTGCTTTGAATTTGAAACTCCAGTTGTGAAAATTATGTCTCATTTTGTTTTATAATTCATTCTAGGAAAAAAATGTTGAATTCATTCTGTTACTCTACGTCCATATATGATCTTTATCTTTATATTATTTTTTTATCATAAGCTGCTCTAGTTTTGGATTTCGATTTGTTATATATTTATGTTGATGTTGAATTATGGTAATGGTAATTGTCTATCAATGTGTTTAATTTCAGTTTAGCTGAATTGTTTGTATTTTGGTCAGGTGGTGAAAAGGAGCCGGTCAAAGACGTTCCGAATCTCGGATTGTCGGAAACTAGTTTCGAGCGAATCGCGGCGCGTTTCGTGGGGAAAAGTGTCGGATACGAGCGAGGTGTCTTCGTGTTTGTCGAGCAGCACGAGCGTGATTTCATACGCGCGAAGCTGCACCGAGAGAGCTACGATGGAGAGGAAGAGGAGGGAGAATTGGTGTAAGAATTTTAAAACGAAGCCGGTAGGGGTGGGCTCGGCTATGTTGCGCCGCCGAGCCGAAGCCATATTGCGAGTTTTGTCTGGTGGTTGTACTTCTGAAGTAAGGATCCGTCAGATACTTGGTGATAGCCCGGACACAAGCAAAGCTTTGAGGATGTGAGTCTAAATTTTCAAAAAACAGGGGGTTATATCTTATTATGCAAATAGTTTCGGTAAATAAACTTTAATATTTATTAACTTTATAGTGCCATGCATATAACGTTTTGAAAACACGAACGATATTTTTTATTTTGTTTAATACTTTTGTTTGATTCTAGTTTACTTTTCTTTTTCTCAATTTTCAAGTATTTGTTTTTAGTTTATTAGTCTTAATAAAGTTAATGACCAATACTTAAGCTTGAAGAGTGTTTTTGAACTCTCACATTAATTGTCCCCTAAACTTGCATTTAAACAATATATTTCAGATGCATATAATAAGATATTTACAGGTTTTAATAATTTATTTTGTGCAGGTTGCTGAAGCATGAAGAGGTGAAGAGATCAGGAGCTGGAGGTCGAGCTGACCCTTATATTTACATGGTAAAATTTCAGCTAGTAATTTCATTAAATATATTCAAAGTTACCTAAGATTATCAATAGTAATTCCAGGGAGATCCTAAAATTACTAGAAAAATGACTGTTTTTAATACATAAAAAAATTGTAGAGATATAATTTTACCAAATTCTTAAGATGGGCCACATGAAATTATTATGGGATTTATTATTCTACGCGTGCTAATAATTTGATTATATTTTTATTTGCAGAAAGCATGATATAGCCTTCCTCTGTAGAGTTTTAAGTAGTACAATACTACAGAAATTTTGATTTTACCGGAAGGTAGAAGGTAAATGGTAAAAATATATAAACACACGGCTAATTTCATATTGTGAAAGCGGTGTAATACAGGTTTTATAGTTGTAAATGGCCACTATGTTTAGGTTACGTCCATAGTCACATAAAAATATGTATAGGAAGTGCCTGTTATTCATGTATTCTATTATCAGACAAATAGAATAAGGGTTAATGAAATAAATGATGCTTATATTCCATCCACTAGATCATCAGTTGAATAATAGGAGTGTGATTGATGCTAGTAGATTTAATGATGACATGCATATTCAATGATTTCATGAAACAAGTAATATTTTTTAATCACAGATTATACAAATCTTGCTCATCAAAGCATTTAAAGTAAGTCTTTAATTTTGGAGAACTTTACCTTGAAATCTCTTTATGAAATGCCATTTGTGGAACATTGGCCTAAAAAAACAATAAAAATAAAACTATTTAATGTTTTGGAGGGTATCATACGGGAAGTGAAGAGATATTTAGTATAAGGGGCATCAATATATTTTGAAATTTCAAAATCGTTGATTTTTTATCCGATTTTTTTCAACTTAGCGAGTTATGATCAATAATTTCTTGACACGAATTCGAAAATGATACGACTTTACAACATGAATAATAACTGGATTGTCAAAACACTTATAACATGAAATTGACAAAAATAGACTCCTTTAATGAATATTTTATGAAGAATATCAGGTTCTTGAAAAATTACATGATAAATAATTTATCAGCTCCTAGAATTTAAAATCAATGATATTTTATGTTCATGTCACTTGAGAACTGACATAGAACCAGTCAAAAAGTTAACTCACCAAAGGGCAAAATCGAAAGTCAACTCACCAAATTTGTTAATCAAGGTCATGCGTATAATGGAATCGTGTTGTGCGGAAGCTTGACGCGGTTTTTGTTCCCATGCAATTAACACAATCTCACGAGAAGCTAGAGACAACTATATGCGATTGAACGCATGGTGAATGATTGACCTTGTCTTATGATTAACATTTGATTCCTTCCACAACCAACAAGTGCATGATTAAAATTAGTTATCATGAACCGGGAGCTAGGTGAGAATATCTTAAACAACTTGATTAATTCATTTGGAGCTAGGTGAGAATATCTTAAACACTTAAAAACTATTTGAGTACGTTAGAGAATCAATAAACACAAGTGGGTGGGAGACAAATATATCAATACATGGGAACAATTATAATTAGATCACAAAAATGGGCCTCTACTAATGAACAGAAAAATTATTAAAAAGAAGGAGATTGGAAAGAGGAAAGTCAATGGTCTAAGAAAAGAAAAGAATATAGAAGGAGCAGCCTATATAAGCAACACAATTTTCCTCTATTCTCTATTCTCATGTGCATTTCTCTCTCTCATTTTTTCTTGAAGACTCTCGCTCTCTCTCATACAGACATATATATTATCATTCATCTGTCTCTCATAAACTCATATATATTATCATGGGTAAATATGTGGAGATATTGGATTTAGGGGTGAGATTAGCAGCTAGATTTCATGCTCACTGCCCACATACGGCTCGGTTATACTACCATCCACCCTCCAACTCAATGAACCACTCGCAAAATGATGGCGGTGAGACCCACGCGACACCTCAAGGGCAAGAATATAAAACTCAGAAAGTCAATTTTGATAGGAAGGCTTATCCGGGTTTTGATGACACTCATTATTTCATTTTTTATTCTGTTATCTGAACACAAAAGAAGAGAGGCAGTACAAAAGTATAGAGATTTGAAATCAGCATTTTACAGTGAAATTGTATTCATTCTTTTTAAACTCTTTTTGTTTGTTTGTTCTATCGCATTTGTCTATTGTTTAAGCTTACAAACAACGAATGAATTTCTTTTTCCCGCGGTAGATTAGATTGAACAATAAATGGATGCTCACAAAAGAAAAAGAATATCCTTGTCTCCTTGGTATTAGAGTAGAAAAAACAAAGATGCAGTCACTATTTCAAATTTATTGGAACACCTTATGAGGGCAGGGCATTGTCTAGTTAATCCGAATTCTAATCTGATTGTTAGCCCTAGGTAAAAAATAAAGGTTGGTATTGGTAAATATGCTATGTCTAAATATTTATAGCGCTCAGTTGGTAAAAAGAAGAAAAAAGTACGTAAAAAATAATGGACGCCGTTTATAATTTTGGAATTCTAGCACGACAAGTTTACTATACGCATTGTGAATGCTCTTTCATGGTCATATATATGCCCTCAGGTACCATTTCTTATAAGCAATGTTTTAAAAGGAGCGTTTAGTTTTCGTCTAGGAACGTTTAGACTTGACGCTTGAAAAAGATGTTCCGACTTAATTTTTTACGCCTTATTCTTAGTAAAAGGTTTAATGTGTACTTTTTTTAAATAAAAATATTTTAATGAAATGATATTGTCTTTTAAAAATTTCTTTTTTTTATTAAATTGGACTAGTATTTCATTAAAAACAATCAAAGGCAAATGGTGTCCCAAACACCTCTAGTAAAAAAAAAACACGTTTTTTGTATTATTTTTTGTTTATTCTTAGCATTTTAAAAAATAGTATTTTAATTTGCTTATATTCAGACATATTTTAAGGTATGTACCATTTTAGTACTTTTAATAGCGTTATTATAGTTATAAATGTTAAAATATATTAAAAAGTCATAAAAGTCTTTTCATGCCTTCTTACTTCTAACGGTCGTCTAGACTTTCAAGGTTTAAAGCTTGGCCTCTACGCCTTGATCACCCATGGCCGGCCCTGGCCATGTGCCAAATGGGCAATGGCACATGGCCCATTTTAGAGTTTGCACACGTATATGTATATTTTAGCGGTCCAAAAATATTTTTTATATATATTAAAAATATCAATTTTGAAAATAAGTTTAATTTTTTAGGCGCTCATTTTTTTAAAAGAATGATTCAACTACCCAAAAATCGCACTCAACTTAAATGGGCCCCTAAAAAATAAGTTTAATTTTTTAAGGGCCCATTTGAGGTATTTAATATTTTTGTACAATTTTTTTTTAAAAGGTCATAAATTGATTTTCGCACAGAGCACTCCCAACCTTATGACTGGCCCTGTGATCACCCCCGCACTTTTTAGAACCTTGCTTATAAGTGACATAATGAACGGATTCCGAATGGCTTGAAGACATATCAATGTAAATCACAAATAAAATTGGTGCTAACCAAGTTTGCTAATTAAGAACCCTTCCAGTAAGTTAAGTAAATATAAGAAGACATATCAATGTAAGTCACGAATAGATTTGCTGCTAACCTAGTTTAGTAATTAAGAACCCTTGCATTAATTTAAGTAAATATAAGATATTTTTAAAGATTTTAATTATTTAAAGCAATTATAACCGTCGAAATGCACGGATTTTACACATATTAATCCATGTACTAAAATACAGTTTATACCCAGCAGAACTTCACTTTCTTTTTAATTATAATTTCATTTTAATTCTAGCACTTGTATTTCTTTGATTGTACGTGCAGGTAGTATGTGTCAAACAGCATGCCATTAATAATATTACATGTTGTAATGCTGCATTAGACTTTGTATATTACTTAGGAACCAACCTCGCTCCGAGCAGGGAAAGGAAATATTCTTCCGTGACTCTTTATGAGATATCTCTTCAACCATTTAAATCCGTTTGTGTTACATAGTTTAGTGGTAATTTTTATTATAAAGTTAAAAAATTTATATATCTAATTGTGCTTTTAATATTTAATTCAGTATTATTTATTATCTTAATAAATAATAATGGTTGAACGCGACATGGCCGCTAAGATAGCAAATCATGCTTGATTATAAAAATTTTACCTGATAAAAAATTCATTACAAAGCCAATAAAGTCTAAATATTACAAAATTTATTACCGTCCATGGGTCTCCTTTGATGTTTTCTAACTCATGAGACGCTCTAGAACTCAAGCCAGCTTCCATCACTTTTAATTTGTTAATTTGTTTACAGTTAGGTGTGTCCTTTTCGGCCGCCTTGACGTCCTCTTCAATTTGCAATTGTAGTGACTACATAGACGGATAGTGGAATAAAAATATTGTATAGAAGTTGACCAATTAATGGGGAGTTGAGGACTAGATAGAACAGAACCAAGTCAAAAAGTGCCCACCCAATTCATTTTATCAAAGGTCATGCACGGAATATAAAATTGCGCTGTGGAGAAACTTGTCACGGTCTTTGGATCCATATAACGAACGGTATGCATAGTATTGTGAACTATTCGTCACAATTCTCTAATGGTTACATGGTTAACATTCATTACGTGATTCTTGATTAAAGGTTACACGGCATGTTCTATTATGATTTATTGAAATTTTTCTTCGCATCCTTTCTACCATGATCACATTTGTAAATTTAGGCTAATACTATTTTAAAATATAATTTAACTATTTGTTATACCCAGAATATGCAACTCAATGCTTAATGAATACGCAACCTAGAAGTCTGTCTAAGTATCAACAAAAGGCTTTGACCTGTCATCGAAACGCTCCAACCTATCAGCAAGGCCTCGGCCTAGTACTTCGCCAAACCGCAGACTTGATATATCGGCATAACCTCAGCAACACATGTCACGAACTTGACACCTCAGTTCATGGATCGCCAGTTGTCCACCTTCTAGAATGATTTATTTTTATCCAGAAGTAACTTGAACACTGCCTGTGAGGCTTTATCCAATTCCTATAAATAGAGGCGATCACTCCTCATTCAGTAAGCATTCACAAAGTAGTTTTTTTTTTGGGTTACCATTCACAAAGTAGTTAAACTCTACCAAATTCTCTCGAGCTTCTCTCTATACCCGAGTTCTCACTCCCATCACCTGCTTCGGCAACCCCAACTCGTAATAGCTGCGACTTCATAGAAGATATATTTGCATGCCTTGCCCTCTATTGTATAATAACATGTATTTATCCATCTAATCTCCTATTGTACATTTATAAGGCCCCAATCTTGTACATGTAATATAGATCTAATGAAAATGAGGCCCCAAAGTGGGATGTAAGTATATTTTAATGTCCAAACAACTCTAAATCTCATGTTTATCTCTATTAATCCATTTTGACGTGGGGCACATCATTATCCGTTTGAACTCATCAGGTGTGACAGATCCAGAAATAGTACTTAAACCCTTAAAATTAAAAGATGACTATTTAAATTCTTCTTCAGTCCAAGCAGTGGAAGATTTTAAACTAGTTACGTTCTCAACAGTGATGTAGGGTGGTGTCCACCCTTTTTCACCCAAAATCCAGACACGTTCATCAATGGATTTTAAAGAAGATTTCATGCGGGTTTTCAGTATACATAGTTTATCCAAAAACTGACATTTTATTATATAACTTCTCCATTATGAACACGCTCTTTTTCAAAAATCAATTTTTCAGAAAATTGATATCTTAGAAAATTTTTGTGAAATATTACACGGTATAATTGTGTAATTGGCTCTGATACCAATTTGAAAGAGTGCGCTTGTATTCAAATAAAGAAACTATTCAATTAAACTCAGTTTTTATCAATTAAGTCCTAAACATGCAACTAGGTGTGATTGAAGATGATAAAATCAAGCAAGAACATTCAAACACACACATGTGAGGAAAAATCCCCCAAATGGGCAAAACCTTTTATTTTCACTATAATTTTGTAAGATACGGTTACACGGATTACAATGAAAATAAGTGTGACACAGAAATACCCGCAGATGTCGGTTCTGATGTCGTTGGCTGGAATCTTCCGCAGGAACTCTAGGTGGGCAACAGTAGAGAAGAAGACGGCTCCTCCAAAAATTACTCCAGGTGAGTAAGAATGATCCTCATGAAGGTTTAACAATTCACATATATAGGTGGGAGTGCTTATGTGAATAAAGAAGGTTTAAAAACCTTAAAAGGTGAAGTCTGATTCTGGGCAGTTTTTGCAGAATTCGGGAATGCAGAAAGACTTGAAAAACGTGTAGAAGGTACACTGGTATTTATACGAAAATCGAGGTGACGGCGTGTCTCGAACGAGATAGGCATCTCGCTCGAACGAAGGACACATATCGTTCAAACGACTTCGCGCGAGATGCTGATATCGCTCGAACAACAGTGTCAGCTCATTTGAACGAGCTCTTCGACCGAGGCACTCCGCTTCTACACTTAGAAAAATTTCTGCTTTTTATAAAAATACATCAGACTTCGAAAAAAAATATTTTCTAAAAAATTTCCCATATATTTATGCAAATATAAACAACTCCAATAAAACCATTTTACCAATATTGCGTCGTGGAGTAGTGGGAATGAGCTGAGCAGCAAGTCACATGTAGCATGATGTACGTGAAGAAGATGGATGCATTGGATTCGGATAAAGGCCGTCGTGGATGATCGTGTTGACGTGCCGAATGTAGCGGTATCAGACATACAAACTGTGATCTAGGGAAAATAGAAAATTCCTAGATTCTAACCCCGAACATTTATAAAATTATGTCCTTACATCTTTACCTACTACTGACGATTTATATTCCAGGCATATTATGGGTACAGATAAATGTAACTTATGCCATCAAGTGGACTCAAATGTACATTTCCTCATTAATCGTTCGAACTTAATTGATATTGTGAAAGGATTTAGGTTAGAGCATCCAGATCAGCATTATCATTTCCTTCTCAATCATACTCCTCAGCATGATAACCTTAGCAACTTTTTTAATTCCCTACTAAATCTTTTTGGGTGTGGGAGATTATGGAATTTGCGTCACGCGGTTATCTTTAATAATTGTCCAGCTCGTTTATCCTTGTTAGCTAACCAAGTTAGGGAGGATTGTTATAATTATTCTACTTTTAGTAAAAATAATACTTGTGCTGATGGGACTAAACAATGGATGGGTACTAGGTGGACCCCTTCTAATAAAACCAATTATAAACTTAACACATATGGGTCATCTTAAATAACAACTAAGTCCACTATTATTGAAGGTGTTCTTCGGGATCATAAGGGTACCTTTCAATGGGGTTATGAGAGAAATATTGGTTTTAATACTAATGCGATTGCCGAAATTTGGGCTATTAAAGAGGGATTGAAAATTGTTAATAGTCATGGTATTTGTAGTATTCACATTGAGACGGATTCTATGTCGACTTTTCAATTATTTTGTAGAGCGCAATGTTCCAACCACCATATCCAGGAGCTATTCCAGGACTGCCATAGGGAGGCCGTGCGTTTCATGAAGTTTGGATGTCTTTTTGCTAAAGGAAGGCCAACATCTTGGCAGATATCTTGGCCAAGACTGGAAATGATAATAAATATACGAATGTAGTCTTTTTTACTGCACCTTGATTTATCCACAAACCTCTTTTGAATGATATTATAGATACTTTGTATAGTAGGTATGTGGATAAACCAATAGTTTGTAATCCCGTGATGATATAATCTAGTGTTTTCTTTTGTTAAAAAAAAACAATCTATAATATTATTCACTTCCTTTTGTAACACATTTCATAAAATTATACACTTGAAAACTATTTGAGTACGTTGTTGGAATCTAACTTAAACAACTTAATTAGTTCATTTTGATCGTACAAGTAAAGAGAATCAATAAACACAAGTGGGCGGGAGACAAATACGTCAATACATGAGAACAATTATAAATAGTTCATTTAAAAGAAGGAGGTTGGAAAGAGGAAAGTCAATGGTCTAAGAAAAGAAAATAATATACAAGTAGCAGCCTATATAAGCTACACAATTTTCCTCTATTCTCATATACATTTCTCTCTCTCTCTCTCATACAGACATAATATCATTCATCTCTGTCTATCTCTAATAAACTCGTGTATATTATCATGGGTAAATATGTGGAGATATTGGATTTGGGGGTGAGATTAGCAACTAGATTTCATGCTCACTGCCCACATACTGCTCGGTTATACTACCATCCACCCTCCAACTCAATGAACCACTCGCAAAATGGTGACGGTGACACCCACGCGACAACTCAAGAGCAAGAATATTCAACTCAGAAAGCCAGTTTTGATAGGAATGCTTGTCCGGGTTTTGATGACACTCATTATTTCATTTTTTATTCTGTTATCTGAACACAAAAGAAGAGAGGCAGTACAAAAATATAGAGATTTGAAATCAGCATTTTACAGAGAAGTTACATTCATTCTTTCTACACTCTTTTTGTTTGTTTGTTCTATCACATTTGTTAATTGTTTAAGCTTACAACGAATGAATTTCTTTCTCCCCTGGTAGATTAGATTGAGTAATAAAAATTGAAGCTAGCAAAAATAGAGACCTTATCTCCTTGGTATTAGAGTAGAAAAAACAAGATGCAGTCACTAATTAAAATTTATTAGAGCACCTTATGGGGGCAGTGCATCGTCTACTTGATCCGAATTCTAATATGATTGTCTACTAATTAAAATTAAGTGGAATTCTAGTATATGGGGGCAGTGCATCTTTACAATTCTATATTTTTTTATTTTTATTTTTTAAAGTCCTAAACCTCCACACGAACGAGTCCTTTGGATTCCGTCATTATGAATGCTCTTACATAGTCATATTTATGCCATCTGGTACCATTTCTTACAAGTGATACACTAGATGGATTGTTAATTGTTTGGAGACAGATCAGTATGGATCACGAATAGATTTGGTGCTAACAAAGTTCACTAATTAAGAATCATTCTATTAATTTAAGTAAATTTAAGATATTATTAAAGATTTTATTTATTTTAAATAATTATAACTGTGGAAATGCATGCATTTTACGCATATTAATCTATGTTCTAAAATAGAGTTTATACCTAGCAGAATTTCACTTGCGTTTGAATTATTAATTTCATTCTAATTCTACCACTTGTATTTCTTTGATTTTACGTGCAGGTAGTATGTGCCAAATAGCGTGCCATTAATAATATTACATATTGTGATGTTGCATTAGACTTGATTTATTACTTAGCAGGGACGAAGCCAGGATTTAATTTTTGGGGGGGCCGGGATTTAATTTTTAGGGGGGCTAAATAAAGATCTAAATAATATATATATATATCAACAAAAGGTATACATTTTGTGAAAAATAAATCAAATCTTTATTAAAAGAATATCAAAACTACATCAAAATTGCATTCGACGTGTTTTCAAATCACGAAATCCATCTATAATTTCATCCGTACTAAAATTTCTTGAGATTTCCCTCTCAATGTAGACCAAAAGAGAATTTGAAAGATATTCATTCTCCATTTTGTTTCGAAGTTCAGATTTGATGTGATTCATAGCCGAAAATGCACGTTCTGTAGTTGCAGTAGAAACTGGAAGAGTTATAACAAGTCTGATCAACCTATCGATTAATGGATATATTTTCGACTTCCTTGTTTTCACCAACCACTTACATAAATCTGAAATAGTGGATAATTCTTGAAATTCGGGATGTTGGATGACATCAGACTCGTAATGTTGCAATTGTACCCTCAAATCGTCTCTCTCATGTTCCGTGAAGTCTGTTGGGTAAAATACATCAGCAAGCTTGCATATATCATCAACACTAAAAGATGTATTCCTATTTTGAGGATCCAATGCAGAACTAAGAACCAAGAGCTCCACCGCATTGTCACTAAATCTGATATTTAGCTCCTGCAACTGAGAGTCTATAGTAGCAATAAAAATATTGATACGATAGTGGTCAATAATTGTAAACTGATCTTGTTGCTGTCGTGCTTGGCCTCGTTTTTCCACATATAAAACATTCATATCTGGGACATCAACTGTATGCCTTTCACAAAAAGATTTTACCTTCATAATAAAAGTGTCAAATCCATCACCCCTTAATTTCTGGACAAGTTTTTTTGTGGTCTTCACCAAATGCATAGCGTTCAAAATGTCTTGAGACTTCCGTTGCAAAGCTTGAGAAAGCATATCAGTGATTTCCAAAATTTCTTTCATAAGATGCAAGATAAACACAAACTCAAAAGAAATCATATAATTATAAGCTGTATCCGCATCTCCACGTTGCTCCCAATTACCATCCTCGATGAGATTTAATAAAACTTGACAAGTTGCACTAAACATCTTTATCAAGCTAGATATAGATCTTAGGTGAGAACTCCATCGTGTATCTCCCGCTTTTTGTAAAGTACCAATTTGATTCCTTCCTGTACCAGTCTCAAGTTCTTCAATAGAAACCAAATAAGCAATATCAGAGGCATGAGCACTTTTCAGTTCATCATTACATTTACAAGAAGAGCTCACAATATTTATGATAAAACTCAATTTAGAAAAAAACTGATGAACGGGGATAACTCTTCTAGATGTTGTAACTAGGGCTAACTGCAAGCGATGAGCAAAACAATGAATATAATAAGCATACGGACATTCATTAGAAATTAAGGCTTGTAACCCATTCCATTCGCCCCGCATATTACTTGCTCCATCATATCCTTGACCTCGAATATTCTGAATGTCAAGATCGTAACGAGAAAGGGTGGAAAAAATCTCATTCTTTAAAGTTAATGCCTTCGTGTCTGGAACATGTGCAATACTGAAAAAACGCTCTCGAATGAAACCATCTTTATCAACAAATCTTAAAACCATAGCCATTTGCTCCTTTTTTGACTGATCTCGAGCTTCATCAACAAGGATACAAAATTTGGCATCACCAATTTCCTCTCGAATCAGCTTTCTAATTTTCATTCCGTAAACAAGTAAAATCTCTTTTTGGACTTGGGATGATATATATTGGGCATTCTGAGGAGCCTTACCCAACACAACATTTGCAACATCTTTATTATAATCTCCCAAAACGTTTAGCATTTCAAGAAAATTACCACGATTACTAGATTCTTTTCTTTCATCACGACCTCGTAAAGCCACACCCTGCAGTGTGAGATACCGAACTGAATCAATTGAGGCTTTGAGACATAACCGATTGCTTGCAATTTGTTCAGAAGTTTGTCTTTCAAAAACATTCCCAATATGTTGTGATTGATTCATTAGATCCTCACATGATTTTTCAGCAATCCTATGTGATGAATTCGGATCTTTTCCCACATGATTTAAAAATGCACAGTTCTTACCATCCCTTACTTTCTTCCACGTTGTAAATCCATCCTTGGAAAAAGCACTTTGTGAATGTTGCCCACCTTCATTGTTGAAAAGATAACAATGTAGACAGAATGCAGCATCTTTTGAAGGAGAATACTCTAACCAAGATGGAAATATAGTAAACCAGGATGCTTGAAATCGACGAGGATGTTTTTGAGGTCCAGACAAAGGATACTCTGGAAGAATGCATTGATAAGGACCGTAATTAATGTAAGCTAGTCGTACCTCATTTTGTACATTAGGATGATATCTCCATATTTCAGGACGTTTTCCAGGATCACGTTCCAAATTATTAATGTCAAACTCCATAGCTTCAATTCTTTGTGATTTTGTTGTACGTTGTTCAACAACTTCGGGTACCGAAGTTTGAACATTAGGCTCGGAAGGAAGTGACGTATTGGCCTCCTCACTTTCGACATGCTTCCTCTTAAAAAATGAGTCGATCGTACATGACTTTCCCATATGGTTCTATAACACAAAATTAGAAACAAATTGAGTAATAATTTAAAAAAATTCAAATAAAAATTATTATATTTTTTGAATTAATTTATTTTGACAATATAATTAAACATGTTACTATAAATAGTTAAACAACAATCAATCAATATAATTGAACAATTAAGTAAATTATAAATAAAATCAACAGTTACAATTAATTAGCAATCAATATTTGTATTAAATTAAAAATTAATTAGCAATTGAGTAAATTATACAAGTAGGTATGAAATTAAATTGAATTAATAGATTAATTCAAGGGATACCATTATTAATTTTTTTAATTTTACATATAACTATTAAAAAAATAGAAAACATTAATTATTTAAAGTAACCTATGTGAAAGAAGGGGGAAAAACTTACAGATTGCTGGTTTTTGAGGAGATGCTGGCCGGAGGAGGCAAGGCTAAAGCTTTTTTTTTTTGATGGATAGATCGTCTCTTCTATGTGGGTTAAAGAAGAATGAAAAGAAAAAATTATAATAGATAAAAAAATATGGAAACCGTTAGAGAAAAAGTTATACATCCACGTTTCTTATAATTTTAGAATGATAAGGTTTGTTCCTTATTTTTAGGCTTGATCTCCACTTGTGTAACTGATCTCGGTTGAAAAGTGAATGTGTGCTGTGCTGGCATGCTGCTATATACACCTAACTACAAAAAAAATTCTAAAGCTGGGGGGGGCCATGGCCCCTGTTGGCCCCTATTTAGTTTCGTCCCTGTTACTTAGGAACCAACCTCACAACGAAGAGGGGAAGGAAATATCCTTCCGTGACTTTTTACAAGATATCTCTTCAAGCATTTAAATCTATTTATTTTACACGGTTTGCTGGTGATTTTTGTTGTAAATTCAATAATTTTTTATATTTAATTGTGCTTTTCATTACTTAATTCAAAATTATTTACTATTGTAATAAATAATTATGGTTGAACACGATATGACAATTAAAATAACAAATCATATTTGATTGCAAAAATTCTAATAAGAAATTCATTACAAACCAAATAAATTTTAAGTACATTAACGTCCTTAGGTTGCAGATGTTTTCTAACTCATGAGAGATGCTCTAGAACTCGAGCCAGCTTCTGTAACTTTTCATATATTGTTATTGGGACACTCTTAAAGGTAAATTGGATTTAATCTCCAATTCGAGGTGCACTTAAAACTGATTCGAATACCATGTGGTATGATAAAAAAAAAAAAGAGAGAAAAAGGGTGTGTCCTTTTCGGCCGCCTTGACCTCCTCTTCAATTTGCAATTACATTGATTACATCGACAAATAGTGGAATAAAACTATTGTATAGAAGTTGACCAAGTAACGGGGAATCGGGGGACTAGATAAAACAGAACCAAGTCAAAAAGTGCCCACCCAATTTATTTTATCAAAGGTCATGCACGGAATATAAAATTGCGTTGTTATGAAACTTGTCGTGGTCCTTGGACCCATATAACTAACAATATGCATTGGTAATCAAAGGGCCTTGCTCGATGGGTATAAGTCGGCCCTTGATTCCAAGTGGTTGCGCGTTCCAGTCTCGCTCTCCTCCCTCTCCTCTCAAGGCGCCGGAAAAAATAAGGATCATATATTAAAAATAATTAAAAATATTTTTTAATATACATTTAGTTAAAGTCTTTTATTTTCTACTCAAAAGTCCCTTATTCTTTTATTTTTAAAGATTCACGTCAGCGGCATGATAAAACCTTTTTGGCATAGTAAAAACGCTTGGACTAAACGTGTATTAAAAAGAGTTCGAGGGACTATTTAGTATATGCATAAAAAAATAATGCATTAGTATTGTGAACTACAAGCATACAATTCGTGTGTGATGCGGGATCCATGTATAATAAATAATTATCGTAATTATTATAAATATGAGTATATATTATAAATTCAATGTTTTATCTTAAATTCATTATAAAAGATTATTTTTGTCATAAATAAAATTTGCGTATTATTTTTTAGGGGATCATCATATTAAGTCTTATTTACATGAGACATTTTCTAATAGATCTTATCGCAACATTTTTTTCCTTAATAGGTCATATTCGTACATATAGTGAATATTCATTGTATATTTATAAATAAGAGTTATTAGAACAAAAATATTTTTTCATAGGACCTGATGGAGCAAAATAAAATGTTAGAACCTATTAAACTACATACTTAGTAAAATGGACTAATTAGTAAAAACCCCTATTTTAAAAAAAAAATTATTACATAAACACTATTTTTATAAATAAAAAATTCAAAATGACTCCACGTATTTTATATAAAAAACTTATACATATTTTTATTTGTTTTTGGTTTAGAAAACTGTATGTCATTTATAAATACAAAACTTAAAGTTTTTTTTATAAATAAAACGTTAAAACTATTTTTATAAGCAAAAACTTTTTTTATTTATATTAAAAAGAATATTTTATTTTAAAATAAAATATTTTGTTTATAATTTTAACAAAAAAATTGTACGTATTCAAAACTGATCTTAAAATAAACTCTTGGGAAAAGAAAAATCACAAACATTGTTTATAATTTCAAAATTATGATGATACCAACATTATTTATAATTTCAACACAAACTATTTTTTATTTCACTTAATGTCACCCACTTTGTATTAGCGTTGATACTCTTATAGCAATACTATTCCAAATTTGATCTGCTGACGTGGACCAATCATAAAAATACATGTGCCCATTTGCATAATGAATATAAAGACTTTGGACGAATAAATGCCGAGCAACTTAATCAATCCGAGCAACTCAAGCGGTCCGAGCTACTCATGCGGTCCGAGCAACTCAAATACTTGTGGCGTACGCGACAAGTATACCAGGAGATAACTACGCATTTAATGTGCATTTATTATCATACATATGTATATAACTGCTGGAAAACAGCGCATTATTCTTCCACATGAACAGCCTCAAGGTTATAAATACATTGTAACATCCTTATGAAAAGGGGACTCGGAATTTCTTATTAAATCACTTATCGAGAATTCCTGGCAAGCAATCAGCAATACAAAAACAGTGGACGTAGGCCATTTTATTAAGGCTGAACCACTTTAAAAATTTGTTGTCTTATTTACTTATTCATTTTTTATCTATGATTAAAATAATTAGATCGAATCTAGTTTTTTACATTAACAGATTGGCACCATCTGTGGGAAACGACTGTAATTAACGTTTTTCACCAAAACAACTCATCATCAATGGCTGATAATCCAGAATCCAGTAATCGAAACACTGGGATTCCTCCAAACCCTTCAGCTCCCCCAAAATTTTCAGATCTGCGGGTATAATGGCTAATTTGGCCCAAGGCCAGACGGCCATGCAAGAAACCATGCGACAACTTACACAAACCGTTCAAGGTGGAGCGTCGGTCCAATCAGGACAACGAAGTGTTCATAGAAATACTCATTTACCCTCTTCGCGAACTAGGCGAACTTTATTTCCAGAAGAATCTCGATCTCGACGCATCGTTTCCTATCGTACTGAAAGATCTACTGATCCTTCTTATCAGCCTGGATGAACCTTCTCGGTACGAGCTACAGATACTCAACAAAACGTCACTCTATCTCCAGAGAGGATAAGTGCGCTTGAAAGGTTGAGTAGAGTCTCTCCTTTTGATCGTTTGGGTCCTAGGAGGAATAAAAGTCCCCCTAAGATTGTATCGAAAAACTCTCAACGACCATCTGATTTAAAGGAAGGCTCTGCCCAGTCACGACCAACTGCTCATCATGAAAGATCTCAAGAGAAAAATTCAACACGATCAGCTGCTCGAACCAATAGGACCAAGGAGGGAAATGATGCATGGAAGGGATCAATTCAAAGGTTGGATGATAGATTAGGGGAGATGGCTAAAACCAAGAATCCTCTACAAAGGACTTTTGTTCAAGGAACACCATTCATACAAGAGATTCTGGACTTTCCCACGCCGTCAAAATTCAAAGCCCCAAAAGTAACACCAAAATACGATGGAAAAACTGATCCTGTTCTCCATATAGAACAATACCAAGCAACCGCCGATATCTATGCTGTTCCAGACGAGATGTGATGTAGTGTATTTTCAGGAACTCTTACCGGATCTGCTCAGATGTGGTACAATAACCTTCCTCGGGGGAAAATTGCGACCTTCTTTCAGCTAGCAGAACTTTTTATTGGAAAATTTTATTTTGGAGCAAAGACAGTCAAACGAGTAGCACACTTGCTAAGTGTTAGACAAAAGACAAGTGAAAGCACCAGGTATTATATTACTCGTTTCAATAACGAGAAACTGGAAGTAATTGATTACGAGGAGAAAACTACAATTACTGCTTTGATGAGTGGACTGTTACCCAATAAATTGTACTAAACTTTAGCCAAAGATCTGCCCAGGACCATGACAGAACTGATGGCAAAGGAAGCCAAAATCATGAATGCCGAGGAAGCCATGGCTGCAAAGAAGAACGCAGACACTAAGGAGGCCAAGGTGGAAGATGGTAAAACCGAAAAGAAGGATCAAAAGAATAATGGTGGTAACAGGCAATCAAAGGGTAAGCAAACATTGGAACAAATGAAGAAATACAAAAATTATACTCCTTTGAATGTGGATATAAATCACATTCTGGAAGAGATTAAGAATAGCGAGGAGCTAGCCTGGCCAGCAAAAATGAAGGCAGATCCTGATAAGAGAGACAAGTTCAAATATTGCGAATTCCACAAAGATCATGGTCACACGACCAAGCGTTGCATAACTCTTCAGAATGAAATTGAAGCACTCATTAGACGAGGAAAATTGATCAAGTATGTTGATCGTCAAAGCGGTGGTCGAACCAACGAACGAGGAAGGCAAAGGTCTAAATCTCCTCTTCGGACAAAAGACGACAAGAAAAGAGATCATGAAGATGATTCAGAAGATGGCCCCGATATCCCCAAAAGACCAAGACAGCCAGAACGCGAGGTATTTTCAATCCACTTTGGATCATTTGAGTGTAATGTTATTACAGGTGGTGATGCTTACCGCAGAAAGGAAAGCTTACCTTAATGAGGCTCAAGCTTGCTCATACATACAGCGAATAAATTTGGCTGAAGATGATCATCCGAGGAAAGTGAACAAGGATAAACTGGTCATCGATTTCTCTAAGAAAGACCAAACGGGTGTATTATATCCTCATGATGACCCATTAGTGATCAAAATGAGAATGAAGGAAGTAATGATCTCAAGAGTAGTGGTGGATAATGGCATCTCGGCGGACATTATGTTCTACTCATGCTTTGACAGTTTAAATCTAAAGTTGGCCCAGTTGGAGCCTTATCACAGGCCCCTCCTCGGATTTATTGGAGAAAAAGTTTTTCCACTTGGGAAGATCAAGTTGGATATGCTTATTGGTACATGACCTGCTTGTCGAACAAAAAGAGTACGCTTTTTTGTAATTGATAAAAATATCCAATCAGCCTACAATATTATCATAGGAAGGGTAGGTCTAAAAAAGCTCGAAGCAGTGCCATCAACTGTACATCAATGCCTAAAATTTCCAACCAATTTTGGAGTAGGAATTGTGAAAGACGATCAGAAAGTAGCTCCGAAATGCTACTATTCATCTTCCGAACAGGAAGAACTGGAGGAATCCAGGAAAAAGACTACTACCTATCAAGTGGATGAAGGTGCAGAAATTAAAACATTAGATCCTAGAGACGAGTCGCAGCTTGTAAAAGGCCAAGTGGTGGAAGAAACTGAAAATGTCATTCTGGACGATGAAGGCCCAGAACGAACAACTCAAATCGGTGCGTCATTGGATGCCTCACTAAAATAGGAATTGATAGCTTTCCTAAGAAGCAGAAAATAAACTTTTGCATGGAGCCACGAAGACATGCCAGGGATAGACCCAGCATTCCTATGTCACGAGCTTAATGTGAACAAGGAGATCAAGACAGTAAAGCAAAAAAGAAGAGTGTTCAGCCTCGAAAAGAACCAAGCTATACAAGAAGAGGTCGAGAAGCTTTAAAAAGACCTGTTTTATTGAGGATGTCAAATATCCTGATTGGCTAGATAATGTGGTGATGGTGAAGAAGAAAAACAACAAGTGGAGGATGTGTGTGGATTTCACTGATATTAATAAAGCTTGCCCAAAGGATCATTTCCCTCTGCCTCGAATCGATCAATTGGTGGATGCTACCTCGGGACACGAATTTTTGAGTTTCATGGATGCTTATTCTGGTTACAACTAGATTAAAATGAAGCCTGAAGATAGGGAAAATATCTCTTTTATCACCCTAAGGGGAACTTATTATTATAATGTTATGCCTTTTAGATTGAAAAATGCATGTGTAATATATCAGCGGCTGATGAATAAGGTGTTTGCAGAGAAGATCAGTCATAACATGGAGGTTTACATTGATGATATGCTGACGAAGAGCAAGAAAGCTGCTGACCATCTAGTTGATCTAGGTCAAACCTTTAATCAACTAGAGAAATATTAAATGAAGCTGAATCCCACCAAATGGATATTCGGAGTACGAGAAGGCATATTTCTCGAATACATTATTAATCAACGAGGGATTGAGGTGAACCCTAAGAAGATCAAGGCTCTATTAGAGCTACGATCTCCAACCACGAAGAAGGAAGTGAAAAGTCTCACAGGACGAGTTGCTGCACTTAACAAATTTGTGTCACGAGCAATTGATAGATGCTTCCCATTCTTCAAAACACTCCGAAAAACTTTTGAGTGGAATGGTGAATGTGAGGATGCTTTTCAAGAGTTGAAGAAGTATCTAGGGACACCTCCACTATTATCTACACCAGTGATGGGAGAAAGACTATACTTGTATCTGGCAGTTTCAAAAAATGCAGTGAGCTCGGCATTGATAAAAGTGGAAGATGGAGTGCAAAAACCAGTGTATTACACCAGTAAAGCTTTTCGAGGAGCAGAAATCAGATATCCAAGGCTAGAGAAATTGGCACTAGCACTAATTGAAGCAAGTAGAAGAATGAGGCCATACTTCCAAGCCCATACTATAGTGGTGTACACCGATATGCCATTAAGGCAAGCTCTACATAAGCCGGAGAAATCAGGAAGATTAATGTACTTGGCAGTGGAGCTCTGTGAATATGATATAATTTATGAGCCTAGGTCGTCGCTCAAAGGGCAGGCAGTAGCGGATTTTATCATAGAGTTTACTCAGGAAGATGCCTCCGACCAACCTGTAGATGTTACAGGATCATCAAAATTAAACCCCGACCAATTTACTTCGATAGACGAGGAAGGAAAGATGACTGACGAGCAACGAGAAGTATTGGAGGAGGATAAAAGGAAGTACCAGATATTTCACCGAGGAACTCTCTCGGATCAAAATTTTGATGATCAGTTACCCATATGGAATTTGTATGTAGATGGCTCTTCGTGCACTGCAGGCAGTAGAGCAGGGATTGTTTTGAAAAGTCCAGATGAGGTCGATATGGAGTATGCTCCGCGCTTTCAATTTAAAGCTTCTAATAATGAGGGCGAATATGAAGCAATGACTGTGGGTTTAAGTCTATCTAGAACTATGAAAGCAGAGCAGATGGTTGTATTTAGCGATTCACAGTTAATCGTAAATCAGATTCTTGGAGTGTATGCAGCAAAGGGAGAGTTAATGATCAAGTACCATGCAAACGAAATGGAGTTGGTATCATGTTTTATTGCTGTTCAGTTGGTTAGAATACCAAGATTAGAGAACGCAAGGGCAGACGCCCTAGCCCGATTAGCATCAACCACCCGCACCGAGCTACGAAGAACAATCCCAATAGAGATTCTAGCTGGTCGGAGCATAGATGAAAATCTGATCATGAATTTCATTGCACTGGATTTGGGACCATCTTGGATGGATCCCATCAGGGCCTATATTGAAGAGCGGACTTTACCAATTGATAAACTCGCAGTTAAGAAATTGAAGTTCAAAGCTGCTCGTTATGTATTAACCAATGGTATTTTATATAGACGAGGAGTTACAGCAGCGCTACAAAGATGTGTTCATCCCTCCGAAGTGAAAGACTTGATCGAAGAGGTTTACGAAGGGTCTTGTGGAGCCCATGTAGCAGGTAGGACGCTTCTACAGAGAATAACAACACAGGGGTACTACTAGCCAACAATGAGAGCCGACTACGTGGCTTATGCTAAGAAATGCGATAAGTGTCAATGTTTTTCCTCTGTCTGAAGAACTCCCCAAGCATTGCTAACACCCATCACGTCCCCTTGGCCATTCGCTATATGGGGAATAGATTTGGTTGGACCAATACCAACGACTAAGGGAAGATTCAAATACTTAGTGGTCGTAGTGGAATATTTTACTAAATGGGTGGAAGATGAACCTCTCATTAATATGACGTACAACAAAGTCTATCAATTTATTTGGAAAAATATAATTTGCAGATACGGCCTCCCACATGCGTTCATTACTAACCATGGAACCCAGTTTGACAACGAGGAGTTTGCTGCATATTATCATCAATCCAATGTACTAAAGGTCCATTTTGCACCGGGCCATCCCCAAAGCAATGGGCAAACTGAGGTGGCAAACAGAACGCTGTTGAATGGTTTGAAAAAACGACTGGATGATGCAAAGGCAAATTGGATTAACGAGATACAATCTGTGCTTTGGGCCTATCGTACCACACCACGAACGGTAACTGGAGAGTCCCCATATATGCTGGAATTTGGGAGTGAAGCTGTCATACCTGTTGAATTAGGCCTACCTACACATAGGGTACTTAATTTAAATTCTCCTGTTAGTGATTTGATGAGAAGATTAGACCTGGATATGCTAGGAAAAGTCAGAGAAGAAGAATCTATCAGGAATGTCGCATATCAACAACGAATAATTTCGTTCTACAATAAAAGAGTTAAGAAACGTGATTTGAAGGAAGGGGATTATGTGCTGAAGAAAGTCATCCAAAAGCATAATAAACTAGAAGCCAACTGGCACGGACCCTACAGAGTGACAGAAGTTGTTCGTCCTGGGTCATACAAGATTGAATCCTTGGAAGGAGAAGAATTCATGAATGCATGGAATGTAGAGCATCTAAGAAAATATTATCAGTAGTTGAAATTTCTATGTAATACAATTTCTTCAATATGAATAAAGTGATGTTTCCCCATTTTTCTTTATTCGTTAGAAATTTTTTCAGAATATTAGTGCTACACACTATACAAGTCAATTACCACCAACTCCGGTTGGTGGGGAAGCAAATGCGACCAACTCCGATTGGTCAGAAATATAATTACCACTAACTCCGATTGGTCGGGAAGCAAATACGACTAACTCCGGTTGGTCGGCAATATAATTACCACCAACCCCGGTTGGTCGGGAAGCAAATTACCACCAACTCCGATTGGTCGGGAACTTTATACGACCAACTCCGATTGATCGATAAGTCAATTACCACCAACCCCGGTTGGTTAGGAAGCAAATTACCACCAACTCCAGTTGGTCGGGAAGTAAATACCACCAACTTTGGTTGGTCGACAACTCAATTACCACCAACTCTGGTTGGTCGGAAACTTTATACGACCAACTCCGATTTATCGATAAGTCAATTACCACCAACCCCGGTTGGTCGAGAAGCAAATTACCACCAACTCTAGTTGGTCAGGAAGAAAATACCACCAACTCCGATTATTCGGTAACTCAATTACCACCAACTCCGGTTGGTCGGGAACTTTATACGACCAACTCCGGTTGATCGACAAGTCAATTACCACCAACTCCGGTTGGTCGGGAAGCAAATTGCCACCAACTCCGGTTAGTCGGGAAGCAAATACCACCAACTCCGGTTGGTCGGCAATTCAATTGCCACCAACTCCGGTTGGTCGGGGACTTTATACGACCAACTCCGGTTGATCGATAAGTTAATTACCACCAACCCCCGGTTGTTCTGGAAGCAAATACCACCAACTCCGGTTGGTCAGCAATATAATTACCACCAACTCCGGTTGGTTGGGAAGAAAATACCACCAACTCCGGTTGGTCGGCAATTCAATTACCATCAACTCTGGTTGGTCGGGAACTTTATATCATCAACTCCGGTTGGTCGACAGTTTAAAAACCAAACAGGACATTTTTGTCTTTCTACAAATATACATACATGTTCATCAGTAAATAAAAGAGATATTTCATAAAATATTTTCAAACCAATGACAATTAAATTGCAAAAAAAAATTGAAGATTTCTCCATTAAAACTAGAACAAATTACATATGATATAAGTTGTAGATTACATGTAATATGAATGAAGTTCATTACATAAACAAATCCTACTCTATAGGTTTCTTTCCCTCTGCCTTTGACACAGGGTCTACCCCAGCTGGAGGATCATTAAGACTATAAGGGGAATTTATGAAGTTCAGATCTTGCAGCATTCTGACGTTCATTATAGATGGACGATCAAGCAGGTGTTCTGGGCGAGATATTTCAAAATTTGAATGAAGACTATAATCATCAAGATACTTGGAGATTAGAACGCGAGGAATGCCCCGGGCTAGAATCCAACTAAGGTCAAGCTTGAAAGGAGGCACAGGCAGATCAAGAACTCCAGGAATATAGTAATCCCACAAGAAATGGCCTCTCTCCAATTTTAGAACACAAAGAGCATTCAACCATCCCTGTTTATACCCTTCATTGTTCGACTGTTCTAAACGAGCATCAAGATGACAAAAGTGCTTCGTTATACCCAGCCATCCAAAATTCTCTGGGCTGCTTATGGAATTGATATGTTAATCTCTTAAGTTGCTCATTGAGCTTCTTTACCAGAATTTCTTTACTCTCCAGAGCAGAAGCTTGATTGGAAAGTTTCTCGAAGAGGTTTAGAATTTCTTTAGACATATCTGTCAGGGCTTGGTTCTTCGCCATCAACTGGAATGCCTGGTTCTCCAAGGCTGATTGAGTCCTCGCCTCTTCAACTGGAATTCGAACAGCCCTTGCTCGTCCATGAGAAGAAGATTTTTCTCGACCATGAGTAGACGTGGAAGGTCCAGTTCTTTTCAAAGTCTCCAACTCATCTCATAGTTTGGCATTTTCTATCTCCAAAAAAGAAAACCATTCGTCGTTAACAGGGTCTAAAGCACCCAAAGAAGATGTAGTGGATTTGAGTTGCTTTATTTTTTCCTGCAAAAGAATGTTCTCCTGCTCCAATAGCTTGGCATTATTCCTGTGCTCCTCTATTTCAAGCTTCAGAATACTCTCCTTCTTCTCATAGGCCGAGATGAATTGGTCGTACCCTTTGTCAGCACTTAATTGTTGATATTTTTTCTCATATCCTTGATGAAGAAGGTTTACAGATTCTTTATATTGCTGTTGGAGGTCCTCAATCATCTCATAATATGCCACATTATTGGCGATAGCACGATCGAGCAAACACTTCAGATACTGGTAAGCTCCAACTGCTCGTTCAGATGCATCTGAACCTAGGATATCAATAATTTAAAGCTCATTAAGATCTGCATGACCTGCATTAAAATAATAGTTGCATTTTTTCATTAATTCTGTGTCACGAGCCGATAAAAACTCTATCCTGGCCATAAACTAGCAAAGAGAAAGAAATAAAAAGAATCAATGATGATATAAGCAGAGCAAGGACAAGAGAAAGTCAAGACGAACAACCAAAGTTCAAATTTTATTTCATCATAAGGAGAAGAACATAGTCTAAAATTACATTAAAAAAAATAGCAAAAGAAAGATCCGAACAACTCTACACCTTCTCCTTGCTTCCTAAGACTTCCTCGGAAGGCTTGGACGAAGAGGTTGGTGCTCGGAAGGCAAGGAACGTTGCTCGGCAGAAGTATTTGCTGGTTGGGGTTGCTAAGAGCAGGATTGAACAGCAGGGACCTGGTCTCTTATTATCATAGAAGATTATTTTGAGGCAACTTTATCCTCTTCTTCTTCTTCTCTAGGAGAGGGAGGAGGGTTGTGAGTGTATCGCTGGAACAATTCAGAATTCTCAGCAATTTTCAGCTCCTACATGGCTGCAACCCATCCATCCCTAAAAAATTTGAGGCTGGCATACTCCATTTGAGAAGACATGGCAGCCAGGCCTTTGTTCCAGCCTTTGTCCCAACTAGCGTTGGAGGACTTTTTAATTGCATTTTTTCTTTTTTCCTTCTCCGAGGAAGTCCTCTCAATAAGAAGTTTCTCGACAGCCTTCAATTCCCCTTCCACCTCATTTTTCTAGCGATCAACATCACGAAGTCTACCAACTTCCTCTTTAGCATTTTTGAGCTTATTCTCAAGCTCTTCAGCATTCTTGACCTTCTCCTCAAGCTCTTTATTGTTCTTCTCAAACTCTTTAAATTTCTTCTCCAAATCCTTGGAGGCATCCACAGCTCGATCTCTCTCTTGCTCAACGGACTTAATTTGCTTCTCCCAAGCAACTTTATTTTCTTCATACTTCTTATGAGAGTCTTTCAAAGACCGGGTTAATCCAGTAAAAGCCTTTTCTACTCCATCCGAGGAACTGGAAGCCCTGATGGCTTCATCCCTTTTTACAATGCTGTTGAAACACGTTACCAACTGAGAAAAGAAATAACTCTAAGTCAATGCATGAACATAGTATTAATAAATAAAAGCCTCGGATCAATAATACTTACTGAGGCAATGTGTTGAGAATACAGAGCAGTAACTTTCTCACGAGTGAGAGTATTTTCAATAACTTGGACTTCTGGAATAGTCCAGGATTTCACCAAGTTCACGGCGGAGCTCGGAGGAATAAAGGTTGGAACGCCACCTTCAATATTTGAAGGCTGAGAGATAGGCTCAGCAGGTCTCTCAGAAGAAATCTTCTTTAACCTCCTTAGAGGAGCAGGAACATATTCAATTAATGATGTTGTCTTTGTTGGAGAAATGACAATGACATCACTTGAATGGAGGGAAGCAACAACCTTGCTCAAAACCAAAGGGGGCATTTCAACAACTCTCTTGGCAACAGCAGGAGAGGGTACATCAATGGTTTTCATCCCCTCCTTAGGGATATCTTTTTTACTTCTCTTTACCTCCACGGCAGGAGAGGAAGACTTGTCAAAAAAAGAAGGAGCTTTTCTTCTCTTTATTATATCACTGATAGGAATATTTGACTCAGAGGAAGAACCTTCCACACTAGTATCAACAGCTGGTATTTGGTCAAGGTCAACTACCACAGGATGAGCAATGAAAGATGAGCTCGAAGTTCTGTATTGCAACAATAAGATGCAGACCTAATATGCTCCCCAGCCACAGATTGATGCAAACTCCAAATAAACTTTAAATATTTTATATTGACGTCAATCTCTTTTGGGGGCTTCCTTTTACTATCAACTATAGCAAATAAAATCAAATGTCAGTGAAGCATTTTATCAAACACGAAGAAAATATAATTTCAAAAATAAAATAAAAATAAAAAAAACCTATCCCATTGCCATACGGTGGACACTTGGGACCTTGGTACACATCATTTCCATCAAGTGGAGGGTGTTGCCAATTTTTCACCACTACCCCATGATCAAAATAGTCTTTGTTGGTATCAGGAAGATTGACCACTAAAGCTCTATTTAAAAATTTAGTTTTTAAATAAAAAGTACTATCGCTAGTGACCCATCTATAGAAATACATAATCTCTGGGATTCCTAAATGAGTCCCATGGATTGATTTAATCTATGTACACCGTTAACTACCCTCCATGTATTTAGAGCTACTTTTGCAGGTACAATATCAAAATATTTGCAAAACTCCAAACATAGTGGATTTGGCGAGAAAGAAAAGCCACATTCGGCTACAAAGATATTTGGGAACTAGTGTCCCTCAGCCAAGGAAAATAAATCAGAAGGACCAGATAATTCTTCCAAAATAACCCATGAAGGGATTGAAAACTCAGACCGGAACTTGTTCAATGACTCAACAGGATAAACCATGGCGAATAAAGAAATTAAAGAAGAAGGAAGAAAATCTTACAGAGGAAATAGAGATCAGTTGATAATAAACGCTGGAAAGAATGAAGGCACAAGATAGAGAGAAGGTGAAGAGTCCAAGGATACAAATTTGAAAAGTGAAAGACAATAGGATTTTCTGTAGCACTTAAATACTTTACCGGAATGGAGAAAAGTAATGATTATAGAAAAAGACGTTTGCGTTACCGGCGGCTAAAAGGAGAAAAGGGGCACGAAAATCGAAGTAGCTGGAAAAATTCAAAATATTTATGAAGTCTGATTCTATGAATTCAAAGAGGAATTAAATATAAGAAAAACACTCCTACAATTCAGGATGACTATTTAATCTCATCATATTTCGAGAAGAATGTTCCGCATTCCTCCTCAACCTCGAACTGTGAAACATTAGGGGATTCTGTTGATACCAAATTTGATTTGCTGACGTGGACCAATCATAAAAATACATGTGTCCATTTTCATGATGAATATAAAGACTTTGGACGAATAAATGCCGAGCAACTTAATCAATCCGAGCAACTCAAGCGGTCCGAGCTACTCATGCGGTCCGAGCAACTCAAATACTTGTGGCGTACGCGTCAAGTATACCAAGAGATAACTCGCATTTAATGTGCATTTATTATCATTCAAATGTATATGACTGCTGGAAAACAGCGCATTATTCTTCCACATGAATAGCCTCAAGTCTATAAATACATTGTAATATCCTTATGAAAAGGGGACTTGGAATTTCTTAGTAAATCACTTATCGAGAATTCCTGGCAAGCAATCAGCAATACAAAAACAGTGGACGTAGGCCATTTTATTAAGGCTGAACCACTTTAAAAATTTGTTGTCTTATTTACTTATTCATTTTTTATCTGTGATTAAAATAATTAGATCGAATCTAGTTTTTTACATCAACAGATGTTTTTCTTGGTGTTTCACTTATTGAATTATAGCAAATTTATTCTCTGTTTTATCATATCATACTTACTTTCCTCTTTTTTGTAGGGTATCACTTTCACGATGATTCTCTTAAAAATGATAACATGAAGGCTTTGTGGACTTTATTATGGGAAGATGACATGATGGCTTGGTGAAATTTATTATGCTATTTCGCGATTACGTACTTTAAAAAATTTTCTTCGTACTTTCAGGCAGAGGCAATACACTAGTATATATATACAATACACACAAATCCCAAACTACCCAAAGACTCATCTCCATCTCTCTCCTTCCTGAAACCCATCAGCTCCAAACAAATCCTATACTCCCCCCCCCCCCCCCCCACCACACCAAGATAACCACCTAAAACTCAGATGGTATACCCAGACTCCTAGCCACCAAATTCTCTCTCACCTCCTATAGACACAAATCCATTAATGACAAATCCTAAAATACTCCATCCCCTTCTATCCTTGTTCAAATCATAATCCACGAAACCAAACAAAACCCCAAAATCTACCCCCCTCACCTTCTACCGTATACTCTATCACCATTAAACCCACTAAACGAACCACCTATTCACCATTAAACCTCCCACACGCCATTCACACTTTCCCCTCACATACAAATAGATAACTAGAGATATTTTGAGCGATCTCATTAATATGTAGAGAAAAGAATACACATGAGAGTAGAAGTAGAGAGGAGGGTAATGTGTGGTGAGAGTTTACATTTTATTTTGAAAGAGATGTTTTAGCAGATTAGTGTATTATTTATTCTCCTATTATTCTGTAATTTCCAGTAATATTGTTGTAACCCTTTCATTTCATAAAATGCGTCCATACATTCTAAAATTAGGCAAATTATATAATGAGAAGAAGTTGAATATTTCTCATTAAAGTCTCCTTAGTACCTATTCAAAATATTTTGTTACTTTTTACTTTTCTTTAATTATTTTAGATTAGTTTTAAGTTTGTAGAACTCATATTTACCACTTTATTTTAATTTAAGTAAGAAATCAATATTGTCTCTAAAATACTCTTCCATGTGGATATGATCCTTTACATGCTACTATACATAATAGTTAGGAGTTTAGATTTTTATTGGGATGCGATTAATGAAACGATCTAGAATATATCACTCCCATTTTAGAGTGTATTGATTTGTTACTTTGTGCATATGCTTTACATATTTTCTGTCTCTTGCAAGCAAAAAAATGATCAAATAATTCGTGAAAGATAGGTCTATATTGAAATTTTGTTGACTATGTATGTTCTTGTTTAGATTTTAATGAAGTTTGATATTATTTTTGCAAGACAATAATTCCGGGCTATATTTGAATTTGTGGATTTAGTCTCTTTCAATTATCAATAGTTAGATAAATGTTCATGAAAAGTGTAACCTTGCGCACATAATATCCTTCGTTTTTTAATTTATAAGCAATGATTATCATTAGTATTTTACAAATAAAGGTATATTTTTTGCACAAATTTTCATAAGTCGTTATTTTTTGAAATCCTTTATAATTAATAAGGACTAATCTTCTTTACTTGGTAATATCTCAAGGATAATGCCACTTTAACAAATTTCAAATCAAATATATTAATTGGAGTGGCTTTTTGATAAAGAAAATGATTACCACTTTGGGTTAGAGTAAAAGCTCATAAAAAAATAATAATATGGGATCCTTGACGAAATAATATTGGTCACAAAATCCACAAGAAAATAACACCCTAACTTTTGTGTGTTAAAGTCGTATTCCTTTTGGGCTAAAATTCTTTATATATATATATTGTGATTGATTTGATTATTTTTTAAATGATCCATTAATCTTAGCTTAAGTTTATGTGTTTTAAAATGTCTTTTATTCTCTAAAATATTAAGGGATGTCTTCGCTTGAAATTAACCTTTGTTAAAATATTAGCGAACGCACACAAGACTTCATGAACAATGTGCTAAATTTTGATAAGGGTTACAGACTTAATTTCAAATTTGATGTGTTAAAGAAATAAAAAAAAGAAAAAAAAATAGAAAACCATCAAAATATTCTTATAAAATTCTTATATCAAAATAGATTAAATTTTGTGGGTATATTCACTACAAACCCTCACGAGATAAAACTCGCCCTCCCAAAAAATCAGAATTATAGCGGCATGTTGCACGTGCCAAGTGCAATCGAGAAAGTACCACGAAAGTGAATTTTTTATTTTTATTTTGGTTGCTTATCTTGGTTTGTCTCTATTTTTTTCTCGAGGACTAACAAAATTCTAATTAGGGGTAGGATGATAAGTACTCAAATGTGTTATATTTATACCCTAAATATATGCATTTATAATTGTTAGTTCGAATTAATATTGACCCTATATATGTAATTTTTTTACCTTATAGGTCAATAAGCACTTGCAATTTCAAAATGCTTAATTCATGACAATTGCAGCCAAATTGATGCCAAAACATCAATTAAAATTTTACCTTCACTCGAAACACCAAAACTAGATAAATCACGTCCCTTGCCATCTCCTAGTCTTATCATACTTTATCATCTCTAGTGTGTGCTTGCGTGTGTTTATATATATATATATATATATATATATATATATATATATATATATATACAGTCATGTTCTTGTGCGGACTAGTCCGTATTTTAAGAATGCGGATCGGACATGTGTCACCTGACGTTAAACCCAAAAAAGAGAGAGAGTGTGCCTATAATTTAGGTGATAATTTCTAGGTGCACCATTAGGTGACATATGTCAGGTCCGCACAAGAGCATTATATATATATATATATATATATATATATATATATATATATATATATATATGTGTGTGTGTGTGTGTGTGTGTGTGTGTGTGTGTATAACAAACTCCAAACTACCCAAAACCCTAACTCCTTTTCTCTCCCTTTGAAAACCCATCAGTCGCAAACAACTCATACACCCCCCTAAATAACCATCTAAAACCCAACTGGTATACCCACACTCCTACCCACCAAATTCTTTATCTCCCCTCTTGTAGACACATACCAATTAATGACAATCCTAAACTACTCCCTACCCTCCTATCCTTGTACAAACCGTAACAAACAAAACCAAAATAAATCCAAACATCTACCCCCTTATTAACTTGTAGAGAGAAGAATACACATGAGAGTAGTTTGTTAGATATGGGGGCTTGGGCCCCCAAATTTTCTTTCTTTCTTTTCCATTTCTTTATTTTTATTTTTGGGAAGGGTAATATGTGGTGAGAATTTACAGTTTATTTGAGGGGTATTTTTTAGCAGATTAATATATTATTTATTCTTTTAATATTTTGTAATTTGGAGTAATATTGTTGGAACCATTTTCATGTCATAAAATGTGTTAATATTTTCTGAAAATTGAAAATTCTCCATTGTAATGGGAGAAATGAAGCCTCCACTATATTGTCATTAATTGTATCAATTTTTAATTTGTAATTTCCATTACTAAATTCCATCGAATTATTTATGATTAATGTTATGCTTTGAGAGAGGGTGGCGAATTCTAGTCATGCCTCAAGAGAGTGTTATTAACTTTCTATTATTTTAAAAATTCCCCTCCCATGAGATAAGGGGTGATCTAGTCAATGAACAACCATTCACATTTATCTTGAGAATCAATTTAGAGATAGAGTTTTCTTGAGTTAGATATCTTTTCTAAATCTCATTTCTTGTGTGAAAATATAAAAAGAATTAAATGATAATTTATTGATTGTGCCTCAAGATAGGGTTATTGTAAATGGTATTTTATATTAAAATTTGAAAGAACGTATCATGGAGAGTTCAAAGAAACTTCTTAATCAGTAAATTATAATCTTGTATTAACTAGCATTAATATTAGATTCTACTTCATTCTTGGGGTTTTTTGAAATTTGAAATTAATCTTCTAAATTAATTCAAGATAATGAAAGTTGAATATTGCTCATTAAAGTCTCCCACACTACCTCTTTAAAATATTTTAGCTACTTTTTACTTTTTTTTATAATTATTTTAAAATAGTTTTAATTTTTTAGAACTCATATTATACCACTTTATTTTAATGCAAGTAATAAATCAATATTGTCTCTAAAATACCATTCCTTGTGGATAAGATCCTTTACTTGATACTATACATCATATCTGGGAGTTTAGATTTTGATTGGAAGGAGGTTAACACAACTACCGAGAATATATCACTCGCAAACCACTCTCATCATATGACTTTGATATTGTCAGAAAATAACTTGTGCAAGGCTTAGATTTGAACAATTTGACATTAATATTTGTTTCGACTTGAATATATGTGTTTTCTCATTGAAAAATAGTTGTATCTACATGTATATCTTGATATTGTTATAAAATAACTTGTGAAAAATCTAGGTTTGCAGGTTTGAACAATTTAACTTTGATATTTTTTGGGCTTGAATATATGTGTTTATTTATTTTAAATATAATTGTAGACACCCCATCCTGGCACCCTATAAATACCTTCTTAGGTCCCTAACACTGCTCCCCCCCCCCCCCATTATAAGACCCTAAGTCCTACTCCAAACCCTGATTCAGAGGCCACCAGGTGCTCCCGAGCCCCGTTTAATCTCAATCAACTCTTCGACTTGAGAAACTCTCATTGAACTCTCATAGGACTGTAAATCCCTTTTACAACAGTCTATATCGTGCACGAACCTACCTCATGGTTCACGTGTACTCATATTTCTACACCGAACCCTAATCCACAGGCCACTGGAATTTTTGAGCCTCGTTTGACCTTAATAAACTCGAGTGAAGATCATTTAACTCTCATAGGGATATGAATCCTTGTTCCAACGGTCCATATAGTGCGGGAATTGGCCTCACAATTCGTGTGTGCTCACATTTTTACTCTAAACCCTGATCAAAAGGCGCTCCCAAGCCTCAATTGACCTCGGTCTTGACTTGAGCGTAGTTCAATGGACAATCATAGGTCTCTAAATCCGTTTTACAATGGTCCATACCGTTCGTGAATCGCCCTCATGGTTTTCTTGTACTTAACTTTTTACTATGAAACCTAATCTAGAGGCCACCAAAAAATTCCAAGCCCCATTTAACCTCAACCAATTCCCCAACTTGAGTGACTCATTGAAACCTCATATGATTCTGAAACCCCTTTCCAACGGTCCATAATGTGCATGAATCATCCTCATGGGTTATGTTCACTTGCCTTTTTACTCTGAGAACCCCCCGTCCAAAAGCCATCGAGTTCTTCCGAGCACTATTTGACTTTGGTTAACACTTGAACCTGAGAGTGGGTTAATGGATTCTTATTAGAATTTGAACACATTTTCTAATGGTTCCGTCTATACACGATTCGGACTTACAATTTGAATTTTATGCTCATTTTTTCAAAAAAGTTTGCTCTGGACTGCCTATAGGCACCCTAGACTCCCTGCCTATCGAAAGGGTGTATTTTTCTTTCCTAGAAATGCAGGGGTATGTCGATAGGTAGGAGATAGCCTATTCCAATTGGCACCCTCTGAAACTCTATTTTTTAATATTTTAGGAGACCATGACCTCATTCCCAAGGGTCCTTTCGAAAGTCAAACATTATCCTCAAAATAAGTGAGCCAAAATTCCATTTTTCCTAACATTTTCTCCATTTTCTTACATCATTCTCATCGATCTTTCATTAAACCTCTTACTCTTACCTCACAATCATTCAACGACCTAAAAATCAACCCCTACTGCTATAAAATCACAATTCAAGCTCTATAGAAGGTTTACTCTGATCCTTTTACAACTCATTTAATTAGTATTAGTTATTTACTTTTCTTTCCAATTTTGATATATCTTTTCTCTTACTTCATTTATTCACTTCAAAATTAATGTCCCTTTTTATTATTTAGTACACATCGTTTTTTTTATAAAGTAAAAAAAGAAGCCAAAAAGAGTGTTTTTTCTATAAACCCTAAATTTGAATTTCCTAATTTTTCACATTACCTACAGTTGTGCACATTTTCTTAAAACAACCCAAAGGAAAATCTAATTTTGGATTTTTGAATTAAACCCCAGCCTTGTGTGTTATCGAACTACATGGACTTCGATTCCTTTTGGTTACGTAGGCATACCGAGACAGTCTTGGGATTCAAGTCCTATTTCCTCATTTATTCGTTTTTATACTTTTCACATTTAATAGTATTTAAAATACATGTGCTCCTATATAGTAGTGTTCCCGCTCGATATACACATTCACTTCTTCATAGTGATTTATGATTGGATAGACACTCACATTATATTTTTATGTTATTGTTTTGCACAATCGTTAGAATGATTCCTTTTCGTCTCTCCTATGACGTTAGTTGGATGATTTCTTTCTCTCATTATTCACACCGCACATATGTACACACGTATCACATTTTGGAGAAGGGAAAAACTTATCATAGCCCACGAGAGACCGAAAGGGCGTAATAGGTGCCTAACACCTTCCTATTTCGAAACTTAGTCCCCGAACTCCCGAATCATTTAGTTTCGTATGCATAAGTATGTCTTTGATTTAGTTCTATCAGGATGACTACATTCTTTTGCCTATTTTGAGCAAAATAGGCTCGCAACTCCATTTCTACATTTTTCTCATTCTTTGATGATGATTGATTTATATCCGTGGCACCTCGTGAAGATGAGCGCAAGTGACGAAAAGAGGAATCCTTATACTTAAATCCCCACACGTGCGAAGAGAGAGATTCCTTCGATTTCCTCCCCTTTCCAATTTTAGGGCCAACTAACTCAAGAGGACTTCGAGTCGGATGGACATAGTGGAAACTCTGGTAGGAACCTTTTTAGAGGAGTAAACTCTATTTCAAATGGGTTTTTGTTTCCTTTTCTCTCCTCTTTCTTTACGTTTCTACATGTGTACGTATGCCTTGACTTCTATGTTATTCTTACTTTGATACTTCCATGTTGTATAAATGCCTCTTTCATATCATGTTGATTATACCTTTCTCTCTACCATGATCTTTTCTCATCATAAGTATATATCACCATCTTATCATATGCTTCACCATTTGCTCATTTGTATATAGTCACCATGTTTCACTCCATAATATCTCACTTGCACATGATCACTTTCAAATATCCATGTTCATTAATAGTAACACACACTCTCACCTTCTTTTCACTCGTAGATATCTTCACTCTCACTCAAATATTTTACACACCTTTTGTAGATTTCCATGCTTAGTCACACTAACACAGACTTCCACATTTCTCCTTCTTGTATATATCCACATACATTCTTCACATGTCACTCTCTCACTTTACACATATTTACCACTCACTTGTGTATAGTAACATGTCTCATATTTTGTATCAATCAACATTCTTAGTATTTTCTCCATGCTCTATGTACATACTTTCTAGTTTTACTCTCCATGTTTATCCCCTTGATCCCATGCTATTTTTATATTTATACTCCCCCTAATAGTGGTAGTGTTTCTCCCGCTTAGCAAACATAAAACTCTCCATAAAATGCTAATTAAGACTTATACATTCTTGCAAACTACATTATTTGAGCATCGCAATATTGAAACTTCTATCCCATACTGGGGGGTTACTTTGTGATGGGTGCCAGTCCTGTGGGGCGCAGTTAATCTAAGAAATATAATTCTCACCTTACATTGGCCTAGTACCGTCGATATATATTGAACGGCTCCCCCCACATCGTACTGCTTGATCGAACTCACGATCGTAGGTATACATCAAGGAACTCATTCGCGTATATCGATTATATCAAATTCCCAAACATTTACTATAGAAACCACATCCTAGGACCCCCCTCTCCAAGCCTCTCCTTATGTCCTTAGTACTTCCCCATTAACCATAAACCCTAGGTCATACTTCGAGTACCGATCTAGAGTCCACTAGGCGCTTCCGAGCCTCGTTTTAATCCTGTAAAATTTATCATCAGAGCAAAATTTCAATGAATCTTCGAAGGTCTCTGAATCCCCCTTCCAACGGTCCGCCCCGTTCAAGAATCAACCTTACAGTTCAAATGAACAGTCCATTTTACTATAAAAAGTCGATCTCCCAGGCCCCATTTTCACCCCCATTAAGTACCTCACCCGAGAAGAAGTTCAATGAATCTTCAAAGGAATCTGAATTCCCTTTTTAACGGTCCACCCCTTTCACGAATGGTCATAACAGTTAGAACAAACGGACCATTTTCCCTCGAAAACTGAATAGGAGGCCACTGGGTGCTCCCGAACTCCATTTGACTCCTGCTAACTCTTCAGATCTAATGAGACTGAGTGAATATTATAAGGTCTCTAAATTCCCTTTCCAACGGTCCACCTCATGTGCGAATTAGCCTTACAGTATAGACGAATGACCCATTTGACTCTGAAGGGTAATTGAGCACTTCCAGGCCCCGTTTGACGAGGGTTCACTCTCTGGACGAAATGAGATTAAATGAATCTTCTAAGGTCTATGAATAGCCTTTCCAATGGTCCATCCCGTGTGAAAATTGTCCTTACAATTCGGACGAACGATATGTTTTGCTCCGCTAATCTCCTGTCCAAAAGATCGTAAGGGTCTTTTGAGCCCTGTTTCACTAAAGTCAACTCCCTAACCTGTGAGAGGACCCATGGATTCTTAAAGGTATCTGAATACCCTTTTCAACGGTATGCCAAGTGCATAATTTGTACTTACGAATTGCCTTTTATGACCATTTTTATAAGAAATCTACACGAGGTTGCCAAATTACAAATCCATTTCCCTGCCTACCGGTAGTGTGTCAGGGGTTGCCTGCCAAAAGGCAGGTCAAGTAAAATATCGATCGGTAATCCATTGACCCTATATAAGGAGAGCACGAGTTCACTTCGAAAGGCACCTCAGAAACATCCCTCTCAATGATCTTAGAAACATTCTCTCAAAGTCAGCGGAGTTTCCCTATAGAAACCACTCCTCCACATTCCATTTCCATCCCTTTCACACCCAATTTAGCAAAATCATTTCCCTCTCATCCTACCACCTCCATTCACTTGCAAGGGAAAACCTCAATAATCAAGATCAACCTCCGTGTCTCCAAAAAAGGTCCAAACATTCTTCTCTCTTTTAATTTCCTTATTTTTTCTTTAATAATTTAATTCTTACTTTAGCATTTCATCTCTAATTAGTCCACACATATTAATAATCCCACTTTGTATTAGTATTATTTCACATACCATATGTTCTATAAAAAAAAACAAGGAAAAGAGGGGTTGCTCATAAATTCCAAATGGGATTTCTCACCACATTTTCTAAAAATTAAAAGATCATTTTCCTACACACACACACATTTAAATAAAATCCTAGGTTGGATTTATGGGATAAACCCCACCCGGATGTTTCATGCGAACTACGTGTGATGCCTTTTTAGTCTACATAGGCATTTCAGATCAAAACCCGAGACTCGAATCCTATTTTCCTATTTTTATCCATATATTATTATACTTGTGATTCCTATTCGCGCTTTATCTAACACATATTATCGTTTCACCATAACCATCAATATCTCGATAAGCGCACACATTAAATTTTTAATTACTATTTTGTGAACAGTCCTACAGATGACCAGACTCCACCTTTCTTCATGACGCGAGTCGAGTAATTCCATTCTCCAGTTATATATACACACGCATACATTTCATGAAGTTATTAAGGAGAATAATAACACATGCCCATAAGAGACCAAAAGGGAGGGATGGGTGTCTAACACCTTCCCATTCCTAAACTTAACCCCCTAACCTTTAAACTAATTGGTTTTGTAAGCATCAGTATATCTTTGATGTCGTTCTCTCGAGGAGGCAATATTTCTTTTACCTATTTTGTGCAAAATAGGCTGGCGATTCTATCTATTTACATCACCCCACATCAATGACGTCTGAAGTGCACCTAGAAAGGGCGCGAGACCTTTTTTCTCTCCCTCCAACCGCGCGCGCGAGTGCCGACCCCGAGTAGGAAGGATCGGGGAAGGCAACAGTGGCGACTTCGCTAGGGATTGACTTACCTTAAGAGGTCTAGAATCTGTTTGCATGGTTGTTGTCATTTTATGCACGTGTGCATATGCACCTACCTGCATGTTCTCTTTTCCCTCTATTTATTTTTTGTGCATCTACCTCATGCTTATATCACTCCCCATTCACTCAATTGTAGATATGCTCCATGTACACCTAACACTACTTACACTTATACGTAGGATCACTTATATCCACATGGTTCACACACCACTTAGAATATTCATGCTTAGGTTTCAATAGCACACACCTCCACTTAGCACACTTATATATTTCCATGCTCACTTGCACATATCACATGCCACTTGTAGTTGATCCATGCTTAGATTCACTACCACACACTCACTTGTAGATATTCACACATCACTCACTCACATATATCCATACTTAGTGTAAACTTTATGCTCCATGCTAGATTTAATTTTCATGATATTTGTACATTCTTCCCTATAGTATTGTGCTCATCATGCCAAATAAAAGACTCTCTCCATAATATATTAATCAAGAATAATGCATTTTGCACACTACATCACCAAGAGCATGGCTATTGACTAAAATTTTATCTCGTACTGGGGGGTCACTTTATGATGGGCGCTAGTCCGACAGGTCGCAGTTATACTAAGTAATATGACTCTCACCTTCCATTAACCTAGTATCTTTGACGTATATCGAACGGTTTCCCCACATCGTACCGCTTGACCGAACTCATGACGGGAGGTATATAACAGGGAACTCATTCACGTATGTTGATTATATTGAATTCTCTCTCATACATACTATCCCCATGAGGTATATAGAGAGTTAATTCACGTACACTCAGGTATATCAAATGGTTTATCCACACGTACCAATTGCCCTCAAAAGCAAGAAGTATATCGTGGACGTCATGCCAAAGGGGGGAGTCTCCCTTTCCATTAGCCCAAAAACTGCATAAACCTCATATAGGTGTCAACCCTAGGGAACTCATATTTAGTTTGTCGGCTGGCACACAAAAATCTACCGAAATATCGAGTTGGCATGCTGCCTAAATTTTTGAGCAATTTTATATTTTTTTAAAATAGGACCCTATACATGAGCCTGGAACAAGTCAAACCCTATCTTACCTATTTTCAAACCCAATTTTTCCAGGCTTGGGTCCTGTCCAGAATTTCTTTTTCATTTAGGTATACCTAATACAAGTGAAAACATAATAATAATAAACATGCATAGACTTTTTCCTCCTTTTTCCCTCTTCTTTCTTAAGAAACCAAAGTACCAAAACCATTTTTCCTCCTTTTCATCAAATATAAAAAACTATGTCAAAAACATTTTCCCTCTTTTTCAACAAAACAATTCCTTTTCCTCATTTTCTTTCTGAGGTCGATCGTATACCCGATTCTTGGCCCGACTCCCTATTGGATTCGGTATTCCGTTAAACTGACTCGAAGCTCCGCCCCTTTCCCTACAACATTATCCGAGTCTGGAATCTATCTTCACTAATCCTCTATGTAAAACACCGATGAAGTACCGAATGTACAATCCGATTTTATGGCAGTCCTTGTCCAACTTAGTGCTAAAATTGATAACCTTCAAATCAAGGTTCATGAGATGTAAGGAAACCGGGTCCAAGTTTCGAAATAACTCGAGGTCATAATTCCTCATGCTATGGGTTCGCCATATCCTGAGCCTGTTTGGGTCCCATAAGAATATCATCATGCTCTACGTTCCCCGCCTGCCAATGGGCCGCCGCTAGCTCAGCTCCCCATGCCAAACCTTGCCCAGCCAAGGGCTAACTTGTCAAATCCCAAAGAGGAAAAAATAAACAAGATCAACGAAGATCTCAAGATATTATCAAAGAATGTTGACCAGGTTAAGATTTCTGGGAACTACATAGATTACACTCACATGTCTACTTACCCTAAAGCAAGATTGCCAGAGAAATTCAAGTTATCATTTATCAAGAAGTTCGAGGGCAGCGAGCCCCCAATTGTTCACGTTCACAGCTATCATCGAGATATAACTCTCCTTGGTGACTCTAAAGAGATAATGGCCCAGATGTTCCAACAAACTTTGAAGGACAACACTCTTTATTTGTTCCCATCCCGCGAAGAATCCATAATATGTGGTTAGGAGGATGTTGCCTGGGAATTCAAGTCACAGTAAAAAATAACAAAAAATTAGAGGTTGCACGTCATGATCTAGAGCGTCTTAAGTAGAATCTTGGAGAAACTCTTAGCAACTTCATAGAAAGGTGGGGAGATAAAGGTGCCACCATGACCAACCATCCCTCCGAAGAAGAACAAGTCAACATAGTGAAGAAGAATTTCCTGCCCCATATTAGAGCAACCATGGGAGGTTAGTATTATCCGCATTTTTTAGATCTTTAGGAAACATGTGTGGAGATTGAACAAAGTGTTACCAAGATAGAATTCGAGCCGAAGAAAGTATTCGGACATTTCATTCCAAAAAAGTACTAAAAGTCTGACATTAGCACAGTCTCAACCATCGGTAATTATCTCCTAACCTGCTACCTCTTAGGCGCCAGAAAGCCTCCCTAAACCCCACCAGAAAAGAATACACTGAGCTCCATGATCCCTTATTTAAAGTCTCCCAAGCCTTATTAAGCCGGAATCTTATCAAACCTATGTACCCTAGTCCATTGTCAAACCCACTTCTCAAAAACTTCAAAACTAATGCCCTCTGTGATTTTCACCAGTCTGTCGGTCATACTACTGATCAGTGCTTCCGTATTCGAAATGTAATACAGGGTTTAATTGATTGGGGTATCATCTCCCCACCAGCCAATCTTAAACCCAACACCACTCACAACCCACTTCCAACCCATATAAAAGCCATCTTCTTAGAAAATGATCACGAATTTGATCCATCTACCCAAATTGTGCCCGATAGAGCACCCATCATATCGTATTTTACCCAAACCGCTTAAAGTTTGCCCATATTTTTTCCTACATCTTATCTGTTTCACTGACCAAGCTCTGTCACTCTTCAGGAGGGCTTGTATTATCGTTCGTACCCGATCAAAAGGAAGAGATATGGAGTTACCAGTAATTCTGAACCAACATTTAGATTTTGGGCTGAAATTATCCTTTGAAATTGCCATCGACTGTCAAAAGTTCAACATCCTATTCATGGAAGTCCAAAAATGGGTTCGGAAGCTAGGTAGTTGGGTTGTACCCATTAATAAAATCAGTTTGGATGATGTAGTACATATTATGGCAAATATGTTTTTACAGACTGGAAAAATCTACAGCGTTTCCGATCTACTCACCGCTTTGAAGCTTCAAGGGTGATTGGTCCCTTCACTCGCGTACTTCCACATTGAGTGGGAAAATTTATATGAAGAAGCCATTGAGGTCATTGAATGCATTGATTTCTCTTAGAAATAATACATTGTTGCCATTGGATGGGGGGCGAATTTGACTGCTCAAATGATGAACCAAGTCAGGAAAAAGTCAATCCAGTAATCAACATGTGCAAAATGATATCCTTCGAAGACCTGTTAGGGGAATCGATAAAGTAGACATTCATCCAGAAATAGATGAAGGTAGGGGTTCTTGTTCTTCCTCGCCTCAGTAAACCACATGACCAGATCAGGAAGGCACTACCAAGATGCGAATCCTCACCCATCAAGAATAGATAAGGGAAAGGGAGTTTTTGAGGAACTCCTCACACCAGAGATGACCATTCAAGAGATAAATATCATAGAATAACTCAAGAAGACTTAAGACAATATCACCTTATGGGGACTCTTTATGTCTTCCCGATTACATCAGAATGCTCTAATAAAAATTCTCACTGAGCCCATAGTCCCTCCTTCCACCACTCCAGAAGAAGCTGTAAACCTGGTTGGATCCTTGATCACCACTAGACTCATTTCCTTCTTCGAAGAAAAAGTTTCAAAGGTCGTCTCTAATCACAACTATTCCCTCAACATCTCCGTTGAAGTGATGGGAAAGAAAATCCCTCTCTCACTCGCCGATAATGGATCCTCCCTCAATATTTACCCATTAAGAATCTTCAATTGCTTAGGGTTAAAAGTAAGTGACCTAACTCCTACTTTTATCACAGTGTGTGCTTATGATAATACTCACCGAGAGGTGATGGGATCCTTAACACTCACAATAGGGGATGGACCTATCAATCCCGTTACTAAATTTCAAGTTGTTGACATACATGCATGCTTCAATATGCTTCTTGGTTGACTGTGGCTTCAAAGCATTCAAGGGGTGTCCTCTTCCCTTCATCAGAAGTTGAAATTTCTCGCTCATGGAGCAAGTCATTACAATTTATGATACAACGACAGTACTGAAAATGTCGACACCACTAAACTGATACTAGAAATACAACATGGGGTGAATGACATGCTTCTTTACGATTTTAGGTTTAATAGGCTTTCCCTTTATGTAGGGGAAAATTTCAAAGATTGATTCTATCTAAGAGCATATCCCTCACAACAATGTCAACGTGATACAAATGTTCAAAAATATGATTTTTATGACCAAACTGGGGCTGGGGCAACGTCAATAAGGGATACTGAAACCCATAGTCCTGAAAAGGCCTTTACCCCATGTGGTCTGGGTTATAACGCTTCACTAGAAGAACTCAGAATGCTCCGCCAACCATGGTTGAAGAAAATCTTAGAAGATGCCAAGAATATTTTGAGGGATTCCTTGAATGGAAGATTCGTCAAAGAAAGTGAAGACTTCCCCTTATGTGGATTTTTCGAACCATGGTATGATCATGTGGATAGGAAGATGAAGCCAAGGATGGAAATATTTTTTCAAGACAACTACTCATGGGTCGAAGACTGCCCGCATCAAGTGAAACCTCTCAGTCAAAAATCCGTAGCCATTATCATTGTCTCTGAGGAAAGTGATTCTGAAGACTCATTCAATCTACAGACACTAAGGCCAACACTCTGTATGATCCATTCAGGCTCTACATCATCGGACCCATCCACTCTGATCAAGGCCTCTGATGAACCTCTCCTTAATTGGAATGCTATACCAGTCCCACTGACTAAGATGCAACCTTACCTTGTTGTTTACCTTATCTCTTCATCTGTCTTTGTTACTCCTTTTTCTGATAATAAAGTAATCGAGGCCTCTTTTGATGAGGTTCTCAACACTGTTTTTCTCGAAAGTGAAATAAATGAGGATTTGGAGTATCTTACTGTGCCTTACATTAATTGTCTTGATTCTAATCAAACTCTTGATGATAATGATTTTGCAAATGAATAATTCTTAACTGATCTTAAAAAGATCAATAACCAACAACATAACCGCGTTCAAATTAATGAGGAAGAAATTATTGTTATTAATCTCGATTCTAGTAGCTAACATCGTGATACTAGGATATGGTCCACCCTTAAAGAGCATGAGCATACATAATTCGAAGAGATGCTGAAGGAATTTATAAACGTCTTCTCATGGTCTTATAATGACATCCTCGACATTGATCCCTGAGATAGACCAACATCAGATCCAAACTCTCCCAGAATGAAAATTGGTCAAGTAGAAGCTACGGAATCTTTGCACCTAATAGTCGCTTAAAGTCAAGGAAGAGGTAATCAAGAAGTTAAACGTAGGATTCATCCGGGTGATCGAATATCCCACATGGATAGCTAACATTGCACCCATAACGAAATCATGAGGAAAAGTCTGCATGTGCATTGACTACTAGGATGTGAACAAAGCATATCTGAAGAGTGATTAGCCGCTGCCTAACATCAACATGATTGTGGACAACACGGCCAGTCACGCTTTCAATTCATTCGTCGATGGGTTCGTCGGATACAATAAAATAAAGATACACCCTGACCATTAATAAAAAAACTACCTTCATCACTCCCTGGGGGACCTTATGTTACACGATTATGCCATTCGGGCTCAAGAACGTAGGAGCAACGTACCAAAGGGCTGTCACAACCATCTTGCATGATCTGATACACAAGGCGGTCGAGGTCTATGATTGGGAATAAATATTGTATATTTATCCCCTTAATTTTGGTACCTTTGTGAACCTAAGTTGTGCAATTGATATGTATTTAACTCATAATTATTCTACTAACCTTCGTTGGCAAGTATTTTGTGTTTTTTGTTTCTCTTATGTGTTTTACAGGTAAAGTATGCTAGTGGCGCGAAAGAGAAATCTAAACAATGAAAGAAAGGCATGTTTAAGGGCATTTTTGTAATTCTTTAGCCTAATATCGGAGGTGGGTCCAACTGGAAAGTTGAAGAGCTCGGAAAAATGATAATACTGGAAGAAACGGAACCCAAATCCGAGCTACGGTGAAAGAGTTATGATCATTTGAAGTTGAGAAGAAATCCAAGAAGAATAGAAGAAAACAAGAAAAAAATTCTAAGTGTTGGAATTTAAGAAAAGAAGCCCAAAACAAACAAGATTTCTCGAACCACACTAGGAACCGGTTCGGGGTACAGGCGAACCAGTTTGGGGGTCCTGATGCACGAATTTTCCCTTCAATTCTGATTGGTCCAAAAGAGTTCTATGATGTGCAAACTCCTCTAAATGTATTTGTATTATTGTGTAGACTTAGAAAAAGGAGTTTGGATGAGTTTTTCATAGAGAGGAAGGTAGGAGAGTAACTTAGAACCATAGAAAACAATTCTCCATCTAGTAGGTACTTTTATTGTTTGAATTAAGAGTTTTTTTTAAGTAAAGTTTGTTCCCTTCTTTCTTAATCTTGTAGTTAATTTATTTACAGGCTTTGTTTATTTTATGGGTTTTCAATTCGTTAATACATGCTTAGAGATAGTTTTCTTATTGATTTAATTACATTCAACGTAGGATTCATGTTTTTAATTAATTGCACCATGTTAGGCTAAATTTCTAAGGGTGGGTGTACATGAACCCAACCCGATGTAATATTTCCATGTAGAAACTAGGGTTTGAATTGAAATTTCAATGAATCAGGTTTTGTAGTTGTCACAACCATCATAGACCTTTTTACCTCACTTGACCCTAGGTAACCGTGGTGTTTAAGGATGTGATGCGCGTGTAGCTATTGCGACATTTCTTTACTCATCCTTTGATTATGTATGATGCGATCTTAGACCTCATATATGTAATGCTTAAGAGTACTAAAGACCGGGTTCAATTAAATTTCTAATTCAAAATTCTAGCATTCTATACGGTAAATTTACTACGGTTTGGGGGATTGTATTCCCAACCTGTTTTCCCTTCATTCTTATTAAGTCATTCTTAGTTAGTTAACTTCGCTCACATAGTTAATGCAGTAGTGTAATTTAGTGTGCATTTAATTAATTAGTTATTTCCCATCTCAATCATATTTTTGTTTCTTTTTAGAGTCAAGTTAGGGTTAACAGTCTTACCTTTGTCATCACGTTCACTCATCCTAGTTCCCTGAGGATTCGATACCCAGACTAGCCACTATACTCCGCAAGATTGTAGTTAAAGTTTAGGTTTTCATATTGCGGTTGGAAGATGATAACAACGATTAGCGTCTTTACACGGACGCTCGGTTTCCACCTCGATCAAAATGGCGCCGTTACCAGGGAATTACGTAGACGTTGGTTAGATTTCGTTAGTCTAAAACTTCGACCAAATAAGAAAAAAATATATATATATATATATAAAAAATCAAAAACATTGGCACAAAAAGATCTGTAATACCCCGTATTTTTGTAATATATTAATTTGAGGATTTATTAAATTTAATGTGAATTAATTATTTAATAAAAATTCGGAAAATTTATTATGTTAAAATTATTTACGTGATGAGAGTTAGTAATTATGAAAAACTTGTTGAATATTACTAATGAGAAAAGTAGTATGTAATAGTGGTTATATCAAATGTCACGAGTGAATAAAATGACAATTTTGTAAATTTGAGTCGGAACGCGCCCGTGTCGCGTCAGGACTAAATATTGATAAATAAAAGTGAATATTTTATAAGTTGATCGTATGGTCGTTTTGAGTGCACCAACGCGTTCGGAAGGGTCGAGATAGTCAGAAAAGTGTACCCGGGGGTTTAGTTTTGGTCTTGGGGCGTTTTTAGGCCTAATTAGTACACCGGGAGGGCATTTTGGACATTTCACATTTTTGGGTAATTAAACCCACGAAATTTTAAGGGTTATATTAGATGTCTAAGGTTGTATTCTAGGGTTAGAACAACCAAAGACAAGTGACGACCATAGGAGAGGAAAGGAGAGAGCTCCCAAGGAAAATCCAAGGCCCAAAATCCATCCGTTTGCACCACCACCACCACCAACGCGTAGATCGCGCGACAGGGAACGTCAAAAATCCCAGGCAAGTGTTTATCTTGCTTATTTCATTGATGCATCACTCATATTAGTATAGGAATGATTAGGATGAGTTGTATGGAAGAAAAACCCAATTTGAGATAGGAAATTGCATGTAGTGATGATTTAAATGATAGTTTGGAAACCCTTTGACATGTAGAGGAATAAACCACGAAATTATGATGTTTTATAAGAAGGAAATTCTGGAAAAGATTGATTAGAACCATGTTTAAGAAATTCTATGGTTCTTGAGATTTGTATGAAGTTTTTGCCTATATATCCATGATTAGTGACGGAAATTTACATGCTTTACGTAGGGAATGCGTGATATGATATTGTGATGTTAGTAGTACAAATTTTTGGGCGTTTGGGAATGAAAAATATGAATATGGATGAAGTTATGTGTTAGAACTCGTAACTGCAAAACGGCAGAATTTGTCATACCTGCTTGATCTATCAATCGAGCCAAGAGCTTCGATCGATCGAAGGTTCGATCGATCGAGCCCCTACCCTCGATCGATCGACCCCTCCTGGCAGACTTAACTTCCCCTTTTTAAATTGTTGAATTGATTCGAAATGAAGAAAACTCCTTAGACATCCTTGTTAAAATAATTTGGGAGATAATGATGACCAGTATTATTCATTAATGAATAAGGGGCCTTTAATTTAAGGCGAAATCTATATTTTTGGGATATTTTACATAAGGGATAATGTAAGTATATATTAAAGGGGAGAGACATGTAAGAGAGTTACGTTGGAACATAAAGGAATACCTACTGAATTATACATTTGGAAGGATAGAGTCCATGAGGGTCGCGTAGTAAGTTGGAAAATCCTTCGAATTAAAGTTAGGGACGAAACGTTATACGGGTTAACAAATAGTGGGAAGATAAGGATAAATGTTGTGATTATGGTTTAGGGGATGAACCTAAATTGATATGATAAAAGTGGTATATTTATATGATTATGTATGCATATATTATTTACATGTGAAAATCATGCCCGCGCTACTTGCTATCCCTGAGGTTACCGCGCTGGGACGATCTTATCTCGATGTGCCTTACGGGGGTTATTGACTCGTACCCTAGAAGATAGATATCCTTGGTACAGGCTATCGAATCGATAGTTTAGTTGGTCCTAAGAGACGTGAGGGTATGTACTGACCTCTTAGAGACTTGGAATCTATGCTTCGCCTCAATATTGTTTGTGTATGTATTAATACAGTTCGAGAGTGATTCAGAACTTGTATTTCCCTTAGTGTGAGTGATACGGGGATTGGATAGCAGAGTATGCCCGCACTGTAGTTTTTATGTGGGGTGCTGTTAGAATATATATATATATCTTGAGTATTTAATATATATAAGAAATTATGAAATTTTGAAACTACCTACTATGTTATGGTAAGTAAGACTGGTATAATATCTCAATTTGGAAATACTTGTTTTGGAAAAGTATAATATGACACTGAGGAACTTTATTAATAAATAAAGTTATAATGAGAGCTCCCCTATTAAATGAAATTCTCCTTTTAAACAATTATATTGTTCGGTTTAAAAATCTTACGAGTAACGTAAGACAAGTTAAACCATTTGGACGTTCAGCGCAGTATAAGATAAGATAATCCGTTGGGAAGGTTAGTACGATAGGCGTGCACATTAGAAGAGAGGTGAGAATTTGTCAAGAGAGTGTCGCACTAATATGTTGTTGCATTGCCCTGTAAACAATTTAAATACTTGCTAAACGAATTTTAAATCATATACACTATCGAGCTCTGACCCGTCTCTATTTTTCTTTTTTCTCTTGTATGTATATGTATATATTACAGGTGCCCAGCCACAGGGGCGTCTTGCATAGGACCTTTTGGAAGGAACGCACTGCAGCTTAGGTGGGAGTTGCATGCCTCTAGCTTAGACGACTTCATTCACTTGAATCCACTCCTAGCATACTCATATAGTGGGACATGTGTCGCCCTTTTCCTTATTCAGTTGTTTATTTGGACTTTATGATTCAGTTATTTCTAGTATTGTTACTTTGGGATTTATTCAGTCAGGATGTTTTACTTTAATTTTTATGTTGGGATTTTTGATGTTGAATGTTTAAATTAATTGGATTATGTTCCAGGATGATTGTGGTGTAATTCTTTAATATTGTAATGTTGTTAATAATTAAAGCTTTACATTTTTTTTAAAATAAAATTTGGAAAGTAATGTTTAAAAATGGTTTTGACACTTAGCTTAATTAATTAGGGTGTTTAAATTTGAAAAGTTATTTTTCGACAGTGATGCTGTGAAGGAACCAACTGTTCACCTTGATTTAATTTAATAAAGGAGTGATCACCTGGTATTTAATTAGGCGGGGTGTCACAGGTGGTATCATAGCATTAGGTCCTAGTGTCCGTAGGATCTGTACGTCTTATTTTCGCTTTCAGCTTAACATCTTTGCTATAGAGCCCTATTTTAGGATTGTTGTACTCTTGCTTTTACGTTTACGTCTTCAGCTATTTGAGATTTGATAATAACTGTAGACTAATGAATTTCTTCACGTTTCAGATGCCTCCGAGACGTGCACCAAAGGATAGGCGTTCCCAATCCGAACAGCCAGCAGCTCCGGCACAGGGTATTATAAATGCTAATGAGGTATCCGCCATTGTTGCTCAGGCGGGGAATGCGGCGCTAGCGGTGGTTCAGTAGGCGCCACCCCAGATTCAGGCAGTGGCGCCAGTACCTGCACAGCTTCCATCTTCATGGGAGCGGGTTAGGGATGCCTTTCAGAAGGCGCATCCCCCTGAGTTCTCTGGTAGTTCAGATATCGTCATCATCAGCCAATGGAAGAAAGACATCCAGCGGCATCTTCGTATGTATGAGTGCACAGACATGCAAAAGCAGTTATTGGCTTCCTTTAAGCTGGCGGGGGCCGCTTTTCAGTGGTGGGATTCCACTACCACCTTGGAGGAGAGGGACACGATCCCGATTCAGTCATTCTGGGAGCGGTTTGATCGCAAATACTTTCCACCTGCCGTGCAGACTGAGATGAGGCGGAAACTACTGAACTTGAAACAGGAGAATTCTACCGTTGCTGAGTATGAGGAGGAGTTCACGAGGCTTCTCACCATAGTTCCAGATGAGGCACCCACTTAGAGTAAGAAGATAATGTTGTTTGTGGACGGGTTAGCTTGGAGGATCCGTCAGCACTTTATATGGAAGCTTTCTCTGAGTACTTTCACTGATGTACTCAATGCTATGTTACTACATTGCCAGGATCACCGCTTCCATCTGCAGGGAAACAAGAGAGCAAGAGTGTCCAGCCAGCAGGGCAGGACCGTGGGTAGTAGTGCTAGTGGAGCACCATCTCAAGGACAGACTCGTCAGCACGAGCAGAGTTCCCATCAGGGGTACCCCGCTAAGCGATTCCGTTCAGGTGATTCCAGACAGGGATTTGGGGGTTATAAGCAGGGCCAGCCTAATCAGCAGGTCCAGCAAGGCCAACACCGACAATAGCAGGGTCAGCCGAAGGGCCAACAACGTACTCATCGGGGCCAACAGGGCCAGTGGCGGGGAGGTAACGGCCAACAGGGCCGTGGTCAGCAGGGTCAGAGGGGAGGTAACTTCAGAGGTCGATGTTTTGGGTGCGGTATACATGGCCATAGGCGCCAAGATTGTCCAGAGGAAGAGAGGGAACCACAACAGCAGGGAGCCCGTAATGAGACACAGAGGCCACTTTTTCCACCTGCCCTCCCAGCACCATCCCTACCAGCCGTTCCAGCAGCTCTAGTGCAGCAGGGGAAGTTACAGTATGGACGTGTCTATAACATCCACCAGGTAGCATCTCCACAGGCACCATCCGCGATTGAGGGTATGTTTCCTATCCATGGTACTATGGGTCAAGTTTTGTTTGATACTGGGGCGGTGCACTGTTTTATAGCTACGTATTTTGTGAAGGCCTTAGTGTTGTTAGCCACAGCAGAGAGCACTATCACGTGTGTAGACTCACCATTAGGGAGTGGAACGCTTATTTTCTTTATATGCCGAGGAGTGGGGATAGATATTGGTAGCTTGGTATTACCTGCAGACATGTTAGTCTTATATATGCATGAGCACGATGTGATTATCGGTATGGATTGGCTCACAGCTTACAGAGCCATGATTGATTGTTTCGGTGGGAGTATTGTTTTTGCCATTCCGGGGCAAGAGATGTTTGTAGTGGCAATGCCTCGCCCAGAGGGAGGTTCGACTGCCCATTTGTATTACATAGAGGAGGATACCTCTAAGGAGGTTGTGATTCCCTTAGACTCGATCCCAGTTGTTCGTGAGTATTCTGATATATTCCAGGAGATCCCAGGCCTACCCCCCAGTCGAGAGATAGACTTTGTCATAGACTTATTACCGGGTACTAGACCGATAGCACGCGCTCCATACCGTATGGCTCCGGCAGAGATGCGAGAGTTACAAGATCAGATAGAGCAGTTGTTAGGTCAGGGCTTCATTCGCAGGAGTAACTCACCTTGGGTAGCTCCAGTCTTGTTTGTGAAGAAGAGGGATGGTTCACTGAGGCTGTGTGTGGACCACCGAGAATTGAACAAGGTCACGATACGAAATAAGTATCCGTTGCCTCGAATCGATGATCTGTTCGACCAGCTGAGGGGAGCAACTTTCTTTTCGAAGATAGATCTGAGGTCGGGGTACCATCAGCTACGTATTAGAGAGAAGGATGTTTCAAAGACTGCCTTCTTGACGAGATATGGGTCATATGAGTTCAGAGTGATGCCATTTGGTCTCACAAATGCTCCAGCCGTATTCATGGACTTAATGAACCGAGTGTTCAGAGAGTTCTTGGATCAGTTTGTCATCGTCTTCATAGATGACATTTTGATATATTCACATTCCGAGGAGGAGCATGCCGAGCACTTGAGGCAGGTTCTTCAGACTCTACGAGAGCATCAGTTATATGCTAAGTGCGAGAAGTGTGGATTCATGTTGCGAGAAGTACAGTTCTTGGGGCATGTTGTTTCTGAGCAGGGGATAGGAGTTGACCCGAGTAAAGTGTCAGCGGTGAGGGAGTGGGGACAGCCCACGATACCGACGAAAGTGCGTAGTTTCTTGGGGTTAGCCGGTTACTACAGGAGATTCATTCGGGGATTCTCCAAAATAGCTGGTTCGTTGACGAATCTGACTCGCAAAGGGGTACCATATGTTTGGGATGATTCTTGTCAATTGGCTTTTAACGAGCTGAAAGACAAACTTACTTCAGCACCAGTCCTTGCTTTATCGAAACCGGGTGTGGAGTACCTGGTTTACACCAATGCTTCTTTACGAGGACTTGGAGGAGTACTTCAGTAGGAGGACAAGGATATAGCTTTTGCCTCCTACAAGCTTACGCCGTATGAGAAGAATTACCCCACCCACGACCTGGAGTTAGCAGCGGTCATTTTTGCATTGAGGCTATGGAGACACTATTTATTGGGGGAGAAGTTTCGCTTGTTCACAGACCACAAGTCACTGCAGTACCTGTTCACTCAGCGAGAGCTGAATATGCGTCAGCGCAGATGGTTAGAGTTTGTGAAGGACTATCAGTTTGACATACAATACCATCCGGGGAAGGCCAACGTAGTTGCTGATGCGTTGAGCCGTAGATCGGTAGACGGTGTAGCGGGCGTCTGGAAAGAAAAGTGGAAGGAGTTGGGTCACCAGGACGCAGTAGCCCGTTCCTTCATATCTGTCATGACAGTGACACCCGAGATTGTTACGAGGGTGATACAGGCACAGATCACAGACCCGTTTTTCCAGGAGAAGATTGTACAACTTTTAGCTGAGGGTGCTGAGTCCTATTCTGTTAGCTCTGATGGGGGTTTAAGGTTTAATCGGAGACTGGTGGTTCCAGAGGGAGCAGAATTACGTCATGCAGTGATGACCCAGTCTCACGGGTCCCAATTTGCGATACATCCTGGAGGAGATAAGATGTACCAGGATATGAGGCGACAATACTGGTGGAGTGGGATGAAGGACATTGCTGAATTCGTGTCCAAGAGTTCTACCTGCCAGCTAGTAAAGGTGGACCATCAGAAACCGTCAGGGTTGCTTCAACCATTGTAGGTACCCGCGTGGAAGTGGGAGAGTATTTCCATGGATTTTATCACAGGGTTGCCTACATCACAGCGGGGCCACGAATCTATCTGGGTGATTGTAGACCGTTTGACCAAGGTGGCAAATTTTTAGCCGGTATGGACAGACTATACCACGAGTCAGTATGCTCAGTTGTTCATTGCCGAGATTGTCAGATTACATGGGGTGCCCCTGAATATTGTGCCAGATAGAGACAAGATTTTCGTGTCACGTTTTTGGGAAAGCTTTCAGGAGGCTATGGGTACTGAGTTGAGGTGGAGTTCAGCTTATCACCCACAGAGAGATGGACAAATAGAGCGTACTAATCAGATGTTGGAGGATATGCTATGGATGTGTGTTCTTCATTTTGGGGGAGGTTGGGAGCCACATCTTCCACTGGTAGAGTTTGCTTATAATAACTCTTATCAGTTCACTATTGGCATGACTCCATTCGAAGCTTTGTACGGCAGGCCTTGTCGTTCCCCAACTTGTTGGCTCGAGGTGGGGGATAACAAGTTTCTATGACCAGAGGTGATTCAGGAAACCTCCACGAGGATTGAGATGGTCAGGAATCGCATTTGAGTATCCCAGGACAGGCAGAAAAACTACGCCGATGCGAAACGATTCTTCCGGGAGTTTAATGTGGGGGACCAAGTGTTACTACGGGTATCTCCTATGAAAGGAGTGATGAGGTTCGGGAAGATAGGGAAATTGGCCCCGAGGTAAATGGGACCATTTCCCATTATCGAGAGGGTTGGGCCGGTAGCATACAGGTTGGGACTGCCAGAGCATTTACATCGCATCCACGATGTATTCCACATCTCGTCGTTAAGACGATATCTTCGGGATGATATGGCCCAAACTCACATCGCGATAGATGAGATAGCCTTACAGCCTGACACCTCTTACAAGCAAAGATCGGTGGCTATCCTAGACTATAGTGAGAGGAGATTGAGGTCGAAGATAGTTCCACTTGTATGGGTGCAGTGGGAGAATCATAATGTGGAGGAATCCACTTGGGAGCGCGAGGCAGATATGCACGAGAGATATCCAGATTTATTCTTACCAGGTATGCCTTATTTTTCCGAATTTCGGGACGAAATTCCGTTATTAGGGGGGGAAGTATGTAATACCCCATATTTTTATAATATATTAATTTTGGGATTCATTAAATTTAATGTGAATTAATTGTTTAATAAAAATTCGAAAAATTTATTATGTTATAATTATTAACGTGATGAGAGTTAGTAATTATGGGTAACTTGTTGAATATTACTAATGAGAAAATTAATATGTAATAGTGGTTATATCAAATGTCACGAGTGAATAAAATGACAATTTTGTAAATTTGAGTTGGGACGTGCCTGTGTTGCGTCAGGACTAAATATTGATAAATAAAAGTGAATATTTTATAAGTTGCTCGTATGGTCATTTTGAGTGTTCCAACGTGTTCGGAAGGGTCGAGATAGTCAAAAAAAGTGTAACCGGGGGTTTAGTTTGGGTCTCGGGGCATTTTTAGGCCTAATTAGTACCCCGGGAGGGCATTTTGGACATTTCACATTTTTGGGTAATTAAACCCACGAAATTTTAAGGGTTATATCATATGTCTAAGGTTTTCTTCTAGGGTTATAACAACCAAAGCCAAGTGACGCCCATAGGAGAGGAAAGGAGAGAGCTCCTAAGGCAAATCCAAGGCCCAAAATCCATCTGTTTGCACCGCCACCACCACCAACGCGTAGATCGCGCGACGGGGAATGCAACCACACCAAAATCATCCGCAAATCAGAACGTCAAAAATTCTAGGCAAGTGTTTATCTTACTTATTTCGTTGATGCATCACTCATATTAGTCTAGGAATGATTAGGATGAGTTGTATGGAAGAAAAACCCAATTTGAGATAGGAAATTGCATGTAGTGATGATTTAAATGATAGTCTGGAAACCCTTTGACATGTAGAGGACTAAACCACGAAATTATGATGTTTTATAAGAAGGAAATTCTAGAAAATCTTGATTAGAACCATGTTTAAGAAATTCTAGGTTTCTTGAGATTTTTATGAAGTTTTTGCCTATAAATCCATGATTAGTGACGGAAATTTACATGCTTTACGTAGGGAATGCGTGATATGATATTATGATGTTAGTAGTACAAATTTTTGGGCATTTGGGAAAGAAAAATCTGAATATGGATGAAGTTATGTGTTAGAACCCGTAACTGCAAAACTGCAGAATTTACCATACCTGCTTGATCGATCGATCGAGCCCTTAACCTCGATCGATCGACCCCTCCTGGCAGACTTAAGTTCCCCTTTTTAAATTGATTCGAAATGAAGAAAATTACTTAGACATCCTAGTTAAAATAATTTGGGAGATAATGATGACCAGTAGGATTCATTAATGAATAAGGGACCTTTAATTTAAGGCGAAATCTATATTTTTGGGATATTTTACATAAGGGTCAATGTAAGTATATATTAAAGGGGAGAGACACATAAGAGAGTTATGTTGGAACATAAATGAATACCTACTGAATTGTACATTTGGAAGGATAGAGTCCATGAGGGTCGTGTAGTAAGTTGGAAAATCCTTCGAATTAAAGTTAGGGACGAACCGTTATACGGGTTAACAAATAATGGGAAGATAAGGATAAATGTTGTGATTATGGGTTCGGGGATGAACCTAAATTGATATGATAAAAGTGGTATATTTATATGATTATGTACGCATATATTATATACATGTGAAAATCATGCCCGCGCTACTTGCTATCCCTGAGGTTACCGCGCTGGGACGATCTTATCTCGATGTGCCTTACGGGGGATATTGACTCGTACCCTAGAAGATAGATATCCTTGGTGCAGGCTATAGAATCGATAGTCCAGACGGTCCTAAGAGACGTGAGGGTATGTAACGACCTCTTAGAGACTTGGAATCTATGCTTCGCCTCAATATTGTTTGTGTATGTGTTAATACAGTTCGAGAGTGATTCCGAACTTGTATTTCCCTTAGTGTGAGTGATACGGGGATTGGATAACGGAGTATACCCGCACCATAGTTTTTATGTGGGGTGCTGTTAGAATATATATATTACTCGAATATTTAATATATGTAAGAAATTCTGAAATTTTGAAACTACGTACTATGTTATGGTAAGTAAGACTGGTATAATATCTCAATTTGGAAATACTTGTTTTGGAAAAGTATAATATGACACTGAGGAACTTTATTAATAAATAAAGTTATAATGAGAGCTCCCCTATTAAATGAAATTCTACTTTTAAACAATTATATTGTTCGGTTTAAAAATCTTACGAGTAACCTAAGATAAGTTAAACCATTGGGACGTTCAGAGAAGTATAAGATAAGATAATCAATTGGGAAGGTTAATACGATAGGCGTGCACATTAGAAGAGTGGTGAGAATTTGTCAAGAGAGTGCCGCACTAATATGTTGTTGCATTGGCGTGTAAACAATTTAAATACTTGCTAAACGAATTTTAAATCATATACACTATCGGGCACTGACCCGTCTCTATTTTTCTTTTTTTTCTTGTATGTATATGTATATATTACAGGTGCCCAGCCACAGGGGCGTCTTGCATAGGACCTTTTGGAAGGAACGCGCTACAGCTTAGGTGGGAGTTGCAGGACTCTTGCTTAGACGACTTCATTCACTTGAATCCACTCCTAGCATACTCATATAGTGGGGCATGTGTCACCCTTTTCCTTATTCAGTTGTTTATTTGGACTTTATGATTCAGCTATTTCTAGTATTGTTACTTTGGGATTTATTCAGTCAGGATGTTTTACTTTAATTTTTATGTAGGGATTTTGGATGTTGAATGTTTAAATTAATTGGATTATGTTCCAGGATGATTGTGGTGTAATTCTTTAATATTGTAATGTTGTTAATAATTAAAGCTTTACATTTTTTAAAAAAATAAAATTTGGAAAGTAATGTTTAAAAATGGTTTTGACACTTAGCTTAATTAATTAGGGTGTTTAAATTGAAAAAAATTATTTTTTTCGACAGTGATGCTGAGAATGAACCAACTGTTCACCTTGATTTAATTTAATAAAGGAGTGATCGCCCGGTATTTAATTAGGTGGGGTGTCACAAGATCCTTCATCTCTCAAAAGCCTGTAAATGTAAAATCCCGAACTCACTCTAACTCCCCAAACTCCAACCAGCATTCACGATTCTGGGTTCCGGCTCCCACACCTCAACACTCAATTGCAAGTAACACTCTAACATGCCTCTTAGGACACACTACAGAGCACGCTTCGAGCATACCATGTGAGGATACAGAGTCATCAAGTGAGAGAGCCGTGTCACAACACAATAGTGTAGCCGCAGGTGAGGAAGAGGTCCCGTATCACCCTTTGAGAGAATTCTTATATCCCAAGCGAACAGTCACTCCGGGATGCATTTTACTCCCGTATAATGCAGGGTAATTTCGCTTTAGGAATAGGATGATTCAGATACTTCCCAACTACCATGGAATGGAATTAGAAAAGCCATATCTCCATATTCAGGAATTTGAGGAGGCGTGCGAGACCCTCAGTGATAAAACTTGCATAAAAGATGTAATCCACCTTAAACTCTTCCCATTCTCACTAAAGAACAAGGCTAAGACCTGGCTATGGTCTTTACCTCCAAACTCGATTGCATTATGGAACGACTTGCAATCTAAATTCCTTAAGAAATTCATTCTTCCATATCGAACGAAATCCATTAAGGCTCAAATCATTTCCTTTTTCCATAATGGGCTGAATATAAATTCCAACCAACTCATTAAAACCATGTGTGATGGTCCCTTTGTCGACTTAGATGCCAACGATGCTGAGCTTCACCTGAGGTATGTCGCCGAGACTAACCAAGCATGTGATACATCTGAGCCTAATGCTCATAATCAAATGCGCCAAACGACCACCACTCCATCAGCGGATGACCTATTTCACGTAAATAAGGATACCATGACGGCCAGTCTACTCGATCTACTTGAGAAAGGAATGCGATAAGTAATTGAGATATGTGCAAGAGGACCAACTGGCTCCATCCCGAACCCCATTGAGAAGGTGTGTGCTATTTGTGAAGTGGGACATTCAATAGAAGAATGCCCTACGATACCCTCCTACAAAGTTATGCTTTAATAGCAAGTGAGTGGTGTAGAAGAATTTAAGGGTAATTTCAGAGCACCGCACGGGAATTCTTACAACCCTTCAGGGAAACACCATCCTGCTTTTAGCTATGGGCAACAAAATGCGGCGATGAATCCTAATTCACATGTTGCCCCTCCCCCACCATCACACTTTCAATAAGCACCACACATGCAGGTACATGTGCAAGCACCACCACCTCAAGGGTCATATATCACTCCATCGCGGAGAAATCTCGAGGATACGATAAACCAATTCATCACTGCCCAGAATGCACCCGCTGCTAGACATGAGCGCATGATCAACGATATAAATGCAAATATTTCAAAGATGCAATCATCGTTGAGTATCCAAGAGAAGGGCAAGTTTTCTGCCCAGGGTGAAAGACCTCTCCAAGGTAAAACTAATGTTAGCTCCACACCCCATGACCATCCTAAGCAATGTAGCTCAATTACCACTCTACGTAGTGGGAGAGTAGTTGACTTGTCTCCTCCCTCACAAGACACCTAAAAATAAGGAGGTTTCGCCCGGCACGAAAGAGGCTGAAGATTCCCCTTTAATTGAGAGTGATAAAAAGATAACACTGGCGAACCCAAGATCATAGTGAAACCCCCCACCGCTGCCCCATACTCTCAACGGTTGGTACCGCACTCCAAAGAGACTTCTTGGGATGATGTTTTGGCCGTCCTCAAGCAAGTAAAGATTAATTTACCTTTTCTCTAGACTATACAGAAAATTCTCGCATACGCTAAGTTCATTGAGGACTTGCTCACGGTGAAACACAAGCTAAAGGTAAATAAGAACGTCTTTTTGGCCCAGAATGTCAGTTCGATTTTATCGAGTGACCTTCCATTAAAGTATAACGATCCGGGTGTATCCACCATCTCGTGCATTATGGGGAAGAACTGAATCGAAAGGGTTCTAATAGATTTAGGGGAGAGTGTTAACATTCTACCATGTTCCATCTATAAGAAATTAGATTTGGGAGCCCTTAAGCCCAGAAATATGACTCTCCAGCTCGCGGATCGTTCTGTGGAGAAGCCTCGAAGAATCATTGAGGATGTGATTGTCCAAATAGACACTTTTTAATTCCCGGTGTATTTTGTCATTTGGGACGAGGAGCCTTCCATTCTCCCGAGCAATCATGTTCCTGTTATCCTTGGTCGCCCATTCTTAGCTACGGCTAACACACTAATCAATACTCGGAGTGGGCGAATGCAATTAACATTTGGGAACATGACCAACGAGATAAATATTTTTAATAATATCAAGAACAAGGGTGACGAAGGATAACCGCAAGAGACGGATCATTTAGAGGTAGCACACGAGCATGGCAGGACCCACACGCGAGAGCCAATAGGGGTATGCCTTGTTACATCAAGTGAGAACGACGGTTGCAACATGGAGCGAAGGGTAGGGGAGGTACACGTAGTAACTGAAATGAAGAGTGTGAGTGAGCCCTTGAGTGAGAGAGCGAGCGATAATTTAGAGGGCATTGGGAGAGGTTTGTATGAGTGCTTTGAGGAGAGCGAATGGCGAGACACGATAGATACTTTTCTCCTCGATTTCTACCCACCCATACCACCTAATAATTTTGAGATGGAGCGAGTAAGGAAGAATGTGGAAACAAAGAAAGAAAGAGAGCTAAAGGAGTTGAGCCTAGCGGAATTTGAGAGAGAATTTGGGCAGGTGGATGAGAGCCTTAACGATGAAGTCCAATCTCTATTGGACTCATGGAGTCATTTAGGAGAGAGCGAGTGAAAAGATAAAATTGATGATTTTCTTTGCAATGACCATCCACCCATGCAACTTGAGTCCTCAAAGGTAATTAAAGATAAGACTCAAGTCTCGTCTGACTTAGAGCCCGACCCACGTAGTACGCATGACGAGGATCCTTTTCCGATTAATCACGATGAGTCTTCCAGTCTTTCCTTTATTTATGGGCAAGGGCCCAACTTATTTTGGTTATTGGTGTATGACAGGAAGAGGGGAGAGACTAGGAGAGCAACGGATCCCGTGCAAGGGGTTCGATGATTTGTGGAGAGAAATGAGAGGTCGTCGCACCCCCGACGCGAATGGGGTGATTTGTGTTGTATTTTTGAGTCATGTATGAGTGTCATATAGTGTCTTGGTGCATTTTAATAATTTACATGTTTTCTTTGTTGCACTTATTCTTTTCTTCTTTAGATTTTCGTCCTTTTGATTGAGGACAATGCAAAAGTCTAAGTTAGGAGGGGTAATAAGTGCGTCTTTCTAAAACTTCACAAATCTTTAAAATGCTAAAAAAACATAATAAAAATTTGAAAATTTTGAAAAATCCAAAAGTATTTTTCTTCAAAATAAATAAAAATTGAAATTTAAAATTTTCAAAAATATCACCTTTATTCTGTTTGAAGTCTCAAATTGTTAAATCTCTATTGCACTAAGCCGAAATTGACCAAATATGGAAATTGTGCAAAGATTGACGACTTAACGAATAAGTGTGGAGATTAACAAAACCTGGTGAGATTTCGAGCCTGTCGACCTTTTCGAGTTTTTAAATCAATCCGAGTTAATGGTTAACTCATAGTTCTAATTCAGCATTTTAAATAATTCGTTAATGATATCAATTCTTTATTTTGACCGATTATGGAAAATGGAATGTTATTTCGAAAAGCGCGCTATAAATCTCTAAATTAAATTAATCTCGAGACGCATATGGTAAATTAATAAGTAATTTGGACAATGAAGTAGGCCATCATTTTTTACCCAAAAATATTGGCCATAAAAAGTTGTGAAAAATCATCCCTTTTGTAACCCAATTGGGACGAATAAAATTTTTCCTTTTCGTTTGGTAACCCGAAAAACCCAAGTAACCCAGAACTGTGAAATTGGTAATGTCATCAAATAAAGTCCGATAAGTGCATAAAGAGGGGGCAAGAAAAAAAAGTAGAAAAAGGCTCAACAAAGATAGCAAGTTGAGAAAAAGAAGATAAAATGAGAAAATGCCCAAAAAAAGCACTAAGGGACATCATAAGAAAAAAAATTTAATTCTGAAATTCCCAACCATTTCCATATTACCCAATACACCTTTAACCTGAAAAATCCTACTGAGTTCTAATTGCGAAATTGATTACCTCATGGAGAGATAAGATACAAAAAGATAATAAAAGAGATTACATGGCGTGAAAAAGAGATGATGTTTCCCGTTTCCCAATGATCGTAATCCTACGATGAGATCATTTCACCCTAAATATTCCGTCTTTCAAATTGTATGTGTGAATTTGCGTCCATTATATTTACTCTTTATATCAGGCATACCAAGAGAAAATAGCCACATTCCGAGTGATTCATTTGTGAGTGTATCCGTGAGCATTTGAAATCAAAGTGAATTTTCAAAAAGTAACATAGTGATCAATCGGTCGAAGTTAGCAGTTCGATTTTTGGCTTCGCACACACACACACTATGATTTGAGACTCTTAAATATGAATCTATGGTGACTATTTTTCGGAAGGTTTGAATTTTACAATTTTTAAGTATTTCAATTTTTCTTTGAGTCAATAATGAATTTTGTGGGTATATTCACTGCAAACCCTCAAGCGAAAACACTTGTCCTACTGGGGTAACCTAGGGGTTTAACGGCTTGTTGCATACGCTAAATGCAATTGCTTGCTCACGAAAAAGATATTCTATCCCAATAAAGTGTTTAGAAGAGTTGTAATGTTATTCTTTTTCTTTTACATTGCTCGGGACGCGCAAGGTTCTAAGTTAGGGGGTTTGATTGGGCATAAATGTTGTATATTTATCCCCTTAATTTCGGTACCTGTCTAAACCCGAGTGGTGCAATTGATATGGATTTAACTCATAATTCTGCTACTAACCTTCATTGGCAAGTATTTCATGTTTTGTGTTTCTCTTATGTGTTTTACAGGTAAAGTATGCTAGCGGTGCGAAAGAGAAATCAAAAGAATGAAAGAAAGGATAGAAATGCAAGTTCAAGGGCATTTTAGTATTCCTGCAGCTTTATCCCGGAGGTGGGTCCAACTGGAAAGTTTAAGAACTCAGAAAAAAGAGAATACTAGAAGAAACGACACCCAAATCCGAGATACGGTAAAAGAGTTATGATCATTTGAACTTGAGAAGAAATCCAAGAAGAATAGAAGGAAACAAGAAAAAAATTCTAAGTGTTGGAATTTAAGAATAGAAGCCCAAAACCAGCAAGATTTCCTGAACCACACTAGGGACCGGTTCGGGGTACAGGAGAACCGATTCGGGGGTCCTGATGTGAGAATTTTCCCTTTAATTATGATTGGTCCAAAAGAGTTCTATGATGTGCAAACTCTTCTAAAACGTATTTGTATTATTGTGTAGACTTAGAAAAAGGAGTTTTGATGAGTTTTTCATAGAGAGGAAGGGAGGAGAGTAGCTTAGAACCATAGAAAACAATTCTCCATCAAGTAGGTACTTTTATTGTTTAAATTATAAATTTTCTTTAAATAAAGTTTATTCCTTTCTTCCTTAATCTTGTAGTTAATTTATTTACAGACTTTCTTTATTTTCTGGGTTTCCAATTCGTTTATACATGCTTAAAGATAGTTTTCTTATTGATACAATTACATGCAAGATAGGATTCATGTTTTTAATTAATTGCACCATGTTAGGCTAGATTTCTAACAGTTGGTGAACATGAACCCAACCCGATGTAATTTTTCCATGTAGAAACTAGGGTTTGAATTGAAATTTGAATGAATTGTGTTGTGTAGTTCTCACAATCATCATAGACCTTTTTACCTCGATTGACCTATGGTAACCGTGGTGTTTAAGGATGTGATGCGCGTGTAGCTATTGCGACACTGCTTTACTCATCCTTTGATTATGTATGATGCGGGCTTGCACCTCATATATGTAATGCTTGGGAGTACTAGAGATCAGGTTCAATTAAATTTCTAATTCAATTCATTCATCGATGGGTTCGTCGGATACAATCAAATAAAGACACACCCTGGCCATCAATAAAAAAAATACCTTCATCACTCCCTGGGGGACCTTATGTTACACGGTTATGCCATTCGGGCTCAAGAGAGCAGGGGCTACCTACCAAAGGGCTGCCACAACCATCTTACATGATCTGATACACAAGGAGGTCGAGGTCTATGTAAACAAAATGATTATTAAGTCTAAGACTCGGGACAGTCACGTTCCTACCTTACGAAAGTTCTTTGAATGACTACGGCGATATCAGATGCGATTAAACCCACAAAAATATATTTTTGGTGTCACCAAAGGAAAGTTTTTAGGATTCATAGTTAGCGAGAAGGGAATCGAAGAAGACCCTACCAAACTGAATACTATACTCGAAATTCCACCATCTTGAACGAAGAAGGAAGTCCGTGGATTCTTTGGCTAATTATATTATATCAGCCACTTCATCAGCGAGTTGGCTTCTATTTAGTAATCCATATTTAAAATCCATCAGAAAGATTCTACCAAAATATGGAATGAGGCCTTCCAGGAAACCTTTGACAGATGCAAGAAATATCTTACCCGACCTCTGATACTTATTCCTTCGTGACCATGTCTCCCTGTACTTCTATATTTGACCATAACAGATACTTAAGAAGGAGCTTTGCTATCCCAATACATTGAAGAAACTCGCAAAGAAAGAGAAATTTACTACACGGGTAGAAAATTGGTTGGGTAGAAGCCAACTACACCACCTTAGAGAAAGCTTGTGTTGCCCTAGTCCGGGCACTCGAAAGTTACGGTAGTACAAGCTCTATTTTCCCATAAGACTTATGTCTCGAATGTACCTTATCAAATACCTGCTTAAAAAACCCGCCCTACCTAGCCGAATAGCCTAATGATTGATGCTACCATCTGAGTTTGATATCCTGTATATTACACATGAATCCATGAAAGGGAGAGCCATCTACGATTACCTTGTTGACTACCCCATGGAAGAGGCCTATGTCTCGATATTTAAATTCCTGGGTGAAAATATTCTTTACATGTCGTCGAAGGACCTTCAATGACAAATATTCTTTGACGGCGCTATTAACAAGAAAGGAAACGACATTGGGATACTACTCGTAATACTGATGACTCTCACACTTCCATTGTCATCAAGGTGGATTTTTCTTGCACCAACAATATGACTGAATACGAGGCATGCACTCTTGGCCTCAAAGTCTCCCTCAAGAAAGGTATCAAACACCTCATCATCGGTGAAGTCCTTAGACGATGGAAAGTCAAAGACGAGAACCTCTTGCCCTTATACGCCCACCTAGAGGAGTGTGCCTCTCAGTTCCGAGCTATCACCTTCCACTACTCACCCCGAGCCAAAAAAAAACTTTATTGATTCCCTTGCTACCCTGGACACCATGGTCGACATGCCCGACAGAATAATAATGGCCCCTTTCCTAGTAAGAAAAAAAGCTATGCCAAATCCACTACTACCATATTTATCTCGTCACAAAGGAAGATTTCGGTATGGATGAGTGCTGGTACTATGATATTTGGTGCCTACTTAAGCATCGTAGGTATCCACAAGACACCAACAAGAAAGACCTTGCGATCGTTCGCAAATTGGTTGCCTAGTACATCAACTATGATAAATCTCTATTCATAAGAAATAACGATGGAACCCATTTACATTGCATCACAGGGGTTGACATTGAAAAATGATGGAGAAGATCCATAGCGGAGAATGCGGACCTCGTATGAACGGTCATATGCTTTCCAAGAATATTATTCGTTAAGGGGAGTATTGGACCACCATTATTCAGGATTGCACCGTCTACATTCGAAGGTGCCTAAAATGCTAGCCGTTTGCTAATCTCCAGCACTTGCCTCCTTGAGAATTATACAATATGACTTCTCCCTGATCGCTCTCCACTTGGGCATTGACATCATAGGGAAAGTCCCACCCAAAGATTAAAATGGGCATGAGTTCGTCATGGTTTCCATTGATTACTTCAGAAAATGGGTCGAAGCTGAGTCATACGTAGTACTGAATACCAGGAAGGTGGCCAAGTTTATCCAAAAGAACATTATCCACCAATACGGGGTCCCCTATGAGCTAATATTAGATAATGGTTACACTTTGTAGCCGAGGTCACGAAACTAGTCAACGAGAATGGGATTTAGAGACACGAATCATCTCCTTGTCGACCCTAAATCAATGGTGAAGTTGAAGTCGCAAACAAAAATCTCAAAGCCATCATCAGCAAAATGATCGAGAGTTGTCGAGATTGGGATGATCAGATCCCTTACGCCCTCTGGGGCTATCACAGTTCAGTCAGAACAACTACTGGGGCTACCCCTTACTCTTTAGTTTACGACATGAAAGTAGTCCTACCCTTTGAGCTAGATATACCTTCCTTACGCATTATGATCAAAAGTAAAGTCAGAAAGGTAGATTGGTATTAGAGCTGCTTTGACGAATTTTAGTCTTGGATAAAAAGAGGCTGAAAGCTCTATACAACATACAAGTGTAGCACAATCATTAAACTGAAGAGTTAAGTACCGTGGTGTCCAAGAAGGAGATTTGGCCCTCAAAGAAATTATAGAACCCGTCTGGGACCCCTTGGGGAAATTAAAGCCAAATTATAGTGACACTTACATAGTAAAGAATATCCTGTCAGGTGGCGCTGCTTTGCCCATTGATCTTGACGGAGAAGAGATGCCACATCCAATCAACCCGAACCGTATCAAGAAGTTCTACCCATACTTCGAAATCTTGGCGTGCTACAACTCCTCTTATCCCCCTTCTATTCTAAAAAAATTCTTAATTTCCCTCTACCCAGAACTATGTGGGACATGAACCTATAAAAAACCTTTTTTTTAAAAACTCAGAATTTTTTTAAAACCCCTATAGGTATGTAGGCATCTTACACGCTTTACATGGGCATGGTCCCCTTCTTTTTCATAAAAGGCTATTTTTTTCTTACCTTCGAGAACAATAGTTCATTTTGTCATTTACAGTTACAAAAGGATAATGTATGCCTTAACAATTAGTATGTATAATTCAAATGCAAAACTCATTAAGTGGCACAACAATATAATCATAATCTTTTTTTATTTCAAATAAGGAGGTTCAATACAGTTACACGAAGTATCAATGAAGGGAGTCATAACAACCACCCTCCGCTAACCAAAATCTCCCTAAAATAATCCTAACCAAAATTCTTAAAATTATTCCCAAATCCCATAAACCGAAAACAAACCAAACACATCCTAGTCATACAAAAGCTTCGCACAAAATAAACGCAGCTTCACAAAGACCCTATCTGCAGCTGCCGAAAGATCCAACCCAATCATCATTCGCACCCTAAGGTCCCCAAACTTCCCCTGCCTGGTTGGTATTCCGAAGACGCTCCATAGAATGATATTCCCTGACCAGCCTGGGGAAAATCGCTACTCCCCCCTCTATAGTGTCAAAAAGGACAAACCGCCTCTGGTTGGTCTCCTCCACCAAGATCTTCCCCACGAATCTCTTCCACAACAGTCTCAAATAGTCTTCGAATACATGCTAGACCCTGCTTACGAATTGGGATGGACGGGTTGACGACCGATGATTCTCCCATAAATGACCTAACCTCATGTGCATGGATTCAGTTGAGTCTTCCATAGGAAAGAACTCTAGCTACTGAGGATGCACTATTTTCTCCCATATGACTTGGCGCAGAAACTACCAGGGGAAATAAAATGAGGTATGTCGAAGGCTAATTAACTAAACGTACCAGAATTCTCCCAGCTCCAGAATAGGTTGCATCTCTCCCAGCATGGCACTGACTAGCGGCGGTATTGGGCTCTATACTCCATGAACTAATTTACCTAGTTCTCTAAGGATGGGCCAAAACTGATGGAGTATTGAGTAAAGAAATTCATCAAGGCCAACAACGAATACTCAGGGGGAACCTCTAAATGGAATTTCTCAGCGATCAGCGACCACCTTATTTTAGAAAGTTCTATCTTTCCATTTTTGTTAAAATCAAAAGCTCAAAAAATAAATCCTTTTTTTGGACCCCCGGGTTATTTATTTTAAAATGACCTCTTTTTACCCATAATTTTTCGTCACAAGTATTTTTTATCTCTTTTCTAAATAAATATCCCATCATTGTCACAGTCTCAGCAACAAAGTAAAATAATGCATGTAGAATAACTCATTAAATCAAGAAATAAAAATCTTCTTCATATATATACTGCTATTGCATGATTATATTTTTCAAGTTGAAGAAGAAACAAAAAATACAAAAATAGCGGGACTCAGCCCGAACCCAAAATCTCTTTCTCTCTAGAACCTCAATCCCTACGGCAGACACGCTTCCCCCGTTGACGAGCTGTAAAACCTCCACTCCCCGAGCCCGATACCTCATCCGAGGTAGTAGGAAAAACCAGACAAGAAGGAATAGAGTCCTTGATATAGTAAGTCGCAAAAGCCACCCAGTCCCTGATGTCCTTCAGCCAAGTGGTTGGCACCCGAACATGCTACAAGAAAAATAATAGAAATAAAAGGCAAATCCGCCAGTAAAGAGCAAAGTAAGGACCAAAAGGAGAAGACAAGAAAGAAGGAAAATATAAACCTCGGTTGAAGGACATCCTTCATAATCCCCATCAACCCCGGACATGCTTCATTAGGAGATGCGCCAAGCTCAGTGATCCCCCTCTAGTTAATAGAAAATTATAGGACGGTGGAGTAACCTGAATGAGCGGAGCCTCCTCTACCGCAGCCGCCGTCAACGACGTACCACCTATGCTGTGGGTAGATCCCACCGGCCTACTCATACCCTTACCTGAAGTCCTAGGAGGTGGACGCATGTTTGACACATCATAAATGCATGAGGGCATCGGCCAGCTTGTCATGAAATCCAAGTAGTCATAAGTCGTCATCATGTCCATGTAGAGTGAATGAGCCTTGCAAATGCATTATCGCCATCGTAGCCTCGTCCGACATCTTGCACATGCCTCATATACATAGCAGGCACTACTGGTGGGACCTCCACCTCATACTCTACTATTTGTCGTACAATCCTCTCTCCCAGGTACTAGGAGTACCCGAACTCATGCGCCATCAGCCTCCGCATCTACGCATGCATGCATGTTACCCTCGTGTGGTTGAGGATATATACCCCAAGGATGAAAGGTCACCTACAATTCCCAAAAAAAATCAATATTCATGCAAAGAAACAAAATGACAAAGTAGGATTCAAAAGAAAAAAGGAATAACCTGATCGTTTATCAGCATGTTCAGAGCCTGCCGCACCGCCTCCAGGGACAAGGATTGGTTCGACCGCCTGTTAGACTTCCTCCACCGGTACATCTAGAAGAAGTCCCCCAAGTCCTCATTAATTAGGGCTATTAACATGGAGTTGAACCCTATCACCTCATAGAACGACATCTGTAGAAAAGACAATAATCCGCAAAGAAGAAAACGAAAGGAAAATGTAAATACACAAAAATAAAATGCGAGAATTTCATCCAAAAGGTATATGGCCCCCGTAAAGGCCAGCTGGCAGCACCGACTGAATGCATCCAAAGAAGAGTAAAGGGTCGCCCAGGTCAGGCTCCCCCAATCATAAAGCGGGACATCTGAAAAGATCCTGAAAAATGGTAAAAACCAAAGATTCACGATGTATCCACTCGTCGCCACCAAGAAACCACCCAACAAAAGAAAAATAAATAACCGGGCCATCTGTCTCACCTGTCGCCGGTTTGTCTCATCAATCCTCCGACTCAAAAGCACCTTCTTCAGAGAGGCAATGTGGATAGAATCTCCAGAAATTATCGACCCACATTCCCCCAATGCCGCATGAATCACCTCCGACGTCAACCTCAATCTGCGGTCCACCTCAATATGCACACCCTCTTGATCTATCCCCAGCAGTTGCTAAACGCCGATGGGATTAATGGTAATATCCTCAAAACCCAATTGAATGGTGTGGGTAGTGTATCACCACCTCTCCCATAACCTGTAGTAGAACGCGATGTCTCGTCCAAAGCCTGTGTCAGGCGACCAAAGCCAGTAGAAGTAACTACCCAGTGCACCACCATTGGAAGACTCTCCCACAGATCCTTTAACCCCATCATCCCCCTGGAACGCAAGTTCGAAGGAGCTACGCCAATCTCCCAAAACCAAAAAAGAAACAAAAAACCTTTTCATTAGCACAAGAAAATAAAGAAAACAAGAAAAAGGGAAAAAGAATACCAAAGGTCACTATACTTACATAGCCACTAGGGGTATTCACCTTAGAAGAATGGTGGTGTGAGGTCTTACTTAGAATAAAGTGACCCTTAGCTACTGGTTCAAGCATGTCAAATGCATTCTCATTGCCCAAAGCAAGGGGCACCTTAGCTCGTCACTTAAGGATCGCCCAATCTTTAATACTCAACCACTCCAATCGCTGAATGAACCTGCCATTTGAAGTCTTATAGAAAGAAGGACTTAGAATTGGATTTGAGAGGGAAGAATCAGAAGATTCAGATGCAGAAAGATGTGAAAAATGAGGTGGGTTCGTCTCCTTTTTATAGGAGTCTAAACATCATGCCGATTGGTATATCCCTGCTCATACGAATCGAAACCTACATGTTCCTATGCCCAAGGCAACCCAGGAGTCTGTGTCATTGCCAAATGACAATTCCTACAACATGACGATTAGTATAGCCCTTGAAATTTTGTATAAAAAATGCCATAAAATGTCAGAAAAATCCAAAAATTCTTCAGAAATTCCAACAAATATTAGAACATTTATTCATCAAGAAAACCATTTAAGGAAACACTAAACCCCTTACTGACTCTCGAAATCCCTAGAAGGATTAATATTACAACATAAATCCTAAACATATTCCAAAATAAAACCAACAATGCGCCCGCATTCCAAGTCCAACTACAATTCCACAGCGGAATTTCAAATTTAAGTCTTCCCCAGTGGAACCCAAAATGCCTCCCCAATAAAATTGCAAAATAATACCTTTCGAATTTCCCAGCGAAATTTCTAAGATAAGCTTTCTCTGAATCCTTCACCAGAATTACTTGATATACATGCGGTCAAAACCCTCCACAACTTCCCCAATAAGACTAGCCCCAACTGAATGTCTCAAAGGGTGAAACCTTCCCCAGAAAAATCTCAAGACAACACAATACCCAGTATGAACCACAAAGATAATTTCCCCGAAGAGAAAACCTACCCGAGTTATGACTATGGGTCTTTAGAATTGACCTCGACCCTCAGAATTAGTCACTACAACCTTATGTACTCAAAACTGACCTCGAACCATAGAATCGATCTCTTCAATTTTTTCTCCTCAGAATCCACCTCGACCCGCAGAATTGGTCGCTATAACCTTAGTTCCTTAGAATCGACCTCGACCCGCAGAATCGGTCATCATCATCTTAAGTCTTCAGAATCGACCTCGACCCACAGCATCGACCGTCATCACTTTAGGTTCTTAAAATTAACCTCAACTCGAAGAATCGATCTCCTAAAATTTAGGTCCTCAGAATCAACCTCGACCTGTAGAATTGTCCGCTACAACCTTAAGTCCTCAGAATTGACATCGACCCATAGAATCGATCTCTTCAACTTTAGGTCCTTAGAATTGACCTCGGCCCATAGAATCAGTCGTCACAACTTTAGGTCCTCGGAATATTCCTCGACTCGCATAATCGGTCGTCTTAACTATAGGTCCAAAGAATTGACCTCGATCCACAAAATTGATCTCTTCAACTTTAGATTCTCAGAATTGACCTCAACCCATAAAATCGATCGTTATAACTTTAGGTCCTCAAAATTGACCTCGACCCTCAGAATCGGTCGTTAAAACTTTAGATCCTTATAATTGACCTTGACCTGCAAAATAGGTATCTTCAACTTTAGGTTCTCAGAATCGACCTTGACCCACAAAATCGGTCTTTTCAATTTTAGGTCCTTAGAATTAATCTCGGCACTCAGAATCAGTCGTCATAACTTTACGCCCTCAAAATTAACCTTGGCCCACAGAATCGATCGTCATAACTTTAGGTCTTCATAATTGACCTCGACCCTCAAAATCGGTTGTCATAACTTTATGTCCTCAGAATTGATCTCGTCCTCAGAATCGGTATCCTTCACTATAGTTCCTCATAATTGTCCTTGAGTCGCAAAATTGATCTCCTCAACTTTAGGTCCTCAGGACTGATCTCGGCCTGCAGAATCGGTCGTCATCACTCTAGGTCCTCAGAATTGACCTTGACCCGCAGAAGCGGTCATCCTCATCCCTTTGGTTCGCAGAATCGACCTCTTTCCCAAACATCCATGTGGTGTCTATTTAATGAATTTTAATTTTTCCAAGCTCATAATACGAGGGTAATCGAGCACTCATGTGAGGACGCTGGTCGTTGTTACCAGCCCCCACTCGATATGTAAAAACCTAAGCTACTACTACACTTGATAGGCAAGCATAGAGGTAAGTCGGGTATCTTAAGAAATCCATAGGGAGTGATTGAATTTTAGATTTTAATTGATTTATAACTTAAAAAATAAAATTGTAAAAGGTGATGGGGGTTATAAAGGAAATAAAGAAAAAGGGAAGTTACACTATAAAAAAGTAAAGCGAGGATCAAAATTGCATTCGCACCACACGAATTCAACTACGAATAATTAGAATTCAAGCTCGAAAGCTATTTAACCAAGCATTTTAATTAATCATAAACATCGCGCAAGAAGGAATTCAACCCAAAGTTGCGAGATTAAACATTTAATCAAAAATGGTCACACACGGATTAAATTCGGATTGCTGCTTTAAATACTAACGTTGCGTGACAAGGGAAGTTAAACGCTCAACAATTTTCTTTTGATACGCGAGGTTTCAATTAAACGCAATTTTACCCAAAAACCAACTTTCGGAGCTCGAGGTCTGTTAATGGCAGAACACAATTCTGACCCTATTTATCTAAGGGTACGTAAATAAAACTAATTTACACTAATTAAACTAAGAAAGCAAGAAATAAGCACAATAAAATAATTAACAAAGCATGTGAATCTAATCAATATAGCTAGAAATAAAGAAAAAATAACTATATTAATGGAGAGGATGATGAATTGTACACACTTACAAACCTAAAGGTGTCACACCCCAAGTGGAAGAATAGATGAGATTCCTAGCTAAAATAAGCTAAAAATAACTATATCTAAGTATATCTCTCAAAATGAGAGGAAGTTGGTATTTATACAAAAATCCTAAAATGGCAAACTTGTAATAAAAAGAAGAATAAAAACAGGGGATCGATCGATCGACCCCTTTGGTCGATTGATCGATCAAATAGGTCTCATGTCGTTGTCTTTGATCGAAGAGTAAAAACTGAAGGGTCGATCGATCGTTCAAGAAGGTCTCGGCCTTCTGCAACTTATTTTTCCTCCCGTGCTTTGGTTGGTTTGTCAATCTCTTGCGCGAAAAGTCTCGTAACTTCTTCGTTAGGGATCGGATTTGCGTATTGTTTGGAGCCACGCGAAGATTTCTCAGAGGTCTACAAATTTCGTGAAGATGTTGAGCTAGATGTCCAAATTTTGAAATGACTAAAATGCCCTTGCACGTGCAGATTTGTATGAAACTAGCCAGAAATGCGTCTGAACTTCATACTAAGCATCGAAATACCTAAAAAAGCTCAATTAATCCTTGAAAAGCAGGTTAACATAAGAATTTGAGGTTTCCTAGTTAATGATCATAAATATAGAGATTGAGGTACACATGGGGGGAAAATAAGGTGTAGGTTAACGGGTGAAATACGCAATATTTATGTCGTATCAGCTCACCCGTCAAGGGGATATATAGACATGACATTCTAATACCTCCTAAGACTCTTCTTAGGTCCCTAATACTTCCCCATTCACCACAAACCCTCTCATAGTTTGAGTACCGATCTAGAGGCCATCAAGCGCTCCTAGGCCTCGTTTGACTCCAGTCAATCTTATCATCAGAGTAAAAGCTCAATGAATCTTCGAAGGGTTCTGAATCCCCTTTCCAAGGGTTTTGAGAGAGTCCCTATTAATTCTTAAAGGGATCTGAATACCTTTTCCAACGTTATTCCCCGTGTGCGATTCGACCTTAGGAAATGCGTTTTACGACCTTTCTTTCGAGAAATCTGCATGAGGATGTAGAATGGCGAACCCATTTCCCTGCATATCGTTAGTGTGTCTGGGGTTTCCTGCCGATAGGAAGGTGAGGTACAATGCCGATTGGTGCCCTCAACAATCCATATCAACCTCCAAGTCTCCAAAAAAGGTCAAAACATTCTTCTCTCTCTTTAAATTTCCTTATTTTCACTTTAGTTATTTAATTCCTACTTTAGCATTTCATCTTTGATTAGTCCACACAAATTAATAATCCAACTTTTTTTATTAGTAGTATTGCACATTACAAACGGGATTTCTCACCACATTTTCTCAAATTAAAGCATCCTTATCCTACACACATACATCTAAATAAAATCCCCAGTTGGATTTATGGGATAAACCCCACCCTCGTGTTTCGTGCGAACTACATGGACTTTGATGCCTTTTTAGGCTATGTAGGCATTTCGGGTCAAAAACTCAAGACTCAAGTCCTCTTTTACTATTTTTATCCATATATTATTATACTTATGATTCTTGTTCGCACTTTATCTAACACGTATTATCGTTTCACCATAACGATCAATATCCCGATAAGCGCACACATTATATTTTTAATTACTATTTTGGGAACACTCCTATGAATGAAATAACTTTGCCTTTCTCCATGACGAGAGTTATGTAATTTCATTCTCTAGTTATATATACATGTGCACACATTTTAAGGAGAATAGTAACACATGCCCATGAGAGATCGAAAGGGAGGGATGGGTGCCTAACACCTTCCCATTCCGTAACTTATCCCCCGAAACTTTGAACTAATTGGTTTCGCAAGCATTAGTATATATTTGATGCCGTTATCTTAAGGTGGAAACATTTCTTTTGCCTATTTTGTCCAAAATAGGTTGGTGACTCCATCTCTTTACATCACCCCACATCGACGATGGCTGAAGCACTCCTGGAAAGGGCTCGAGACCTTTTTCTTCTCTCCCTCTAACCGCGCGCATGAGCTCCAAACCCAAGGATGAAGGACTAGGGATGGACACAGTTATGTATATCAAATGGCTTGTCCACACGTACTGATGAATGATTGCCTTTATAGGCAAGAAGTATATCTCTCATGTCATGCCAAAGGGGGGAACCCTTCTGATAACCCACTAATTGCATCAACAACATATAAGAGTCTACCCTAGGACGCTCATATGTACTTTAGCAGTTCTAAAGATAAACTCTATCAAAATTTTAGTCGCCTTGCCACCCAAATTTTTTCACTATTTCATCCACTTTTATGACAGGCCCTGTCCGTGAGTCTGAAAATAAGTCAAACTATGTCTTGCATCACATACCCTATCGTTTTCCCAGAAAAGGGTCATGTTTGACATTTTTCTTGCATCCTAGGTAAAACATAATACAAGTAGAACCTAATAATAATAACCATGCTGAGGATCTTCCTTTTTCCCTCTTTTCAGAAAATACCCAAAAAACAATTCTCCCTTATCAAAAAGAAAAACATATATACTAAAAATATTTATTTTCCTTCAAAATAAACTCCCAAATCATTTTTTCCTCTCAGGTGCGATCGCGTAGCCTAGCTCCCTATTGGCTCTGAACTTTTGTCAAACCACCCCGAAGTTCCACTGCTTCCTATGGTCTTTCCAACAAGTTCAAGTTATCCCTCCGAAGGTTGGAGAACATTAACCAGGATGTGAATGCTCAACCAGATCTGCTGACAATCCGTGCCCAGCTAAGCATTAAGATTGAAAACTTCTAGGCAGAAGTCTAGGAAATGCAGTGACACTAGGTTCAGACTCATGAGGCTTTCAAGACCGAAATCCTCTTTATTCGTGCCATGGGTTCACCAACACCAAAACCAGTATGGGTTCCCAAAGAGTATCAACATACCCTACGTGCCCCACCTATCAATGGGCCCCTGTCAGCTTAACTTCCAATACCGAATCTTGCCCATCCAGGGGATAATATACCAGTGCCTATTGATCCCAAGGAGGATGAATTGAACAAGGTCAAAGAGAACCTTAGGTTTCTATCCAAAAGGTTTGACCAGGTTAAGATCTCAAGAAACCATATGGACATCACCCACATGTGTCCCTACCCCAAAGCTCGATTACCAAAAAATTTTAAAATATCGAACATTAAGAAGTTTAGACGTAGCGGGCCTCCAACTGTGCTTCTACGCCATTATATCATTGTTCCATGACTCTCCTCTGGACATCATAGGAGGCAATGACCCAAATGTTCTAGCAAATCCTCAAGGAAGGCGCTCATAGGTGGTTCTTATCCCTCAAATACACTAGAATCCATAGTTGGGAAGATGTGGCCAGAGAGTTCAAGACTTGATATAATATAATGAAGAGTTTAAGGTCACCTTCACTACACCATATATCGCCAATGGTCATAGTTTTGACTCATGACCACCAGTATGGGTCACGATCTTCCCTCGTGACAATATTAAGCGTGAAAACATTATGGGTCATGGTCAGTACCCATGACCCACATGGGAAATCTTGGGTCACGGTCAACAGATCTGACTAAGACACCGTGGCATGTGATGGTTGAGGCCCATGACCTAGAAGGAGGATTGTGGGCCATGGTTCTAACCCATGATCCAATATCACCGGGGGGGGGGCAATGTTGGTCACGGTCGATACCGCTGACCCACAAGGGGGAATTTGGGTCACGATTTGGACCCATGACCCCTATATCACGGGGGTCATTATTGGTCACGGTCCGGAACCATGACCCCCAATTATTTTATTTTAAAAAAAATCATTTAGTCACGGTCAGGAATTGTAACCATATATATTTTTTTAAATGAAAATAAATCAGTGGTCATGGTTATGAACCATGACCAACCATTTTATTTTAATTTAAAAAATATATATGGTAACGGTTAGATACCATGACCAAATAATATAAATAAATATTTTTTTCTCCATCCTAAAAATACATGCACATTTTTTAAACCTGATTACATTTTCAGAAATAAATATCTCCCCGATATGTAATAATAGTTAACAAACATATGCTGCGTGACTATGTAATAATAGAATACAAGTTAACTAACATATGCTTGAGTGAATTTGTAATAAAATACAACATATGCTCGCGTGAGTATGTACAACAAAAAATAAAACACCATGCATTTTTCGTGAATATATACAATAGAAATAAAAATACAATGATTGCTTGCGTGAATAAGTTCCAAATATTCCTTCTCCACTGAGGTCTGCAAACAAAACTTCAAAAATGTCATAATGGTAAGTAACAAAGGACTTTAATCCCAAAAATAACTTTAGAACACCATAGTCCACGTAGTTCATATGAAGAAGAAGCTTGGGGACTAACCAATAATTCGAATCTAGGGTGCCTCGTTTAATTTATGAAAATTTATGTAAAATGTGTTGAAAGTGTAGAAATTGTAAGAGCACTCTAAATTGGAAATTATGGTATAGGCACCCATTTTCTTGGTTTTTTATTTATAGAAATTTATGTTAATGCATAACTATGAGAACACTCTAAATTGGGTTACTTTGCATTTTCTTCCTTCAATGGCATGTTTACAAGCAAAAGTGTAGCTATTTTTAATTTTTTATCATGTTCTCTAATCGGGCATCCTGTGATTACATTGTCAGCGGAGGCGTGTTAACTTGGTCCCGTGCGAGGTGTCCATGCCTCTTTCAAGATCGTTTGGGGGACATTTTGCATTTTCATCTTTCAACGGCGTGTTTTCATGCCTAATTCTAACTATTTGCAAGTTTTGATCATGTTCTCTAATCAAGCATCCCGTCACTACGCGCTCAGTTGCTACGTGTTAGGTTGGTCCCGTGCGAGGTGTCTGTGCTTCTTACGGGGCTATTTGGTCGTTGTTTTTCATTTTAATCCTTCGACGACATGTTTTCAAGCCCAAGTCTAACTATTTGCAAGTTTTAGTCATGTTCTCTAAATGGCTGTCCCGTGACTGCGCGGTCAGTTACTACATGATATGTTGGTCCTGTGTAAGGTTTGTGTGCCTCTTACAGGGCCGTTTGGGGTTATTTTGTATTTTCACCCTTCAACAACATGTTTTCAAGCCTAAGTCTAACTATTTGAAACTTTTGGCCAGGTTCTCTAATCCAGAATTTCCTGACTATGAGGTCAGTTGCTACATGTTATGTTAGTCCCATGCGAGGTGTCCGTGCCTCTCGCAGGGCCATTAGGGGTTTGTTTTGCATTTTCATCCTTCAACGACATATTTTCAAGACTAAGATTAACTATTTGTAGGTTTTAGTCATTATCCCTAATTGGGCATCCCCTGACCATGCGATTAGTTACTACATATTACATTGGTCCCATGTGAGGTCTGCGTGCCTCTTGCGAGACCGTTTGGTGGTTGTTTTTCATTTTCACCCTTCAACGACATGTTTTCAAACCTAAATCTAACTATTTATAATTTTTGATCATGTTAACTAACCGGGTGTCCTGTGACTATGCGGGTAGTTTCTACATGTTACGTTGGTCCCGTGCGAGGTTTTCGTGCCTCTTGTGAGGCCATTTGGGGTCTGTTTTTCATTTTCACCCTTCAACAACATATTTTTAAGCCTAAGCCAAATACTTTGTAATTTTTGGTCATGTTCTCTAACCGAGTATCCCATGACAATGCGATCAATTGCTACGTATTACGTTGCTCCCGTGCGAGTTGTTCATGCCTCTTCAGGGAAAGTTTGGGGGTTGTTTTGCGTTTTCACTCTTCAATGACATGTTTTCAGGCCCAAGTCTAACTATTTGTAATTTTTTTGTCACGTTCTTTAATAGGGCATTCCGTGAGTATGCGATAAATTTTTATGTGTACGTTAGACCCGTGCGAGGTGTTTGTGCCTCTTATGCGACCGTTTGGGGGTCGTTTTGCATTTTCATCTTTCAACGACATGTTTTTAAGCTTAAGGCTAACGATTAGCAAGTTTTGGTCATGTTTTCTAACCGAGCATCCCGTGATTATATGGTCAGTTGCTACACATTATGTTGGTCTCATGTGAGGTGTTCGTGCCTCTCGTGGGATCGTTTGGGGGATGTTTTTCATTTACCCTTAAACGACATATTTTCAAGCCTAAGTCTAAATATTTGCAATTTTTGGTCATATTCTCTACCCGGGCATCCCATGAATACGCAGTCAGTTGCTACGTGCTATGTTAGTCTTATCCGAGGTGTCCGTGCCTCTTATGGGACTTAAGTCTAACTATTTGTTATTTTTATCATGTTCAATAAACATTTGTAAATCAAATAACATTCATAAATTAAACTAAACATTCGTAAATCAATATAAACAACCATTAATCAAACTAATAGGATAAAACTTGGATGTAAATTGGATTGCTAAGTGCTAAAATAATAACAGGATACAAATTGGATTGCCAAAGATAAAATAAAGTTTTGATACTCAATCTTTATCTAAATTAACAAAAAGATTTTTCAAATTAGGGCTTCCATCAATAGAATACTTTAAGATCCCTTAACACGTCTACTTCTGTAGTCATACCCATCGGTGAATGCACAACAATAAACCAATTTCCATCATTTATTCACTTCGAGTAGAATATCTTGTTTACGTTCTGAAAGACACAAATTAAAGGCTCATCGACTATGCCATCTTTACTCTTCATCTTTGGTAAATCTACCATGATAAGTTTAGAGTAAGGATCAACTTTACAAGCATTCATAATGTCCTCGACATTCACCAAATCACATTAGAAAACATTTTCTATGGAATCTAAATAATCGAGTTCTAGGATTTATTGGACAATCCAATAATATTTTAGCACCGTATCTTTTGGATTTTTATGGCTTTTGCTAGCGACACGAGTAGTCAAGGCATAAATTAAAATTCCATTATTTTGCGTTAAAAGATTTTCCTAAAAGGGAGCTGTAAGGAAATCAAAACTGTTGGTGCGGAATTTCTTTAATTCTTTTGCTTGGAATTTGGGACCTTTTACTAGGCATTCAAGCCTTGACGAGACATCACCTCTTTTTAAAAGATGCATTTATTAATAAATTTATATTAGGATATGTTTTTACCACACATGATTAAATAACCGCACATGTAAGAGCTGGAAATTACCTCTTTTGATATCCATGGTCTAAAATAATTCGTCGTGTAACTAATCCTTTGATTTTGGGAAATTTCATTCTCATACTTCCTAAAGGTAAATTGTAGAGTTTATATCATAATATATAGAATACTAAAAATCAAACAAGAGTAATTCAGTTAATTAAATAACTAATTACTCTCTTCATTCTTCAACTTCATCTTGAGATTCGAAGACATAATGAGATTCTCGCTTGTAGTGTAGATTAGTGAGTCTCACATCTTTAGGGTTTCCAAAAGGAAATTCATCCTCAAACTCGTCAGGTTCTTCCATCACTCATTCTCCATTAGGATTGAACCTCCTTATACTCCACTCTTGTCATATGTTCCCGAGCGTAGATGGATGATTCCATACTCATGTATTCTTTAGAAATTGACCCTTTAATATACCGTGTATTCTTTACGTAATCCTTGAAGGTTTTCATCAAGCGCTCGATAGGATACATCCAACAATACCTAATGGGACCAAACAATAGAGTCTCATCATATAAATGCACAAGTAGGTAGATGTTGATACCGAAGAATGGCGAAGGGAAATATTTCTCTAATACACAAACTACCTCAGATAAAGTTCATTTCTTAGCTCTAATGTGCTTTTTGCTTACCACTTTTGCATAAAGTAGGGTAAAGCCCAAACTAATTTGCATAATTTCCCAAAAAAGATCTTTGTGTTCAGATAAATAATGCCTAAATAGCAGAGGGATTAATTGAATAATGACTTGTCAGCCGTGAGATTTTAACTATTTTAGGTCATTTGTTTTGTAGCCTACTATCCTGCATAAATTACTGGATTAACCAGTTGAAGTCTTCAAGTTGAAAAATGTGTTTAAGAGGATTTTCTTCTACCTAGTGGCTAAAGTGAAAGAATTTGGGGGGATAGAAATTCTTCCTGTTATAGGATTATTTTTTAATCAAATTTTCTTCTATATTTTCATATCCTATAGATTGCGAAATGCCCTCTCTCCATCTTTTTAATGATATTCACCCAGACATGTTCCTATCAGATGTTCCGCAACATTCTTCTATGCTTGCATCATATCAATTACATGCCTTACATGATGATCTTTCCAATACGACTATTTAAATAATATGGATTGTTTGGACCATGCCTTCATCTTACAAGGGTCATTCGGAACACCATTAGCTTTATGATTTAGGTTTAAAAACTAAGGTTGTTTGCCTACGTACTTATTCCCCGTAGTTGCAACCTTCGCCTTCTCCTCAATTTACTAATAAAAAAATTGAGAAGGTTCCGCCCTACGCTTGTGACAATAAGAAAGAAGTTATACTTGTCATTACTAAAAGTGACTGGATGGAAGAAATCTACGATGACCCTTATAACTCATCTTACCACCATGATCTAGCCAACTAGCTTCAGTTTCCTCCCCACATATGGGAAATCAATAATAACCATGGATATTACAACCGGACAAGGTCGCATAAGTCGGAAGGTTGTGGATCGCCCACATCACCATTGCTATAAGTGTGAAACCTTCACCCTTATGATATTCAAATTCCATCACGTATTTATCCCATAACTCGTTCTTTAATTAATGAGGCTAAGAATATATAAATATCATCATCGGTAGCCTTCGGCCCCGGTATCAATAACGATAAAAATGTTAACTTCTTTCTCATGAACAGTGTTAGAGGGAGACTTAAAGGCGCCATGAGAACTGACCAATAACTCTAATTAGTACTTAAATTATCGAAAGGGTTAAACCCATCGGTTGATACTACAAGGCAGACATTTCATGGTTCCTTTGAAAATTCACTGTGTCGTGCATTTAAAATTTACCAAATGATTGAACAAACCGAAGGAGGCATCAAATTCCCACCCATATCGCATTGAACATGCCATATCATGGCCTCTACTATCCACGGTATAGTGAAAAACCATTTAAACCATGGCCCGAGGGGAAAACACATCAAAACCTTTTGTGGAACTTGCGAGCACTTGCGATATTTTGTAGACTTGACTTTTTGATTCTAACAAGGCACATATCTAAGCACAGAGAATATATAACAATTGGCCTTCTCTTCGTGATCGTTGAACTACAATATGCAATCATACTTTCTTGCATGGATATATTTGTACTTCAAACCTAAACCCTTCAAGATCTTCTTCATGTTTGGGTAACTATCTGGTAACGTTTAATATTTTAGGAGAATGTCTTCAACGCACTTAAGAATTTTGGTTATGTTGTTACCCGACAAACCAAATTAACTCTTAAAATTTTACAAAAAGACCATTGTGTATAATACCAAGTGAGCTTCATAGTTTTTATACAAAGGTTTAGCTACATCAGCTTACAATCGTATGCATTCTCGATCATCAGGTAATTTAGCATTAACTTGTTCATTGACTTGGTCATGATACACATTATCCATATCTATAGGCTGGTGGTTTTTATTGTGGTGGACTCCTTAAGAATCATCAATTAGGTCAGTTAAAGGACGATGTGCTGGAGATTCATTCACCACTTCTACCCAATGGGATTCTATCATGCGGTCTTGTCTTAGTAATTCGTACAGAACACATAGTACATTATTTCCCCATGGAATTTTCATATCTTGTAGTGTTTCATTATACCCCACATTAGTAAATAAAATTCAACGTCTTCCAAAGGCTTAAATTTTTAATTTATACAATGATTTCACGGATACGGAATCTTATCACCGTTAAGATTTCTATTTGCATATTTAATAAATTCCCAGACATCCTTCACATGATTATTATATACTTTATGACTCTCTCCCATCCTCTCTTTGTATTGTGGGAAAGCCATTCCAGAGTAAATTCAAAACAAATTCAAAGCAAATTCATTAAACATGATCAAAAAGAAATATTACAAGAAAATTCTTTCAAATGAAATAGATAATACAACCAAATTCATTAAAGTCTATCTAAAAGAAATATTACAAGTAAATTAATTCGAACAAGATTCATTCAAACAAATAGATATTACAAATAAATTCATTAAAATGTTACAAATTTATTCATAAAAAAATCATTGTTCAAAGCGTAGCCTTAGCAAAGAAATTAACTGGCTAAGTAATAATACAATTTTCATAATTTGAAAATAACGGCCTTTCCTCATGGTCAACGTACGAAGGCTCATCTCCATAATTATAGTATATTTTATCAACCAAAATTTGAGCTTCACCCATCACCAAAGGCTGATTATGGACTTCTATTTCGACAAGTACGAAAATGAGAGGATGCGCTAATAATCCTGGTATTGGCCAAATTTTCTATATAATACGACTCGCCAAAGTCAGGGTGCATAGATGATGATGATGATGCATGGATGTCCCATGTGTAGGCATTTATGAGGGGAATTTTCTAGGAGGAGGCATTTGGGAGGAAAATGTTCCATGGGAGGATAGGGGAATGCTTGAAGAATCTGAGGGGGTAACCCTATTGTTGACTTAAGAGTTGACCAATCCATGGATCTCATTAGTCAGGAGTTCCATGACCTTTTGAAGCTCTAACACCTCTCCTTTCATCTTGGCACCTTCTTCCAACCCCCTCGTCACCTCACCCTTAACTGTAGAGATATAGTCTAATAAAAGTGCATTGTTATGTAATCTGGTACTTGGCATACGTGAGCCCATACCTATTGTCCTCTCCTTATGGTCCCTCCCTAACACCTTGGTTAGGGCATCTGATTGACTGTAATTTGGTTGCACTTAGGTTGACTGCTGGACATTCCCTCTATCATTTCCTGTAACATAGTATTATATTTATGACTACAATTTTAACAATAATAATATTATAACGTGTACATATATGATAACTAAATTAAAACTCATCAAAGTCGGTGCCAGTATGTTTGTAAATTTATTGGTCCCTTTTTCCCCATAGGCATGCAAGTATAAGTTGGCCCGATTAGATTATTTCCCTTATTCCAGAGTCCCCTTGCTCCATTCCTCCCATTTAACCTTAATATCATCACAAGATTTTTCCTCGAGTATATGATCATCAACCTTTTTCAATTTGTTCATCTTATTTCTTACCCTCTAATTTAGTTTTCCCCCCTACCTCAATCTCCAATAAGTCATTCCATTGGTGAGTAGGCATTTCATTATTTTGGGAAACTTTATCTTTGAGACTTAAAATATTTGAACTCATTGCCTCCTTGGGGAAAAAAATCTTCCGAAGGTTCTTTTGATAGGTTTTCAAAGCATCAGCTGCATTGAAAATAACCTTCGACTTTAAACTGGTTGCAAAAGAAAACGTCTTAACAAGTTGATCATAAATGTCATCCTTTAAGGCACAATCAGTATTCTTCCAGTTGTCTGTGCCCCCAACGTCCACAGTCATCTTTCCTAGAGACATACAACGGCTTTTAAAAATTTTAACATCACCTTTTTCACCGGTTGGATTATCCCCGCACATGAAGAAACTAATATGCTTCTTAGGGTTAACTTGGGATCCCTCGTCAACAAAAGTTGGGGGTGTCAAATTAGCAAGGGTTTCTTGAGTTGGGACTGTCGGAGTTGGAGTAGAATGAATCTCTGACGAAGTAGAGTATTCATATGCTGGAGGAGTTGAGAATTAAGCTTATGATGTAGGAGAGATCCCATTTGGCGGTGTTTCGCTTTTTTATTGATTGTTGTCATTTTTGTTTGACATTTCCGATCATAAAAAATAGATTATCGACGTATGTAAGAAAAAACGGTTTACGAGTCTCTCTCTCTCTCTCTATATATATATATATATATATATATATATATATATATATAGTGAGGGTCTCCTGTATATATCAAACGGTACATACCAATAATCGAATGAGTATTAGTTTTTAAAAATCTTTATATTCGTTTAAAAAAAAAATTTATGTGTTTTTAAAAATCTAATGAGTATTAGTACAATGAGTATTCTTTTTTTAAAATCCAATGAATATTAGTTTTTAAAAATATAATGAGTATTTGTAATATACCTTTATATTTGTTTGATTTACATCCAATGAGTATTAGTTTTTAAAAATCTATGAAATTTTACACACGGCCAAGTAGGCGGAAGCTTCTCTATGATTGACATATAAAGGTCATTGACATGAAATAGGAATCCTTTATTCTTCAAGTTATTTGCAAGCTTATTTTTAATATGCATGTGTCGCGAGACGTCGAAATCTGGGTGAATGCTCTCTTTACAAATTTGTATCAACAAAGGATGAATATTTTTTCATCATTTTCTAGCTCTGTCACCAACGTCAGTGCCATTTAGAGATTATGCATGGAAAATATATTCTCTATTACCTCATCCCAATATTCTGGAAATGAAAAAAAATATGACTGAATAGGTAGTCTTGCGAGAGATGAATTCCGAAATTCGTAAGGTAATTAATTTGTTCAACTTTCCTATTACCATACTTGTAAATCGGAGTTCCCTCTATTTGGCTCGCACTAATGAAAAATATTTTAGTGTGGTCAAATTACACCCTCTCGTACTCTTGTTTCCAGTAATTACTACCGTGGCTCAATTTTCCTGAGAAAATATATATAGAAGAGCGTGAAGACACAATAAATGACTCTATTCTAAACATTTACTTGTTATAATAAGTTTGTCATTATGACAAATACTTAGTTATAGGTATATTACAAAGAACTAACAAAGTGAGTGTTTTAAGTATCCATCATTCGTATCAAACCACCAACCCAACAATCCAACACAAGATTATCCCGTGCTCCTTTAAAATTGTTTACTTGATTGATTTCTAAGAAAATAATTATAAAACATTAGTTTTCATATACAATTCTGCATGAAGGGTTTCATATAATTTAATATAATTTAATATAATTTCAATTTTGAATATCAATACAACAACCAATATATGTCTATTTCGAAATAATGTGAATTCACTTAAATTCAATAACCAATATTTTTTTCGAATACTGATACAACAACCACACACTGAACACACACACACACACATACACACACACGCGCGCGCGCGCGCGCGGAGGCTATAATTTTTGGGGAAAACAAAAGGAGTAACTTGTGGAGAGAGAAAAGTAGCAAAAAATAAAAGGAGAGAGAGGGGATGTTGAAAAATGAAGTCGCTGAGAGATAGAAAAGTCACCAAGAGAAAAATAGAGGTTTCTGATGTCACGATCCAAACCCGTGACCCTTTCTGTGACCCAATAAATGACCAATTCAAAGCTCAAAAGTTAGCCACAGTTACGGACCTTGACCATCCTAAAGTGACCATTCTAAAATAGGACTGGGGGTCACGATTTTGGACAGTAAACAACGTTCAATGATAATTATCAAAGGTGGATCACGGTTCCAGACCGTAACCACCTTCATGACCAAAATGGAGGGAACTTTAGTGCCAAAATACCCTCGACCACGAATTGTGGTCATTAGTGGGTCACGGGTTATGATCGTGACCACCAATGTGACCAAACTTGTGGGACACTTGGCGCCATCATGGGTCAGGTGTGAGTCATGATTGTTAACTGTGACCCCTCGTTGGTCATGGCTCAAGACCATGACCAACACCTTAATAAGATCACCTAAATCCTAGTCACTTATTTAGTTACGGTAAATATTTAGGGGTCACAAGTTTGGACCATGAACCCTGGTCACGGTCCAAAATTGTTGCCCATTTACTGTAACCATTTCAAATTTTTGGTGTAGTGACTTAGAGATTTGAGCTATTGAAACAAAATCTGGGGGAATACATTGGTAGTTTCATTAAAAGGTGGAGAGAGAAAGTAGCAACATGACAAATCGACCATCATAGGTAGAACGAGTGAGGATAGTGAAAAAGAACTTCTTGCCCAATATCCTATCTTAAATAGGAGGTTAGTAATACCCTCACCTTAGAGCCCTTCGAGAGGCTGGGTAAGAAATTGAAGAAGGGGTCGCAAATCATAAAGCAAAATCCAAATAAAGAAAGATGATTGGGAAGTTTGCACCACGAAAGCATGATAAGCCGACCAATACCTCAGTCTCAACCATCAACAGCATATCCCAACCCGCCACCTCTTAGACACCTGAAAGTCACCCTAACCCCGTTGAAAATGAGTATACTGAAATTCATGCTTCCCTGCCAAAAGTGTATCAATCCCTTCTTTCTCAAAACCTAACATTTGGTACCCTGACCTTTTCTAAATCCTCTTCCCAAAATAATCAAATATGACGCTCATTGCGATTTCCAACAAATCATTGGGCATATCACTAATTGATGATTACGTCTCAAGAATGTTATCTAGAGTTTCATAGATACGGGGATCATTACCCCCCAACCCAACCCTATGTCCAATACGATTTAGAATCCTCTCCCATACAGAATTGGGCTAAATCCATCACTTCATAAGGAGATCCACGATTCGGCCCCTCAACCAAAATCAAGTCCATTGAATTAACTAATCTACCTAACATTGCACTTAAACCGCTAAACATTTGTCCTTCATTTCTCTTGTATCCTGTAAATTCTACTAACCAAGCTCTATCACTCCTTATACCCTCTCAGAGGAGGTGGCATGGAACTACCTGCGATTTAAGATAGGATTCAGAAGTTTGGGCTGAAATTGCCCACAAAGATGACCATTGATTGTGAAAAGATTAGTAACTTGTTTATAGAAGCCCAAAAGTGGGTCCAATAATTTGTTGAATTGGTTGTCCTTCCAAAAGAGTTTAGCTTAAATGAAATTATGTAGCTCATACCAGATATGTTCATCAAGAAGAGAGAAATATTCATTATCTCCGAGTTGCTCACGATTTTGAATCTCTAGGGGTGCCTGGTCCCTCCCTTCCACTACTTCTCAACTAATAGGGAAGATCTGTATGAAGAAGTTGTAGAGGTTATTAAGTGTATCATTTTTTCATAAAAATATGACATCGTTGCCATCGGATGGGGGGACAATTTTTATAGTTTAGATGATGAATCAAATCCAACTCAACCACTTCTTTGTGTAGGAAGATCTCCTTAGAGGAATTGCTAGGAGGGGTCAACAAGTTATCCATTAGACCTGAAGTATATGAACATACGAGATTCTTGCTCTTACCTACCTCTGTGAACCACATAACCCGATCCAAACGACATTACAAAGATCCCTCCTATGGGGCCTTAACCAGATAAAAAAGACTCAATACAACATCACCCTATGGGGTCTCTTCATATCCTCCTAGTTACACATGAATGCTTTGATAAAACTCCTCACAGTATCTAAGGTTCCACCCATTACTACTCTGAAAGAAGAAGTGAAAATGGTCGGATCCCTGGTTGATACCAGACTCCTCTCCTTCTCTAAGGAGGGAAATCCAAAAATCAATCCTGATAACAACTACACCCTCAACATCTATATTTAATTCACGTGGAAGATGATTGCATTATCACTTGTAGATAAGGGGTCCGCCCTCAATATCTCCTCACTCAGAACCCATAATTATCTAGGGATAACAGTCATTAACCTCACCCCAACATCTACCATTGTGCATGATTATGACAATACTTATCGAGAAGTTTTGGATTCCATAAAGCTTGCATGGGGGACTGGCTCTATCTGCCCTCAGATATAATTCTAAGTCATCAACATACCCGCTTGCTTCAACCTACTCCTTAGCCTCCCGTGGCTCCATCGTAAATTGAAGTTCTTTAACAATGGTCAAGTCATCCCAATTCTTGGGGATGATAACAATTCAAATAGTATCAGCACCAATAACCCAATACTAGAGATTCAACATGGGGCCAATGACAAGTTTCTCTCCAATTTTATGATCAACCCACTTCCTGTCCCAATCAGGGACAATTTTAAATATTGAGTGTCCATAGCATGACCCTCATGGGAATGTCAATGTAATTCAGATGTTCAAAAACATTCACTTCATGCCCGAAATGGTGTTGGGCCAACAGGGAATTATCAAGCTAATAGTCCAAAAGGAAGCCTTTCCCCTATTCGACCTGGGATACTAACTATCACCGATTAAACTCAAGTCACTTCGACAACCATAATAGAAAAAAAGCTTAGAAAGTAGGGAGACCATCTTAAGAGACTCCTTGAATGGGAGGTTTGTTAAGGAAGGTGAGGATTTCCCCCTTTATAGATTCACTAAATCGCGGTATGACCCCGCAGAGTAAAAGATGAATTTTGGACTGGAGGCATTCTTCAGAATTCTAAAGGTAGTGACACTCAGAGTCATTCATCCTATATACACTGGGGTTGGATCTCTGCATTGTCCACAAGAAAGTCAAACAATTTGACTCGTTTAAGAAAATCACCGTTGTTAATAAAACCTAATCATCTAGCGTGCCATACCTATCTAGCCTGTGCAAGTCAACCTAAACCCCGTTATTCATTCCCTTCAAAAAATACTCGAGTCTAGTGCTTTTTAGTCCATTTTTGATGTAATTGTGAACGAGGCCTCCTTTAATGAGGTTTTCACCGCTATATTCCCTGGGATCATTTTCAATAAAATAAATGTTGATTTTGAGTATCAGGTTGTGACTTATATTAATTTCTTGATTCTAATCAAATTATTAATGAAGGTGATTTAACAAATGAAGAATTATGTACTGATCTCAATAAGGAAAAAATTAAACAACATAATCGCATTCAAACTAATGATGAGAGACTGTTGTTATTAATGTCGATTCTAGTAGCCATCCACATGAGATTAGGATAGGGTCCACCCTCAGCAAGCATGATCGGTCACAGTTTAAAGAAATTTTGAAAGAGTTTATGGACATTTTCGCATGGCCCTATGACAATATGCCGAGCATTGACCCAGAGATAGAATAATATAAGATCTGTACCTTTCCAGAAAGAAAACCAGTTAAGCAGAAACTGAGAAAAATCCGGTAGAGTGGTTCCTCAAAGTCAAAGTTGAAGTGGTGAAATAGTTAAACTTAGGATTCATTTTCATGGTCGAATATCCTACGTGGCTTACAAACATCGTCCCCATACCGAAATCGGGAGGGAAGTCCCCTTGTGCATCTATTATCGAGATTTGAACAACGCATCCCCCAAGGATGATTATCCTCCACATAACCTAGACATGATCAGTAATAACATTGGAAGTCATTCCCTTGATTCACTTTTCAAAGGTTTTGATGGGTATAACCAGATTAAGATGCAAGAGGACCATCAAGAAAAGTCCGCCTTCATCACCCCGTGGGGAACCTTTTGCTACATAGTTATGCCATTTGGTTTCAAGAATTTCGAGGTTACCTACCAAAGGTCCACTACGACCATCCTATATAATCTTATTTATAAGGAAGTCGAAGTCTATTTTAATGCTATGTTCATCAAGTCCAAGACTCAGGTGTGACACCCCGACTAATTAAATACCGGGTAGCTACTCCTTTATTAAATTAATTCAAAATGCCAAGTTGGCTCAGTTAATAGCATCACTGTCGAAAACCTTTTAAAGATTACTAACCACCTAGTATTTAAAAAGTAAGTTGCCAAATTTTAATTTAAGTCTGATTAACATGCAACAAGTGTAATGAAGAAATAAATCACACCATTCACCATACTGAAGTAAAACGAATAACCATCACAATAGAGTAAATAAAGTCTGGAGGAAAACTCCCCACTACAATCCCATAACTGAAATGAATAACCGAATACTGAAATAATACATGCTAAAGTCTGAGAACTGAAATGTAAAAGATGTCTCTAAATAGAAATGGGCAACATGCCCTACAACTGATAGATAGTGACTCTGGAATCCAAAAGATAGAAGCGTCTACATGCAAATCCCTGTAGCTTCCACAAACAGCTACAGCTCGTCAGCTGAATGAGAATCCTATGCTTGGTGTCCCTGTGGCTGGGCACCTAAAATGCTTTTACAAAGAAAAAGATTTGAAAAGCAAACGGGTCAGAGCCCGAATGTGGAGTTATATTTTAAAAACCTGCAAGTGCTTTAAAAACATTTAAAACATTAAATGCAAAGTACATGTTAGGATGTGCACTCACATGATATTCTCACCTCTCGTCTAACTGTGCACTCCTAACGTAAGTACCCATCTATAACGACACAACCCACTAGCTAAGTGACATCATCCCTAGCTAGACTATCATAGGTCCTACCCATTTTACTCGGTTCTATTAACATTATAACGCTCGTAATTACGTAGGGGTTTAACATAAACTCAGATGCTCAAATGCAATATATATATATATATCACTATCAGTTAACTCGTTATATTGCTCGAAGCAATACCGTAATTATATTCACAACATTAACATGAAGGTTCCCATTAATTAAGTGTATATTAATCACAACATAAATATACAATATAAGCACCCCGAGAACTAAGCTGTGGTGCACACATACTCTGCTATCCATCCCGGTACATCACGTACATAAGGATCACATATTCTGAATCTCTCAGGAATAGTCCAGATAACACAATCACAAATAGTGGAGGCGAACACAGTCACATCACATGGGTCACGCACATACCTACGCTCCCACGATCAGCGGACTTATTAATATCCCAATAAGTCTTTCTATGACCTATGTTCATCGAGGTACCAGTCTATATCCCCCCCGTAGGCACACAAGGATTAGAGGGTCCTAAGCGAACGCAACCTCTCGTGATAGCAAGTATGGTAGGTATGTCATACACACAATCCATATACCAATACTAAGTAAACACACATCTTTGTAATACTGTATTTTAATCGTAGTACATATTCTCATTCTAGTACCAATATATAATTTACACACTTTATACGATTCCGGTTTATAATCCTACGCGCCATAATGTATTCTCACGTCGTAGAAGTCACTCACGTCACAGCCCAAACAGTCCATTATTTAAATCACTCGTATATAATTTATTCCTCATAATGTCCCAATGTCCCACATCTATCAATATAACCTCAAGGGTTGTTATCTCTATCCTCGAACAAGTTTACGGGACTCCAAAAATCAAAACAGTCCAAAATGGCCCAAACTTCGAGCTCGTTAGAAGTCTCGTTCGAACGAGACTGTTCGAACGAGATCCAGTTCATTCGAACGAACTGCACCTTCTAACGATATCTCGTTCGAACGAGATATCGAACGAAACTACCCCTCATTAGAAGCGACTGGTCAATTCGTTAGAAGCTCGTTCGAACGAGCTCGTTCGAACGACCTGGGAATGGTTTCTAACGAACGACCAGTTCAAGCCCAGATTTTTCCCAAAAATCGTTTTTCACCATTTTTACTCCTCAAGTCTCTTCTAAAATTCGTTCCAACAATGTATTAAGTCCTCTAATCATACTAAATCATGCTAAGGAGATATACTAACATCTTTTAAGGGTTTAATACCTTCTAAACATCAATAAATCACAAGTTTCTACATTATTCCCTAATTTTCTTCAAGAACATAAACCCTAGATTTTTCTCATCATAATTTCCCAGATTTTAATCCGTTTATACATCACCTAGATATGAAATCTCTGAACTCAATCTTCAAACAATGTTTCTACATGCAAACCTATCCCAAAATTAAATAATAACTTCCAATTTCATGGGTTTTCTTTTAACTCTTATATAAGATTGATTATTAAGGTTTCTAACATGGAAGAAGCATTCACTGCTTAAGGAATGTAATTTAAATCACTTGCCTTGGTTTGATTTCTGATTTTGGTGTAGGTTTGATGAAGTTTTCTGCAGAAATTCCTCTCTCCAAGCTCCTTCTCCAATGGTGGCTTAAGGTGGCTAGGGTTGGATTTGGGGAACTTAGAAAACCTAAATGATAACCTACGTAGCCTTCTAGGTTAATATGGGTTGGTTATGGGCTTAGTGGGTCAAATCCACATCAGATTTAATTAACCAATTTTCGTCACTTTTAATTCCTCAAAATGCAAAATTACCAAAATACCCTTTAAGTTGCCGCTATGGCCTAAAAATACCCCGGGACCCAAACTATACCTCCGGCTAGTGTTTTCTGACTATCTCGACCCTTCCGGACGCATTGGGGCACTCAAAACGACCATACGGATTATAGATTTTAAATTCACTTTTATTATCAAAATATTTCACCGTGACGCGGCGGTCCCACGCGTCTCAACAAAATTTATAAAATGTCGTATATAAATCTCACGACAACTTTCATAATTCCAAATTCATATATAATAATATATGCACATAATCAAATACCAACTCGCATCTCATTAGTATTTATAACCCGGATTAATTTCTAATTAATACGCATTTAATTAATTAATCCAAAAATAAATATAGCCAAAAGTACGGGGTATTACATACTTCCCCCCTAATAACTGAATTTCGTCCCGAAATTCGAAACTAGAAAGTACCTGCTAAAAATAACTCTGGATAACGTTCGCGCATCTCATCCTCGCGCTCCCATGTGGACTCTTCGACATTGTGATGTCGCCACTGAACACGCACTAACGGGACTATCTTTGATCGCAGTTTCCTCTCGCTTCGGTCCAAAATAGCAATTGGCCCCTCCTCGTAGGAGCTATCCGGCTGGAGATCGATGTCCTCCACAACAATGTGAGAATGGGCCAAATTATCTCTAAGGTATTTCCTTAGCGAGGAAATATGGAACACGTCATGAATCCGATGCAAGTACTCCGGTAGTCCAAGTCTATACGCAACCGGTCCGATCCGCTCAATGATAGGAAACGACCCCACATACCTCGGTGCCAACTTCCCCTTCTTCCCAAAACGCATAATCCCCTTCATCGGAGATACCTTGAGCAAAACCTGGTCCCCCACTTGGAACTCCCTGAAAAACCTCTTCGCATCAGCATAACTCTTCTGCCTGTCTTGAGCTACCCGAATGCGACTCCGAATCAACTCAATCCTTGCCGAAGTATCCTGAATCACTTCCGGCCCAAGTAGTTTGTTGTCCCCCACTTCTAACCAACATGCTGGGGAACGACAAGGCCTACCGTACAATGCCTCAAACGGAACCATGCCAATAGTGAACTGATAGGAGTTGTTGTAAGCAAACTCCACCTGTGGAAGGTACTGCTCCCATCCACCCCCGAAGTGAATAATGCATATGCGTAGCATGTCCTCCAACATCTGATTAGTGCGCTCTGTCTGCCCATCGGTCTGTGGATGATAAGCCGTACTCAACCGCAATTCCGTGCCCATGGCCTCCTGGAAACTCTCCCAAAACCGCGAAACAAATATCTTGTCTCTGTCAGACACGATATTTAGGGGCACACCGTGAAGTCTCACAATCTCTGAAATGAAGAGCTGGGCATACTGTCCCATGGTGTAGTCAGTCCTTACGGGTAAGAAGTGAGCGACCTTAGACAACCTGTCCACAATTACCCAAACGGAGTCGTGACCCCTTTGCGACGTAGGTAACGCCGTGATAAAGTTCATGGATATGCTCTCCCACATCCACACCGGGACCTCCAACGGCTGTAGCAATCCTGCTGGTCTCTGATGATCCACTTTTACAAGCTGACAAGTGGCGCATTTCGAAACAAACTCAGCGATATCTCTCTTCAAACCGCTCCACTAATACTGCCATCTCATGTCTTGGTACATTTTGTCCCCTCCGGGATGTACCGCGAACCGTGAGCCGTGCGACTCCTCCATCACTTCGTGTCGCAATTCCTCTCCTTCCGGAACTACCAATCTCCCATTGAAGCGTAATCCCCCGTATGAGCTAACGGTATAGGATTCGGCTCCCTCTGCTAGTAATCGAACTATCTGCTCCTGACAGAACGAGTCATCGGCCTGTGCCCGTACTACCTTCGTGATAATCTGCGGTGTAACGGTCATCACAGACATGAAAGATCGGGCCACTGCATCCTGGTGTCCCAATTCCTTCCACTTTGCTTTCCACACCTCTGCCACCTCATCTGCTGGCCTACGGCTTAACGCGTCTGCTACCACGTTAGCCTTACCCGGGTGGTACTGGATGTTGAACTGGTAGTCTTTCACAAACTCAAGCCACCTACGTTGCCGCATATTCAACTCTTTCTGCGTGAACAGGTACTGTAGAGACTTGTGGTCCGTGAACAGTTGGAACTTCTCCCCCAAAAGATAGTGCCTCCAAATCCGTAGGGCAAATACCACCGCTGCCAACTCCAAATCATGCGTGGGGTAATTCTTCTCATGAGGCTTAACCTTACGGGAAGCATAAGCTATGGCCTGTCTCTCCTGCTGCAATACACCTCCAAGTTCTTGCAAAGACGCGTCGGTGTAAACCAAATACTCAAATCCCGGTCTCGGCAATGCTAACACAGGTGCTGAGGTGAATTTGTCCTTCAATTCATCGAATGCCAACTGACAGGCATCACTCCAGATGTATGGCACACCCTTACGAGTAAGATGTGTCAAAGGACCTGCTATCTCCGAGAAACCCCGAATAAATCTCCTATAGTATCCTGCTAGACCCAAGAAACTACGAATCTCCGTTGGTGTCATGGGCTGTCCCCACCGCCGATACCTTCCCCGGATCAACAGATATCCCTTGGTTGGAAATAATGTGACCCAAGAACTGGACTTCCTTCAGCCAAAACCCGCACTTCTCATATTTGGCATACAACTCGTTCTGACGAAGTGTCTGCAAAACCTGCCTCAAATGCTCGGCGTGCTCCCCCTCTGTCTGAGAGTAAACCAGAATGTCATCAATGAAGACAATGACAAACTGATCTAGGAAATCCCTGAACACTTTGTTCATCAAGTCCATAAACACTGCTGGAGCGTTGGTAAAGCCGAAAAGCATAACCCGAAACTCGTAAGAACCATATCTCGATAAGAACGCAGTCTTCGAGACATCCTCCTCCTTGATATGCAACTGATGGTATCCCGATCTTAAGTCAATCTTCGAAAAGAAAGAAGCTCCTCTCAACTAGTCGAATAAGTCATCGATTCGAGGCAACGGATACTTATTTCGTATCGTGACCTTATTCAACTCTCGGTAGTCCACACACAATCTCAGTGAACCATCCCTCTTCTTCACAAACAAAACTGGAGCGCCCCAAGGTGAGGTACTCCTTCGAATAAAGCCCTGACCTAACAGTTGCTCTATCTGATCCCGTAACTCCCTCATCTCAGCTGGAGCCATACGGTATGGTGCGCGTGCTATAGGTCTCGTACCCGGTAGCAAATCTATAACGAAGTCTATCTCTCGACTTGGTGGTAAGCCTGGTATCTCCTGAAACACTACACCAAAAATGCTAATCTGACACGGTTGGACAAGGAGAATCTGGCACGGTTTATTAGTAATCTGGCACGGTTTAAAACCGCGCCAAAATCTGGCACGAATTTAAACTGTGCCAAAACAGTATCAAATTTGAAAAGATTAAATAAAAAAATAAAAAAATAAAAAAATAAAATCAATTAACTTTTCATTTGGAGCCATCTTGTTTCCTCCGCCGCGCACTCTCCCGCCTACTCACCCTGTCAAGCCCGATGCTCTCTTTCCTTCATCCTCGACATCTCTCTTCTTCACCCCTGACCCAATGCTTGCTTGATGACCACAAAAGACCCCTAGGGTTTCAGTTGCTTTAAGTCAACCAAACGCCGGTAGCCCGGATTGTCGGTGCCGCAAGGGGTGGGGGTATTACTAGACGATGTCGCAGGGCACCACTTCTCTCTCTTTCTATGTCTTTCCCAATATTATTGGGACCCGAGTTTCTTCCCAACTCTCTTGCAATGTTTGTGGGTGGTTGGGGGCCTAGGGTTTGGGTCTTGCAAGGATGGAATTGATTTTGGTGAAGGTTTTGGCAAATAAATTAAACCGAGGCAGCTAGAAATTTGGGGATTGGGTATGATGAGGTACCTGTGAAGAGCAGGAGGTGGTGAGAAGGTGGTCTAGCATCAGGGATGGTGGTGGGAGCGTGAATCAGTTGTTGTAGGTGATGATGCTGATGAGTGTTGTTGTATTTAGGAGTTTTACAAAGGGATGTTATTGCAGTTTGATTCATGGGTATTGGAATATGAAAATTTTAGGTATGTGATTCATTGTGAACTTAAGGTTTAATGAGTTTTCATATTTGAAAACTTTATGATTCATTATCTGTGTATATTGTTTTGCAGATTATAGGTATTCGAGCTTGAAGCTTGAAATGAATGTATAAAATACATTATGAGTTAAATTGTTATTTTGGTTGTTATTTTCAAAGTTTGGTCTACATTTTTTTTAGTTTCTAAGACTTCGTATGTTTGATTAATGCTTGGCTATATTTTTAAGCTCATATTTGGGATTTTGTTTCTGTCTTAGACGAAAAAATGTCAAATAGTGAGTGGCCTTCACATGTTTGATAAAATGTCAGTTAGTCAGGTGCAACAACCACCCTCACAATTAGATTAATCCATGGTCTTTGTTGCTCAGAGAGCACTTTTATGGTTATTGAATGTCTTTGGTGTTTTACATTTTACATAACCTACAAGACGATCCTTTCCCCATTATATCTTTGTTGACCATGTATTACGATTTTTGTTTATTTCAACTGTTTTTTATGTGGGAGTATTTTCCAACTATTTTTTATCTTTATTGAAATAGTATTGATTTTGGTAGTGGAGTGGCCTTGGAATAAATTCATTAAAGTATCAGGATTAGATTGTATTGAACGAGTTGATAAATTCAGTAATTCGTTAGAAGAGACACCAATTTGGGTCCACTGAGTAGTAGAGGATTTGAGGTCCCATAACTTGCGAGGGATTTTAAAATGCCTTGTTGCCATGGTCATGTTTTAGGCTCAGTACCTTTTGTTGAACACTCGGTAAGTTTAAGGATGTTATTCAGAATGTTATGTTTTCAATTTAGTACATTTTTTAAAAGTTCAAGTTTGTGTTAGTTTTTTAATCTATTTTTCATCTCATGGCTTGAAATTATCGTAACTGCAATTGTATATCATAATGTGCCCATACATTTTTCAGATTCTTAGCTCTGGAGTGGAAATGAGAGAAGGAATAAGGTTTGTAGTTACACTACTAAAGATGCTAGTTTGGTCTTCTGTAAGTTGTTTCTTAAATAATCCCACAATATGATTAATAATGTCTTGATTATTCTCCCAAGTATTACCCTCTTCATCTTTAATGGAGTGAATCCTAAGCTTTTAGTGCTTGGTTTTAACACTAGCCTGGCCATTACCAAACTTACCTCATCTCTGTTGTTATATCAAGTTTATATTGTCCCCTATAGCCTGGCCATTACCAAACTTACCTCATCTTTGGTTTGGTTTATTTGTATTTCAATATGAGTTGAAATTGATAGATTATGTATATGAATTGACTTCTACTATGAATCGTTCATAAACCCCTTGAATATATGCGTAAATATTTAGAGAATGGGATCAAATTGATTAAGATTGAATTTTTAGGGTTCTTGATACAGAATTGGGTTTTATCATTAAATCTTGAATTAATATTGTGTTTTTGATGTTTTAAGCATGTTTAAATCATAGTTACTTTATTTAGATGCTATACCAATTTAAGTAAGATCCTACTTCTATGGTAACATTATAGTTCATGCTTATAGACTTTATGACCGTCTTATTTATTTTGTACACTCGCAATTATTTAGTATAATGAATAGGACCCAGGGTGAGGACAATACTCAATATTTCACAATAGGACTCGGAATAAATCGACAAATCGATAGGACCCACATCGAACACATGTGCTTGGTTTGTGGCCTTTCTCAATTACTTACTCATTTTCACTAGTTCTTCATGTATGCCAAAATTGAAAAACTGGTAAATAAAACAAAAAACCAAGAACATTTCACAAGTCAGAAAATTAAGTCACATGTTGTAAAATGACTACTTTTCCTACATAATGGTTAATATATCTTTTTAAAATATAATTTTGGTATTGCAGGACCTCTTTGTGTCGGGACTGATACAGCATCAGCACACTAGTGAAAGCCAAAGCGGAACTCGAAGAAGTGATTGGAAAAGGGAAGATCTCAAGTTGTTTGCACAAATATGCAAGGATCAAGAATGAGGGAGCTTATTCGGAGGATCTCAAGTTGCGAATAAATTTGGTAAGTATTTTATATTCATGATAGAAGATTTTATAATGTAGTGCACCTTTACCAAAGTAAATTCTTCATTTAATTGTGTGCGCGTGTGTGTGTTGTGTAAGAATGGTGTGTTAAGGCCTTAATAAGTGGTTGACATGGAGGAAGGGGCTATATGGATTTATATACTATTTTTAGATGTTAAATCGGTGGAAGGGATTTATTGGTGGTTTAGCTGCGGCTTTTGTGCTTGTTCTTGTTGTTGGGCTTATGTTAATATTAAAATAAGTTGGATTTCATGAATAAACAAAGTAAACTCTGTCGAAATTTTATGAAATAAGTAAGTGTTCTAAATTGATTAAGGCTAGCATACAACATTTGAAATTTGAACATTGGTGAATGAAAACGTAAAACAACTAATAAACATACCAGAATGAGACACGCGTAGTCACGAACACCTCGCACGGGACCAATGTAACTTGTAGGAACTGACCGCGTAGTCCCGGGTCTCTCGGTTTGTGAGTATGATGATAATTTGCAAAAATCAACACTTAAACTTAAAAACAAGCCGTTAAGGGGTGAAAACCCAAACCACCACCCAAACGACCCCGTAGGGGGCACGAACACCTCGCACGGGACCAATGTAACTCGTAGGAACTGACCGCGTAGTCCCGGGACTCCCGGTTTGAGAGTATAACCCGAATTTGCAAAAATCACACTTAGACTTGAAAACAGGCCGTTAAGGGGTGAAAACCCGAACCAGCCCCCAAACAACCCCGTAGGAGGCACGAACACCTCACACGGGACCAATGTAACTCGTAGGAACTGACTTCGTAGTCCCGGGTCTTCCGGTTTGAGAGTATGACGATAATTTGCAAAAATCACACTTAGACTTGAAAACAGGCCGTTAAGGGGTGTACACCAAAACCAGCCCCCAAACGACCCCGTAGGAGGCACGAACACCTCGCACGGGACCAATGTAACTTGTAGCAACTGATCGCGTAGTCCCGGGACTCCTGGTATGAGAGTATGACCCGAAATTGCAAAAATCACACTTAGACATGAAAACAGGCCGTTAAGGGTGAAAACCTTAACCAGCCCCCAAACGACCCCGTAGGAGGCATGGACACCTCACACGGGACCAATGTAACTTGTAGCAACTGACCGTGTAGTCCTGGGATTCTCGGTTTGAGAGTATAACCCGAATTTGCAAAAATCACACTTAGAGTTAAAAACAGGCCGTTAAGGGGTGAAAACCCGAACCAGCCCCCAAACGACCCCGTAGGAGGCACGAACACCTCGTAGGGGACCAATGTAACTTATATGAACTGACCGCGTAGTCCCGAGACTCCCGGTATGAGAGTATGATGATAATTTGCAAAAATCACACTTAGACTTGAAAACAGGCCGTTAAGGGGTGAAAACCCGAACCAGCACCCAAACGACCCCGTAAGAGGCACGAACACCTCGCATGGGACCAATGTAACTCGTAGGAACTGACCGCGTAGTCCCGGGACTCCCGGTTTGAGAGTATAACCCGAATTTGCAAAAATCAAACTTAGACTTGAAAATAAGCCGTTAAGGGGTGAAAACCCGAACCATCCCCCAAACAACCCCGTAGGAGGCACGAACACCTCGCACGGGACCAATGTAACTCGTAGGAACTGACCGCGTAGTCCCGGGTCTTCCGGTTTGAGAGTATGACAATAATTTGCAAAAATCACACTTAGACTTGAAAACAGTCCGTTAAGGGGTGAAAACCAAAACCAGCCCCCAAACGACCCCGTAGGAGGCACGAACACCTTGCACTGGACCAATGTAACTTGCAGCAACTGACCGCGTAGTCTCGGGACTCCTGGTATGAGAGTATGACCCGAATTTGTAAAAATCACACTTAGACATAAAACAGGCCGTTAAGGGGTGAAAACCTAAACCAGCCCCCAAACGACCCCGTAGGAGGCACGAACACCTCACACAGGACCAATGTAACTTGTAGCAACTGACCGTGTAGTCCTGGGACTCTCGGTTTGAGAGTATGACCCGAATTTGCAAAAATCACACTTAGAGTTGAAAACAGGCCGTTAAGGGGTGAAAACCCGAACCAACCCCCAAACGACCCCGTAGGAGGCACGAACACCTCGTAGGGGACCAATGTAACTTGTAGGAACTGACCGCGTAGTCTCGGGACTCCCGGTATGAGAGTATGACGATAATTTGCAAAAATCACACTTAGACTTGAAAACAGGCCGTTAAGGGGTGAAAACCCGAACCAGGACCCAAACAACCCCGTAGGAGGCACGAACACCTCGCACGGGACCAATGTAACTCGTAGGAACTGACCGTGTAGTCCCGGGTCTTCCTGTTTGAGAGTATGACGATAATTCGCAAAAATCACACTTAGACTTGAAAACAGGCCGTTAAGGGGTGAAAACCCGAACCAGTCCCCAAACGACCCCATAGGAGGCACGATAAACCTCACACGGGACCAATGTAACTCGTAGGAACTGACCGCGTAGTCACGGGTCTTTCGGTTTAAGAGTATGACGATAATTTGCAAAAATCAGACTTAGACTTGAAAACAGGCCGTTAAGGGGTGAAAACCCGAACCAGCCCCCAAACAATCCCGTAGGAGGCACGAACACCTCGCACGGGACCAATGTAACTCGTAGGAACTGACCGCGTAGTCCCGGGACTCCCGGTTTCAGAGTATGACGATAATTTGCAAAAATCACACTTAGACATGAAAACATGTCGTTAAGGGATGAAAACTTGAACCAGCCCCCAAACGAGCCCATAGGAGGCACGAACACTTCACACGGGACCAATGTAACTTGTAGCAACTGACTGCGTACTCCTGAGACTCTCGGTTTGAGAGTATGACCCGAATTTGCAAAAATCACACTTAGAGTTGAAAACAGGCCGTTAAGGGGTGAAAACCCGAACCAACCCCCAAACGACCCCGTAGGAGGCACGAACACCTCGTAGGGGACCAATGTAACTTGTAGGAACTGACCGCATAGTCCCGGGACTCCCGGTTTGAGAGTATGACGATAATTTTCCAAAATCACACTTAGACATGAAAACATGCCGTTAAGGGGTGAAAACCTGAACCAGCCCCCAAACGACCTCGTAGGAGGCACGAACACCTCACACGGGACCAATGTAACTTGAAGCAACTGACCGCGTAGTCCCGAGACTCTCGGTTTGAGAGTATGAGCCGAATTTGCAAAAATCACACTTGGACTTGAAAACAGGCCGTTAAGGGGTGGAAACCAAAACCAGCCCCCAAACAACCCCGTAGGAGGCACGAACACCTCGCACGGGACCAATGTAACTTGTAGCAACTGACCGCGTAGACCCGGGACTCCCGGTATGAGAGTATGACCCGAATTTGCAAAAATCACACTTAGACATGAAAACAGGCCGTTAAGGGGTGAAAACACGAACCAGCCCCCAAACGACCCCGTAGGAGGCACGAGAACCCCTCGCACGGGACCAATGTAACTCGTAGGAACTGACCGCGTAGTCCCGGGTGTTCCGGTTTGAGAGTATGACGATAATTCGCAAAAATCACACTTAGACTTGAAAACAGGCCGTTAAGGGGTGAAAACCCGAACCAGCCCTCAAATGACCCCCTAAGAGGCACGAACACCTCGCACGGGACCAATGTAACTCATAGGAACTGACCGCGTAGTCACGGGTCTTTCGGTTTTAGAGTATGACGATAATTTGCAAAAATCACACTTAGAGTTGAAAACAGGCCGTTAAGGGGTGAAAACCAAAACCAGCCCCCAAACGACCCCGTAGGAGGCACGAACACCTCGCACGAGACCAATGTAATTCGTAGGAACTGACCGCGTAGTCCCGAGACTCTCGGTTTGAGAGTATGACGATAATTTGCAAAAATCACACTAAGACTTGAAAACAGGCCGTTAAGGGGTGGAAACCCGAACCAGCCCCCAAACGACCCCGTAGGGGGTACGAACACCTCGCACGGGACCAATGTAACTCATAGGAACTGACCGCGTAGTCCCGGGACTCCCGGTTTGAGAGTATGATGATAATTTGCAAAAATCACACTTAGACTTGAAAATAGGCCGTTAAGGGGTAAAAACCTGTACCAGCCCCCAAACGACCCCGTAGGGGGCACGAAAACCTCGCACGGGACCAATGTAACTTGTAGGAACTGACTGCGTAGTCCCGGGTCTCTCGGTTTGAGAGTATGACCCGAATTTGCAAAAATCACACTTAGAGTTGAAAACAGGCAGTTAAGGGGTGAAAACCCGAACCAGCCCCCAAACGACCCCGTAGGAGGCACGAACACCTCGTAGGGGACCAATGTAACTTGTAGGAACTGACCGCGTAGTCCCGGGACTCCCGGTATGAGAGTATGACGATAATTTGCAAAAATAACACTTAGACTTGAAAACAGGCCGTTAAGGGGTGAAAACCCGAACCAACCCCCAAACGACCCCGTAAGAGGCACGAACACCTCGCACGGGACCAATGTAACTCGTAGGAACTGACCGCGTAGTCCCGGTTTGAGAGTATGACGATAATTTGCAAAAATCACACTTAGACTTGAAAACAGGCCGTTAAGGGGTGGGAACCCGAACTAGCCCCCAAACGACCCCGTAGGGGGCACGAACACCTCGCACGGGACCAATATAACTCGTAGGAACTGACCGCGTAGTCCCGGGACTCCCGGTTTGAGAGTATGACGATAATTTGCAAAAATCACACTTAGACTTGAAAACAGGCCGTTAAGGGGTGAAAACCCGAACCAGCCCCCAAACGACCCCGTAGGGGGCACGAACACCTCGCACGGGACCAGTGTAACTTGTAGGAACTGACCGCGTAGCCCCTGGACTCTCGGTTTGAGAGTATGACCCGAATTTGCAAAAATCACACTTAGACATGAAAACAGGCCGTTAAGGGGTAAAAACCCGAACCAGCCCCCAAACGACCCCGTAGGAGGCACGAACACCTCGTAGGGGACCAATGTAACTTGTAGTCCCGAGACTCCCGGTATGAGAGTATGACGATAATTTGCAAAAATCATACTTAGACTTGAAAACAGGCCGTTAAGGGGTGAAAACCCGAACCAGCACCCAAACGACCCCGTAAGAGGCACGAACACCTCGCACGGGACCAATGTAACTCGTAGGAACTGACCGCGTAGTCCAGGGACTCCCGGTTTGAGAGTATAACCCGAATTTGCAAAAATCAAACTTAGACTTCAAAACAGGCCGTTAAGGGGTGAAAACCCAAACCAGCCCCCAAACATCCCCGTAGGAGGCACGAACACCTCGCACGGGACCAATGTAACTCGTAGGAACTGACCGCGTAGTCCCGGGTCTTCCGGTTTGAGAGTATGACGATAATTTGCAAAAATCACACTTAGACTTGAAAACAGGCCGTTAAGGGGTGAAAACCCAAACCAGCCCCCAAACGACCACGTAGGAGGCACGAACACCTCGCACGGGACCAATGTAACTTGTAGCAACTGACCGCGTAGTCCCGGGACTCCTGGTATGTGAGTATGACCCGAATTTGTAAAAATCACACTTAGACATGAAAACAGGCCGTTAAGGGGTGAAAACCTGAACCAGCCCCCAAACGACCCCGTAGGAGGCACGAACACCTCACACGGGACCAATGTAACTTGTAGCAACTGACCGTGTAGTCTCGGGACTCTCGGTTTGAGAGTATGACCCGAATTTGCAAAAATCACACTTAGAGTTGAAAACAGGCCGTTAAGGGGTGAAAACCCGAACCAACCCCCAAACGACCCCGTAGGAGGCACGAACACCTCGTAGGGGACCAATGTAACTCGTAGGAACTGACCGCGTAGTCCCGGGTCTTCCTGTTTGAGAGTATGACGATAATTCGCAAAAATCACACTTAGACTTGAAAACAGATCGTTAAGGGGTGAAAACCCGAACCAGTCCCCAAACGACCCCGTAGGAGGCACGATAAACCTCACACGGGACCAATGTAACTCGTAGGAACTGACCGCGTAGTCACGGGTCTTTCGGTTTAAGAGTATGACGATAATTTGCAAAAATCACACTTGGACTTGAAAACAGGCCGTTAAGGGGTGAAAACCCGAACCAGCCCCCAAACGACCCCGTAGGAGGCACGAACACCTCGTAGGGGACCAATGTAACTTGTAGGAACTGACCGCATAGTCCCGGGACTCCCGGTTTGAGAGTATGACGATAATTTTCCAAAATCACACTTAGACATGAAAACATGCCGTTAAGGGGTGAAAACCTGAACCAGCCCCCAAACGACCCCGTAGGAGGCACGAACACCTCACACGGGACCAATGTAACTTGAAGCAACTGACCGCGTAGTCCCGAGACTCTCGGTTTGAGAGTATGACCCGAATTTGCAAAAATCACACTTAGACTTGAAAACAGGCTGTTAAGGGGTGAAAACCAAAACCAGCCCCCAAACGACCCCGTAGGAGGCACGAACACCTCGCACGGGACCAATGTAACTTGTAGCAACTGACCGCGTAGACCCGGGACTCCCGGTATGAGAGTATGACCCGAATTTGCAAAAATCACACTTAGACATGAAAACAGGCCGTTAAGGGGTGAAAACCCGAACCAGCCCCCAAACGACCCCGTAGGAGGCACGAACACCTCGCACGGGACCAATGTAACTCGTAGGAACTGACCGCGTAGTCCCGGGACTCCCGGTTTGAGAGTATGACGATAATTTGCCAAAATCACACTTAGACATGAAAACATGCCGTTAAGGGGTGAAAACCAAAACCAGCCCCCAAACGACCCCGTAGGAGGCACGAAAACCTCGCACGGGACCAATGTAACTTGTAGGAACTGACTGCGTAGTCCCGGGTCTCTCGGTTTGAGAGTATGACCCGAATTTGCAAAAATCACACTTAGAGTTGAAAATAGGCCGTTAAGGGGTGAAAACCCGAACCAGCACCCAAACGACCCCGTAGGAGGCACGAACACGTCGTAGGGGACCAATGTAACTTGTAGGAACTGACCGCGTAGTCTCGGGACTCCCGGTATGAGAGTATGACGATAATTTGCAAAAATAACACTTATACTTGAAAACAGGCCGTTAAGGGGTGAAAACCCGAACCAACCCCCAAACGACCCCGTAAGAGGCACGAACACCTCGTACGGGACCAATGTAACTCGTAGGAACTGATCGCGTAGTCCCGGTTTTGAGAGTATGACGATAATTTGCAAAAATCACACTTAGACTTGAAAACAGGCCGTTAAGGGGTGGGAACCCGAACCAGCCCCCAAACGACCCCGTAGGGGGCACGAACACCTCGCACGGGACCAATGTAACTCGTAGGAACTGACCGCGTAGTCCCGGGACTCCCGGCTTGAGAGTATGAGGATAATTTGCAAAACTCAGACTTAGACTTGAAAACAGGCCGTTAAGGGATGAAAACCCGAACCAGCCCCCAAATGACCCCGTAGGAGGCACGAACACCTCGCACGGGACCAATGTAACTTGTAGGAACTGACCGCGTAGCCTCGGGACTCTCGGTTTGAGAGTATGACCCGAATTTGCAAAAATCACACTTAGACATGAAAACAGGCCGTTAAGGGGTAAAAACCCGAATCAGCCCCCAAACGACCCCGTAGGAGGCACGAACACCTCGTAGGGGACCAATGTAACTTGTAGGAACTGACCGCGTAGTCCCGGGACTCCCGGTATGAGAGTATGACGATAATTTGTAAAAATCACACTTAGACATGAAAACATGCCGTTAAGGGGTAAAAATCCCGAACCAGCCCCCAAACGACCCCGTAGGAGGCACTAACACCTCGTAGGGGACCAATGTAACTTGTAGTCCCGAGACTCCCGGTATGAGAGTATGACGATAATTTGCAAAAATCACACTTAGACTTGAAAACAGGCCGTTAAGGGGTGAAAACCCGAACCAGCACCCAAACGACCCCGTAAGAGGCACGAACACCTCGCACGGGACCAATGTAACTCGTAGGAACTGACCGCGTAGTCCCGGGACTCCCGGTTTGAGAGTATAACCCGAATTTCCAAAAATCACACTTAGACTTGAAAACAGGCCGTTAAGGGGTGAAAACCCAAACCAGCCCCCAAACAACCCCGTAGGAGGCACGAACACCTCGCACGGGACCAATGTAACTCGTAGGAACTGACCGCGTAGTCCCGGGTCTTCCGGTTTGAGAGTATGACGATAATTTGCAAAAATCACACTTAGACTTGAAAACAGGCCGTTAAGGGGTGAAAACCCAAACCAGCGCCCAAACGACCACGTAGGAGGCACGAACACCTCGCACGGGACCAATGTAACTTGTAGCAACTGACCGCGTAGTCCCGGTACTCCTGTATGTGAGTATGACCCGAATTAGTAAAAATCACACTTAGACATGAAAACAGGCCGTTAAGGGGTGAAAACCTGAACCAGCCCCCAAACGACCCCGTAGGAGGCACGAACACCTCACACGGGACCAATGTAACTTGTAGCAAGTGACCGTGTAGTCTCGGGACTCTCGGTTTGAGAGTATGACCCGAATTTGCAAAAATCACACATAGAGTTGAAAACAGGCCGTTAAGGGGTGAAAACCCGAACCAACCCCCAAACGACCCCGTAGGAGGCACGAACACCTCGTAGGGGACCAATGTAACTCGTAGGAACTGACCGCGTAGTCACGGGTCTTTCGGTTTAAGAGTATGACGATTATTTGCAAAAATCACACTTAGACTTGAAAACAGGCCGTTAAGGGGTGAAAACCCGAACCAGCCCCCAAACAACCCCGTAGGAGGCACGAACACCTCGCATGGGACCAAAGTAACTCGTAGGAACTGACCGCGTAGTCCCGGGACTCCCGGTTTGAGAGTATGACGATAATTTGCAAAAATCACACTTAGACATGAAAAGATGCCGTTAAGGGGTGAAAACCTGAACCAGCCCCCAAACGACCCCGTAGGAGACACGAACACCTCACACGGGACCAATGTAACTTGTAGCAACTGACTGCGTAGTCCCGAGATTCTCGGTTTGAGAGTATGACCCGAATTTGCAAAAATTACACTTAGAGTTGAAAACAGGCCGTTAAGGGGTGAAAACCCGAACCAACCCCCAAACGACCCCGTAGGAGGCACGAACACCTCGTAGGGGACCAATGTAACTTGTAGGAACTGACTGCATAGTCCCGGGACTCTCGGTATGAGAGTATGACGATAATTTGCAAAAATCACACTTAGACATGAAAACATGCCGTTAAGGGGTGAAAACCGGAACCAGCCCCCAAACGACCCCGTAGGAGGCACGAACACCTCACACGGGACCAATGTAACTTGTAGCAACTGACCGCGTAGTCCCGAGACTCTCGGTTTGAGAGTATGACCCGAATTTGTAAAAATCACACTTAGACTTGAAAACAGGCCGTTAAGGGGTGAAAACCAAAACCAGCCCCCAAACGACCCCGTAGGAGGCACGAACACCTCGCACGGGACCAATGTAACTTGTATTAACTGACCGCGTAGACCTGGGACTCCCGGTATGAGAGTATGATCCGAATTTTCAAAAATCACACTTAGACATGAAAACAGGCCGTTAAGGGGTGAAAACCCGAACCTGCCCCCAAACGACCCCGTAGGAGGCACGAACACCTCGCACGGGACCAATGTAACTCGTAGGAACTGACCGCGCAGTCCCGGGTCTTCCGATTTGAGAGTATGACGATAATTTGCAAAAATCACACTTAGAGTTGAAAACAGGCCGTTAAGGGGTGAAAACCCGAACCAGCCCTCAAATGACCCCGTAAGAGGCACGAACACCTCGCACGGGACCAATGTAACTCGTAGGAACTGACCGCGTAGTCACGGGTCTTTCGGTTTAAGAGTATGACGATAATTTGCAAAAATCACACTTAGAGTTGAAAACAGGCCGTTAAGGGGTGAAAACCCGAACCAGACCCCAAACCACCCCGTAGGAGGCACGAACACCTCGCACGGGACCAATGTAACTCGTAGGAACTGACCGCGTAGTCCTGGGACTCCCGGTTTGAGAGTATGACGATAATTTGCAAAAATCACACTTAGACTTGAAAACAGGCCGTTAGGGGGTGGAAACCCGAACCAGCCCCCAAACGACCCCGTAGGGGGCACAAACACCTCGCACGGGACCAATGTAACTCATAGGAACTGACCGCGTAGTCCCGGGACTCCTGGTTTGAGAGTATGATGATAATTTGCAAAAATCACACTTAGACTTGAAAACAGGTCGTTAAGGGGTGAAAACTCGAACCAGCCCCCAAACGACCCCGTAGGGGGCACGAAAACCTCGCACGGGACCACTGTAACTTGTAGGAACTGACCGCGTAGTCCCGGGTCTCTCGGTTTGAGAGTATGACCCGAATTTGCAAAAATCACACTTAGAGTTGAAAACAGGCCGTTAAGGGGTGAAAACCCGAACCAGCCCCCAAACGACCCCGTAGGAGGCACGATCACCTCGTAGGGGACCAATGTAACTTGTAGGAATTGACCGCATAGTCCCGGGACTCCCGGTATGAGAGTATGACGATAATTTGCAAAAATAACACTTAGACTTGAAAACAGGCTGTTAAGGGGTGAAAACCCGAACCAACCCCCAAACGACCCCGTAAGAGGCACGAACACCTCGCACGGGACCAATGTAACTCGTAGGAACTGACCGCGTAGTCCCGGTTTGAGAGTGTGACGATAATTTGCAAAAATCACACTTAGACTTGAAAACAGGCCGTTAAGGGGTGGAAACCCGAACCAGTCCCCAAACGACCCCATAGGAGGCACGATAAACCTCACACGGGACCAATGTAACTCGTAGGAACTGACCGCGTAGTCACGGGTCTTTCGGTTTTAGAGTATGACGATAATTTGCAAAAATCACACTTAGACTTGAAAACAGGCCGTTAAGGGGTGGAAACCCGAACCAGCCCCCAAACGACCCTGTAGGGGGCACGAACACCTCGCACGGGACCAATGTAACTCGTAGGAACTGACTGCGTAGTCCTGGGACTCCCGGTTTGAGAGTATGACGATAATTTGCAAAAATCACACTTAGACTTGAAAACAGGCCGTTAAGGGGTGAAAACCCGAACCAGCCACCAAACGACCCTGTAGGGGGCACGAACACCTCACACGGGACCAATGTAACTTGTAGCAACTGACCGCGTAGCCCCGAGACTCTCGGTTTGAGAGTATGACCCGAATTTGTAAAAATCACACTTAGACTTGAAAACAGGCCGTTAAGGGGTGAAAACCAAAACCAGCCCCCAAACGACCCCGTAGGAGGCACGAACACCTCGCACGGGACCAATGTAACTTGTATTAACTGACCGCGTAGACCTGGGACTCCCGGTATGAGAGTATGATCCGAATTTTCAAAAATCACACTTAGACATGAAAATAGGCCGTTAAGGGGTGAAAACCCGAACCTGCCCCCAAACGACCCCGTAGGAGGCACGAACACCTCGCACGGGACCAATGTAACTCGTAGGAACTGACCGCGCAGTCCCGGGTCTTCCGATTTGAGAGTATGACGATAATTTGCAAAAATCACACTTAGAGTTGAAAACAGGCCGTTAAGGGGTGAAAACCCGAACCAGCCCTCAAATGACCCCGTAAGAGGCACGAACACCTCGCACGGGACCAATGTAACTCGTAGGAACTGACCGCGTAGTCACGGGTCTTTCGGTTTAAGAGTATGACGATAATTTGCAAAAATCACACTTAGAGTTGAAAACAGGCCGTTAAGGGGTGAAAACCCGAACCAGACCCCAAACCACCCCGTAGGAGGCACGAACACCTCACACGGGACCAATGTAACTCGTAGGAACTGACCGCGTAGTCCTGGGACTCCCGGTTTGAGAGTATGACGATAATTTGCAAAAATCACACTTAGACTTGAAAACAGGCCGTTAGGGGGTGGAAACCCGAACCAGCCCCCAAACGACCCCGTAGGGGGCACAAACACCTCGCACGGGACCAATGTAACTCATAGGAACTGACCGCGTAGTCCCGGGACTCCTGGTTTGAGAGTATGATGATAATTTGCAAAAATCACACTTAGACTTGAAAACAGGTCGTTAAGGGGTGAAAACTCGAACCAGCCCCCAAACGACCCCGTAGGGGGCACGAAAACCTCGCACGGGACCACTGTAACTTGTAGGAACTGACCGCGTAGTCCCGGGTCTCTCGGTTTGAGAGTATGACCCGAATTTGCAAAAATCACACTTAGAGTTGAAAACAGGCCGTTAAGGGGTGAAAACCCGAACCAGCCCCCAAACGACCCCGTAGGAGGCACGATCACCTCGTAGGGGACCAATGTAACTTGTAGGAACTGACCGCATAGTCCCGGGACTCCCGGTATGAGAGTATGACGATAATTTGCAAAAATAACACTTAGACTTGAAAACAGGCTGTTAAGGGGTGAAAACCCGAACCAACCCCCAAACGACCCCGTAAGAGGCACGAACACCTCGCACGGGACCAATGTAACTCGTAGGAACTGACCGCGTAGTCCCGGTTTGAGAGTGTGACGATAATTTGCAAAAATCACACTTAGACTTGAAAACAGGCCGTTAAGGGGTGGAAACCCGAACCAGTCCCCAAACGACCCCATAGGAGGCACGATAAACCTCACACGGGACCAATGTAACTCGTAGGAACTGACCGCGTAGTCACGGGTCTTTCGGTTTTAGAGTATGACGATAATTTGCAAAAATCACACTTAGACTTGAAAACAGGCCGTTAAGGGGTGGAAACCCGAACCAGCCCCCAAACGACCCTGTAGGGGGCACGAACACCTCGCACGGGACCAATGTAACTCGTAGGAACTGACTGCGTAGTCCCGGGACTCCCGGTTTGAGAGTATGACGATAATTTGCAAAAATCACACTTAGACTTGAAAACAGGCCGTTAAGGGGTGAAAACCCGAACCAGCCACCAAACGACCCTGTAGGGGGCACGAACACCTCGCACGGGACCAATGTAACTTGTAGGAACTGACCGCGTAGCCCCGGGACTCTCGGTTTGAGAGTATGACCCGAATTTGCAAAAATCACACTTAGACATGAAAACAGGCCGTTAAGGGGTAAAAACCCGAACCATCCCCCAAACGACCCCGTAGGAGGCACGAACACCTCGTAGGGGACCAATGTAACTTGTAGGAACTGACCGTGTAGTCCCGGGACTCCCGGTATGAGAGTATGACGATAATTTGAAAAAGTCACATTTAGACTTGAAAACAGGCCGTTAAGGGGTGAAAACCCGAACCAACCCCCAAACGACCCCGTAAGAGGCACGAACACCTCGCACGGGACCAATGTAACTCGTAGGAGCTGACCGCGTAGTCCCGAGACTCCCGGTTTGAGAGTATGACGATAATTTGCAAAAATCACACTTAGACTTGAAAACAGGCCGTTAAGGGGTGAAAACCCGAACCAGCCCCCAAACGACCCCGTAAGAGGCACGAACACCTCGTAGGGGACCAATGTAACTTATATGAACTGACCGCGTAGTCCCGAGACTCCCGGTATGAGAGTATGACGATAATTTGCAAAAATCACACTTAGACTTGAAAACAGGCCGTTAAGGGGTGAAAACCCGAACCAGCACCCAAACGACCCCGTAAGAGGCACGAACACCTCGCACGGGACCAATGTAACTCGTAGGAACTGATCGCGTAGTCCCGGGACTCCCGGTTTGAGAGTATAACCCGAATTTGAAAAAATCAAACTTAGACTTGAAAACAGCCCGTTAAGGGGTGAAAACCCGAACCAGCCCCCAAACGACCCCGTAGGAGGCACGAACACCTCGCACGGGACCAATGTAACTTGCAGCAACTGACCGCGTAGTCCCGGGACTCCTGGTATGAGAGTAAGACCCGAATTTCTAAAAATCACACTTAGACATAAAAACAGGCCGTTAAGGGGTGAAAACCTGAACCAGCCCCCAAACGACCCCGTAGGAGGCACGAACTCCTCACACGGGACCAATGTAACTTGTAGGAACTGACCGTGTAGTCTCGGGACTCTCGGTTTGAGAGTATGACCCGAATTTGCAAAAATCACACTTAGAGTTGAAAACAGGCCGTTAAGGGGTGAAAACCCGAACCAACCCCCAAACGACCCCGTAGGAGGCACGAACACCTCGTAGGGGACCAATGTAACTTGTAGGAACTGACCGCGTAGTCCCGGGACTCCCGGTATGAGAGTATGACGATAATTTGCAAAAATAACACTCAGACTTGAAAACAGGCCGTTAAGGGGTGAAAACCCGAACCAACCCCCAAACGACTCCATAGGAGGCACGATAAACCTCACACGGGACCAATGTAACTCGTAGGAACTGACCGCGTAGTCACGGGTCTTTCGGTTTAAGAGTATGACGATAATTTGCAAAAATCACACTTAGACTTGAAAACAGGCCGTTAAGGGGTGAAAACCCGAACCAGCCCCCAAACAACCCCGTAGGAGGCACGAACACCTCGCACGGGACCAAAGTAACTCGTAGGAACTGACCGCGTAGTCCCGGGACTCCCGGTTTGAGAGTATGACGATAATTTGCAAAAATCACACTTAGACATGAAAACATGCCGTTAAGGGGTGTAAACCTGAACCAGCCCCCAAACGACCCCGTAGGAGGCACGAACACCTCACACGGGACCAATGTAACTTGTAGCAACTGACTGCGTAGTCACGAGATTCTCGGTTTGAGAGTATGACCCGAATTCGCAAAAATCACACTTAGACATGAAAACAGGCCGTTAAGGGGTGAAAACCCGAACCAGACCCCAAACCACCCCGTAGGAGGCACGAACACCTCGCACGAGACCAATGTAACTCGTAGGAACTGAACGCGTAGTCCTGGGACTCCCGGTTTGAGAGTATGACGATAATTTGCAAAAATCACACTTAGAGTTGAAAACAGGCCGTTAAGGGGTGAAAACCCGAACCAGACCCCAAACCACCCCGTAGGAGGCACGAACACCTCGCACGGGACCAATGTAACTCGTAGGAACTGACCGCGTAGTCCCAGGACTCCCGGTTTGAGAGTATGACGATAATTTGCAAAAATCACACTTAGACATGAAAACATGCCGTTAAGGGGTGTAAACCTGAACCAGCCCCCAAACGACCCCGTAGGAGGCACGAACACCTCACACGGGACCAATGTAACTTGTAGCAACTGACTGCGTAGTCACGAGATTCTCGGTTTGAGAGTATGACCCGAATTTGCAAAAATCACACTTAGACATGAAAACAGGCCGTTAAGGGGTGAAAACCCGAACCAGCCCCCAAACGACCCCGTAGGAGGCACGAACACCTCGTACGGGACCAATGTAACTCGTAGGAACTGACCGCGTAGTCCCGGGTCTTCCGGTTTGAGAGTATGACGATAATTCGCAAAAATCACACTTAGACTTGAAAACAGGCCGTTAAGGGGTGAAAACTCAAACCAGCCCTCAAATGACCCCGTAAGAGGCACGAACACCTCGCACGGGACCAATGTAACTCATAGGAACTGAACGCGTAGTCACGGGTCTTTCGGTTTTAGAGTATGACGATAATTTGCAAAAATCACACTTAGAGTTGAAAACAGGCCGTTAAGGGGTGAAAACCCGAACCAGACCCCAAACCACCCCGTAGGAGGCACGAACACCTCGCACGAGACCAATGTAACTCGTAGGAACTGACCGCGTAGTCCCGGGACTCCCGGTTTGAGAGTATGACGATAATTTGCAAAAATCACACTTAGAGTTGAAAACAGGCCGTTAAGGGGTGAAAACTCGAACCAGCCCCCAAACGACCCCGTAGGGGGCACGAAAACCTCGCACGGGACCACTGTAACTTGTAGGAACTGACCGCGTAGTCCCGGGTCTCTCGGTTTGAGAGTATGACCCGAATTTGCAAAAATCACACTTAGAGTTGAAAACAGGCCGCTAAGGGGTGAAAACCCGAACCAGCCCCCAAACGACCCCGTAGGAGGCACGAACACCTCGTAGGGGACCAATGTAACTTGTAGGAACTGACCGCGTAGTCCCGGGACTCCCGGTATGAGAGTATGACGATAATTTGCAAAAATAACACTTAGACTTGAAAACAGGCCGTTAAGGGGTGAAAACCCGAACCAACCCCCAAACGACCCCGTAAGAGGCACGAACACCTCGCACGGGACCAATGTAACTTGTAGGAACTGACCGCGTAGTCCCGGTTTGAGAGTATGACGATAATTTGCAAAAATCACACTTAGACTTGAAAACAGGCCGTTAAGGGGTGGAAACCCGAACCGGCCCCCAAACGACCCTGTAGGGGGCACGAACACCTCGCACGGGACCAATGTAACTCGTAGGAACTGACTGCGTAGTCCCGGGACTCCCGGTTTGAGAGTATGACGATAATTTGCAAAAATCACACTTAGACTTGAAAATAGCCCGTTAAGGGGTGAAAACCCGAACCAGCCCCCAAACGACCCTGTAGGGGGCACGAACACCTCGCACGGGACCAATGTAACTTGTAGGAACTGACCGCGTAGCCCCGGGACTCTAGGTTTGAGAGTATGACCCGAATTTGCAAAAATCACACTTAGACATGAAAACAGGCCGTTAAGGGGTAAAAACCCGAACCATCCCCCAAACGACCCCGTAGGAGGCACGAACACCTCGTAGGGGACCAATGTAACTTGTAGGAACTGACCGTGTAGTCCCGGGACTCCCGGTATGAGAGTATGACGATAATTTGCAAAAATCACATTTAGACTTGAAAACAGGCCGTTAAGGGGTGAAAACCCGAACCAACCCCCAAACGACCCCGTAAGAGGCACGAACACCTCGCACGGGACCAATGTAACTCGTAAGAACTGACCGTGTAGTCCCGGGACTCCCGGTTTGAGAGTATGACGATAATTTGCAAAAATCACACTTAGACTTGAAAACAGGCCGTTAAGGGGTGGAAACCCGAACCAGCCCCCAAACGACCCTGTAGGGGGCACGAACACCTCGCACGGGACCAATGTAACTCGTAGGAACTGACTGCGTAGTCCCGGGACTCCCGGTTTGAGAGTATGACGATAATTTGCAAAAATCACACTTAGACTTGAAAACAGGCCGTTAAGGGGTGAAAACCCGAACCAGCCCCCAAACGACCCTGTAGGGGGCACGAACACCTCGCACGGGACCAATGTAACTTGTAGGAACTGATCGCGTAGCCCCGGGACTCTCGGTTTGAGAGTATGACCCGAATTTGCAAAAATCACACTTAGACATGAAAACAGGCCGTTAAGGGGTAAAAACCCGAACCATCCCCCAAACGACCCCGTAGGAGGCACGAACACCTCGTAGGGGACCAATGTAACTTGTAGGAACTGACCGTGTAGTCCCGGGACTCCCGGTATGAGAGTATGACGATAATTTGCAAAAATCACATTTAGACTTGAAAACAGGCCGTTAAGGGGTGAAAACCCGAACCAACCCCCAAACGACCCCGTAAGAGGCACGAACACCTCGCACGGGACCAATGTAACTCGTAGGAGCTGACCGCGTAGTCCCGAGACTCCCGGTTTGAGAGTATGACGATAATTTGCAAAAATCACACTTAGACTTGAAAACAGGCCGTTAAGGGGTGAAAACCCGAACCAGCCCCCAAACGACCCCGTAGGAGGCACGAACACCTCGTAGGGGACCAATGTAACTTATATGAACTGACCGCGTAGTCCCGAGACTCCCGGTATGAGAGTATGACGATAATTTGCAAAAATCACACTTAGACTTGAAAACAGGCCGTTAAGGGGTGAAAACCCGAACCAGCACCCAAACGACCCCGTAAGAGGCACGAACACCTCGCACGGGACCAATGTAACTCGTAGGAACTGATCGCGTAGTCCCGGGACTCCCGGTTTGAGAGTATAACCCGAATTTGAAAAAATCAAACTTAGACTTGAAACCAGGCCGTTAAGGGGTGAAAACCCGAACCAGCCCCCAAACAACCCCGTAGGAGGCACGAACACCTCGCACGGGACCAATGTAACTCGTAGGAACTGACCGCGTAGTCCCGGGTCTTCCGATTTGAGAGTATGACAATAATTTGCAAAAATCACACTTAGACTTGAAAACAGCCCGTTAAGGGGTGAAAACCAAAACCAGCCCCCAAACGACCCCGTAGGAGGCACGAACACCTCGCACGGGACCAATGTAACTTGCAGCAACTGACCGCGTAGTCCCGGGACTCCTGGTATGAGAGTATGACCCGAATTTCTAAAAATCACACTTAGACATAAAAACAGGTCGTTAAGGGGTGAAAACCTGAACCAGCCCCCAAACGACCCCGTAGGAGGCACGAACTCCTCACACGGGACCAATGTAACTTGTAGCAACTGACCGTGTAGTCTCGGGACTCTCGGTTTGAGAGTATGACCCGAATTTGCAAAAATCACACTTAGAGTTGAAAACAGGCCGTTAAGGGGTGAAAACCCGAACCAACCCCCAAACGACCCCGTAGGAGGCACGAACACCTCGTAGGGGACCAATGTAACTTGTAGGAACTGACCGCGTAGTCCCGGGACTCCCGGTATGAGAGTATGACGATAATTTGCAAAAATAACACTCAGACTTGAAAACAGGCCGTTAAGGGGTGAAAACCCGAACCAACCCCCAAACGACTCCATAGGAGGCACGATAAACCTCACACGGGACCAATGTAACTCGTAGGAACTGATCGCGTAGTCACGGGTCTTTCGGTTTAAGAGTATGACGATAATTTGCAAAAATCACACTTAGACTTGAAAACAGGCCGTTAAGGGGTGAAAACCCGAACCAGCCCCCAAACAACCCTGTAGGAGGCACGAACACCTCGCACGGGACCAAAGTAACTCGTAGGAACTGACCGCGTAGTCCCGGGACTCCCGGTTTGAGAGTATGACGATAATTTGCAAAAATCACACTTAGACATGAAAACATGCCGTTAAGGGGTGTAAACCTGAACCAGCCCCCAAACGACCCCGTAGGAGGCACGAACACCTCACACGGGACCAATGTAACTTGTAGCAACTGACTGCGTAGTCACGAGATTCTCGGTTTGAGAGTATGACCCGAATTCGCAAAAATCACACTTAGACATGAAAACAGGCCGTTAAGGGGTGAAAACCCGAACCAGACCCCAAACCACCCCGTAGGAGGCACGAACACCTCGCACGAGACCAATGTAACTCGTAGGAACTGAACGCGTAGTCCTGGGACTCCCGGTTTGAGAGTATGACGATAATTTGCAAAAATCACACTTAGAGTTGAAAACAGGCCGTTAAGGGGTGAAAACCCGAACCAGACCCCAAACCACCCCGTAGGAGGCACGAACACCTCGCACGGGACCAATGTAACTCGTAGGAACTGACCGCGTAGTCCCAGGACTCCCAGTTTGGGAGTATGACGATAATTTGCAAAAATCACACTTAGACATGAAAACATGCCGTTAAGGGGTGTAAACCTGAACCAGCCCCCAAATGACCCCGTAGGAGGCACGAACACCTCACACGGGACCAATGTAACTTGTAGCAACTGACTGCGTAGTCACGAGATTCTCGGTTTGAGAGTATGACCCGAATTTGCAAAAATCACACTTAGACATGAAAACAGGCCGTTAAGGGGTGAAAACCCGAACCAGCCCCCAAACGACCCCGTAGGAGGCACGAACACCTCGCACGGGACCAATGTAACTCGTAGGAACTGACCGCGTAGTCCCGGGTCTTCCGGTTTGAGAGTATGACGATAATTCGCAAAAATCACACTTAGACTTGAAAACAGGCCGTTAAGGGGTGAAAACTCAAACCAGCCCTCAAATGACCCCGTAAGAGGCACGAACACCTCGCACGGGACCAATGTAACTCATAGGAACTGAACGCGTAGTCACGGGTCTTTCGGTTTTAGAGTATGACGATAATTTGCAAAAATCACACTTAGAGTTGAAAACAGGCCGTTAAGGGGTGAAAACCCGAACCAGACCCCAAACCACCCCGTAGGAGGCACGAACACCTCGCACGAGACCAATGTAACTCGTAGGAACTGACCGCGTAGTCCCGGGACTCCCGGTTTGAGAGTATGACGATAATTTGCAAAAATCACACTTAGAGTTGAAAACAGGCCGTTAAGGGGTGAAAACTCGAACCAGCCCCCAAACGACCCTGTAGGGGGCACGAAAACCTCGCACGGGACCACTGTAACTTGTAGGAACTGACCGCGTAGTCCCGGGTCTCTCGGTTTGAGAGTATGACCCGAATTTGCAAAAATCACACTTAGAGTTGAAAACAGGCCGTTAAGGGGTGAAAACCCGTACCAGCCCCCAAACGACCCCGTAGGAGGCACGAACACCTCGTAGGGGACCAATGTAACTTGTAGGAACTGACCGCGTAGTCCCGGGACTCCCGGTATGAGAGTATGACGATAATTTTCAAAAATAACACTTAGACTTGAAAACAGGCCGTTAAGGGGTGAAAACCCGAACCAACCCCCAAACGACCCCGTAAGAGGCACGAACACCTCGCACGGGACCAATGTAACTTGTAGGAACTGATCGCGTAGTCCCGGTTTGAGAGTATGACGATAATTTGAAAAAATCACACTTAGACTTGAAAAAAGGCCGTTAAGGGGTGGAAACCCGAACCGGCCCCCACACGACCCTGTAGGGGGCACGAACACCTCGCACGGGACCAATGTAACTCGTAGGAACTGACTGCGTAGTCCCGGGACTCCCGGTTTGAGAGTATGACGACAATTTGCAAAAATCACACTTAGACTTGAAAATAGGCCGTTAAGGGGTGAAAACCCGAACCAGCCCCCAAACGACCCTGTAGGGGGCACGAACACCTCGCACGGGACCAATGTAACTTGTAGGAACTGACCGCGTAGCCCCGGGACTCTAGATTTGAGAGTATGACCCGAATTTGCAAAAATCACACTTAGACATGAAAACAGGCCGTTAAGGGGTAAAAACCCGAACCATCCCCCAAACGACCCCGTAGGAGGCACGAACACCTCGTAGGGGACCAATGTAACTTGTAGGAACTGACCGTGTAGTCCCGGGACTCCCGGTATGAGAGTATGACGATAATTTGCAAAAATCACATTTAGACTTGAAAACAGGCCGTTATGGGGTGAAAACCCGAACCAACCCCCAAACGACCCCGTAAGAGGCACGAACACCTCGCACGGGACCAATGTAACTCGTAGGAACTGACCGTGTAGTCCCGGGACTCCCGGTTTGAGAGTATGACGATAATTTGCAAAAATCACACTTAGACTTGAAAACAGGCCGTTAAGGGGTGAAAACCCGAACCAGCCCCCAAACGACCCCGTAGGAGGCACGAACACCTCGTAGGGGACCAATGTAACTTATATGAACTGACCGCGTAGTCCCGAGACTCCCGGTATGAGAGTATGACGATAATTTGCAAAAATCACACTTAGACTTGAAAACAGGCCGTTAAGGGGTGAAAACCCGAACCAGCCCCCAAACGACCCCGTAGGAGGCACGAACACCTCGTAGGGGACCAATGTAACTTATATGAACTGACCGCGTAGTCCCGAGACTCCCGGTATGAGAGTATGACGATAATTTGCAAAAATCACACTTAGACTTGAAAACAGGCCGTTAAGGGGTGAAAACCAAAACCAGCCCCCAAACGACCACGTAGGAGGCACGAACACCTCGCACGGGACCAATGTAACTCGTAGGAACTGACCGCGTAGTCCCGGGACTCCCGGTTTGAGAGTATAACCCGAATTTGAAAAAATCAAACTTAGACTTGAAACCAGGCCGTTAAGGGGTGAAAACCCGAACCAGCCCCCAAACAACCCCGTAGGAGGCACGAACACCTCGCACGGGACCAATGTAACTCGTAGGAACTGACCGCGTAGTCCCGGGTCTTCCGGTTTGAGAGTATGACAATAATTTGCAAAAATCACACTTAGACTTGAAAACAGCCCGTTAAGGGGTGAAAACCAAAACCAGCCCCCAAACGACCCCGTAGGAGGCACGAACACCTCGCACGGGACCAATGTAACTTGCAGCAACTGACCGCGTAGTCCCGGGACTCCTGGTATGAGAGTATGACCCAAATTTTTAAAAATCACACTTAGACATAAAAACAGGCCGATAAGGGGTGAAAACCTGAACCAGCCCCCAAACGACCCCGTAGGAGGCACGAACTCCTCACATGGGACCAATGTAACTTGTAGCAACTGACCGTGTAGTCTCGGGACTCTCGGTTTGAGAGTATGACCCGAATTTGCAAAAATCACACTTAGAGTTGAAAGCAGGCCGTTAAGGGGTGAAAACCCGAACCAACCCCCAAACGACCCCGTAGGAGGCACGAACACCTCGTAGGGGACCAATGTAACTTGTAGGAACTGACCGCGTAGTCCCGGGACTCCCGGTATGAGAGTATGACGATAATTTGCAAAAATAACACTCAGACTTGAAAACAGGCCGTTAAGGGGTGAAAACCCGAACCAACCCCCAAACGACCCCATAGGAGGCACGAACACCTCACACGGGACCAATGTAACTCGTAGGAACTGACCGCGTTGTCACGGGTCTTTCGGTTTAAGAGTATGACGATAATTTGCAAAAATCACACTTAGACTTGAAAACAGGCCGTTAAGGGGTGAAAACCCGAACCAGCCCCCAAACAACCCCGTAGGAGGCACGAACACCTCGCACGGGACCAAAGTAACTCGTAGGAACTGACCGCGTAGTCCCGGGACTCCCGGTTTGAGAGTATGACGATAATTTGCAAAAATCACACTTAGACATGAAAACATGCCGTTAAGGGGTGTAAACCTGAACCAGCCCCCAAACGACCCCGTAGGAGGCACGAACACCTCACACGGGACCAATGTAACTTGTAGCAACTGACTGCGTAGTCACGAGATTCTCGGTTTGAGAGTATGACCCGAATTTGCAAAAATCACACTTAGACATGAAAACAGGCCGTTAAGGGGTGAAAACCCGAACCAGACCCCAAACCACCCCGTAGGAGGCACGAACACCTCGCACGAGACCAATGTAACTCGTAGGAACTGAACGCGTAGTCCCGGGACTCCCGGTTTGAGAGTATGATGATAATTTGCAAAAATCACACTTAGAGTTGAAAACAGGCCGTTAAGGGGTGAAAACCCGAACCAGACCCCAAACCACCCCGTAGGAGGCACGAACAGCTCGCACGGGACCAATGTAACTCGTAGGAACTGACAGCGTAGTCCCGGGACTCCCGGTTTGAGAGTATGACGATAATTTGCAAAAATCACACTTAGACATGAAAACATGCCGTTAAGGGGTGTAAACCTGAACCAGCCCCCAAACGACCCCGTAGGAGGCACGAACACCTCACACGGGACCAATGTAACTTGTAGCAACTGACTGCGTAGTCACGAGATTCTCGGTTTGAGAGTATGACCCGAATTTGCAAAAATCACACTTAGACATGAAAACAGGCCGTTAAGGGGTGAAAACCCGAACCAGCCCCCAAACGACCCCGTAGGAGGCACGAACACCTCGCACGGGACCAATGTAACTCGTAGGAACTGACCGCGTAGTCCCGAGTCTTCCGGTTTGAGAGTATGACGATAATTCGCAAAAATCACACTTAGACTTGAAAACAGGCCGTTAAGGGGTGGGAACCCGAACCAGCCCCCAAACGACCCCGTAGAGGGCACGAACACCTCGCACGGGACCAATGTAACTCGTAGGAACTGACCGCGTAGTCCCGGGACTCCCGATTTGAGAGTATGACGATAATTTGCAAAAATCACACTTAGACTTGAAAACAGGCCGTTAAGGGGTGAAAACCCGAACCAGCCCCCAAACGACCCCGTAGGGGGCACGAACACCTCGCACGGGACCAATGTAACTTGTAGGAACTGACCGCGTAGCCCCGGGACTCTAGGTTTGAGAGTATGACCCGAATTTGCAAAAATCACACTTAGACATGAAAACAGGCCGTTAAGGGGTAAAATCCCGAACCAGTCCCCAAACGACCCCGTAGGAGGCACGAACACCTCGTAGGGGACCAATGTAACTTGTAGTCCCGAGACTCCCGGTATGAGAGTATGACGATAATTTGCAAAAAGCACACTTAGACTTGAAAACAGGCCGTTAAGGGGTGAAAACCCGAACCAGCACCCAAACGACCCCGTAAGAGGCACGAACACCTCGCACGGGACCAATGTAACTCGTAGGAACTGACCGCGTAGTCCCAGGACTCCCGGTTTGAGAGTATAACCCGAATTTCCAAAAATCACACTTAGACTTGAAAACAGGCCGTTAAGGGGTGAAAACCCAAACCAGCCCCCAAACAACCCCGTAGGAGGCACGAACACCTCGCACGGGACCAATGTAACTCGTAGGAACTGACCGCATCGTCCCGGGTCTTCCGGTTTGAGAGTATGACGATAATTTGCAAAAATCACACTTAGACTTGAAAATAGGCCGTTAAGGGGTGAAAACCAAAACCAGCCCCCAAACGACCACGTAGGAGGCACGAACACCTCGCACGGGACCAATGTAACTTGTAGCAACTGACCGCGTAGTCCCGGGACTCCTGGTATGTGAGTATGACCCGAATTTGTAAAAATCACACTTAGACATGAAAACAGGCCGTTAAGGGGTGAAAACCTGAACCAGACCCCAAACGACCCCGTAGGAGGCACGAACACCTCACACGGGACCAATGTAACTTGTAGCAACTGACCGTGTAGTCTCGGGACTCTCGGTTTGAGAGTATGACCCGAATTTACAAAAATCACACTTAGAGTTGAAAACAGGCCGTTAAGGGGTGAAAACCCGAACCAACCCCCAAACGACCCCGTAGGAGGCACGAACACCTCGTAGGGGACCAATGTAACTCGTAGGAACTGACCGCGTAGTCCCGGGTCTTCCTGTTTGAGAGTATGATGATAATTCGCAAAAATCACACTTAGACTTGAAAACAGGCCGTTAAGGGGTGAAAACCCGAACCAGTCCCCAAACGACACCGTAGGAGGCACGATAAACCTCACACGGGACCAATGTAACTCGTAGGAACTGACCGCGTAGTCACGGGTCTTTCGGTTTAAGAGTATGACGATAATTTGCGAAAATCACACTTAGACTTGAAAACAGGCCGTTAAGGGGTGAAAACCCGAACCAGCCCCCAAACAACCCCGTAGGAGGCACGAACACCTCGCACGGGACCAAAGTAACTCGTAGGAACTGACCGCGTAGTCCCGGGACTCCCGGTTTGAGAGTATGATGATAATTTGCAAAAATCACACTTAGACATGAAAACATGCCGTTAAGGGGTGAAAACCTGAACCAGCCCCCAAACGACCCCGTAGGAGGCACGAACACCTCACACGGGACCAATGTAACTTGTAGCAACTGACTGCGTAGTCCCGAGATTCTCGGTTTGAGAGTATGACCCGAATTTGCAAAAATCACACTTAGAGTTGAAAACAGGCCGTTAAGGGGTGAAAACCCGAACCAACCCCCAAACGACCCCGTAGGAGGCACGAACACCTCGTAGGGGACCAATGTAACTTGTAGGAACTGACCGCATAGTCCCGGGACTCCCGGTATGAGAGTATGACGATAATTTGCTAAAATCACACTTAGACATGAAAACATGCCGTTAAGGGGTGAAAACCGGAACCAGCCCCCAAACGACCCCGTAGGAGGCACGAACACCTCACACGGGACCAATGTAACTTGTAGCAACTGACCGCGTAGTCCCGAGACTCTCGGTTTGAGAGTATGACCCGAATTTGTAAAAATCACACTTAGACTTGAAAATAGGCCGTTAAGGGGTGAAAACCAAAACCAGCCCCCAAACGACCCCGTAGGAGGCACGAACACCTCACACGGGACCAATGTAACTTGTATTAACTGACCGCGTAGACCCGGGACTCCCGGTTTGAGAGTATGATCCGAATTTTCAAAAATCACACTTAGACATGAAAACAAGCCGTTAAGGGGTGAAAACCCGAACCTGCCCCCAAACGACCCCGTAGGAGGCACGAACACCTCGCACGGGACCAATGTAACTCGTAGGAACTGACCGCGTAGTCCCGGGTCTTCCGATTTGAGAGTATGACGATAATTTGCAAAAATCACACTTAGAGTTGAAAACAGGCCGTTAAGGGGTGAAAACCCGAACCAGCCCTCAAATGACCCCGTAAGAGGCACGAACACCTCGCACGGGACCAATGTAACTCGTAGGAACTGACCGCGTAGTCACGGGTCTTTCGGTTTAAGAGTATGACGATAATTTGCAAAAATCACACTTAGAGTTGAAAACAGGCCGTTAAGGGGTGAAAACCCGAACCAGACCCCAAACCACCCCGTAGGAGGCACGAACACCTCGCACGGGAGCAATGTAACTCGTACGAACTGACCGCGTAGTCCCGGGACTCCCGGTTTGAGAGTATGACGATAGTTTGCAAAAATCACACTTAGACTTGAAAACAGGCCGTTAAGGGGTGGAAACCCGAACCAGCCCCCAAACGACCCCGTAGGGGGCACAAACACCTCGCAAGGGACCAATGTAACTCATAGGAACTGACCGCGTAGTCCCGGGACTCCTGGTTTGAGAGTATGACGACAATTTGCAAAAATCACACTTAGACTTGAAAACAGGCCGTTAAGGGGTGAAAACTCGAACCAGCCCCTAAACGACCCCGTAGGGGGCACGAAAACCTCGCACGGGACCACTGTAACTTGTAGGAACTGACCGCGTAGTCCCGGGTCTCTCGGTTTGAGAGTATGACCCGAATTTGCAAAAATCACACTTAGAGTTGAAAACAGGCCGTTAAGGGGTGAAAACCCGAACCAGCCCCCAAACGACCCCGTAGGAGGCACGAACACCTCGTAGGGGACCAATGTAACTTGTAGGAACTGGCGGCGTAGTCCCGGGACTCCCGGTATGAGAGTATGACGATAATTTGCAAAAATAACACTTAGACTTGAAAACAGGCCGTTAAGGGGTGAAAACCCGAACCAACCCCCAAACGACCCCGTAAAAGGCACGAACACCTCGCACGGGACCAATGTAACTCGTAGGAACTGACCGCGTAGTCCCGGTTTAAGAGTATGACGATAATTTGCAAAAATCACACTTAGACTTGAAAACAGGCCGTTAAGGGGTGGAAACCCGAACCAGCCCCCAAACGGCCCTGTCGAGGGCACGAACACCTCGCACGGGACCAATGTAACTCGTAGGAACTGACTGCGTAGTCCCGGGACTCCCGCTTTGAGAGTATGACGATAATTTGCAAAAATCACACTTAGACTTGAAAACAGGCCGTTAAGGGGTGAAAACCCGAACCAGTCCCCAAACGACCCCGTAGGGGGCACGAACACCTCGCACGGGACCAATGTAACTTGTAGGAACTGACCGCGTAGCCCCGGGACTCTCGATTTGAGAGTATGACCCGAATTTGCAAAAATCACACTTAGACATGAAAACAGGCCGTTAAGGGGTAAAAACCCGAACCATCCCCCAAACGACCCCGTAGGAGGCACGAACACCTCGTAGGGGACAAATGTAACTTGTAGGAACTGACCGTGTAGTCCCGGGACTCCCGGTATGAGAGTATGACGATAATTTGCAAAAATCACATTTAGACTTGAAAACAGGCCGTTAAGGGGTGAAAACCCGAACCAACCCCCAAACGACCCCGTAAGAGGCACGAACACCTCGCACGGGACCAATGTAACTCGTAGGAACTGACCGCGTAGTCCCGGGACTCCCGGTTTGAGAGTATGACGATAATTTGCAAAAATCACACTTAGACTTGAAAACAGGCCGTTAAGGGGTGAAAACCCGAACCAGCCCCCAAACGACCCCGTAGGAGGCACGAACACCTCGTAGGGGACCAATGTAACATGTAGGAACTGACCGCATAGTCCCGGGACTCCCGGTTTGAGAGTATGACGATAATTTGCAAAAATCACACTTATACTTGAAAACAGGCTGTTAAGGGTTGAAAACCCGAACCAGCACCCAAACGACCCCGTAAGGGGCACGAACACCTCGCACGGGACCAATGTAACTTGTAGGAACTGACCGAGTAGTCCCGGGTCTTCCGGTTTGTGAATATGACGATAATTTGCAAAAATCACACTTAGACTTGAAAACAGGCCGTTAAGGGGTGAAAACCAAAACCAGCCCCCAAACGACCCCGTAGGAGGCACGAACACCTCGCACGGGACCAATGTAACTTGTAACAACTGACCGCGTAGACCCGGGGCTCCCGGTATGAGAGTATGACCCGAATTTGCAAAAATCACACTTAGACATGAAAACAGGCCGTTAAGGGGTGAAAACCCGAACCAACCCCCAAACGATCCCGTAGGAGGCACGAACACCTCACACGAGACCAATGTAACTTGTAGCAACTGACCGCGTAGTCCCGGGACTATCGGTTTGAGAGTATGACCCGAATTTGCCAAAATCACATGTAGAGTTGAAAACAGGCCGTTAAGGGGTGAAAACCTGAACCAACCCCCAAACGACCCCGTAGGAGGCATGAACACCTCGTAGGGGACCAATGTAACTTGTAGGAACTGACCGCGTAGTCCCGGGACTCCCGGTATGAGAGTATGACGATAATTTGTAAAAATCACACTTAGACTTGAAAACAGGCCGTTAAGGGGTGAAAACCCGAACCAGCCCCCAAACGATCCCGTAGGAGGCACGAACAGCTCGCACGGGACCAATGTAACTTGTAGGAACTGACCGCGTAGTCCCGAGACTCCCGGTTTGAGAATATGACGATAATTTGCAAAAATCACACTTAGACTTGAAAAAACACCTCGCACGGGACCAATGTAACTTGTAGGAACTGACCGCGTAGTCGTATATGCAATTTTTCTTCTTGTATATGCAATTTTTTTGCTTGAATATTTTTTTAAAAATGACTTGGTTACTAATATTGTATCTTTTTTGTGTCCTATTTTTTTTGTAGGATGACATTCAATCGTTAGCTTTTATCCACTTGGAACGCAAGAAGAAGTCAATGCTTTACAACAGGGGGATTGTGTATTTAGTGTCGTTAATATTCAGGATTCTATTTTTTGTGTTATGGCCGAGTAGGCTTCCGTAGTTTTATGGTTTATTTTTATGGTCGTGCTGGCTATAGTAGTTTTATTGTTGACTTTTATAGCCGTGCGGGCTTTATATGGGCAGATTTTATGTTAGCAGGTTTTGGAATGCTAAAAAAATAGAGGAAACTCTGCCCAATTTTTTTTTGATATGAGAACTATTAACTCTTGTAATTTTTTGAAGTTATTGCCGACTTTTATGGTCATGTGTTGGTTTATATTGGTATTATCTCTTGTAATTTTTTGAAGTTTGTATGCACATTAGTTTATCAACAACCTGCGATATTCATAATTTGTGAATTTTCTTGATTTTGTTTTTGCAAATAATAAATATTTTTCCTACCGAATTTGGAATTTGCAGATTTTCCAGATTTGGTTCCTATTATTATTTTTTTAATCAACTGAAAAATCTGGCACGCTTTATAACCGTGCCAAAAGTGTTCCAGAAAATAGATAATTTGGCACGGTTTTGGCGTGTGCCAAAAGCGTGCCAGATTTAACATCTGGCACTGTTTAAAAGCGTGCCAAAAGCGTGCCAGATTAAAAAACTGGCACAGTTTAAAAGCGTGCCAAAAGCGTGCCAGATTGGAAAATCTGGCATGGTTTTAAACCGCGCCAGAAAATCTGGCACGCCTGATTCTGGCACGGTTTTGAACCGTGCCAGATTGCGTCTGGCACAGTTTTAAACCGTGCCAGTTTCCTATTTTTGGTGTAGTGAAACACATCTGAATACTCCCTGACAACCGGGATGGAATCTAAAGGAATAACAACCTCCTTAGAGGTATCTTCCTCTATGTAATACAGATGAACGGTCGATCCTCCCTCTGGGCGAGGCATCGCCACTACAAACATCTCTTGCCCCGAAATGGCAAAAACAATGCTTCCGCTGAAGCAATCAATCATGGCCTTATAAGCTACGAGCCAATCCATACCGATGATCACATCGTGAACATGCATAACTAATACTAACATGTCCGCAGGTAATACCAAGCCACCAATCTCTACCCCCACTCCCCGGCATATAAAGAAAATTAGTGACCCACTCCCCAAAGGTGAGTCGACACACGTCACTGTGCTCTCTGCCGTAGCTAACAATCCTAAAGCTTTCGCGAAGTGTGTAGCTATAAAACATTGTGTAGTACCCGTAACACAATACCCGACCCATAGTGCCATGGATAGGAAATGTACCCTTAATTGCGGGCGGTGCCTATGGAACTGCAGCCTGGTGGATGTTATAGACACGTCCATACTGTAGCTGCCCCTGCCGAGCTGGGACTGTTGGTATAGGTGGAAATGCTGCCATTTGTGGCGGTGCGGGGAGAGCGGCGGAAAACATAGGCCTCTGTGGCTCCTGGCGAGCACCCTGCTGCTGCTGCTGCTGCTGTGGGGTCCTGCCCTTATCAGGACAATCCTGACGTTTGTGGACAATCTTACCACAAATGAAACACTTCCTTCGAAAGTTTCCCCCTCGCTGTCCATGCTGACCACGACCCTGGTGACCGTTATTATTTCTAGTCTGGCGTTGTTGGCCCTGTTGAAATTGTTGATGACCATTCTGTCCCAGCTGCACTGGAGCTTCTGGAAAGGTTGGTAGGGCTAGTACCTGAGCTGGTGCTGTGAGGGCGATTGTAAAAAGTGGCCCCTGTGGATTATTACGGGCACCCTGTTGCTGCTGCGGCGGGGCCCTGCCCTTATCAGGACAATCCTGGCGTTTATGGCCATGCGTGCCACACACAAAGCATCGGCCTATAAAGTTTCTCCCCCTCTGACCTTGCTGCTGACGGTGTTGGCCTCCCTGACCTGGGACCTCTTTCCCCTTTCGAAATTGCTTCATATTACCACGTTCCTGACTAGGACTGACTCGGTCTTGGGTAGTTGGTTATCGAAACTTCGGAGTCCTCGCACATTTTCCAGTTTTATTCACATGCATATGGCTAACCTCTCTAGGTCTTTTGCCTCCTTCAAGTTGTATATTACGTTCCTGGCATTGTAAGACCGCAGTGGTAACTGCTTGTGCCACGATACTTGCTAACTCGGCGATTGATATTCTCTCTGGGGACACCTGAGGTGTGAGTCGATCTTGCCCGATGACTCCCTTAACCGTTCTAGCTAGTTCTTCTTGACGATCCATCTGAAAATTTAAGTAAATTTGGATGAGTTCATCATTCAAATAAACAAATCGCGGAAGTACGAATTCCCAAAGTACAAGAATGAATACAACATTCCTAATTTTTAGGGCTCTATATCAAAGAAAGCTCGGCGAAAAACATAATAGCTGTACAGATCCTAAAGGACACTAGAACTTGATGCTCTGATACCACCTGTGACACCCCGACTAATTAAATACCGGGTAGCTACTCCTTTATTAACTTAATTCAAAATGCCAAGTTGGCTCAGTTAATAGCATCACTGTCGAAAACCTTTTAAAGATTACTAACCACCTAGTATTTAAAAAGTAAGTTGCCAAATTTTAATTTAAGTCTGATTAACATGCAACAAGTGTAATGAAGAAATAAATCACACCATTCACCATACTGAAGTAAAACGAATAACCATCACAATAGAGTAAATAAAGTCTGGAGGAAAAATCCTCACTACAATCCCATAACTGAAATGAATAACCGAATACTGAAATAATACATGCTAAAGTCTGAGAACTGAAATGTAAAAGATGTCTCTAAATAGAAATGGGCAACATGCCCTACAACTGATAGATAGTGACTCTGGAATCCAAAAGATAGAAGCGTCTACATGCAAATCCCTGTAGCCTCCACAAACAACTACAGCTCGTCACCTGAATGAGAATCCTATGCTTGGTGTCCCTGTGGCTGGGCACCTAAAATGGTTTTACAAAGAAAAAGATTTGAAAAGCAAACGGGTCAGAGCCCGAATGTGGAGTTATATTTTAAAAACCTGCAAGTTCTTTAAAAACATTTAAAACATTAAATGCAAAGTACAAGTTAGGACGTGCACTCACATGATATTCTCACCTCTCGTCTAACTGTGCACTCCTAACGTAAGTACCCATCTATAACGACACAACCCACTAGCTAAGTGACATCATCCCTAGCTAGACTATCATAGGTCCTACCCATTTTACTCGGTTCTATTAACATTATAACGCTCGTAATTACGTAGGGGTTTAACATAAACTCAGATGCTCAAATGTAATATATATATATATCACTATCAGTTAACTCGTTATATTCCTCGAAGCAATACCGTAATTATATTCACAACATTAACATGAAGGTTCCCATTAATTAAGTGTATATTAATCACAACATAAATATACAATATAAGCACCCCGAGAACTAAGATGTGGTGCACACATACTCTGCTATCCATCCCGGTACATCACGTACATAAGGATCACATATTCCGAATCTCTCAGGAATAGTCCAGATAACACAATCACAAATAGTGGAGGCGAACACAGTCACATCACATGGGTCACGCACATACCTACGCTCCCACGATCAACGGACTTATTAATATCCCAATAAGTCTTTCTATGACCTATGTTCATCGAGGTACCAGTCTATATCCCCCCCGTAGGCACACAAGGATTAGAGGGTCCTAAGCAAACGCAACCTCCTGTGATAGCAAGTATGGTAGGTATGTCATACACATAATCCATATACCAATACTAAGTAAACACACATCTTAGTAATACTGTATTTTAATCGTAGTACATATTCTCATTCTAGTACCAATATATAATTTACACACTTTATACGATTCTGGTTTATAATCCTACGCGCCATAATGTATTCTCACGTCGTAGAAGTCACTCACGTCACAGCCCAAACAGTCCATTATTTAAATCACTCGTATATAATTTATTCCTCATAATGTCCCAATGTCCCACGTCTATCAATATAACCTCAAGGGTTTTTATCTCTATCCTCGAACAAGTTTACGGGACTCCAAAAATCAAAACAGTCCAAAATGGCCCAAACTGCCAGCTCATTAGAAGTCTCGTTCGAACGAGACTGTTCGAATGAGTTTGGACTGTCAGCTCGTTAGAAGTCTCGTTCGAACGAGACTGTTCGAACGAGATCCAGTTCGTTCGAACGAACTGCACCTTCTAATGATATCTCGTTCGAACGAGATATCGAACGAAACTACCCCTCATTAGAAGCGACTGGTCAATTCGTTAGAAGCTCGTTCGAACGAGCTCGTTCGAACGACCTGGGAATGGTTTCTAACGAACGACCAGTTCAAGCCCAGATTTTTCCCAAAAATCGTTTTTCACCATTTTTACTCCTCAAGTCTCTTCTAAAATTCGTTCCAACAATGTATTAAGTCCTCTAATCATACTAAATCATGCTAAGGAGATATACTAACATCTTTTAAGGGTTTAATACCTTCTAAACATCAATAAATCACAAGTTTCTACATTATTCCCTAATTTTCTTCAAGAACATAAACCCTAGATTTTTCTCATCATAATTTCCCAGATTTTAATCCGTTTATACATCACCTAGATATGAAATCTCTGAACTCAATCTTCAAACAATGTTTCTACATGCAAACCTATCCCAAAATTAAATAATAACTTCCAATTTCATGGGTTTTCTTTTAACTCTTATATAAGATTGATTATCAAGGTTTCTAACATGGAAGAAGCATTCACTGCTTAAGGAATGTAATTTAAATCACTTGCCTTGGTTTGATTTCTGATTTTGGTGTAGGTTTGATGAAGTTTTCTGCAGAAATTCCTCTCTCCAAGCTCCTTCTCCAATGGTGGATTAAGGTGGCTAGGGTTTGATTTGGGAAACTTAGAAAACCTAAATGATAACCTACGTAGCCTTCTAGGTTAATATGGGTTGGTTATGGGCTTAGTGGGTCAAATCCACATCAGATTTAATTAACCAATTTTCGTCACTTTTAATTCCTCAAAATGTAAAATTACCAAAATACCCTTTAAGTTGCCGGTATGGCCTAAAAATACCCCGGGACCCAAACTATACCCCCGGCTAGTGTTTTCTGACTATCTCGACCCTTTCGGACGCGTTGGCGCACTCAAAACGACAATACGGATTATAGATTTTAAATTCACTTTTATTATCAAAATATTTCACCGTGACGCGGCGGTCCCACGCGTCTCAACAAAATTTATAAAATGTCGTATATAAATCTCACGACAACTTTCATAATTCCAAATTCATATATAATCATATATGCACATAATCAAATACCAACTCGCATCTCATTAGTATTTATAACCCGGATTAATTTCCAATTAATACGCATTTAATTAATTAATACAAAAATAAATATAGCCAAAAGTACGGGGTATTACATCAGGAAGGCTACATTCCTGCCCTAAGGAAATTTTTTGAGTAACTACGGTAATACTAGATGCGACTTAACCCACAGAAATGCATCTTGGGTATCAACAAGGGAAAACTCCTTAGATTCACGATTAGCGAAAAAGGGATAGAGGCATCCCCTGCTAAATAAAAAGAAATACTCATGATGCCACCACCTGGAATAGAGAAAAAAAATTCTTGGATTCTTGGGTAAGCTTTAATACATCAGTCGGTTCATTAGCCAAATTACCTTTATTTATTAGCCCATTCTTAATCTTCTCCGTAAGGATTCAACTAAAGTTTGGAAAGTGGAATTTCAGGAAGCCTTTGATCAGATCAAACGATACCTCATCCGAACTTCATTACTCATGCCTTCACCGAAAGGTCTCCTTCTCCTCCTATATTTAATTATCACCGACACTGTAGTAGGGGCTAAGTTGGTCTAGTACATTAAGGAATCTTTTAAGGAGAGATTAATCCACTATGCTAGTTAAAAGCTGGCTAGGTATGAGGTAAACTACACTGTATTAGAGAAGGGGTGTGTCACCTTGGTTTGGGTCACGCAGAAGCTCTGGCACTATATGGTTGCATTTTCTATCAAACTGGTATCCCTAATGGATCCAATGAAATGCCTATTAGAGAAGCCCACCTTGTCTACCTGCACGGTCCGCTAGTTGATGTTACTAGATGAATTTGATATTATTTATGTCAGGAAAAAGTATATGAAAGGATGATCCATCTCCGATTACCTTGTCGATAATCCCATGGAGAGAACTAAGCTTTGGGTTTCCGAATTCTCAAAAGAAGACACCATTTGTACCTCTCACGATGACCTCATATGGAAGATGTTCTTCGATGAAGATGAGAAAATAAGATTATGTATTGGGTTGGATTACTCCTGATCGCCCCCGATGATTCTCACACTCCAATTGCCATCAAATTAGATTTCCCTTGCACCAACTACATGAAAAATTAAAAGGCATGCACTATAGGGCTCAAGATTGACCTTGAGAAAGGATTCAAATGCATGGATGTCTATGGAGACTCAACCCTTATCATGGGACAAATCCTCAAGAAATGTACAATTAAAGACGAGAAGCTCATACCCTTACACGCTCACCTAGAAGAGCTCGCCTCCTAATTCAATTATGTCACCTTTTACTGCCTACGTCTCTCAAGGAATAGCCTAGACAATGCACTGGCAACCTTTCCCTCCATGGTCACGACATGCCTAAAAAATTAATAATGGCCCCCTTTCTACTCCAGACACATGTTGCACCCATTCACTGCTACCACATTGAGCTCGTTATACCAAACGTTATAGGATTGTGGTATTATGACATTTGACACCTTCTTAAACATGGTAAGTATCCTCAAGATGTTCACAATAAGACCATGCGACCCTTCCCAAGATGGCTTCTCAATACATCGTGTGAGATAAGGGACTATTCCAAAGAAATTTTGAAATAACCCACCTACATTACATAACAAGGGATGTGATTAAAAATATAATACAGAAGATCCATAGTGGGGAATGTAGGACCTATGTGAACAGTCACATCCTTACCAAGAAGATCATTCATCAGGGATATTACTGGACCATCGTGGTTCAAGACTGCACTTCTTATGTTCGAAAATGCCTTAAATGCCAGTAATTTGCTAACCTTCAGCACTTGCCTCATCGGGACCTGTACAACAAGACTTATCCTTTGCCCTTCTCCCCTTGGGGAATCGACATCATTGGGAAATTCATTCCTAAAGATTAAAATGGGTATAAATTCATACTGGTCAACACTGACTACATCACGAAATGGGTTGAAGTCGAGCCACACGTGGTGTTGAATGTAAAAAAGTAGCTCAATTCATAAAAAAGAACACCATCCATCGCTACGGAGTTCCCCACGAGTTGGCATCAGACAATGGACTCCATTTCGAGGCTGTGGGCACAGAACTAGTTGACGAGTACAGAATCTAAAGGAAAAAGTCCTCTACTTATCAATTGCAAACCAACGGCGCTGTCAAGACTGCCAATAAAAATCCTCAATACCATCATTAGAAAAAGGATAAAAGTTATAAGGATTGGGCCGATCGGATCCCGTATACCCTCTTGGGCTACCATACCTCCATCAGAACACTTACTGGGGATACTCCCCACACTTTGGTATATGGAACTGAGGCGGTTCTCCCTATCGAACTTGAAATACCTTCTATATAGGTTATGATCAACAGTCAAGTCAGTTAAGAAGATTAGCATAAAAAACTCTATGGCGAACTTGTGCTCTAAATGAAAGGAGTTTGAAAGCTTTATACCATATACAAGGGTGCTATCATCATATTACATGGTCATTCAATAAAAAGCTCAAGGACCTCCATGTACAAGAAAGAGATCTTTCCCTCAAGGAATCCTGTCTGGGATCCGAGAGGAAAATACAAGCCCAATTGGAATGGCCCCTACATCATAAAGTAAATCATATCACCACTATGCTCGCATACCTCGATGGAGAAGAAATGGCGCGTCGAGTCAACTTGGACCTTAACCTTCGGGTGTCAAATTACAAAAGTAGTTCTATATCTTTGTAAATGTAATAGACATTCCCGAAGGTTCTAAAGTACGTGAGATTAGGTTTTTTATTGTAACAGAGTTCAAATGAAGTCTCTTTGGTACTGTTTATAAGGTATACGCGATTAATGACGTGACAAGCTGTCTGAACTGCCTCAATCCAAAACTGTTTTTGTAATCCTTTGGCATATAACATAACCTTAGACATTTTATGCATTGTACGATTTTTCCTTTCAGTAATAACATTTTGTTATAGAGTCATAGGTGCACAACCATTACCAAAGCAGTATTCTGTAACTCCAATCTCTTTGAATTCTCCTCCTCTATCACTTCCAATATGTGATATTAGTATCCTTCTCATTTTCAATTTTAAAAATTCTCGGAATGTATCCGATTTATTTTTCAAAAAAGCAACCCAAGTATAGCTTGTATAGTCATCTACCATAATAATAATGTAATTATTTCCATAAAGGCTCACAGTACGACAGGAACCCATAATATCCACGTCGATAAGTTCTAGAGGTTCAGATGTCATAATGTCTTTAACTTTCTTATGAGGTGCTCTCTCATTTTCCCATTTGGCAAGGTCCACAAATAAAGTTTAAAGAAATTTTAAGTTTAGGTAAACCTCTAACCAAGTCTTGAGAACTCAATCTGCATAGATTATCAAAATTAGTATGACCCAATCTGTTATGCCACAAAATTAGTGTCATCTAACATTGCCAAATTACATAACTCATTATCAGCAATGATTGTATAACAGTTTTCCAGAGTTCTATTTCGTTTAAGAATGCAGTTACCATCTTTACTCAAAATCTTGCATTTAATTTTAGAAAAAGTAAATGTGTGATCGGAGTCACAAATTGTGATATACATAGAACATTGGCTTTTAAGTGTTTTACCAAATGAGCATCATTAGGAATAGGAAGACCATTTTCTTAGAGAGTTCATTTACCTATGATCTGAGATGAGAATCCTTCACCAAGAAGGACATTACCTCCTAAGAAGCCTGTTTTGTTTGTCAAGTTAGATCCATCCCTGATCATGTGTTTAGAACACCCAAAATTAAGATACCATCCTACTGAGGTACATTCGGATTAAAACACGGTTATAACCACATTGCACCTAAGTTAGGGTAATAGGTCATCATTTTTAACCCAAATGGCACTGGTTTTAAAAAATTTTCTTAGCTTTTGATTTGGAAAAGGTTTGATGGATTATCCAGAATGATTTCCTTTTAGTGTGAGACTTTTTCTTGTTCTTACTATAGTTAGAGTTTTTGTTAGTTTTCCTAGGGAGAACATAAGTATTGCGTCTTTGTCTAGAATAGTTAAAGTTAGCATAAACTGGTATGTAAATTCACTTTTGAAAACACTCAGCAAGACAGTGGACTTATTGTTTGGATTCTTCTAGTTTTAGTAGAGTGGACTTATATCTTTCTTGTAAAATAAATTTTTTCTCAGAAAGTTCATTAACTTTGGAGACATAATTTTTTTTTTATTTCTGTCTCACGAGCTAAACAATCATTAGTGTATTCCTCAACATTCTTCCTAATAGTATTACTTAAGTTCTAAACACACTCAGTTAAGTGTTTAACCATTTTCTCAAGTTTGGCATTTTTCTCAAGAGTCTTAGAGTACAGTTCTTGTATGTCAAGTAAATCATGATCATCAGACTCACTAAATGATGCGTGTGATTTGTCCCATATCGTTTCAATTTGAGATTTGGAACTCACACATACATTCAATTGGTCAGAATGATTTTCATTTTGACTCACACTCATGCTTTAATTATTAGAATTATTTATCACAATAGTATTAGACACTTCATTCACACAATCATGGGGTATAACAGTAACAACAATATCATTAAATGAGCATGCCTTATCATCAGTTTAAATAATTTTAGCCAAGAAATACATGCATGATTCATTTATGTTAGATGACTCAGACTCGTCATCCTCAAAGTCACTAGTGTTATCCTAAGTCTTACACATACAGGCCTTAGGAGTAGTCTTAATCTTAGACTTGAATCTATTACGATAATGTCCCATATTACCACATTTGTGACACTGAATTTTTTTCAAGTCCTTTTTATGTCTTGACTATTGTTAAAGGCATGTTTGTCATTATTTATGTCTTGTTTTCTGGGAACTTAAAAGTTTCGATAAACAGTTTTCCCTTGTTTAGTTGTCATAAAATTATTAAACTCTATAATCTTTTTAAAATGTTTTCTCATTATGGCTATCTGATTATCAATGTTTTAAAGGTCACAGTCCTCATCTAGTCTTAGTTCATAGCGAGGCCAGTTTAACTTAGGCACAGTCATTTAAGTGGAGAAGACAAGATTGGATCCAGAGGATATTTTAACATTAGTGGTCATGTGCTTCTTACATTCTAATCCATTTTTATGGTTCTCAATTTGCTACTCAATAGTTTAGGAGTTAAGTTGTGGTCATCCATCTCTTCTATAGCAAATAATTTATTATCAAATTTAGAAGGTAGAGATATAAGGATTTTCTAGACTATTTCCTTTCTATAATAACCAATACCCTTTGAATGAAGTTTAGTGGTAATGTCAGTAAGCTTAATGAAGATGTCATCAAAGGTTTCAGATTCATCCATTATAAAGGGTATAATATTATTGCACCAATATTTGCGTTTTACCATCCTTAACACACTGATCACCTTCATGGGCAGTGACAAGGGTGTCTCAGTCTTCTTTAGATGTAGTGCATATATATATATATTTTTAAATTCTTGTTCATTCACAGATATGAATATACAGATTTTATCGTTATTATTACAAAGTGACATCTGCTTTTCTTCTCGGGTAAACTCACTGACTTGTTTCTTAATCCTTATTGTGCTACCTTCTGCCAGAGGTTAAGTGGGGCAAGTGTAACCATTTTCAATAGTTTCCCATACGTCATCACCCAGTGTGCCTTGAATGAACGCAATCATCCTAACCTTCCAGTAGGGAAAATTATGGCCATCAAACATTGGAGGTCTAGGAAGGTTACCAAGTTTCTCAATATTTTCATCCATTTTAAAAACTCAAAAACAATTTCAGGAGTTACAAGATCAAAAACTTTAAAAACTTCTCTGATACCACTTGAGATCACTTAACCTAATTTTTAACAAAGTTAAATGTCAGGTTTAAGAGTTCGAACAACTCTTTGAGGAAACTCCTTTTGATTTAAATAAATATCACACGAGCTGTGTAAAATAGTTCAAAAAGGTTTAAGAGTCTTGGTAACACCAGTTTAAAAATTATTAAATCTTAGTAAACTTCTTGGACAAAATACAGTAAGAAAGATTCAAGAAACATCAATAGAAGTTTGACACACATGATTTTTATGTGTTAAAACCCCAAAGTCTAGGGAAACATCCACGGTGGACTAAATGCCACAAAAGAAATCTACTATAATTAAGTAAGGTTACAAGTTTCAACATACAATCATAGGATCGAAGTAAAAAACAAATATACCTATACGCCCAGACCTACACCTCCTTAGTTACTCTTTTTAATATCCACCCAGCAACTTGAAACGCCTCCTTCCTTATCTTTTCTTTACGTCAAGTCTTTTTACAGGGCTCTCAAGATAATACCACACTATTATATTTGTGAAGTGTGTGAATTGGTCCTAAAGTGTGTGTTCAAGATATGTATATGAACATGCACAACACACTCCCACTTATACAACCAGTCCTATAAATTACAAAGAATATTCTGTATGCTCCTAATTTTCAAACTTCAAATATTAGTAAAAAAATAAATAAATCTAATTTAGATCTTTTTTAAAAGAATAATGCTTTGATTCCCAAAAAAATCCCCCAAATCCTCCCCCCAGAACCATTAAGTGTTTTACCTTGTAATATGGGCCCCATCAGGGCACGACACTTTACTGCTATTTGGGGGAGGATTTGGGGGAGGTTTTTAGGACTCATTGCACTACTGTTTTGAAAAACAGATCTACAAATTATTTGTACACAAAAAGATTTTACAAACTATAAAATCAAGTAAACAGAGTGAGATATTAACATGAAAATATTATTTAATGTGATATTCACATTTTTAACATCAACCGAAGTGTATCTAAAAGTTTTTAAAGAGTTTTTACAGATCCACTAATAAAAGAGTGTAACCAAGATATTTTTCAAGATAAAATGTGTATAAACAGATCTAACAACCAAGAGTGCGTAAATATGTCACTTGTGTTAGATCGTTCATTTTATGAACTAAAATCAAGCCTTTATCTCATTACGACTATTCTCAAGAGAAACGAGTATAAGAGGAGTTCTGAAAAATGTAAAGTGAGTGAAAAATCTCAAAATCTCAACTCTCAAACATGAAAAACCTAAGATTTGAAAATAGTAAAACATGGTTTTTCACAAGTGTTTTTCTTTTAGAAAAGAAGGAGAAAACCTTATGGTTTGTTTTTGAAAAACCAATCTACACTTCTGGTTTTAAAAAAACATGCCTCAATTTCTTCAAAGATTTTTCTAAGCTCTCCTCTTCCTTTCTATCCTCTCTCTCTATAATGGAAAAAGCCTTAAAATGTAAAGACGAGTGTCCTTCAAAAAGGAAAGGTGGAAAGTTCTTGAATGGTTGAGGCAAATCAATGGATCAGATCAAATGTACCATTTAAACCTAAATCTAATGGTCGATAATGAATCTTACGGGGTACACTTAATATGCTTAACGAGTTACAGCACCTTATAGGTTCCCTCATGTGACTGGTTTAAACAGGTAAGGCATATATTGTTGTAAGATTCAATTATAAACTTAGATAAAATGAAATCAACATTTCAATTTAAGCTTCAGATATGTGAGTAACAACAATCACGGTTTCAGCAAGTGAGGAACAAGCAGGTTGCATATAGGTGTCACCTTCTCACAAGTTTTAAAATGCGTGTTTATGAGGCGGTTAATAGATTTAATAATTCCTAATTTCCTCCCCAAATAATTTAAAAACTCCAATTAGTCACTAAAACAGTTTTCTAATGTAAGGACAAATTTTTATAAATTTCCATCACAATTAATTATGTCGTATACTGTTACAAATATCAAAGAAGTTCAAGAGCAATCTACATCAAGACGGATCCGAATATATCAAGGTTCTTCATCGAAAACCCTCCGCAAACTTTACTTTGGCAATGTTATGTTTTAAATACCTTAACTTTGCACTTATAGATTTGAGATGTTTTTACAAAATATTTTCTAAGTGTTGGAGAGGACATTTGTCGTCAAAATTTGAGAATGAGTATTTTTTCTAAGTGTTGGAGCGGATATTAAGAAAATATTTTTTGACATTCCAATCATTCAAACGACTTTGCTATGTCATTCGAACGACATTGCATTGCTGCGCGAAGTCGCTTGAACGACACGTGCATCTCGTTCAAGCGAGATCCCCTTTTCGTTCTAACGACTGAGGCAGTGCGATTTTCTATAAATACCCATTAAATGGTTTTGATTTCATTAAAAAGTCCGTGTTTTGAAAGACAGAAAACTGCGAATTTGCAGAATTCTTTTTTACTTATTCTTTAAGGGTTTTCATCCTTTTTGTTTTCAATTCACAAAAATCTCATATGCTTCGATGAATTGTTTTGGTATTCAAGAACACACTTTACTTTTGTTCATTCTTTGTGGGGAGAGCCTTGCAACCGATAGCTGCGTGTTATTATGGAGGGAGTCCTTGTGAAGATTTTAGACTGCGTGTCTGGACTGCACGTCCTTGTGGTATAGCTGCGTGGGAACCATTATTGATTTCTAGCCGTTAGTTTGGAGGTTTGACGAAGACATCGTACTTTACTCTTGTGGGCGAAAGCAAGATGGTATGTAAGTCAATGGTCTTGTAAACTTGTCAGAGTTCTACAAATAAAATGTTTTTCCCTTCGAGAATTTTTCCGGAAATTTGTGTCGCATGCTTTATTTATTTATTATTTGACACACTTACACATGTAGTTGCATGTTTAGGTGCTGAATTAATTTGATTTAAAAATAGACTCTAATTAAATAAGGTTTAATTGGAAACTTTCTAAGCAATTTAAATCGGTATCACACACCGTCATATTTTACATCTAGAAATTCAATTTAAGTCCTAATATTTTGAAAACTTATATTAAAAATAAAAATCTTAAAAATTTCTAAAACATTCTGAAAAATTATTATGAGACAAAACTGCAATGTGTGTGCAAATATGTCCTAAAGTGTGCCATTTTATACATTTTATATACCAAGTTAGAATGTTTGGTTGATGCTGATACAGAGTATTCTTATCTTGAACTTTGTAGTACCTTTATGCGGCTCTTTGCAATCTAAATATTATTTTATCTTCATACCCAAATTAGTTAAAAATCCTATATAGTGTAAACTCCTAGAAGTCAACCATATAGGGTGTTTTAATCTCCCCCTTTGGATATTGGAGATAAAATCACTTTGAATACATCATGGGTACTCGTAGGTAAGAAAAAAAATCATAATCCTATACGAAGTTCTAACTACCCAACCCATCTTAGAACCGAAAATAAGACAGAGAAAATGAAATTACATAATTCAACTAAAATACTGACCAATACCCTAAAATTTGAGGTGAACAGTTATTTCCGAGGGCCTATGACAAAATTCTTAATGTAGCATGGTAGTTGAATCAAAATATAAATATATAAAAGTTCTAGGATTGACTCAAACTTCTCCCCCATTTTGTCTCAAATAGACAACAGGTAATACTGAGAGAGTATAAATTCAAAATAGTCTACCTATATTAAGTCATTGAAACATCTCATGTCAAGAACATTGAATAGATAAAGGAGACATCTTTTGTCATTTATCAAACAACCTTGCTTTAGATCCTCGGAGAATAATACATGATACAGGCTAGAGGATATGACTAATTAAGGCAAGAACTTATTCAAGCATGATCATCCCTATTGATTTTCACAAATATTCAAATATTAAATTGTGTAAGGAAATAATGAAAAGATTGGCTAGTTGTTTATCAGTCTACAAATATTCTATGACAGGTTCTTTAGATTTTGTAAGTTCACGAATGAAATTATGCCTGATCTTAATGTGTTTTGTGCGAGAGCACTGATCAAAATTTTTTGAGATATTTATAACACTTTGATTATCACACAACAAGGTTAATTGGTTTTCTTTGATTCCATAATCACACAAATTTTGTTAAATCCATAATAACTGAGCACAACAAATTCTAGCAGCAATGTACTCATATTAAGCAGTAACAGAGATATACAGTTTTGGTTCTTACTGCTCCAACGAACTAAATTATTATCAGCATAATAACATGCCCCCGAAGTGCTTATACTATTATCGGAGCACCCTACCTATTCAGCATTAGTATAGCCAACAATGGAACTAGTGGTGTCCTTTGAATAGCATATGCCATATTCAAGAGTGCCTTTAACATATTTTATGATATGTCTTAAGAACAATAATGGCATTCTTTAGGGGCGCATTGGTATTGAACAAAAATACACACAACATACATAATATCATGTCTATAGGTAGTGAGATGTAATAAACTTCCTATCATACTTCTATAGAGAGTAGGATCAACATTTTTCCCATTTGCATCTTTAGATATCTTAGTAGTCGTACTCATGGGAGTGCGTGCGATCTTATCATTTTCTAAACTAATTTTTTTGATCAATTCATTTGCGTACTTAGTTTGAGAAACAAACAACCCATCAGTTGTTTTTTTAACTTGCGAAATTTGAAATTCTCCGTGCATAATTTTAGAAAATTCATTAACTTGTGTAAGGGAAGTTGAACCAAATATTATATCATCAACATAAATTTGTGAGATTAAAACATCCTTGTTTGTTTTTCGAACAAATAATTGTTGGTCATTGCCTCAAAACTCAAACCCTTTATTAACTTAAAAGGTTGAGATAGTTCATATTAGAACCTAGGGGCTTGCTTTAAGCTATACAAAGCCTTCTTGAATCGAAAGACATGGTTAGGGTGTAAAAGATTGGTAAATCCTTTTGCCTGTTCTACGTATACTTCCTCAGCCAGAATACCATTAAAAAATGATGATTTAACATCCATTTGAAAAATTAAATTGTAGATGAATGGAAAAAATAAGAAGGAGATGAGAGGACTCGAGTGTTGTTATCGGAGCAAAAGTTTCCTCAAAGTCTATTCCCTCTATTTTAGAGTATCCTTGAGCAACTAACCTAGATTTATTTCTAATGATTAACCCGAATTCATCAATTTTATTTTTGAATATCCAATGGGTGCTAATAACCTTTTTATTTTCAGGTTGAGGGACAAAATACTACACATCATGACTCTTTAATTGGGTGAGCTCTTCTTTCATAGCATCGATCTAGTAAGGGTCATTAAGGGCATCATTTACATTCTTTGGTTCTACTTGAGAAACAAAGCATGCAAAGTTAGCCATGTTTTGAAGTTGGGATCTTGTTTTCATAGGCTTCTTAAGGTTACCAACCACCTTATCTAGGGGATGATCTTTAGAAACCTAAGTTGGCACAACAGGAACTTCAGTTGGTAATGAATTATTTGTCTATGGAGTGTCAATTTAAAAAAAAATGGCTCATTCCAAACAATTAATTCAGTGTCATTACTCCTTGCACTGGTGTCATTAACAATTACATTTATACATTCCATTAGAACTTTGGTACGCAAATTGTAGATGAGTTGGACTCTATGTTTTGGGAATATCCCAGAAAAATTCCATTATCACTTTGGGAGCCAAATATTGTCGTTCAATATCTTTGATAATGTAATACACACTCCTGAAGGTTCTAATGTAACGCCCGACCCAGATTTAGAGTCACCTTCGGGTCAACCCGTGTTCGAATTAAGGTGTTAGGGAGAGGGTGAAAACCAATTTAATTTATTTAAACAAAGCGTTCATTTTTCACATTACTTGAAGTAAAATTTACCATTAAGCAACCCTTTTAAGGAAAAGTTATGACCACTGAAAATCATGTGAATTTATTCATAAAAGTTATTTATTATAATACTTGAAAGATTAAATAGTAAAACAACCATGTATTATTACAACAGTCCATAAGTCTTATATTATAAAATACAAATTATTTAAAGGTTCAAATCTAAGTTAAACACTTGTCACAACACGTGACTAAAACTGCATCAAAGCTCTAACAGTACCTAGAACTCTCAGGACCCTAAATATTATCCTTCTTATAAACCTTACCCGGGGTACTTGGGGGTTAGGGTTTTACAAAAGTAGGGGGTGAGCGAATGCCCAGTAGGGCGGGAGAATACTAAGATATACATTTTGTAAGAACATACTATCAATATACAATATCGTTTAACATTTCCAAAAGAATATTCCATTAATCAATATTAATGCAACTGCATGAAAATTCTCCCAGGCAGTGTGCCTATACTCACGCTTAATTAATTCAAATTTCCCGTACCAAGGACTTTCCTAATTTACCCTATAAACTCATTAATTACATTAACGTTAACCGAAATTTCATCTATTTTTAATATCATTCAATGAATAATCTAATTCATTATAAATTACTAGGATTATTTACTTATCACTTTTTATTTCGGAATCACCAATTATCACGGACTTCAGCAGGATCCACATCGCGGGCTCCACTAGCCATATACTATTGTCCAATGGGTTTGGGGTCTTTCACCACTAGGAACGTCATGCCCTCCTTCATTATTTTTTCAGCATCATTCGAGTATTCTTTAATTTTCTCATAAGTTTAACATTTTATCCCATATCCACATTATTTTAGTTTGTACCTCTTTCCCCCTTTTCCTACCTTGTTGTGATAATCCCGACCGAGGAGGCCAATTTAAGAGTATACGACCTCTAATTAAACAAACACATTTAGTACCTTCCTTTACTTTTCTTAAAATTATTTTACCACAATTTATACAAGTTAAATCGCCCTCTCCACATTTTTTAGTAAAGGATAATTTATTATCCAATAGTTTCCACTCATCATTTTATGTGTTAAACACCGTTATTTCATGAATAACTTCTTTAATGGGTATTCTACCATAACATCTCATACATATGATTATAATGTTTTTAGCAACATTATTACCCATTACTAATGTTTAACTCGTTACTTATGGGAAGATCCTTACTTTTCGTATATTTACACATTAAACCCATGTTACTTTCTACATGATTTTAACACATGTTTTTATAAAGAGAACTTGCATGTTCTTCATCCTTGTCCCACATACCTTATTTATGGTTATTTGAACTTTAACACTTTATTTGGCAATATTTACAAGTTCACCCATCTTAACTTTAAACCTTAACTTTTAATTTTCACATAATTACCCTTCCTTCTAAATATTCATATGTTTACCCACCACGGAATTTCTTCAAATTTTACTTAGAGACTGTGTATCAAAAATCCATTTCATATGTTAAGGTCCCATCTAGTATCATTTTATCCTTTAATTCACATATGTCCAAGGGTAGATTTTACACATAAACTTTCATCTTTTTTTTTTCATTTAATTTCCAGTCTTATTTATATTTCTTTACTAGTCACTTTAGTGGCTAAAATTATCAACTTTCAGATTTCATCTTCAAACTTACGCAAATCTTCTTTCACCATGTTCTTATATTCTCTACTAATATACTATAAGTTTATACACATGTGAAAATAATTTTAAGCCTAGAAATTCTTAAATATGAGTTCTAAACATGATATTAGCATGAAGTTACAATTTATGTATAAACCCATCATATTTGAAGTTTGACTAATATTTATCTTCCAAAATATATTTAAAGTCTATGTTTCATAGATTTATCATTTTAGCAAGAAAACTTCATTAATCTTACTAGAAAATATATTTGCCTGAAATGTCTACATTCCAGCATGCACTCCTACATATAGCTTAGTTTTAATCTTCAAAAACATTATCTGGAAAAGTTTACCTGGAAATATGCTTGCATAACTCCTAGAGAATATGACAATCCACTAGAATTCCACATCAATATGAGCCTCCAAACCTATGAAAGTTCTTCTTCCTTAACCCACCAAAGTTGACAAGGGTTGGATATGTGTAGTAAGGTGGTCTATTGATGGCATGAATTCCTTAGTTCAAATTTGGGACTGATTATTGTTGTCTTGAAAGACTTATAGAGTGGAAGAGACATTTAAAAGTCTGATGGTATTTTCCTCTCCAACCCCAATGGCAATCACAACTTATAATCCCAGAAACCCATTAAATAATTAATTTGTTTAACGCAAAATCTCTTCTCCATTCAATGATGCATAACATAATTAATGAGGTCTGATTAGGAGTATCGATTAGGTGGAAACACCTTGGTTGGTTGAGAATTAAATCCACGGTTTGAAATAAAATGATAAAAATCGTGAAAAAAAGTGGGCAGGCCTGGGACCCCCGGTCGACCGACCCCAGTGTAAAAAAATTCAAATTTTTATTTTTGACCCTTTAGTCGTATTACCCTTATTTTTAAAACCCCAAAAATTTGTTCATATAATTTTTACACCGTTCGGGAAATTTTACAAAAATTATGCAAAGTGTATGTTTGACGCGTATGGCACTTTTAATGTGTTTAGGAACATAACTAAGGAACTGTTAAATTATTTTGTGCCGCGTCTTGTAGAATTATTCTTAATTATCTAAGTAATAATAACGCATAGCCATGCGACGTAACTTTCATGAGAATTATCCGGTTAATTTTTATAAAATAAAAGCGACACTTGTCTTTTCCTTTGTACTGACTTCTGCAAACACAATGGATTTTATTTCAAAGGTCTGCCCTCCTTAGGAGAGTTTATCCTCGAAATTAACAACAAGCCACTCAAAGATCTCAGGGCATTTCTCACGCATTTCATATTCTCGTTCCCATGTTGCCCCTTCGACACCTTAAAATTCCTAAAGGACTTTCACCAATAAAATTACTTTGTTGTGAAGGACCCTATCCTCGTGGTCTAGGATAGATATAGGTCGTGTAAGGAATGTGATGTCTTCCTCTAACTCGATGTTATTCCAATTGATGACGTGGCTAGGATCGTGAAGGTATTTCTCTAGCATTGAGACATGGAACACATTATGAACATGAGTCAACTATGGAGGAAATGCTAAAAGATAAGATACATATCCAATATGTTCCAAGATTCTAAAGGGTTTGATGTACCGAGGAGCGCGCTTTCCCTTCTGGCCAAACCTTTGAATTTCGATTATGGATCTAACTTTCAGTAGAACATGATTCCCTACCCTAAACTCTGGGGGTATTCTTTGATTGTAAACATAATTCTTTTGTCGACTCTAGGCAGTTACAAGCCTTTGGAGAGTTAGTAGAACCTTCTCAGTCATTTCCCTAATCATCTCAGAATTTGTGAGGTGCTTCTCACCCACTTCTTCCGAGCATACTGGAGATTGACACAGTCGATCGTATAGAGCTTCGTAGGGATCCATCTCGATATCGGCTTGGTAACTATTGTTGTAAGAGAAATCGGCCAAATGCAGGTTCTCTGCCCAAATTCCTTTAAAATTTAGCGTACAGGCTCTTAACAGGTCTTCTAGGATTTTGATGGTCTTTTTTTGATTGTCCGTTAGTCTCCGAGTGGTATGTTGTACTCAGATTCAATCCCGTACCCAATTATTTTTGAACCTTCCTCCATAATCGAGAAACAAATTATGGATCCCTATTTGAGACAACTGAGAGAGGAACGTCATATAGTCAGAAAAACTCCCACACGTATAACCTTGCCAATTTGTCCAGACTATCTGTGATCTTTATTGGAAGGAAGTGAGATGACTTGGTGAGATGATCCATAATGACCCAGGCTGCATCGTGACCTCTCTCAGATCGATTTAATGCTGTGATGAAGTTCATTGTGATATGTTCCCACTTTCATTCTAGTACTGGGAGTGATTTCAAAAGCCCATCTGACTTCTTATGTTCATCATTTACTTGTGGGTTTTGGAAAATAGGATATGAGCGGAATGCACAGTAGGGTGGGAGATATTAAGAAATAATTTTGTACTAAAATACTATACATATATTTGATCTTTTAATGTACCAAGAAAACAATCTATTTAATTATGAAATGAATGAAACTATATGCAATGCACCTACGCTAAATGCCCAAACTCACACTTAAGCCACTTCATGTCTCGTGCCTGAGACTTATTTAATTAGCCTTTAGTACTTAACAATTTTTAGGACTTAAGTGACTTCATTCTATAATATTCTCATTCTTAATTTCTTATCTCAAAATTTATCAATCTTTTTCTTGGAGTCTATTCGAAACCTCTGGACTTCACGGGCTCCACACCGTTGGTCTCTAGTTGCCATATTGTAAGTTGTATAGTGCTTTGGGGCCTTTCACCACTTGGGACGTCATGCCCTGCTTAATTCTTTGCATCATTCAAGTATCCTTCTTATCTTTTCTATGTATTCCACATTAATCAGTTTTCTCATATTCCAACATTTTCATTATTTTCCAAGTTCATCATTCGTTCCATTTAACTTTGTGTCACACTTTATTATCTATCCCGTCTTTAATCTTTTAATTAAACCCGATTGAGGAGGCCATAATTACATCATTAATTTCCTTTTATCAAGCGTAAATAACACATTTAATTGGCAAATAATTTCTTGATAGCATATTATTCGCAATATTTACGACAATGCCATTATCATTACTTTCACCAAAAATCATCATTTTAAATGGGTTTAAGCATACTAGCTTCATCCAAATCAATTTATAACTTCATAAACTATACTTATGATTATTTTCAACATCATTTCAGCAATAAATTTCATATTTATAAAAAACATTATTTCAAGTTATATGGGTATTTTAACTATTTTTAAGCCCTTTAAATACCATTTCTGAATTTAACAAATTAGGAGCTTCATTTTTCATTTTTATCAAAATGTATTAAAACCAGCATATTTATACTTTAATCATGTTAAAAATTAAGTCTACCAATTACTACAAAATAATATTCACAATATATGGATTTTTACCTAAGAAATCCCTTAATATGCCACTATTCATGTCAAGTGTCACTACACCATAATGATTATTTTGCAACTAATAGATTATTTAATTTGTAAGTGTTTATAACACTTATAAAATTTAAAACACTTTTGGACACTTACAAAGATTGTAAGTGTTCAAAACCGTTGTAAAATATGATATAGTTGTTTAGTTTGTAATTGAAAAAACCTAAAAGGGTTACATATTAAAAAAATATCGTCAAACATTTCCCATCAGATTTGTGGCTCCAAACATTCCCTCCAAATCTCCTTCGTTCCATTTCTCCTTTGTACTCCAAATATCCATTAGTTAGGAATCGCCATTTGTTATTTCTATATTTGTTGTTTATACATTCTACACTGAACGAAAACTCACCATGCTACCATTCTCCTTCGTAACAATACTTATACTGTAAGTACTAGAAATCGATTTGTAATTAATTGATGGATTTAGATTAGGTTTGATTTTTAATTGGTTGAGGTATACCATAAATCGATTTGGTGTTAGTTATGGGTATACCAAAAATCGATTTGGCTTTATCTGTTATTAAAATGTGTTAGATTTGGTTTGATTGTGAAATCGATTTGGTATGATTGTACAATCGATTTGGTTTGATTAAGGGTTTTCAATTTGGTTTGTTTACTTCTTTTAAAAAGTCGTGCTATATTACTATGTTCAATGGGCATTAACATTTGAGAGATATATTGTGTTATATTACTGTGTTCAATGGGCATTAGCATTTGATATCATATTTAAAAAATGTTGTTATATTACTGTGTTCAATCATGCTATATTACTGTGCTATATTAATTTGGTTTGATTAAGCGTTTATTTGGTCAAAAGATATGGATTTAAAAAAGGTTTAAGGATTATTAGGGTTTCATATTGTTCAATAAGTTCAGTGATGTGGTGTAAATTAATTTTTTAGGGTTTCATATGGTGCATTGAGTTCAATGATGGATTTTTGGTTTTATTGATGTTTTCTTCTGTTGAATAATGATTGGGGCATTTCCTATGGTTTGATGGTAAGGATTGGTTGTCTGGTACAAGTTCTTGGATTGGTAATCCATGTGATTCCCTACTGATGATTTACATTGTTATTAAGAGGATATCAAATAAATTTTTCTCTTCTTTATTCTTTTTCAATTTGGATTATCGTGTTGTATACATCTTAATAATCTGCATTTTATACCTTACTTTCCAGTCTTGAAAGGGAAAGACGGTCAAGATCGAATACAAATCATAAACTTTAACATTATTATCCTTCTAGGTATTTCTTAGATTTATAAAAATCATTCTACCCATTATTTACGTGCTGTGAGTTGATAATTATTGCATACATATGTTTGGTTCTTAAAGTCAATTTTTGTGAGGTTTGAAATAAGAATGCATGGTAATGACAAATGATTGTGTTGAAGAATATATTTGGTTTGATTGTGTAATGTGTATATTCATATGTTTTTGTGGAGAGGGATCTTAAAGTTCATAATAATATTATTATGCATGACTTTTTCTTGGTATGATGCAAGATTGCATGTTTATATACCTTTATGTACTTAAAACTTCGCGTCTTAATATGATTTAGGTCATCATTGGTTTCAGTTACAAAACTATACTTCTTATGTATTCTATTTTATCATGTTGCATACTATGGAAGTAGTTGTAGGTAATAACATCAGGTTTATTTTGTCGAACAATTTGGAAATACAGAGTATAAATTATTGGAGTAGATGTTCATTTATGAGATTTGATATCCTTTCTCAACCATTGATGCTCATAGTCCCTGATGTGCAAGATGTTTACACTCCTCTCCAGGCTGATATTATTGTTCAACTTTCTGAGGTCTATTGTGTAATAATATTACCTTTTAATTATAGCTTTCAAGCATTTTGAGTCAATATTTAGGAAATGGTTTTAATTGATTATTTTTTTATATTACAAGGAGTTTCAAGAATTTTTATGTTTTTGGTATTAACCGCTTATTTTCACAACTATACATTTGCGCCATCTCTGCTCTGCGTTGCCATAAATTTTAAAACCTAATCGATTCTCCCACCATAATACCATTGTTAATGTTTATAGCATATCCAGTGCTTTTTTCATGCGGTTTACTTATGAGTCTTATTGAACGAGTCCTATTCACTGTGAGGTTTTCCGGAAAAACTTTGCAAAAATTGTGAAGGATGAAAGAGATTATCTGACACTGGATGTGTTTATATGTACGGCTGATCCATACATAGAGCCTCCGATGGTGGTGGTTAACACAGACATATCGGTGATGGCATATGATTTTCCAACGAAGAAGCGTTCAATCTATATTGTATTATTATACTTTTTTTCAACCATATTCTTTGTCGTTTTTTGCAATTTTTCTTCGGATTACACTATTATTGTATTATTATAGTTTTTTTGGAACAGATGGTAATCCCTGGATCAATTTTTGCGCACGACAAGACTAATGCCCTCAACTCTGAAGCCATTGTTATGCAAAGATTTCTCTTAGACTACTTGACCCCTCAACCTAAGCCTTGTTTCCTTCTCTCTTGACTCGTATATTAAGCATGGGTGTTTCCATAAATTTACTGGGTGGGAGTTGATATTTTTTGGGTTCCCTCTACTTAAAACTTAAAAATAATAAAGAGAAAGTGTCCACTTATGCTAAAAGTTTGTTTCCCCTTCCTTCTTACTTTCCCTTTTATCATTAAATATTATACTGGATTTAAGGAAAACTTCAGTTTCCTTGAACACATGTATTGGTTTCTTGAAGGGTAGTTTTAACATTTTCATTGTTTTCCCATTTCTTCGCATCATAGAACATTGACTGGTTTTTTAATTTTGGGACCTATATAGGAGATAAGTATATTGAATACAATGATTGTAAGTATGACCTCATACATGTAATTACATTTATTTCTGTTAGCTAAAAGTTGTATTACACAAATCTCTATTCATATTCTAATGGAGATCCATTATACATTGTATTGTATAAATGAAATTCTTTAGTCTATATATATGAGATTAGCCTGGAAAAAGAACAAAGGTTTTCTTTCTTTTAAGACATTTTCTTTATAGAAATGTGAAGTTTTGAGACATACTTACATCATAGCCCCAATTCTTTCACGTTCTTTCAACTTTGCACTTGACTTGTGATGGAAAGTTTCCCCAATTCTTACTTGTTGATCATTCCATTTCATATCTTTAATTTTTGAATATTTATATCAATATAGTCGTACCTAGCTTAAAAAATATGACACTATTTATGATGGAATGTTTTACCAATTTTTACTTGCTAAAAACTAGGTTTGCAACACCCTGGATAGGATAACATAAATTATGTATGGAGCGTGCCATTATTCTATAAAAAAGGGGATTTGAAATCTTAATTTGGGATAGTCACTTGATAAAATTAGAACCTCAAGTTTCTCTTTGATGCCCTATTTTTTCTGTTTGTATCCCCATTATATTTTTGTATAGATAAGGAGCCCAAGATGAACACATGTTTACTATCGGTTCGTTAATTACTTCATATATTTTATGTTCTAGAAGATAATATTTCATCCCTAAACGATGCATCCAATTATAAAACAAGGATTCTTGCGTGCCTCTACTTGAAGTATTACAAAAACTTGAACAGCAAGGCTGAATAAACAATAGTGAGGTTCATATTGTCTTCACAATAAATTCTTGAAACTCTTCCAATTTTTCACTGGAGAGGCCTTGACCATTGTTCATGCTTGAAGTATCTCTATTTGGTATGTGTTGCAACCTATGCATTCGAATATCTTCGATTTCCTCCACTCTTTTGGTCTTCAGATTCTTCACTTTTGTAATAAACTGTGATGCAATTCTTATCAACTCTTAGAGCATTTCATGCAGCGAATGTTGCCCATATTACTGCAATACTTCATTAACTCACCCTTTAATGTAATTGCTCAAAACAGACTGCCTCTCTAATGCTACAAGCTCTCTGTTCAGCTCAGCGAACTATTTTTCAACCAGGGCAAGCTTAGATCTCAAAGAATCCAACTGCTTATCCAGCTCTGAATCACCAATCGCATCAACTTCCATGGAATTGTCACTGGATGATTCATTAGGTTTGGGTAGGTAAAATCCTTGAGGAACGACAAAACAGCGACGTAAATAATACAACTCCCACCTGGCGAGTCGCTTATTGATAAGCGACTGGATCATGTTTCGAATATTATCTACACCTTGGCTTAGATCTTCCGCCCCAGTAGTGCCCTTGATCTTCAATAGAGTTGATACGTGTTGATGGAAGGAGTCGAAAGCCCCATCGACCTGTTAATTACTTCCAAGAAAGGAAAGTGAACTTTACATGATAATTAATCCTAATCTTTCATGGTAGAACAAATGACATTTAATGGACTCACATGAGTGTTTACAGATAGTCTTATTATATAAATGTACCGGTGGAATGCCTATATGTACCCCTGGATGCTATAGTACCACTAATGATGGCAATGGCAAGTCGAAGCTATAGAAAAATTCTTCACGTAGATTAAAAATTGGAGTCTCTGTTCAAATGACGTTTTTTTTTTATTAGGAAATTGGAATTCCAATTGTTTTAGTTTTCCCCCATCTACACTCTAACAAACATGACTGGATACTTTTCCAGGTGTCATTTAGAGACTATTTTAATCTGATTGAACACCGATTATTTCATTTCACCCATTTAAAATTTTATGTTAATCCATACATATATTTTCAAAACTTCGAGGCCTCCCAAAAAAATTCATGTCGGTGTTATAGCAACTTGATAGTGTTGTGTATTCTATGTGATTGTGTAATGTTTTTAGTGCATATTAGTTTCTAGCTGCAAAATATTCATGATTTCCCAAGTTGTTTGTTCTCTCCTTTTGTAGGTATGCATTATTTATTTGGTTCTTCGAGCTCTCGATATTATTGGTAAGTTCTATCGCATTTAAGCTTATGTTTTCTCTGTTATTATTGTCATTAAATGTGTGATATATTATATTGTGGCCAGATCTTATCTTGATTCACTTTCCTTGGTTGTTTTGTATAATGAGACTGTTGGAAAATTGGAATATAAATGGGTATTTAAAGTTGTCCAGATTTTTCTGGACAGATTTTTGAGCAACTTTGAGCTCAAATTTAGGTGGGACCCACACTACGGAAATTGTGGGACCATATACGAACGCGTTCACCTCCGCAAGGAGATTAACGTAGTATATTCATATGTCCAATTTCAATAAGTTATGAATGATAATTATGTCCCCAAAGTGACTCACAAAGCAATGAAAGTTAATGAATTGGGTGTGTTTTAACTCTTGTCCCACATCGGAAGAGTAGTGGAATTTTGATGAGTTAATAACACCCCAAGTATGGACTAAGGCTTGGATGCCTTGGGGGTATCCCAACTCTTTGAAGGGGAGATGACCTAAGCTATGCTCGGGTTGACTTTCGGTCAAAAGTCCACGCGCGCGTCCGGCCGGCCGGCTCGGGCTCGGGCTTATAAAAATTCTTAAATTTTTAATTACGGAATTAATTAATCTTTAATTAACTGATAATCAGTTAATTTCAAGAGTCAGCAGTTAACCAAATTAACTGCTTTGACAGTTAATTTCGGTTTTGACTGTTCCCAACAGTCAAGACATTTACTATAAATAAAATGTTACCCTCTCAGTTTTAACTACTGAAAAATTCCGAAATTGCTACTGCATTATTTCCTCTGCCCAGAAAATTATTTTCTTCATTTCTGCATTGCATGTTCTTGGTTCTGTTGAGTACAAACACAGAAATTGTGTTCGCTGGGATTATTCATTGCTGTGCTGCTTGATTAAATCCGAAAATCCATTCTATCTTGGGAGGCAATTATTCATTAAACTCAAGCACGTTGGAGGAATAATTTTGTCTTAAGGAGACTGTTGAACAGGGCTCGGATTTCTTTCTAATTATTATTATTATTTCTGCAAATTCTAGTAAGTATTTCATTTCTATTATTCTGTTTCTATTCTGTCATTATTTTAATTGTTCATAATTCTGTACAATTGTTATTTATAAATAGTAGACATAACAATCTTAAGACAAAATTAATTAGTTCTACTGTTTTTTGTGTACAGAATTTTTTTTATTACAGAAATTTATTTGTTTGAAATAAAATCTGTTTTGACAGAAAAATGAATTAATTTACTGCTTTATTGTAGAAATTAGTAAAACAGTTTTAATATAGAAATTAGTTTCTATACTGTTTTTATATTCTGTTTTAGAAAATAAAATTTTATTTGTGTACTCTTGTTAAAATCTGTTTATCTAAAATTTTTTTTTATCTTAAATAATAATTCTGTTTTGTACGGAATTCTTTTTATTATTAAAAATTAGTGTGACACAGATTTTATAATTTAATTCTGTTTTGTACGGAATTCTGTTTATATTTCACTTTTATTCTGAATTATTATTTGAATTCTTTTGGAATTCATTTATTGTGAATCATAATTGGAGGAAATTGTTGCACAGAATTTTGTATTCTGTTTTGATTAATTCATTATATATGAATTTTATCATTGATAAAAATTCTGTTTTTGTAACAGAAATGGAATCGCAAAGTACGAACACTACTCATACGAAACTGATTGTCACCAACACAAGTGTGACTGCACCCGTATCTATGCCGCACGGGGAGAAACCTGAAAAGTTCATTGGGGCTGACTTCAAACGTTGGCAAGGACAAATGTACTTCTATCTCACTACCTGCCAACTGGGCAGGTTTGTATATGAAGATTGCCCCTCTATTCAAGAGGGAGATGATGCTGAAAAGGTTGCTGCTGTCGATGCTTGGAAGCACTCGGACTACCTATGCCGAAATTATATTTTGGCCTACTTGGACAAGACTTTGTACCATGTCTATTGCACTATCAAAACTTCCAAGGAATTATGGAATTCTTTGGAAAAGAAGTATAAAACTGAAGATGCTGGGATGAAGAAATTTATCGTTGGGCGTTTTCTGGACTTCAAAATGGTTGATTCTAAATCTGTGATCTCGCAAGTGCAAGAATTCCAAGTGATCCTCCACGACATTCATGCTGAAGGAATGTCAATCAGTGAAACTTTCCAAGTTGCTGCAATTGTTGAAAAGTTGCCACTTTCTTGGACTTTGTTCAAAAACTATCTCAAGCACAAGCGTAAGGAGATGAATGTGGAGGAGTTGGTGGTCCGGCTAAGAATCGAAGAAGACAACCGTGAATCTCAAAAGAAAAGTGGGAAGAATCCGATGGAAACAAAGGTCCATGTCGTTGAAGGTCCTAAAAAGAACAAACGAAAATATGATGGGGAAGGCACTTCTAAACATAACAAGAAAAAGTTCAAAGGCAAATGCTACAATTGTGGTAAACCGGGACACCGCTCAAGTGAGTGTCGTAAGCCTAAGAAGCAAAATAAAAATAACTCTCAAGCAAATGTGACTGAGGGTGACCATATCACCAATGATTTGGCGGATATGAATCTTTCTGCCGTTGTCTCTGAATGTAACTTGGTTGGAAATACCAAGGAATGGTGGGTGGACACTGGAGCCACACGACACATTTGTGCAAACAAATGGATGTTCTCCACCTATAAGCCTTTGGAAAATGAGGAGAACCTTTTTATGGGAAATTCTTCCACTTCTAAGGTGGTGGGACAAGGAAAGATTGCTTTGAAAATGACTTCTGGAAAGGAACTTACTCTCAACAATGTTCTTCACGTGCCTGATATCCGAAAGAATCTGATTTCGGGATCTCTCCTTACTAAGAATGGTTTCAAGCTTGTGTTTGTGTCGGATCGCTTTGTGTTGTCTAAAAATGACATGTATGTAGGAAAGGGCTACCTAAATGAGGGGCTCTTTAAATTGAATGTTCTTACTGTAACCCCTAAAACATCTGTTTCTATGAATGAAGTTGCTAGTTCTTCTTATTTGATTGAGTCATCTAATATTTGGCATGCTAGATTGGGACATGTTAATTTTGATACATTGCGTAGATTAATTAACTTGGATTTTTTGCCAAAATTCAATATAGATAAAAATCATAAATGTGAAATTTGTGTGGAATCTAAATTAGCTAGATTACCTTTCCATTCTATTGAAAGGATAACTGAACCTTTAGATTTAATTCACACCGATATTTGTGATTTAAAATTTGTTCAAACTAGAGGTGGGAAAAAGTATTTTATTACTTTTATTGACGATTGCACAAAATATTGCTATGTATATTTGTTACATAGTAAAGATGAGGCTATTAATGCATTTAAACAATATAAAAATGAAGTTGAGAATCAATTAAGCAAAACGATAAAGGCTATTAGAAGTGATAGAGGAGGTGAATATGAATATCCATTTGAGGAATTTTGTTCTGAAAATGGGATTATTCATCAAACAACCGCTCCTTATTCTCCTCAATCGAATGGTGTTGCAGAACGCAAAAACCGTACTTTGAAAGAAATGATGAACTCAATGTTATTAAGTTCAGGAGCTCCACAAAATTTGTGGGGGGAAGCCTTACTTTCTGCTAATTACATTCTCAATAAAGTACCTCACAAAAAGACTCATAAGACACCTTATGAATTATGGAAAGGTCGAAAACCTTCCTATAAATATTTACGAGTGTGGGGGTGCTTAGCCAAAGTGATGGTTCCTAAACCTAAAAAGGTAAGAATAGGGCCAAAAACCGTGGATTGTGTATTCATCGGTTATGCTACTAATAGCAGTGCATATCGATTTCTAGTTTGTAAATCTGAGATTTCGGACATTCATGTAAATACGGTTATTGAATCGAGGGATGCTTCATTTTTTGAAAATGAATTCCCGTATAGCATGACCCGAGAATCTGGTCCTCCTAAAAGGACATATCAAGCTACTACAAGTGGTACTCATCAACCTATTGAATCAATAGAGGATGAACCAAGACGTAGTAAAAGAGCAAAAACCTCGACTTCTTTTGGTCCGGATTTTCTAACATATTTGTTAGAAAATGAACCTCAATCGTATAAAGAAGCTATATCCTTACCCGATGCTTCCAATTGGAAAGAAGCAATTAATAGTGAAATTGAATCCATATTACAAAATCATACATGGGAACTAGTGGATCTTCCACCAGGTTCAAAACCGTTAGGTTATAAATGGATCTTCAAAAAGAAATTGAAGGCCGATGGATCAATTGATAAATATAAAGCTAGACTTGTAGCTAAAGGCTATAGGCAAAAGGAAGGGTTGGATTACTTCGACACATATTCACCGGTAACAAGAATAACGTCCATTCGGATGTTAATAGCAATAGCTGCTATTAATGGACTTGAAATACATCAAATGGATGTAAAAACTGCATTCTTAAACGGTGAACTAGACGAGGAAATTTATATGGAGCAACCTGAAGGGTTCAAAGCTCCCGGACAAGAAGGAAAAGTATGTAAGCTTGTTAAATCACTATATGGATTAAAACAAGCACCTAAACAATGGCATGAAAAATTTGATAATGCAATGTTATCAAATGGTTTCAAAATTAATGAATGCGATAAATGTGTTTACTTTAAATACATTCATAATGGATATGTCATTGTATGCCTCTATGTTGATGATATGCTTATCATGGGTAGTAACTTGGAAATTGTCAAAACTACAAAACAAATGTTGAGTAGTAGATTTGACATGAAAGATATGGGAATCGCCGATGTTATATTAGGAATTAAAATTTCTAGAACATCGGATGGACTTATATTATCTCAATCTCATTACATTGAGAAAGTTCTTGAAAAATTCAAGAAGTATGATATTAGTCCTACCAAGACACCTGTAGATGTAAATTTACATCTAGCAATAAATAATGGTGAAAGCATATCTCAACTAGAATATTCTCGTATTATCGGCAGTTTAATGTATGTCATGAACTGTACGCGACCGGACATAGCATACTCAATAAGTAAGCTAAGTCGATTTACGAGTAATCCAGGAAGAGATCACTGGAAAGCAATATTGAGAGTTTTGGGTTATTTAAAATATACTCAAAACTATGGATTGCATTACTCAAAATATCCAGCTGTTCTTGAAGGACATTGCGATGCAAATTGGATATCTGATACAAAAGACTCTAAGTCTACGAGTGGGTATGTGTTTACCCTCGGAGGTGCAGCCGTATCTTGGAAATTCTCAAAACAAACGTGCATTGCTAGATCAACAATGGAATCTGAATTCATTGCACTAGACAAAGCTGGAGAAGAAGCTGAATGGCTTCGAAATTTCTTAGAGGATGTTCCAAATTGGTCTAAACCTGTGCCCGCAATATGTATACATTGCGATAGCCAATCAGCGATTGGAAGAGCACAAAATCACATGTATAACGGAAAGTCACGACATATTCGTCGTAGACACAATACCGTTAGACAACTTCTCTCAAACGGAATTATCACAATTGACTATGTAAAGTCAAAAGATAATATATCGGATCCACTAACGAAAGGTTTAAACCGAGAGCAAGTTGAAAGATCATCGAGAGGAATGGGTCTAAAGCCTATAAATAAATAAGAATCAATATAGTGGCAACCCAACCTAGCTGACTGGAGATCCCAAGATCTAGGTTCAATGGGCAAACCGAACTACGTTGTATTCAGTAAGCACTGGAGGATATTTAATCCTATCCATTCCAAAGATGAGACAGTGCATATCTGCCGCGAAATTAGGATAAGTTATGCTTTTAATGACATCTATATCTTAGTACGTCTAAGTGGGGTATTGCAGAATACTCTTTATGGAAGTCACCTACGTAAGTAAGAAGGGGGCCACTTCTATGAGAATAATGAAAGGCATATTCTCTAAAATACTTACGGAACCAAGTGGTGTTCACGGCCAAAATGAACACAAACGTGAGAACCAACTGTGTTGAAGAATTGTTGTGTGAATACTGTTGTCTAGGTTTACAAAAACGGTTGACGGTTCAAGGACGTGAAGTCTACTGATTAACCAAGTAAATCCGATAGTATATCACTAAGGAAAGTTCAAGGCCACTAGGCTACTTCTCCCGATGCAATAAGTCTTCAGTTTTACTCAACCTGTGTCTGCATCTGCATCAGCATCTGTTTTGTTTTATTTATAGCGATATATCATTCATGTGGGGGATTGTTGGAAAATTGGAATATAAATGGGTATTTAAAGCTGTCCAGATTTTTCTGGACATATTTTTGAGCAACTTTGAGCTCAAATTTAGGTGGGACCCACACTACGAAAATTGTGGGACCATATACGAACGCGTTCACCTCCGCAAGGAGATTAACGTAGTATATTCATATGTCCAATTTCAATAAGTTATGAATGATAATTATGTCCCAAAAGTGACTCACAAAGCAATGAAAGTTAATGAATTGGGTGTGTTTTAACTCTTGTCCCACATTGGAAGAGTAGTGGAATTTTGATGAGTTAATAACACCCCAAGTATGGACTAAGGCTTGGATGCCTTGGGGGTATCCCAACTCTTTGAAGGGGAGATGACCTAAGCTATGCTCGGGTTGACTTTCGGTCAAAAGTCCACGCGCGCGTCCGTCCGTCCGGCCGGCCGGCTCGGGCTCGGGCTTATAAAAATTCTTAAATTTTTAATTACGGAATTAATTAATCTTTAATTAACTGATAATCAGTTAATTTCAAGAGTCAGCAGTTAACCAAATTAACTGCTTTGACAGTTAATTTCGGTTTTGACTGTTCCCAACAGTCAAGACATTTACTATAAATAAAATGTTACCCCCTCAGTTTTAACTACTGAAAAATTCCGAAATTGCTACTGCATTATTTCCTCTGCCCAGAAAATTATTTTCTTCATTTCTGCATTGCATGTTCTTGGTTCTGTTGAGTACAAACACAGAAATTGTGTTCGCTGGGATTATTCATTGCTGTGCTGCTTGATTAAATCCGAAAATCCGTTCTATCTTGGGAGGCAATTATTCATTAAACTCAAGCACGTTGGAGGAATAATTTTGTCTTAAGGAGACTGTTGAACAGGGCTCGGATTTCTTTCTAATTATTATTATTATTTCTGCAAATTCTAGTAAGTATTTCATTTCTATTATTCTGTTTCTATTCTGTCATTATTTTAATTGTTCATAATTCTGTACAATTGTTATTTATAAATAGTAGAGACTTGGAAACTGCTCTGCAGAAACTTGGATTCATCAAACATCTTATGCTTGAATGTTGTATACTTTGCTTTGAAATTTTAGTAAACTTTTTTTCCAGGACTATTTAACATTAGCTTCATTAAGAACTTAAGCTTATAATCATATCCGGCCTTGTCAAACTTAATAAACATATAGAGGGACTTGGGTACTGAAAAACGTGCAGGTAGCATCAATTTGTTATCTATGTTCGTATTGCAGATCGATTTCTTAAAATAGTATCACTGTACACAATTGGGTTATCATTGTACACAATTGTAGTTTTAATTTGCTATACTAGTTTGTTGTTATTAACATAAACTAATCAGTTACTTTTTGTACTAGTTTTGATTTGCTGATTTTCTTTTAATGCATTTTTTGTAGTAGCATTAATAAAGATGACATTGAAGACTATGGCATTGGGCTGTGTTTTTTATTTAATGTAACGTTATTATGTTTTGATTGTGTTAGTGCATTTTGTAACTATTTAGTAATAATGATTATTATTGCATTGATGTGTTTATTGATGAATTTATAGTAGAAATGCAAAGTTTTGATTCTTGCCAAGAATTTTCTTCGTTTTATTAATGTGAGGGTGGTGAAATTTGATGGATAATTTATATATATTTTTAATATTTTAATTTAGGTAACGGTTCATAACACTTACAAAAAGAACATGTTTTCTTACATATTACTATTTCTAAGTGTTTTGAACCGTTACAAAAATACAAAAAAAAAATCATTTATAAGCGTTTATAACCGTTGTAAATGAAAAATGCTTGCTGAATTTTGCAAGTATTCTGAACATTTGCAAATGAAAATTTTGCAAGTGTTCAGAACACTTGCAATTTTTTTGTAGCGGTTGTCAGTCATGGATATGTGTTCCCAGTAAACACTTACAAGTGATATTTGCAACGGTTTTGAACACTTACAATTTTTTTGCAATACACCGATTTGTAAGTGTTTTAAGCATTTACAAATACCATTCGCAAGTATTTAAAACACTTACAAATAGCCTATTTTGGTGCAGTGTGTATATAGTATTTCATTACTAACTTTATTCTTAAATTTTCACGCTATAAATGATCATTAAACTAACTTTGGCAACATGAAATATTTTTAAATTCATTTTAAATCATCTTTCAACATGAAATGACAAGATTTAACCAACAAGAAAATAGGTACAATAGAGATTAATCTAGCATGAAATTTTCTTACTTCTACACATGGATTTTAACTTTGAAAACCATAAGTTTGAGAGAAAAAACCCTACTTGGATAATATAGGAGGATGATAATAAAGAAGTAATAAGACCAAGGTTGCTCTAAGAAAAGTTCTAAAAACTCCAGCTCTAAGCTCTAAAATACTAGCTCCAAGACTTCCTTAAGTTATATACTCCTTGACTGGTTGTTTTGAGGTGTAAATGAGTCACAAATTTGGACTTTGGGTGGTTTTTTGGAGGGTGATGAAGATATTAATAGGTTTAGGGATGAAAATATGGGGTATGGGAGTATGTAGGAGGTGAGAGAAGTTGGTAAAATCTAATGGAATGAAATAATGAACCAAAGATTTCATTCTCTCTCTCTTATAATCATACACTAACTCAAACACTTCAATTATTACCAAACATGTTTCCCACTCTTCCTAATATGACAAAGATGGCGAACTCTCACATGGTCAAAAGCAAGAGACACAAAAAAGTGGAAACAAGCGTTTCACAAATTAAGCTAAGTTGTTCTAATTATTTTTATATTTTATTTTATTTATTATTATTATATATTTTTTTTGCTTTGACCCCATGACACTCTTAGTCCTGTTTTTAGCATCCCATAAATATGGTCAAATTATTTTTACTCCAAATAAAATGTCCTACAACAATCGCTCAAGTTGTGATTTACGTGTCGGGTACTATTGTGCGATAATTCTACAACTTATGCTACGGCTAACCAAATTACGTTTTGAAAATTGTAATAACTCTAAAATAATACGGCGAATAAGAATAAATAAACATGCGGACTCATACAACATGAAAATATTCCGAATAAACACGATTACAACGGGATAATGAGTACAAGATAAAAGGGGCGGGTATTACACAAAAGGCATGACTAGGAACTCATTGTGTCCATACCAGGTATGAAATGCCATCTTGGGTATATGTTCATCTTTGACTCACAAATCATGGTAACCTGATTAAAGGTAGATCTTTGAAAACCTCTATGCACCACGAAATTGATGAAATAGGTCATTAATTCAGTGCATTAGATACTTGTTCCTTATTGTTATCCGATTTAGCTGCTTGTAGGCAATGAAAATTCAGAGAGAAGTGTCCTTCTTGGCCAATAATACTAGTGCCCCCCATGGGTACACATTATGGCATATAAAACCTTTATTCATCAAGTCCTCTAGTTGAGTCTTCAATCCTCGCATCTCTGCCGGGGCCATTCTGTGAGTAGGTATGGAGATAGGTGATACACCTTGATGAACTTTGATCGAAAATTCAATCTCCATCTGTGGGGTTAGGACAGTAAGATCCTTGGGAAAAATGTCAAAAAACTCCCGGACAATTGGGTACTCCAACATCACAAGGTCTGGATCTTCTTGAGGCATGATACTACTCAACCATCCAAAGAATTTTTTTTTTCTCTAGTTGTAATAAACTTGCAAGGGTAATCAGTGTTCCATTCATTAATGAAGCGATATCGGGATCCATTTGGGAGTGACACTGAAATGCTGTGTCGGTGGCATTTTATAGTGGCATTGAAATTGGATAACCAATCCATGCCAAGGATTACATCGAAGTGATCCACATCCATAAGGATTAGGCCGTACTCATGAATGTAGTTGCCTGCGATAATCACACAGTGTTGACAAACCTTATTTAGGAATATACCACTACCAACGGGTAATCCCACGAAAATTGGAGGGCTAAGTTTGACTACATCTAGTCCCAAATAAAATGCTAAGGAACTCGATATGAAGGAATGATATATACCTGAATCAAATAAGGCTTTAACCCAAGTACTGAACAATAAGATCATACCTTCCATAACTGAGGGATTGTGTGAAGCTGCAACTTCTGAGATGGCATACGCAAGTCCTTAATTGAACCTACTAGTCTAGCCATTGGGTACCTGAGTCTATGCTCGACTCCCTTTCCCTTGACTGGAACATGAGCCACATATATTGTGCCTGCCTGTTGATACTGCAGTTGCTGTATAGGGCCTGCGTGGTTAGGTTTTATTCCAGGTATCTATTGGCTAACCTGTTGTTCACTACCTATTTGGTGGGGGCACTCCTCTTAAAGTGATTTGGGGACCTGCAGATAAAGCGAGCGTGATTGGTTAAAGGTGTCGAATTCTAATCACGGTTGCTCTAGACTGAAGAATTAGTGCCCATCGTTGTCTTGAGCTAGGCGAAGAAGCCCTTGGTACCACCCCTCAACTTCTTAACCCCGCTGTTGTAGGACCCATTAACTTCGCTCTTCTAGGATCCACCTGCTTCTTTCTTCTTTTCATGAATGTCTCTGAAATCCTCCAACTCCAGTTCCAACCGGATAACCTTATTCACAGCTATCCTAAAATAAGGGAGGTCTAATCGCACCAAAAGTCTGTGAATGTGGGGGTTTAATCCCTTTAAAAATAGTCAGGTCCTTTCAGCCTCATTTTCATTAATAGCCTCTATATGATTGGACAAACATTCGAATTGAAGAAGGTAATCATTCACGGATATATTTCATTGGATTAACTGAGTGAATTCATCGTTCTTGGCATCTTTGTATGCCTAAGGAGAATAACGGTTCAAGAATGCTCCTTGTAACCAGATCCAGTTTATTTCCTCTGTCAGGCTAGCCGAGTGAGTTCCCACCACTGCTGAGTCTATTCAGTAAGCTGAAACGTGGCTATCTTGACATTGTGTGCACCTAATACATCGAAGTTGAACATGACATGACAGACCTCATCAAGCCCTTCTTCCATCACATCAGGCCCGCTGGTGCCTTTGAACGTAGGCTGGTTCAACCTTCGAAATTCCTTCAGAATGTAGGCCAAAATCGAATTATCCATCGCACCACTACGATTTCCCCTCTACTGCTGAGATAATATATCTGCAAGATGGCGTACTGCCTATTCCATATGTTCGAGTTCTCTATTTTCAGTCTCGAAAGCAATATTGCGTCTAGAAGTCATCCTATTATACGAAGGGAGAGTTTAGTATAGTAAACTGTAAAGCGAAGCGTACTAAGATACAACAACCACTATTTGGTTCATTAACTTTTTATCATCAAAGTTGTCATAAAGACCGCCTCACAGAGAGGATCACAGTGTCGTCATTAATAGCGTGCACAGACACTCATAACTTAGTAATTATAAGTAGAAGCATGAAATCTCTTTATCACACATGTGGATCCTAAGGCTCTTATACCAAGTTATAATTCCCCGACCCGGATTTAGAGTCATTGTCGGGTCAACCTGTGTCCGAGTCAAGGTGTTAGGGGGAGGGGAAAACCAATTTAATTTATTTAAAGAAAACGTTCCTTTTTCACATTACTTAAAGTGAAATTTACCGTTAAGCCACCCTTTTAAGCAAAAGTCGTGACCACTGAAAATCACGTGAATTTATTCATAAAAGTTATTTATTACAATACTTAAAAGATTAAATAGTAAAACAACCCTATATTATTACAAAAGTCCATAAGTCTGAAATTCTAAAAGACAATTTATTTAATGGTCCAAAGCTTAGTAAAACACTTGTCACATCACGTGACTAAAACTCCATCAGAGCTCTAAAACATCTAGAACTCTCAGCGGCCTTACCGTTATCCTTCCACCAAACCTTATCCGGGGTACCTGGGTGTTGGGGTTTTACAAAAGTAGGGGGTGAGTGAATGCCCAGTAGGGTGGGAGAATGCTAAGCAATATATTTTGTAAGAAAATAATATACATATACAATATCTTTTAACATTTCCAAAAGAATATTTCATTAATCAATATTAATTCAACTACATGCAAATTCCCCTAGGCGGTGTGCAAATACTTACGCTTAATTAATTTAAATATCCCATACCAAGGACTTTCTCAATTTAACCTTCAATCTCGTTAATTTTATTAACGTTAACCGAAATTTCATCCCTTTTATTTAAATCATTCCATGAATATTCTCATTCATTATAAATTACTAGAATTATTTACTTATCACTTTTTATTTCGAAATCACCAATTACCACGGACTTCAACGGGATCCACATCATTGGCTCCACTAGCCATATACTATTGGCCAATGGGTTTAGGGGGATCTTTCACCACTAGGGACATCATGTCTTCCTTAATTATTTTTTTGCCATCATTCAAGTATTCTTTAATTTTCACATGTGTTTAACATTTTACCCCATATCCACATTACTTCAGCTTGTACCTCTTTTCCCTTTTTTGTAACTTATTTTATTAATCCCGACCAAGGAGGCAAATTTAAAAGTATACCAACTCTAATTGAAAACACACATTTAGTACCTTGCTTTACTTTTTTCAAAGTATTTTGCCACCATTTATACTCATTAAATCTTTCTTTTGACATTTTTTAATAAAGGATAATTTATTATCCATTAGTTTCCATTCATCACTTTATGTGTTAAAAACGCTATTTCATGAATAACTTCTTTAATGGGTATTCTACCATAATAACTTATACATATGATTATAATGCTTTTACCAACATTATTACCCATTATTAATATTTAACACACAACTTATGGGAAAATCCTTACTTTTTCACTTTTTTAAGCTAATAAGAAAATAAAATAATGAAAATAATAAAGAAAATAAAAGAATACAATAGGGCCTAAAAGATAGAAACAACCTATCTAGTGAAACCCATAAGAAGGCGGGCCCATGAAGTCATTGAAAATAGGACTAAATAGATCTTTGGGGAATTGATCTATCCATAAACCATTGTTATGATTCAGGCCTAAGTTGGCCAATTTTTCAGTAGGACAATTCCCTTCTCTAAAGATATGAGAGCATTTGAAGTTCATATAGGAAATTTTATGAAGGAAATTTATCCAAGCAATTTTCGAAGTCCATGGAGGGGAGAATCCAATGTTGTTGACGAAAGAGACAATACTAGAAGAATCACATTCCAACCATAGATAAATCCAACCTTCAAAAAATGCTATGTCAATAGCAGTAATATCTTCTTGAATCTAAACAAAGAAAGAGTTGTTCCAACCAATGTTGTGATAGTAGATTTCAAGAAATTCACCATTGAAATTCCTAAAAATGATTCCAAAAGCAGAGGGCCCAGGGTTTCCTTTAGATAAACCATCAGAATTATCTTCAATCCACGAAAAAGGGGAGGTTTTTCACATGACAGTGGATATATTTGAAGCTCTTCTTAAACTATGGAGAATACCTAAGTTGTTTAGAATGGTCAAGTCATTATTATCTTTGAAGAATCCAGGAACATATGGACTGATAAAAAGGAGCCAAGCCTTTATGCTACTACATAAAATAACTTTATCATCAAATTTGAGTTTATTCCTTGCATACCAAATCTTATAAACAATATACATAGAGGTAACTTTCTAAATATTATGAACTTAAGGGGCATGGTGAGGATGACTAATAGACTTTTAGAAAACATCTACATCATTAGTGCTTAGGATACTCATATTGGAGATACCTTTTATCCATTTCCATAAGGATTTGGTAAAGGCACATTTCAGAAAAAAGATGGGTTGCATTTTCTTCACAGTGGAAAGTATCACACAGCAAGCATGTGGAAACCATTGGGATTCCTCTATATTTAAGTCTATCATCAGTAGGTAAGAAATTGTGAAAAAGTCTCCAACTTATCATTGAGAAACTAGGTGGGAGAAAATTATTCCAAATGATTTTGAAATTTGAAATTAAATACGTTTCATTTTTAATACAACTATAGGCTTCAGCAAAAGTGATGTTTCCAGTAGAAGAACTGCTCCATATGAGAGTATCATAAGTATCAACCATATGAGGTTTCATAGAAATAATAGAGGAGCAAACTTGAGGAAAATAATTGAGAAGACAAGATGGAAACCTTTAAGTACCTTCATATATTATATCAGAAACCTTTGAAATTAGATAGGGAGATGTATTAAGGTTTAAAGAGGAGATGATGCGAGATCCAAGACAATTATCAAGATAAACATTAATTGATTTTCCATTTCCAATGATCCATCTAAAGTGAAGCTTTATGAGGGGCATAAATATCTGAGACCATGCCAAATAGAAGACATGTAATAATGAGTGAAGCAATTGGTGGCAAGAGTTTGAATCTAGCTTTAAGAAAAGAGGCACAAATGGAAGGTTGATTAAGAATGTTCTAGGATGTTTTAAGGAGAGATTCTTTGTTCAATATAATTGAATTCTTTAAACTAAGACCTCTATTGATTTTAGAACCACAAACTTTGTTCCAAGAAACAGTGACAAGCTTTTTAGTACTAATTTATCCACTCCAAATGAAATTTCTAGCACTAGAGTTAAGATCTTTGAGAAGAGAAATAGGCCACTTATAAATTTGGAAGCTATGAAGGAGAGTGCTTTGAAAGATTGATTGAACAAGTTGGACTCTACTAGCTATGGCAAGAAGAATTCCTTTCCATCTACTAAGCTTAGCAATAGCCTTGTCATCTAGAGGTTGAATAAATTTTCTCCTTGGTGATCCAACAAAGATGGGAACACCTAGGTATATGAAAGGAGTTATACCCTCTTTGATAACTAAAATTTCAGTAACTGTGTTTCTTCTATGAGTAGAAAGTGACCCCAAGTAGAATTTACTTTTATCTTTATTCATGAATTGACTAAATGCTTTACCATAAAGATCAACAAAATTGAGAAGATTAGATATAGACTTACTGCCGGCTGTTATAAATATAACAAGATCATCATCATGTAGGGAGTGAGTAATGGAAGGGAAACCTCTAGGATGAGAGATGTGTTTTATTTTTCCTTGAGAGAAGATATTAGAAAGACCCATGCTTAGACCTTCTTCAGCAATGCAAAATAGTATAGGAGGCAATGGATCTCCTTATCTAACACCTTTACTATAAGAGAAGTAACCCATATGAGTGCCATTAACAAGAATGGACAGCTTAACTGATTTAAGAAGAGCATGGATAAAATGGATAAACCTCTGGTTGAAACCAAAATTTGATAGAACTTGAGGAAGATAATCCCAATTAAGAGTGTCCAATGATTTAGTGATATCCACCTTTAAACTAAGATTCCCACCAAATATTTTATTTTCCATAAGATTGAACCCTTTAGAGATAACTCCAATACAATCTATAATACTTCTACCTTTGATGAAAGTATTTTGATGAGGGGATATGATTTTCTAAGCAAGAGGATTGATTCTATCTGTAATGATTTTGGGAATAATTTTGAATATGAAATTGGCTAAGGCAATTGGTATAAATTGAGTGATTTTATTGGCACCAATCTCTTTGGTAATGAGAGTGATCATGTTAGAATTGAAGTTTGGAAGAATCCAACCATCAATGAAAAACTATTGAACAGCTTCCAAAACCTTTTTCTTGACAATATCCCAACATTTTTAATAAAAAAAATTCCAGAGAAGCCATCAGGTTCAGGGGCACTGCCATTATCCATACCAAAGACTGCATTATGAACTTATGCTTTTGTGGGGATTTAGGTTAACGTCTCATTTTCTGAATCAGAAATAAGAGATGGAATATTTTTACAAATATAATCAATAGAGTCAACTCTATCATCAGAGTGTTCCTTGTAGAGATCAGAATGAAAGTTGAGAATAAAGTTGGACATAAGGGTAAGGTTTGATATTTTTTAATTACCATCCATAATGTGGTGTATGGAGGACTTGGCTCTCTTTATTTTAGCATAATTGTGAAATAATACAGTACATTTATCCCCTTCAACGAGCCATTTGACATTGGCTTTTTCTTTCCAATAGGAATTACAGTCCTGAATAGCATCTTTCAAGACAATTTTAGCATTGGCCTCAATGTTGAATTTTTGAATATTAAGGCCCCCTTCACTGATTTTCTCCTTAATTTCTTTTAGATTATTCCTAGCCATATCAACATTAAATCGAACATGGCCAAAAGTGTTTTTATCCTAGATTTTAAGGTCTGTCTTAACAACTTTGAGTTTATGGACAAGCTTAAACATAGGGAAACCAAATATATGAGAAGAATTCCAAGATGCAGATATAACATTCCTAAAATCTTGATGAGAGTTCCACATAGCTTTGAACCTAAAAGAGGATGGGCTAATAAATGATTTCAGGCAATAAAGAAGGAGAGCTGAATGATCAGATATAAATCTTGGCAACACATCTACACAGCATATAAGCCAGTTATTAAACCAGTATTTAGAGCATAGAGTTATATCAAGTCTTTACTTAACATAGTAAGATGCATAGTTTCCACTAGCCCATGTAAACATAGAGCCTTAGATATTAGGATGAATGAGATGACAAGTGTCAAATTCAGCACATGAAGCTCTAGAAGGAAGATTCCCACCTATCTTTACATGAGGTCCAATAATGTAATTGAAAGCCCTAATGATCATAAAAGGAGAGGATAAATTAACTATATCCTTTGCTATATTATACCATAGAGTTCTTCTATCAGTAGTGGTTGTCTTGGCATATACAAAGAGATAATGTGAATAGATTCCATCAATCCAGGCAGAGATGGTGACATGTTGATTAGACTTGGAAATCGTAGCCTTGTTAGCCACATTAGAAGAGACTAAGGTCCATATATTAGGAGACAAATTATCTCTATTGTTTGTTGAAATAATACTCGGGTTTAAAAAAGACCATAAAGAAGAAGAAATGCAATTCAAATCAATCATAGGATAAATAATCCCAATTAAACTTGGATTGTGAGCCTTGCAGAGGTTATAAAACTCATATTGAGAGTTTGAGTTCCCTAAGTCTCTTACATTCCAGAATAAAATTTTCATGAAAGAGTTTCAATCCCACTGCTTCGAGTGGGGTAGGGTTCCCTTACTTTTCGTATATTTACACAGTAAACCCCTGTTACTTTCTACATGAGTTTAACACATGTTTTTATAAAGAGAACTTTCATGTTCTTCATCCTTGTCCCACATACCTTATTTATGGTTATTTGAACTTTAACACTTTATTTGCCAATATTTATAATTTCACCCATCTTAACTTTAAACCTTAACTTTTAATTTTCATAGAATTACCCTTCCTTCCAAATATTCATATTTTTACCCACTACATAATTTATTTAAATTTTACTTAGAGACTTTGTGTATCAAAAATCCATTCCACATGTTAAGGTCCCATTTGGTATCATTTTATCCTTTAATTCAAATATTTCTAAGGGTAGATTTTATAAATAAACTTTCGCTTTTTTCCATTTAATTTCAAGCCTTATTCATATTTCCTTACTAGTCACTTTAGGGGTTGAAATTATCAACTTTCATATTTCATCTTGAAACTTACTTAAATCGTCATTCATCATGTTCTCATATTCTCTACTAATATACTACAAGTTTATACACACGTGAGGATGAATTTCAAGCCTAGAAATTCATAAATATGAGTTCTAACTATGATATTAACATGAAGTCACAATTTATGTATAAACCCATCATATTTCAAGTTTGACTAATATTTGTCTTCCAATACATATTTAAAGTCTAGGTTTCTTAAATTTCTCATTTTAGCAATAAAAATTCTTTAATCTTACTAGAAAATATCTCTGCTTGAAATGACTATCTTCTAGCAAGCACCCTAACATATAGCTTAGTTTTAATCTTAAAAACATTGTAAGGAAAACCCTACCTCAAAAGATGCTTGAATAACTCCTAGAGAAGATGATAATCCACTAGAATTCCACATCAATATGAGCCTCCAAACCTAGCAAACTCCTTCTTCCTTAACCTACCAAAGTTGACAAGGGTTGGATATGTGTTTTCAAGATAGTTTTGATGTCAAATAATGGTAGTAAGGTGGTGTTTTGATGGCATGAATGTCATAGTATGGATTTAGGACTGATTGTTGGTGTCTTGAAAGCCTTAGAGAGTGGGAGAAACTTTTAAAACTCTGATGGAATTTTCCTCTCCAACCCCAATGGCCCTCACAACTTATAACCCCATAAACCTAATCAATAATTCATTTGTTTAACCCAAAATTTCCTTCTCCATTCAATGATACTGAACATAATTAATGAGGTCTGATTAGTAGTATAGGATAGGTGGTAGCACCTTGGTTGGTTGAGAATTAAATCCGTGTTTTAAAGTAAAACAACAAAAATCATCAAAAAAGAGGGCAGGCCTGGGACGCCCGATCGATCGGCCTGATCGGCCCCCGCGTAAAAAATTCAAAATTTTATTTTTTGACCCTTTAGTATCATTACCCTTATTTTTAGAAGCCCGTAAATGCGGTCCTATAATTTTTACATCGTTTGAGGAATTTTACAAAAATCGCGCAAAGTGTACGTTTGATGCGCATGGTACTTTTAATGTGTTTAGGATCATAACTAAGGAACCGGTAAATTATTTTGTGCTGCATTTTGTACAATTATTCCTAATCATCTAAGAAACAATAACGCGTAGCTATGCGTGCTCATGCGATGTAACTTTCATGAGAATAATTAAAGCGACATTGCTCTTTTCCTTTGTACTGACTTATATAAACAAAATGGATTTTATTTCAAAAGTGCGGGTATTACATCTAAAGTATTTGATATTTGGTTTTTTATTATACCAGAGTTCATATGAAGTCTCTTTTGTATTCTTTCTAAGGTATACGCGATTAATGATTTAACAAGCTAGCTGGACTACCTAAAATCAAAATTATTTGGCAATCTTTTGGCATGTAACATAACCCTAGCCATTTCTTGGATTGTACGAATTTTCCTTTCAGTGATAACATATTCCTCTGGAGTATTAGGTGCACAAAACTCATGTTGATACCCATTACTAAAGTAGTATTCTACAACTCCAGCTTCTTTGAATTCTCCCCTTTTATCACTTCTAATACGTGATACATAGGTATCCTTCTCATTTTCATTTTTAAAAGGATTTTAAAAAATTCTCGGAATGTATTTGATTTATTTTTTCATAAAATCAACCCATGTATATAGGGACGAATCTAGGATTTTATATTAAGGAGGCCCAAAAAAATTATGAAGGAACTTTTTCAAAATTTTAATGTATACTATATCCCTAAAATTGGCAAGGCATGCAAAATTGTAAAACTAATAGAAAATGTCAAAATAATCATATTCTAAACATATTTCTTTTCAAAATACAGTATCTTCAAAACCATTTTGAAAATCGAATAACAAAAAAGCTAAAAGTCTCCCACATCAATCCATAACATATGATTGATTTGAAAAATCTATTCTTTTCCAAGTAATCATGGCTAGAAGCACTTGAAAGATAATGTATAATATTTTTCAAATCAATCCAATATTTTAGGTCGATTTGGGATGTTTTTTGGAAGTGGAATTTTTTTTGGTAGAAACAAGAGATAGAATGATTTGTTCACAATTAACCTTATCTAATGAGGGGTTTAGTTGTATGTCTTGATATTGAATATTCATTTATTATTAATTTATAACAGTAGCCCAAGCATGTTCTTAAACTCTAAAGTGCTGAGTAAAAAATTCTGTTCACAATTATGTCTAGAAAAAAATAGGATGAATTAAAGGGTCGTGAATCAAATTCATAAGTAGAACAGGCAAAATAAGTTTAAAATCAGGTTTGCAAAGGCATAAATGTGTAATTAAAATAAAGGTGATGGTAAATATAAGATATATGTAATTAAAATAAAGGTAGTGGTAAATATACAATGAAACATGGTGTTAAATTTCGACAGTGGACTTTCGTAGCTTTAAAGCTCAACCATGGGATTAAAACAATAAGGGGATATAGAATAAAGGGGAAGGACATAAGTAGTAGGTAATGGTAAGTTTAATTTGGAACAGAGAAAATGTATGAAAAAAATAATATATGATGAAAGATAGTTTTCTTTTTAAAACCATGAAACTTGCTTAGCACTACAGTGGCAAATTTATTTAAAATGTTGGAGGGGGCCATGGCCCCCCCTGGCCCTATACTAGCTTCGTCCCTACATGTATAGCATGTATATTCATCCACCGTTACAAGAATGTAATTGTTTCCACAAAGGTTCACAGTACGAGATGGACCTATATGATTTACATGGATCAATTCTAGAGGTTGAGATGTCATAATGTATTTAACTTTCTTATGAGGCGCTCTACTCATTTTCCCATTTGGCAACATCCAAAAATAAAGTTTGAAGAAATTTTAAGTTTAGGTAAACCTCTAACCAAGTCTTGAGAACTCAATCAGCATAAATTATCAAAATTAGTATGACCCAATTTGTTATGCCACAAACCAGTGTCATCTAATGTTGTTAAATTGCATAACTCATTATCAGGGATGACTGTTTCGTTTAAAAATGTAGTTACCATATTTACTCAAAATTTTGCATTCAATTTTAGAAAAGGTAATTGTGTTATCGGATTTATAAAATTGTGATGTCCTTAGCAGATTGTCTTTTAAGACTTTTACCAAAAGAACATCATTAAGAACAGAAAGACCCTTTTCTTGGAGAGTTCCTTTACAAATGATTTGAGATGAGACTTCGTCATCAAATAGAACATTACCTCCTGAGAAGTCTGTTTTGTTTATCCGATTAGTTTCATCCCCGGTCTTGTGTTTAAAACACCCAAAATCAAGATACCATCCTACCGAGGTGCATTCGACTTTAAACGCGGTTATAACCACATTTCACGTAAGTTAGGGTAACGGGTCATCTTTTCTAAACCAAGTAGCCCTGGTTTTAAAAAAAAAATTGGTGGTTTATTTAGAAAAGTTTTGAGGGTTCTCCTGAATAATTTCCTTTTAGTGCGATACTTTCTCTTGTTCTTCCTATAGTTAGAGTTTTTGTTGCTTTGCCAAGATAGAACATAAGTATTGCACCTTTGTCTATAATAGTTAAAGTTAGCATAAACTAATATGTAAGTTCTTTTTTGAAATCACTCTGAGAGATAGTGACCATAGACATCATAGCAACTATATTATTGATGTGATGATTGATTGACTTTATTTTCTAAGCCTTTAAATATATATTTAGACGCACTTTGAAAGTTATGTTCAGCTGCAACAAATTTTAAGTTTTGGACAATCTTTAATAGGGGCAACCATACTTAGCATTATTATTAGACTTCTTCTTAGGGCTACAAACAGTCTTTGAAGCTCGTGAGACATTAATTTTTGAATTTTATTTATGATATTTTTTAACATCTTGACCTGGTTTAGTTGCTAAGGTTCCACAAGAAACAAAGATAGTTTGTGAATTTTGTAAATTAGTTTTTGCTCCTTTGGAGGTTGTCAAATTTTATGCCAGTTTAATCTTTCGAATTTATTTTATTTGAATTGATTATTTTATCATATGCTTTCGCATTAGTCTCAAAATTAAGGCATTTGTTAAAAATAGTTTAGAATTTTGTTTGAATTATTCCAGTTCTAGTAGAGTGGACTTTATATATTTCTTCTAAAATAAAAAATTTCACAGCAAGTTTAATTATTTTGGAGACATCATTTTTTGTTTGTCTCATGAGCCATACATTGATTAGTGTATTCTTCACCATTCTTCCTGACAGTATTACATAAGATCTCAACACATTCAGTTAAGTGTTTAACCATTTTCTCAAGTTTAGTACTTTTCTTAAGAGTCTTAGAGTACAGTTCTTGTATGTAAGGTAAATCATGATCATCGAAACTCACTATGTGATGTGTGTGATTTGTCCCCTACCTTTTAAATTTGAGATTTAGAACTCACACACCCATTCAATTTGTCACAATGATTTTCATTTTGCTCATACTTATGCTAAACTTATCAAAATTATTTATCGCAATAGCATTGGACACTTCATTCACACAAGCATGGGGTATAGTAACAATAACAATATCATCAGACAAACATGCTTTATCATCAGTGTAAATAATTTTAGCAAAGGAATACATGCATGATTCATTTATGTTAGATGACTCAGGCCCATTATCCTTTGAGTTACTAGAGTCATCATAAGTCTTACACATATGGGCCTTGGGACTAGTCTTAATCTTAGACTTACATCTATTAATATAATTCCCCATATTGCCTCATTTGTGACACTCTATATTGTTCAAGTTCTGTTTAGGTCTTTGACTATTGTTAAAGGTCTGTTTGTCATTGTTTCTGTCACGTGGTCTGGGAACTTCAGAAGTTTTGATATCCCACTTTCCCTTATTTAGTTACCATTTCATTCTTAAAATTTATAATCTTTTAAAAATGTTTGCTTATTAGTGATATTTGATTATAAATGATTTCAAGGTCAAAGTCCTCATCTAGTCCTAGTTCATAGTCAAGCAAGTTTAACTTAGGCGCACTCATTTAAGAGGAGAAGATAAGATTGGATCCAAAGGATGTTTTAACATTAGTAGTCATGTTAATATTCTAGTAGAGAAAATTGTGTCCATCAAACATTGGAAGTCTATAAAGGTTACCAATTTTATCACCTTTTTTATCCATTTAAAAACTCAGAAATAGTTTCAGGAGTTACAGGATCAAAATCTTTTAAAATCGCTCTGATACAACTTGAAATTACTGAACCTAGTTATTAACAATGTTAACTGTCAGGTTAAGAGTCCGAACAAACTCTTTAAGGAAACTCCTTTTGATTTAAAGAAATATCACACAAAATGTGTAAAATAGTTTCGAAATGTTTAAGAGTCTTGGTAACACAAGTTTAAAATTATTTAAATCTCAGTAAACTTATTGGACAGAAGATGTTAAGTAAGAGACAATAAACATTCACAGAAGTTTAACACAAAATATTTTTACGTGGTAAAATCCCAAAGTCTGGAAAAACATCTACGGTGACCTCTACACCACAAAACAAAATATACTATAATGAAGTAAGGTTACAAGTTACAACATGCAATCACATGATTAAAGTAAAAAGGAAATATACCTATACGCCCAGAGTTACAACGCCTTAATTACTTTTTTTATGATCCACCCACCAACTTGAAATGCCTTCTTCCTTTGCTTTTGTTTACGTCGGCTATTTATACAGGTCTCTCAAGATAACAGCACACTATTATATTTGTGAAGTGTGTGATCTGGTGTTAAAATGTGTGTCTAAGATATGTATATGAACATTCACAACACACTCACACTTATAAAATAAGTCCAACAAATTACAAAGAATATTCTATGTGCTCTTGATTTTCAAACTTCAAACATCACTAAAAAAAATTAAATTTGACTTAGATCTTTTTAAAAAACTGATCTAAAAATTATTTATATACAATAATATTTTACAAACTGCAAAATTAAGTAAACAGAGACACATCTAAACATGAAAAGATTATTTAATCTAATATTCATAGCTTTAAAATCAATCGAAGTGGATCTAGAAGATTTTAAAGAATATTTACAAATTCGATTAAAAATATTATTTCTACATAGATAATTTTCAAGAAAAAATGTGTAGAAATAGATCTAACAATATAGAGTGAGTAAATGTGTCACTTGTTATTAGATCCTTGATTTTATGAACTAAAATCAAGTCTCTAACACGTGAAGGCTGTTCTCAAGAGAAACAAGTATCAATGGAGTTTTGAAAAATGAAAACTCAGTGAAAACTCTCAAAATCTCAACTCTCAAACATGAAAAATCCTAAAGATTCGAAAATAGTAAAACATGGTTTCTCAGAAGTGTTTTGATTTAAAAAACGAAGCAGAGAACCTTCTGGTTTGTTTTAATGAAACTAAGCTACACTTCTGGTTTTCAAAAAAATATCTTAACTTTTTTTAGAGATTTTTCTCTTTCTCTCTCCTCTCACTTCCTATCTTCTCTCTCTATAATGGAAAAAGTCTTAAACTGCAGAGAATAGGGTCATGTAAATAGGAAAGGTAGAAAGTTATGGAATGGTTCAGGCAAATGGATGGCTCAGATCAATTGTACTATTTAAACCTAAATTTAAGGGTTGATAATGAATCTTATAAGGTACGCTTAACGGGTTACAACCATTTGCACACTTTGTAGTACCTTTTAGGACACATTTGGATGATGTTGATGTAGATGGTTCTTAGCTTGAACTTTGTAGTACCTTTAAGGGGCTCTTGGCAATCTTAAAATTATTTTGCCTTCAAATCCGAACTAGTGGAAAAGCCTATATGATGAAGACTCCTAATAAATCAACAATATTGATTGTTTCACGTTGGGAGGACAATACACCCTTCATTCACTAACGGTCGAACAACATAGGGAGAGATGTGGAGAAACTCGGCTAATGATACCAGAGGAGAACGGGACAAATCCTACATGGATTCCGCAACACTTGGGTAGACGCCCAACATAGAAATAAACTTTTCATAAGTAGGGCACACTTCATCCAGGACGAATCGAAAAATATGCTCTTCAGAATACAATAATTGCGTCGTCGCTTCAGAACATTCCAATCTATAAGACAGTTATGCCACAAGGAGACATTACGCAAGTTGAAGGCTTCCTAATTAATATTGTAAAGTCACATGGCCTCTAATATGCCGCGAAAGTGTCAAACATCGGAAGCCCCATTTCAGAAGAAGATACAAATTTTAAAGGGAAGAAGTTTGAACTGTGGTGATGACCTCCCCCCCCCCCCCCCCCCCCAATCAAAGTCCCATTCTATACCCACAAACACCCATATAATATAAGAAATCCAAGGTGCTGCTAGTCCCTCTGATCCTAAGTACTCATAAGTATAGAGGAAGTTCAATCAAAGCTAAGGAAGTGGTTTTGATTTGATCATTATGCCGATAAATAGTGAAAGGGATATGCCGATCGACACCCCTATTTTCGAAAATTCTTTACTCTCCTCTTTTTTATATATAATTTCCAAAATAAAGATTTTTATTTGTAAAAAATCAATTTGTGGGCAAAAATCCCTTTCACTGTCTTTCTTCGATTTGTTATATTTTATTCTATCTTATCATTGCAATAAATAAAACCTCAGGAGAAAATTAAAGTGCATATAGAGTAAGCCACTAAATCAAGATAATCAAACAAAAATATGCATCTTATAAAAAAGAGTAAAGTACCCCTTTGGCCCCTAAACTATTGAGGTTTGGCCAATTTAGTCCCTAAACTATTAATTTGGCAAATTTAGTCCCTAAACTACTAATTTTGGCCGATTTAGTGCCTAAACTACTAATTTTGGCCAATTTAGTCCCTCAAATAGGTTTTTTTAACAAATATAAAATAATTTTAATAAAATATAGTTTTAATAAAAACAGTTTTAATTAAAAAAAATGGCCTTCTATTAAAAAAACATTTTTCTACATATAATTAAAAAATCCTCTTTTATCCTATTTAAGAAACTATTTTTATCCTATTTGAAAATTTGTTTTTTTCCCATGTAAACACAAGTGCTTTTTTTATCCTATTTAAGAAACAGTTTTTTATTACATTGTAAAACAGTTTTTTAACTTTGAAAAGAAATAATCAATTTTAAGGACAAAATTGGCCAAATTATTAGTTTATGGGATAAATTGGCTATTTTAAGCTATTATAAAAAATAGTTTTTTTTAAACAGTCATTTTTTATAGATAAACTTTAAAAAACATTTTTTTAAAAAAATAGAAAAATTATTAGTTTTGGGATAAAAAAAAACTCTTTTTAAAGTTTATCTTTAAAAAATGACTATTTTTAGAAAAAAAAATTAAATAGCTTGAAATAATTTAGCCAATAAACGAATAATTTATCCATAAACTAATAATTTAGTCAATTTAGTCCTTAAACTTTCTTATTTCTTTTTGAAGGTTAAAAAAAACAGTTTTTAAAATGGAATAAAAAACTGTTTTTAAATAGGATAATTTTTTTTTTTTACTTTTCAAATGGAAAAAAAATAGTTTTTTATATAGGATAAAAACAGTTTCTGAATAGGATAAAAAAGAGTTTTTTTAAGATAAACCCTATTTTTTATATAGGATAAAACAGTTTTTTCATATTAAAAAAAAGTTTTTAAATAAGGAAAATATGTTTTTAAATTTAAAAAACAAACAGTTTTTTATCCTACTTAAAACTGTTTTTAAATTCAATAAAACAGTTTTTTATCCTATTTAAAAAAAACATTTTTTAAAAAAATTTAAAAACTAATTTTTTTTTAACTAAAACAGTTTTAATTAAAACTGTCTTTATTCAAACAGTTTTAATTAAAATAATTTTTTTAATTTAAAATATTTTTTGACTAAAATTTGTATTTTATTAAAAATATATTTTTTAATAGAAGGTTGTTTTTTTTTAATTAATTTGTATTTTATTAAAAATGTTTTTTAATAGAAGGATGTTTTTTTAATTAAAACTGTTTTTATTAAAATTGTATTTTATTAAAACTGTTTTTACATTTAAAATTGTTTTATATTTATTAAAAAAACAGATTTGAGGGACTAAAGCGGCCAAAATTAGTAGTTTAGCGACTAAATCGGCCAAAATTGGTAGTTTATGGACTAAATTGGTCAAATTAATAGTTTAGGGACTAAATTGACCAAAGTCCAATAGTTTAGGGGCAATAGGGGTACTTTACTCTATAAAAAACTGATGAAAATGATTACATTTTTTCTTCAATTATCGAAAAGAGAAAGAAAAAAAAGAAAAGATAAATCAGGACACAGCCCGAAGCCTCCAAGACCTTAATAAAATCTTCACGTCAAGTGCCCCAGCGAACAAGCTTCCCCCATCGACGTATGGTAGAGCCCATAATCCCGGAATCAGAACTCTCCTACGATGTAGCTGGTGGCTCCATGTAAGATGTGGCCACCTTCCTCACATAGTCGGATAGTGACACCATCCAGTCCAAAATGTCAAGCAGTAATAATAAGAAGAACTAAACCTCCAAAGGCATGAGAATCAGAAATAATAAGAAGAAATTAAAAAAGAAAAATTATTAAAGATGAAATAAGTTGTACATATCTCTTGAGAGCCACTTCAGAAAGACCCGCAAATCCGTCTATATCTACATGAGGGCGATGAGACACTGAGACCATCTCCTAACTGCGCACCCGAATATGATAGAAAGGGGTGGAAATTTTGTGGAAAGGAGCCTCCTCCACTTCCGCCACCACACCCCCCATGCTATGTGCCGATGGTACACATCCCAGATTTCGCTGCAAGTGGAGGCCTATTCTCCACTTCGTAAATACACGATAGCATTAACCAACTGATCGCAAAGTCCAAATAGTCATAACATGTCATCATGTCAGTATAGTGAGTATAAAAATCTCCATCCATTATTGCCATCCTCACCCGCCTTGTATACTCATGGAGTGGTGACGATGGGACCTCAACCTCACCCTCCATCACCTGCCTCACAACCCTCTCTCCCAGGTACAAAACATACCCGAACTCGTGCGCCAACAACCTCCTTATCTAGGCATGCATACTCGTGATCCCCACGGCCCTCAAAGACAAACGCCAGGGGCAGAAGGTCATAAGTTTCTCAGGAAAGACTTAGTAATCTACTAAAGCGTGAAACAAAGTACCACGGGAAAGAAAGAAGCCAAAGCCTAACATGATTGATCGTCAGGGCATTCAACGCATCTCTCATATATTTCAAAGGCGGGGACTGGTTCGATCGCCTGTTTGACTTCCTCCACATGTACATCCTAGAGAAGCTCCTTGGCTTGCTCTCCTTCATGAATATCAACTCAAAATTGTTCCCGATCACTTCATAAAGACACGTATGCAGAAGACAACACAAGTTGTCAAAAAGAATGAAAATGGAAAGAATAACGAGAAAACAAGATGAAATTGAATTTTCAAGATTACTTCCAGAAGATAGGTGGGCCTCGTAAAAGTCTGTTAGCAGCATCGACTGAAAGTGTTCAGAGAATCATCAAGGGATGCGAGCATAAAGCTACCCCGATTTTATAGGTGGATCTTCGCGATGATCCTTGGGAATGGAAGAAATCGCAAATAAATGACATCGTCGCTCGTCACCACCACAAACCCTCCCAACAAAAGAAAAATAAATAAGCGATCCGCCTGCCTCACTTATCTCCCGCTAGACTTATCAATCGTCCTAGACAGCAAAGTGTCCTTCAGCATCAATATGCAAATAGAATCCCCCGACACAATCCTCCATATGTCACCTAAGGCAGCCTGCACTGCGACCTAAAAAATGAGCAGGGTACGGTCTACTCGCACTCCATTCCTATTAACTGATGAACGTCCAGGGGAGGGGTCGTCATATCTCCAACACCCAAATAGAAGGTGTGCATAGTGTCCCACCACTTCTCGCCCAAGACTCACAGTACCGCGGTGGAACGGGGTGTCTAATCCAAAGCCCCCACCAAAGGGCCGAATTCGGTAGCCTCTATCATTAACTGAACACTAACGAGAAGTTTTTCCCACACTTCCTTCATCCCAGCAACCCACGGGAGCGAATTCTCAATGAAGTTATGTGAACCGACATAAAAACTAAGAAAACCTTTCAATATCCCAAGAATAAAAGGAAAAAATAAAGAGAAAATGGAAACAAAGAGTGAATGCTTACATAGCCATTAGGGTTCCTCACTCTCGTGGAACGACGGTTCATCGACTCTCGCAATAGAACCCTCTTATCAAGAATGGGAACGAAGTTCTCATAAGCATTCTCATTCCCCAGTATCAGTGGCAGAGTGCCACGTGATTCCAAACCTTCCCAATCGTCGGTTGTCATCTAGTTATTGTCTTAGGTGTCCTCCATGAGTTCTTTCGAGAAAATAGACCCGAAACTGATTACTAAAGAGAGAAAGTGAGAGGTTCACTCGAATGAAAGTTTGAAAAAAGATGAGGGTTGCCCCCTTTTTATGAGGGATTAAGGGGTATGCCAATCGACAGTCCCCTAGACCTGCCTATGAGTAGTACCCTTTCACCTCCTCCAAGAAGCCCAGGAGTCCATGTCGTATGCCGGTAGACATCCTCCTGGCAATGCCTATCTGAAATGACCTCAAAATTTCGTTACAAAAATTGTTGAAATCCAAAAATTGCTTCAAAATTCATAAAAAACCCTCGAAAAATTCCCAGAAGGTCGAATACATCAAAACTCTATGAAACTCACTAAGAAGCACTAAACCACTTACAAAGCTCTCATCACTACAAAATCCCCAGTAGGATCAGAAGCAAAATGCATTACCACTTACTAGTATATTCCCTGGCAGAATCAAAATCCAAATGCACCTGCGCTCGCAATACCAACACCTTTACCCGTGGAGTTAGAATTGAAGAATGATCCCCATTAACAACTATTTAGGTCCACATAATTAACCTAGGTCCCCAGAATCAACCTCGGCCCTCTAAATCGGTCATCTCAGCTCTTTAGGTTCGCAGAATCGACCTCGACCCTTTTAATCCGTCATCTTAACTCTTTAGGTCCATAGAACTAATATCGACCCTCTGAATCGGTAATTTCAAACTCTTTAGGGCCACAGAATTGACCTAGTCTATAGAACTGACTCGACCATCTAAATAGGTCGATTCAACTCCTTAGGTTCTCAAAATTGACCTTGGCCCTTTGAATCGTCCATCTTAACCCTTTTGGTCCGTAGAATCGACCTAGACCCTCTAAATCAATCATCTCAACTTTTTAGGTCCGTAAAATTGACACTAAAAAAATTGCTTTTTAATACGGTGCTCTACCCGTCTCAAAAAGTCCTCCGACCGTCTCAAAAGCCTTTTATGACATCATTTGAGACGGCAAAGAGGCGTCATATTAGACCCCTATTTTAAAAGATTTTAAGACGACAGTAGCCATCTCAAAAAGTTTTTTTGAGAGGGGAAATAGGTTGTCTCAAAAGATCAATGCTTATAGGACCCTTTTGTGACGGCGAAAAAACCGTCTTTTAAAGGCGCCAAAAAACGTCCCAAAAGAGTTTTTGAGATGATAACTTAGCCGTATCAAAAAGTCCTCATTGATGGATTCCTTTTTAGACGGCAAAGAAGTCGTCTTTAATAATTTTTGTGCCAAAATTAAAATTTCACCCATTCCATAATATGCTCAATATAGTTTCAAACAAAAACTCTTAAAAATAATATATGACATATTTGACATCTCATTTCAACAAGTATAATGCACAATCTTCCATTCAACTTAAATTATAGTCCATACAAAGATAAAACGATCAATTTCAACATTTTGACCATCAAACTAAATATCTCTACAAAATTTCACTTGTCTCATTAGAATAAATACATAAAAATCAATGTATTCCTAACATAAAATAATGTAAGTAAAGTAAACTCGCAATCTTGAAGCATACGACCTCCATCAAAATGCGTCTTGCCTTGTGCATAAAAAGATTCTGACCTGCAGCAAAATTTATTTAGTGTCAGCTATCGTAAACAAAGAAGTAATCTTTTTATTGGTTCCTACTTATGACAATCTTTAAAAACATTATCAAATTTGTTTATCTTCATATTATTTACTTCTAAAAACATTTAATATTTTTTTTTAAAATCGACAGAGTCTCCTTTGTTTATTCATGAAAACCAACATGTTTAAACATAAAAATTAACTCAAAAACAACGATAGAAATAGCCACAACATTACAAACAAATACAGTCAGAATAGCCACAACACATATCCTACTTAACACTCCATCACATACATGTATAAAAATAAAATAAATATGTGTTATTACCTAGTCATTATGGGCCACTGAGGCAATGGAAGTGTGACGAGGGATAATACTCTGAAATAACTCTACATTTCACTTCTCATTTCAATTTTTATTTGTAGTAGTTCTTGTTAGTGGCTATTCTATAATTCTTCAAGATCATGTCGTTATTGAGAGTCTCGATCTTCAACGTCTTGTCGATCTTGAGCCTCTCGATATTCATCGTCTTTCTATATCCCCACCATTCTTGTCATATATGAGATAGGTAAGTGTGTAACAATCGATTATCTGCAATTTTCCAAAGATATTTTTGCATACATTATATTGGCATACATAAGTGAAGGCATATATAAGATAGGTAAGTGTGTTTTGGTACTCACATTATTTAAAATTGGTGGTTACCATAGTAGGTTTGAGATGGCACTTAATGATATCGAGTCATGAAATTGGGGTTTACCACATCATCCCCTGCACGAAAGAGAAAAAAATATTCATAAACCAGCTACAACTCGTAATCATCTCCTAAAATGATTACAATATAGATATGCATATTAGGGACAAGTATAGACATAAGGTGTATAGAACTAACTTAAGTAATTTGGGACATAAAGCAACCACCAATTCAAATCTTCGACTAACTAAAGTAAGTGAAATAAACAAACCACCAATAAAATAGAACTAACAATTAATCATTTCATTAGGTAGGAGAGTCTTCACTACACTTATTCTACATCAATACATACAGGTCCAAGACCTTATGCATAAATTATAGCTTTCTTATTCAACATCAATATAATAATTTATGCTACTTATTGGGTAAAGAGTCATGACTATAAAGGGTGGCATCAATATTTTATAAGACTTTGAATTTACATCTATATTTTCATCACTAATAGTTTATAAGACTTTGACATTCAAGGAGGATACAATTTCACAAAAATCCAACAACATAACATATATGACTTAAATTCACATATTGGTGCATTTACCATAAATTCTGTTGATGTCATTTCCATATACTTAAATCTAAACATGGCCATAAAATCAAACCTGGACACTAAAATCATCATTAGAATACGCTGATTTTTCTAAACAACATAACATGAAATCTAACGATTACTGAAGGACCGCAACAAGTATATGTTCTACATGCTTAACTATCAAATCACCAAACCAAAAAGATTTCATTTTAGTATCTGAATTCAACAATTATGTAATAAAAAACATAGATTAAAAAGGGGAATAAATACAGTACCAGATATAGATCGAGTTGAATAAGCAATCGTGTAGGCTATAGAAGCAACAACTTGAATCTGAGATTGTTCCCGAGATTGAAGCACACAGGATATCACTATTACCAAGATAAATTTTATTATACTAAGTTAAACTATATTTGAATTAAAATTTGGAAACAAACTTCATTGAAAATACACATTAAATTTAGGGATAATAATGAACTTCAAATAAATGCGTACATTTGGTATTTCTGACATATATTCACCTCTGTGTCAAGGGTTGACAATGGATAATTCTTTATCATCCTTCCGGCACTAATGGCTTATATACAAATCTATTGAAATTGGAACCTAGTATAGGAACATGGATACGATTTGGGATGAGTCATCACATCGCTTGCACATAACTAGTGAACTGTTAATAGAAGGAATTATACATATAGTATATGTGTATCAGAGAGTGCATTCATGAATCTCATTGTACTTTTTGCAAGAACAAACACAAAATATTATTTAAATATGTAAACCTATGTAAACACCCCATTCTAATATGCCCTAAACTCTCCTTAGGTCCCTAGCACCTCCTTTCATCACTATAAACCTAGGTCATACCCCGAGTACTGACTTAGAGGCCATCAGTCTCTCCGAGGCTCTATTAAACCATAATTTAAACTCTTCAGCTCTACTAAGATTGAATGAATCTTCAAAGGTCTCTGAAGTACCTTTCCAATGGTTCACCCCGTGCGCGATTCTGACTTATGGTGCGAACAAAACGAACTGTTTTCTCGTAAAAAATTTGATCAGGAGGTCACCGGATGCTCCCAGGCTCCATTTGACCAAAGTCAACTCTTCAGCTCGATCGAGACTGAATGAATCTTCAAAGGGCATTGAAACCCTTTTCCAATGGTCCACTCCAGGCCCAATTTTGACTTACAGTACAGATGAACGATCCATGTTACCCCAAAAGGTCACCAAACACTTCCAGGCCTTCGTTGACCAAAGTCAAATTCCCAAAGTGAGTCAAACACTTTGGAATGTAGAAGTACATCTCCTAATATTTCTAACGGTCCACCCCGTTCACTATTATGACTAACCATGCGGATGAACGATCCATTTGCGTCCGACGATCCCCGGTTCAAAGCACCGACGAACGGTTTCGAGCCACATTTGACCCAAAGTAACCTCCCAAACCCGGGAGCAGTCCTAAAGACTTTTGAAGTTCTCTGAAGTACCTTTCTATTGATTCACCCCGTGCGCAATTCGGATCAATGGTTTGTGGTCTACGATCGATTTTCCAGAGGAAGCTGAAAGAGACTGCCAAACGGCAGGTTCCAAACCCTGCCTATCGGCAATGTGCCTAAAAACACCTGCCGATTGGCAGAACTAGGACTATGCCGATCAGTAATGCCTTGGGTTTATAAAAATGAGGGTCTGACCTCATTGCAAAGAGACACAATATCTTAAATCCATCACTCTCAGCGAGCTCAGAAAATCTCTCCCGAAGTCAGCGTGATTTTCCCATCCAAATCCCTTTCCAACCTTCACCTTTCATCATCTTTTTCATCAAAATTGGTGAATTAACTACCCTCCATCATCACTTAAGTGCAAGGTCTACTCTCCAACACTCAAAATCCAGCTCAAGATCTTGAAAAAGGTCTAACTTTCTCAACTCTCTCTTCAAACTCTCCTAAATTTGAATTAACTTCTTTTATTACTTAGCACGTTTATTATCTCATCTCATATATCCTAATATACTTTTTATCTAGTATTATTGCACATATCTTATTTTCATATAAATAAAACCCAAAAAATAAGAAAAAGAGGGTTTGCTCATAAATTCCAAATGAGAATTCTCACACTTTCCTCACAACTAAAACACTCTTTTACACACATAAACACACATAAGATAAGTCCCCGATTGGATTTATGGGATAAATCCCACCCCTCATTTTTCATACGAACTACGTTTACTTTGATGCCTCCATAGGCTACGTAGGCATCTCGTGGTAAAACTCGAGACTCGAGTCCTATTCCTACTTTCTTCTATTTTTCTATATTCTTAAAACTTAACTCTCTTTGATTCTATATGTTTATATATGCAGATATTGTTCTTAGTGGCGTATTATTCCAAATTCGTTATCGTCCCATTATAACGATCAACGCTAGGATAATCGCGTATGTCCTATTTTCTAATATTACTTTTGGGAACATTCCTACAGATGACTCGCTTTATCTCTTCCATGATACAAGTCGATGATTCCTATCTCCACTACATATACACATGCACACATCTCACGGGAAAATAAAGGAAAATAGCAATAACCCGTGAGAGACCGTAAGGGCGGAATGGGTGCCTAACACCTTCCCATTTCGTAACTTAGCCTTCGGACCCTTTTCAAATCATTTTGGTTTCGTATGTATCAGTATGTCTTTGGATGTTGTCCCTCGGGATGGCTCCATTTTGTTTTGTCTGTTTTGAGTAAAATAGACTGGCGACTCCATCTCTCTACATTTTTCACCTCATCACCGACGTTGATCGAAGCGCTCCTGAGAGGGATCGCCGGACCAAGATCCTCTTGACACAAAAGATACCCCATTCTCCGTCTCTCCCTCCATGAGGATCGGGGATGTCCACAACCTCATTTTGTCATTACATACATAACGTTCCACTCAAAATTTGAATTAATAGACCAAAAACATTCCCATCCTTATTCAGAGAGTTCATAAAGACATAAAACAATCATCTTTTTCTTATTCAAATTGTCTTATTCTCATCTTCGATACTAGAAGACGATAATGGTATGCCACACGAACGAGGAAACATTTTGATCCTGTTGTAAAAGCCTTCGAGTTGTGTTCTAGAGCAGCTGCCCAGTTCTCATCAATACCTTTCTGTAAAGAATGCATGTAGTTCAAAAGCCAAACATTGCAAACAGGAAACATAATATTATGAAGAAGTGGGAAATGCATGAGATGATATGAAAGTACTCAAACTACTTCTCTCAATTAAAACAGTTACAGATATTGTTTTATGTTGTTACAGATGATTATTATTTTCTCTCTTATAGACATAGGATTCTATGCAAATGGGAGAAATATTGTGAAATTTAATTAAAGTTAAAGAATAATCATGATTGATAAACATGTTTAAAACATGTTTTATACTCCTATGATGAACTGTTTTGGATTTGCCTTGGAGTTTTGATTTTATCTTGATCAGAGTTTTCCAACTTTAGAGTAGTATGCTACGATGTATAATGTATATTGAACCTATAATATGCGTATTACAGTTGTTATTCAACTATAATATCCATATTACAGTATATATTTCAAGTTGTAACTTTCATATTAGAGTTATAAAAGGGAACGTAAAATAGAAACTCTCATATAGGTTCAATACAAGTCCTAACTCTTATATAGGTTCAATATCATATTCAACTGTAATATGCATATCACAACGTATAATGTATATGGATAATACACATAATACACTGTTGAGTTAAAATTTTTGAAATAAACTTGTACTAGAATATGATAGTGAACCTATTAACATATATTCATAATACATATTTCGAGTTGCAAAGCTGGAAATAGGTTCAATATCAAGGATTATAGAAAATTCCCCAATAACCAAAATGAAGAGGTAGGGGGAGAGAGGATCTCCCTGCTTAATCCTTCTAGAGCTTTTGAAAAAGACATGTAATCTCCTATTCAAGATGATGGAGAATTTGGCAGTGGTGGTACACTTAGATATCCAGTCAACCATAATGGGAGGAAAGACAACTTGTTGGATGATGTCAATAATAAAGTCATCCGATCATTCATTGATGAGAGAGGCCATAAGTCATTCAAATAATCTAAATAATCTAATAATTTTATGTCAGCAATAAAGTCATCTAAAAATGAAGGTGACCTTGGCATTAGAAATCTGGAAACAACCATTTATGCCTCAAACATTAAACTTGCTTGGAATCTTAAAGAGGGTAGAAGTTTATGGTCTCAATTTATGAAAGCTAAGTATTCTAATATGGAGGTCTGAAATGCTTCTAAATGTTTCTAGAGGATTAAATCAGCTTAGGATATAGTGGAGGAAAATTCAACTTGGATAGATTCTAATCTAATTTTGAAACATACTGTTAATGGGAGATTTACTTTTCAATCTGCCTATGATATATCTAGAGCTTCAAAGCTTACATCTTTGGCTTTTAAATCTATATGGCACCCTAAAATCCCTCCTAACATATCAGCTTTTTTCTCGAAAACTATTATACAAGTGTGTTCATATTGAAGAAAAGGTTCAATAAATGGCTATTAGGCTTGCTTCATGGTGTTAATGCTGCCATTCTTTTAGAAAATTATTAACTCATCTATTCAGAACAGGTCCAGTGGCATCAAATCGTCTTGCTCACTATTTTTTTATTCTGCCAAAGATTTTGTACATATATAAGATATACAACTTAAAATAAATTTTGTACCAAACAAGCTTTTATATCGACTGATTAAAAAATATGTATATGATGCTAGTGCAATAGACAAAAATCCATAAGATCATGATGCACTCTATAAGTGGGCACTAGTCCTTCATGAAAGTGTATATAATGTTAGTCCTCTAGTTCACCTTCTAAAGATTATTTGCTTAAAGAAGCCTACAAAAAGTATGACCAGGCCACATGCCTTTTCCCTACACTTCATGATGCTTATGATGCACTCTATTGTTCTCGCACAAAAAGTTTCGTGCAGCAATACAGTTGCAATATGATTTTCACAGGGCAATTTACAACCTTGACACTGTTCTATACGGATTAGCAGAGGACACATCAAGAACTGGGTATATCATGAATGAGAATGAGGTTTCCCCTAATTAGTTACACAATCAATATGAAATCTACATTGCATATGCTCATGCATTGAAACCAAATTACTATGCTTACACTAGTGCGATACAGCTCGTGCATCAACACCATTATTTTAATCTCATTATTATAGTCCAATATATAAAGCTTAGTTGTTCCGTATTAGAGCTATTATTCGGTTGCATTTTCAAAATCCTAAACAAGTCACTTATATAAATATATATAATTCTGTTTTGTGTGTGTGTTGGAGAGTGAAATAATGATATCAAGTTTAAGGAGGAGGCGAGAGGAAAGAAAAGGATTTATGTGAGGATGATAGGTTCATGAGAATCTCTGTTATGACGCGTGTGATGTATCATCCGATTCATTAAGCGGTGCTTAATTATTTGCATCGTAGATTGCTAACATCTAGATATACTGGTGTTTTAGTCTTAATCGACCTCCACTTTATGTTTCCTCCTCTATAACTAAACAGATCTTTATTTCTTCTGGTTTTCTTTCCTTTTCTTTTCTTTTATTTTTTCCACATCCTTTTTTCTTTTCTTAGTGAAGTTATCTTATGGTAGTAAATCTCAGGTGGCCTGGTTGATGTGTCTATATATAGATATAGAGTGAGAGAGGAAGCTTAGGTTTCAGTGTTAATGTTTGATTGATACATAGTAGATGGGAAGTTGTACCGACACAAGTGTCCATTTGCACAGCCTCAGATTCTTGTTTATGGCACATAGAAAAATACTAAATCAATGGTAAAAACAAATCTAATCACTTCGTCTTTCATTTTAAGACCTCGAAGTATTAGAATTGACTCAGTTTCCTTCCAAATGGAGTCATTAGTATCCAGCATTACCATTCTTTTAGGGGTATTTTAGACAATTTAGCTCAGTATTTTTTATCAGTATCAGTTAACTACATGACTATCCTCTATGTCCCCCTTCATTGTACACTCTATGATCCCATTCCCTTATTATCTCTCTCCCCCCGTCCTCACATACTTTGGGTGGGAATCATAAAGTGAAACTGCTTAGCCATTCGGGTTCCACATTTAATAAAAAGATGATTCCGTGTGAAATTGAAAATGATGTAATGCTAAATGCTAATTACTCACAGAAATCGAACGTGTATTTTTCCTCTTTTGGCATCTTCCCATCTTGGACATGGATGCATCTATAAAGAAGGTAATTCCCTCATGGACAATAGTCATATTCCCCTACAGAAATTCAATGGTAGCGCAGAGCTCAGTGGATAAGAAAGAGCTACTAAAGAAGAATGAACTATGTAGAGTTGGGGAATTTTTGCATTGAAATGAGCCAAATAAATTACAAGCGGTCATAGTTCAAGGTTGGCGGTATAATAATGTTTTGTGTCCGGTCAAGGGAAAAAAAGAATAGAAAAGACAGTGATAAAGTTTTTAAAGTAGTGAAAACAAACTTGTTGCATCATTTAATTTTTCCATGTCGGATGCAACCAATTTTTTATTTTATGGTGATAGATAGCCGAGCATTCTTTGAGTGGTCAAAATGCTTGCCATCAATTTCATTTGGAAGGGAATGCTGAAACGAAGGTAATACTCCTTCGAGATCTGGATTCAAGGCTTTGGCCCTCGTATTTTAAGTAAGAAATTAGTCATGGTAAAAACAAATCTATATCAGTGGTAACTCAAGAGACTGAATTTTTTTATCTGATATTTTAAGCTTGTGTGATTGCAGACAGTCATTCTCGAGAGAAGAAACTGATTCAGGGACCACAAAGAATGAAATTTTATTTGAAGAAACTTCCATATCATCGGAATATAGATCAGTGAAATAAGAGACAATGTGATTTTTGATAAGGTCTTGGTCAGTGATAATAGCTCCATTATATTTCAAGCAAGAAATTAGATTGATTGAGCTTCTTTGGTGGACATGTTTGTGGAAAAGAGTTGTGCAGTTATCTCTTTCTTTAATCCATTTTATTCTATACTTTTCCTTCCAGATTTTTACTTCAAAGTTTAAGGCCTCAATAAATTGGTTTTGGCAGGTCAATCTCAGTTTTATCTCTGACAGGAGAATTGGCATATATATGGCACGTGGCATATATATGGGATGAAAAAATTAATCGAAAGGAATGGAAAGAGAAATGGAGTATTTATTAAGAGGATAAAAAAAGATGGCATGTGGAATAGTTGGATGCAGTCTAGACTAAAGTATTGTTGTGTGTTTTATAATATATAAAGATTATTAGTTACACCAAGTACACATATACCATTTACAGATTATTAGTTACACCGAGTCTTGGGAGTTGATTACTTCCGTGGTATGGCATTGGACTGTCATCAGTGTAGGACATTCGTTGATAAAAGTGGGGTATTTTAGCTGTGAGTGCCGACGAGGATAACATGAGTCGCATTTAATATTGTTTTAGTAAAGTTTCTCACAAATGTGGGATCTAATGAGAAATGATTTTCTAAAAATATTTTCAAGGTTCCTAAGACGAAGAAATAGAATTGGGCCTTTGTATACCATGAATATAGATCCCAAAGGCTTTTTCTAAGAAGGAATACCTATAGAGGGAACTATAATTATATTATATCCTTGTTGTTCAGGTGAAAGATCGGAAACATCCTAATTTTCTGAGGCTTAGAGCTTGCCACTCTTAAAGGAATGTGATTTAACACTGTAGGAGCATATTTTTGTGTGCCATTTGTGTAGTGCATGAAAAATAGATTGAGAAAAACAAAGGAAAAAATATTTAAAGAGATGGGGAGGAAAAAGCTTTGAAGAAGAGTAGGAGTCGAAGGTATTTATTTATAGTCCCAATAGCTTCTGCCATTTCCACCCCAAACATGCCAGAAGTCCTAGTGACATGATTCCTCACCTTCTCAACATAGTTTACACTCAGTTATTTTCATTCCTAACAAAATCCCACTATTGAGGGACATAGTCATTAAACACAGTACGACAACTGTAGTGCCATACTAGCACAGATGTTTACATGACTAGATATTGCAGTCCGCTAAGATTCCATCATTAGTTAGGTCCATAGTTTCACATTGATCTTTTAAGTAACACTTAATAATAGGTCTTTTAATTTTCACTATATAATTTTCATATAACTCTATATATGTTTGTAAATTGATATTATTTATGTTAGATCCCAAATTCATTGTCTGTTATCAAGACTTGTACATTATTCTCACCAAATTATATGTCACTGAGAGTATAGTTTGCCGAATGGTTCACAATATATAAAAAACCATGGAAACTAAGTTATTTACTTCATAGAAGTTTCTATATGGCCCTTAGTGGCCACCTTATCCCTAGGGAAGAAATAGGACACTCTTAACAGTTAGGCTCCTCTTGCTAATCCACGTATCCCAACTTACTCCCACTAACATTAGAACCTATACAAGGGCATAAGTAGCTTGTTTCCCCTTGATCAATGGCATGATTACATTATGACCCCATGATATGATCCTATAATACAATGACACGAGTCATCCGAAGTACATATTGAGATGTATACCCCACATGCATATATTAGAAATAATGGATGGGGGTTACAAGTGTCAAATAGCATCCCCTAACTAATTAAGAATCTTAGTTGTATGACGTGTACATTAAGGGTCCTCTATGACATAGTTTCTCTTATGGATATATGATTTAGTTGGGAAGAACATGTCAAAAGGGCGACGGATATGGGATAACAAGAAATATTATAGGAATGTTACCAATAATGGTATTCCAACTGTTATGTTGAAACATTTGGATCAGATAGTGTAGAGACGCAATTCTTGTGACCCTCATACTTTGTAAGGGTCCCTACTGAGGATCTCCCTCTACAAGACATTTATTGTTTGATTTTTTTTAAATGTTAAATCAATTCGACATGCCATGTGACATGTTTGTGGGGTGACATATGGTTTTGGTGTCTACAAGAGTGTCCGACACGAGTACGTCACCTCCGACGAAGTGTCCATGCTTCATAGGTCCCCAACACTTAGTTATTTGAATGTTAAGATTTACCGTTTGATATGGTGTTGGATTACATTAGCGATTTTTTTTATGGTGATGCACGTGGGTATTAATTTAGTCCATCACATACACTAAAAATTAAATCATAATCGAATAGTAAATCAAATGAATGGAATAACCTCCTTCTAAAGGACATGAATTAGATGATCAATATAAACATACATATCAATGATCTAACTAAAATTGACACAAACTAGTAAACAAATATTCTGATATGTTAATCTAAAAACTATACCATAACAACCAATTAACAATCCGGGTTTTCCATTGCCTGACCCTCAACCTCCTATCACCACTACAAATCAATCGACTACAAAACTAACGATATTAATCAATGACCAGAATTAAAATAACCTTTATCCGTATCAATTCGACAATACTATAAATTGAATGTTCGGGACTAGTTTGTCTTCCTGACAAAAAACACAAATAAATAAATGACAATATAAAGAGAATAAGGAGATTTACAAACACCAGTTAAAATAAACTAACGACCTCAAACATAATTCTTCAATCCACAACATGACAAATCCTCAATAAAAATTAACATAAATTGCATCAAACACATGTCTATATATAACATTGGCGATGGGTGATAGGATGAAATCAGGGTCGGCTCACGCCTATAGGGGTCCCTAGGCAAATATTAAAATTAGGGGCCTTCTAAGTATATATTTAATAAATATTATTATTGGTGTAAATTCTAATTTTTTTTCTAGTCTACATTACAATAAATAATTTTAAAAAAAACTACAATCTAAAGCACAAATATGATTATATGTCGGAAAAAAATATTACCGGACAACACAATCAAACGTTGTTGTTCACCCAAATAAAGCTTCACTTGTAGAATCTAAGATAAATTTCAAGTACAACCTACAAATTTGAAAAAAAATTTAGCAAATTATAGTTAGCAAATTATACGTTTACACGAGCCGACTTTAAAATTGGGACAACACAGTCCTGTTGTTGTTTTTTACGTCTAGATAACTACACGATCTCTACAATACCATGTAAAATGTGAATGACTTGAACCGCTACTATGAGTCCATTCCTGAAAAAATAATTTCAAACAGCATTATATATCCAATCTAAAATAATTTAGATTAATACGAAAATTGCAATTGGTGCTGATTGTTAGCAAAGTTAGTTTCTTTATACACTTTTAAGTTTCTTCTTAAAAACTGAGGCTTTTGACATCAAAAGACCCAAATTTCCGTCTAAAAAAAATGGACAAACTTCCATCTAATCAGTAATAAAAAATCTGAACAAAAGGATGGATGAGAAAAGTTAGCAAAGAAAAGGGGGTTTCTTTTATACCTGTACACGCTGACGAAATACGATTTACCTCAGCTTAATCAGAGACATGGGCGAAAAAAATGGCGAGGGCTAGAACTAAGGCTAGAGAGGCTAGGGTTAGAGAGCTATGGAAACAAGGGGTGGGTGGGTGCGATGCGAGTGAAGAAGAAGGAGAAGAATGGGGGGTGCCTTTTACTTTATTTCTTTTTTTATTTTCTCGGGCTTAGAAAAAGAAGCAGGAGGCTAAAAATTTAGAAGAGGGAAACGAAAATTGATGGGCTGTCTTATAAGGTATACTATTTGAGACGGCTACTCATTTGCCATCTTTTTAGGTTATACTTTTTGAGACGGGAAACAAAAGGGGTTTTAAAAGGTGTAGTTTTTAAGACGATGAATTTTTGCCATCTCAAAACATGAGCTTTAGAGACCCAAATTTTTGCTGTCTCAAAGCCTTGGTCTTAAAAAGTACTTTTTTGTAGTGTGACCTAGACCTCTAAATTGATCGTCTCAACTCTTTAGGTCTATGGAATCGACTTTGACCCTTTGAATCGGTCACCCCAACTCTTTAGGTCATCAAAATTGATCTCGACCCTCTGAATCGGTCGACTTAACTATTTAGGTCCGTAGAATATACCTCGACCCTCTTAATCAGTTATCTCGCCTTTTTAGGTGGGCAGAATCGACCTCGACCCTCTGAATCGTACATCTCAACTCCTTAGATCCTCATAATCGGGCTCGACCCTATTAATCGGTCACCTTAACTTTTTAGTTCACTATAAGGGTCCTCAACCTTTAAAGATTGATGGGGTGTCTATCTTTTGACAAAATCTTCTTGTTCCAAGCTCACCCATGAGGGTATCTGCAGACACCCCATAAATACCTCTTTAGGTTCCTAACAGTTATCCCTCATCATAAGACCCTAGGTCCTACTCCAAACACTGACTTAGAGGCTACCGGATGCTTTCGAGGCCCTTTTGACCTTGGTTTACCCTTCGACGCTATAAAATCTCATTGAACTCTCACAATTCTCTTAATCCCCTTTCCAAAGGTCCATACCGTGTGCAAATTAGCCTCATGGTTCGCATGTACTCAACTTTTTGCTCTGAATCCTGATTTAGAGACCAACAGTTGCTCTCGAGCCCCGTTTGACCTCTGTTAACTCACCAACGTGATTGATGCTCATTTAACTATCATATGACTCCGAATCTCCTTTCCAACGGTCCATACTGTGCATGAATTGGCCTCACGGTTCATGAGTACTTACCTTTTTACTCCCAAACTTTATCCAGAGGCCACCGAGCACTTTCGATCCCCATTTGGCCCAGGTCAACCCGACCAAATCTCATTTAAATCACATAGGGCTTTAAATCCCCTTTCCAATGGTCCATTCAATTCTCGAATCTGCCTCACAGTTCGCACATACTCACGATGTTACTCAAAACCCTGATCCCGAGGCCATCAGGCATTCTCAAACCTCGTTTGTCCTCGGTCAACCCTTAGACTTGTGCGAAGCTCATTGGAATCTTATAAGGATCAAAATCATCTGTCTAACGGTCCACACCATGCATGAATCGACCTCACAGTTCACACGTACTCACCTTTTATCGAGTGCTTTCGAGCCCCGTTTGACTTTGGTCAACTCTCGAATAGGAGTGGCTCAATGGATTCTTATAGGGATAAGAATACCCTTTCTAATGGTCCCTACCGTGTGCAATTTGGACTTACGATTTACATTGTATGCCCATTTTTCTGAAAAAGTTTGCTCCAGACTGCCTATAGACACCCACCCTAGACCCTCTGCCTGTGGGCAAGGTGCACTTTTCTTCGCCAATAAGGCAAGGGAATGCCGATAAGCAGTCAGGGCATATGTTGATTATTACCCCTATAACCCTGACCTCATTCCCAAGGGCCCCTTTCGGAAGTTAGAACATTCTCCTCAAAATTAGTGCATCGAAATTCTATTTTTCCAAATATTCTCTCCATTTTCTTATATTATTCTCATCCATCTTTCATTACACTTTTTACTCTAACCTCACCATCATTCAACCACCTAAAAATCATCCCCTACTACTACAAAACCAGAATGGAAATCCTATAGAAGGTTTACTCTTATACTTTTAAAACTCATTTAATTAGTATTAGTTATTTACTTTTCTTCCCACTTTTGATATATCTTTTCTCTTGCTTCATTTCTTCACTTCAAAACTAATCTCCCTTTTAATTATTTAGTACATACAAAAATTGTTTTCATACAATATAAAAAAGAAGCCAAAAAGAGGGTTTTCCTATAAACCCTAAATTTGAATTTCCTCACTTTCCATGCTCCTTACACTTGTGCACATTTTCTAAAAACAAACTAAAGGAAACTCTAATTTCAAATTTATGGACTAAACCCCACCACTGTGCATGATGCCTTTTGGCTACGTATGCATCCCGAGCTAGTCTTGGGATTTGAGACCTATTTCTCATTTATTCATTTTATGGTTTCTCACATTTAGTAGTATTGCAAATACGAGTGCTCCTATATATTAGTGTTCGCACTCTATATACGCATTCACTTCTTCATAGTGATTTGTGAGTTGACGGACACTCACGCACGCTGCTTAGAATGATTCCGCTCCGTCTCTCCCATAACGTGAGTCGGATGATTTCTTTCTCTCATTATGCACACTGCACACATGTACATACGCATTATATTTTGGAGAAAATGAGAACTTTATCATAGTCCATGAGAGATCAAAAGGGCTGAATGGGATCCTAACACTTCCCATTTTGTAACATAGTCCCCAAACCCTCAACTCATTTGGTTTTGTATGCATCAGTATGTCTTTTGATGTTGTTCTCTCGGGACAGATACATTATTTTTCCTGTTTGAGCAAAATAGGATGGCGACTTCATTTTTATATTTTTCTCCCCCTTTGACAATGGCCGATTTATATCCGTGGTAACCCGCGAAGATGAACACGAGTTATAAAAAGAGCATTCCTTATCCTCGAATCCCTGAACACATGGATTTCGAGGTCTTCTCTCATCAGAGGAATTCGACCCGAATGGCCACATTAATCATTTTGCTTGAAAAAATAATTTGTGGGTTTATTTAAAAATGTGAAGTATTTTTGGGATATGTGGCTTCAATATTAATTGTCGTAAATATAATGAAGAAAACAGAGAGTGTTAAACCATAATTTCCTATTTGGTATGTCCATACAGCTTAGGGCTTCAACCTAGGTTTTGAAATATCGATTCGACTAGGATATAAAGTATAATTAAAATCAATTTGGTATGTATATGCATATTAGAGTTTCAACATGATAGTATTTCAACATTGTTATTTAAACATGATAGGTTGTTAATTAGATTGTACTTGTGTCTGAGTTAACTAATTATTCAACAACCCATGAGGACAAACTAACATGCAGAACCACTCCAATTTTATCACACATCGTAGGTAATTATTCCTACAAGTTGTTATGATGTATCCTCTATTCTAAGAGTGTATAGATGAGACAAATAGAATCTGAGATGTGTACCATAGAGGTGTTAATGAGTTTGTAAAATTTGCAAAGAGGTGTCTCAATGATGCAGAGTTCTTATGTCCTTACACACGTTGTAGAAATGGAAAATTTCTTGAGTGAAAAATAGTTGAATTACATCTTCTTAGATTGTGTATTCAAGATGATTACAAGGTGTGGTTTTTTCATGCGAAAATACACAATCCATTTGTCCCCAAACAATATACACTATAACTGTCAAGTAGGACAGTGGTGGAAGGACAGGAGGATCCCCTTATAGAGCATAGTATGTTAGATGATCTAATAGACGATTCTCACAAAGTTCGCGAGGGAGAAACATAGTGAGGATCTCCCCATAGAGCATAGATTGAAGAGTCATTTTAGTTTGTTTGGAAATAGCATGATTGTAATTCTAATTTAGGTGAAGGTTTTGCTCCCCAAAGAAAATATGCTTCTAAATAACTACCTGAGTATGAAGAACAATTTGAAAGGTTACGGAATTAAGTATAAATCCATTCATGTTTGCAATTATGATTTTATATATACCGGAAGGAGTACAAAAATCTTGATCATCACCCGATATGTGGGGAAACTAGATATGTTATAGAGCAATGTTGTAATGATAAGAGCGACACACGTTCAAAAGTTCTTAAAAAGTATTAAAATATTTTTTCGCTGGTCCCAAGTTGAAGATATTTTCCACAATACCATTGATAGAGGAGGTAATGATTAGGCACGCCAAGGAAGAAGTAAGGGATAGTCTCATGTGTCATCCTATGGATTCAACCATCTGGAGAAGCATAAATTTTAGTTACCCAAATTTTGCCAAAGAACAACGTAATATTTGTTGGGCAATATCAACAGATGGGCTCAATCCATTTGAAACTCTAAGCACCAATAAAAGTGTATGATGAGTGATATTAGAGTCTCTAAATCCCCCTCCTTCGTAGTGTATGAGAACATAATTTTCTATGTTATCTTTATTAATATATGGGCCAAAGGCACCAAGTGACTACATTAATGAATACATTGAACTGTTGGTAGAATATTGAATGAGTTGTAGGTAAAGGGTGACTCTAGCAAACAAGAAGAATTCACATTTAAAGGTATGATGGGAATTTATCGGGATGTAATGTTCATGATTACTTTGGGTGTCCCATTTATGGAGAGAAAGCTGGATCTTTCCCCCGATCACAACATTATATTTTATTAAGGTTTTAATTTTTTATCAGGTGGGATTGAATATAGGCTATCTCCGAAATATCTTACAGGTTCAGAAATTGAAAGGAGGTCTTCCAGGTATGGAGCTAATGGGCCTGTGAAGAATCCTAAATTCAAGGATATCAAGTATAAAAAGATCCCTCTAGAGCATGAAGCCGAGAAAAGGAAGGCATGGTCTAGGAGTTAAATATTATTTAACTTACCATATTGGAAGGGTAACCCCATGCACGATATATTAGATATCATGCATTATGACAAGAGCATCATCGAATATCTTGTAAGCACATGCCTAGCGGAAGTCATTTGAAGGATAGAAAAAAGGCACAACGTAAAGTGTTGAAAATTAACTCCCAATTATGGTTGAAAGAGGACTATAGCGGGAGGAATATAATCCCCCTAGGGAATATACTTTGACGAGTGAATAAAGAAAGATGATTTTAGACAGACTGTATAATTTGAAAGTTACCTATAATTTTTATTAAATTTGCAAAGTATTGTGAGCTATGACACACATGATCTACAGAAGTGCAAGTCTCACGATGATCATGTGATCATGCAACCGATCCCTTTCTGGTTTAACATTATTTCTCTAAGCATAAGGATTTACGAAGGTCTGTTATGTAGATTAGCCTTTGCATCACACTTTGTGCACATAAATAGTCAACTAAAAGCACACCATGGCTACAAAAGCAACTCTAGATGAAGTATCTTATACATTGGAGAAGTACTTTCCCCCGGCATTCTTCAACATAAGTATCCACTAGGTGAAATTATACGAGATGATTTTGTATGGCCCAGTAAGATATCGATGGATGTACTCATTTGAAAGGTTGATGAAAGTTTTCGAAAAGTATGTTAAGAATACGAGTTAAATCGAAGGATTCATCGCAGAATAATACATTATTGTGGAGGCATCCATGTTTACTAGGTGATATATGCCCGACGCAAACATTGTTGATGATGGAGATGAGTTCTCCGATGAGAGTGGTAAAGTCATGGACAAATGAGTTAAACTGACAAGTTTACAATATGAGTAAGTGACTCATTATATGTTTGAAACACATGACGATGTCGACGAACGGATATATTAAGTTCGTGTTGTAATTTTACTTCTTGTTATTAACTGATATAGAAGCATGAATTTCATCCCTGATTGATAAACATCAAAATCACAAAACATAAGTATACAATGGCGGAGCCAGAAAAAATTGTTGATGAGGATCACTATATACAAATCAACAACTAGTTTCGAGGGATTGAGGTGAGAGCCCCCTACCGAATTTTTTTAGGGTCACTTTTAGTTTTTTTACAAATATTAAATTAATAATTTGCACTTTTAGACAGTTATAACTCAAATAAAACAAGCTTAAATACAATAGCACAAATGCACGTAGTATGTTATAAAAACTTAAACTAGAAAAATAATAGCATGTATCACGTGTGTACTCAACACAAATAAGGACACGATATGTATGTACATTTATTTTATCTGTATAGTGAGAAACATGTGTGACATGTATCACATACGTATCGTATCCTTATTTATGTTGAGCAGGGACACGTGATGCCCTCCACAAATGATATTATTTCTCCTTAAACTAAAAAATAACATGCAAATCCCTAAAAACAAACAATTCATAATAAATAAACCCTAAACAAAAAAAATAACAATAACGAAGTGAAAATTATTTTGTTAAGTATTGTAGGTTTACCCTAAAGTTTTATTTAAAAAAATCAAAGTTATGGGCCCCACCTCCATACACCATAGCTCTGCCACGGTATGCATACATAACAAGTGTATATTACTTTTAACAACCTTTAAATACAAAAGTAAAATTATATATATATTGTACTGTTTGCATCGACAAATGGTGGTCTAGAATTGACCGCTATAATAAAACTATGTCAAAAAGTTAACTCACCAAATTTCTTCATCAAGCTCATGCGCATATTGGGATCGCCTTGTGTTGAATTTTGACATGAGTTTTGTGTACTAGATACAAAATATAGGTAATCAAATAATTCACAAGGTTTGTCTTAACGTAGTCGGTTCGAGATGAGTCAACTAACGGATTACTTAAACTTGACACAAAATTATACTGTAAGGGTTGATAACTTCTTGACACGAGTCGCAAACTCATATATTAAACGGGTTGAGTCGGTATTAAACACAAATTACTTGAAATAAATATGAATTGATACTTTTAATTCATATTATATGAAGAATGCATCAAATATTATGAATATATTGATCTTCAATTGCATAAAATTCCTATAGAATTAAATGATTTTTTACTTATTTGTTACTACTATTTAAAATTAACGAATATTTAATATATGGTTGCCTATGAGTGGTATAACTGGTTAAGAACAAAAGATGACACTAATCTTATTTTTAGTTTAATAGGTTATGGGCATCAACCTGAACACAATACAAATAATGAATACATCGGGTTATGATCGATTAGAACTTCAGACATATCTAAAATAACATGATCGAAAAATAACACAACACGCATGAATAGTCATCCATTCTTCATAAGCAAAACACACACACACACACACATATATGTCTATATTGCTTTTTTTACACTCACCCCCGTGAACTTCACTTCACCACCTAAACTTTCATTTTTTTGGCTTAATCTCTCAAAATTATTAAAACACTCCATAAAAAGAAAAGTGGTCATGTGTCATGCACGTGAGGTTATTTTTATCCATTCATGTATAAATAGGTCGTTTCAATTTTTTTATATTACGTAAATTACTAAAACAATATTTAAAAATATAAATAATACTAAAATTAATTTAAAAATCTTAAAGTAACAAAAATAATGTTTAATTTTTTTAAAATTTAAGTTATATATAATAAATTTATTTTTTAAAATTATATAAAAATAATTATAAAAATAAGGAAAATAAGGGAAAAAAATATGAAAATAAGGAAAAAATATATTTAAAGATTCTAAAATAACAACATATAATGTAAACAATCGAAAAATACTAAAAACGTATTAAAAATAAGTAAAATGCTTAAAATACTTGGGGCATGTTTGGTTTGAAATTATAATTCTATTTTTCGTGTTTAAATACAATTCTGATAAAAAATTGCCATTGCAACCTGTTTTTAAACACTGGATTATAATAATTCTGTGTTATAATCAAGTTTTTCAGAAAACAGGAAAAGAGTGATTTATAACTTCTGTTTTTTATTTTTCAACATAAAATAATCCATTCTTAATATTTTAATGCATTTATACCTTAATATATAATATACATACATAGTACATTAATATATGTGAAATTAATATGATATATATATACACGAAATTATGTATATTTATATTATTAAATTATATAATATATGAAGATCCATATGTTAAATAATATTATCAATAGATACAATATATAGTTTTATACATGTAATATTAATGTATGAAATAATATAAAATATACATGTAGTACATATGTATTGAAAAATATTATCAATTTATGTATGTATATAATTGTATTGTGAATTATACATGCAATATTATTATATAGACATACATTTATGTATGTATGTACGTTTACATTTATATAATGCGTGTATACACACACACACACACACACACACACACATATATGTATAATATAAATATACATGTTTCTCAAATTTTTAAAAAACTGTATTTAACAACAAGTATACCAAACGCGCACCAATAATTAAAAACACACAAAACTGAATTTTAAAACCGTATTTAAAAACATTATTTAAATCGAGTTTTCTGAATACAGAACCAAACAGACCCTTACAAATCTGGAAAGTTGAAAATATATTTAAAAAGAAAAAAATTAAGAAAATACTTTTAATACAGGAAATATTAGAAACACATATTAATAATGAGGAAAATACTAAAAAAAACTAGAGATTTTTGAAAAATTGGAATTTATAGGCTAGTTAAAAACATAATTTATACAAGTTGTCGAATATATAAAATCTAAAAACATTCAAAAATCTAGAAATTGAAATTTTAAATCAATTAAACCACTGAACTATTACTTTGAAAATAACTAAAAAATAATTCAATTTCAACCCCAATAAACCTCCCAAATAAAACCCCAAAAAAAAAAATCTTCAAACCAACAAATGTTCAAATTGATTTATCTAAATTTTTTTTTAAAAATCTAAAAGTTGTAAAGAACCACCAAATCTGGAAATTTCTAACCAACAATCTCCAAAAAAATCCCCTAACTATAAAATTCTAAAAATTTCAAATCAACAACCTCCAAGAAATGTCCAAACAAAAAATTACATCTAGATCTATTTTCTTGTGCTTGTGCATGTATTTTGTGTGTGTGTGCACGTGTGCGCACGATTGTGTGTGGGGAGAGAGAGTAATGGAATATATATATATATATATATATCAGTGTTCTAAAAAACGCGCCTAGGCGCGAGGCTTTTTAGATACGCCAAGTTTTGGCCCTAGGCGTGGATCAAGGCGTGGTCAACGATGGTCAACGTTTTTTGGGGCAAGGCGTGAAAAAACGCGCATTTTTTTGGGATAAGGCGTGAAAAAACGCGAGTTTTTTAGAAGTAAGGCGTGAAAAGACGCAATTTTTTTGTTTTTTTATTTTATTTAAAAAAAATAGTATTTTAATTTACAAATATTTAGACATGTTTTTAAGGTATGTACCAATTTAGTATTTTAAATAGCCTTGTCATAGTCAAAAAATATTAAAAAATTCCTAAACGCCTTTTCACGTTTTTTTACGTCACGGCCCGCCTAGGCTTCTAAGGCTTAAGGCTTGGCCTCCACGCCTCGGTCACGCCCCGCGTTTTTTAGAACCTTGATATATATATATATATATATATATATATATATATATATATAAAATGAGTAGAATAGTTTTACTATTCCATAAGTTAATAAGCTAAGTAAAGGTTAGGATTAAACCAACAATGCAAGAATCCAAGGGTTGAGATTAAAAGACCCTCTTTTGCCCCTTTATTATTTATTTCCCCCCTATTTTTTACCACTTAGATTTCCTTTTCCCTCGTAATCAAAATTCAAAAGGAAGGTTAAAATACGAAAATACACCTTTCAATCATCTTTTTGTAACACCCCGCCCGCCCGGAGAGAGCGAACGGAGCGCTAATGCGATAAAACTAAACTAAATCCACAATATAACAAGGCATAGAGCATCTAAATCCCACAACAACAAAAGAGAAACTAAAAATCTCAATCTCTTCAAATTAAATACCAAAGCTCTCGAATTACATACAATAACTAACTCGAAAATAAAATACAAATCTCCAAAGCTCTATACATCAAAATAATACAAATCTTTCCCAAACAATCCTCGCTAAAATAATCCCAATTGGTCCATAGCATCCCAATCCACGCTAACCTGCCACCTAAAAGAAAATATGGGGACACAATACGGCAGGAAAGATGCTCAACAAATATATTAGCAATAAGGCGTAACAACATGAGTACGAATATTCAAATCAAATGCAAATCTCAAAGCATTTATCAATATAATTTTTCAACAACACATCAATGGGTAACCATGACTCACCCCATTCGCATATGCTTTATCAAGCCATAGCCGGGAATAGGTATTTTGGCGGGTTCACAACATCCGTACCATATTAAAATCTCATGACAACGTGCTCAATAACAATATAATGATACCACATGAATCAAAATAATTTCAACAATTATTTTCCAGATTTCAATGAATTTATCAATTCAAATATGAGTTCAATTAACAAGAATTCAAAGAGAATGACACTCGCGAGATTTAAGGAGCATATTGTGTAAAACCCCATACCTCAAACCATGATGAGAAACCAACGATCACATCCTTAAGATCAACTCAAAAGATCTACAAAAGCTCCTCCAAGAACCTCCAACAAAATAGTCCCAGGAACACCTATAATCTAAGGATGGAACTCACAAATCTCAAGCGCTAATGTGTATATAAAAAGAAGCTCGGAATATAAAATATATTTGCTACCAAAATTTGTGTCAAAAGTAGGTTAAAAGGGTTGCCCACGACTTCCTTTTATAATGCAAAGAAATGAAGAGTTGGAATCCAAAAGACTCCTTTAAATAAGGCAAAGAAATGAAGAGTTGGAAGTCAAAACAACTCTTGAAAATTACTTAATGTTCACGAAATCTGGGGAGGTCGATCGATCTACTCACAGGCTTCGATCGATCGATCGTGCCCAAAAATTGACAGTTCGCCGACTTAGAATTCCAAGAGTGAAAAATATTTAAAAAATCATTTTAAAATCCGTTTTAACTCCATTTTCGAAACCGTTTGAAATTCTCGCCTTTAAAAATAATATCCAACATATTTGAGCAGTAAAAATGATTTTATCAAAAGCTTTATTTTTCTCCATTTTCTAGAAATTAATTAAAATAGTCCAAAATTACACGGGTTATTACACTTCCCCACTAACAATGGAATTTCTCCCTCGAAATTCGCCGAATGCCTAACTCTCAAAATCAGGCCACTACACTAACTCCAAAAATAAATCACGTCTCCCAAAAATAAATTCCTCACCTCTAATCTCGAAACATAACACGAATATCACCTAAAATTTTCTATCTCCAAAAATTTCTAACCACGCAATGAACCCAAAATCCAAGCCCCGATGGTTGTCGTATACCTAAGCTCTGATACCATTTGTAACACCCCGCCCGCCCGGAGAGAGCGAACGGGGCGCTAATGCGATAAAACTAAACTAAATCAACAATATAACAAGGTATAGAGCATCTAAATCCCACAACAACAAAAGAGAAACAACAAATCTCAATCTCTTCAAATTAAATACCAAATCTCTCGAATTACATACAACAACTAACTCGAAAATAAAATACAAATCTCCAAAGCTCTATACATCAAAATAATACAAATCTTTCCCAAAAAATCCTCGCTAAAATAATCCCAATTGGTCCATAGCGTCCCAATTCACGCTAACCTGCCAACTGAAAGAAAATATGGGGAAGTACACAATACGACAGGAAAGATGCTCAACAAATATATAAGCAATAAGGCGTAACAACACGAGTACGAATATTTAAATAAAATGCAAATCTCAAAGCATTTATCAATATAATTTTTCAACAACACATCAATGGGTAACCATGTCTCACCCCATTCGCATATGCTTTATCAAGCCATAGCCGGATATAGGTATTTTGGCGGGTTCACAATATCCGTGCCATATTAAAATCTCATGACAACGTGCTCAATAACAATATAATGATACCACATGAATCAAAATAATTTCAACAATTATTTTCCAGATTTCAATGAATTTATCAATTCAAATATGAGTTCAATTAACAAGAATTCAAAGAGAATGACACTCGCGAGATTTAAGGAGCATATTGTGTACAATCCCATACCTCAAACCATGATGAGAAACCAACGATCACATCCTTAAGATCAACTCAAAAGATCTACAAAAGCTCCTCCAAGAACCTCCAACAAAATAGTCCCAGGAACACCTATAATCTAAGGATGGAACTCACAAATCTCAAGCGCCAATGTGTATATAAAAAGAAGCTCGGAATATAAAATATATTTGCTGCCAAAATTTGTGTCAAAAGTAGTTTAAAAGGGTAACCCACGACTTCCTTTTATAATGCAAAGAAATGAAGAGTTGGAATCCAAAAGACTCCTTTAAATAAGGCAAAGAAATGAAGAATTGGAAGTCAAAACAACTCTTGAAAATTACTTAATGTTCACGAAATCTGGGGAGGTCGATCGATCTACTCACAGGCTTCGATCGATCGATCGTGCCCAAAAATTGAGAGTTCGCCGACTTAGAATTCCGAGAGTTAAAAATATTTAAAAAATCATTTTAAAATCCGCTTTAACTCCATTTTCGAAACCGTTTGAAATTCTCGCCTTTAAAAATAATAACCAACATATTTGAGCAGTAAAAATGATTTTATCAAAAACTTTATTTTTCTCCATTTTCCAGAAATTAATTAAAATAGTCAAAAATTACACGGGTTATTACACTTTTAGGGCCCACAGTACACAAAGACACACACAAACACTACACCCTATCTCTCTCTCTCTCTCTCTCTCTCTCTCTCTCCCTCCCTATCTCTCTCTCTCTCTCACGATTCTCATCTCAACTACTCTTATCTTCTCACTCACCATATATAAGGATTTGCAACATTTCTTCCTTACCAACGAAGACAGGTACCCTCTTTTTCTACTCACCATTCTCTTTTTGGCTTATTTTATTTTGGTGGTTTTTTTATGTAGTCTCATGAATCCAGCCAAATAGCGTTGGGGACACACGAAAGAAACATCCAACACTCCCACCGGTGAGTTTTCAGGTATAACTCTATCTCTGATGCTTTATAATGATGCATTTTGTGATTTTCAGGTATACGTTGGTGGTTTTGCATTTTGTTATTATGGTATTCATATGGATCTAATAAGTTTCGTGAAGTTGAAAGTTTTAGTTCTCAGATCTTAACATATGGCTTTTAATTTTTTGGTATCAGTGAAAAATATTCAGTCATAGCTAATATATGTGGGAGAGAGTGTTTTTGTGGTTGGGTGGTCCTTGGCATTATTATTGTAGTGTAATTATTTTAGTTAAAACATTAGCCAATACATGTAGTTGCTCCTATGTCTTTTATAATATTTGGATTGCTTAGTTTGTATATAAAATGTGTCTTTGTATATAATATTTTAATTTGTTATAATTAGTATATGGGAACGCAATAATTCTAATAGATTCTATATGTCTTTGGGCATTTAATACTTTTGTAATCAATACTCCATTGAAATGAAATTTCTGGTGTGCATCTGTTTGTTCTTTTTTGTCCTGAAGATGATAAACAAGTTGTTTTACTATGTTGGGATTTTGTATTTATGCGTCCAGATTCAGGGACTTTGTTTTGCTGAAAAGAAGTTGGTTCCTGAACTTCAATTTATTTTAAAGAGTAAAAGCAATGAAACTGAAGGTTCTGATATAGCAAGGTCAATAAGATCTAATTCCAACTCTAACTTCAATACTTCTTCCTTTAAATCCAAATGATTAATTATTTAGTTTAGAATGCCAAGGGCATTAGCAATATGCCTACTGGAATAAGGCAAAAAAGTCTGTGTAAAACTCATAACATCTCATTCCTTACTATTTGGATCCTATGATTGGAGTTGATAGAATATAAGAATTTAATAGAACTATTGATTTTGAAATGCACTGTTATTGCAGATGTATCCTTACGCAGGTTCAAGTTTGTGTGGTTAAATACATTTCTTTAACTTGATGAATATCTCTTTGTAAAAGCTTGCATGTTTTTATGTTTAATTTTTAACTTGATGAATATATCTTTCATCCATTTTTTCCTTTGTATCAGGTTCTGGCCAGATCACCATTGTGTGTCCATGCTTTAGACACAAAAAAAAAATATGATAGAAGTCCTAATATGTCTGTTCTAGTGTTGTCGTGCCATCGAATGATTTCGATCTCGCATAATGAATCGATTTCCCTGGCGGTTACGCATTCAGAGACAAGGTTTCACCAAATGATGTTTGCGGACCGTGATTTTAACAGTGAATCCCAAAATGGGTTTGTTCAGAATTGTTTGGAGAAGGGTTACTTTCCTTTAAAATTCATTGCAAGGATTGGACCAAGCTTTTGTTCGATGTTGTTTGCACGTTGACTGATATGGATTATGTTGTCTTCCATGTTACCATCAACATAACCTGGTAATATTTCGACACTATTAAATCATTACTCATGTTTTAATTCAGATGTTAGTCATTCTCTTGATTCAAAGTCTCGCTAATTTATCCTTTGATTTCGTACAAAATCATATTGGTCAAGCAACGATTTCTAATGTTCGATACTTTTGTATATACCAGTCATTTTTTGTATTTAGGATATGAATGAAACCATTATAATTTTTTCATTATTTCTCTTCAATTAGATGGCTAATTTAATTTAGTGCAACTACAATTAAGTTATTGGATGTTTTATTCTAATTAGAGTCATTGTCCTTGAAGTATAGTCTCAAGCAAGTTTGAATTATCAGTTGATAACTAGAGTGTAGCTAGACTATTACAATGATCCGATCGTAATTGAGTTATGGTTATCAAGATACAATTAAAACTTTCTCACAATGAATTATCTGTTGAAAAAGTCAAGATCATTTGTCCTTATAATGAGTGAGTGCCATGTAAGGTTGCCTTCATTCACAATAACACTTTTTTTAATTATTGCAACAGGTGGATGGTAATTGATTAGCTGACATCTCACTATGTTGTAACAGAACCAGGTATGCGGGAGGAACGTGCTGATATGCACTAAAGAAGGGTTCTCAGAGAGCTCAAGCTACATCATCATATCAGAACTCGATTTGTTTGTAATATACAGGTGACAAAAACAAAACCCCATGATGATGCTAAGATTTAGCACCACCGGATAAGTGATAGTGAGCTCAAACAATAGCAGCCATGGCAGCCATAGAGATGTATGAGTGTATAGAAGGGGATGAGTATAAGAGGAAATAAGACAATAATGTATAGTGGTTCAGCCAATTTGGCCTACATCCACTTTGAGTGTGTGATCCACTAAGTATGGGCACTAATGGCCTTGGATACAATGCACATAAGCTTCTCTCTCTCTCTACTGTGTGTACAAGCAGAGTTTAAGCTAGGGCTGTTGTTCATGAATCGATCCCCTGTAGGGTTGTAGGTGACAAGTATATATAGGTCTTGGGGGGTGTAGTGTACCCCCCAAGTATGCATGGTGCATGTGAATGATGATCTAGCCAATCCCCTGTTGACACCTGTAGATGCCAAATGATGACATAATATTCCCTCACGTGAGGGTGTGATTCGGTTATAACGGTCTTCCACGTGTCATATGAGCCCGATGCGCACTGTTCCACGCGTGTACCAAACCACGCGCCATAATGATACCACCCTCGGCCTATGAGCCGAGGCCGAGGGCAAAGTTTCTTCCGGCAATGAGCCTGGCCCAATTCTGGCCTCGTACTGTCGACCCCTCGTACTGTCGTCTGAAGCCTGGTAGAGGGTCGGCCCCTCGTAGGGTCGTCTGGGCCTGGCGAAGGGTCGGCCCCTCTGAGGAGCGTATGGAGCCTGTTGGAGGGGTCAGCCCCTCGTAGGGTCGTCCGTTTGGAGGTTATCATCAGCCAAGCCGAGGATATAAACGGGTATATCAATCACCCCCCCCCCAGCCCTTAGCCATAGGTGCTGTTGAGATGGCTGAGGGATAGTGTTTTAAATGAGATGCATGTATGATCAGTTAGATGAGTGACACCTGGGGAGATACTCATTGCTGTTTCAGTTCCCAAGGTCAGGGCGGCTGTGCAGTGCACTTCGGGCCTTGTGCCCTAATTATACCTTTCTTGGTAAACGGGTCCACTCATTACCAAAGTATTTAAGAGATTTTCAAACTCTCTCTCCTCATTCTTCTTCTTCTTCGCGCCCAAGCCTTTTCTCTCTCTAGAACCAGTTCCCATTGCCATTTGTAGCCTTCAATCCTTCCAAGTCTAGCAGCGTTCTTGCTCTCTCCTCATCAGGTAACCTCCTTCATCCAGCGTTTTCTTTTGTCTTCATTTCTGTTTGTTTTTTTTAGGGTCGTAGGGCGGCACTTTCTTTGAGTTACCCCATAGCTTTTTTCGGTGTCTTCTCCGGTCACTGGTTCTTTGAACGTTCTTGACGAAAACCTTTGAGTTATTTTGTTTAATCCAAAAGTCAAACCTGGTCAATTCCCCACTTGTTTGTAGCTGAATTAGCCAAGTCTAGTGTAATTTCTCTAAGTGTAGAGTCTTCCCCTTAATGCTTAGGAGGCTTTACAGCTTAGTATCTGAGTTCCCGTCCTTGTGAGAGAAGCTCTTTACCGAAATCAGACGAATAGAGGAAGAGGAAGAGAGGAGACGAGGGGCCGACCCTAATTGGGTACGACCCATCTTTCCCATTCCTCTTGCCACCATAAGACCATCTGAACCATCTGAGTCTTGTAGGTCGTCACCTCGTCCTGCCGAGACATCCAAACCAAGTGAGATGGATGAGAGAGTCTCCTCACCAACTGGTGCTGGAACTTCTGGCAGAAGGGACACACCTGACCTTAGCCCAGGCCGAGAGGCCGAAGGTACGGCCCCCTCTGAGGCTGTCCCTGTGACAACCCTGTCCCCCAATGCCTTCCAAGTGGCTTTTCCTCAGGGTCCTCCTGCAGGTGATGAGGGGGAGAGATCTGAGGACGAGGACGATGATACAGATGATGAGGTTGATACCTCCCACGCCTCGTCCTTTATCTCCTCTGTTAGGGATCAAGATCTGCTGATATGGAGGCATATTTATGGAGTGCCCTCCGGGGTAACTATGAGGGTTCCCTCTGAGGCTGAGAGGGTTTTTGATTGCCAAGAGGGAGAGGTTACAGTCTACGAACAAATGTTCAAGGTTGGAGTCAGGCTCCCTCTGCACCCTGCCATTGCAGATATTCTGGTTGCCCTCGGCGTTTCCCCCTCTCAACTTCCTCCCAACTCTTGGAGGACGATCTTGGGCTATATTTCCTTGTGGAATAATTCCTTTACCGACGAGCCCTCGGCTGACCTATTTCTGGGCTGCTACAACATCACATCCTTATCCAAGCAGCCTGGATATTATCACTTGGGGGCAAGGAGGTCTGAGAAGAAACTCCTCCATGTGGCACAAACTTCCAACCATGATTGGAAGAAGAGGTTTTTCTTTATCTCCGGGGAGTGGGATCCCGTTGCCGATGGTCCGAGGGTCCCCAGGAAGTGGTCTAACCCCTCCATGAAGGCCAGGTCATACCCTGGACTTAGTTTGGAGGAGAAGGATATAGTAGACTATCTGAGAGGACGAGGTCGAGAGGGTGAGCTTGCAAAATTCGAAGACTTGATGACCCCTCAATTCCTTAAAGAAGTTGGTCTGAGGGTCGTCCCTCTAACAGAACTATATGAGTTATAGTGAACATTTTCCCTTCTTTACTTATTTTTGAAGTGTTCTCTCTTTATCTCTGAACTTTTCTGACATGTCGTCCTCTTATCAGATCGTCCTGCAGGTACACCAGACTATCTTTGGGAAATGACAGCTATCAGCTTACTGTCTGGATTGGCCAAGAAGAAGGGGAAGGAGCCTCAGCAGGCTCCGAGGAAGACAAAGGCCGCTGGGCCGACAGTGGTGGAGCCGACCACTGATAGTAATAAAAGGAAGGAGCCTGAGGGCCCAGTTGAGCCTCGGCCTGATTCTCGGATGAGGGCCAGAGTCGGCGCCTCTGAGGGGACGACCTCTTCGTCCAGCATGGGGGCCTTCTGGTCTCAAAATCTGGCCCATCTGAGGGCCGACCCCTCGTCACTGATCACGAACTTGCGGGCTTCCAAGGCCTCGATGTTTTCTGCTCCGTCGGCCTCTGACTTCGAGTTCTTAGAAAAGATGCCTCCTGCTAAAGTGAACGACTATGGTCTGCACTCCCTTGCTCAGGTATTGGTCTTGACCCACCTCCTTAATTTCATTCTTTCACTCACTGTTCCCTCGGCCCCTCTTGATATCTGTTCATTTTTCGTGCAGTCTGTTTGTGCCCTTACCTCTGCCACCAAATGGATGGCTGAGAATCAGATGAAGTTCCATGAGGCCGAAAGGGCTATTCAGCATGAGGCTGTCTTGCAGACAGAGCTTGATACTGCAAAGACTGAGCTTGATACTGCGAGGGCTGAGCTTGAGAGTGCTAGGACCGAGCATGCTAGGGTCCTAGATGAGCTGATAAGGCAGCACGATGCCGACCTGCAAGCCAAGGACTTGATCATCAAGGATAGGGATGAGGCTTTACTGAACATGGAAGTCAAGCACAAGACTGATCTCGCAGAAGCTGTCGGAAAAGCCGAGGCCAACGCTGTTGAGGCTTACAAGGTTTCTGACGAGTTTCAGGGCTTCGGCCTTGAGTATCTGGAGACGGGGATCAGGACGGCCTGCCGATGGGTCGTCCTCAAGTTCGGCGATGTCGTCTCCTCGGTTCGTCCTTCGCTGGAGGGTGTTCAACTGGATGATCCCCTAATTGCCGAGGCACTCAACCAAGTGGAGGCCCAAGTTCAGGTCGAGGGGGTCGGCACTTCTGAAGATCATCCTGTTCTGGTTACTGAGGAGACCATTCCTATAGATGTTGAGGCCCTACCCTCTGATGTCGTCCCATAGGGTGGCTGCCTGTAGCCCATACCCTTTCAATGTACTTATCATTTTTGTGCTCTGTATTGTAAAACACTTAAAATATTCTCTTTTATCAATACCATCGTCTCTTCTTCTACTGTCTTCCATAATTGTTGTCTTCCATATTTAATTCTATTATGGTTTGCTCATTGTTGATGCTACTAACCCCTCCCTCGTCTTTTTTGAGGACCAATGTGGGGTCGTCCCCCCATGTGGCCTCATAATAGCCGAGGGTTCAAGTAACCAAATTAATGATTTTTACATAAAGTCTACCCTCGTCTTTTTTGTGGACAGTGGTGGGGTCGTCCCCTCTACTGGTCCCCATTATAGCCGAGGGATTCACTTACCAATTTAATGGATTTTAAAGTCTTCCCTCGTCTTTTTTGAGGACAGTGGTGGGGTCGTCCCCTCCACTGGTCCCCATTATAGCCGAGGGATCATCTTTCCAATTTAATGGATATTAAAGTCTTCCCTCGTCTTTTTTGAGGACAGTGGTGGGGTCGTCCCCTCCACTGGTCCCCATTATAGCCGAGGGATTCACTTACCAATTTAATGGATTTTAATGTCTTCTCTCGTCTTTCTTGAGGACAGTGGTGGGGTCGTCCCCTCCACTGGTCCCCATTATAGCCGAGGGATCGACTTTCCAATTTAATGGATTTTAAAGTCTTCCCTCTTCTTTCTTGAGGACAGTGGTGGGGTCGTCCCCTCCACTGGTCCCCATTATAGCCGAGGGATCAACTTTCCAATTTAATGGTTTTTAACAAAGTCTTCCCTCGTCTTTCTTGAGGACAGTGGTGGGGTCGTCCCCTCCACTGGTCCCCATTATAGCCGAGGGATCAACTTTCCAAATTAATGGATTTCTGTAGATGTTTCCATGCGTGCTAGGACTGACAACCACATGATGAGGGAAACACTGATACTTCTCATTAATTTTCCAAGTGTTCTGTTGGAGCAACTTTCATTACAATCATGGCCTTTCAAGACCTTACAACACTACTGATAGTATTTCTTCAAATGATCTGCATTCCAGGGGTTTGAAAAAGGTTCCCCCTCTTGGTTTTCTAGCCTGTAGGTCCCAGGGATGACTTCATCGATGACCCTATATGGGCCATGCCAATTAGGGTGAAGCTTGTTGGGCTTTTGCCAAGTCTTCTTGAGGACCAAGTCCCCCACTGCGATGGGCCTCTATTTCACCCTCTGATTGTAAAACCTTGCGGTCCTCTGCTGGTAGGAAGCCTGCCTTATCTCAGCGTCCTCCCTCCTTTCCTCAATCAGGTCCAAGTCAAGTCTCCTTTCTTCTGCATTTCCCTGGGGGTCGTACATTTGGACCCTATGAGTAGGAAACTCGACTTCGGTGGGGATGACGGCTTCTGATCCATAGGCTAGCATGAATGGGGTCTCCCTGGTAGAAGTCCTCATTGTCATCCAGTATGCCCACAGTACGGCATGTAACTCCTCGACCCATCTTCCTTTTGCTTCCTCGAGCCTCTTCTTGATTCCATCTAGGATTGTCCTGTTTGTTACTTCGGTTTGCCCATTGGCCTGAGGTCGGCCTGGGGTGGAGAAAAATTGTTTGATATTTACCCTCTCACAGTACTTCTGCAGAGAGGCATTCTTGAACTGCGTCCCGTTATCTGAAATGAGGGTGTTGGGCAGACCATATCTGCATATCACATTTTTCCAGATGAACTGGAAGGTCTTCTGTTCTGTAATTGTGACCATCGCTTCGGCCTCTACCCACTTTGAGAAGTAGTCAATCGCTACAATGAGGAACCGATAGTTATTGACTGCTCTTGGTAAGGGCCCTACCAGGTCAATCCCCTACACTGCGAACGGCCACGGAGATGTAATGGAGGTAAGAGGCTGATGGGGTTGATGAGGGATGGTAGCAAATCTTTGGCATTTATCACACTTTTTACATATGTTGTGGCGTCTTTCCCCAAGGTCGGCCACCAGTAACCTTGGGTGATCACCCTCTTCGCTAAGGATCTACCCCCAATATGGCTTGAGCACGATCCTTCGTGCACATCTTGCAAAATGGAAGGGACTTCTGAGGGATGCACACACCTAAGTAAGGGGAGCAGAAACCCCTTTTTGTACAAGGTGTCTTCGATGACAGTGAATTTTGCAGCCCTGTACCTCAGCTTCTTCCTTTCCTGCCTCGCTTCTGGCATCTCACCCTCTTTAATGTATCTGATCAGGGGGTCCATCCACGAAGCTTCTTGAGAGACATTTAGGCAATTGCCAAGTGTTCCCTCAACGTCCTCAATAGTTGGCCGAAGCAAAATTTCTACTGGGACCGTCCTCCTGATGTCTGTTCTTATTGCCGAGGCCAACCTAGCAAGGGCATCAGCACGGCCATTATCAAGCCTAGGTACCCTCCTTAATTTCACTTCTCTGAATCCCTTCAGTAATGACCTCACCTTCTCGAGGTACCTAGCCATCCTTTCGTCCTTAGCCTCGTAGGCTCCTAGTATCTGATTCACGACTAGCCTTGAATCACTATGGACCAAAATCTGTCCGACACTAAGAGACTTGGCCAAGGAGAGGCCTGCTACTAAGGCCTCATATTCAGCCTCGTTGTTGGAGGCTTTGAAGTTGAACCTCAGGGCGTATTCGACGTCTGTGCCATCGGGTGCTGATAGTATCAGTCCAGCTCCACTTCCGCTGTCACAGGAAGACCCGTCAACGAAGAGGCTCCACAGAGCCTTTTCCTCTGAAAAATTTCCCTCAGAGAGGGACCCCTGTCTAAAGATGTACCTTCCCTCTTCGTTTTCAGTCGCTTTCCTTCTAGTGGTGCTTGTCTCAGCCCTATCTGCGGGTGTGTCAGTGGGTCTATCTTCTGTATCCGTCTTCCCGGGAGTCGCACCCTCGGCCTTATCATCTTCCCAAGTGAACTCAGCCACGAAGTCTGCCAATGCCTGCCCCTTAATGGCCGTCCTAGGCTAATACACAATGTCAAACTCCCCCAGCTCTATAGCCCAGGCCATCAACCTACCTAATTTTTCTGGCTTATGTAGGACCTGCCTAAGAGGAGAGTCGGTGAGGATGACCATTGTATGGGACTGGAAGTACGGCTTCATCTTCCTCGAGGCATGGATCAAGGCGTAGGCCAACTTCTCCATCCTCGGGTATCTTTGCTCTGCCCCCTGGAGTGCCTTGCTGTTGAAATACACAGGCTTCTGTATTCCGTCTTCATCTCTCACAATGGCTGCGCTGATGGCCGACTCTGAGACGGCGAGGTACACGTAAAGTCGTTCACCCTGCACGGGTCGTGACAGCAGCAAGGGAGACCCTAAGTATGATTTTAGCTCCTTGAAAGCCTCATCACACTCTTCACTCCATTCGAAGGCCTTCCTAAGGATCTTGAAGAATGGTAAACACCTGTCTGTGGCTCTTGACACAAATCTGTTCAGGGTAGCCACTCTCCCTGTAAGCCTCTGAATGTCTTTAATGGACTTGGGGGTCTTCATCTCAACAAGGGCCTTTATCTTTTCGGGATTGGCCTCGATGCCTCTTTGATTGACAATGAACCCCAAGAACTTCCCTGCTCCGACCCCGAAGACACACTTGGCCGGATTAAGCTTCATCTTGTATTTGTCCATCGTATTAAAGGTCCTTTCCAGGTCTGCCACATGGTCCTCTGCCTTCAAACTCTTGGTCAGCATGTCATCCACGTAGACCTCCATGGACTTCCCAATTTGGTCTTCGAACATTTTGTTTACGAGGCGCTGGTACTTTGCCCCCGCATTTTTTAGACCAAAGGGCATGACCCTATAGCAGTATGCCCCCTTATCAGTGATGAAGGCAGTCCTCTCCGAGTCTTCAGGGTTCATGAAGATCTGGTTGTACCCTGAGTAGGCATCCATAAAACTCATGAGCTCATGGCCTGCAGTAGCGTCTACCATCTGGTCAATACGGGGGAGAGGGAAGCTATCTTTGGGGAAGTGCTTGTTGAGATCTGTGAAGTCCACACACATTCGGCACTTCCCGTTGGCCTTTGGGACAATGACTGCATTGGACAACCACTCGGGGTAGATGACCTCTCTGATAAATTCAGCGTCATCTAATTTTTTGACCTTGTCCCTGATGACCTCATACTTTTCTCTGGAGTAAATTCTCCTCTTCTGTTTCACCGGCTTTACTTCCTCTACCACATTGAGCTTGTGGCACATGACTTCAGGGTCAATCCCTGGCATATCTACATGACTCCAGGCGAAGACGCTTCGCCTTCTCCTCAATAGTTTAATGAGGTCTTCCTTGATGTTGGGCTTCAGAGACTTGCCAACTTGGACGGTTTTTTCCGTGTCATCCTCATCGAGGATGATGGATTCTACCTCTTCCGCAACCTCTCCTTTCTTCAACTTCGTTTCATCCCTGGGGTCTAGGGTATCAATATTATAAGTGATTGTAACCCTCTTGTGTGCCTCCCTCTCTTCAGCGGAGTTGTAGTAACATTCTCTCGCCGTCGTCTGGTCTCCTTGAACTTCCCCCACCCCGTAAGGGGTTGGAAATTTGATCATCTGGTGGACCGTAGACGGCACGACTTCAAACCCCTTGAGGTCCACCCGCCCCAGTATGATGTTGTAGGCCGAAAACACATGCTCATCCATCACAAAGAAACTAACCTTCTTGGTGAGCCATCTCGGCCACTCGTCCCCCATCCTCACATCGGCCTCATATATCCCAAGGGGATGAACCTTTTCCCCACTGAACCCAATCAACGGATGATGGTAGGGGAAAAGTCTAGCACGGCTGAGACCCAAGGCTTTGAAGCATGGCCAAAACATCACATCTGCAGAGCTACCCCCATCTACCAAGATCCTCGGCACCTCGCATCCGTGCACCCTGGTAGTGATGACGAGAGGGTCATCGTGTGGGGCCAAGAGGTCTTTGAAGTCCATTCTTGAAAATCCCACTATCAGTGTGTCCATATCAACCTTCTTCCTCTTCTCTGACTGGACCTCCAGGGAGGTTGCGTGTACCGTCTTCGTCACTGCCCTTGCCTCAGCCACATGGGCCTTCCTGTCGGCGACCTCAGACCCTCCTCCTGCAAGTCCCCCGGAGATCATTCCTACTCCGAGCGAGATCATATTAAGTCTCTTCACAGGGCCGTGGTCGTCTCTCGGTGGGAGGTCAGGGTCGTCCTCATCATCAGAAGGGTCGTCCCCTCTTTTTTGAGGACCTTCTCTGCATGCATCGCCTCGCTTCTTTCTGGGGTCGTCCCCTCGGCCCCTCTTGAAGGCGCCTTTGTCGACGTACTTTCTGAGCTTCCCTTCCTTTAGCATATTCTCAATCTCATCTTTCAGAGCAAAGCATTTGTCCGTTACGTGGCCGTGGTCTTGGTGAAACTCACACCATAGGTTCTTATTCCTCTTCCCGGGGGCTGCCCTCAGCTTCTCGGTCCACTTCAGGGATCGGTCACTCTTAATCTCATTGAGAATCTGTTCACAGCTGACCGTCAGAGGGGTGTACCCCGCGAACTTGTCATCCGAGGACCTCTTCTTCCCCTCTTTGTTCTTCTTGGGGTATTTACTCCCACTTGCACCTCCTCTTTCGTCCTCATATTTTGCAGCCATCGCCTCTTCGGCGTTCATCACCTTTCCTGCTGTCGATAACAGCTCGGCCATCGTCCTCAGAGGGTCTTCAGCAAGCTTCCATAACAGCTTCCCCTTTTGGAGTCCTCCAATCAGGGTTGTCATAGCTATGCTCTCCTCATAGTCTTCCACCTCCAGCTTCTCTTTATTGAATTTGGCTATATAGTCCCTCAGACTCTCTCTCTTCCCCTACAGGTGGGTGGTCTTCTTCTGTGGCCTCACCCCAAAGCAGAAATTATGGATGAACAGGTCGGCCATCTGCTTAAAATTTTCAATGGAATTTTTTGGAAGAGACGTGTACCAGACATGCGCAGCCCCTGTCAAGGTACCAGAGAAGGCACGACACCTCATCTCATCTGAGATAGAGTATATGTCTGCCACCGACTGATACATCTCCACATGGTGGACGGGGTTGGTACTCCCGTCATACCTTGGGGTGACCGTAGGTGGCTTGAATTTTGATGGCGTGGGGAAGTTGACTATCTTTGCCACAAAGGGTGAGCCTATGGTGTATCCCCTCTGAAGAGGGTCTCGGCTCTTCAATATATCACCAATCTTATCCTCTAGCCGCTGGATTGAGTCATTCCAAGGCCTCACAGGGTCGGCCTGGCCAATGTTATCCCCTGCTGCCTCTCCGAGGTGGACGGAGGGTTCTGCTGCAGCAGGCCTGTGTCGGCTGTTTACTTCCCTTTGGCCATCATCTCGTCCTCGGGGTCGGCCATCTGCTGCCTCCCTCTTGGATCTCGCAGCGCTTCTTGGTCTGGACAACTGTTCCCGCAGGTCATTTACTGGGCCTAGACTCTCAAAGGCCGACCCCCTGCTCAAGCGATCAAAAGCGGAGCCTCTTGGACGATCATCAGGGTTTGGTCTCCCACACTTCCCTCTACTGTCCTGGAGGGGTCGTACAGTATTGTTGGAGACCTCATAGGGTTCCCAGCCTTGTATTGGGGCTTCCTCTCCCTCCAGATCGTCATACCTATCCTCAGGGCAAGGGTTTCCTTGCCTCCCCAGGCGTAAACGCCGGGGGTCAGCAACATCCCTACGCCGCTGAGGGGGTGGTAGGTCTTTGCGTGGTGCCTGGGTGGTCCCCTGGCCTCATGCTGCCCTGGAGCTGCTGCCGGAGTAATCATCTCAGGTGAAACCCCTGGTGCTCTCAGTATGTTCTGGCTTAGAGCTGTGAACTGCTCCTGCATCATCCGTTGGCTTGCTGCCAGAGACTTTAGGGCTGCCGCCACATCAGCCATCTCAGACATGGGTGGCGGCTGACTGGAACTGGGTCTTCCCGCCTCATCCGGCGGGGGAAGTAGTGGCGGTGGCATCTCAGGTGCCATGTGCTTGAGCTATGAAAAGTTAAACTGAAGAAAATACTGGTGAGCTTGAGAACCTTAGTGGGTCTCTTTCAATGGTGAAACACCTCCTCTCAGAGGGAGTGTTGGTTCACCACCAGAGTGCCCAGTGAGGTCAAGATGTACAAAGGAAGAGATGTCTTCTCGTTCCCACAGACGGTGCCAAACTGATGATGCTAAGATTTAGCACCACCGGATAAGTGATAGTGAGCTCAAACAGTAGCAGCCATGGCATCCATAGAGATGTATGAGTGTATAGAAGGGGATGAGTATAAGAGGAAATAAGACAATAATGTATAGTGGTTCAGCCAATTTGGCCTACATCCACTGTGAGTGTGTGATCCACTAAGTATGGGCACTAATGGCCTTGGATACAATGCACATAAGCCTCTCTCTCTCTCTCTACTGTGTGTACAAGCAGAGTTTTAGCTAGGGATGCTATTCATGAATCGATCCCCTGTAGGGTTGTAGGTGACAAGTATATATAGGCCTTGGGGGGTGTAGTGTACCCCCCAAGTATGCATGGTGCATGTGAATGATGATCTAGCCAATCCCCTGTTGACACCTGTAGATGCCAAATGATGACATAATATTCCCTCACGTGAGGGTGTGATTCGGTTATAATGGTCTGCCACGTGTCATATGAGCCTGACACGCACTGTTCCACGCGTGTCCCAAACCACGCGCCATCATGATACCACCCTCGGCCTATGAGCCGAGGCCGAGGGCAAAGTTTCTTCCGGCAATGAGCCTGGCCCAATTCTGGCCTCGTACTGTCGGCCCCTCGTACTGTCGTCTGAAGCCTGGTAGAGGGTCGGCCCCTCGTAGGGTCGTCTGGGCCTGGCGAAGGGTCGGCCCCTCGTAGCCTCGTCTGGGGTCTGGCGAAGGGTCGGCCCCTCTGAGGAGCCGTATGGAGCCTGTTGGAGGGGTCGGCCCCTCGTAGGGTCGTCCGTTTGGAGGTTATCATCAGCCAGGCCGAGGATATAAACGGGTATATCACCCCATATACTTTAAATTGTTTTGGTTTTGGGATTTTTAGAAGTTTTTTTCTTTTTTTCCCTTTCTAATGAGATGTGTCGCCTCATTTTGGGTTTTTACCTTTCCAATGGTTAAGGAGTATAATTTTTGGACGTACAGAAGTGTGAAGTTAAGAAAAAGGACTGAAATGTCTATTGGATCAGATTCTGAGTTGCTAGGTCGATCCTATGCTCCACTGCAATTCTTGAAGGTTTACTTCTCAGAGATTTGTTGATGATGCATTTTCTGACTACATTTCAAGTTCTCCAATCTTATGAAAGTGGTAGATTAATTTAGTATATACCTGGTAGATTAATTTAGTTGGTCTCGATAATCATAAACCCCCCATTGGTATTTAGGTGTTCAATACCGCCATAAATGCCCTTGCCAAAATATGTAACCAAAACCCCATCGTGTACTCCCTATATGCAGATTTAGATACTAGCTGTCCTACGGTGTCTACAAGTAATCATGAGATACCGTAAAAATTGAGGTATATTGCATTTTTTTATGTTTTTAGTTTTTTTTTTTATTTATTTTTATTGAAATTAGGTATTCTGAACCCTAATATGATTTTATTCGAATCAGGTGTTCTTTTTTATTGAAATAAGGTTTTGGGTTTTGTAATTTAGGGCTTTTGATTTCGAAAATCGATTGAAAGACACATAGTAACAGTTTTGATCTTGGAACTATTTGATTAGGTTTCAAAACAAAACAGGGCTTTTGATTTCCAAAATGGGTTGGGGAAGTTAGGACAAATGAGTGTGTTTTGTGTTAGATCTCTACATTTGGGTGGATTAATGTTTTATTTTGTTGTTAGATCTCTACATTTGGTTGCAAAATCAGAGGATCGACTCCCAAGTCCCGTAAATTTGAAAATAATGTATACTCTTTTGTTATTTCATATTTAATACCCCTGACTTGGAACCTACACTTAGCCTGACCTGATTATTCAAAAATTCAAACTAACTTGGAACCTATGCTTTAACTCTAGATTTGATGCCCCTACCACTTTTAACAAACAACACATTATCAAAGTGAGCCTTCAAATGAGACCTGAAATTGTGTAGGCTTTGGAATCTAAGATGCTGCTACTGAAATCCCTTGGAGCATCTTTATGACTTCCACCGTGTCGTCGAGATAGTATTTTTCCATGCTCATTTTTTGTCTATTGAATTTCTAACTCTTTTTTAAACTCAATTTCACTCTTCGTATCTATCTGGCATTGTGTTAGCTATTGATTTATTACATGTTTTTTGTATAGATTTTTCTGGATAAATATTAGGTTTAAGTACTTTCTATAGAGTTTTCTTTTTAATTCTTTTTAGGATTTTGATTTGATTAAACAATCAAAATAACGATTCGATTGGACTGTTATTGAATCGTTATGTTTTCTGTTATATAGTAGTTTGATAGAAGGTATAGTAGTTCTATCGAAGCAGTTAAGTAGTTTAATATTCAATATAAGGTATAAAAGGTTACAAAACATATAACATGTACAGTAGTTCAGTTCAATAGAATGGAATAACACTAACAAAGTGGACTACTTTATTCACGACCTGCTACAATGCCAACAAATGGACTATTATTGAATGAAACGCTTAGATTGAACTGTGAAAATAATGATTCGATTGATTATTATCAAAGCAGATATTTTGACAATCGAAGTACCTACTTCAATCATTCTGAACTCTAAAGTAGATTGAACTGAAAATCGAAGTATCTGCTTCAAATGATTATAAGAGCAGATACTCCGGTTGATGATTATAAGAGTAGATATTTTGACAAACAACTACCCATCTCTCTATTGGAACTTCATTCTCAACTCTACAGCAGATAACCGAACTCGCGACCAAACAACTCATAATCAGGTATTTGGTCTCCCTCAAATTATTGGGTCTCCCTCAACTAATGAATCGAGTGTTTTGGGTTCTACAGTGACACAATAGTATAAATGCAATCATATATTTTGTTTAAGACTCCTATCCCACAACTGTTAAGTTGCTGAATAATTGATTATTCTGTGGAAGAATAAAGTTCTTGTGCTTCTGAATAACCCATGCCCCAAAATTTGTTCCAAAGCATGCTTTGATATGGAATCAACAAGTTAGTTTGGACGTGTTCTCTGTTTGATTGGTTTGAGTTAAACCCTTCTTCATATTTGGATTTCTAATATCTCTACATATGCTTTTGATTCTATAGAAAAAGTGTATAGTTTTGCTTTTGTATGTACTAATGCTTTTGATGCTATAGGTGAGGAAACAAAGTTGAGATATAATTCATTCCTCCAAGATTTGTTTGCCGAATCCATTCCTAAATAACTACTATTTCAATTTTATTAGTTTTTTATTCATTTTAAACATTTTATTTAGGCTCGCATACTAATTTTTCTTGGGGTAGTGAAATATTTATACACACGTTCTTCAGATTTTTACACTAAGTTTTCTTATATATTCATTCAATTATTTTCCTTGGCATTTTATATCCAGTTTATGAACTAAAAAATCCAGGTTTCTATGGAGATTTCCGCACTTGAACTACACTCTACTTCACTAGAGATGGTTTCGACCACGAAAATATATCTCTCCCATCCTGATATTCCCATTCCACCGGCACAACCTACCCTAAAAGAGAGAAAAGCAACACATGGATCGTAAAACTAGGTAATTAATTTCTGAATTTTTGCCTTTATTTTAACTTTTTGCATGTAATTCATCTTCCTTCTATTTGAATTTGTATCTCAGTGTCAAGAGGGGATGGTGTTGTATTCACCCCCAATAGAACACCATCGACTATAGGTGAGGAAATGAAGTTGAGATATAATTCATTTCTTTGAGACTGCGGGTTTGCAAATACGCTCCAAATATATATAGTCACTACAAATCCAACATTTGAGCCAACCATAATGGGTAATTATTTCTGTCAAGTGTGATTTCCATGAACCCCGATAAACTAGGCACTACAGATCCGACATTTGGGCCAGTCCCTTCCATTGATAAACAGAGCAGGACCAACAGTATTGTGCTCAAATTTTCCCAAACAATAGTATTACATCCAGATCCTGAGGTTGTCCTTCATCACAACCAACAGTATTTTGCTCAAATTAGGACGATGACCAATATCTAACTATAACATCTTGTGTATGAAGTGGACATTTAGGAAGTTTCTCATGCGAAAGAGCACCCCACAAAAAACACGCAACCAATATTATAGTAGACCATAACAACCAATTGTGATAGACCCAAGCCTTGATTGGTATTTCATGTGGACCAAAAGTCTTATTAGAGCATACATATCATCTATCGTGTTGGTAAAAAGTTTTGTCTTCCAATTTGTTACTTTTTTTATTTTTAGACTATTTTGTTACTTCTTTGTAAATATGTTTTGTTCAAGCTTGACTTTCATCGATTATTCTAACCCCTGTATTAAATATGTTTTGTTCAAGCTTGACTTTTAATACAGGAAATATTAGAAACACAAATTAATAATGAGGAAAATACTAAAAAAAACTAGAAATTTTTGAAAAATTCGAATTTATAGGATAGTTAAAAACAGAATTTATATAAGTTGTCGAATATATAAAATCTGAAAACATTCAAAAATCTAGAAATTAAAATTTGAAATCAATTAAACCACTGAACTATTACTTTGAAAATACCTAAAAAATAATTCAATTTCAACCCCAATAAACCTCCCAAACAAAAAAAATCTTCAAACCAACAAATGTTCAAATTGATTTATCTAAAAAAAATTTAAAAATCTAAAAGTTGTAAAGAACCACCAAATCTGGAAATTTCTAACCAACAATCTCCAAAAAAATCCCCTGACTATAAAATTCTATAAATTTCAAATCAACAACCTCCAAGAAATGTCCAAACAAAAAATTACATCTAGATCTATTTTCTTGTGCTTGTGCACGTATTTTGTGTGTGTGTGCACGCGTGCGCACGATTGTGTGTGGGGAGAGAGTGTAATGGAATATATATATATATATATATATATATATAATTGTAAGGACAAATTTTCAATCGAGTCATTTGTTATATTGGCTTAATTCCGTTGGACAAAACATTTTTGGGTCATACTGCATCAACGATCATTCAACACAAGGATTCAAGCATCGCATTCAAAGTTCACGCATCATCAATATTCATGCCGTGCTATTTATCCTACGAAGGTATATGACCTAAATAAAATTTTATAAGTTGGAGTATTTTGACTAATCAAGAAATTTCAAATAAGAAAATGTTCATATATAAGCTATATTAATTTTGAAAAAGTCCTTGAATTAAATTGGAAAAATTTTGGGCAAAAATCAGATTCTCGTTCGAAGTTTAACCCAGGTCGTTCGAACGACCTGGTTCTAACGAAGTGGTGCCTCGTTAGTAGTTTGTTAGAAGTTCGTTAGAAATGTCGTTTGAACGACATCGTTCGAACGAGATTTCTAACGACATCTAATCATCCTAAACTGGCACGCCGTTAGATAAGTCGTTCGAACGACATGTCGTTCGAACGAACTCGTTCGAACGAGTTTCGCCAGAATTGATTTTTTAATGCAGTTTTTTTTCCTACAACTGTTTTTTTGCCCACTACTTTTTCAGTTATTTTCTAATGGACGAAAATTCGGTTTTATAACTTAAGGAAGATCATTTTTGAAAGACAACTCTTTCCATAACTTCCAACCTTTTTGATAAAAAATCTCTTAAACATTTTTATTAATTTTTCAAAACAAAACCCCTTCATCAATTCACATTCAACAAGCAAGATTGCGGTGGATCTCTGCATTCAAGCTTCGAGGAGACGGTGGTTTTGGGCTTCGGTGGATACCGCAACACGAGGAGTGTTGAGCAACGCGTTGGAGTTTTGCGGACTACAACTTCAGAGGTCGAGGACGACATAAGCATGTCTTGAGTGACTCAATGTCTGTAAGTCTTTTGAGTCTCTTGTAAAACCTTTTGTTGTAGTGGATTTTGTCTAGGCCCAACCGTCCGAGGTTTTTCCCATTTGGGTTTTCCTCGTACATCGGCGTGTTGTGGTTGGGATTTTTGCACTTTCACTTTATCATATCACCTAGATGCATGCTTAGGATAAAATGAATTTAATTGGAATTTGTTCTTGCATATTTGTGAAACTAAATTTAAAATTGAGATAGAAGAATACATCTTTCATAGAAATAATAAAATTGGATTAAGTGTGTGTGTGTATTCTACGAATTAAACTAAGACCATATAACCCTACTACTTCAAATTGGTATCAGAGCTTGTTTCTATAAGTTATTTAGATGAATCCTGGAGGTTATATGGATAGTTTTTCGTCGAATAGACTACCTTTATTTGATGGATCAAATTATACCTATTGGAAAGCACGTATGAAATCCGCTCTTAAATCTATTGATGAACGTGTTTGGATCACTGTTGAAAGAGGATGGTCCCCTCCTACAATGGTTGTTAATGATGAACGTATTTTGACTCCTGTTGAACAGTGGAGCGAGGAAGATTTAAAATGGTGTAACTTTAACTCAAAAGGATTAAATGCCTTATTTGGTGCCGTGTCTCCTGATGAATTTCGTCGTATAATGACGTGCGAAACATCAAAGGAAGCTTGGAACATTCTCCAAGTTACTCATGAGGGAACGAGTGTTGTTAAAGCATCAAAACTTCAAAACTTAACTACACAATTTGAAACTATCACCATGAAAGAAACTGAAACTTTTGATGAGTTCTATGCTCGTTTATCTGACATAGTCAACTCTTGCTTTAACTTAGGTGAAAGAATACCTGAAAATCGTGTGGTTAAGAAAATACTTAGATGTCTTCCTAAGCGTTTCATTCCCAAAGTCACTGTACTTAATTCTTTAGGAAACCTAAATACCTTAAAACTTGAAGAACTTGTTGGTGATCTGCAAACGTATGAACTTGATATGTTTCCTAAAGATAACAAAGGGAAAGATAAAGGAGTAGCTTTAAAAGTTAAGAAAGTTGATGTGTCTGATTCTGATGAGTCTGACTTTGATTCTGCTGATATAGCCTTATTTGCCAAAAAGTTTAAAAAATTTCTCAAGTTTAAAAAACAAAACTCCAAATTTGAAAAACCTAAATTTGAGAATAAAAACAAAGGAGGAAATAAAAAGTTCATTAATCAGGATACAAAGAAGTTCAATAAAGACAAATTTAAGAAGGATGATTCGGAAAGATGTTTTGAATGTGAGGGACGTGGTCATAGAGCTTTCGAGTGCCCCACAAAACTTAAAAGACAAGGCAAAGAGAAAGCCGTTTACAATGCTACTTTAAGCGACAGTGATAATGAGTCTGAAGACTCTGATGACTCTAACTCGCCTAGAAATAACTTCACTGCCTTTATGGCGAGCCTTGCTAGTAATTCGTGTGAGTCAAACCTTAATGTTGACAATTCTGAACATAATCTAGAGGTGGTTTCTACTCATTCTACTAGTAGTGATGAAAAAGAGAGTGATAGTGATATAGATGAGAGTGAACTACAAACTGCCTATTCTGAACTCTACAATGAATCTCTTCGCATTCAAAAAGTCAACAAACGATTAACCTTGAAAGTTTTAACTTTAGAAAAAGAGTTGAAAGGCCTGAAGGAGAAGGAGGCCTTAGTCAGTCAACTCGAGGCTATTAAAATATCTCTTTCTGAAAAACTTATCGTGATTGGCAAAGAAAAATGTGACTTGATTATCTCCTTAGAAAGTGCTAACAAAGAACTTAATGAGTCTCATGAAATTAGAACATCTCTAGAAACTAAAATAGTCCAACTTGAAAAAGATCTCGAGTCCTCTCGTGAAGTTAAAGTCACACTCGAGGACAATTCAGGAAGAATGGGAAAACTGTTTCTAGGTCCTGTTTTAGGATATAAGGAGAAAGGGTATCAAGAAAGAAAGGGAATAGGATATGAAGAAGGAAATTCTTCAAAAGTCAAAACTGAACCTGTTGCTAAGTTTGTTACAAAATCTAATGTTCCTAAAGTTAATCCCTCTAAGAAACATTTAAAAGCTGGCCCAAAACAACCTTATGTTTGTTCATATTGTCACAAACAGGGTCACCTTAAAGATTTTTGCTACAAACTTAGAAAGAACCCTCAATTCACAAATTCAAAACAACCTTACAGCTCCTTAGCTAATCTTAAGAGTCAAGTTGAGTACCTTGTCAATACTTCTAAAAATCTAATGGAAGAGTTTCTTAGGTTCTCTAATGTCAAAAGAAATAACTCTAATTATAAGACTAGAGCCAATCAAGGGAAGAAAATTACTCAAACTTGGGTTAAGAAAAATCAAATCAAGAAAGCTTTTGTCGCTCACGTTGCTCTTAAGGCACAAAATACCTCTCAATGGTACTTTGATAGTGGTTGTTCTAGACATATGACGGGCGATAAATCTCTTTTTACCACTCTCGAAAACCATAAAGATGGTAAAGTTACTTTTGGGGATGGTAGCAAGTCTCAAATTATTGGTAGAGGTTCTATTGAAATCTCAGGTTTCCCTAAACTTGAAAATGTTCTTTATGTTGAGGGTCTAAAAGCTAATTTGTTAAGTATTAGCCAACTGTGTGATGATAATCTTGATGTGAAATTTAGTCAATCGGAGTGCATCATTTATGATCAATCAGGTGAACCGATTTTACATGGTGTTAGAACCAGTGACAATTGCTATGGAATCATTCCAAAATCTTCTTTAGTCTGCAATAATGTAAAAACCTCTTCTACCGATCTTTGGCATCAAAGATTAGGTCATGTTAACTTTAGAGATCATGACAGACTTGTGAGAAAAGAGCTTGTTCGTGGCTTACCGCCAGTAGGAAAGCCAACATCCACCATTTGCGGACCGTGTCAATTTGGTAAACAAATCAAAAGTCCTCATAAAAAGATAAACTCGATAACAACATCTCGTGTCCTAGAATTGATACACATGGACCTTATGGGTCCTACTCGTACCGAGAGTATAGGAGGAAAAAGATACATCTTGGTTATAGTGGATGATTTCTCTAGATACTCTATTGTAGGCTTTTTGAGAGAGAAATCTGAAACAGTTGACTTTCTTACTGTTAAATGTAGAGCTCTTCAAAATCTTCACGGTGTTACTATAAACCGCTTTAGGAGTGATAATGGAACCGAATTCAAGGAATCCGGAGTGAATGCCTTCTGTGATGAAATAGGAATAAAACATGAATTCTCGGCCGTTCGAACCCCTCAACAAAATGGTATAGTTGAACGTAAAAATCGAACGATCCAAGAAATGGCAAGATCCATGCTCCATGGAAGAAATGTGGCTCGTAGGTTTTGGGCCGAAGCGGTTAACACTGCTTGTCACATGGTTAATAGAGTTTATTTGCGTCCTAACACTAACAAAACTCCTTATGAATTGTGGACGGGTAAGAAACCCAATTTGTCCTATTTTAGAGTGTTCGGAAGTCCATGCTATATTCTTAGAGATAGAGAACTTCTAGGAAAATTTGACTCGAGGAGTGATGAGGGTATTTTCCTAGGATACTCTCAAAATAGTAGAGCTTTTAGAGTCTTTAACTTAAGCAACTCTAAAGGAATGGAATCCATTAATGTGGTCATAAAAGATGATGCTCCGGCCACACAAATTAATAATGAGGAAGATTTATCATGTGAGTGTGATGTTGAGTCAAATGATGAAAGTATTGCATCTCAAAATGATTTGGGTGTTCCATCTACCGATAAAAGGGAAGTTACTCCTTGGGTGCGTAAAAATCATGATACTTCACAAATTATAGGAGATCCCGAGGTAGGTGTCAAGACTAGGGCGCAATTAGAAAATGAAGTTACTTATCTCTGTTATACTTCTACTATTGAACCTAAAAACTATAAAGAAGCCCTAAAAGATGAACATTGGATTAATGCTATGCAAGAAGAATTGTTTCAATTTAAGAAAAATGATGTTTGGGAATTAGTCCCTAGGCCTTCTAATACCAATGTCATTGGCACTAAATGGATTTTTAAAAACAAAATGGATGAAAATGGTGTCATTGTTCGAAACAAGGCTAGATTAGTGGCTCAAGGGTATACTCAAATAGAAGGTGTTGACTTTGAAGAAACTTTTTCTCCTGTTGCTAGGTTAGAATCGGTTCGTCTCTTACTTGCCATCGCATGTCATCTTCAATTTAAATTATATCAAATGGATGTCAAAAGTGCTTTTTTAAATGGTATTATCCAAGAGGAAGTATATGTTGAACAACCAAAAGGGTTTGAGGACCCAACTCATCCTACTCATGTCTTCTTTTTAAAGAAAGCTTTATATGGCTTAAAACAAGCCCCCCGTGCTTGGTATGAAAGACTCACTTCTTATCTCCTTTCTCGTGGCTTTTTGAGAGGGGGAGTAGATATGACACTTTTTGTTCGGCGTGATGAAAAAGGTATTCTTGTTGCTCAAGTTTATGTCGACGACATACTGTTTGGGTCTACATGTGATAAACATACTCAAATTTTTTCCAAAGAAATGCACAATGAATTTGAAATGAGTATGGTAGGTGAACTTACCTTCTTTCTAGGTCTTCAAGTTCGTCAACTCAAAAATGGGATATTTTTATCCCAAACTAAGTATGCTAAAGACCTTGTTAAGAAATTTAATATGGAATCCGCTAAACATGCTCGTACTCCTATGAGCTCCTCTATTAAACTTAGTAAAGACACCGATGGAAAAGATGTAGAGCATACACTCTTTAGAAGTATGATAGGTAGTTTACTTTACCTAACTGCGAGTCGTCCAGATATTTCCTTTAGTGTAGGAGTTTGTGCTCGTTATCAAGACGCACCAAAAGAGTCTCACTTACTTGCTATTAAACGTATCATCAAATATGTTAGTGGGACCCTGTCTTTTGGCATTTGGTACTCCTTTGACACCAATGATTGTCTATCGGCATATTCAGACGCCGATTGGGCAGGAGATGTTGATGGATGTAAAAGTACATCCGGCGGTTGTTTCTATCTTGGAAGTGCACTTGTCTCATGGATGAGCAAGAAACAAAATTCTATTTCCTTGTCCACGGCGGAGGCCGAATACATTGCCGCCGGGAGTTGTTGCACTCAACTCATTTGGATGAAACAAATGTTGGAAGATTACAGTATTTCCCAAGGCACTATGACCATATATTGTGATAATACTAGTGCAATTCATATTTCCCGTAATCCCGTTCAACATTCTAGAACCAAGCATATTAAGATCCGTGAACATTTCATTCGTGACTTGGTTGAAGAGAAAATTGTTTCTCTAAGCTTCGTTCCTACCGATCAACAATTGGCCGATATCTTTACTAAACCTCTAGATGCCCTTAGGTTTGGAAACCTTAGGAAATCAATTGGGGTTTGCTCCATTGATTGAGATCGAAGTCGTTCATCTAGTTTAGGTTGCTTCTCTTGCATATCTTTTTACCTATGAACTAGATTTCCTTTGTATATATTTTATTCAAAAATCTAAAAAATATTTGTTTATTTTATTCATTTTCAAGGAAAACGGGAATGGTTAGATAATGCTATCAAACCTTTTGTCCATATGGCTTTGTGGTCGATGTATTCAAATCCCTATCTTTTTCCATGTTCACGTGGCCTACGATGAATAGTTAATCCATACATGGTTTATCTTGTGCACAATAAATAATGCTTTGTTTTATGATATATAATGTTGTGATTTACTCACATATTTGCCTTTTGCATACACCGTACACAGAATATTTCTAATATCTTGTTCACATTGTACTTGCAAAGTGAGATTTGGTGTTGTCTTCTCAATCCTGTCACATCCATTATAAGCAATCGAAAGTGTGCATGATCATCCGTTGCCCGGATTGAAACAAAATGACTATATTCTTCCGGTTGATTTCCGTTTCTAGCAATGGAACCGAGCTGCGAAAAACATCAAAGTTTTTGCGTGAAAAGCCTCCATTTGCATATTCAGATGTGTGACTAAAATAGAAGCATTGAAAATGATATATATACAATGCAAAGCCAAAATGATAGGCTTGATTGAGTCTTCAAAAGATTCGTCTCAATCTATTTGATATTTTTGGGAGATATAAGTTGAAGATCAACGGGCATGCACATTTCATTAATTTATTGCTTTCTTCTTGTGACTTTATTGGCGAGAGAATCATCTATTTTGTATGCTTGTTACATTCGTGGTTAAGTGTTCAACAATATTTCATTTTTGACACAAGGCTAATCTGAGTGAATATTGCTTGTATATATTGTTTGGCATTACGCACTTGTACAAATGTTGTGGCTAAAGACTTTCACGCGTATTGTTCACACCGCTACATTTCCGCTCCCACCATTTGGATATGTTGGCTCGAGCTAGGATTAATACAATCACATTTTTGGCAATGTTCTGGCCATCCCAATTCCTGCTATTATGGTATTTTTCAATCTATTTTATAATATCTTTTTTTTTCAAGATTTTCAATTTTCGTTAGAAATTCTCGTTCGAACGAGATTTCTAACGACATTTTTTAGGCCCAAACTGTCTCGTCGTTCAAAATATCGTTCGAACGACAATTTTCGTTCGAACCACCTTCTAACGAGGTATCTAACGACCCAAGGCTGTCTCGTCGTTCGAAATATCGTTCGAACGACAATTTTCGTTCGAACCACCTTCTAACGAGGCATCTCACGACCCGAGACTGTCTCGTCGTTCGAACCCCTCGTTCGAACGACATAACTCGTTCGAACGACCTGCAGTTAGAACGGTCAGATCCTCTTCCCCAAAACCTGCCACCTCTCCCATTTTTTCAAACCCATGATTTCCAATACCCCATTTCCCCTCTTTCCCTGTTTTCTCTCACCCCTCTCTTCCACTTTCCCCTCTCCTTGTCTCTCTCTCTCTCCCACGATTTTTCCTCATCCACGATTCTTCCCACTCTCTTTCCCTTATTTCATCCTTCCTCCAACCTTCACCCATTCCCTCATCCACGAATTTGTGCTGCTTCTTCTCCTTCCATTCCAGGTATTTTTTCTCTTTTACTCTCTTACGATATATATCTACTTATATATATATATATATGTATATATATATTTCTATCTATCTATCTATATATATTATATAACTATTCTATAATCTATATTTCGATTTCTTCTGAAATCTCTACTATATATATCAATATTGATATACACATGCATATCATATCTATATATATATATATATATATATATTTATATATATATTTCTGCTGTTGGGGCCTATTTTCACCAATCGATTCTCAATTTTTTCCCAACTTGTCTATATATGCATGTGTATATACCACATTTTTTTGGGGGATGTTTTTCTTGTGTATTTATATATGTTGCCCCTGATTAAAATATCTCCCATGAATATTGTATTTTTCTAAATGCAAATTCAGCTACTATTCATGGAATTTATTTTAATCAAATTTTTTATTTTTCCTTTATTTTTTATTTCTAAAGGAGTATGGGAATTTTGTTGATTGGTTGTTCGTTTATTGGTGTAATCGGTGGTTTGGTTGGACGTTGTTCGGGTAGGTTCTAGTCTCTATAATTTTTCATGGCCCGTAATCGCCGCCAACGCCGCCTTAGCGATTCCCCCGAGGAACGCACCACATCCTCGGATGAGGAATCCCGGGGTATTCCCGACCTAAAACTACGTTGGCGCACCCTTTCCCAACATACCCGCTATCACACCCAAGGGTTTGCAACCTGTTCTGTTGTACGGGAGAAAGTGATTAATCTCCCCTCCCTCCACGGCACAAACGTGCATTCATGGATATCTGATTTAGGGTGGGACCCACTCTTCTCCCTCACCGATGTTGTTTTTCCCGACATAGTACGGAAATTTTATTTTAGCCTGATTAATAGGGATACTCATCTTTACACTCGGGTGCGAGGTCGGGAGATTCTAGTCACTCCCGACTCGATTGCTCAAATCCTTCCCCTCCCTCGGGTCAATAATCCCTCTTTTCCATGGACATCCGAGACCACCCCCGATCCTACTCTTGTTTTTAACACCGTTTTTAGGATTCTTCCTTCCGGCACGGTTACTATTTTTCATAAAAATTTACATCCCGATTTTATGGTCCTTAATTGGATCGTTTGTGCCTGCCTTCTCCCTCGTGCCAACACCACCCAAATCAAAAAACAGCACGTGGATCTCATGTTTGCTATAAGCATTAGGGCCCACATTGACCTTCCCTCCTATCTTTATAGCGTGATCCGGTCTGTTAGGGTTCTTCCGGCCAGCCCCACTCGCCAGGCCCTCCCATTTGCGGCCCTTATCACCCGTATTCGTCTTGCCGCCGGTTGCCCCCGTGTGTCCACCGATATCCCCACCACTAAATACCAAACCGTTGACCTCACCTCCATTAGTCACTCCCGTGGTCATTTGCCACCGGATACCCCTCACCTCACCCCCTCCGCCTCCTCCCACTCCGCCACCTCATCTCACCCCGCTCCCAGTCGTCCATCTCCCTCCCGCTCTGTCCATCACCCCGCCCCTTCCCAGCTTCCCGCACCCGTCGCGTCGGAGGATTTTATGTTTTTGCTTTCACAGGTGGACCAATTTCAGGAGGACCGCCGCCAGGACCGCGCACTTATGCAGGAGCTCATTATGTCTATGCAGCAGGACCGCGAGGCCCACGCCCGTCGAGAAGCCGCCCGGGATGACGCTCAGGCACGTCGAGATGAAGCCCAGGCTCGTCAGGACTCTCTTCTCTTAGAGCATCTTGCTGCCCTCCGCCATATGGAGCTGCGCCGCGGGGTAGGCTCTTCCGGCACCGGCTCACTCCCCGATGACACTCCACCTACTGATCCTGCCTCTTGATTTATTTTGTTCATTTCCTGTTTCTTTCTGTTTTGTGAGGATGAGTGCTTTCATACTATCTTGTATTTGGATTTATTTCCCTTGGTTATTTCATTGTCTGACTCTTAGCTATTTCCCCTTTACCCCTTACTTAATGCATGCTCCCTCTTTTCATTGTCATGATTCATTATTTCTATTTCCTGCCTTGTTATTTATTCTCATTTCTTTTGCAGGCCCCCTTATCCCTTTGTCTTTTCCGGGCAAAAAGGGGGAGAAAATTTTAATTAATATGACTTCATATTTAGGGGGAGTTTGATTAATTTGGGTAATTTAATTATCATTTCATATTCATTGCAATTAATAATAATTTAAGGTAATTATAATTGAATTAAGTTATTATAATTAAATTTCCAAATTGATTCTAATATTGACCTTATGCACAATTAAGGGGGAGTTAAACTGTTCATATTGAATATTGAGGCATTTATGCACCATGCACAAAATATTCTATCGCATTGTCTTATATATAACATCTCTCTATTTCCCCATGCGTTTATGAATTTGTTGTTTCATGTGTGTAGGATACATCTCCTACTCCTTTGCAGCTCGTCGGTCTTGTCATTGTGTCTGTATTTTTTGGGGTTTTTGGGATGGGACTTAGATACGGCTTGACGGCTGGCTTAGCAAATTCAATCTTTTATTTATCTATTTTTTATTTTGTTTTGTCCCGGAATAGCCAAAGGGGGAGATTTGTAAGGACAAATTTTCAATCGAGTCATTAGTTATATTGGCTTAATTCCGTTGGACAAAACATTTTTGGGTCATACTGCATCAACGATCATTCAACACAAGGATTCAAGCATCGCATTCAAAGTTCACGCATCATCAATATTCATGCCGTGCTATTTATCCTACGAAGGTATATGACCTAAATAAAATTTTATAAGTTGGAGTATTTTGACTAATCAAGAAATTTCAAATAAGAAAATGTTCATATATAAGCTATATTAATTTTGAAAAAGTCCTTGAATTAAATTGGAAAAATTTTGGGCAAAAATCAGATTCTCGTTCGAAGTTTAACCCAGGTCGTTCGAACGACCTGGTTCTAACGAAGTGGTGCCTCGTTAGTAGTTCGTTAGAAGTTCGTTAAAAATGTCGTTCGAACGACCTCGTTCGAACGAGATTTCTAACGACATCTAATCATCCTAAACTGGCACGCCGTTAGATAAGTCGTTCGAACGACATGTCGTTCGAACGAACTCGTTCGAACGAGTTTCGCCAGAATTGATTTTTTAATGCAGTTTTTTTTCCTACAACTGTTTTTTTGCCCACTACTTTTTCAGTTATTTTCTAACGACGAAAATTCGGTTTTATAACTTAAGGAAGATCATTTTTGAAAGAGAACTCTTTCCATAACTTCCAACCTTTTTGATAAAAAATCTCTCCAACATTTTTATCAATTTTTCAAAACAAAACCCCTTCATCAATTCACATTCAACAAGCAAGATTGCGGTGGATCTCTGCATTCAAGCTTCGAGGAGACGGTGGTTTTGGGCTTCGGTGGATACCGCAACACGAGGAGTGTTGAGCAACGCGTTGGAGTTTCGCGGACTACAACTTCAGAGGTCGAGGACGACATAAGCATGTCTTGAGTGAGTCAATGTCTGTAAGTCTTTTGAGTCTCTTGTAAAACCTTTTGTTGTAGTGGATTTTGTCTAGGCCCAGCCGTCCGAGGTTTTTCTCATTTGGGTTTTCCTCGTACATCGGCGTGTTGTGGTTGGGATTTTCGCACTTTCACTTTATCATATCACCTAGATGCATGCTTAGGATAAAATGAATTTAATTGGAATTTGTTCTTGCAAATTTGTGAAACTAAATTTAAAATTGAGATAGAAGAATACATCTTTCATAGAAATAATAAAATTGGATTAAGTGTGTGTGTGTATTCTACGAATTAAACTAAGACCATATAACCCTGCTACTTCAGTAATGAGTATAATAGTTTTACAATTCCATAAGTTAATAAGCTAAGTAAAGGTTAGGATTAAACCAACAATACAAGAATCCAAGGGTTGAGATTAAAAGACCCCCTTTTGCCCCTTTATTATTTATTTTCCCCCTATTTTTTACCACTTAGGTTTCCTTTTCCCTCTTAATAAAAATTCAAAAGAAAGGTTAAAATAGGAACATACACAATTCAATCATCTTTTAGGGCAGTACACAAAGACACACACAAACACTACACCCTCTCTCTCTCTCTCTCTCTCTCTCTCTCTCTCTCTCTCGATTCTCATCTCAACTGCTCCCATCTTCTCACTCACCATATATAAGGATTTGCAACATTTCTTTCTTACCAACGAAGACAGGTACCCTCTTTTTCTACTCACCATTCTCTTTTTGGCTTATTTTATATTAGTGGTTTTTTTATGTAGTCTCATGAATCCAGCCAAATAGCGTTGGGGACACACGAAAGAAACATCCAACGCTCCCACCGGTGAGTTTTCAGGTATAATTCTATCTCTGATGCTTTATAATGATGCATTTTGTGGTTTTCAGGTATACGTTGGTGGTTTTGCATTTTGTTATTATGGTATTCATATGGATCTAATAAGTTTCGTGAAGTTGAAAGTTTTAGTTCTCAGATCTTAACATATGGCTTTTAATTTTTAGGTATCAGTGAAAAATATTCAATCATAGCTGATATATGTGGGAGAGAGTGTTTTTGTGGTTGGGTGGTCCTTGGCATTATTATTGTAGTGTAATTATTTTAGTTAAAACATTAGTCAATACATGTAGTTGCTCATATGCCTTTTATAATATTTGGATTGCTTAGTTTGTATATAAAATGTGTCTTTGTATATAATATTTTAATTTGTTATAATTAGTATATGGGAACACAATAATTCTAATAGATTCTATATGTGTTTGGGCATTTAATACTTTTGTAATTAATACTCCATTGAAATGAAATTTCTGGTGTGCATCTATTTGTTCTTTTTCTGTCTCGAAGATGATAAACAAGATGTTTTGCTATTTTGGGAATTTGTATTTATGCATCCAGATTTAGGGATTTTGTTTTGCTGAAAAGAAGTTAGTTCCTGAACTTCAATTTATTTTAAAGAGTAAAATCAATGAAACTGAAGGTTCTGATATAGCAAGGTCAATAAGGTCTAATTCTAACTCTAACTTCAATGCTTCTTCCTTTAAATCCAAATGATTAATTATTTAGTTTAGAATGCCAGGGGCATTAGCAATATGCCTACTGGAATAAGGAAAAAAAGTCCGTGTAAAACTCATAACATCTCATTCCTTACTATTTTGGATCCTATGATTGGAGTTGATAGAATATAAGAATTTAATAGAACTATTGATTTTGAAACGCACTGTTATTGCAGATGTATCCTTACACAGGTTCAAGTTTGTGTGGTTAAATACATTTCTTTAACTTGATGAATATCTCTTTGTAAAATCTTGCATGTTTTTATGTTTAATTTTCAACTTGATGAATATCTCTTTCATCCATTTTTGCCTTTGTATCAGGTTCTGGCCAGATCACCATTGTGTGTCCACACTTTAGACACGAAAAAAAATCTGATAGAAGTCCTAATATGTCTGTTATAGTGTTGTCGTTCCATCGAATGATTTCGATCTCGCATATATAATAAAGTAGGAAACTTATGTATGTTATAAGACTGATTGATGATGTCATTTAATATGAGTTTTTTTGCAATATCTATTTTACCCTTGAAAATTTTGATTTCCCCCCTCCCCCCCCCCCCCCCTTTTTACACACTCTAATTTGCATTCCCCTCTCTTAAAAATCAAAAAATGAGGGCAAAATAGTATTTGACCCATTCCCTCCCATTACCTAATTTTCCAAACCTACCCGTCATTCTTACTTTTCACCCTCACTTTACTCTCTCTCACTCCCTCTCTCGGCTTTACATTCAACAACGCAAGACGGTCTTGAAATCTCTTTTAATCTTCCTACCGCACCACGCAACAAGTTCCTGCAATCTCTTTTTATCTTCATCCCCTTGGTAGATCATGTTTATTTGACTTTATAATCATGGATTTGGGTTTGGGGTTTTTGTGAAACTCTAATAATTTTTATGCATAACTAACTATATTTTCTATTTTCAGATGAAATTGGATTTTACTCTTCGAATCTGAGGTATACCATCCATTTTTCTCTATGTTTGGTTTAGCACTTTCTTAGATCACAAAATTCTTTCTCTGTTGTTTATTACTAATTATACGGTTCCATTTTTTCAACTAATTTTTTTATTTCTTTTTTTCAGGGTTTTTCTAAATAATGGTTGCGCACTTACACATTTTGAAAGATTTAGTCAGGGTTTTTCCCCATTGAGAAGCATACAACTATCTCCTCCTTTTTGTATCATGTTTTTCACATATAAGGTTTCCATTTGATACAGGGTGCTTAACTTATTGAAATTACGAAGTTATGCATATATAAATTTTATTGGATTTTAGCTTCATTTGATACATTTTTTTTAGCTTCATTTGATACAGGTTTCCATTAGATTTTATTGGATTTTAGCTTCATTAATACAAATGTGTTTGAAATTTGAACATTTGTGAAAGTTGAATTTGATACATGAAGCTAGGAAATCTTTTGATAACCACACCATCAAAAGCTAGGAAATCTTATTGAGTTTAGAGGCTGAATACTATGACCCTATTTGTGAATATCCGCTTAAATTTGGATTGTGTTTCAGAATTTCTAGATTTGGTATTTATATTAGCTTTAGTTTTGTTTGATTTATGTTTGATGGCATATAATTTGTTTTATTTTGGCTTGATTGGTAAAGAGAGTACTCTTAATAATCATAGGTGGGGTGTTTAACTCTCACACTCGATAATGAGGGGCCACTATCCAATTTAGTTATGTTCTTAGTTGATTAGTAAATTTTGCATGAGTGTCCAATTTATATCTTCTTTTAACCAATGCGTTTAGTGCAATACGACAATCTCACTTTTACTATATGCAATCAAATAGGTTTATTCTTTTTTGTAGATATGTATCTGTTAACTTAGCAATAATTTAAATGTGTTTGGTTGTATTATATGAGTTCGGAGATTATTAGAAAGCTGTTGATTAGAAAGTTGCTCAATACTTTGTCAAGAGAATGTTGAGGCACTCAAAACGGCCACACGAGTATGTATCTCTTCTTTATGTGTTTATTGGAATGTTGCGTTGTGCAAATACCCACAAAAATTCAATGCTAAGAATGCTCAAGATATTCCCACAACACTTCACTGCCTTGTTGTGCGAAATAGGGATACAAGTGTTGTGGGATAGTGCATCATTCGGCTCGCTAAAATTTGAGGCATTCATGTCATTAATATTATAAGATACAGCGCTGGATAGTTTTGATGAGCTGATCACATGCTTTTGTAAGTTCTGATTTGAGTCATTTCTATGTTTCTTCTTATTTGCAATTTTGGGGACTGAAAATTAAAGACATCAGTTTGGGGGACAAAAAATAACAGCGAGTAAGATGTTTGTTTTCTTTAACTTTTTAATATATGTTTTTCATTTTTGATCTACATAGGTAGGGGATAAATTTCATGGCGACTTCGAAGCTCCATGCTCCAGCTGAAAGGAATTGTTGCTTCTATTCCAACACAAATCAAACAAGAAACTAAGGATTCCTCTTCATTTTGGGCAAACAAAGGAGCTACAAAACCTACTACAAATCCTAATGATGTCCCTTTTCCATGCAAAGTGAAGATGCACACTATAAGAGGTTACAGACTTGAGGTACATACTCATAAAGACTAGCTTCTATTTGTATTGAGCTGGATTCTTATATGAATGAGTACGTGTTGGATCTTCTTATTCAAATCATGCATGGAGTTTCTTATATGAATGAGTAGGTTAAAATTTCCTGTGTATTAAGTCCCTTAATGTGTTTTCTTACGACATTGTCATATGTTAATATGTGAAGAAACTTAGAGCTTATTGATATGAATAGTCTATTAGAGGGATTTGGAAAAGGAACGAGGGTAGTGCTTTGAGATTTTTTTAGTTTATTGGCGTTCAAATTAGGTGATATGATTTTTTTGGAAAAGGCACGAGTGTTGTGGGAATCCTGATAGTTTCAATTCATTTTATATAATTTACAAAAATCTGTTCAAACTATGCAGGAGTTTCGGTTGGCATTAAATATATAGATGAAAATAGGTTGGTGTATGTTAGCCTACATTTGAAAATGACGGAGATGCAGTGGGGTTCACCACCAAACTAAAAAAGGTACTTGAGGAGTAAATTACAAATATATGCTTTCATTTTTTCTTCCATTTTCTGTTATGAAGTAATATATAATATCAATTTGTTTACTACTGCAACTTGCCAACTTGACAACCTATTCTATTTTTTAAAATTGAAGTGATAAGAATGTTTATAACAGAATTAGGTGTTGGATTACTGATATGGTTAAAATATATTTGTAAAACAATTGTAATTCCGATAAAAGTGACTTACAAAGTGATAATGTAGGGTTGTACTTAGGAGTGTGCATGAAATTACTTTTGAATGTTACTCAATATGCCTAAACGCATTTGTAATTCTGCTCAAGTGCGTTTCATTTTAGCATACATAGGTAATTCTACTCAAGTGGAAATTACTTTTGAATGTTATGGTGTTTTTTCGTATTATGAGAATGCTTTTGACCAATTGAATAACAGAATCAATAGTTCTTTCGCTGTGGTTTCTAAAACGAGCTCTAATAGAAGACTTTTGATTTCAATTTATTCTGCCTTAGATTTCAAACCTCCCCCTATTAAATATTTTGGATAACCTCTTTTTAAAGATATAAGGAATATTATCTATTTATCCAAAGTCATTGCAAATATTAGAATTAGATTAAATAGTTTAAACTCTAAATTTCTTTCATAAGGAGGTGGATTGATTATGATGAAGCATGCACTTTCTTTTATTCCAATTCGTACATTAATTTGTCTTAATCCTCCTCAATAGGTTATGATTAGAATTGAAATATCATTCTCTAAATTATTTTGGGGAGGACCTATTGTAATATGATATTCATGTGGTTTTTAAAACTCTGATTTTAAATTTCATTGTTGTAAAAGACAAATAAGGAAGTTGCATTAAGTTGTTTGATAAACCAAAAAGTGGCCCCAGCGAACTTAAGTAGTGTATCCTGCAAGAAGAATTTTTTATTTTTTTATTTTTTATTACAATATCTGGATATAATGGGGTAACCAAAATTAGAGACAGTTGCAAATGCGTGATCTGCTGTTTACAGATACTGGCATTAGTTACTATATCTGCGTCGTAATGCTGAGTTGACGCCAAAAAAGTGAGAGGTATACCAAAAAGTACTACTAGGATATAACGTGCCTAGATGCTATTCCCAGTCACCCGTGTACAGATTATTACTAACTAAATTTGTGTTTACTAAGTTCCTACAAGAATAATATGACACTGATATGTTTGAGGAATGTTTACATATTCTCATATCCGATCATAATGTTTTTTATGTTTCCATGAATACAAATGTTTGAGGAATGTTTGTTTTCCCCGTAAAAATAGGTGTTCATTTTAGAAATGCCAGATATGACGCGGTTAGCGTGTGATCTGATGAAGTTGTGTCATGGTAAAAATATAACAAAAATATAACACTAACAGGCAGATCTGATTCAGTTAGTGTGTGACCCATGAATACAAATGTTTACATATGCTCATATCTGATCTGATATGTTTGAAGAATATAACACTGTTATGATCATATCTGATCATAAGAGTGTTATGAATACTAATGTTTGAGGACTAAAAAAGTTATATTCCTCAAACATATCAGTGTTATATTCTTCAAATGTTATATTCCTCAAACATTCCTCAAACATATCAGTGTTATATTCTTCAAATAGGAATACAAATGTTGATATAACACTGTTTGTATTCCTCAAACAGTCCTCAAACTTTTCTATTCCTCAAACATATCAGTGTTATATTCTTCAAACATAACGGAGAGTTTACATATGCTCATATCTGATCATAACAATTTTTATGTTTCCATTTTACATTGCATAATCTTATTCTTTGATTTCATTTATTTGTTAAGGATTTTAGGTGACATCTTTTATCTTTTTGTTTGTGAATGACATCTTATATCTTTTGTTTTCTAGAATGTTTCTGCATTTCGAGAAAATGAAACATAAAGATTACACAGATTACAAAATCACATTACATTTTCAAATGCACATTTTCATATGTATCCTCTGTAACAGAGATCTTATTGCTAAAATTGTGTGTACAAGGGATTTGTCCACACTTTCTTCTTGAAATCTTTACTTTATAGAACAATTTTCGCTGATATTTTAATGGTATTTTTAGTAGACCACAACATTTTGCATTGTCATTAGACAATATGTAGTAAATTTCATCCACATTTTTTCACAAAATTTAACTCAATATGAGCCATTTGGTTCTGAGTGTGGTGGTTTTTTTTGATTAATCATGAAAGGTGCCTATATAGATGGGCTCCAGGTCCGTGCTAACTGTTATATCGGCAATATTGGTGTCTATGTGAAAACAAAATGCTCTGTCTGTGTCTTATTCAAGTGCAAGGTTTAAAATTTTTAATGAATATAGGTACAATGAAGAAGCGATCCAGTTGAAACTTATGGATATATTTCGGTCGACTTCACTGGTGTACTAATTAAAGCTTTAAATGCGTTGTATTATTTGTTTTTAGAAGTATTCAATTTCCATTTTTATTTAAAATGGGGGTAATAATCAAAGTAAGAATGTTACTAATGGAGTTTTATTTTTTTTGTTTTAGGGGAGGACATGGTAATGAAACATGGAAATGAGTGGTGTGAGTCTCCATTGCTACCACTGCACCGATGAAGGATTAGATATACGTTAAGGACGTTGAGGAATAAGAAAGAAGTGAACTCTGTCATCAGGGACACCATCAACAAATTTCTCCTCCTCCGCTGCTAATATAGCTTAGGATAACGAAAAGCTAATGATATATGCAAGGAAGCAACAGTCCAGGACTGGGGGTTAGAAGTTGTATTTTGTAGTAGAATCTTTTTGAATTTGTTGAAACTCGACTTTCCATAAATGACATAATATTAATCTGACGTGTCATAATTGTAAGTTCATTTCCAACCCAGGTGAAGAGATGAAGCTGCTGAAGAGAAGCCGAGGGAGGAAATTGTTGTGGGCAGGCAAACTGACAATGAGCTTCGATTTGACCTGCTAGAGAATATCGTGTGTACATTAGATCTTTGATCAATAGTGAGGATCAATCCGGGAAAGCGAAGAAGATGATGGCTGAGATGGTGCAAGTCAGCATGCATCAAATGGCTCTGGTATTCACCCCTGCTTATCTACCTACCACTAGCTGTGCTTCTGAAGTTCCTTCTAAAGTTCCTTTAAAGAAAATTCTAGCAAGGTAGTTATTCTGAGATTGCCTCAATGGAAGAAGTAATTTCCAAAATAATTGTTGTGGCTATTATCATTGAGCTGGACACTTGCTAGAGCATTATGTTCATATTACAATTATATTCGAGTGGAGATAAAGTAATTTTGAAATATATTTTCTCTCTTTTGTAATAGGTATTAACATTTGAAATCATAAAATAATTTGTTTGCTATTTTGTAGGTATTCACATTTGTCATCTGCAGATTTTGAAAGAGCCAAAAAAGAATTGTCATTTTTATTTCCTAAGAGTAAATGTTTTATTGAGTATTATACGGGTTGTTGTATCTTCTTCATTTTTTCTAGAGAATTTGTTTAAATTTGTTTTAGTTCAAAAAATTTATGGATGTATCATTGTGTGTAGTTGCAATTTTGCAATTGTGAATAAAAATGAATGTCACATATAATGTTTATCAATTTATATTAAAAATATTGGTGTTGAATATTAATGGATTTTCGTCGAGCCTCATAATTCCATCCATGAGCCTCACAATCATAAAGTGGTACTGTCATAACTGATTGCAGTGATAGTACACCTGCTATCTGTATACACACCGACCACATTTTCTTATCAAAATTAAAGAGGGTAAATTATATATATTATTTTTTGGCCCCACACATAGTATACACGTCGACGACAAAAAAATGGAACACTTAGTTTGGCTTCTCAAGGTGATCAGGCCCCATACCTCTCTTTGCATAGCGATATAGCTCCTTTTTGTATTTTGACAAGATGTGGCATTTGTAATTGCCAAAAAGGAGCTAAAACTAAAACAAAGATTTAAAGAAAGAAAAATAACGAGGTAAATGAAGAAAATATATCTCGGAATTAAATGGAGAAAATATTTTATCACCCCACCCCTGGGAAAATATTATGAATTACCCATCTTTATTGAAAAATAACAAAATGGGTGTTAAAAAATTTGAAAAATATTATTTTATTATTATTATTATTTGGAGATAAAAATAGTTTATTCCAAAATAATAATAAAAAATGTTTTTATTTTTATTTTCTCTTTGTTGTTTTTAAGTTTTTAACAGAAAAAATAGTGACAATCCCAAAATGTTTTTTTATTTTTTTGTTTATTTATTAAAAATTATTTTTAGCTATTTTTAGTAGAGAAACAATAAACATTTCCAAAACAATTTTTAACTATTTTCTATGAACATTATGTTCTTTTATTTGTCTTGGAGTTAAAAAACAGTACGTACTTTGGAAATTTTGTCCGAGAACGAAATTTTCACCGTTTTGCAATTACGTACTTTGAAAATTTTTGTCGTTTTGCAATTATGTACTTTGGAATTTTCGTCGTCCCTTTCGGCACAGGAATATATGAAGAAGATACTCCCGTGTTTCGAACTCAAGACCAGCGGTAGCTTTGGCGAGGGTATTTTCTATCGCACCAAGGCACGACTTTATGATTTTTCAAATTATGAATGTGCCTTCAGGTACGAGCATACCCTAATATATATATATATACATAATAAATGACTTGTGCGGATTAGTCCGCATTTCAAGAATGCGGATCGGACATGTGTCACCCGACGGTGAGCCCAGAAAAAAAGTGTGCCTATAATTTAGGCCACTTAGAAATTATAACCTAAATTATAAGCACACTTTCTTTTTCTGGGATCATCGTCGGGTGACACATGTCCGGTCAGCACAAGAGCAGGACTGTATATATATATATAGCGAGAGAGAGAGAGAGAGAGAGAGAGAGAGAGAGAGAGAGAGAGAGTCTCCTGTAAGGACTATTTATGGCGCACACCTTGGTACATACCATTTTTTTAAAATAACACAAAAATGAATTTTTTGATGAAACTTTATGGATATGATCTCCACTGTGAGAAGATCATCTCCACTTCTTTTGGTAAAAAAATTCAATAAAAAAACTGGTGATATGTAAAAAAAAATGATATAAATATACATTTTCAACCGTTGAAAGTTTGGGTCGGCGCCAACCACTTTATTGATTCAATTTTTTCATGAAACTTCATGGATATGATCTTCTCATTATCAAGATCATATTCATGAAGCTTTATCAAAAAATTCAATCAATAAGTGGGTGAGATGATCGTCAACATTTCAACGGTCGAAAATGCATATTTATACCATTTTTTACATTTCAATGGTCGAAAATGCATAGTTATACCATTTTTTTACATATCACCCCATCTCAATGATTTTTTTTATTGAATTCTTTGATGAAAAAAATTGGAGATCATCTTCTCACCGTGGAGATCATATCCATGAAGTTTTGTCAAAAAAATTATTTTTTTACTATTTTAAAAAAACACTATGTACCGGAATCTGCAACATAAGGAGTCCTTAAAGTAGAGGACCTCTCTCTCTCTGTCTCGCTATATATATATATATATATATATATATATATATAGCAAATGATCATGTTTATCCTGGTTACCCATTTTCCCTCTAAAAACTTAGCCTCGTTTGCGAGTTCTATTTTGGAGAGAAAAGAAAGGAAAGGAAGGGAAAGTGTGTTTCCTTTCCTTCGTTTGGGAGTTTAAGTAGGAAAGAAAGTGGCTTTCTCTCGTTTGGGAGTTTAAAATGAGAGAAAAGAAATGAAAATTTTTAAAAAACTTTCTCTTCCTTTCTTTCCAAAACTTTCTTTCCAAATCAGAAAAAAATGGAGAGAAATGAAAGTTTTTAATGAATTGTTCCTTCTTCCTCTTAAAAAAATTATTTTCCTCCCAAACTCCCAAACGCAAGAAAAAAAATTATTTTATTTTCTCTCCCAAACTCCTTTCTCTTCTTTTCTTTTCTTTTCTTTTCTCTCTTATTAACTTTCCCTTCTTTTCTTTTCTCTCCTAATAAAATTTTACTTTCATTTCTCTTCTCTCCAAAACTCTCAAACAAGCCCTTAATGGTCTTAATGTTAGCGACTACTTGAAGTCGTTGCGGAAGTTCAAGAGGTCAAATACCAAAAATGGAAGTCCATGTATTGAAATGAAAATGAAGATTAAAGTTGAGGGGAGAAGTATAATTAAACAATATTTATAGTAAAACATGTGAAATTCAAAATTGAAATTATTTGTGTATTGTACCAACACTAGGGGTGACAATTTTAGAAACGACACGAAAAAACGACATGGAACGACACGAAATTGACTCGAAATTGACATGATATTTCGTGTTCGTGTCGTGTTTTTTTGACACGAAATCGTATCGTGTCGTGTTCGTGCCTTAATTATGAGTCGTGTCGTGTCGTGTTATCGTGTTTTTTAAGCCTGAAATTTAAGAAATTATGGTTGTTGTGTCGTGTCGTGTCGTGTTATTTTTTATTCGGGTCGTGTTCGTGTCAGTTAAAAAAAATACGAATTGTGTCGTGTCGTGTTCGTCTCCGAAAAAACCTTATCGTGTCGTGTCGTGTCGGGCCAAAACACGGCCCGTTGACCCGAATTACCACCCCTAACCAACACTTCCATACAATTGACGAGTATAATAGAACCAAGTCAAAAGGTTAACTCATCACATTTGTTTATGGAGGTCAAACACCAAAAAAAGTTCATGGAGGTCATGCCCGTAATATTGGAATCGCGTTGTGCGGAAGCTTGACGCCGTGTTTGGACCTATGCAATTATAAAGAGAACTATTATGCCATTTGGGATTGACTAATTCAAGGATACGTAGACAAATACTGGCATACAATTATGAATGATGCACCTTCTCAATTGATCACCGTTTCGTTTCTTCTGCCACCATCCTGGCTTTTCCTTTTAGATAATTTTCAAGGCCCTTCACTATGTTAACTAATTTATGTATATAGTCTGGAGCTCCATTTAGTTCTAAAATGACTATGTAAAATGTACACCAATTTCTTTAAAATAAATAAAAATTTTGTTCAAATTTTTGGAGACAATCTCCATAACGAAATAAGTCCTACACAGACTAAAAGAAAAAAATAGAGGTTGGTAGAATTATAATATGGTAGTTCCAAGTAAATATTGACAACAATGAAATGGTTAAAAAAATAAGAACAAAACAACGTATCTTGAAAACTAGATACTATGATTTATTGATTCAATTCTCACTCCATGTAAGAGTGATTTTCAGTCCCAGACACATGTCACTCTCGCCGCCTTCAGTAATTACGAAAGACAAAAAAATTTAAAAATTATACGAATTCCACAAATAATCAATAAAATTATGCCTAGATTTCCAAATGTAGCAAGGACTTCCATATTGCGGTGCAAACAGTGCCGGATCCAAAATTCTAGTTCAGTGAGTGTGGTGTTTTGCTGGGAGTCAGGGGCGGGAGTCCTTGAGCCAAAAAATTTAGAGTAATTTTTAGTTTTTCATAAATATTTATCTCTTGTTAACTCAATTACTTAATAATATCTAATTAATTTAGAGGCATAAGAAATACGCACTCGATATTTCTAATACCGAAACAATATTAACATTAACTAGTTAATTTTAAGTCCTAAATAACATCCCATAAACTTCAATAGTATAGTACCCAACTAATTTCAAGTCTTAACCGGTAATATCCAATCACCGGATGAGAGGGGTTTCAGTTTGCAATATCAACGTTCAGAGAGGAGTAGGAGAAGACGATAATACCGACAACATAAGGAAGGAAAAATGTTAATGGAGAGGTTGAGCAGATGAGTTGGGAACCAGTGGGAAGCGAGTGTGACAGAAGGCGACAAATGAAATGAACGAGATGTGCATTAGGTTTACATATTCAAGCAAAGTAATTACAATGTTTTGCCTTGTAGATTCAAAAAACTTGAATATATCACCTTTAACTGTCCACCTCTACACTGGGCACCTCTAAACTTCTTGTCTCGGTAATTATTTTCAAAAATCGCAGCCCCTCGACCCTATACATATGTGTCAGTGGTTGCAAAACACATGTTGAATTTAGGTATTAGCCATAACGTAGCGAATTTTTTTTTTATTATTTATTATTTTTTGTTTTTTTTTATGTTGTAATGCTTAGTCCAACCCGTGGTGGGTTGGGTATTGTTGGAATAGGCTCCAACGTTTTCAATGCCATGCAGCTAGGCACGACAGCCATGACGTAGCAAATGTTCTAAGAAACATTATAAAAATACAAAGAAGAAATATGAACAGTAAATTCAATTGGGAAGTGAGTTAGATACACACTAAAACATTTAAAGGCTGAATATCGTACGTATATGTCAATTTTGGATTTCTACCACTTCTTGATTGAATTTTTTTTGCTAATACATTATGTAGATAATCTTGTCATTATGGAGATAAGCTCCCTAAAAATCAATTTGTTATTTTAGAAAAAAACTGGTTCGTATTTAGGTCATCGTATATCCTTGTTATTTTTAAGTTCATACTCATGTCCATATATACACATTATTGAAAGTGACAATATTTGTCTTAAAGATTATATATTTAAACCTCAAAATAGTAAGAATAATGGCCATGCATAATTTTTCTAACATTTACATTGCATTCCAGTATGTATTGTTAAATAAATATTCTTCGAGTTTTGTAATTTTAGTGGTTATTTGACTTACTTAATAACTGCGATTGCTGACACGAAGTTGGTCATCTATCAAATCATAATCTAATGGATTGTTTGACAGATTGAATTGCAAAAGTTACCATGGGAAACTCTTGTAATTTTTTCCTACCTCGTCCCTAAAGAAAATATTTCCACAGAAAATCATAAAAATGTGCATTAAGTAGTGTACTTTAGTGTAAATTGACAAATTTTTACAAGGCATATGTAAATCATCAAACATGTCAAAAATATGAAAAATCTGGGAGATTCTCAACTTGTCATGACAAATTTTGTGATATATATTCACCAATATAGCAGTAATTTTGTACCTTAATATATAATTAAAGAATAAACTATTGATACTCCATTTATTTTTTATTTCAACTTTAAATGATATCCATTAAATCTCCCTTTTCTAACAACTTAAATTTTTATGGAAACTTGGAAGTTGGAGTAACATTCACAGTTTCATTAGTTCATGTTGACTTTACAATTAAAGAGAATCTTTTCAAACATCTTTGCAAAGAGGTTGGAAAGAGGAAAGAGAGTAAGTCAATGGTCAAATAAAAGAAAGAGTGTTGGAGCAGCCTATATAAGCACCACAATTTTCTTATTTCTGCAAAGCAAATATATTTCTCTCAGTTTTCATTAAAGAATAACCCCTCTCTCTCCATACAAAAAATATATAGTAATGAGTAAGTATGTGGAGATATTGGATTTAGGAGTGAGATTAGCAGCAAGATTTCATTCCCACTGCCCTCACACTGCTAGGTTGTATTACCATCCACCCTCCAACTCAACGAACAACTATCATCACTCGCACGATGCTCGTAATGAAGTCCACGCGCCATCTCAAGAACAAGAATATTTAACCCAGAAAGCCAAGTTTGATAAGAAGGCCAGTCGGAGTTTTGATGATACTGATTATTTCATTTTTTATTCTGTTGTCTGAACACAAAAGGGGAGAGCCAGTAGAAAGTTAGAGAAAGGTTGAGATTTACATTTTTGTAGCGAAATTACATTCGTTCTTTTTACTTTTATCACATTTTTCGATTGTTTAATCATGGAGCAAAGGAATTTATATAAAAAAAAAGGGTGCAATCACCGTCAATATCAACTACTGATCCCATTTGAGCATTCATTCGTTGGTTTCATTTCCCAATTATTTGCGTGTTTGCACGCATGATACAACCAAGGCAGGGGGAGCTGTTGTTCTATTTGTTGGAACACCTTATGAGGGTATAGTACTATTAGGGGTGTTCAAAAAATCGACTGGACCGACGGACCGAACCGAACCGAGCCGAACCGATTACTTTTTTCGGTCTTTTTTCTTAATCGGTCCGGCCTCGGTTTATTTTTTTGGAGGACCGACCTAGTCGGTCCGGTCCACGGTTTACAGATTCAAAAACCCTGTTAGGACCGACCCGAACCGACTATACATAAAATAATATATTTTTAGATACATATGTATATATATAAGATAAACAAATAGTGGAAATATTTGTTTTAATATTTGATTAGTTTAAATTATAGTTTAATCCAATACTAGTTTTGTTTTAATTGTAAATTTCGATATTTTTTAGTTTTTAATGTTTGGAAAAAATAGATTCGAGTATATTTTTATTATTATAAATGATGTAATTCATTAATGTGAGGACCGAAGGGTTAGACCGAACCGACCCTATAAAAAACCGAACCGACTAGGGTCGGTTAACCGACATTATCGGTCCGGTCTCGATCTATTTTTTTAGAGGACCGACCAAGTCGGTCCGGTCCAAAAAAAACCTTAAAACCGAACCGAACCGAACCGGACCGCGAACACCCCTAAGTACTATGTACTTAATCTGAATTTGAATTTAATAGTCCTCATATTTCATTGTTGGGAATATTAAAATAGTGAAGACAAAATGGCCATTTTGGCCTCCCCATTAGTTATACATTATCATTTTGAGTATTATTTTTTTTAGTAAAAAAATATGTTGTATGGAGTTTTAAACAATATAAATGCATCTCAAAAAATGAGAATAGTAACCAAAGTGATATTACGTTAAATTTTAGTACTCAATTGACATACGACATAATTAATGAGGGCTAGAGGCCACATGTTCTAAAAAAAATACGTAAAAGGGATCCCTCATTTTTGTAATGACATGTCTAATAAATTATGAGAGTCATTTAAATCTTCAATAAGGTTCAAATAATTTGTCTTGAATTATCATAGGGGTTCTATTTGTTAAGGAAAAAAGAATGGGTTATGAACCCTTAAAACTGAAGTGGCATGTGATGGGACAACACTTAGTTTATGGTGATGCCCCTCAACATTATACACCACACGTTGTACTTGCTTGGGTACGCAAACATGACAATGCATGTAACCCTAATGGCCTAGGGATTGAATGTGAATTCCCATAATTTTGTTCCCATCATGCTTGAATGAGACGTCGATTTTCAGAATGCCATAAAAAACACACATCACCAATAATGCCAAGATTTCAGAAAAAAAACCTTTCGGACATGCATTGTAGAGACTAGTTCTGAGTACAATAAGACCGTGACAACATATCCTAACTGGCTAAATAGTGAAGGATTATCATTAGTATTGTATTTCATTATATTTATAGCTAATTGGACCCTCATGTTATATAAAGAAAGTCCTTAATTATGAGGATGGCATCGAAGAAAGATTGGTATATTTCATGCTTGGCTCTCAACTAGCTAACTAGACCTCATGTTTGATAATTATAATAAGATTCCCCCCTTGCATGTAGGTTAAAAATACTTGATGAACCACATACGTGTGCTTGTTAATTTTGATATTTTACATAGCACCAACGACATATAAAGTATTTTCATATTGTATAATTAAATCTCCTATAAATGGGTTAGTTATTTTTTTTTAAAACAAGTGATATATTAAAAACCAATCCACTAAGGGAGAGGGACCCGTATATGGGAAGTACACATTACACCTAAAGCAAAATCGCCCAAGTAAAGGCCCCGACCAAAATCGACATAACTTGGGCTACAAAAACTCTATGCAAGCCAATACAACTCATCCAAAAACTCTAAGAAATTAGAAAGAGGCGATACGTGTCGTTCCTTATACTAGCTTTGTAGGGTACTCAAGAAGATGTAACGAACTCTAGCCGATGCCGTCTCTTTCCCTTCAAAGCATCTAGATTTTCTCTCATGTCAAATGGTCCAAAAGATATAATGAGGGACCCCATGCCAAACCTTTAAGTCCCCCTTCCACCCCTTAGGGGGTGTCACGTCCTTAATAAAGTTATCACTGTCTCCGACATAACCCATGAAATTCACTTGAGAGAAAGGAACACATTCCACATACCTCACATCACCCAGCAATATAGAAGTAAATGATTGGTCTTCTCCTCCTCCTCCTTGCACAACCAGTACAGAATAACCATATAACCATATTTTATTATGTAATCCCCCAAACATTATAATGGCCTTCTAACCATTGTCCAGATAAAAAACATCACTTTGGGGGGAGCCTTTTCCTTCCATATTTTCTTCAATGGGAAAAAGTTCTCTAGTTCCCCTTTCTCTTGGGATGGAATAATGCTCACTCACAATGAAAACCCATTTCCCTACTACTTGCCATATAACTTCATCCACACCCCGTAAGCCGAGGGATCGAACTCAATTAGTCAAAAATTTCCTCAGTCTCTTCGAGCTCCAAATACCATAACTACCTTCGAAACTTAGGGTTCCACAATACACAATCACCAGTAATCATAATGCAATCCATAATTAAATTGTCCTTATCCGTTCCAAAGTTGACGATTCTGGGGAGCTATTCTTGAAGCTAGCCATTCTTGCCCCATCTGTCCATCTAGAACCTAATCATGTCTCCCCCCCCCCCCCCCCCTGAATTGAAACACCATGAGCATAGAAATGTCAGCCCACTCTTTAAAAATGTGCTTCTACATCCCCACCCCATTTTTGAACCTTATCCAAGTTGAGTGCACCCCCTAGCACTAACAACTCTCCTCCATAACCTCTCCTCCTCACGGGGAAATCCCCATAGCCACTTACCTCAAAGTTCTTTGTTAAAATACTCTTGGTACTTTATACCCTCACCACCATCCTTAATAGGTTTGCAAACATCCTCCCACCCCATAAGACTATATCTAAAACTATCTTGTTACGTCTCCACAAAAATTCTCTCACCATCTTCTAATGAACGGAATATGGTAATGGTAAAATAAATAGGAAATATGTAAACAAGCTATATAATGTACTTTTTATGAAGGTCAACCTTTCCCCTTTCGAAAGATAAAAAGTCTTCCAGCCCTCCAACCTCATTTTCATTCTCTCGGGCATCAAATCCCAAACATATATAGGCTTAAACTTGGCCCCCAATAGTAGGCAAAGTTATGTAGATGGGAAAGAGTCAGTCGAACAATCAATTGTCTTGCCTAAACCCCCACATTAGTAAACCCCTCACTCTAAATCATCTCACACTTGCCCACAATAACGTGGAGCCTCGAGCCCGCCTCAAAGGAAACTAGAATAAGTCTTAAATCCCGAACTTAACCAACCTCCACCTTATTGAAAATAATAGTGTCATCATTAAAAGTAAGTGTGAAATCCTAATCTGATTCACGCTAAGTTGTCCTTTCCCAAAATTGCTGATCCACCCTGCATCAGCCACCGGAATCATCATCTGATTGAAAGACTCTATCACTAAAATGAATAATAAAGGAGACAATAGGTCACCCTTACGAAGTCCTTTGGGGCTAGGGAGGAAGACCTTGGGGACTCCACTAATAAAAACTAAGAACCTGATAGTAGAGATACATCATTTGATCGATCAACACCACCTATTTTTTAACCCAATCCTTCTCAGTAAGTAAAATAGAAAATTCCAATTCTCATGATCATACGCCTTCTTAGTCTAATTTGCAAGGGATACCCGCTTCCCAACTACTAAGTCTTTCTTCCATGCACTCATTAGCTACTCTACATCGAGTATTTTTTTTCCTCCAATGAAGCCATTTTGAGATCTAAAATAAAAGGAACGATGACCTTCCTCAGCCTTACCGAAAAAACCTTAACTGGAAGTTTATAGGCATTCCAAATGAGACTAATAGGTCTAAAATCACGAACATCTATTGACACCCCCCCCGGGTTATAGAAATCAATGTAATGAATGTTGCATTTAACATCTAAAAAAATACCATCTGCCATGAAATTCACCAAAGAAATCCATCACTTCCCCTCTGATAACGAACCATCAGTACTAAAAGAACGCCAAATTGAATGAGTCCGGGCTGGGAACTTTACCACACCACATGAAATTTAGGACCTGAACAACTTCCTCCTTGGTGAACTACCCCTCTAACATATCAACCTCGGCCCCCGATACGCTCCCCGACTCAGTCCCGTCAAGAGAGGGGCGACACTCTTCCTTTTCTCTGAACATAGCCACATAAAACTGGGTGATATCCCTCCTGACTTCAGTAACATCATCGAATTCAACCCCATCCACTTAAATTTTCCTGATATGGTTCAAGCGATGATGAGAATTCACTACTTTCCGAAACAACATGGTGTCCATATCCCCCTACTTTAATCACAACACACGTGAGGTAGGCCACTGTAAATCTTCGCCCACCAATGCCTCGTTATCCACCTTCACATATCCACCACACTTCTCCCCTATGACCATAAACATTTCTTACCCCCCACCCCCACAACATACACACATTAAGTTAGAGAAGGAGGCCCACATTTCGATTCCCTCAGAAATCTGGAGTACTGAAGAATATGATGGTGTTTCTATTTTATTATCATTCTAAAATCACACTTACAAATGAAATAGGTAGTTATTTTATATACTAATCTTCCTTAACTGATTGAACTAGATCTAGTTACAATAGAATAACAGAAGTACTAACATAAATAGTTGTGTAGGGATATTTATGGAAAACTATAAGTCCTAGCTATAACTAACTATCTAACAACCCCCTTCAAGTTGGAGCTGGTCTGCTGAGGTAGAACATGAGCAACTTGTACTGTGGAAAGATGACCATGAGGCATGACTTTGTCGTGAAGATAATGGAACCTAGAGACAAAGAGAACTTTTGTGAACATGTCTGCTAGTTGGTCCATAGATGAAATGTGAGCAACTTGAAGTTGTTTGGAAGCAATCTTTTCTCTGACAAAATGGAAAGCAACCTCAATGTGCTTGCTCCGAGCATGAAATACAAGATTAGATGCTAGTGAAAGAGCCCCAATATTATCACACTATATAGTAGGAATAGATGATAGAGGAACCTGAATATCTGTGAGTAATTGTTGAAGCCATGATACCTCTGCAGCTGTTGTAGAAAGAGCCTTGTATTCAGCTTCAGTGCTAGATTTGGCAACTGATGTTTGCTTCTTTACAGACCAAGCAATGAGATTAGGACCTAGATAGACACAATATCCAGATGTAGACCTTCTATCAATAGAATCTCCTGCCCAGTCAGAGTCACTATATGCAAGAATTTGAAGTGGTCCAGGCTTATACATAAGACCAAAATTGATGGTGCCTTTCATATACTTTAGAATTCTTTTGACAGCAATAAAATGGAAATTGAGAGGTTGATGCATAAACTGAGAAACCCAATTGACAGCATAGGAGAGATCAGGTCTAGTCACTGTGAGATACTGCAAGGATCTTGTGAGACTTCTATAGAGTTGAGGATCATTGAAAAGTGTAAGATCAGAGGAAGAAGATGGTTTGGAGGATGATGGGGAAGCACAAGACTTACAATCTGATAAACTAACTTTGGTTAATAGATTTGTGGCATACTTTGCTTGAGACAAGAGTAATCCATGAAGAGTTTGCTGCACTTCAATGCCTAAAAAATAATTCAAAGATCCCAACTCTTTCATTGCAAAAGAATCCTTCATGGCTGTAATAAGAGATGTGATAGCACAAGAGGAACTACCAGTAACTAAGATGTCATCTACATAGACCAAAACTATTAGAACATGACTTGTATTGTGTATGATAAACAAGGATGTATCTACTGAGCTGTTTGTAAAACCATATTGTGTTAAGAATTTGGACAAAGTGGAAAACCATGCTCTAGGAGCTTGCTTAAGTCCATAGAGAGCCCTTTTGAGTTTGCAAACAGAAGTAGGTTGAGTGGGATCAATAAAACTTGGAGGTTGAACCATATATACTTCCTCTTCTAGAACTCCATGTAAAAATGCATTGGAAACATCCAATTGTTGAATTGTCCAACCAAAATGCAGAGACAATGAGAGAACCAATCTAATGGTAGGTTATTTCACAACAGGGCTAAATGTTTCAAAATAATCAAGACCTTGTGTTTGATGAAATCCCTTGGCAACCAGTCTGGCTTTGTGCCTAGCCAGTGAACCATCTGCTTTGAGTTTGATCTTAAACACCCATTTCCATCCAATGGCTATTTTATAAGTAGGTAAAGGTACTAACTCCCAAGTTTGTTGAGCTATCAAGGTACTAAATTCATCAAACATAGTTGTTCTCCAAACTGGTGAGGTATTAGCTTGTGAGAAGCAGGTAGGTTCAGTAGTAAAGAAAGAATCATTGGATGTAGTGATGAGTAGAGCAGAGGGATCAAAAGGTAGTTTTGGTTTGTGAATACCTGTTTTGGCCCTGGTTATCATGGGATGATTAGATATAGGAAGTGTAGTACAAGCAGTAGTAGGCATAGGAGAAGAGGGTGAAGGTTCTATGGATAGAGATGTAGTAGAAGAAGTAGAGGTAGAAGGAGATGTAGTAGAAGATATAGAATCGGAAGAAGAGGGAGAGGATGAGGAAAATATAGATGAAAGTGGGGAGAATGGGGAAAATGGAGAGATTGAAGGGGAAGGACTGAGATTAGGTGTGATGAGAGGAGATAGATATTGAGTAAATGTAGGTGAGAAAGGAAATTGATGTTCCACAAAAGTGATATTTCTTGATATATAGAGTTTACCAGTGGAGATGTCTAGACTTTTATAGCCTTTGGAGTGAGGAGCATAGCCTAGAAAAACACATGACTTAGATTTTAGCTCAAGTTTAGAAGTTCTATAAGGAACAAGCCAAGGATAGCAACAACAACCAAACACTTTAAAAGATGAGTAATCAGGTGGATGATGAAATAGTAGTTCAAAGGGAGACTTAAGATTCAAAGAGGTTGAAGGAAGTCTATTGATAAAAAATGTGGCTGTGAGAATTGTGTCAGGCCAGTATTTAGGAGGAACAAAAGAGTGGCTTAAGAGAGCCAAAGTGGTTTCAACCAAATTCCTATGTTTTTTTCACTAACACCATTTTGTTGGGGAGTATAGGGACAAGAGGGTTGGTGAATGATCCCTTTTTAAGACATGAATTGAGTCATGGGGAGGTTGAGAAACTCAGTTCCATTATCTGTTCTAAGAATTTTAATCGACAACTTGAACTGAGTAAGTACCATAGTTACAAAATGAACAAAAGTATGGAAAACTTCTGTTTTGCTTTTAAGAGGATAGAGCCAAGTAAATTTGGTAAAATCATCCACAAATAGAATATAGAACCTGAGACCAGTAGGAGAAATGTTGGATGTGGGGCCCCAAACATCACAATGAACTAATTCAGAAGGTTGAGTAGTAGGAGTGGAAGAAGGTTTAAATGGGAGTTGATGACTCTTTGAGGTACAACATGCATGACATTCTGAGAGAGAAGAAACTGAAGGAATTATATGTGTTTTAGACAAGTGAGATAGGATTTGAGAGGTGGGATGTCCTAGTTTGAAATGCCAGAGGTGAGCGGAGGATGATATAGAAACAAAAGCATTGGGGGACATAGTAGAAGTGGGAGAAGAAAGACTGTAGAGTCCTTTAGAGCAATATCCTTGAAGAATGATTTGGTTAGAGAATTTATCTTGGATATAGAAGATGTGAGAATAAAAAATGACCCTGCAGTTGTTGTCTTTGGCAAGTTGATGGACTGAAAGCAAATTGTGAGTGATATGTGGGACATGAAGAATATTAGAAAGAAGGAGATTCTTGGAGGGTGTTGGGAGCAGTCCATTTCCTGTATGAAGTATAGGTACTTTCTGACCATTACCCACTGTAACAAATTCAGTTCCAGTATAATTCTTAAAGGAGTGAAAGTAATGAATATTGTTGACTAGATGACTAGTGGCCTTGATTGAGGGGAAAAACTGAGCGTCCGTGTAATACGCTAGTCGTTGTTATCGGCTTACAACCTCAATACAAGAAAACCTAAACTTGTAACTACACTCTTAAGGAGTATAGTGGCGAGTCTGGTATCGAATACACAGGGAATGGTTGATAGAAGTTAATTGATTTATTACTTCTAAAGAAAAAATGAAAAAGATGATGATGGTTGAAAAGGGAAAAAAATAAGTAAATAAAGAAGTTAAATTAATTAAAATGAATGAGAAAGTAGGTTGGAATACAATCCCCTAATCCTAGTAATTTACCGTATAGAATACTAGAATTGTAAATTATAAATTTGAATGAATCCAGTCTTTATAGATCCTAAGCATTACGTATATTACCGGGGAATTAGGTAGACTTTAGGTTAGGTTGGTTAATCCCGAATTTGATCAAAAAAAAAAATTCAGAAAAATTTAAAAAAAAAATACAAAAATAGGGGTGTCACGTTTTTTAATTGCCTAATTTGAAATGTCTTACTTTAACTCTTTTGGTGGCTTTAATTGTTATGCTAATAGTGAGGAGGAGGCGCTCAAGACTTATGAAGATTGGATAAATATCACTAAAGATGAGTCTCATAAATACAAGCCCAGTGCTAAGGCCATCCAAATTTATCAAAATGAATTGCTTGAAGAAAAAAGACTCGAAAAAGAATATTGGGAAAAAAATCGTTATTGGGAGCAAGAGTTAGATGCATTATTTGAACCCAATGAGGATTTTTCTTTCGATATTTATGAAGCTGAAGAATGTTTTCAACCAAATGAGGAATCCAAGGTGCTAGAACCAATGAAGCCTACTTTGGAAGAACTCTTGATTATTATCAAAAAGCAATCTGATGACCTTGATACTACAGAGTTGAAAATTAGAGCAATATGCAAGGAGTTGAATGATTATTTGGAAAACTTAGAGAAGGTCAAGACTTGCGCTTCACCTAATACTTTTGAGAACGAAATCATTGAGAGTGATCCAAGTACTTTTGAATCTCAACCTCTTATAAATATTTCAAAACCTATTGAGGTTGAAGATCATTTGTCTCCTTGTGTCCCCACTATTATCGAACCATTAAATCCATCGCAAGAACCATTAAATCTATAACAAACACTACCCGACAACGGCGCCATTTTGATCGAGTGGAAAAACGAGCGTCCGTGTAATACGCTAGTCGTTGTTATCGGCTTCTAACCCTAATACAAAAAAAACAAAACTTTAACTACACTCTTGCGAAGTATAGTGGCGAGTCTGGGTATCGAATCCACAGGGAATTAGGATGTGTGAACGTGACGACAAAGGTAAGGTAGTTTAATCCTAAAGTTGATGTTAAAATAAAAGAAAAGAAAAAGATGATTGATGAGTTCAAATTTCCAATTGGTGATGAAATAGAATGTGCACAAAGACACTAAGAATTGTAAAGAAATTAGATTTGAAAATGAGAGAAAATAGGGTGGAGTACAATCCCTCAAACCTTAGTAAATTACCATATAGAATACTAGAATTGTAAATTGAAATTTTTACTAAATCCAATCTTTATAAATCCTAAGCATTACATATATGAGGGAACTAGACCGCATCATATGAAATCAAAGGTAAATACAAAGCGGTGAATAGACAATTATACTTGCATAGTCTTCTTAAACATCCCAAGTACCTAGGGCAAGAGAGAATAAAAGATCGGCTATGTTTGTATAATTTCCATACACGATTCGGTTAATATTCAATTTACCCTCTATTTTCTACTTGAGTAATTCACCTCAGAATGAGTTCATGTACCCCAACCCTTGAAAATTTAACTAGACATGGTTTTAGTAGAAAACAAATTCATACATGGAATTATGGATCTAACAAACATTGTTAACAATTTTCTAAACAATTGAGAATTAAAAATAAAATAGAGAAGAAATAAGAGAATGAAAAATTGATACTCAGCAATAGGAAAAAGAGATGAACTTTAATCCAGAAAAATTCTTCTTCTTCAAACTTACAAGCTAAGGTTTTCTCTAAGAAGATGAAATTATCTACTCTAAAGAAAAACTAGAATTACTCTCTCAAATTCCACTCCTTTAGAATGAGGTAGGGCATGGGCTTTTATAACACCAACTAACACGAATTTGACAGCTAGAATCGCTTGTTGCGCAATATTTCACCAGCTATGCACTTCTAAATCTTCATAATAAATGCTAGGATTCTGCATACCCGGACCGGTCCGGATATCCCTCGGATCAGTCCGTTTATTAGCCACCGGATCGGTTCTTTTTTTATCCTAAAGGATCGGTCTGAATCCCACCGGATCGATTCTGCTATCATCGGTTCGGCATCCATCTACTAGAATCGGGACCTTTCGGATTGGTCCGAAATATACCGGATCGGTCTGATTTCCTCCATGTTGACTTTTTCCTTTCATCTTTGACTAGGCATAACTTTTGATCTTGAGCTCCGATTTGAGTGCCATTTCTTCCGATGCTCTTGTAATTTAGAGCTCTTCAACTCTCTAGCTTTTCCCACCACCGGAATATATATGTAAAATTACAAAAATGACCTTCAACTCCCCATTTCTTGGTTTTTTTCAATGTTTTGAGTTCTCCTTCGCACGAACTTGCATGAAATACCTGTAAAACACATGAGAAATAAACAAAATAAGAAATACTTGCCAAAAAAGGTTAGTAGAATAAATACGAGGCAAATCCAAGCTATTTACTCTGCACGGGATCATAAAAATACAAAAATTAAGGAGATAAATATGAAGAATATGTGCCTAATCACACCCCCTAACTTAGAACTTTGCGCGTCCCGAGCAATGTAAATGAATCCTATCAAGGCTCAACTCTTGAAAATTCTTTTATTGGGATAGAATACCTTTTTCGCGGGCAAGCGATTGCATTTAGCGTATGCAATAATCCTTTAAAGTCCTAGGTTACCCCAGTAGGACGAGTTTTGTCTCGTGAGGGTTTGTAGTGAATACACCCACAATATTCTTTATTGACTCAAATAAATATCAAAATACTTAAAAATTGTACAATTTAAACTTTTCGAAAAATAATCACCATAAATTCATATTCAAATGTCTCAAACCATAGTGTGTGTGTGCAAAGCCAGAAATTAAACCTCAAATTTCCATCGATTGAGCATTACGTTACTTTCCAAAAATTCGTTTTGATTCAAATTCTTACGAAATGCTCTCTCAAATGAATCTCTCGGATTGTGGCTATTTTCTCTCAGTATGCATGACATAAAGAGTAAATATAATGGACACAAATTCACGCATACAAAATTGAAAAGAAGGAAATATATGGTGCAAAGATCTCATCATCGGAGTACGATTATAAGGAAACGGGAACATCGCCTCTAAATCACACCATTTAATCTCTCATATTATCTTTTCATGTCTTAGCTCTCCATGCGGTAATTAATTTCGCCATTCGGACTCAGTTAGGACTTTATCGGGTTAAAAAGTGTAAAGGGTAATATGGAAATGGACGGATTGTTCGGAATTGGAAAATTTCCCATGGCGTCCTTTTGTGCTTTTTCGGGCATTTGCTCATTTTTCTCATTCTTTTTCTATTTTCATTTTTTCTCTTTTTGTTTCTTGCTATTTTTCTTTTCTTGCCCTTTTTATGCATGGTTTGGACTTACTTGATGAATTTTCTTAATTTTCACAATTTCGGGCTATTTGGTTTTTTCGGGTTATCAAACGAAAGGGAAAGATTTTATTAGGCTCAAATTGGGTTGCAAATGGATGATTTTTTTTTCAGAACGTTTTTTATGGCTAATATTTTTGGGTTAAACAAAAGAGGGCCTACTTCATTGTCCAAACTGCTAATCGCATTACCATATGCATCTCGAGATTATTTAAGTCTAGAGATATATTTAGCACGAATTTCGAGACAACATTTCACACTTCTCCCATAACCGATCAAAACAAAGGATTGAGATCATCAATGACTTATTAAAACGCTGAAAAGAACTTTGAGTTAATCATAAGCTCGGATTGATTTAAAAACTCATAAAAAATTGAAAGGCTCAAAATCTCACCGGGTTTGATCAATCTCTACACTTATTCGTAAAGTTGTCAATTTTCTTTCAATTTCCATCTTCGGTCAATTTTGGCTTAGTGCATTTTGATTGTTAACAATTTGAGACTTTAAATTGAATAAAGGTGATATTTTTGAAAAATTTAAATTTAATTTTTTATTTATTTTGAAGAAAAATATTTTTATTTTTTTCAACTTTTTTTAAATTTGTGAAATTTTCTAAAAAAAACACACTTGGAAAGAACATGTGATCGAGTCAATGAATCTAAATAATAAACGGGAAGAATATCCCACACCCCCTAACTTAATAGTTGCATTGTCCTCAATGCGAATGAAGAACACAAAATAAAGAGAGGAAACGAAAGATATTACCCAAATGGAGCGATCCTCGATCAGTGCGAGTCCATTGAATCTACAAAATATGTTAGAACCAAGCATAACAAAAAGAATAACAAAAACTTTAACTAATTACTCTAAACTATAAAAAAAAGAAAAGGAAAAATAAAAAGCTAATTATGTACAACCTACGATTTGAAATTCTAATAAGTTATACACTAGAAGTCAAAAAATTTGAGGGTCCACCCAAAATACAATTTGACTTTGAGGGATTAATGGTGTACCCTCACTAGAAAGCATGCCGCCCGAAAAATAAGAATTCCGTCGAAAAAACAGAAGGCATGTGCAAAGCGGAAGAAATGAACCATAACCTATTAAAAAATTTAGGGGGATAATTAAGGATTTGGGTGCATAAGAGGACAAGTCCCATTGGGATCCAAGAAATATAGAATCACGTTCCAAAGATTTTTCAAGTAGTATGGGAAGCAGATCACACAAACAGAAAGATTCCATATTGGAAAACAATTCAAACATAGAGTCCTTGTCCTCAAAATCTTCTCCCTCAAAATTTTCAATTGGATCTGGTGGAGTGACACGTCTGAGTGTATGGCCCGTAAGATGAAGCATCTCAAAAAAACATTCCCAAATAAGAATCGGATCAACATCCTCAAGACATTCATCAAGTTCTTGTGGTGGATTTAATGGTTCGATAATAGTGAATGGGAATGGCGAGGACATAAATTCAAGCTCAAGTGATTCTTCATTGGATTCCTCATTTGGTTGTAAACAGTCTTTACTCTAAAAAATATCGGAAGAAAAATCATCATTACATTCGAATAATGCATCCAACTCTTGCTCCTAAAAATGATTTTTTCCCTATATTCTTTTTCACGCCTTTCTTCTTCAAGCCTTTGATTTTCATAAATTTGGATGGCCTTAGCACTGGGCATGTATTTATGAGACTCATATTTAGTGATATTGATCCAATGTTCATAAATCGTGAGTTCATTCTCCTCCTCACTATTAGCATAACAATTAAAGCCCCCAAATGAGTTAAAGTAAGACATTTCAAATTGGGCAATTCAAGAACCTGACACCCATATTTTTCAATTTTTTTTATGAAGTAGTAAGTCAATTATAATCTATAACAAACACTACCCGACAACGGCGCCATTTTGATCGAGTGGAAAAACGAGCGTCCGTGTAATACGCTAGTCGTTGTTATCGGCTTCCAACCCTAATACAAAAAAAACTAAACTTTAACTACACTCTTGCGAAGTATAGTGGCGAGTCTGGGTATCGAATCCACAGGGAATTAGGATGTGTGAACGTGACGACAAAGGTAAGGTAGTTTAATCCTAAAGTTGATGTTAAAATAAAAGAAAAGAAAAAGATGATTGATGAGTTCAAATTTCCAATTGGTGATGAAATAGAATGTGCACAAAGACACTAAGAATTGTAAAGAAATTAGATTTAAAAATGAGAGAAAATAGGGTGGAGTACAATCCCTCAAACCTTAGTAAATTACCATATAGAATACTAGAAGTGTAAATTGAAATTTTTACTAAATCCAATCTTTATAAATCCTAAGCATTACATATATGAGGGAACTAGACCGCATCATATGAAATCAAAGGTAAATACAAAGCGGTGAATAGACAATTATACTTGCATAGTCTTCTTAAACATCCCAAGTACCTAGGGCAAGAGAGAATAAAAGATCGGCTATGTTTGTATAATTTCCATACACGATTCGGTTAATATTCAATTTACCCTCTATTTTCTACTTGAGTAATTCACCTCAGAATGAGTTCATGTACCCCAACCCTTGAAAATTTAACTAGACATGGTTTTAGTAGAAAACAAATTCATACATGGAATTATGGATCTTACAAACATTGTTAATAATTTTCTAAACACTTGAGAATTAAAAATAAAATAGAGAAGAAATAAGAGAATGAAAAATTGATACTTGTATTCAGCAATAGGAAAAGGAGATGAACTTGAATCCAGAAAAATTCTTCTTCTTCAAACTTACAAACTAGGGTTTTCTCTAAGAAGATGAAATTATCTACTCTAAAGAAAAACTAGAAATACTCTCTCAAATTCCACTCCTTTAGAATGAGGTAGGGCATGGGCTTTTATAACACCAACTAGCACGAATTTTACAGCTAGAATCGCTTGTTGCGCAAGATTTCACCAGCTATGCACTTCTAAAGCTTCATAATATATGCCAGGATTTTGCATACCCGGACCGATTCGGATATGCCTCGGATCGATCCGTTTATTAGCCACCGGATCGGTTCTTTTTTTATCCTACCGGATCGGTTCGGATCCCACCGGATCGGTTCTGCTATCATCGGTTTGGCATCCATCCGGGGTCTACTGGAATTGGGACCTTTTGGATCGGTCTGAAATATACCGGATCGGTCCGATTTCCTCCATGTTCACTTTTTTCCTTTCATCTTTGACTAGGCATAACTTTTGACCCCGAGCTCCGATTTGAGTGTCGTTTCTTTCGATGCTCTTGTAATTTAGATCTCTTCAACTCTCTAGCTTTTCCCACCACCGGAATATATATGTAAAATTACAAAAATGACCTTCAACTCCCCATTTCTTGGTTTTTTTCACTGTTTTGAGTTCTCCTTCGCACTAACTTGCATGAAATACCTGTAAAACACATGAGAAATAAACAAAATACGAAACACTTGCCAAAAAAGGTTAGTAGCATAAATATGAGGCAAATCCAAGCTATTTACTCTGCACGGGATCATAAAAATACCGAAATTAAGGGGATAAATATGAAGAATATGTGCCTAATCACACCCCCTAACTTAGAACTTTGCGCGTCCCGAGCAATGTAAATGAATCCTATCAAGGCTCAACTCTTGAAAATTCTTTTATTGGGATAGAATACCTTTTTCGCGGGCAAGCGATTGCATTTAGCGTATGCAACAAGCCTTTAAACCCCTAGGTTACCCCAGTAGAACGAGTTTTGTTTCGTGAGGGTTTGCAGTGAATACACCCACAAAATTCTTTATTGACTCAAATAAATATCAAAATACTTAAAAATTGTACAATTTAAACTTTTCGAAAAATAATCACCATAAATTCATATTTAAATGTCTCAAACCATAGTGTGTGTGTGCAAAGCCAAAAATTAAACCTCAAATTTGCACCGATTGAGCATTACGTTACTTTCCAAAAATTCGTTTTGATTCAAATTCTTACGAAATGCTCTCACAAACGAATCTCTCGGATTGTGTCTATTTTCTCTCGGTATGCATGATATAAAGAGTAAATATAATGGACACAAATTCACGCATACAAAATTGAAAAGAAGGAAATATATGGTGCAAAGATCTCATCATTGGAGTACGATTATAAGGAAACGGGAACATCGCCTCTTAATCACACCATTTAATCTCTCATAGTATCTTTTCATGTCTTAGCTCTCCATGCGGTAATTAATTTCTCCATTCGGACTCAGTTAGGACTTTATCGGGTTAAAAAGTGTAAAGGATAATAATGGAAATGGACGGATTGTTCGGAATTGAAAAATTTCCCATGTCGTCTTTTTGTGCTTTTTCGGGCATTTGCTCATTTTTCTCTTTCTTTTTCTATTTTTATTTTTTCTCTTTTTTTTTTCTTGCTATTTTTCTTTTCTTGCCCTTTTTATGCACAGTTTGGACTTACTTGATGAATTTTCTCAATTTTCACAATTCCGGGCTATTTGGTTTTTTCGGGTTATCAAACGAAAGGGAAAGATTTTATTAGGCTCAAATTGGGTTGCAAATGGATGATTTTTTTTTCACAACGTTTTTTATGGCTAATATTTTTGGGTGAAACAAAAGAGGGCCTACTTCATTCTCCAAACTGCTAATCGCATTACCATATGCATCTCGAGATTATTTAAGTTTAGAGATATATTTAGCACGAATTTCAAGACAACATTTCACACATTTCCCATAACCGATCAAAACAAAGGATTGAGATCATCAATGACTTAATAAAATGCTGAAAAGAACTTTGAGTTAATCATAAGCTCGGATTGATTTAAAAACTCATAAAAAATTAAAAGGCTCAAAATCTCACCGTGTTTGATCAATCTGCACACTTATTCGTAAAGTTGTCAATTTTCTTTCAATTTCCATCTTCGGTCAATTTTGGCTTAGTGCATTTTGATTGTTAATTATTTAAGACTTTAAATAGAATAAAGGTGATATTTTTGAAAAATTTAAACTTAAATTTTTATTTATTTTGAAGAAAAATATTTTTATTTTTTTCAACTTTTTTCAAATTTGTGAAATTTTCTAAAAAACACACACTTGGAAAGAACATGTGATCGAATCAATGAATCTAAATAATAAACGGGAAGAATATCCCACACCCCCTAACTTAATAGTTGCATTGTCCTCAATGCGAATGAAGAACACAAAATAAAGAGAGGAAAAGAAAGATATTACCCAAATGGAGCGATCCTCGATGAGTGCGAGTCCATCGAATCTACAAAATATGTTAGAACCAAGCATAACAAAAAGAATAACAAAAACTTTAACTAATTACTCTAAACTATAAAAAAAAGAAAAGGAAAAATAAAAAGCTAATTATGTACAACCTACGATTTGAAATTCTAATAAGTTATACACTAGAAGTCGAAAAATTTGAGAGTCCACCCAAAATACAATTTGATTTTGAGGGATTAATGGTGTACCCTCACTAGAAAGCATGCCGCCTGAAAAATAAGAATTCCGTCGAAAAAACGGAAGGCATGTGCAAAGCGGAAGAAATGAACCATAACCTATTAATAAATTTAGGGGGATAATGAAGGATTTGGGTGCATAAGAGGACAAGTCCCATTGGGATCCAAGAAATATGGAATCACGTTCCAAAGATTTTTAAAGTAGTATGGGAAGCGGATCACACAAACAGAAAGATTCCATATTGGAAAACAATTCAAACATAGAGTCCTTGTCCTCAAAATCTTCTCCCTCAAAATTTTCAATTGGATCTGGTGGAGTGACACGTCTGAGTGTATGGCCCGTAAGATGAAGCATCTCAAAAAAACATTCCCATATAAGAATCGGATCAACATCCTCAAGACATTCATCCAGTTCTTGTGATGGATTTAATGGTTTGATAATAGTGAATGAGAATGGTGAGGACATAAATTCAAGCTCAAGTGATTCTTCATTGGATTCCTCATTTGGTTGTAAACATTCTTTACTCTAAAAAATATCGGAAGAAAAATCATCATTAGATTCGAATAATGCATCCAAATCTTGCTCCTAAAAATGATTTTTTCCGTATATTCTTTTTCACACCTTTCTTCTTCAAGCCTTTGATTTTCATAAATTTGGATGGCCTTAGCACTGGGCTTGTATTTATGAGACTCATATTTAGTGATATTGATCCAATGTTCATAAATCGTGAGTTCATTCTCCTCCTCACTATTAGCATAACAATTAAAGCCCCCAAATGAGTTAAAGTAAGACATTTCAAATTGGGCAATTCAAGAACGTGACACCCATATTTTTCAATTTTTTTTTACGAAGTAGTAAGTCAATTATAATTTATAGCAAACACTCCCCGGTAACGGCGCCATTTTGATCAAGTCGAAAAACCGAGCGTCCGTGTAATACGCTAGTCATTATTATCGGCTTCCAACCCCAATACAAAAAAACCTAAACTTTAACTACACTCTTGCGAAGTATAGTGGCGAGTCTGGGTATCGAATCCACAGGGAATTAGGATGTGTGAACGTGATGACAAAGGTAAGGTAGTTTAATCCTAAAGTTGATGTTAAAATAAAATAAGTGCCTCCCTTCCTTAAGGTGAGCTCCACTGCAATGAATTTCAATTCAAGCGTGTAGTAATATCTCCCACAAAGTCGAAGCTTGTGAGACGCATAGACAAAATAGTCCATGATCCAGTCTTATTACTCCCCATTCCTGGCAGAGACTGATTCATTGAATCTACCCACGAGTTAGGCTACCAACGAACGCTCTAATTAAGAAAGGCCTCATCTCCTTCGGCCTAAACTACCAAACCTCTCGAGACCCCATAATCTCGTTCCTAGGGATCTAATCCCGCATAGAGTTAACCCATAACTTATTCGTGGTCCACTCCCTATCGCTTTCCAAAATTAATATCACATACCTTAAAGACCTAACGTCCTAATAACCCTAAAGTCTATCTACATATATACTATATAAATCGTAGGCACCTAATACTAAATATACCCCTAGTACCCAAGACCTTGCTCAACTTCCGACATTCGCTCGGGTTCATGCGTGGGACGTCTCGCCGAAGCGATATCTAGACAAGGAACCCTCCCGTTACACTACTACCTCGCATTGTCGGTGATCGAGGTATGACGGTCTAAGACACATAATCGGGACCGGTAAAATTCTAATTTATGATTCTACTAATAAGATTTTACTTCTAAGTTTTACCATTTCGTCGTTTAAAGGTTCAATTAATCAGACATTTACTTTCTGTAAAGTCTTCCAACCATATATCCCATTTTATAAACATGGCCTTCTCATCACGGCATAATCCAGAAGTCTCAATTCGACTTCATATCACAGTCTCCCTCACATTAATCAGAGGAGAGAACTACATACAGTGCTTCTATCTTGCACTTTAATAGCCCTTAATCACTCTTCTACGTGATTCTTGGCTAATCTTTCCAATCCCACTTCTAACAACAAAATAAATAAAGTAAAAGAGAAAGAAAAGGATAGCGTCTCTCCAATCACAACATCGTTAAGTGTTCATGCGGCGGAGTGTCTCGCCGAAGCGAAATCCAAACAAGGAACCCCTCCGACACATGCCTACTTAACTAGTTGATCATGGAGATAAGCGTAATCATGCATAAAAAGAACAAACAAATAATCAAACACTCACACAAGGTAACTAAACGAATAGCAAAATCTCCTACCTACCTCGATCCACCTCTATAAAGTCTCAACCTGTATCCAGGGGAGAAATCATAGAACAACTAGTTCCATTTTGAACTAGAAGTAAGATAGCCTTACAATTTTATTTGCTTGCTATCACTCCAAACCTACCAAAATATATTTACTCGCATAATATACATAAAATAGGAGAAAGGAAAAGTAACATCTCTCCACTCCCAACGTCGTTAAGGTTCACGCGTGGAGCATCCCACAAAAGCGGAATCCAAATAAGGAACCCCTCCTATGCATTACTACTTAAGTTTATTGGTCGTGGAGATAAGTCATAACATCCACATACAATGCAAACAAACAACAGAGTTCTCAAACCAAGGGACGCATAATGCAATTAACACATATGATACATATACATTTAAAGTATCAACACTCGCTTCATAACGAGTGAAGAAAAGATAGAACTTCCATACCACGGAAGTCATATCATTACCCTTCTATGATAGCGTAAATACTACTACAAGCTCAATGTACACACCCGAATCTACCGTAGATACAATACTACTAAATCTTATCCTAAGGAATACACCACCCACTAATAAGGTGTAATTCCCACCAACAATTTAAGCCAAGCACTCCGGGTCAATACTAATGGTTCTCAGACTCCATATTCGAGCCTTACACAAACCAACATTATTTCCACCCACTCCCCAACCAGGCACTTTAATCTTGCCCACGTTCTCCACTCAACGAAGTTTAAAATGAGTGGTTCTACACTCCACACCCAAGCCATTATTCCGACTCTGGCTGACATCAATTGGCCATGTAGTCCCTCTTACTCTCTCAGTAAAAGAGGACACGCTCTCGGCCTCCTCTTCCTCAGTTCAATGAAACCACCCCAGGCGGATGTCCACCAATGGGGTTTCATGATTCTTACTCCATCAGAAGTGTTAATGACACCTATTCTGGAGCCTATCATTTCATGGTGCACGGTCTCCCTAACCGTACAACACTTTATTCACCATCGGTCCTTAACCGAACATTTTGTGAACATTCAAGAATCCACCTTCTCCTCAGTCCAGTTATCCCAGAGAAACTCTCTGTTGCAAGTGTCCACCGGGCTTCCACATGGGCTAAACTTCCGGCACCCACAAATATGGTGATCACATTTTCACCACCACCACATTACCCCTACGGGTGAAGGATTTTCCTCCATCCTACTTCAGGGCGCTTCTCCTCTTCAATTTAACATCACTTGAAATCTCAAGCTTAGTACCACTTTATACTTCTCGCGGTACTTGGGAAAACTACATCAACTGTAATTTAGTAGCCGTAGTAGCAAGGCAAGAAAATGTTACAAAAAGGGAGCGACCTCCAAAGCGGTCCTCATCCCCGACTACAATTTACAGTTCTAAAAAATCCTCCCCATGACGCCCTTCTTCAATCGACCTACTACTCTCACACGAATGCGCAAAAGATTCTATAAATTTTACCCCATGGCAGAAGGACGAGATCTCACTAGAGGAATCAACCATCTTAATCCTAAGGCTTTATGTCAAATCAAAAGCAACGCTGAAACTTAAGGCGTCCACACATATTCCTAAGGACTCTAGAACCTGATGCTCTGATACCATCTGTGACACCCCGTGATCCGAAATAAGGGGTGGCCAACCCAATACTCCAATATAACGGAATCATAGATGGAATCATTCTCAGCATCACAATAAAAATATAGAGTATCCAGGATAACCACCCAATATTTTAGAAAACGGGTTGCCAAAAATTTTGAATTTAAAGTAAATAAAGGAAAACAAACAACCTAATTCCTGAAAGACAGGGGAAACCCCAAGACATGCTTAAATAATAATACTAAGAATACACTAAAAAGACCGAATATGTTACCGGTCACAAACTTTATAACAGCATTTAAACCAACTCATTAATTTATATAATACATTTCATTAGACATTTAAAAAAGCTTGGGCCTCTCGCCCGAGTAAAGAGACCCGATCATAACTAGAATAAAAGAATGAAAATGTCTAGACCAAATGTATCCCGTAATACCCGCAATGCATCACGGCTCGCCGAGGACATCGGAATAAGAGTTCAAATCAGGCATCCTTGCGGCGGAGTACCATAGTGGAGACAAGATGCATATGCAACAAGAAATGTAAACGGGTCAGGGCCCGGTTCTATATGATTACCAGATGAATAAAGAGTATGACAGTTATGAATAAAAATCATGCTAGGAAGAATAAAATCTATCTACACAGTTCTAAAACATAAGCTAGGACAGTAAAGAAAATCATGAGTTTAATTTGAATATGCAAAGAAAAAGAAAGAGTAACATAAATTAAAAGCTTCCCTTTCATTATTATGTTCCTTATCAGGAACTCATAATTGCAACATTTATGCTCTTTACTAGCATTTCATTCATTATCAGGAAAATATAATTATAATTTTAAGGTCTTTATGGCTTTTATTTCAATTACATGCCCATCCTGGCATTTCCATTCCTTAGCAGGAATATAATCAACATTTAATGCTCTTTATGGCATTGTACCGTGCTCTTTGTAGCACCTCTTTATGCTCTTTATGGCATATCACAAACATCAAGTCCCACTTGATTATGAACTGTTATATTTATATACATATAACGAATTCTAAGACCGCCCCTCCGAGTTTCCCCACTGGGCGCGCCCCTAAATGACCATCATCTTCCAGGGCCTATCAATACAAGGCAACCTGGGCACCTATCGCAATACGTCGGGAAGCGGCCATATGCTTACGGGAGAGTCAAGACCACACCCGGAATCTCCTCACCAGCGCAGAAAACATAACACATTGCTCATATGGACTATGGACTATATCCACCCTGCATTCATTAGCCAGGGGGCATCACCAAGCGCGCGAACTTCCCTTATGATGTCATTTAGAGAGGTGTGTATCAAGTAAATTAGCATTTAACATATTCATGATTAAGTAAATTATCATTTACCATCATCATGACCATTTCTATTTCATTTCATTTCCATGTATATGTTTCATTTTATCCGAAACCATTACCATTTACTTTTTGTAAATAGTATAACTTATTATCCGGAGCCATACGATAAATTATATCGTTGCTATAACCTCAAAGGAGAAATTGAAACTCTTAATTACCTCCAAACATTTTAGGGTGTTATTTTAAAACCCCAAACTATCATACCTCAAAGGAATGAATGAACTTTCAATTATTCTCCCACACACTTTTATGGTGTTATTATAAACCATCAAGATTAATGTAGCTCCATTGAGCTCCAAAAGTCTCCCAAACATAACTCTAGGAATCCTAGTTTCATAATAATTAACTAGAAAAGAATACCCTAACATCAGTTGGCGTATCCCCGGAAAAGTCCCCACATAACCCATTCCTATTGTAGGGTAAGTAACTAACTCAATTACAACTCCAAGACGCTTAGTTTACTTCTTTAGAGAAGGTTCCTAGGCCCTAGACTGAAATAAAATGAATTAGAACAAAGCAAAGAAAATTACTCAAAAATGCAGGACTTCCGAATCAATTCGGCCTAGCCGAATCGATTTGGGTTCAAGAGAGCGAATCGATTCGGCTCACCCGAATTGATTCGGTTAGGAAAACCTAACCTCCTGCATAAATGCCGAATCGATTCGGACCATCAAAATCGATTCGGTCGACCCAGACCTGGAAACTGTCTCAAGGAGAATCGATTCGGTCAGGCCGAATCGATTCGGTTCTGCAGAATTGCCTAATTTTTTCTTAAGGGTTATGAACCCTAAATCTCCCAAACCTCCAATCTCTTCAATTTTACTCATGACCAACAATATTTATCTACCCAAAATTTATCCTACATGATTAATAACCATTATAATCCACAATTTTTATCATCAAAACTAAGATTATGGTTTAATTCCCATAAATTCCATTTTTGATCTCCAAATGAATATACATAAATATCATACAAATTATTCAACTTAAATCACATATTAGCAAGTATAAAACTTGCCTTGTTGTAGGAAATATCAGATTTCTTGGTGGTAGAAGCAATCTCCCATCTTCAATCTTCATTTTTCTCTTCTTTCTCCTCATTTCTCTTCTTCTTTCTTCCTCTCCTTTTCTCTCTATGTTTAAGACATAATTTAGGGCATTAGGGGATTTAGAAGACTAAATCGTGGCTTAAGTTAAAACTCCCAACTTAATTGGTTAACACCACATCAAAATGACTCGCAAATACGCATTTAAGCCAAAACCAGGTAAAAGTGCCCGAAATACAAAAACACAATATGGCACTTATTTTGACTGTCTCGCACCTTCCGAGACTAACTACACCCTCTAAACTGGCATCCGACAATTTTATAAATTATTTCGAGTTCCAATATTATTTAAACTAAAATGTCATTTAAAATACATGACACTACAAACATGCAACCTAATGATATTTACTTTCACATACAGTTAATATGCATCAATCTAGTAAATATTAACTTTCAATTCGTTAAATTAATATTTACTCCAGTTCCAACATTTTATATAATTACCTTATGCGGTAAAATTAGTATAAAATGAGCCTCCCAGAATCGAGGGTTGTTACACTCATTTTTTAATTTTGGATTCAATTAAAACTAATGTATTTCATTGGGTTTGGGATCGAGTATAAAGTCATAAATATACAACTATTTAAAGTAAAAGATATAAACATAAATTAAATCGTAAAGTGTATTCGTTGCACTGGTTAAATATAAATAGAATGAGTCAAACAGTCAACTCTTCAAATTTGTTCATTAAATTCATGTACAAATTGGAATTGCGTTGTGTGGAAGCTTGATGCAGTTTTTTGAGCCATGCAAATGTTCATAATGTTATACGAGACGGAAGCCTGAAACAAAAGTATATTGTATTGACTAAGTAAAATACATACACCACCATTTGATTCCTCTTTCAACAACCATTTCTTATACGACTAGATAGATAGTTAAACGATTATTTTTTTTTCACGCACACTTTCATTAACACATGATTATCGTATATTTATATTCATGATGTGTATATTATTTTTTTATTATTAATTCGAGTCTGCATAAAGTATTGATTTTGGATGAAATTCATAATAGGAGGCATTGAATCAATGACAATGTCATAATTGTGACAAGTGCTATCAACAGAATTAGAAATTGAATAGAAAAATGGAAGAGAATAAAAGAAGTTGAAAAAGAAATTGAGTTTTTAATTCTGAAAAATTAATCCCTCGTACAATCTTAGTTATAACTATATATAGTTGATCTTATAATTTTGTTACAAGTTGTTAACATCCAAAGGTTGAGATTGTTTCTCTTGTGCTAATTGAGCTTAACTAACTAACAACTAAAGATACTAGCTTTACAACTACCATAAATTTCTAACTAACTGATCATGTCACTTACAACAGCTGTGACAATTACCATTCTCTCCACAATTTCCTTGTCCTTAAGGAATAAATTGAGGAAACTTGGCAGAAATGAAGTCCCAATCCCACGTGGCATCTTCGGGAATGCTATAGGACCATTGAACTAAAATTTGAGGAACTGGTTTCAACCCTCTCTGAATCAACCTCCTACCTTTAACAGCCACAGGTTCTACACGAAATTGACCATCAGTACCAAGTGGAGGTAATTTTGTACTGGCTGTGTAAGCAGACCCAACTTTCTTCTTTAATTGGGAAACATGAAAAATATGATGGAATTTGGATGAAGGAGGCAACTGCAACCTGTAAACCACATTGTCTAGCATGCAAAAAGGGCCATAAAACCTTGCTGCCAGCTTGAGATTTTGTCTAAGATCCACTGAAGATTGTCTATACAGTTTTAGCCTCAAATAGACCATATCCCCGACTTAAAACTGTATTTTAGACCTTCCTTTATCATCGTACTGTTTGGTTCTCTATTGGGCTTGCAGTAATTGTTCATGAAGCAATTGAAACATCAATTGTTTTTCACGAAGCATATTTTCCACAGCTGCCACAGAAGTTTCTGATTTAGATAGAATAGATAGCAAAGGAGGAGATGGCCATATAAGGCTTGAAATGGAGACATCATCAAACTACTGTGGTATGTGGAATTATACCACCACTCTGCTGAACTAAGCAATTTATGCCATTGTTTAGGTCTCAGCCGAGTAATACACCTCAAGTAAGTTTCCAAACATTGGTTAACTCTTTCAGTCTGGCCATCAGATTGGGGATGGTAAGATGTGTTGAGATGCAACCTAGTACCCACCAATTTAAATAACTCTTGCCAAAAATTACTCGAAAATATTTTATCTCTATCAGAAACAATTGATTGAGGTATGCCATGCAACTTACCCACTTGATTAAAGAACACTCTAGCCACCTCTATTGTAGTAAAATGATGTCGAAGAGAAATAAAGTGAGAATACTTGGTAAACTTATCCACCACTACAAGGATAACGTCGTGGCCTTCAGAAAGTGGAAGCCCTTCTATAAAGTCCATAGAGAGATGAGCCCAAAACTGTTATGGCACTAGCAATGGTTGGAAAAGGCCAGGAGATTTCACATGCTCTACTTTATTTTGTTGGCATAAAGCACATGCACCTACGAAGTTTTGAATATCTATCTTGCGTCCAAGCCAATAAAATAATAGAATGTCCTCCTACCGATGTCTCATGTAGTGCTTACATGATTTGTAATCTTAAATCTGCATTATCCCCTGCCCAGATTTTGCCTCTCCTCCTCAAGACCCTTTGCTAAAAAGACCATTCAGCTGGACCATATTTTGACAATACCAATTCAGAGATTTGTTCTTGACATTGCGCATACCCCACATAACTATCCATCACTTCTTGCATCCATACTGGGGTAACTATTGATAGAGCTTGTAGTTAAGCCTGATCTTCATGCTATTGAGATAAGGCATCAGCCACTTTGTTGTCCACTCCTTTATTATACATAATCTCATAATCCAACCCAAGCATTTTTATGAGCCACTTTTGTTGTATCATAGTTGTAATCTTTTGTTTTGCAAAAAATTTCAAGCTCTGATCGTCAGTCGTGATGATAAAATGAGTGCCTTGAAAATAAGCCTGCCACTTTGTCACTGCCATTATGATCGCAAGCATTTATTTCTCATATATAGATAGCCCCATATTCTTAGGTCCTAAGGATTTACTCAAGAAAGCTATAGGTCTTTTATTCTGCATTAAAACATCCCAATGTTCGTGGAGCATGCATCAGTCTCAACAATAAAGGGTTGCTGAAAATTAGGAATGGCTAACACATGGGATGTAGTCATGGCTATTTTCAACTGTTGAAAAGACTTGTAAGCTTTAGAATTCCACTTGAATCCATCTTTCTTAATAATTCAGTAAGAGGCTTTCTTATCACACCATAGCCCTTGACAAATCTCCGGTAAATACCTGTTAAACTGAGAAATCCTCTCAAACTTTTGACATTGCTAGGAGTGGGCCACTGGGTCATAGATTGAATTTTGCTAGGATCTGTGGATACTCCTGTCCTATAAATTAAGTGGATAAGATAATCAATCTTAGTCTAAGCAAAAGCACATTTAGTTTTTTTAGCAAACAATTAATTTTATTTCAACACGATTAGCACTTGTTCAAGGTGCATTTTATGAGTTTCCATTGAGGGGCTATAGACCAATATGTCATAAAAAATTACTAGTACAAATTGCCTCAAGAAGGGTCTGAAAATGTGATTCATCAGGGATTAAAAATATACCGGAGCATTTGTGAGACCAAAGGGCATTACTCTGAATTCAAAATAACCATTGTATGTTCTAGAAGCAGTCTTATAGATGTCATATTAAATTACTCTAATATAATGGTATCCCGATCTTAAATCTATCTTGGAAAACACAAAGGCACCATGCAACTCATCAAGAAGTTCTTCAATAATGGGAATGGGAAACTTATCTTTAATAGTGGCATCATTTAGCTTCCTGTAATCAACACAAAACCTCTAACTACCATCTTTCTTTCTGACTAGTAACAGAAGGGAGGCAAAAGGACTTTGGCTGTGTTGGATAATGCCCGCATCCATCATTTTAGTTACAAACCTTTTAATTTATGCTTTTTGAAACTGAGGGTATCTGTAAGGGCTTTGATTTTTGGGTTTTGCTCATGTTTTTAAGGGAATTCTATGGTCATGAGCCCTGTTTGGAGGCAAAATTCTCATGTCATGTGAAAATTCGTTATCTTCCATTTTCCATTTAAACTCGGGAAATCTTGCATCACTAAACATCTTATTGCCATCAACTACAGTGACTAGAATTTATTGGTAGAGTCAATCAAATGGCCACTAATTATTACAGCTTCCTTATCCAAAAACCTATATGTGCTTTCGGTATCCACAAGTATTGTCAATGGTTTTTATTTACAAACCCTTTTAATCTGATTGTGTTATAAGCAACATGACCCGTGAGGGCATGGACTGATATTTCCATATCTTCCACATCTAGTTTTATTTCCTCCTCTGGAACACTTTCTTCTCCAATCTCCTCCTTTACACATTCTATAGTGTCAATAAGGAACAATTGTCTAAAAACACACTTATGTCCCGACCTATAAATCTCATCACAATAATAACAAAGGCCTTTTACTCTCCTAGGTTGCATTTATTTCTCAGTTATGGTCTTAACATGTATGGTGGTGGTAGCAGTGGTTGGGTTTGGGGTTCTTTGGCTACTGGAATAATTTGGTTGTTTGAAATTTGGATTGGCTTTCTATGGTTTGGTTTTGGGATTAGAAGAGTTGGCATATAATGGGTTATGTATAGACTGGTTCCAATTTCAGAGGTTAGGAACGAAGCTCTATGCCATCTCGATGCTCGGCTACAGTAATCAAATAACGAGGGATACAAACAGGGATGGTTGAATGATCTATGTGTGATGAAAATTGATCTAGGACTATCCTTATGGGATTGGTGTGAGCATGGATTACTTTATTTGCCTGTTCCTCCATTTAAACTCGATGTCAACTGGATTCCAGCTCGTACTATTCCTCGGTATTTGATCTCCAGGTATCTTGGCGATTACCAGCTTCATTCAGAGTTTGAGATATCTTGTCCTCAACATTTGCTTGATTGACTATGTCCGAGCAACATCAGAATGCTACAAGATATGAATTTTATCAATTCTCCCTTTTAGTTAGATGACCCTCCTGCTGGGGTGGAACGTGTATCAAAATCAGAGGGAAAGAAACCCATAGAATAGAAAATTTGTATTTAATAAACCAAAATTCATCTTTATATAATCTGCTTGTATTTAATGGAGAAAATTTGGTCTTTGTATAATATTTTTTCCTTGGAGATAATTGACAAAATATTATATATATATATATATATATATATATATATATATATATATATATATATATATATATATATATATATATATATATATCTTTCGAGAGACAATTTGTCCTTTTTTGCCTAGACAATGGAGCTTGCCCCACTTGGTGCCTAGTTGTAATGACTTATCACCCATTAGTGCCTAAGCAATGGAATGATTTTCATCCCATGTTCCTGCTTAGTTGTAGCAATCTTATCTAGATTACCTTGGTGCCTAGACAGTGGATGCCCCGGGAGGTCACCCATCTTCTTTCCTAGTTTGGGATATCTCTTGAGATTATCCGTGATCAAACAATCTTTGCCTTGTATGATTGTTATGACAATATTATTGGTTAAATTTATTGGTGCCGACCAACCAGAGTTGGTGGTTGTTAAATGTCGACCAACCTTAGTTGGTGGTTGCTGATGTTGATCAACCAGAATTGATGTAGTGTGTAGCACTAGTACTCCGATAAAAATTGAACCAAAAAAGGAATATGCAAAAACCAACACTTTTATTCATTTAAAGAGAAATATGTACATGTAAGTCTGTATTACTGATAATACTTGCGCAGGTGCTCCGCATTTCACGCATTTTTGAATTCTTCTCCCTTTAAGGTTTCTATTCTATAAGTCCCAGGGCGAAAAACTGTAGTTACTCGGTAGGGCCCATGCCAGTTGGCTTCTAACTTGTTATGCCTCTGAATCACCTTCTTGAGCACATAATCCCCCTTCTTGAGTTCACATTTCTTCACTCTTTTGTTGTAGAACATGGTTATTCTTTGTTGGCAAGTTGCGTTCCTGATTGCCGCATCTTCTCTAACTTCCTCGAGCATGTCCAGGTCTAAGTGTTTCATCAAATTGCTTATAAGAGAGTTAAAATTAAGTACCCTGTGTGTAGGCAGGCCCAATTCAACTTTAATAACTGCTTCGCTTCCAAAGGCTAGTATATAGGGAGATTCCCTAATGGATGGTCGGGGTGTTGTGCGATATGCCCATCACACAGAGTGTAGCTCGTTAATCCAATTTCCTTTTACATCATCCAGTCATTTCTTCAAGCCATTCAGCAGAGTCTTATTAGTCACTTCAGTTTGCCCATTGCTCTGGGGATGGCCTGGTGCATAATGGATCTTCTGGACATTGGATTGATGATAATATGTAGCAAACTCCTTATTATCAAATTGGGTACCATGGTTAGTTATGAAAACATGTGGCGGACCATACCTGCAAATAATATTCTTCAAGATAAATTGGTAAACCCTTTCGTACGAGATGTCAATAAGAGGTTCCGCCTCAACCCACTTGGTGAAATAATCGACAGTGACTACTACATATTTGAACCTTCCTTTGGTGGTCGGCAGAGGCCCGACCAAGTTAATGCCCCATATAGTAAATATTCAGGGGAAAGTGATGGCCGTTAACAATACCTGGGGAGTTCTTTGAACGAAAGAAAAACATTGGAATTTATCGCACTTCTTCACATAGGCTGTGCAGTAAGCTCTCATCATTGGCCAATAATATCCCTGCATTGTTAGTCTCTGTAGGAGAGTTCGACCTGCCACATGAGCTCTACGAGAGCCTTCGTGAATCTCTTCAATCAGATCTCTAACTTCTGAGGGATGCACACATCTCTGTAGACCTGCGATGATACCACTTTTATACAAAATGCCATCATTCAATACATATCGAGCAGCTTTAAACTTCAGCCTCTTGGCTTCAAGTTGGTCGATTGGCACAGGCCCTTCCTCGATGTATTCCCTGATGGGGTCCATCCAGGATGGTCCCATATTTAGAGTAATGAATTTCACCATTAAATCTTCATCTATGCTCTGTTCTGCCAATATCTCGATAGAAATTGTTCTTCGTAGCCCAGTGCGAGTAGCTTAAGCTAACTGAGCTAGTGCGTCAGCTCTCGCATTCTCTAATCTCGGTATTTTGATCAACTGAACTGCTGCAAAGGCGGACACAATCTCCATAGCTTTGGCATGATATCTTGACATCAAGTTTCCCTTCGCCGCATACAACCCCAGAATCTGATGTACAAGTAATTGTGAATCAATAAATACGGTGACTTTCTGTGCATGCATTGTTTTTGCTAAACTGAGGCCCACAATCATAGCTTCATATTCGTCCTCATTATTAGAAGCTTTAAATTGAAAGCGCAGAGCGTATTCGACATCTAATCCATCAGGGCTGTTAAGAATTCTTCCGGCTCCACTTCCTGTTGTACATGAAGAGAAATCAACATACAAATTCCACACAGGTATAACATTATCAAACTCTTGATCTGATAAGGTTCCTTGATGGAATATTTGGTACTTCCTCTTATCATTCTCCACTGCTGGGCTATTACCCGATGATGCTTATTGCTCATTGTTCGTCCCTTCTGATGAATCTATTAAAGTTAGTTGATCGAGTGTTGTCTTTGATGATCCCGTAACATCCACGGGTTGTTCTGCATTAGACTCTTACTGGTCGAAGGTATTTGGGTAAGTGAATTACGCAATGAAATATGCCACTGCCTGCCCTTTGAGTGAGGACATTGGCTCATAAATAATATCATACTCGCTCAGTTTGACCGCCTAGTACATCAGTCTTCCTGATTTTTCTAGCTTGTGCAAGGCCTGTCTAAGTAGCATATCAGTGTATACCACTATGGTATGGGCCTGGAAATAAGGTTGCATCCTCCTACTCGCCTCTGTTAGAGCTAATGCTAACTTTTCCAACCTTGGATATCTAATCTCTGCTCCTCGGAAGGTTTTACTAGTGTAATACACCGGTTTTTATACTCCATCCTCCATTCTTATCAATGCTGAACTGACAGCGCTTTCCGAGACAGCCAGGTATAAGTATAATCTTTATCCCATCATCGGCCTGGATAACAATGGAGCTGTCCCCAAATATTGCTTCAATTCTTAAAATGCTTTATCGCACTCATCATTCATCTCGAAAGTTATTCTGAGAGTCTTGAAGAATGGAATACACCCGTCTGTTTCTCTTGACACAAGCATGTTGAGAGCTAGAACGCGGCCTATGAGGCTTTGTACCTCATTCTTCGTAGCTGGAGATCGTAATTCCAACAAAGCTTTAATCTTCTCCAGATTCTCCTTAATGCCTCGCTGATTCATAATATACCCGAGGAACATGCCTTCTCGTACACCGAATATGCATTTCATCGAGTTCAGCTTCATCTGATATTTGTCCAACTGATTAAAGGTTTAGCTGAGGTCAGCTAGATGGTCGTCGGATTTCTTTCTTTTAGTTAGCATATCGTCGATGTAAACCTCCATATTTTTATCGATTTTCTCTCCGAAGACTTTATTTATCAACCTCTGGTATATAGCGCCTGCATTTTTAAGTCCGAAAGGTATAATATTTTAGCAGTATGTTCCCCTTGGGGTAATAAAATAAGTACTCTCCCTGTCTTCTAATTTCATCTTAATCTGGTTATAGCCGGAGTAAGCGTCAATGAAGCTTAATAACTCGTGCCCCGAGGTAGCATCCACCAACTGATCAATTTAGAATAAGGGGAAATGATCTTTCGGGAAGGCTTTATTGATATCTGTGAAATCTACACACATCCTCCACTTATTCTTCTTCTTCTTCACCATTACAACATTGGCTAGCCAATCAGGATATTTGACATCTTCAATGAAAGAGGCCTTTTGTAGCTTCTCGACTTCCTCCTGGATAGCTTGGTTCTTCTCTGGGCTAAATACCCTCCTTCGCTGCTTCACTGGCTTGACCTCCTTATTAACATTGAGCTCGTGGCACAGGAAGGCCGGGTCTATTCCTGGCATGTCTTCATGACTCCATGCGAAAGCTTGCTTTGCAGTAAAAATGCCTCTAGTTCCTGCTTTATTGACGGCTCCAGTGAAGCGCTAATTTGAGTTGTCCGTTCTGGTCGTTCATCGTCCAGAATGACATTCTCCGTAGCTTCAATGACCTGACCCTTCACAAGTTGGGACTCATACCTAGGGTCCTAAGTCTCAACCTCTGCATCTTTAGACTCATCCACTTAGTAGGCGGTGATTTTCTTCCTGGCCTCCTTCAGTTCCTCCTGTTCGATAGATGAATAGTAGCATTCCCGAGCTACTTTCTGTTCGCCTTTCACAATTCTAACCCCGAAATTGGTCAGAAATTTCAAGCATTCGTGTACCATGGATGGAACTGCCTCGAACTTCTTCAAGCCTACCCTACCTATGATTATGTTGTAGGCTGATTGGACATTCTTGTCCATTAAAAAAAAAGCACACCTTTTCCGTTCTGCAAGCAGGCCAGGTGCCAATGAGCACGTCCAACTTGATCGTCCCAAGTGGAAAAACCTTTTTACTGATAAATCTGAGGAGGGTCCTGTGATATGGCTCCAACTGGGCTAGCTTCAAATTTAAACTATCAAAATAGGGGTAGAACATGATGTCCGCAGAGCAACCATTGTCTACCAATACACGTGAAATCACCACATCCTTCATTCTCATTTTGACCACCAAGGGGTCATCGTGAGGATATAGTACGCCTGCAAGATCAGTTTTGGAAAAACCGATAACTAGTTTATCCTTGTTTACTTTCCTCGGGCGATCGTCTTCGGCCAAATTTATGCGGTGTATGTACGAACAAGCTTGAGCCTCGTTGAGGTAAGCTTTCTGTTCAGCAGTATGATCTCCCCTTCCTGCATCGCCACCTGTAATCACATTACATTCAAATGATACAAAATGGATTGAGAATACCTCACGTTCAGGTTGCCTTGGTTTCTTAGGGATATCGGGGTCATCCTCTGGATTATCTTCGTGGTCCCTCTTTTTGTCATCTCTTATTCAGTGCAGAGATTTGGACCTTTGTCTTCCTCTCTCATTAGTCTTCCCACCATTTTGGCGATCAACGAATTTACTCAATTTTCCATGCTTAATGAGTGCTTCGATTTCATGCTGGAGAGCTATGCAACGCTTGGTCATATGGATATGATCTCTATAGAATTCGCAGTATTTGGACTTATCCCTCTTATCGGGGTCTGTCCTCATTTTCTCTGGCCAAGTTAGCTCCTCGTTGTTCTTGATCTCCTCTAGAATATGGTTTATGTCCACCTTTATAGGAGTGTAATTCCCATATTTCTTCAATTACTCGAGCGTCTCCTTGCCTTTTTGTCGCTTGGCGTTCCCGTTATGCTTTTTATCCTTCTTCTCCTCTATACTTTCAGCCTTGGTCTCTACTTTAGTGTCAGCATTCTTCTTTGCAACCATGGCCTCTTCGGCCTTCATGATCTTAGCTACTTTTGCCATCAATTCTACCATGAATTTGGGGGGATCCTTGGCTAAGGTATAATATAACTTGTCAGTCAACAGACCGCTCATCAGTGTTGTAATTACTGTCTTCTCTTCGTAGTCGATCACCTCCAGTTTCTCGTTATTAAAACGAGTGATGTAATCCCTGGTGCTTTCTCCTGTTTTTATCGTACGCTCAGTAGGTGTGCTACTCTCTTAACTGGTTTTGCATAAAATCAAAAGTTTCCTATGAAGAGCTATGCCAGCTGATGGAAGGTGGCAATCTTTCCCCGGGGAAGGTTGTTGTACCATATCTGGGATGACCCAGTGATATTTCCTGAGAATGCCCTGCACCTCATCTCATTAGGAACCGCATAGATATCAGCGGTAGCTTGGTACTGCTCTATGTGGAGTACGGGATCGGTTTTTCCATCGTATTTAGGCGTTACTACAGGAGCTTTAAATTTTGATGGTGTGGGTAAATCCACTATTGCTTGTACAAAGGGTGATCCTTGGACAAAGGTTCTTTGGAGGGGATTCTTGGCCTTAGCCATTTCCCCTAGTCGGTCTTCCAATCTCTGAATAGAAACCTTCCACGCATCATTCCCTGCCTCACGCCTATTTGCCCGAGCAACTGAGCACGCTAAATTTTCCTCTTGCAATCTTTCACTATGTGTTTCGGGGTATGATTGGGCAGAACCTTCCTGTAGATCGGTTGGTCATTGAGAATTCCTTGAAGCCATCGTAGGAGGATTTTTATTCCTCCGAGGACCCAAACGGTCAAAGGGTGAGACTCTGCTCAACCTTTCCAAAACGCTAGTTCGTTCAGGAGTTAAGGTACATTTTATCGAGAATCTGTAGTTCTTATAGATGAAGTCCGTCCAGGCTGATATGAAGGATCAGTGGACCTTTCAGTATGATGAGAATTAGTGCGCCTGGGCTGTGAAACGTCCGGGAATAGTAGACGTCTGTTTCTTGAAGATGGAAGATGGGTGCTTCTCTAAACACTCCGTTGACCTGACGGGGCAGGTGATCCGTTACGAATAGTTTGAATGAGTTGTCGCATGGTTTCTTGCATAGCCATTTGCCCTTGGGCTAAGTTGGCCACTATGCCAGTAAGTTGATCGATAGTTGGAGGAGCAGAGGGGTTGGGAGGGACCCCGATATTGTTCCTATTACTGGGTTCTGGGATCTCAGCCATTGGTGATAAGTTTTTAGTGAAAAACGCTACTTATAGTCGATTCCCATAGACGACGCCAATCTGTTGATGTAAAAAACTAGATTTGATCTAATTAATTAAGCACAGATAAATATGAAATAAAATATAAGACAAAAGATTTTTAAATTGGTTCAACCTTATGAAATGGACTACATCCACTGTTTGTATTGCCGATGTTTTTCTTAATCTAGATGATGATTACAAGAGATCGATCCTCCCTATGTGAAGGGTGTTACAATGTATTTATAGCCTTGGGGTTATCAGCATGAATAGATGATATGCCGTTGTTTAATAGACACATAAATCTGTACAATAAGAATGTTCATTAAATCCGATGTTCATTGAATGTGAAATTGTCGCTTGATCTTCCTGGCCAGATGCTCTGCACGTTGAGTAGCTTGGCGTGCTAAGTAGCTCGGGGTGATGAGTAGCTCGGTGCTCTTAATCCTTTGCCACGTAAGATGACACATGTCTTCATATGATTGGTCCATGTCAGCTGACTAATTTTCGTACCAACAATGGGTTTGGGTTTTTTAAGATTAAGAATGTGCTCATGTTTTCGGGATAATAGAATGGATTGGTCTATGGTAGATGGGGTGAACAATTCTACTTGGTTTTTAATTTCTTCCTTTAGACCACTGACAAAACTAGACACAAAATAATGTTCTGATGGGCCTTTATTTTTACCCACCATGATAGCTTTTAACTCCTCAACCTTTAATTGGTATTCTTCAACTGTGCCTTGATGTTATAGTTTGTTGAATTCAGCCACCACACTACCTTGCTCCAGATATTCAAATGTCACACAGATTGCAGCCACGAATATCTCCCAATTGATGGACGTCTTACCTTCTTGATAGTCTTGGAACCATGTATCAGCTTTTCCCTCCATATACAATGATGCATACCACACTTTTTGATCCTCTTCCATGTGATAATACTAAAAAAATTATTACATTTTCTAATCCAGGCTCTTGAATTTACACCATCAAAATGCGAAAAATTAAACTTAGGTAGTTTTTTGTGATGAAAATTGTCAATTCATCTTTGGCCAAAATGTTCACCAGAAATCCCGTGATTTATCACCACCTCAACCGATCTTTGGGAAGAACTGGTTTATGTCACTTCTTTCTCCTTGTTCTTTGACCCAATGATGATATTTTTTAATTGTGCTTGAACCTCCCTCATATTATTGTCGATCCTATACAAAAACGCCTTGAACCCTACCAAATTAGATTCCACATTTGCTAATCCATCATTAATGTTCAATTGTTGTGACACTATTTCTGAAATTCTTGCCTCTTGATCCTTGAACCCCGTTTTAAAAGCTTTGTATCTCGTTGAATCTACCATGGAAGCTTTGCTCTGAATGAACAGCTCTGATACCAATTTGTACAATTGTGACAAGTGCTATCAACAGAATTAGAAATTGAACAGAAAAATGAAAGAGAATAAAAGAAGTTGAAAAAGAACTTGAGTTTTTAATTCTGAAAAATCAATCCCTCTTACAATCTTAGCTATAACTATATATAGTTGATATTACAATTCTCTTGCAAGTTGCTAACAACCAAAGGCTGAGATTATTTCTCTTGTGCTAATTGAGCTTAACCAACTAACAACCTAAAATACTAGCTTAACAACTACCATCAGTTTCTAACTATCTGATCGTGTCACTTACAACAACTGTGACAAACTCCTTGAATATTTGGACTCTCGTGATAAAATAGATACCGAGTGACATCAATTTCTTGATTCCCATTACGTATATAATTTTCTCCATGATTATAGAAGGAGATAAACTCCAATGGAATTATCTCTCAACAAAAACTTCTTATGTACGATTATATATATATATATATATGGAAAGGATCAAGTGTGGTCTCAGTTTGAGAATCCTGAATGAGGACCATTTTTTTTTAAATAGTAAAAGAAATATTTTTGGGCTGATTTTTTTATGCTTTTTAAACATTTCAATAGGACCATAAAAAAAATAAGCTCAAAATGAATTTTTTTTCTATTTTAAAAAAATGGTCAAACTTTGTTAATTTTTAAGTTGTTAAACTGACAAAGTTTGACCGATTTTTTCAAAATAGTAAAAAAAATCATTTTGAACTGATTTATTTATATGGCCCTACTGAAATGTTTAAAAACAATATAAAAAATTAGCTCAAAAATATTTTTTTTACTATTCTATCAAAATTGGCCCGCGCCACCGGTATGCAAACAGAGGTTCTCATGAGATCCTCTCTCTCTCTCTCTCTCTCTCTCTCTCTCTCTCTCTATCTATCTCTCTCTCTCTATATATATATATATATATATATATATATATATATATATATACAGAAAGTATCGTGTAAGGACTTCTTATGGTGCAGACCCTGGTACATACCATTTTTTTAAAATAGTAAAAAAATAAATTTTTTGAAGAAACTTCATGGATATGATATCCACGGTTATAAGATCAACACCAATTTTTTTCATCAAAAAATTCAATAAAAAAACTATTGAGATGAGGCGATATGAAAAAAAATTGTATAAATATGTGACACCCCAACTAATTAAATACCGGGTGATCAGTCATTTATTAAATTAAAAATCAAGGTGAACGGTTGGTTGATTCTTAGCATCACTTTCGCAAAATAAATTTCCAGTTTAAACACCCTAAATAATTAAGCTAAGTGTCAAAACAATTTAAACCTTATCTCTATTTTATTTAATTCCATTATGAAAATCTTTTCAATAAATAATAGTTTAACAATCGTAGAAATGTTAAAGATGGCAATTAACACACAAGAATTTAACCATTTAGATAAATCAATACCAAGTTTAAAAAATACAAATGAAATCATCCTGACACGAATTATATCCCAAAGAGTACCAAATACTGAAAATAAATGAACTTCAATCTCTGACAAATCCAACTAAATAGGGAAACGGGTGACACATTCCCTAACTAATCAGAACTAAAATAAGAGTAGAGTCAACAACGAGGCGTCTAAGCAATGGACTGCAACTCCCACATAAGATGCAACGCGTCCGTTCCAAGGAATCTAAGCATGACGCCCCTGTGGCTGGGCACTTGTAATATATACATATATACAAGAGAAAAGAAATAACAGGAAACGGGTGAGAGCCCGAGTGTAAAACAGTTTAAAAATAGTTTAGCAAGTATTTAAAATTCTTATCGGCTAATGAAACAACCGTGTTAGTATGCGACACTCTCTTGAAAACTTCTCACATCTCATCTAGTGTGCAAGCCTACCGTACTATTAATCTCGAAAGTTTATTTTAACTTAACTTTCTCATAAGGTTTCATTTCGATAAATACTATGGCTAAGATAATTAATTTCTGAAAATTAAGCTCTCTCATATATGTTATGTTATTTAAAATAACCCAGTGATGTCACAAAATTACCAAACACTTAAAATAAAGTTGGAGTATTTATTCATTATTTAACTACTTTTATGCATAGTAGAAAGTTCACATTCTTAAGTATATATATGTATTAGTCACTCATATAATATATATACTATCGACACCCCACATAGAATATATGGTGTTGGCATACTCTACTATCAAGTCCCCGTATCACTCATACTAAGGGAAATTCTAGTTCGAAATCACTCTCGAACTGTATTAACAAAAAATACATACAATTGGAGGCGAAGTATAGTTCCAAGTCACTAAGAGGTCAGCACATACCCTCACGTCTCTTAGGACCATTTGACTATCACTCACATAGCCTGTATCAAGGATACTATCTTCTAGCGTACAAGTCGTTATCTCCCCTAAAGGCCCAATCGAGATAAGATTGTCCCGGCGCGAAAACTCCCATGATAGCAAGTAGCTCGGGTATGATTTTTACACAAATATATAATATATGCACATTCACACAATCATACATATATAAATATTCACATTTCTAAATTAGTTGCGCCCATGACCCATAATTATAATTATTCGTTCTTAGCACATTTTTCTCGATTATCTTGCATAACAGACTCGTCACTTTTATTCTCATATATAAGTTACTCCATACTTACTTCTCATCTCTCGAAGTATTCTATCTACCTAAGTATAATTTCAGTAGGCATACTCTCACTTACCTTCTGGTCTAACTTCCTCACGAGTCTCGATCTTTTATTAAACGTACGCATGATTTCTTAGGTGTGAATAAGTCCCCGTTAACCCATAATTTCATCCTACCTTAAATTTCACTCAACGGGGTCTACCTAGACCCTACTGGTCCTCTTTATAAATCATTATCCTCTATCAATGATGATCATGGGTTCCTACGCATTTTAACCGGATTAAACATAAAGAAAAAAAATACGCAGTTTTCCAGGAGGGATCGATCGATCGAGGAAAGGGGTCGATCGATCGATACCGTGGATCGATCGATGTTCTTGATCGATCGATCGATCAAGCAGTTATGATGAATTCTTCCATTGACCAGTTACAGTTTTACCTCTCCAACCTCTACCAAATCTCCATTATAGATCCCCAAACTCCCAAACAACAATACTACAGGTACTATATACCTAACTACATAATTTTCTACGTAAAATATGTCCGATTTCATCAAGTATAACGATTTAATGGAGTAAAATTTGACATAAACTTCAAGAACCCTAATTTTTTCTTTAATTTCCCTTCTTCTAATTCTTTTCCAGATTACTTGCTTCTAAATCCATACAAATTCGTGGCTTATCCTCTACATGTGATTTTGATGCCCAGAATATGTCTACTTCTTCTACAACATATGATTTTAAGTCTCAAAAATATTAATTTCTTCCATGAAACATGTTCTAAACAACCCTAGACTAACATGAATGAAATATTAACTAAAATAAAGCAAGATAGATACTTGCCTAGAATTTGAGTTTTTGATTCGTGGACTAAAGAGGTATGGTTGCGTTCCTCGTCGCGCGATCAACGCTTTGGTGGTGGTGGCGGTGCAAACAGGTGAGTCTTTGGCCTTGAGTCGCTTGGAAATCTCTCCAACTCCTTCTCTAATGGACGTTCTTTGGTTTTGTGTTTGTTAACCCTAGAAGACAACTCCTAAAGGCTGATATATCCTTATGAAATTCGTAGGTTTAATTGTCCAAAAATGTAAAATGTCTATAATGCCCTCCCGAGATGTCAATTAGGCCTAAAAAAGCTCCGAGACCCAAACTAAAACCCCGGCTACACTTTTTTTACTCTCTCGACCCTGACGGACACTTTGGCGCACTCGAAATGACCATACGGGTGACTTAGAATTTTTTCACTTTTAATAATAATAATTTAATCCCAAATTTAAAATTCTTTAGCTCTCTCATTGTAATGGGGATATATTCCCCATATTTCTTGTTTTTAAGTATTCTTTCCTTGTAATGGGGATACTTTATAAATCCCCAAGTTTCTATTCTCTCATTCTAGAGTAATGGACCCATCCTCTAGAATTAAGTTTTGTGTTTGAGTTTGTAAGCTTCGGAGAGGCCTTTTCTCCTTTATGATATAAATAAAATGGGTGGGGGTACCGTCCCTCTTTGGAAAAAAAAAATTTAATCCCAACACGACACAGACGCGTCCCGATTTAATTTCTACAATTATCAAATAAACTTATGATAATTTTAATAAATTCGATTATACATATTAATTTACCCTTTAAGTAATATTCAATAAATTTTCAATAATTACTAACTCTCATCACGCTAGTAAATATTTAAAATAATTTCCGAATTAATATTAAATTATTATCTCAATTTACATTTAATGAATCCCCAAATTTAAAAGTCATAAAAATACGGGGTATTACACACTTCCCCCATAATAACAGAATTTCTTTCCGAAATTCAGAAAATAAGGCATACCTGATAAAAATAAATCTGGATATTTTTTGCTCATATCTGCCTCACGCTCCCAAGTGGATTCCTCCACATTATCCCACTGGACCCGTACAAGTGGGACTACCTTCGACCTCAATTTCCTCTCACTATGGTCTAGGATATCCACTAGTCTCTCCTCATAAGAGCTATCGAGCTATAAATCAATCTCCTCTATTGCGATGTGAGTATGGGCCATGTCATGTCGAAGATATCGTCTCAATGACGAGATGTGGAACACATCATGAATGCGATACAAATGCTCTGGCAACCCCAATCTATATGCCATTGGCCCAATCCTCTCGATAATGGGAAATGGTCCCACGTACCTCGGAGCCAACTTCTCCTTCTTTCCAAACCTCATTACTCCTCTTCTAGGAGATACACGTAGTAATACTTGGTCCCCGATGCTAAACTCTCGAAAAAACCTCTTCGCATTAGTGTAGCTCTTCTGTCTGTCCTGTGCTACCCGAATGCGACTCCTAATGAGCTCAATCCTAGTTGAAGTTTTCTAAATCACCTCAAGTCTGAGCAATTTGTTGTTCCCCACCTCTAGCCAACAAGCAGGAGAACGATAAGGCCTGCCATACAATGCCTCAAATGGAGCCATGCCGATTGTGAACTGATAGGAGTTATTGTCAGCAAACTCCACCAGTGGAAGATACAACTCCTATCTCCTCCAAAATTAAGGACACGCATGCGTACTAGATCCTCCAACATCTTATTGGTACGCTCTGTTTATCCATCCTTCTGTGGGTGATAAGCTGAACTCAATCTCAAATCTGTACCCATGGCCTCCTGAAAGCTCTCCCAGAAGCACGACACAAAAATCTTGTCTCTATAAGACACAATATCCAAGTGCACCCTATGTAGCCTAACAACCTCGAAAATTAATAATTGTGCATACTGGCTCGTGGTATAGTTTGTCCGTACTGGCAGAAAATGAGCCACCTTGGTCAATCGATCCACTATAACCCATATGGAGTCGTGACCCCGCTGTGATGTAGGAAGCCCAGTAATGAAGTCCATGGAAATACTCTCCCACTTCCACGTAGGGTATCTCCAACGGCTGAAGTAACCTCAACGGTCTCTGGTGGTCCACCTTTACCATCTGGCAAGTAGATAGCTTGGACACGAACTCAACAATGTCCTTCTTTATCCCACTCCACCAGTACTGCCGCCTCATATCCTTGTACATCTTATCTCCTCCGGGATGTACCGCAAATCTGGACCCATGAGACTGTGTCATCACTGCATGACTTAAGTCTTCTCCTTCTGGGACCACCAATCTCCCATTAAACCTCAAACTACCATCAGAACTTACTGAATAGGACTCAGCACCCTCAGCTAAAAGCCGTACAATCTGTTCCAGACAAAACGAATCCGTTGACTGTGTCTGTATCACCCTCGTAACAATCTCTGGTGTGACTTTTATGAAAGATACAAAGGAACGGGCTATCGCATCCTGGTGACCCAACTCTTTCCACTTCACTTTCCAGACATTCGCTACATCGCCCATCGGTCTACGGCTTAACGCATCAGTAACCACTTTAGCCTTTCCCGGATGGTACTGTATTTCGAACTAGTAGTCTTTCACAAACTCCAACCATCTGCGCTTACGCATATTTAGCTCTCACTAAGTGAATAAGTACTGCAGTGACTTATGGTCTGTGAACAAGGGAAACTTCTTCCCCAACAAGTAATGTCTCCAAATCCTCAATGAAAAAATGACCGTTGCTAGCTCTAGGTCGTGGTTGGGGTAATTCCTTTCATGAGGCTTTAGATTGCGGGAGAAAAAAGCTATAGCCTTCTCATCCTGCTGAAGTACTGCCCCGAGTCCCCGTAAAGAGGTGTCAGTGTACACCAACCACTCTACTCCCGTCTTGGGCAAAGCAAGAACAGGCGCCGAAGTCAACTTATCTTTCAGCTCATCAAAAGCCAATTGATAAGCATCATCCCAAACATCCGGAATTCCCTTGTGAGTCAGATTCGTCAACGGACCCACTATCTTCGAAAAGCCTCGGATGAATCTCCTATAGTACCCCTCTAACCCCAAGAAACTACACACTTCTGTTGGTGTCGTGGGCTGTCCCCGCTCCCTCATCGCCAACACTTTGCTCGGGTCAACCGATATTCCCAATTTTGACACAATATTCCCCTAAAACTGCACCTCCCGTAACCAGAATCCGTACTTCTCATACTTAGCATACAGCTGATGCTCTCATAGAGTCTGAAGAACCTACCTCAAGTTCTCGGCATGTTCCTCCTTAGTGTGTGAATATATCAGGATGTCATCTATTAAAATGATGACAAACTGATCCGAGAACTCTCTGAACACTCGATTCATCAAGTCCATGAATACGGCTGGAGCATTTGTCAGGCCAAATGGAATGAATCTAAACTCATAGGACCCATATCTCATCAAGAAAGCAGCCTTCGACACATCCTGCTCCCTAATCCATAGCTGATGGTATCCCGATCTGAAATCTATCTTTGAAAAGAAGGTTGCTCCCCTCAACTGGTCGAACAGGTCATCGATTCGAGGCAACGGATATTTGTTCCGTATCGTGACCTTGTTCAGCTCTAGATAATCCACGCATAACCTCAGTGAACCATATCTCTTCTTTATAAACAACACTGGAGCGCCCCAAGGTGAGGTGCTCCTACGAATGAAGGCCTGACCTAACAGCTGCTCTATCTGATCCCATAACTCCCTCATCTCTGCTGGAGCCATACGGTATGGTGAACGTGCTATCGGTCGAGTGCCTGGCATAAATTTTATGATGAAATCTATCTCTCGATTGGGGGGTAGGCCCGGCATCTCCTAAAATACATCAGAATACTCATGAACGGCTGGAATCAAGTCTAAGGGAATCACAATCTCCTTAGAGGCATCCTCCTCTATATAGTACAAATGGGTGGAAGATCCTCCCTCTGGGCGAGGCATCGCCACCAAAAACATCTCCTGCCCTGAAATGGCAAAGATAATACTCCCACCGAAATAATCTATCATGGCTCTGTACGCAGCGAGCCAATCCATGCCAATAATAACATCGTGCTCATGCATCTCTAAGACTAGCATGTCTGTCGGTAAAATTAAGCAGCCAATATCTACTCCTAGACCTCAGCATATAAAGAAAATCAAAGAACCATTCCCCAGTGGTGAGTCTACGCATGTCACAGTGCTCTCTACCGTGTCTAATAACCCTAAGGCTCGTGCAAAATGAGTAGCTATAAAACAGTATCAAATAAAACCCGACCCATAATGCCATGGATAGGAAACCTATCCTCAATCGCGGGTGGTGCCTGAGGTTCTGCTACCTGGTGGATGTTATAGACACGTCTGTACTGCAATTACCCCTGCTGAACTTGAGCTGTTGGGATGACGGGTAAGGCTGACACTTGAGCTAGCGCTGGGAGGGAAACTGGAAATAGTCGCCTCTGCGGCTCATTACGGGCACCTTGCTGCTGTGGGGCCCTATCGCCCTCTGGGCAATCCCAGCGCCTATGGCCATTCTTGCCACATCCGAAACACCTGCCCCTAAAGTTACCTCCCCTTTGCCCCTACTGACCATGGCCCTGTTGGCCATTACTACCCTGCCACTGGCCCTGCTGGCCTGTAATACCTCGTACTTTTACGCATAATAATTTTTATGGAAAATGGGGATTAATTAAATTAAAGGGAGAAAATTTAAATTGTAATTAATACGATTTTATGATAATAATCATTAGCGGGATGAGAGTTAGTAATTATTAAAATAATAGTATGGCCTGGAATGAGATGCACGACAGTTACGTTATAAATATTTGGGACGCGTATGAGTCACGCTACTAGTATGTACGTGGGGGTTTAAAAGGTAAACTATTTTTTTATAACTCAGATGACTATTTTGAGTGCGCCAGAGTGCTCGGAAGGGTCGAAATACTCAAAAAATACTACTCGGGTATTTAAATTAGAGTCCGGGACTTTTTAGCCCAAAACGACACCCCAGAGGGGTATTTTGGTCTTTTAAAATTTTTGGGTAGTTATATGGACGAAAATTAGGTCTAATTAAAAGGAATTTGGGGTTAGTAGTCGTCAGTTTCAACCTATGTGAAAAGAGAGAAAAATAGAGAGAACCAAGGAAGAAGAAGGAGACTCCATTAGAGCCCTAAGCCAAGAACTCAACCTTTCACAACAAAAAGTACACCAGCGCGTAGATCGTGTCAGGAGGATCGTTCCTATACCACTTTCAACCCACGAATCAGAAGTTCATTTTAAGGCAAGTGACTATCTTCCTCTTCTCTTAGCAATTATTACTCTTGTTAACATGTGTTGAGGTTTTAGAACAACTAATACCAAATTTGGGTTTACCTATGATGAAATCGTGTAGGAATTTTAGAAATCTGATGGGGGTTTGCATGTAGAGGTTTTTCCCCTTTATAGGATTGCAAAATTTGATGAATTAGACGTTAATCACGAAATAATAATGGAGTTTTTATAGACAAATAATTCCGAGTTTATGTTAATGTGGTTTATGGTAAAAAAAATTAGGAATTTATTAAAATTACATGATGATTAGAAGGATTTGATCCCAAAATTATGCTAAGAAGTGTTCTAGGGTGACTTAGAGTAGTTTAATAACCATGCATTTGGGTTGGAATGGATTTAGGTTGAGATTTGAGTGGAGAAAATCAGGAAAAGTGATCTTTGGAGATGAACTCGACGACTTAGGAAATTTCGTTAGAAGTCCGGCCCAGGTCGTTAGACTTCTAACGAGATTCCGGTAGCCCTTCTAATGAGATAGGTGGTTCGTTCGAAGTACCTTCGTTCGAACGACCCTCGTTCGAACGAGATTTCTGGGCCTTCTAACGAGATTCCAGAATGGTCTTTTTATGCCCGATTTTGTTTCGAACTTCCCGTAGGCTTATTTTAATGAGTGTTAAACTAGAATGATCGTCGAGTGACTTATATTGATAATTAATAGTGATCGGAGAATATGTCGACCCTCGGAAGGTATAATATCCATAGAATTAAGGAGGTGCGAAAATACAAGGTAGAGTATACACGAATAAAGTACAGGTTATAATAAGAGATATAATATACGTGCTACAAATACTAGACTGTGGGAAAGCTAATGAATTTATATAAATTGTGTGTATGCTTATTGATTAAAGTATTTTGTGTATGACATACCTAGCTACTGGCTATCGAACGGAGGTTAACGCGTTGTGGACGATTGGATCCTGTGTGCCTTCGAGGGATTTAGAGTCATACCACTAGATCATGGAATCTAGGTACGAGCTATCAGTGAGAACGATAGTGATGACGATTGTATGGGTGCATAGGTATGTGCGTAGCCCATCGTCTTGGGACTATGTTCGCCTCCAATAGGTGTTTATGTTTTTATTAGTTCTCGAGAGATTGAACATGTTGTCCTATATGAGTGAGCTTTGCAAATGGACTAGATAGCAGAGTATGCGTAGCACTAAGGGGTTTCTCAACCAAGGGTGCAATATTTCTATATTCATATAAATTAATATGTATACATAAAGCGAATCATGTGTGTATACCGGAATCATATTTGGTGTCTTATGTTGATGACGCTATTTTTTTTTAATGTACACTTATGGTATTATCAGTTGGGCATGTATAAGAATAGGAGAATAAACTAAAGTAATCCTCAATCTATATCGAAAACATAAGTACGTTGGCTTTGAGTTATTTAGGGAGACTTTAAACCTTAATATTATACACTTAGTAGTCATTCAGGGTATCATGACTAGTATGGGTAGTTAGGCTCGTTAGATGTGCACACTAGATCGAGGGGTAAGTATCTCAAGTGAGTACGCTAAGTTAACTTGAAGAATAATTGTGTTAATTGAATCAATTTAAGCACTTGCTATTTTAAACTGTTTTCCACTCGGGCTCTGACCCATTTTTCTATCTATCTTTCTACTGTTCCATTATTTTAGGTGCCCAGCCACGGGGAAACCAGCCTTGGGAGACTCTATTCAGTCGTCATGCCATAACTGCTGTGGAAGCTGCGGGATTATTGCTAGTAGACGACTCAACTCATTCTTTCCTTTTCAGTTCTCCATTATGTTGGACATGTCGTCCTTACTTATGTTTACTTTCATAGATTTAGTCATTTTAAATTCTCTCTCTTAGATTTGGATTCTTTTATTGGATTTATTGTATGGGATTGTTCCTGGAGATGTTTACTCCAGACATTTATTTTACTTAAGTCGGACTTTACTTATGTTACTGTGATGCATGGTATTTATTGGTTTTCTTTTGGTAGTAGTTAATGACAAGATAAAATTTGGACATCACCCTTTTTAAATATTAGGTGGTTAGTTTTATTAAATTAAAATTTAAGTTTTCGATCGTGGTGCATTATCTGAACCAACTTGATATTTTGAAATTGATTAATTAAGGACTGATCACCCTGTAATTAATTAGGCGGGGTGTCACAGGCCCTGCTAGAAACGTTGTTGATCATGATGGCCCTGCTGCTGTCCCTTCTGTTGACGGTGTTGGCCCTGTTAGCCATGTTGATTAGACTGGCCCTGCTGGTCCTACCTAAATCCCCCAAATCCCTGTCTGGAGTCACCTGATCAGAATCGCTTGGCAGGGTCCCCCTGATAAGAACTCTGCTCACTGTGACGGGTCTGCCCCTGGGCTGCCGGTGCCCCACCAGTACTACTGCCCCTTGTCCTGGCCTGCTACCTGGACTGCCCTTCTCATTTATTCCCCTGCAGATGGAAGCGGTGATCCTGACAGTGTAACAAAGCAGCGTTGAGTACATCTACGTAGGTACTCAATGATAGATTATCGATGAGGTGCTGACGGATCCTCCAGGCTAATCCATCTACAAACAGCAGTATCTTCTTCCCCTCAGTGGGTACCTCATCTGGCACTATAGTGAGAAGTCTAGTAAACTCATCCTCGTACTCAGCAACAATCATACTCTCCAGCTTCAGATTCAGTAACTTTTGCCTCATCTCAGTCTGTATGGTGGATGGGAAGTACTTGCAGTCAAATCGAGCCCAGAATGACTGAATCATGATGATGTCCCTATCCTCCAAGGTGGGGGTGGAATCACACCACTACAAAGAGGCCCCCACCAGCTTGAAGGAAGCTAATAGCTGTCTCTGCGAGTCAGTGCACTCATACATGCGCATATGCCTCTGGATATCCTTTTTCCATTGGCTGGCGACTACGATGTCCGAACTACCTGAAAACTCCGGGGGATGTGCCTTCTGAAAGGCATCCCTAACCCGCTCCCATGCGGATGGAAGTTGTGCTGGTACTGGCGTCACTGCCTGAATCTGGGGTGGAGCCTGCTGCACCATCGCTAATGCGACATTCACCACCTGAGCGATAATAGCGGCTACCTCAGTTGCGTTCATCATTACCTGAGTCGGAGCTGCTGGCTGCTCGACCTGGGCATTCCTGTCACGGGATGCATGTCTCGGAGGCATCTGAAACGAGAAAGAAGTTTATTAGTCTACAGTTATTATCAAATTTCGAATAGCTGAAGACGTAAGCGTAAATACAAGAATACAAGAGTCCTAAAAATAGGGCTCTATATCAAGGACGTTAAGATGGAAGCGAAATAAGCCGTACAGATCCTAAAGGACACTAGAACCCGATGCTCTGATACCACCTGTGACTCCCTGCCTAATTAAAAATCAAGGTGAACGGTTGGTTCATTCTTAGCATCACTGTCGCAAAATAAATTTCCAGTTTAAATACCCTAAATAATTAAGCTAAGTGTCAAAACAATTTAAACCTTATTTCTATTTTATTTAATTCCGTTATGAAAACCTTTTCAATGAATAACAGTTTAACAATCGTATAAATGTTAAAGATGGCAATTAACATACAAGAATTCAACCATTCAGATAAACCAATACCAAGTTTAAAAACTACACATGAAATCATCCTAACACGAATTACATCCCAAAAAGTACCAAATACTTAAAATAAATGAACATAAATCTCTGACAAATCTAACTGAATAGGGAAATGGGCGACACATGCCCTAACTAATCAGAACTAAAATAAGAGTAGAGTCAACAACGAGGTCGTCTAAGCAATGGCTTGCAACTCCCACATAAGCTGCAGCGCGTCCATTCCAAGGAATCTAAGCATGACGCCCCTATGGCTAGGCACCTGTAATATATACATATATATACATGATAAAATAAATAACAGTAAACGGGTCAGATCCCAAGTGTAAAAAAGTTTAAAAATATTTTAGCAAGTATTTAAAATGCTCACCAGCTAATGAAACAACCGTGTTAGTATACGACACTCTCTTAAGAAATTCTCACCTCTCATCTAGTGTGCACACCTACCGTACTATTAATCTAGAAAGTTTATTTTTAACTTAACTTTCCCATAAGGTTTCATTCCGATAAATACTATGGCTAAGATAATTAATTTCTGAAAATTAAGCTCTCTCATATATCTTATGTTATTTAAAATAACCCAGTGATGTCACAAAATTCCCAAACACTTATAATAAAGTTGGAGTATTTATTTATTACTTAACTACTTTTATGCACAGTAGAAAGTTTCCATTCTTAAGTGTGTATATATATATATATATATATATATATATATATATATATATATATATATATATATATATTAGTCACTCATATAATATATATACTATCGGCACCCCACATAGAATCTATGGTGTTGGCATACTCTACTATCAAGTCCCCGTATCACTTGTACTAGGGGAAATACTAGTTCGGAATCACTCTCGAACTGTATTAACATAAAACACATACAATTGGAGGCGAATTATAGTTCCAAGTCACTAAGAGGTCAGAACATACCCTCACGTCTCTTAGGACCATCTGACTATCACTCAGATAGCCTGTATCAAGGATACCATCTTCTAAGGTACAAGTCGTTATCCCCCATAAAGGCCCAATCGAGATAAGACTGTCCCGGCGCGGAAACCCCCGTGATAGCAAGTAGCTCGGGTATGATTTTTACACAGATATATAATATATGCACAATCACACAATCATATATATATATATATATATATATATATATATATATATATATATATATTCACATTTCTAAATTAGTTGCGCCCATGACCCATAATTATAATTATTCGTTTTTAGCACATTTTTCTGTATTATCTTGCATAACAGACTCATCACTTTTATTCTCATATATAAGTTACTCCATACTTACTTCTTATCTCTCGAAGTATTCTATCTCCCTAAGTATAATTTCAGTAGGCATACTCTCACTTACCTTCTGGTCTAACTCCCTCACGAGTCTCGATCTTTTATTAAACGTACGCATGATTTCTTAGGTGTGAACAACTCCCCATTAACCCATAATTTCATCCTACCTTAAATTTCACTCAACGGGGTCTACCTAGGCCCTACTGGTCCTCTTTATAAATCATTATCCTCTATCAATGATGATCAGGGGTTTCTACGCGTTTTAACCGGATTAAACTTAAAGAAAAAAATACGCAGTTTTCCAGAAGGGATCGATCGATCGAGGAATGGGGTCGATCGATCGACACGGTCGATCGATCGATGTTCTTGATCGATCGATCGATCAAGCAGTTATAACGAATTCTGCCATTGACAAGTTACGGGTTTACCTCTCCAACTTCTACCAAATCTCCAATATAGATCCCCAAACTCCCAAACAACATTACTACTGGTACTATATACCTAACTACATGATTTTCTACGTAAAATATGTCCGATTTCATCAAGTATAACGACTTAATGGAGTAAAATTTGACATAAACTTCAAGAACCCTAATTTTTTCTTTAATTTCCCTTCTTCCAATTCTTTTCCAGATTACTTCCTTTTAAATCCATACAAATTTGTGGCTTATCCTCTACATGTGATTTAGATGTCCAGAATATATCTACTTCTTCTACAACATATGATTTTAAGTCTCAAAAATATTAATTTCTTCCATGAAACATGTTCTAAACAACCATAGACTAACATAATTGAAACATTAACTAAAATAAAGCAAGATATATACTTGCCTGGAATTTGAGTTTCTGATTTGTGGACGAAAGAGGAATGGTCCTGTTCCTCGTCACGCGATCTACGCTTTGGTGGTGGTGGCGGTGCAAACGGGTGAGTCTTTGGCCTTGAGTTGCTTGGAAAGCTCTCCAACTCATTCTCTAATGTTCTTTCTTTGGTTTTGTGTTTGTTAACCCTAGAGGACAACTCCTAAAGGCTGGTATATCCTTAGTAAATTCGTGGGTTTAATTGCCTAAAAATGTAAAATGTCTATAATGCCCTCCCAGGATGTCAATTAGACCTAAAAACGCCCCGAGACCCAAGCTAAACCCTCGGGTACACTTTTCTGACTATCTTGACCCTTCCGAACACTTTGGCGCACTCGAAATGACCATATGGGCGAATTACAATTTATTCACTTTTAATAATAATAATTTAATCCCGATATGACACAGGCACGTCCCGATTTAATTTCCACAATTATCAAATTATACACTCATGATAATTTTAATAAATTCGATTATACATATTACTTTACCCATTAAGTAATATTCAACAAATTTCCAATAATTACTAACTCTCATCACGCTAGTAAATATTTAAAAGAATTTTCGACTTAATATTAAATTATTATCTCAATTTAAATTTAATAAATCCCTAAATTTAAAAGTCATAAAAATACGGGGTATTACAAAATATTCATTTTCAACCGTTCAAATGTTGGGTCGGCACGAGCCACTTTATTGATTGAATTTTTTGACAAAACATCATGGATGTGATCTTCTCATTGTCGAGATCATATGAATTAAGTTTCATCAAAAAATTCAATCAAAAAGTAGGTGAGATAATTGTCAACATTTCAACGGTCGAAAATGCATATTTGTACCATTTTTTTACATATAACCTCATCTCAATGGTTTTTTTTATTGAATTTTTTAATTAAAAAAATGGAGATGATCTTCTCACCGTAGATATCATATCTAAGAAGTTTCATAAAAAAAATCACTTTTTTACTATTTTAAAAAAATGGTATGTACCAGGGTCTGCACCATAAAGAGTCCTTACAAGAGGGGGCTTCTCTCTCTCTCTCTCTCATATATATATATATATATATATATATATATATATATATATATATATATATACAGTCCTGCTATTGTGCTGACCAATCCACATTTTAAGAATGCGGACCGGTCATGTGTCACCTGACGATGAGCCCAGAAAAGAGAGAGAGTGTCTCTATAATTTAGGGGATAATTTCTAGGCGCACGGTCAGGTGACACATGTCCGGTCCGCATTCTTAAAATACGGACTGGTCCGCACAAGAGCATTATATATATATGATGCTCTAAAATCGTGATCCGGATTCATTATTATCCTCTCGATCTTCATATCCCCATTAATTTGATTCATTACAAAAAAATTAATGGGACTTGTCGACTTAAAAAATTAACTTGCTAAAATAACAATATATCAAACTTTTGGTTAATGTTTGGTCAGGTTCTGGATGGTTTTGCTATTTGAGTTAGCAAATCCGGATGGAACGCAAATATTAGAATAATAGCACATGTGTATATGACTTGGTCCATTGTAACAGCTCACGCATGCCACTGTGAATAACTATCTCCACCAAAGTAGGACAAACTTATTCAAACTCAAATGCCACTGTGAATAACTATCTCCACCAAAGTAGGACAGACTTATTCAAACTCAAATGCCACTATACGTGTATATATAAGGACCTCAATGTAAACAGTAATGTGTGTGATCAATAATACAAATCTTACTTCCTGACTTTCCTTTCCTTCACCTGCTACTTTATTCATATTGAATCAGTGTGAATTTATATGGTATCAGAGCCAATGGAAAATTCTTCAGCCACCTCCAATCTCAATACATCACAGAATTCTCTCCTCACAACTATTAACACTCTAAACAACTCCCAACATATAATTTCCATCAAGCTCAATAATGAAAATTATCTCTACTGGCAAACTCAAATGACACCTTATTTAAGGGGACGGAGACTTACGAAATATGTCGACGACACTTACCCGTGTCCCCCATAAAAAATCACTATTGCAGCAACAACTGAACTGCAAGAAAATCCTAAGCATCAGTCATGGATCGATCAAGACCAATTGCTCCTGAGCACGATAATATCTTCACTAAGCCCTGAAGTCATGCATCTATATGTTGGTTGTCACACGTCAAAAGACCTGTGGTGTACTTTCTGAGAAGCCTGCCATCTCCATCAAACACCAGGATACTCATAATTCACAATCTCCTCCAAGATCTTGACCAAAAAGATGAACCTGTTTACGTTTATCTCACTCGAGCAAAATAATATGTTGATGAACTAGCAGCTATTGGGCGAGACCTTAATGTTGCTAACTTTAATATCTTAGTGTTTCGAGGACTTCGACCTAAATTTAAAGACCTCGTAACTACACTCTCCACTCGACCCGAGCCTGTTACCTATACTAAACCGCATGGACTCCTTCTTAGCCATGAATTTCTGCATAAAGAATCCTTTGCAAAACTCTCCATCACCACCTCTCAATCCGCTGACATAAATTTCCCCACACCTACTACTCATTACTCTCATCGTGGTGATGATCATTCCTTCCACAAAACCTCTCGTGGTGGCAGCCGCAACTACCGTGGTGGTGCACGCAGCCATCGTGGTTGTCGCGGTGGTCGCCACGGACATTACTCCCCCACTGTCTTCCATGACTATCATCGTCGATCTCCTGCCAAGTGACAACTTTGTTACAGCCCAACTCACACCGCGACCACATGTGCCCAACGATACACTCCACTTTGTACCTCATTTGCAGATGTAATTATTAATGTGTTGTGGGCATGCTAAACTAAAAATTGATGAGGAAATATAAATAGTCTTCTTCCAAAACAGATTGGATTCTAAAGTTTAAAGCAATATGTAGTATTTGTTGTATTTGTGACAGCGACGGCGAATGGCTATTTGATCCCCTCTGGTTGTGTTGACTGTAAAGTGAGCACAAGCCTTCTTCCAAAAAAATTCATTGTTTGATTCACATGTACCAGTCTAATATGAGCCCTCATGTAATTTGTTTAGAGACTTTAATCATATGGATCGTGAGTGTGAAAATTTTTCAAGTATTCATTATAGCCACAATGGATGCTCGCACACGATTATATCTCAATTCAGTCTCACAACTAGTTTATTTAATTTAATCTCGATATATTTGTTGGGCATGGCTATATATTATTCAACCACTTAGTTTTGAATGTTATCATTTGGCTACAACAATCTAGACCCGACAAGGCAAGATTATTGGTCTTAATGGATGGATGGTTGGTGTGATAACTTTACAAATATTCAGTGTGACAGGGACAGATGTTTGGGCATCATCATCTCAGTAAGGTCCGATCGTAAATAATATTAGATCATTGCTTTAATCTTCACGGGTTTAAATTGATTCTCTTCAAATTTAGCAGTTGACTTTGATAGACGAACGACTAATCTCTACACTATGAATTGTATATCAACCCTCTCAAATGCACATGAAATTAATTTATTTAGTTCTAACAAAGCACTAGTGTGGGAACATTCGTAACACTTATTCAATATTGAGATTTTTTCCTCAGCGGATGGTCGAGCATACGAATTATTTAGCATGATATATTGTTCGTATCACTAATGAAGCCCTGACGGATTCTTAAGCATGTTAACTATCAGTCATTAGACATTGTGATTTTAGCTCTGAAGGGCACTTAGATGTTGATATTTTTTCGACTTCATTATCGATTGTTCGACTGTGTAATTCTTAACCTAGCGTATGGTCGAGCACATTCAGGATTTAGGTTGATGGATGGTCGAAAAAATATTTATTATCTTATATTTCCAGCTTAGTCCCGAAGGACAATCGACACAATATCTTCTATACAAATTGCATTTTACCCCAAATCGATGGTTAGTCAAAATAAGTTTTATTTGAATTCAGTCTCGACGTAGAGTCGATGTGGTCGATTGTTAGTCGACATTTTATTTACTATTGTGATTCATCCCTAATGGATGGTCTAGAAATTTATTTTTCTCTAACAAAGCAAGATCATTCGTGACATTTATTCGGTCCTTTAAACATTGCCACGCGGATGCTCATGCATCATCTTATTTTTTGTGAAATCTTATTAATGGTTTGACAGATGGTACACTTATACTAGTTGTATGGATTTCTTATTAGCTTCGATGGATGGTCGACGCGATCTATATTTTGTGAACATTGCAATTTCGCCCCAACGGATGGTTACCTCGGCTGATGATTGCAAGGCGATTCATCAGTCAACATTATATTATTATTACTATTATTATTATTGTTATTATTATTATTATTATTATTATTATTATTATTATTATTATTATTATTATTATTATTATTGCGATTCAGTTAAGATAGTTAGGAATCTCCAACAAGGCACCAGTGCATGATCATTCGTAACATATTTTCGGTCCTTTAAATTTTACTTCGACGGAAGGTCGGGAATATGGATTATTCAACATTATAAATATTGTTCAATCTTACTAATAACGCTTCGATGGATTCTTGAGCATATTGACTATCACCATTTGACATTGTGAATTTATCCTCAACGGATGCTCAAGTATTGATATTTATTTGGCTTCATTATAAATTGTTCGCCTCTATAATTTTCGTTCCAATGGATGATCAGGTAAGAGGATTATTATTCGGATCTATCTCAATGGATGTTCGAACATGTATTGGTTATTTAACCATATTTATTAAGCCCTAATAAGTAGTTAGGAGATACAATTCTTATTTGTATCCAACTCAACAGATGATCGACGAGATATTTTTCATTATAACAAAGCCCCGATGGACGGTCGGGCATACTCGTAATCTCAGTTACTCTAGATAATTGACATTATATTTATATTGAATCAAAGTCCAGATGGATGGTTGACCATCATCATCATTTGGTCTTCTTATCTTAGCTCTGATGGATGGTCGAGAAAGATAACCATTGGTTCTTCTCATTTTAGCACCCTACGAATGGCCAACATGACTCGCAACAAAGTCCTGATGGATGGTCGGACGTTATCATTATTCAGTCTCCTTTTTACAGCCCCCATTGGGGGCTTCATGGCAATGTTGACATGTAAATAAACTCATCACAATGCCAGTCAAGAAAAAGATGAAATTACACATCAAGCTAAAAAAAATCATAAGATTGGTTTTCCCGTGATGAGTGGGTTTAAAAAGTCCTAACTCATAACAAGCATTCGAAAAAGCCTCGGTGCATGAGTGATTAATAGGATTGTGGTCGGCCTCTCCAATTGGAGCATACAAAAATCATAATACAAGGAGATGCCTTAGACTAGGTGCACGCTCGAGCAAGCCTCGGTGCATGAGTTCTTAACAGGCCTTTGTTCGACCTATCTAATTAGACCATATAAAAAACATTAATACAGAGTGATACCCTAGTCTAGGTGCATGCTTGAGCAAGGCTCGGGGCATGAGTGCTTAACATGCCTATAGTCAACCTTTCCAATTGTACCATACAAAATTTTTAATACAGGGCGATGCCTTAGACTGTGTGCATTCTCGAGCAAGTCTCGATGCATGATTTCTTAATGGCATGTGGTTGGCCTATCCAATTGGACCATACAATAATACAAAAAAATGAACTACGATTGACATGATCCCGTGACAATACCTAGGCAGCTCAACACGCTCGAGTCCGATTCATATATCAATCAAACGTCTCTCAACACTAGTAAAGCATTCCTTTGAGACCTAACAAAGGCAAGCGGATCCATCAAAGAAGACTTAATAGTTGAATAGAAATTCAAAGAACGTCAATCAAGTTCACATTAATGACTACACATGTTTAAAGGATTATGGACCAGCTTTCAACTCATCTCTAAATCAACTTAACTGAACTGCGATCGGTGGGGCTATTATGGGAGAAAAAAATACACCTCTGATAATAGCGTAACGCGTCGTAAGCGAACCGATTAAGATGGTGACACGTATCCATTCTTGCAAGATAAGGACGACTAGAGTCCTTGATAAAGTAAAAGACCAACTACACAAAGAAGTACCATTTTATTATAACTCAAACTCTACGATGATGGGATTTATCCAATTGTAATCCCGAACTCTATATAAAGGGGACACCCTCTATTATGAAAAGGGGAATGAGAGGCCATAGAAACACTTTCATATAAATTATCTCAAGTTTATAGGGAAACATTGTTGAAGCCTCGTGGACATAGGGTCAATGGTCAAACCATTTAAATCTTTATCTCTCTCTTTTATTTTTATACTCTCATCATGATTGTTGGACACCTTCCTCTGGGCGAATTTTTTGACACCACTGGACTAAAGTCTGTTGATAGTTGAATCACTTATGGTGGTAACCCAACCTAGAGGTTGGAGATAAAAAAATGCTCAAAGGGTAATAACAAGTCATAAGTGATATGAGTTGAATTATGCTGATTATTGTTCATGGGGTTTTAATCCGATTCCTTTTCTATGGAGTATGATATCTTGAAGTGTGTTAAGTTTGAGTCAATTATAACTCTTAATGAAGATCTATGACTCTATTTTGAGTGGGATACCTAGCTACGGGAGTATTCTTGATAGACTCACCTATGTGAATGTAAAAGTGTGGTCGCTTCGTATGGTAATTTTAGGCATATTACTTAGAGCGTTCATATACTGGGATAGAAATACATGGTCGTAACATGCTGGCTTGAAAACTATACCCATGTAGGGTATGTATGGGATGTTGTCAGAGATATAGTTCAAAACTATGAGTTACTCAGTATAATCTGAATCATCTTTACTACATAAAGGTTCAAATCGAAAGATACATTTGCTTGTGTACAAATTTATTAATTATTGCTCAATAAATTTTAAAAATTTACAAATGGGGGATTGTTTGATCAAATGATTTGTATATATATCGTTTTTAAAAAATGGAGGACAACTTATTTTATGGGTCTCATAAATCCTCTTGTTCATTTTGGATGGTTATCTTTTTTGTCCCTTTTAACTACCCACTACCTCCACTCATTTTCTCGCTTTCAACCACTTTGTCTACCCACTTATTATATCCCTCATGTGTAAGAGATAAGAGGAGAGGAATTTGGCCTCGACAAAAAATTGGGCCTTTGTTCTTTTTTCACAATTTCACCCATATGCACTAAAGAGTACTCATAAGTTATAAATGATATATTGAAGGAGCTTATGTTTGAGTTTCGAAACACAACACCGAACAAAAACAAAAATCCAATTGGTTCTCTCTCATATATATATATATATATATATGGAAATTTTTTGTTCACAAAATAATTCTTCTCCCAATTATAATACTATGATACTATGAAATTAATTCCGAATCGTTGTTAGTATGTCATATAACTACAGTGCATGGTTGTGTATACAACCCGCACAAAGAAAGTAGAGCTGCAAAACTTCTTAAAGAGAGCGACCTAGTCCGCGACTCAAACCAAGAATCGTCTACGTCAGATTTATAAGCAATTGAGGTAATATTGTTTATTTCTCTTGTGTAGTATATATTGGATTCCCAAGCACGCATTTGATATTTATGATATACAATTTAATTTTGAACAATACACTAAAACATAAGATTTATTTCGAGTGGTGCGATTTTTAATCACAATATTTAAATCGTCGTGATAGTTGTGGAAGTTCAAAAAATTAAGTACCAAAATGAAAGTTTATGTGTTGAAATGAAAATGGGGATTCGAGTTCAGGAAAAGAAGTATAATTAAACAACACTTCACAGTAAAACATGTAAATTCAAAACTGAAACTATTTGTGTTTGCACCTTTTACGTAGGCAAACACTGCCCTACAATTGACATCGATAGTAGAACCGAGTCAAAAGGTTACGTCATTACATTTGTTTATGAAGGTCCAACACCCAAAAAAAAGTTCACGAAGGTCATGCCCATAATATTGGAATCGCGTTGAGGGGAAACTTGACGCGGTTTTTAGACCCATGCAATTATACGAGAAGGTAAACACAAAGAGAAGTATATGCCAGTTGGGAATACATAGACAGATACTGGCATACAATTATGAATGATCCACCTTCTCTACTGATCACCAATTGGTTCCTGCTTCTTCTTCTTCTTTTTTTGATAGGTATTTGGTTCCTTTTTCCACAATCATCGCTTTTCCTTTTAGATAATTTACAAGGCCCATCATCGTGTTAACTAATTTATGTATATAGTCAAGCTCCATTTACTTCTAAAATGGATAGGTAAAATGTACACCACTTTCTTTAAAATATATATAAATTTTGTTCAAATTTTTGAAGACGACCTCCATAAGGGACACGGCTGGGACACGACTGACAAAAATATATAATAACTTTTAAAAAAAGGGCAGGAAACATATGTTTTTTTTTTCCATTTTCTCACCTATTTATTCTTTTTTTTTTTAATCTCTTGTTCAATAAATTGCATTAGCCATATGCATTTTGATTGTTATTATTAGTATGGGATTTAGTATTATTGTGATGTTTGATGTGTAGAATAGATTTAATACTCTTAATGCTTATATGTTTAATGTTGTTCTTAGTATGGGATTAGTATTAATGTGATATTTCATATTTTTTATATATAAAAATAATTATAAAAAATATTTATTTAATACCGTGTCCCCGCCGTGTCATGTCCTGAATTTTTTAGATTTGCCGTGTCGGCGTGTCCGTGTCGTGTCGGACACGACACCCGTGTCCGTGTCCGTGCTACATAGTCCATAACGAAATCAGTCCTACACGGATAAAAAACAAAAAACAGTTGGTAGAATTAGAATATGGTAGCAAAAAAGTAAATATTCGCAACAGTGAAATGGTTAAAAAAATAATAACAAAATGACGTATCTTGAAAACTAGAATATTATTAATTATTGATCCAATTCTCACTCAGTGTAAGAGTAATTTTGCAGTCCCAAACACATGGCACTCTCTCCCCCGATTTCAGTAATTACAAAAGACAAGCAAAATTAAAAATTGTACAAATTCCACAAATAAACAATAAAATCACGCGCAGATTTCCACATGGAACAAGTATTTCAATATTGCAGTGCAAACAGTAACGAATCCAGGATTCTAGTTTAGCAGGGGCAGTGTTATGCCTGGGATTCTGGGGCGGGATTCCCCTAGCCATTTCTTTTAGAGTAATTTTTATTTTTTCATAAATATTTATCTCTTGTTAATTACTTAACAATAATGAATTTAAAGGCATAAGCAACACTCAATCAATATTCACAATACTCAAACAATATTAACATCAACTAGTTAATTTTATGTCCTAAATAACAACATCCAATAAACATGAATAGTATAGTACCCAACTAATTTAAGTCTTAACTGGTAATACCCAATCAATATTCATAATAATCAATTAATTTCAAGTCTTAAATATTTTTTAGATATAAAATAAAAATATATCAACCGAATAGAATGTAAAAAAAAATATGAGTATGAATACAAAAGAAGGTAAAAATAAATACCTACAGTAGGTGAAATGAAGCACAAACAATCTGGCGACGGAGGAACTGAAACGATTTCGTCGACAATTGGAGGGGACTGTTGGAAATAATATATGCAGAATAAACGAAAAAATCTAAATTCAAAATAGATAAAATTAAAAAGGACTTATCGATTGAGGTTTGTGTTTGACACAAAGTCCTAAAGGTAAAATTGTTCGCTGATATTTGTAGCTGTAAGTCTCGTGAACATACACCTCCCAGGATTCAACGATCAGATTTACACACCAGCTTTGTGTTAAATCTTTGAACTCTTAGAATACTCCAGCACTCTAAAAAAATAACGAAAAGTAGAAAGTAACAAAATTATTTTTGCAGAGAAAGTGAGAGAGATTGGTTTTTTCTGTATGTTTTTCTCAAAGCTGTAGCCGTTGTAATATACAGAATTTGGTAAAAAACGTGGTTAGAGGTTTTAGTCAACTAACTCACTAATCTTTTCAGTAACCGGTAGTTTACTTTGAATAGGAGACTAAGTCAAAAATTAAAAACGAGTTAATAAAATGGTAAAAATTCTGGGCACTCAAGAGAAGCGCAAAACTCCAAGGCGCAATCAAATACTATTAATGTTTAGTGTACCTGCTAGGGATTGAACCCATAATCTCAAGTATCAAACTCCATAAACTTATCAGTAGAGCACTTATCCCAACTTAATTAGTTCATTCAAAATAAATATATATACCACTGTACCCAACAGGAACTAGAACTGACAGGACGGGAGGGGTTTTAGTTTGCGAAATCAATGATCGGAGCGGAGTAGGAGAAGACAATAATACCATCAACATGAGGAAGGAAAACTGTTAATGGAGGGGCTAAGCAGAGGAGTTGGGAACTAAGGGGAAGTGAGTGTGAGAGAAGGTGGTATATGAAATGAACCGGATACGATTTATGTTTACATATTCAAACAAAGTAATTGCATTTTTTTGCCATGTAGCTTTGAAAAACTTGAATATATCGCCTTTAAGTTTCTACCTCTACACTTGGCACCCTTAAACTTTTTGTCTCGGTAAATTTTTTCAGAAATCTCAAGGGGCGGCCCACCCTCCTCTCTCGGCCGTATACAGATCCGCCATTGGCTGCAAAACTCATATGTTTAATTTAGCTGTTAAGCCATAACGTAGGGAATGCTCAAAGGAGAAACTTTATAAAAATACAAAAAAATATCAGTAGTAAATTCTATTGGGAAGTGGGTTAGATAAACATTAAAACTTTTAAGGGTCCGTTTGGTTCGTAGTGAAATATTTTTTATCACGTTAAAATAAAATTCACCTAGGTAAAATATGTGTTTGGTTGGGCATTTAACACGGTGAAATAAAATGAATATGGTGAAAAGTGAGGTGAAACTTTAATCATTTTAAACCATGGGTAAAGTGAATAATTTAACAGGTGAAAACAATGAAATTTATCTTATTACCAAAGTAACATTTCTTATTTCCACTTACAATTATCACACATTCATTTTTCCCTCGCAATTAATACGATCATCAAATATTCATTTTAAAAAAATATTTTTTTTCTAAATTTCATTTTTTATTTTAAAAAATTTAAAAAAATTTAAAAAAATTAAATAATTTAAATAATTAAAAATTAAAATAAAAAATAAAAAATAGAATAGCTATTCCTACACCCTCTATGTCTTTCCCCACACCCTTTTTAATATTTAAATACTAAAAGATCAAAAGACCCTCTATGCAAATATGATTTGAGCAAATATAATCTTTTGCCCAAAAATCTATTATTTAAAAAAAATGGTAATATTAAGAAAAAAATAAAACATAATATTTTGAAAATAAAAATCCTAATATTCTAGAAAATTAAAATTTTAATATTCTGAAAATATAAAAATTATAAAAGTTATTTTTTCATTTAAAAAATATTATGTTATTTATAAAAAAACATATTACTTTTTATTTAAATGGACGTTGATAAAAAAACTATTTCGTTATTTATTTTAAAAAATGGACATTCTTTTTATCATTTCTAGTTAAAAAACTGTTTCTTTTATTTATTTAAAAAAATTGTTTCGTTATTTATTTTTTCAGTTAAAAACTATTTTTTTTCTATTTTAAAAATAATCTTTTTACTATACAAAAAAATGGTCCGCGTCAGCGGTATGTATAGGCAGTTTGACCACTTATAGCGCGGACCAACATATTAGACAAAAATGCTCCGCGCCAGCGGTATGTACAGGTGGTCAGACCGCCTATACATACCGCTGCCGCAGATAATATTTTTTAAAAATAGTAAAAAGATTATTTTTAATATAGTAAAAAAAAAAATAGTTTTTAACAAAAAATAAAATTTGTAAATAAAAAATAAAACACTTTTTAAGAAAAAAGTTTCTTAAGAAAAATAAATTTTACGTTTTATATACAGTTTTTTAATAAAACAAATAGATAAGATTTTACGTTTTATAAACAGTTTTTTTTATTATTACTTATAAAAAACAATTTTTTTTATTGAAAATATAATTTTTTTTGTTTTTATCAAATGTAATTATTTTAGTTGGAGGTGAAAAAATTGGACATTTTGCTTTTATAAATTTAAGGACGCAATTGTCATTTATTATTCAAAGGGTGTGGGGGGACATATAGAGGGTGTGAGAATATCTATTCCCATAAAAAAAACAAAAAAAAATGAATATTTGTTTGGTGCATGGTAATGTGTTGGGAATTTAATTACTAATTAGGACGGTTTCATAGTTGGGAACTATTTTTTTTTTAATTCTTTTAATTGGAACAATTTTTTTTTATAGTTGGGACTTTTTTTTTTTAATTGGGATTGCTTTTTTTTCAATGTTGAAAACTTTTCTTTTATTTGGGAGTGTTTTTTCATTGTTGAGAACTTTTTATTATTATGGACTACTGTTTTTATAGTTGACTCTTTTTTTTTAACTGTGATTTTTTTTTTTACAAATGACGTTTTTTTTTCATTGTTGGAATTTTTTTTTTAAAGTGGGACTGTTTTCTTTTTTAATAAGGATTTTATTTTTAATTGGTATTGTTTTTTACTTATTTGTCTTGCGTAGCGAAATATGACTAATTGTGTGTGTGTGGGGGGGTGATTATGTCAAATTTTAGTTTGGGGTAAATGCATATTTTTTAATGGCCATTGACACTTGTGTGATAAAAATCAAAATAGTTATATGCATTTGAAGTATGTGGGTAATATGGTCATTTTATTTTTTCACCATATTAATCTTGACCATCCAAACAACAAATGGTGAAAAAGTTAAAATTTTCACCTAGTGAAAACTCGACCATCCAAACGGAAATGGTGAAAACAAAATCACCGCACTAATAATTCACCTTTTACTTTTAACACGGTGAAAAGTATTTCACCACGAACCAAACGGACCCTAAAGGTGGAATACCAAGCATATATGTCAATTTTGGATTTCTCCCGCTTCCCGACAGAATTTTTTTGGTAATATATTATGTAGATAATCTTATTATTATGGAGATCATCTCCGTAAAAAATTAATTTGTTATTTAAAAAAAAACTGATCTACATTTAAGTCGTCGTATGTCCTTGTTATTTATAAGTTCTTACTTAGGCCCGTATATATATGTTATTATTTTCTTAAGATAATACATTTGAATCTCAAAATAGTAAGAGTAATGGACATGCATAATTTTTCATACATTTAAATTGGGTTCCATTATGGACTGTTAGATAAATATTAAACAATCAATGCGACTCCCTATTCTTTGAGTTTTCTAATATTGGAGATCATGAAGTTAGTTGTCCGTTTTTTTTTGTAGCGTACCATGAAGTATCAGGATCAATTTACGCGCATCTTGACTAATCCTCATTCGTGGTTTGTGGCTTCCACTGGCTAAGCATTATTTTGACAGTGTCGGGACCAAACTCAATCCACCCCCAAGACCATCCCACTTGGCCAAGACGCTGTCAAATCATACTCTAATGGACTGTTTGACAGCTTAGATTGAAAAAGTTACCATGGGAATTCCTTCAAAATTTTCCTTCCCCATTCCTTAAAAAAAAAATCCATCCCAAATCATAATAATATGCATTGAATAGTGGTACTTTAGTGTAAATTGATAAAATTTTACAAGACATATGTAGATCATCAAACATGTAAAAAGATGACAAATATCGAAGATTCTCAATCTGTCACGACAAATTTTGTCAAGCCATGCCTTAGAACAGACCCTACGAAGTATTCAACTAAAAGTATATAACTGAATGTTTTTCTCATTTATATTTCATACAAAGATTTCCCCCACATCATGTATATGTAATGTGGATACATAATTGTGATTAGGGTTGAGTTTCGATCAGTTTGGTCGATAAATGGAGCTTACCAATACCAAACCAACTTTGAAAGCATCAAATAAAAACTACCAGTTTAACCAGCCGGTACACCAGTCCATAAACCAAAATCAAACCCCGCGTTGCATCGGTAAAATCGATTTTCCAAAAAATATGACAAATTTCGATAAATTTCTCTTCACGATGATTTTGGTAGTACTCGGTCAATAATGTACCACTTACGTAAACATGTTTATATCCATATTTTAAAAAAAATAATAAAAAAATAACCTACATAATTGTCTCCTCTCCATAACTACATAAAAATATTAAATTCAAAAATAAACTTTACAAATTGCAATTCAAGTTACACTATTATCCAGATAACTCAAAGGGTGGTAAAATTTATGTTGGTATTATTTTGTAAGATGACAGAGCCATAATTTATGATGTTGAATCTGAATCATTAACTCTAGTGTTGTTATAAATTATGTTGTGAATGATTCAAAGGTTCTAAAATCTTGTATTGATCCAAGGGTTCCTAAAGGGTTTGGCCACTTAAAAGAAAATTAAAGAATATATAAAATATTTAAGAGTGTGGTTGTGTTTAACTTTAGTCATTGGGTATTCTTGTTTTATTTAATTTAGTAAGTTTGATAATTTTATTTTGGTATTTTCGGTACATTAATTCGATATTTCATTTTGGTACTGTACATTCGGTAAATCGGTTTTTAAAATGTTAAAACCAAAACTAACGATAAAAAATATGTAATTTCGGTTTCGCTAGTCTCGATTTTCAGAAAGTAAGAAATGTAAACCATTATCACTAATTTTCGATACAAAACGGTAAGATACTTGTCTTTACCGTACCGCGAATGACCCAAATTGTGATATATATATATTCACCAATTTAGCAATACTTTTGTATTTATATATAACTAAAGAATAAACTATTGATACTCTAGAGAATTAAGGTCAATGTCATGTTCCTTCTTATATTTGAATTTATAGGACAATGATTTTCAGGTATATAAATCTTGTCCCTGTGGTATAATAACATTTATTTGTGTGGTCTCTTTAGAGTTAGAAGTACACAAAATAGGTAATTTTATTTGTTTTAGTTAAAAAGGTATTTGTATTTATACTCTTACTCATACTCATTTAAAAATCATTAAAAAAATATACGCACCCCCCCCCCCCCCCACCCCCCGTAATCCTCATCGAAACGCCGAAATACTTGTCGGAGACCGTCAGAATTCTCACCGGATTGTTTCTCTCTCCGTTCGTTTATTTTTTTCATTTTTTGGCCCTGTCAGTGACACCATTGCCAGTGCTAGAGAAGAAGGTTTTTTGTCGGAAAAAATATAGTGTTCGCCGGAAAAAATGGAGGTTTTAGTGAAATAGTAAATTTATTAGTTTCGCTTTTTTGTCAAAAAATATCAAATATGTGTGTTGATGAATACATCTTGACGAGTAGATTTCAAATATATAAATTTTGTGAATTTTGGATTCGTTGATTTAAAGTTATGGAGTTTTAAAAATTTAATGGATTTTTTTGTATGAGTTGTCAAATGGTATATTAATCATTTTCATTGCATTTTTAGTATAAGGACTAAATTTATAAAATTATATAGTGTGTCATATTTTTATACACTTTAAATTAGATTAAACCTTTTTCCATTTTTTTTGTTATTTCAACTTAAAATGATATCAATTAAATCTCCCTTTTCTAACGACCCAAGTTTTTATGGAAACTAGGAAGTATGAGTAACATTGACAATTTCATTAGTTCATGTTAGACTGTACACTTAAAGAGAACCTTTGCCAACATGTTCAACAAAAAAGAGGTCGGAAAGAGGAAAGAGAGTGAGTCAATGGTCAAATAAAAAGAGTGTAGGAGCAGCCTATATAATAAGCACCATGATTTCCATCTCTTCCAAAGCAATCATCTCTCTCTCAGTTTTCATTAAAGAATAACCCCCCACCCCGCTCTCTCTCACTCTCTCCATACAAAAAAATATAGTGATGAATAAGTATCTGGAGATATTGGATTTAGGGGTGAGATTAGCAGTTAGATTTAATTCCCACTGTCCTTACACGGCTAGGTTGTATTACCATCCTCCCACGAACTCAATGAACAACTACCACCACTCGCAGGATGTTCGCACTAAAGGACACGCGCCACCTCAAGAACAAGAATATTTAACCCAGAAAGCCAATTTTAATAAGAAGGCCAGTCGGAGTTTTGATGATACTGATTATTTTGTTTTCAATTATGTTGTCTGAAACACACGGGAAGAGAGCCAGTAGAAAGTTAGAGAAAGGTTGAGATTTACATTTTATAGTGAAATTACATTCATTATTTTTACAGTTTCTTCTTATTCACATTTGTTTTTATTGTTACAGTTTATAGAAATGATTTATTTTTCCCCTAGTAGATTATATTGCATAATAAATGGCTAATCACAAAACATATTGATTTACAATTGAAGCAACAAAAAATAGAGTCCTGCTCTCCTTCCCCAATTTAACATCTTATCCACTGCTTTCATTTCTCATTTATTTGAGTCCTCTCAAATAAATTATTGCAACACCTCAGCGGATATTAATAACTAAATTAAGCAACGCCTCATTGAGATATCTTATTACTAAACTACCGGATTAGGGTTCATCAGAACTTGTGAAGAGCCCGGAATAACAACATGACATCCATGAATGTCATCCCTATTTGATAAACATGAAAATCACAAAACATGTGCAAACATAACATATATATATATATATATATATATATATATATATATATATATATATATATATATATTTGCTTTTAGTAACCATTGAATTAAAAAGGGACATATACCAAATAGTCCCTCAAACATTTTTTAATACTCATTTAGTCCAAGCCTTTTTATTTTGCCTCAAAAAGTCCTTTGCCACATATTTTGGAAAGGGAGTGTGGCTGACGCGGACCTCTAGAAATAAGAGAATATTGAGTGCTTAAGGGACTAAATGTGTTAAACTAAAAATATGTGTCATTTTTAAAAAATATATATTTATAGTAGGGACTATTAAATAATTGACCCAATTAAAGGGTCAATTAAATGGTCAATTATTAAATAGTCCCTACTATAAATATATATTTTTTAAAAAGGACACATATTTTTAGTTTAACCCATTTAGTCCCTCAAGCACTCAATATCCTCTTATTTTTAGAGGTCCGCGCCAGCGGCACTCCCTCTCCAAAATATGTGGCAAAGGACTTTTTGAGGCAAAATAAAAAAGTTTGGACTAAATGGGTATTAAAAAATGTCCGAGGGACTATTTGGTATATGTCCCATTAAAAAATATATAAATTCAAAAGTGAAAGTATATGTGTATTGTACTCTTTACGTATAGACTAGTACTGGCCTGCAATTAGTGACGGAGGCAGGAATTAAGTCTAGGTGTGGCATAAATCTTTGAGGAGGGTTTAGGGGCATTATCCCTCAAAATAAACTTTTAGAGTAATTTTTACATTTTTACTAATATTTAATTAATAATTTGCATTTTTAAACAATTATAACTCAAATTTTTAGAGTTATTTTTATGTTTTTATAAATATTTAATTGATAATTTGTATATTTACACAATTATAACTCAAATTTTAAGAGAATTTGTATTTAATTGATAATTTGTATTTTTTTATAAGAGTAATGGATTTTTTTTTATGACATGTGATTTAATTAAGAGAGGCAAGCCCCAAAAATACAGACTAAAGCCCAAAGGCAAAACAACAACTAAGGCAACTGATTGCCGAAAGAAAGCACACAGGCCCAAAAAGTAAAAAAACAAACAAACTATCCGGCCAAAATCCCAACAAACATAACCCAGCCCACAACAGAACCCATATGTAATACCCCGTATTTTTATGGCTTTTAATTATGAGGTTAATGAAATGAAATTATTTTTAATTATGGAATTTATTAAATTAATTTGGGATAATTAATTCGAATTTAAATGCTAGCGGGACGAGAGTTAATATTTGGTTATTAATATGTTATTGAATATTATTGAGCGATTATGGTAATATGTGATCATTGAATTTATTAAAATTGTCGTGAGTTGAAAATACGGCAGTTTCGGTAATTTAGTTGGGACGCGCGTGTCAGTCGTGTCAGGACACAATTTAATGGATTTAAAAGTATTTTATTTTTATGTCATCCTTATGAGCTTTTTGAGTGCGCCAGCGTGTCCGGAAGGGTCGAGATAGTCAGAAAACACTAGCTGGGGGTTTAGTTTGGGTCCCGGGGCATTTCTAGGCCAAACCGGTAACCCGGAAGAGTATTGTGATAATTTTAAAAATTAAGGAATTAAGAGCCACAATTTTTAGTGTTGATTTATTTAGTTTTGGTTAGGCTATTAGGTCCATTATCATCCAAGCACAACGGGGGGAGTTACGTGAGTTAGAGGAGAGGTTACAAAAATCCCCAAACCAAAACCACCACCCACCACCACCAATTTGGACGGAATTGTGACCGAAAAGAAGAGAGCACCAACCCTTGAACAACAACAACGGATCAGAACATCAGATTTACAGGCAAGTGGTTTATCTTGCAAAGATTCAAAGCATATATTTTACATGTTTTTATAGAATTGAAGATTTCTCATAAATAATGAAAATTGAATGGATTTGAATGTTTTAAATCATAATCTGGGTAGGACTTGCATGTAGGTTTATGTTGGAGATGATAACAATTACAAATTTATGATTGATGGATAGAGGATTTCGAAATTTGAGGGGATTATGGGATGTTCTTGAAGAAATAGGAAAACTAGGTTTTTATATGATTTTTGGGTATTTTGATCCAAGAATGTGATGTTATATGTTGATTTGATGAATCTAAAACGTGGGGAATGAAGTAAACATGTTAGTAGGATGGTTAGTATATTCATTTGTGAGTTTTGGACGTTAAAATGAAGATTTAGGGATGTAAAAAGTTGATAAACCGTAATTGTTAAGGAATTTCTGGGTTGATACCTGCTTGATCGATCGATCGACTCAAGAATGTCGATCGATCGATCGACCATTTCTGGTTTTTGACAATTGTTTCTCTTTAAGGTTAAAGATTATTCCAAAGCCGATGTTAATTATTAGTGTGTTAAATATAATATGTTAGGACTTAGATAAGGTCCGTAGGGTGTTAAATTATTATCGGAGGATGGTATAACTTATGGGATTGATTGATATTGCATATGAGGGTCTACCGAGTGAGGTACGATTAGAGAGCGTTCGAATTGAAACTATAATGGAAATTTATGATGACGTAAGGTTAAGGGCAGAAATGGAGTGACTTTAAGTGCTGATATAACATAAGAATTTAATAAGAAACCTAGTAAACTTTTGAGATAGGTTTAAGTACCCAAATTGATACGACGAGAGAGTTATCAAACGGAATTTATATTATGTGTAATGTTCGGGGTAAACTTACTACGTACGAGACTAACTAGATGAAATGTGTGAACATCTATATTGATATATAATTACTTAGGTTGTGTGAATGCCTAGTGTATGGATTTCTTATGTGTATGACATACCTACCATACTTGCTATCACGGGAGGTTAGTTTTTATTCTGGAAAAGGACCCACTTATCCTTGTGTGCCTTCAGGGGGATTTAGATTGGTATCTTAAGGGCATAGTACTGTGAATGACTTATTTGTGAGTTGATAAGTCAGCTGACCATGGCAGCGTAGGTATGTGCGTGGCCCATGGGTATGTGAACTATGTTCGCCTCCAATATGTGTGATTTGTATTTAGACGGTTCCTGAGAAATTCGGAACACGTGATCCTTACGTACGTGATGTACATGGATTTGATAGCAGAGTATGCATGCACCGCAACTTAGCCTAGGGGTTCCATGTATGTATTTATGTACGGAGAGTGATATACTTATGTACTTATGACTGGTTCATTATTGCTTAGTAGATGTGAATAACTAAGATATTTTGAATGGGTTAAGTATGAGAATTTAATTAACACTTGAGATAAGTAATTTAATGAATGTGAACATGGGTTATAAATATGGCTTACTTGGGGGTTACGTGTAGATACTATATGTTAGATTGCGAAGGCAGGAGTGGTACAAACTAGTTAGATAGTGACATAACTAGGATGGGTTAAAGACATACGTTAGGTGTGCACTGTAGTTGAGAGGTAAGAAACTCATGTGAGAGTACGCAACTAACGTGTTTATAATATGTGATGTTTAATTGTAATTTAAATCACTTGCTAAACTTTTAGATTGTTTTTCACATCGGGCTCTGACCCGTTTTCCTGCAAATCTATTTTTATTTTGTAAAAATATTTTAGGTGCCCAACCACAGGGACGCCAAGCATAGGAGTTCCATTCTGATGGCGTGCTGTAGCTGTTGTGGAAGTTACAGGATCTTGGTAGTAGACGCTCATTTTATTCTCGATTCCTTCAGAGTCATTTGTATCAGTTAGGGAATGTCGCTCATTCTTAGTTAGAGGTTGTAGTTGCAGACTTTTAGTATTTCAGTTTTTGATTTATTATTTATTTCAGACTCTTGTATTGGGACATTATTTATTCTGGCATCTTTATTATGGGATTGTTTACTCCACACTTATTTGATTTCTTCTCATTGAGAATTTATATGAGATTGTTTATGTGTTCGATGGTTTATAATTAAATTTTTGTTTAATTATTGGCTTAAATAATAAAATTTGACATCTCTCTTTTTAAATATTAGGTAGCTAGTAATTAATTAAATGTTTTTTGGCAGTGATGCTTAGACTGAACCAACTGGATATTCTGTATTAATTTGATAAAGGAGTAGCTACCCGGTATTTAATTAGACGGGGTGTTACTGGTGGTATCGGAGCATCAGGTTCTAGTGTCCTTTAGGATCTGTGCGGCTTATTATGCTTCCAGCGTAACTTTCTTTGATGTAGATCCCTATGTTTAGGATTGTTGATTTCTGTGGTGAGATTTAGTTCTCCTGCTTTGACGTATATGATAGTGAATCTTATTTACAATCGGGTGTGTTCGTGCACCGAACAATGTAGTATGCCAGGCGAAGACAGTTGGGCGACCAACAGGAGGCAAAAGATCAGTTGAGGTTATTTAATTTATTAAAGAAGGATGGCCGTAGTTGAAGTCACCCATATTATGGCACGGGAGTCCAGGACGGTACAGATGACCAAGGCACGACTTGTGACTTCCAGGCACAACTATAGTAGAAAGTGGGGTCAAATGAGACTCAACTAGTAGAAAGTGGGGTCAAATGAGACTCACCCAACAAGGTTGGATTGGGAGAGATAAAGAGTTATGTGAAACATTGAAGAGAACCAGCAGTGAAAATACTCGAAATGCGAAGATGGCGTGTGCTAGCCAAACGAACATAATATATCCAAAGGCTTGGACATATGTCGGGGTATGACTAATTGAGAGTGAAAATTTGGGGAATATCTTTCTTGACTCGTAAGAGAGGAGTTTCAATGGTGAGAGACAATCACCACACTTAGAAGTGGAATGTAACGTCGAGAAAAGGCGTACACGTATGGTTTGACCATAAGATCCTTCATCGAATGTTCAGGGTGAAGTGTGAATGTTGTTCAGAACTCACACAAGAGGGCCGGACAGAGATCACTTTGTGAGGAGAAATTTAATTAGGTAGCGAACTTTACACCGGGTGAAGTAGGTGAAATGGAGAAAATGCTATTAAAGGGGGAATTTACATACCAGAATAATTGTTAGCTTCCGGAGAAATTCTACTTGGACGGTCAATGCAGATGGTAATAACGTCACGTAGTGTTAATTTGGAAGTAAGTGTTTCCTTGGGTGGGGAGATGCAAGAATCGAGGAATTTTTATAGAGTAAGAAGGGAATGTGGTGTTGAAGAAGCACCACAAGGGGGAGACCCAACGGAGAACCCGTTAAAATGATTCGGATAGCTGAATTATTAGTGAGCGATGGTGATTTCAGTAAGAGATGTGGAAACTAGTAGTGTGTTTCTTAGGTCCATCAAGCTAAGGGAACAATGGAGGTAGTCATCAGAGTCGAGACTACCAACGTCCGAGAGAAGGACCACCTTAACATGGTCAGTGTGACCGAAGAAAAGTGGAGTATGTGTAGAGGTATTTTGTGGGGAGTGAAACCCGTGCGTTATAAATGTTTCCCGATACAATTGTAGTGATAAAGGTATTGTGCCTGGCAAGGGAAACAGTTATTGAAATATTCGGTTTGGTATGGACAGGTGTGTTAAGTCCAGGAACCATTTGAAAAGCCAGGACGATTGTCAGGATAGAAGTATGAGTTATATCCTCAGATGAGGTTGCATGTTGTGTGTGGCATGAACGAGTTGCTACAATTGTTATTATTGTTATTTTTGCTTGAGAGTTGAGTTTAGTGAGTATCGACAATTTTATTATTTATGTGAATATTTTCCCTGATAGTGTGGGGTTACCTTTATTGTCATCCGCGGAGGATAAATGGGTATATTGTTAGTGGTATATACTTTATTGAAATTACTCGTTTTAGTGTTGTGTTATACGAGTATGATATTATCTTAATTATGGTTTTATAATGTGCTTATACCGATAGTGTGCTGTTATTACAAGTTTATTGGAGTTACTACCTTGGGGTAGAATGTTTTGTTCTGGCGAGGCCCCATCTGTGAGAGGGTCGGGCTCGCAATTGTACTTTTGTATATATATATATATATATATATATATATATATTGCTATGATTTCAAAAAGGTATAATGGTCTCGGATATTTAATCCCAATATGCGTAGGGATTTAAATTATATGATTCGAATGTAATTGGTTTACTAGTCAGCGAAAAGGTTTAGTTGGTTATTATAATTAACGTGCAGGATGTCGAAATAAGAAGAGTGCATTGTTATATCACCCTTTAGAGATTTGGGAGTTTATACTCATAGTTGTGTGTCTGGGGACGGGATTTTGAGAGCCCCGATTATATTTGCATGATGTATATGAAATGTGATTACCATCAATGTTAAGAGAAAGTGTCTTTTGGGAAGAGTTCCTTGTTTGAGTGTCATTTCGGAAGGAAATATAACTTTGTTATTAAGAGACGGGAATTTAGGGGTACATGTTATGGACTAAGGGCTTAACGGATCCCGATGACCGACAATGTTAAGTAGTAGTGTATCGGGGGGGTTTCTTGTTTGGATTTCACTTTGTGAGACACCCCATGCATGAAAATTAGCGTAAGGTTGGTAGTAAGGAGATATGTGGCCATTCGTTCATGATTTGGATACCTCGATCATTATGGAAGTAAGTAGTTATAACGAAAATTAACAAGGTAAATTACGATGTAAGGACAGTAGAGCCAATTATTAGTGAAGGAGTACTGATAATTTTGGTTTTTGTTCGGATTGAAGAACGCATTGAGGTTAAGGAGAATTTAGGATTTCAAAATTCGGGGGTGATTGAGGACGTCCAAGTGGTAAAGCCACGTTACAAATGTAGGGGGCAACGAAGAGTTTGGAGTACGTATGAAGCGTATATGATGTTTAAACCCGTATGCATGGGATATAAGGGTGAAGACACCCTGGTTTGCTTACGTGTTAATCGCCGAAAGAAGAGACATAGGTGGGTGAAATTTTTACTTGTGAGACTAATATGATGCAATGGGAGTGGTAGAGTGGATTAAGTGTCATGGGAAGGTGAAAATCTATTGATTCTTGTGCAATCAGAGTAGTACGTCCGAATTTGGTAAAAAGGCAGTGGAAAGCCATTTCATAAAGGGATATCTCTTGAGAAGGAAATTATTTAATTTTTATGGGAAATTTGGAGTAGAGTTCCGACCAATCGAATGTTAAGGGTGACTCAAGAGTAAATAGAATGAGGATGTCAATAAGGTAAAAGGGTCTAGAGGTGCACAGCGTGGTGAAAAGTGCATTGATCGAAACTTTTGGTATACACCGAGAGAAAAAGAAGATCATTAAGTATCCCTTAACGGGAAGAATTATACGTAAAGGTCGGCATTGAAAGGGGTGTAGTGAGTAGTAGAACGGTTGGGGTTAGATGTACAACCAGATGATTTTGTATCAAGCCAATGATTCCAGGGATGGAAGAGTTAAGTTGATAAATTTCCTTGAGGGGTTTCCAACTTATAGATAAGTAACGAGTTCCTTTGAATATGTGAGACAGGTTGTCCAGAAGGAGAGAAACGGTTATATTGGGTGATTTACACTATTCGATAGTGAACACGACTATATGTGGTCCTACACAGTATTATTCAGAACCAATAGAAGATCCCCGAAATCCACCTTTAGTGTGGGGTAGCAAGAAGTAATGGAAATAACGCTTCGTTCTGAGGGTTGTATCACCTATAGCCCGAGGTGTAGGCGCAAGGTGATTGACGACTGGTGGATTGTATGAAAGAAATTTTAGATTCATTGCGATCTTTTCATTTCAAAATCGGGTATTACTAGTAAGTGTGGTATATTGTGGTAATGGGGAGAAGATAGTACCTAAGGGTAGAGTTGGGGGAGAGCACCCGTATCTAATTATAGTGGACAAGGTGCTTACAAATGTTTTGTGTAACATCAACCGGTTGAAGTGGTTTTCCCTTGTGTAAGAGTCACAACACCGGGAACAGAGATTCAAAGAACGGACAAGAGTAGTCAGATGTGTTATTGATTTCTTCCAGAATGGGAGTTGGGTGTTTTCATAAACGCGGGAGTTAATTCGTAGTGAGGTGCGGACTCACAATAATATTGAGATAATGCAGCCAATGATGTATAGGCTATTTTTATTCGAATGTTGTTTAAAAAGAGCACAACGTGACGTGCAATTATTGAACTGTAATATGATAAAGTGTCAAAACTGTTAAACAAGCTTGTTATGAAGCGAGGGCTGTAGTGATTAGGCCTTTCCTTATATTTTGTTTTGAGTACTGGAGGATACCTAATTTTCCAGGTATGCCTTACTTTTTTGAATTTCGGGACGAAATTCCATTATTAGGGGGGAAGTATGTAATACCCCGTATTTTTATGGCTTTTAGTTATGAGGTTAATGAAATGAAATTGTTTTTAATTATGGAATTTATTAAATTAATTTGGAATAATTAATTGGAGATTAATTCGGATTTTAATGCTAGCGGGACGAGAGTTAGTATTTGGTTATTAATATGTTATTGAATATTACTGAGTGATTATGGTAATATGTGATCATTAAATTTATTAAAATTACCGTGTGTTGAAAATACGGCAGTTTCGGTAATTTAGTTGGGACGCGCGTGTCAATCGTGTCAGGACACAATTTAATGGATTTAAAAGTATTTTATTTTTATGTCATCCGTATGAGCTTTTTGAGTGCGCCAACGTGTCCGGAAGGGTCGAAATAGTCAGAAAATACTAGTCGGGGGTTTAGTTTGGGTCCCGGGGCATTTCTAGGCCAAACCGGTAACCCGGAAGAGTATTTTGATAATTTTAAAAATTAAGGAATTAAGAGCCACAATTTTTAGTGTTGATTTATTTATTTTTGGTTAGTCTATTAGGTCCATTATCAACCAAGAACAAAGGGGGGAGTTACGTGAGTTAGAGGAGAGGTTACAAAAATCCCCAAACCAAAACCACCACCCACCACCACCAATTTGGACTGAATTGTGACCGAAAAGAAGAGAGGACCAACCCTTGAACAACAACAACGAATCAAAACATCAGATTTATAGGCAAGTGGTTTATCTTGCAAAGATTCAAAGCATATATTTTACATGTTTTTATAGAATTGAAGATTTCTCATAAATAATGAAAATTGAATGGCTTTGAATGTTTTAAATCATAATATGGGTAGGACTTGCATGTAGGTTTATGTTGGAGATAATAAAAACTACAAATTTATGATTGATGGATAGAGGATTTCAAAATTTGAGGAGATTATGGGATGTTCTTGAAGAAATAGGAAAACTAGGTTTTTATATGATTTTTGGGTATTTTGATCCAAGAAAGTGATGTTAGATGTTGATTTGATGAATCTAAAACGTGGGGAATGAAGTAAACATGTTGGTAGGATGATTAGTATATTCATTTGTGAGTTTTGGACGTTAGAATGAAGATTTAGGGGTATAAAAATTTTATAAACCGTAACTGTTAAGGAATTTTTGGGCTGATACCTGCTTGATCGATCGATCGACTCAAGAATGTCGATCGATCGATCGAATCCATCGATCGATCGATACCCTTTATTCGATCGATCGACCCCTTCTAGTTTTTGGCAATTGTTTCTCTTTAAGGTTAAAGATTATTCCAAAGTCGATGTTAGTTATTAGAGTGTTAAATATAATATGGTGGGACTTAGATAAGGTCCATAGGGTGTTAAATTATTATCGGAGGATGGTATAACTTATGGGATTGATTGATATTTCTTATGAGGGTCTACCGAGTGAGGTACGATTAGAGAACATTCGAATTGAAACTATAATGGAAATTTATGATGATGTAAGGTTAAGGGCAGGAACGGAGTGACTTTAAGTGCTGATATAACATAAGAATTTAATAAGAAACCTAGTAAACTTTTGTGATAGGTTTAAGTACCCAAATTGATACGACGAGAGAGTTATCAAACGGAATTTATATTATGTGTAATGTTCGGGGTAAACTTACTACGTACGAGACTAACTAGATGAAATGTGTGAACATCTATATTGATATATGATTACTTAGGTTGTGTGAATGCCTAGTGTATGGATTTCTTATGTGTATGACATACCTACCATACTTGCTATCACGGGAGGTTAGTTTTTATTATGGAAAATGACCCTCTTATCCTTGTGTGCCTTCGGGGGGATTTAGACAGGTACCTTAAGGGCATAGTATTGTGAATGACTTATTTGTGAGTTGATAAGTCAGCTGACCATGGGAGCGTAGGTATGTGCGTGACCCATGGGTATGTGAACTATGTTCGCCTCCAAAATGTGTGTTTTGTATTTAGGCGGTTCCTGAGATATTCGGAACACATGATCCTTACGTACGTGATGTACATGGATTTGATAGCAGAGTATGCGTGCTCCGCAGCTTAGCCTAGGGGTGCCATATATGTATTTATGTACTGAGAGTGATATACTTATGTACTTGTGACTGGTTCATTATTGCTTAGTAGATGTGAATAACTAAGATATTTTGAATGGGTTAAGTATGAGAATTTAATTAACACTTGAGATAAGTAATTTAATGAATGTGAACATGGGTTATAAATATGTCTTACTTGGGGGTTACGTATAGATATTCTATGTTTGAATGCGAAGGCAGGAGTGGTACAAATTAGTTAGATAGTGACATAACTAGGATGGGTTAAAGGCACACGTTTGGCGTGCACTGTAGTTGAGAGGTAAGAAACTCATGTGAGAGTACGCAACTAACATGTTTATAATAGGTGACGTTTAATTATAATTTAAATCACTTGCTAAACTTTTAGACTGTTTTTCACATCGGTCTCTGACCCGTTTTCCTCTAAATCTATTTTTGTTTTGTAAAAACATTTTATGTGCCCAGCCACAGGGATGCCAAGCATAGGAGTTCCATTCTGATGACATGTTGTAGCTCCTGTGGAACTTACAGGATCTTGGTAGTAGACGCTAATTTTATTCTTGATTCCTTCAGAGTCATTTGTATCAGTTAGGGCATATCGCTCATTCTTAGTTAGAGATTATAGTTGCAGACTTTTAGTATTTCAGTTTTTGATTTATTATTTATTTCAGACTCTTGTATTGGGACATTATTTATTCTGGCATCTTTATTATGGGAGTTGTTGATACCAAAATTAATATGCTGATGTGGACGAATAATACGAAGACACGTGTCAATCTACATGGCACAATAGCAGCGAGGAAGATCATTTTTCGACTAACCATGCTCCTTTCCGAGCAACGAAAATACACCGAGGAACTCTAGCACACCGAGGAACTCTAACTCACCGAGATACTCTAGTGTTCCGAGGAACTCCTGATCAGCGAACAGCTGTGGCGGTCCGAGCTGCATCTCGGTCGTATCATTAATTGCCAGATAATCAACAGTTCAGATATTCATTGAATGCTTATATTCTTGGCACGCACTCTGCATTAAATGTATTACCCTTTCATATGTATGTCATTTAATGTATCGAACCTTTCATGTACAGCCTCAAGGCAATAAATACCTTGTATCATCCTCATTCAAGGGGGACCGGAATTTCTTGAGAGAACTTGTAATCAAGAATTCCACAAACACTCAGCAATAACATAACAGTGGACGTAGACTTTATTCCTAGCCGAACCACTTTAAAAATATTTGTCTTATTTATTTATCTGTGATTAAATAATTAGAGCGATCTAGTTTTTTAAATCAACAGATTGGCGCCGTCTGTGGGAAACGACTGTTACTATCGTTTTTCGCAAAAAATCATTCACCATCAATGGCAGATAATCCAGAATCCAGTAATCGAAATGCTGGAAATACTGGAAATCTTCCAAATCCATCTGCATCCCCAGATCTGGCTGGAATTATGACAAATCTGGCTCAAGGACAAACCGCCATGCAAGAATCTATGAGGCAACTCATTCAAACTCTTCAGGGCGGTGCACCTACCTATTCAGGGCAAAGGAGTGATCATAGGCAATCGCAATCTAGACGTACTGGGTCATATCGCAATGAGGAGTCTAATGGTTCTTCTTATCAACCTGGGCGAACTTCATCGATACGGGCTACGGATACAGATCAACGTGTCACACTCTCTCCGAAAAGAACCAGCGCTTTGGAAAGATTAAGCAGGGCGTCTCCTTTCAGTCGGTTAGGACCAAGGAGGAACATGAGTCCACCTAGGGCTCCATCAAAAAGTTTTCGACCACCACCAGGTTTGAGAGAAGGATCTGCACAATCGCGACCAACTACTCGTCGAGATAAATCTCAGGAAGCTACGTCAGAGCAATCAGTTGCTCGGACTAAGCAGCCCGAGGAAGGGAATGAAGGATGGAAAGGTTCCATTCAACGGTTGGAGGATAGACTGGGAGAAATGGCTAAGGCGAGGAACCCCTTACAGAGAACTTTTGTTCAAGGAACACCTTTTGTGCAAGCCATTGTGGATTTCCCTACACCGTCGAAATTCAAAGCACCCGTAGTGACCCCCAAGTACGATGGAAAGACAGATCCCGTACTTCATATAGAACAATACCAAGCTGCTGCAGATATCTAGGCTGTCCCCGACGAGATGAGGTGTAGAGCATTCTCAGGAACTCTTACCGGATCTACACAGATATGGTACAATAATCTTCCTCGGGGTAAGATTTCAACTTTTGTTCAGTTAGCCGAGTTGTTTATTGGAAATTTTTGTTTTGGAGCAAAGCCGGTAAAGCGAGTAGCACACTTGCTAAGTGTTAGACAAAAATCAGGTGAAAGTACTAGAGATTACATAACTCGTTTCAATAACGAGAAGTTGGAAGTCATAGATTATGAAGAAAAGACAGCAATCACTGCTCTGATGAGTGGTTTGCTGCCTAACAAGCTGTACTACACTTTGGCCAAATATCCACCTAAAAATATGTCGGAGTTGATGGCAAAGGCGGCCAAAATCATGAATGCCGAGGAGGCTATGGCTGCGAAGTAGAATATGGATAAAGAAGTTAAAGTGGAGGTCGACAATTCTAAGAAGAAAGATCAGAAAGGTAATGGTGGTGACAAACATTCCAGGAATAACAGGATGAAGTTGGAAGTCCTAAAGAAGTATGATAATTATACTCCATTGAAAATGGGTATTAATCATGTTTTGGAAGAAATCAGGAATAACGAGGAAATTAAGTGGCCAGAGAAACTGAAGACAGATCCCGACCTGAGGAATAAGGCCAAATATTGCGAGTTTCACAAAGATCATGGCCATATGACAAAAAATTGTATAGCCCTTCAGAACGAGATCGAAAAACTCATCCGAAGAGGAAAATTGTCAAAATATGTAGATCGCAGGAGTGAGAGGAAGAATGATGATAGAACTAGAGAGAGATCTAGATCTCCTCGTCGTGCAGAGGAGAAAAAGAAGAGGGACCATGAAGATGATCTAGATGATGATCCTGATCTTCCCAAGAAGCCGAGGAAGCCTGAACGAGAAGTATTTTCTATACGTTTTGGGTCATTTGATTGTAATGTTATTACAGGAGGAGATGCAGGGGGAGGAGACCTTACTGCAGAAAGAAAAACTTACCTCGGAGAGGCTCAAGCTTGTTCATATATTCAGCGAATAAATCTGGCCGAGGATGATCGTCCGAGGAAGGCGAACAAAGAGAAGTTAGTGATTGGTTTTTCAAAAAACGACCTGGCAGGTGTTCTTTACCCTCATGATGATCCTTTGGTGATCAAAATGAGGATGAAGGATGTGGTCATTTCAAGGGTGTTAGTAGACAATGGTAGTTCGGCAGACATCATGTACTATTCATGCTTCGATAGCTTGAATTTAAAATTATCTCAATTGGAACCTTATCACAGACCCCTTCTGGGTTTTGTTGGCGAGAAAGTTTTTCCACTTGGGACGATCAAGTTGGATATACTCATCGGAACTTGGCCTGCTTGTCGAACAGAAAGAATACGTTTCTTTGTGATGGATAAGAATGTGCAGTCAGCCTACAACATCATCATGGGAAGAGTTGGATTAAAGAAATTCGAAGCAGTTCCATCTACAGTACATCAGTGTTTGAAATTCCCAACGAATTTTGGAGTAGGAATTATGAAAGGTGATCAAAAAGTAGCTCGGGAATGCTATTATTCGTCTGCCGAGCAAGAAGAACTTGAAGAATCAAGGAAAAAGACTACTACTTATCAAGTAGAGGAGGGCACAGAAATTGAAACTCTTGACCCTAGGGATGAATCTCAACTTGTAAAAGGACAGGTGATGGAATCTACAGAAACTGTTATCCTGGACGACGAGCATCCTGAACGAGTAACTCAGATAGGATCGTTGTTGGATGTATCAATAAAACAAGAGTTGATAACTTTCTTGAGAAACAGGAAGAATACTTTTGCTTGGAGTCATGAAGACATGCCAGGTATAGATCCAAACTTTTTATGTCATGAGCTCAACGTGAATAAGGAGATCAAGCCTGTGAAGCAAAGAAGAAGAGTGTTTAGTCCCGAGAAGAACCAGGCCATACAAGAGGAGGTCGAGAAACTCCAGAAAGCCCAATTCATTGAAGATGTGAAATATCCAGATTGGTTGGCGAATGTGGTGATGGTAAAGAAGAAGAACAACAAATGGAGAATGTGTGTTGATTTTACTGATCTCAACAAGGCATGTCCAAAAGATCATTTTCCATTGCCCAGAATTGATCAACTAGTGGATGCTACCTCGGGACACGAGCTACTCAGCTTCATGGATGCTTATTCTGGCTACAACCAGATCAAAATGAAACCTGAAGACAGGGAAAGTACTTCTTTTATTACCCCAAGGGGAACTTATTGTTATAATGTTATGCCTTTTGGTTTAAAAAATGCAGGTGCAACATATCAGCGGTTGATGAACAAGGTTTTTACCGAACAAATCAGCCGCAATATGGAGGTCTATGTCAACGACATGCTCACCAAAAGCAAGAGAGCTGCAGATCATTTGATTGACTTTAGTCAAACTTTTGATCAACTGGATAAATACCAGATGAAGCTTAACCCGACGAAGTGTACCTTTGGAGTACGAGAAGGAATGTTCCTCGGATACATCGTCAACCAACGAGGTATTGAGGCAAATCCAGAAAAGATCAAGGCTCTTTTAGGGCTGCGATCCCCGACGACGAGGAAAGAAGTGCAGAGTCTTACCGGACGGGTTGCAGCACTCAACAGATTTGTATCCCGAGCAACTGATAAATGCCTCCCATTCTTCAAAACACTGCGAAAAAGTTTCGAGTGGACTGATGAATGTGAGAAAGCCTTTCAAGATTTGAAGAAGTATTTGGGAGCCCCACCATTGTTGTCTAGGCCAATAACTGGAGAGAAGCTGTACTTGTATTTGGCAGTATCAGAAAATGCAGTTAGCTCGGCGTTGATCAGATTGGAGAATGGAGTCCAGAAGCCAATTTATTACACAAGCAAGGCCTTCCGAGGTGCGGAAATCAGATACCCAAAGCTGGAAAAATTGGCACTGGCATTAATTGAAGCAAGTAGAAGAATGAGGCCATACTTCCAGGCCCATACCATCATTGTGTATACCGACATGCCGTTAAGACAAGCCCTTCACAAGCCAGAAAAATCAGGAAGATTGATGTACTGGGCAATAGAGCTCGGTGAATATGATATTGTGTATGAACCCAGATCATCGTTGAAGGGGCAAGCCGTGGCAGATTTTATAGCAGAGTTCACATACCCTGATACCCCCGAGGAGCAAAAGGTGCTTGCTAACCTACCTGTGGACGATACAGGATCAACAGACACAGATCCAGACCAACCAAGGTTGGTAAAAGGACTTGTGGATGTAGAAAAATCATCATATTCAAACCCCGACCAACTCCGGTTGGTAGAAGGGCGCGAACAAATGACCGACGAGGAACGAAGGATACCCGGGGATGATGAAAGAAAACAGATGATATTTCACCGAGGAACTCTAACAGATAAGAAATTTGAAAACGAGTTACATACATGGAGATTATATGTAGATGGATCATCTTGCACGGCTGGTTGTGGAGCAGGGATTGTTTTAAACTCTCCAGATGATATTGACATGGAGTATGCCTTGAGATTCCAATTCAAAGCTTCCAATAATGAGGCTGAATATGAGGCTATGATAGCAGGTTTTCATTTGGCGAAAGTTATGGAGGCACGTCAAGTAATTGTTTTCAGTGATTCTCAATTAATTGTGAATCAAATGATGGGAATATATGTAGTGAAGGGAGAGCTAATGGTGAAGTACCATGCAAAAGTGATGGAGTTATTGACAGAATTTGATGCTATTCAATTGGTGAGGATACCGAGAATGGAGAATGCTAGAGCAGACGCATTGGCCCGACTAGCGTCAGCTACGCGCACCGAGCTGCGAAAAATAATACCAATTGAAGTATTAGAAAGTCGGAGCATAGAAGAAGATCTGACGGTGAAGATTATTACCCTTGATTTAGGACCATCTTGGATGGATCCTATCAGAGCATACATTGAAGAAGGAGAATTGCCGGAGGATAAACTAGCTGCTAAGAAATTGAAGTATAAAGTTGCTCGGTATGTGTTAACTAATGGTGTTTTGTACAGACGAGGAATTATGGCAGGTTTGCAGAGATGTGTGCATCCATCAGAAGTCAAAGAATTGATTGAAGAGATTCATGAAGGATCTTGTGGAGCTCATGTAGCAGGTCGGACACTTTTGCAAAGGGTAATGACACAGGGATACTACTGGCCAACGATGAGGGCTGATTGTATAGCCTATGCTAAGAAGTGTGACAAGTGCCAACGTTTTTTCTCCATCCGAAGAACTCCACAGGCATTGTTGACACCCATAACATCACCTTGGCCATTTGCCATGTGGGGAATTGATCTGGTTGGACCACTGCCGACGACCCGAGGAAGGTTCAAGTATCTCGTCGTGGCAGTAGACTATTTTACTAAGTGGGTGGAAGCTGAACCACTAATTGATATGACGTACGAGAAGGTGTATCAGTTCATATGGAAGAATATCATTTGTCGATATGGTCTCCCCCACGCTTTCATCACAGACCATGGAACACAATTTGATAATGAAGAATTTGCTGCCTATTGTCATCAGTCGAACGTTTTGAAGTTTCATTCAGCACCAGGCCATCCCCAAAGCAATGGACAGACTGAGGTGACGAACAGAACATTACTAAATGGGTTGAAGAAAAGGTTAAGTGAGGCTAAAGCAAATTGGATTAATGAGCTACAGTCAGTTTTGTGGGCTTACCGAACAACTCCCCGAGCAGCAACAGGAGAATCACCATATATGCTAGCATTTGGAAGTGAGGCTGTGATACCTGCCGAGTTGGGCCTACCAACACACAGGGTGTTAAATTTCAATTCTCCGATCAGTGATTTGATGAGAAGACTGGATTTGGATATGCTCGAAGAAGTCAGAGAAGAGGCAGCCATTAGGAATGCTGCTTATCAACAACGAACAGCTCTGTTTTACAACAAAAGGGTAAAGAAATGTGATCTAAAAGAGGGGGATTATGTGCTAAAGAAGGTCATTCAGAAGCATAATAAACTGGAAGCAAACTGGCATAGACCTTACCGAGTTACAGAGGTTGTTCGACCAGGAACTTACAGAATAGCAACTCTAGAAGGAGAGGAATTTAAGAACGCATGGAATGCTGAACACCTGCGCAAGTATTATCAGTGATGTCAAATGTAAAGCATTTCTTTCATTATGAATAAAACGAGGATGTTTCGCCATTTTCTTTCTGGTTGAAAGTTTTTCGGGGAATACTAGTGTAATACACTACACAACAAAAGTGCTCTACGGAGCAAAAGTGCTATAAGTAGCCAACCTCCTTTGGTTAGGAGGACAGCTCTACGGAGCAAAAGTGCTATAAGTAGCCAACCTCCTTTGGTTAGGAGGACAGCTCTACAGAGCAAAAGTGCTATAAGTAGCCAACCTCCTTTGGTTAGGAGGACAGCTCTACGGAGCAAAAGTGCTATAAGTAGCCAACCTCCTTTGGTTAGGAGGACAGCTCTACGGAGCAAAAGTGCTATAAGTAGCCAACCTCCTTTGGTTAGGAGGACAGCTCTAAGGAGCCAAAAAGTGCTATAAGTAGCCAACCTCCTTTGGTTAGGAGGACAGCTCTAAGGAGCCAAAAATATTCCTTTGGTTAAAAGGTGTACACCAGCATGATCAATTTCAGTTGGTAAGATAAAAATATACTCTCATATTACAACTTATGATTGGTCGGGAGGTACTATTATTACAAAGAGTTCTTTGAAGAACAAAATATTCAAAAAATACACCAAGTATAGTTGGTCGGGGATAAAAACCCAATAACTGTAGTTGGTCGGCGAAGACAAATTATTGATCTTAGTTGGTCGGACGCATTTTTATAATTGAACCAAGTATAGCTGGTCGGGGATAAAAACCCATCAACTGTAGTTGGTCGACAAGAATTATTTACCGACCTTGGTTGGTTGGACACAATTTGAACATTTTTACTCATTACTTTATTATTAAGTGATCGAGAAACATTACTGATACTTGTAACTTTTTATTAAGTTACTTAATGAACAATATTATTGTTATCTTTTTAACAGATACATATGCACAAATATAAAGGTGTTTGATAAACACAAGACAATAGCAAAATTGGCAAACAGAAAATGAAAATCTTTCATTAAATTTAAAATAAGATTACAGGATACAAGAATGTACTAATTGTTACATTGATATTACTATTCTATTGGTTTCTTGCCCTGTGCTTTAGAAACAGGTTCCTCGCCGGCAGGAGGGTCTTCTAGGCAAAGGGGAGAATTGATGAAATTAACATCTCTGAGCATTCTGACGTTCATAACAGAAGGTGTATCCAAAAGATGCTCAGGACGAGATAATTCAACTTGGGAATGAAGGCTATAATCACCAAGGTATTTTGAAATTAGGCTGCGAGGAATGGAACGAGCTGGGATCCATGCCATATCCAATTTGAAAGGTGGTACAGGCAGGTCTAATAATGATGGAGCATGATAGTCCCATAAAAAATGCCATTGCTCCAATTTTAACACACCCAGTGCATTTAACCATCCTTGCTTGTAACCTTCATTGTTGGCATGTTCAATACGAGCATCCAGGTGAACAAGGGCTTCATTGTATCCTGCCATCCAGAATTCCCTTGGCTGTTTATGGAATTGGAAGGTTAATCTATCCAATTGTTCATGAAGGCTTTTGGCAAAAAGATCCTTATTATGCAAGGCAGATTTCGTCGATGTAAGCTGATCTTCCAGAGACAGATTTTTATTGGACATTTCAGTCAGAGCACGGTCTTTTACTTTCAACTGGAATGCTTGAGTTTCCAGAGTAGACTAAGTGCGAGCCTCTTCAACATTTTGGCTGAGGATTCTTCCTCGCCCCCGAGAACCTCTTCCTCGTCCCCGAGCAGTTCCAGAAATGGCAGATCTTCTTAAGTCCTCCAGCTCTTGCCTTAGTTTGGCGTTTTCGACCTCTAAGAACGAGAAGCCTTCATCAGTAACTGGTATTAATGCAGTAGAAGATGAAGCAGCAGATTCATATTGAGCCAATTTTTTCTGCAGATTATTATTTTCTTGTTCCAGGATCTCGGCAATTTGTCTGCAGGCTTCAACTTCACCTTTTAGGGTCCTTTCCCTAATATCATATGCAGCAATGATCTTTTTATGACCTGTATCAGAAGAAAGTTGTTGATATCTATTTTCATATTCCTTGTGTAATGAAGCCATTGATTCATTGTGCTGACCTTGGAGATCCTCTAAGGAACAATGCAGCTCTTCAATCAAGTCATAATAAGCGACATTGTTGGCCACAGCTCGGTCGAGTAAATCTTTCAAGTACCGATAAGCCTCAATAGCCTGTTCTGAAGCACCATGACCAAGGATATCAGCAATTTCCGATGTACTAAGGTCTGTATGACCAGCCTTATAGTATTGATGACATTGTTGCATCAACTCGGTATCATGTGAAGAGATCAATTCCATTCTAGCAACAAACTAAGGACGAGAAAAAGACAACAATCAACAAAAACAAGTTATCAACAACAGAGATGAGCAAAGATGTATTTTATTAGATCAAAAAGGATTACATTGTTCGATTACAAGGAAATATAGAAATGATACCGAACAACTTCACACCTTTTCCTTGTCCCCCAAGACTTTCTCGGGAGGCTGGGACGAGGAGCTCGGTTGCTCGGTGGTAACAACAGCTTGATCGGTAAGAATCTTCTCGGGAGGAGGAGGCATGGAAGAAACGTCCTCGGTGGCAGAGGGTTGAGAGGCAAAAACTTGATCACCCATAGCCATAGAAGACTCATCTGAGGCAGGCTCATCTTCTTCTTCTTCCACAATTGGTGGAGGAGGACCAGGGAGATGCTGTTGGAATAGCTCAGAATCGTCTTGGACCTTTAGCTCTTGCAGAGCAGCTACCCAGCCATCATGGAAGTATTTCAACTCCCCATATTGAACTTGGGATGTCATTGCAGCTATCCCTCTCTCCCATCCTTTCTCCCAACCAACACTGAAATGTTTCTTGATTGCAGCTTTTCTTTTCAACTTCTCCGAGGAGAGTTTGGCATCCAACTGTTCTTTTTGGACTTTGATGTCTCGCAGGGTAGATAGTTCTTCTTCTGCCTTCTTCAGCTGGTCGTCGCACTTTTGCTGATTGACCTCTAAGCTTTTCACCTTCTCCTCCAAATTCTTGGAGGTTTCAGCCATATTCATCTTATCAGCCTCAGCGACAGCCAGTTTTTTCTCCCAAACAGTTTTCTCCTCGATGTACTGTTGGCGAGATTCCTTCACAGATTGGGCTAAACCCAACAAAGCATCGTCAACATCGGACGAGGAACTGGAAGCTTTAATAACTTGATCTTTCTTCACGATGGTATTGAAGCAGTTCACCAGCTGAAAGATGAGAGAAATAGCAAAATCAATACAAAATACAAGAATTCAAAAAAAAAGAAAGAAAGACCAAAGGTATGAGAAATTTACTGAAGAAAGATGACGAGCAGCTAGGGATGTCAGTGTATCCCTAGGAATTTTTTCATCAACCCCGAGAACCTCGGGTATAACTGAGCTCATTGAAGAACTCGGAAGAATGATGTTTGAAACACTACTACCACCAGCGGGTAGAGAAGATGCAGTTCTAGCAAGATTAACTGAGGATGATTTCCTCAGTCTCTTCAAAGGAGGGTCAGCAGCATCAACCAAGGAAGAAGTCTTGGTCGGAGAGATTGTAATTACTTCCATGGGAGCTTTCTTCTTGCTCGGAGCCACTGGGGGCTTCTCGGCAGCTTTGGAGGACCCAACATCTACTTTTTTAGTCCCTTCTGGGACATCAGTTTTGCCTTTCTGGGCTCCAACAGCAGAAGAAATTTCACCAAATAGAGCAGGAGGAGCTCTTTTCTTGCCCATTCTTTGAGATAAAGGGATATGAGAATCTGAAGATGAACTTTCTGGTGTTGAAGCTGGTTCAACAGGGCGAGCAGTATAAGAGGTTGTGTAACTCTTATACTGTAGTAAATATGAAGCAGATCTGATGTGTTCGTCTGTAATGTTCTTATGCAAACCCCAGATAAGTTTCAGATGTTTAATATTCACTTCTGATTCCTTTGGAGTTTTTCTTTTGCTATCAACTGCAATTAGATACATAATGAAATATCAATCATACATTTTGTCAAACACGATAAAAGCATAATTTCATAAGTAAAATAAAATGAAAAATAAACCTATCCCATTGCCGTATGGGGGGTATCTGGGACCATTGTACACTTCGTCTCCCACCAGAGGGGCATATTGCCAATTTTTGATAATCACCCCATGTTCAAAATAGTCTCTATTTGCATCGGGGAGGTTAACTACAAGGGCCCTATTTAAAAACCTAGTTTTTAAATAATAAATATTATCTAAAACAGCCCATCTGTAGCAATACATGATTTCAGGGATCCCTATACGAGTCCCATGAGTTAGATTTAATTTGTGCACCCCGTTAATAATTCTCCATGAATTTGGGGCTTTTTTTGCAGGAACAAGATCAAAATATTGACAAAACTCAAGACATAATGGGTTTGGTGGAAAGGAAAAACCGCATTCAGCAACAAAAAGACTGGGGAACCAATGTCCCTCAGCCAATCGAAAGTAATCTAAAGGCTCAGAAAGAACCTCTAGAGTTACCCACGAAGGAATGGAAAAATCAGAACGGAATTTCTCAACAGACTCCACAATATAAACCATATTGAATAAAAGAGATACAGAAGAAAGGAAGAAGATCTTACAGAAAGAAAGGAGGTGTGTTGACAACGAACAGAAACAAGGATAAACGCACAAGAGAAGAAGAGAATAGAAAGCTTGAATGCAGAAAATGGAAAACGTAGACGACGGTATGGTTACCAAAGAAGTTTAAATACTTTGCATTGGGAAGCGGCGAAAGAAATGATTACCAAAAAGAAACTACTGAACTTCCGGCGGCTAAAAGGACAAAAATTGCACGAAGATCGAAGCGCTTATAAAAAAGGCGGAAAACAGCGAAATAAGAAGGAAATTTGAATACAATGTTCCTGAAACCCAGGAAGGTCATTTAATATTGCCATATACCGAGAAAGAATGTTCCATACTCCTCAAAGTTCAAAATATGAAACATTGGGGGCTTCTGTTGATACCAAAATTAATATGCTGATGTGGACGAATAATACGAAGACACGTGTCAATCTACATGGCACAATAGCAGCGAGGAAGATCATTTTCCGACTAACCATGCTCCTTTCCGAGCAACGAAAATACACCGAGGAACTCTAGCACACCGAGGAACTCTAGCACACCGAGATACTCTAGTGTTCCGAGGAACTCCTGATCAGCGAACAGCTGTGGCGGTCCGAGCTGCATCTCGGTCGTATCATTAATTGCCAGATAATCAACAGTTCAGATATTCATTGAATGCTTATATTCTTGGCACGCACTCTGCATTAAATGTATTACCCTTTCATATGTATGTCATTTAATGTATCGAACCTTTCATGTACAGCCTCAAGGCTATAAATACCTTGTATCATCCTCATTCAAGGGGGACCGGAATTTCTTGAGAGAACTTGTAATCAAGAATTCCACAAACACTCAGCAATAACATAACAGTGGACGTAGGCTTTATTCCTAGCCGAACCACTTTAAAAATATTTGTCTTATTTATTTATCTGTGATTAAATAATTAGAGCGATCTAGTTTTTTACATCAACAGGAGTGTTTACTCCAGACTTATTTGATTTCTTCTCATTGAGCATTTATATGAGATTGTTTATGTGTTCGATGGTTTATAATTGAATTCTTGTTTAATTGTTGGCTTAATTAATAAAATTTGACATCTATCTTTTTAAATTTTAGGTGACTAGTAATTAATTAAATGTTTTTCGACAGTGATGCTGAGACTGAACCAACTGGATATTCTGTATTAATTTGATAAAGGAGTAGCTACCCGGTATTTAATTAGACGGAGTGTTACACTATACCAACAATCTCAGTCCATTAGAAGGAAAAGACAAGAAGATTCTAGACAGAAGATACAAATGTAATCACCTCCACTCCAACTAATGAGAAGGAACCACGAGGAACCCACTAATCTGGAGAAAACAATACCAGCAAACTCAAACCATGAAACCCATACTACAACAAACCATTGTAAGGAGAGAAGAGTTGTAACAAGGACACCAAAACCCTTCAGCTTCCACTGCCATCAAACTCAGCCAAACCACCAACCTCCACTTCCATCAAACTCAACTAAAATCGCAACTCCACATCCATCTAACCATCACAAACACTTTAGAGCTAGAAGAAAAAGAGGGTGGTCAAAACAAACGAGGGATCAAACCAGAAAAAGCTCCAAACCTGCGTAATAGCCAACTCACAAAACTAAACTTCAACAACTAAACCAAACTCATCTCCAACAACCAACCTGAATTAAAAGATCCACAACAAATCAGGCAGAAATGCAGATCTTCAACAAAACTCCAGGCCATAGTCAAAGAAGAAGAATAGCAGGAACCAAAGAGAGGAAATCCAAGATTCTACTAGTCAAAAAAATCCACTAGAAGAGCACAATTTAAAGACAAGAGGAAGCCACAACCATCCCAACCTATGAAATGAGAACCTAAAGCCACCAAGAGTATTCTTCAAGAATTATCACAAATTTCTACCATCTGAATCAACTATGCAATGGAGAAGACCAACAGAGTATGCTTGGTGTATCTAACCCATTTCCCAATCAAACAGCTAAGAAAACATCTTCTCATTCAAATCCCATCTCATGCATATATCCTTAATAACTGTTGTTTTTTCCCATATTTCTCCAATTATAAGTGCTTTCATAGACCATCTTACTAATTTTTGAAAGAATACATCCTTGATAAAGTTGTAGTTTGTTGAAAATGATGTTGTTCCTGCTTTTCCATATAAAGTAAACTGTAATTGACAAGCATAATTTCAGAAGCTGGCTTTTAAAATCTCTATCATTCTTATTCATCCTTTTAATTTCCTCCTCAAAGCACAAGATTCTTCTATTATCCCCACATCGAGTTAAAACCTCCTTCTAGACTTTATTAGTTACTTCACACTAAAAAAAGATGGTCTCTAGATTCTTTGTCTTTCTTACACAAAACACACCAATCTTCATTTATAACACCCCACTTAAGTAGTCTGTCTTTAGTCCTTAATCTATTAAGGCAATCAAACCACAAAACACAATCACATCTAGGAATTCTTTTGTTAAACCATACAGTTTTATCCTAGGCCACATGATCTTTCTTAACTTAAGCTCTCCATAGGTACTCTTGCAATTATAATTACCATCCTTAGTAATCACCCAAGTCAACCAGTCTTCATTATTCAATTTAGGCACCACCTTTGTTCTAGACATATCCAAAAGTTCATTAGATATAAGCCTAGGAAAGTTCCAACCATTTGCATTTATTAATTCAGAAACCTTAGCCATACTTGAACTTGCTGCATCATGCACAATCCTGTCCCCGTAGTAATTGATTAAAAGCCCATTCTCATGCCAATTATCAATCCAAAAGTGAGTGTTCTTCCCATTACCAATGTTATACTTGATAAAATCTCTAGCTTTCTCCCTCAATCTCCAAAGTTTCCTCCAAGTCCATGAAGCATTATGTGAGAACTTAACTGTCCAAATAGATTCATGTCTAATTACTACAGTACGAATCCATTTAACCCAAAGAGTATCCTTCTTCTTTGCAATATCCCAAATGTGTCTTACATAGCTGCTTTATTCCAAGTTTCCAGATTCCTGATACCCAAACCAACTTCCTCATAAGGATAACAAATGTCCTACCAAGCCAGTTTAGCTCCATTCTTCTTAAGATCAATAACAGTCCAAATGAATCTTTTAATCACTTGATCAATTTCTTTAATTACTCTTTTAGGAATAATAAAGATATTAATGTAGTATATTTGAATGCTCCTTAGAACTGCAATAGCTAATTGAATCCTCCATGTATAAGACAACCATCTATTAGTCCAAGTTTTAACTTCATTAACTAATTTCTCCACCAGTATATTACAATCCTGTAATTTCAATCTGATAGATATTAAGGGCACACCAAGATATTTAACTGCTAATTGCCCAATCTTCATTACCATAAGGGATGCCAATCTATTATTTTCCTGCTCATTTATTCCTGAAAAGAATATTTGACTTTTAGGGTAACTGACACCAAGGCCAGACAACATTTTAAATTCATTAAGAGTTCTATCCACCACCAATAGAGAATTCTGATCAGCTTTAGTAAGAATGAACAAATCATCAGCAAACATAATGTGTGACAAGTTAAGACCTTCGTAGTTAAGGTGATAGGTATAACCTCCTTTACTAATCTTATCATCTAAAACCCAAGAGAATGCTTCCATTTCCAATAGGAATAAATAAGGGGATAGAGGATCCCCTTGTCTAAGTCCATTTGTACCTTTGAAAAACCCATTAATCCCCCCATTAACACACACTGAGTAGCTAGTAGTCATGATACATTATTTAATCCACTGAATGAAATAAATAGGAAACTCCATGGCCTGAAGCACATCAACAATAAATCCCCAGTTAACAAAATCATAAGCTTTCATCAATTCTATCTTCATAGCATATCTAGTCTTGCCATTATTCTTATGATACCCTCTCACCACTTCTTGCATTAGGAGAACATTATCAGTAATGTTTCTCCCTTTTATAAAATATGATTGTCTATTATTCACAAGCTCAGGCATGATCTCACCCAATCTATTCACAAGAATTTTAGAAATGATTTTGTAGGTAGTGTTGCAACATGAAATAAGTCTGAAATCTTTTATAGTACCAGGATTTGGGACTTTAGGAATCAAACTAATGATTATGTTATTCCACTATTTAAACATCCATCCTTTACTGAAAAAATGTATAACAACCTCACTAATATCATTGCTAACTATGTCCCAGTTCTTCTGAAAAACCCCAGCACTATAACCATCAGGACCAGGAGCCTTCTTTGGATTAATCTGGAATATGGCCATTTTAATTTCCTCTTTAGTAACAGGGCTAAGTAGGCTCATTTTTTTCTCTTCATTAAGCCATTTCTGCCTTATAGGACAAATTCTATAAAAATCCCATATCCTCTCACCAATATCTTTTCCAAGAAGGGTTTTAAAAAAATTCATAGCTTCCCCATGTATTTCTTTCTGTCCGTTACACATATTGCCCTCATTATCCTTTATTGAAAGGATTTTATTCCTACTTGTATGGCATTTTAGCTTCTAGTGAAAAAAGTTGTATTTTTATCTCCAATACCTAACCATGTAATTCTATATTTCTGTCTATTAAAATCTTCCTCTATTTCCCTCAGCTCAAGATACTCCAGTTGACATTTCTTTCTTGCTTCAAGCAACACAGCATCTCATCCATTTCCCACTAGTGTTTTCTGAATACCATCAAATTCAATCTTTTTAGCATTTATTTTGAAAGAGATGTTAGAGTAGTGCTTTTTATTTAAGTCCCTAAAGTCCTTCTTCATATACTTCAATCTTTTTGCTACAGTTAACAGAGGGCTCCCCTCAATTTTTAAATCCCGTCCCTTCCTAAGGATGTCTTTAAAGGAGAAATGTAACATCCAAAAATTAAAAAAAAATTGAAAGGTCTATTAATCTTCTCTTTCTCAAAATGAAAACATAACACAAGAGGGGTATGATCAGAAATTCCAAGAAGATCAATGTGAACCTCAGTCTCCATAAATGCATTCAACCACTCTTCATTATGCAATATTCCATTAATTCTGTTTTGGATATTGACATCTCCATCTCTCCCATTACTCCAAGTAAACCAATTTCCTTTCATAGGTATATCATCAACCAAAATACTTTCTATACAATCATTAAAATCACCTATTTCATCCCAATCCACCTCCCAATCTTTCATTACTTTTTCTAACTACATTAAAATCACCCCCAATCGCCCAAGGTTTATTATCCAAACAAGAGCTAACATTCCTTAAGTATCTCCACAAATCATGCCTAGGTTCTCTTTTGTTATCTCCATAGACACCAGTAAACATAAAAGAGTTGTTGTGGTTCTTGAATTTGACTTTAACATTAATGGCTTGCTTCATACTAATGACTTCCTCCACTTCAAAGATATCTGGGTCCTAGGAAATCCAAACTTTTCTAGGGCCATTATTAGGAGTATTGTGGATTAAGTTCCATTGACTGAAACAACCCTCTTTAACCCCATTGATGTTATTCCTTCTCACCTTTATCTCCACCATGCAAATGATACCAATATTATTATCTCGAATATATTTTTGAACGTCCCTTTGTTTATGAGTGGCATTGCAGCCCCTAATATTTCAAATAGCAAATTTAATCATCATTTAGCTCTATTACCTCCTTCCCCCCTCCCCCCCTCTTCTTATTCTTGTTATCAAGATTATTCCTTTTCGTCCCTTCTATACTGCTATTTTGGGCTATTATCACTTTTCCTTTTTGACTGATTACGTCTTCCATACTATCCAGTTCTGGAATATCATTTGGATCATATTCCTCATAACCTTGTAGTATTTCAAACACATTTTTTGTTGATACTTCAATTTTTCCTTGACTGTCTCGATTACAAATGTTCTCTTCTTCCTTGTGATCATTGCTATTAATCCCCACTTGCTTCCTTGTATGAGTTACTTTATTCTGTTCTTCATTATTATTCCCTATTTGCCCATCTGTGTTATTATTCCCCTCCTGCTTGCAATAATACCACCCCTCGTGCTGGATCTTTAGCTATAGCTTTATCGTGGCCTTGCACTTTACTTTGCACTATCTTTTCACTATCTTCATTGGATTGGGGATCTTCAAATTTCTTCCATATTAACACATTTGATTTATTAACCCTGCTACCCTCCTCTTTATGTCCAAAAACTTTACACTTAGTACATCTTGTAGGAACCCACTCATACTCCACCTTTTGCCTTATTTTGCTTCCATCAAAATCATGAACAACTATGTAATCATGAAAATTACTCCATAGATCTATCCCCACACAAACCCTAGCATAGGTTAACCTCTCTCTTCTTGCTATTATTCTATCAGTAAAAAGTGGTTTCGCAATCATGCTAGCAGTCTTACTAAGAACTACATCAGACCACAGGTGTAAATTGAGATTAGGTAATCTGACCCATATAAGGAGCTTTTCCATACCTTCCTTTTCCAAACTCATGTCAGTATTCCATGGCTTTACAATCAATGATCTATTATCAAAGGACCAAGGTCCTAGTTCCATCACTTGCAGTTGAGCATCCATTGAATCAAGAGCAATAATAAAAACACTTATTTTAAGCATAAAGATATCAACCTTCCCAAATTAATTCCATTTTCTCGTAACATATCCCCCTATAGCCCCAAAAGTCACCTTCATCCCAAAGACATAGACTACCACTGTAATTTTCCATCTTTTGATTTCATTTTCCACTTCAAATGGTTCAATTTTGTCATAACCATTCCCTTCATCATCTTTTTTACCTAGAATATACTAAAGTTTATTTCCTGAGTTCTTATCTCTATTTGCAGCTGTTATGCTAGCCCATATTTTATTTTTATGATTGATTTCTTCTTTCATTTCCTAATCTTGTTGGGTATTTTCAATCCTCTTTCTACATGCTTTAATAAGGCTTGGGAATTGATCTCTTACGACATTTGGATTTCGAACAATTGGTTCCTTTCCTTCACGATGGATTACAGTCTCAGTATTGAAACTAACAATATCACGCTTATCATCTTTAATTCCATTGCTCCTTATAATAGTTCCAACAACTATTCCCATCTTAGCAGATCTAGAATCAATAACTTCGGATCCATCTTGAACAGCATCAGACTTAGGCAAAAAAGTTCCCTTACACAGGTAATTATTCTGATCTTTGTAATTTTCGCCATTTGATCCTTCACCAAATCTATTACTAATCTTCAACTCATCAATTTTCCTTTGTTTCACAGCAGATGGTCCAATCGTTTTATCAAGAATCAATAATTGTTCATATGACAACTTTGATGCTTTATTTTTACTGATTGTACTTCCGCTTTTCTCCAACTATTAGGGGTGGGGATTCGGGTTAGTCGTGTCATTTTCGAGTCGCGTTGAATTTTATTTGAGTATAAGTTTTGGGTGCTCTTAACTCTATACAAGCTAATCGTGTCATATTCGTATCATTATCATAAGAGGGTTATCGTGTCAAAAATTTCCAGCCCTACCAACTGTAATCGATGATCTGCAACAATGGGAATCTGATATTTTTTTTATCCATCTTTTGAATTGGATTTCTCCTCGTGACATTCCAATCTTTACCATCAAATTCTTTCGCAAATGAATCTCCAGGGGGTCCTCTAACCTTAGATGATATTATCATTTTGTCATGATAGATCAATCTAGGTTTGAAGGAAAATAGATGAAGAATGGAAATATCTAGGAAGAAAGTCGGTTAGAGAGAAAATCTTGTAAAGAGAGAAAAACAAGGTTTGTCTGGAAAACTAATTCTATTTATGACCTATATAAACAACAAAAATTCTAAACAAGAATAAAAAAAACACAAAATAAATTAATTAATACCTAAACTGTTTAACAAAAACATCATAATAAACAAGAACCAAAATACCAAATCAACCAATTCAAGCTTATACTGTTTAATCAAAGCATCATATTAATCAAAGCATCATAATAAATTAAAATAAACACTTATTTAAACAAAAACAATGGTTCAAATATGTACCTTAAAGATAGAGTGTATTTTTTTAATGTGTTCTCCAACCAATTCAAGCTTAAAAATCCAAGTTTTCAATTAAAGCAATGAGAAGAGAGAGAAGACTAGTTTATTTTGTTTTGTGGGATATGTTGAATAAAGTGGGGTTAGAAGAATAAGTGGGCCAAAGAGGTTTTGAAAAAGTTAAGACATAATATAGTAGGTTTAATATTTTATTTGGATTGTTGGAATGTAAAAAGATTACCCCTCGATTTTTTTTAATTTGCTCACTCAACCTCAAAATATTACATTTTTAGTCTTAATTTTTTTCTTTTTTCAAACTCCCTCAAAACTTTAAAAAAAATCGAAATTTTCGGCCACCTCCCCCCTTCAAAATAAATAAATGGCTCCGCCACTACCTACAATTGACGGCTATAATAGAACTATGCCAAAAAGTTAACTCACCAAATTCGTTCATGAAGGTCATGCGCATGTTTGATTCGCGTTGTGCAGAAGCTTGACGCGGTTTTTGGACCCACTCAATTAAATTAACACAATTCTACGAAAGGTAAATAGAAACTCCTATACCTGGCGTATTTGTGGTTGGGAACCTAAAATTATTTTTACAAAAAGGATTTGAAACAGGTAAGAGCCCAAATAAAACAATTTGAAAAATTTAGCAAGTGTTTAAAATGTGACAAGAAAAGATATTATATGCATGCTAATACAGCGTGCTCTCACTTGAGATCCTCACCCCTCAACAAATGTGAACACCTAACGTACTACTCTAACCCACCTAGTTATGTTACCCGCCTAACTAGTCTCGCCTACATCTCTTCGCATCTATTCATTTATAGTGCCCACCCCTATTGCCCATACAATACGATACTACTTATTCTAGTTCTTTATGTTCATTTGGAATTACTAGTAAATGATTTAGTTCTCATGCACATTTATTAATTTAGATATCACTATCTATATTATCTACTAATACACTCATAGTAGGATCAATCACACGCACACTTATCACTCTTATCATATATACGCATATAACACCCCTAGATGGAGACCTGTGGTGCGACGTACTCTGCTATCAAGTCCTAGTACATCACATATTATATAAGGACATTGGTTTAGATAATCTCCCTCGAACCATAAATCAAATAAAACGGCATTAGAGGCAAATATAGTTCTAAGCCTTTGGGATACATTCATACCTATCGCACCCAAATGATCGGTCACACCCTTATTCACACAAGTGGCGCTCAATCCCTAAGTTCAATGTCCTGAGGTACAAGTCAATATCCCCCCAATTAGGTTCATTAGAATAAGTCTGTCCATGACACGAAACCTCCCGTGATAGCAAGTAGCCTACATATGATTACATATACAAATCAAACAATAGGTATAGACACCACCCATACATAAATATATATAGCACCATCATAGGTATACACGTAACCTATATCATATGCCCCATACATAGTATAGTAACTCTCAAATATTCTACATAGCGTAATACTCCTCATGATATAATCCCGAGTGTTTTCCAATACCCAAATGGTTACCATTTGTTCCTTAACTAAATTGAGCAGGTATCTCACTCAAGGTCTACCGGTTTCGGTCCTACGTTCCTCTAATTCACTACACCAAAACTGTCAATCTATCACGCTTAGACAAGGAGAATCTGGCGCAATTTTAAATCGTGCTAAAATTTAGCACGGTTTCTTAAAAATCTTGCACAATTTTAAAGGTTATAAACTGTGTGACACCATTTTTCTTGGTTATCCTCCTGGAATCAAAGGCTATAAGTTGTATGACACCATTTCCAAACAAATATTCATCTCTATAGATGTTTATTTTCATGAAGATATCTTCCCATTTCATACCATCACTCCATCGCACAATTTCATTAATCCTTTTTCTAATATGGTCCTTCCCATTCCTGCTAATGAAACTCATCACGATCACTCCATTAACCCTAGAATCAACACACACACATCCACTTCCAATTCTCTCCAAATTCCAAACCTTAATTAACATACTTCTAGCTCAGATTCAATTGGTCACACATAAATTCCTATTTCCATTGACCTTAATCTTAGAAGATTAACAAGAAACATCAAAGCGCAATCATATCTCATAGATTTATCTTGTAACCTTCTAACTTATCAACCTGTTCCAAAATGCAACACTATATATCCCTTATTAGATTATATATCCTATTACTCCCTTTCCCACTCCTATAAAAAAATTATTCTCAATGTCTCTTCAAACTGTGAACCACACTTCTATCACTAATCCATTTAAGATCCAAATTAGAGGAATTCCATGAAAGGAAAACGTGATGCTATGGATCTTAATCATACATGGATGGATTGTAGTACCATTATCGGAAGGCAAACACTCCGTTAGTTATAGATGGATTTATAAAACTAAATATAAATCTAATCGTTCTATTAAAAGACATAAGGCAAGACTAGTTACAAAAGGCTATACTCAGTAAGAAGGCCTTGATTTCACGTAACCTTCTCCCCAGTTGCTAAGTTAGTCACAGTTAAAGTTTTCTTGGCCCTTCCTTCTAGTCACAAATAGTATACAACCTAACTTTATGTGAATAATGTTGTCTTAAATGTTGATCTTTTTTAGAAAGTTTATATGGATCTTGTAACACCCCGCCTAATTAAATACCGGGTGGCCAATCCCATACTAAATTAAAACAGAATATACAGTTGGCTCATTCTTAGCATCACTGTAGAAAACATTTACCACTCACCCAATACTCAATTAAGCCGGTGTTAAAAACTTTCCAAAATTTAATTTGACAAAATCCATTTCCAGTTTAAGAATAACACAACACATTTTATTCTACAACACTGATAACCGAATAGATAACACAAAAGAATTTAGATGCAATTGGAATAAACATTCCCAAATAATATTAATCCATTAGAGTAATCCAAACAATATCAAATGTATTAAAATGACACGAACACAATAGTATTTTACCTCGATAGAAAAGATAACTGAATCCTTTGGGCGACATGCCCCAACTAAGAGAATACTGTGAATCAAAAGAAGATAGGCGTCTAAGCAATAATCCATAGCTCCATAGCTCGTCATAATTCACTAAAGTTGGCGCCCCTGCTGGTGGACACCTGATATAGAAGATACAATAGAAAAGAAAATATGCAAGGAAACGGTTCAGAGCCCGATTGTGAAAATGATTTTTAAAACAGCAAGTATTTAACAAGTTCAATAAATCTTTTATTATGTACATGTTAGACCCAACTCTCACTTTCCATTCTCACCTCTCAACTAGAGTGCACACTTAACGTCTCCTATTAACCTCCTAGTTAATGGTTCCTCCTCACTAGTTCCATAATATAATTCCATTCCCATATCATAACCCCGTATGTCCCATACCATACATTATATAATTCTTCTTATACATCTTTCATTTATGAATTGTTTCTCATTAACACGAAACAAGCTTTTCAATTCTTTAAGAATAAACATTCATTAACTTACTTCAGTTCTTTATCTCAATTTGCCATTATCTACAATTATCACGCAGTAGATGACTTAACCACAATAAATCCATTCATTCATTTAATTCATTATATATATATATATAATACAGCACCCCAAGTCACAGCTGCGGTGCAATGCATTACTCTGCTATCATGTCCCATCATCGTTGGTCACCGAATAGTGGACAAAAGGTTCGGTAAGGATTTCTCGAACCATAAAAAACAACACAAACATTGGAGGCGAACATAGTTCTCGTATCCATGGGTCACGCACATACCTACGTACCCACAGTCAGCGGACTTATCAACTCCCCGATAAGTCTTTCATAGACCTATGTTCTCGAGCGACAAGTCAAAGATCCCATGGATTCATCGGGATATGACTACCCTCACGTGCAAACCTCCCGTCGATAGCAAGTAAGCTAGGTATGTTATACACATAATCATTAAACAATCAAATAGGCATTATCATACCTATAATATAATATCAATAAGGTACTCACATAACCCTTAGATTATTCCCATACGTAGCTTTATATCACTTTAATTCCCACATATTAAATTATCATAACTTTACTTCTTAAATTTAGTTACCCCCGAGCCTCACTCATTACTCAAGGTTCAAATAGGTTTTTCCTTAACATATATTCAGTAAGAAGTCACTAATACTCTACTGGTCCATATCGTCATATCTCCCAAATTACTACGAATCAAACTCTCCTTTTAATTAGGGTTAAAACCGATAGTTTCAAATCTCTTATGAACACCTCGTATTTCACTTAGGATTAAACCCTCTTGTAAACTTAAGGATACCCAGGTATTATATTCAATCACCCCTCCTGGTCCTATATTTAATCCTCATGAATACCAATAATAATCCAACAATTGAATCTAGCAACCGAAATTCCTTTAAATTAATTATCATTATTCTTTATCAATTAAATCCCAATCAAATTAATCTAAGTCTTATCAAGGGTCTACTGATCTTTTCTAAGTCCCATGATATCCAATTAATAATCACCAAATATCTACCAAAGTTTTGGGATAAGAATCAACATTAAAAATAAGCAACTTTAGGAATTCTGGGGAGGTCGATCGATCGAAGGCAGGGGGTCGATCGATCGATCACTCAGGTCACAGCCTGGTTTTTCTGCATTTCTGCAACTACGGGTTTAACCACTTTTATTCATTCTAACCTTCATATGAACATACCAAATGATTTATAATCCTTACTACATGATATACCAATGTATATGAACGATTTATAATACTTTAAACATCCTAGAATCATCAAGAAATTGGATTAAAAAGCATGTTTCTCTCCTTATTTCCAGAAAATTATAAAACTAATATCTTCAAGAACACAACCATGGTTTTCAGAATTTCCTCAGTAGATGTATGATTATTTTGTGGATTATTATCAACCTACAACATGAGTTTGATTCCTATCTATTTTCAGTTTCCAGAAAATCCATTAACAACTATATCCTTTCATCTTCCAAGCATGAAAATCATCTATTTTTATAACTATCCTAACGTGGACAATATTCGAACTTAAATTACAAATATCAAACACTTGCCTCTAATGAAGATCTGATCCTTTGGTGTAGTATATCTCAGGTGGTTCTCCGTTCTCCGGTCAACCTCCGATGGTGGTTGGTGGTGGTGACCTTTGGTTCTTGGTTCTTCTCCTTCCCAAGGAAACTCTTCTCTTCCCAAGTAACCTTTCATTTTCTCTAGGAAGATGACTTTTTGATTTTGTGTAGAAGAGATGAAATGAACCTACGTACACTAATCTCCAAATATTTATAATAAGACAAAACCCGAAATCACTATTCATCCCCCTTGTAAAAATGACTAAAATACTCTTTTGGGTTGTCTTTTCATTTTCAAATGATCCGAGACCCAAATCCAACATCCAAATAGACTTTTCTGACTATTTCAACCCTTCCGGACGCAACGACGCAATCGAAATGACTATAAGGTCGATAGAAAATAAATTTCCTTTTTAATTTAATAAATTAGTCCCGACACATCCCATACCGCGTCTGACTAAAAATTCAAATTACCGAATTAACATCACACAGCTATATCAATGACATCACATTCATATATTACCTAAATAACTTTAAGTAATATTCAGAATCATCCATTTTAATATCCATAATTCAGATAAAATCCAAATGAATTGATTTATAATAAAATCCAATTAATCCACTAATTTAAAATATAACCCATTTTAAAAGTCATTAAAATTATGGGGTATTACAGATCTTCCACTTGAATATGACAAAAATGGGGATGTAATACCCCGTAATTTTATTAATTTTATTTAATGGGATTAATTAAATTAAATGGGAATTAATTTGGAAATTAATTCGGACTAAAATACTAGCGAGACGTGAGATGGTATTTGATTATGATGATAATGTTGAATATTACTGGGTATATAGGGTAATATATTATTATTAAATTTATCAAAATTGTCGCGAGTCATAAATACTACAATTCAAGAATTTAAGTTGGGATTTGGCATGAGTCGCGTTAGGAATCAATTTAATTAGATTTAAAAGTAAATTATAATTTTATCACCCGTATGGTCATTTTGAGTGCGCCAACGTGTCTGGAGGAGTCGAAATAGTTAGAAAACACTAGCGGAGGATTTAGTTTGGGTTCCGGGGCATTTTTAGGCCAAACCGACAACCCGGGAGGGTATTTTAGTCATTTTAATTTTTAAGGAATTTGGAACCACGAATTTTAGGGTTTATTTAGCAGCCAATATTAGGGCCATTAGGTCCATTATCAGCTAAAAAGCAAGAGTGGCAACGTGAGATAGAGGAGAAGTTACAAAAAGGGCTTTCAAAGTAATAACCACCATAATTCACCGGATTTGTCACCGGAGAGAGAGGGAGAACCAGCCATTAACATCACCAACGAATCAGAACATCAATTCTAAGGCAAATGATTTGATTTCATTTAGTTTCAGTGAAGAATTCATCCATACTAGTGTAGGATTTAATGATAACCTTGAATAATGATGAACACTCATGAAATTTGGAGAAGAAACCCAAATCTTGGATAGGACTTGCATGTAGATTAGTTATGGAAGTAATTCAGTAGCAAAATCGTAACCCTAGATGAATTAAAAATGGATTTAGAAGAGAAATATGATGGTTCATGAAGAAATGGAAGAAAATAGGGTTTTTATGTTAATATGAAGATTTAATCCAAGAAAGGCTAATTGTTAATGATTTAAAGGTTTTAGAATATTAGGAATCATGTAATTAGGTTGTATAATGATCCCATATACTTATATTAGGATTTCACATCATGTAATGACGTTTTGGGACAAATCTGGGACTGAAAAATGAAGAAACCCGTAGCTTACAACTGCTTGATCGATCGATCGACATTCATCAGTCGATCGATCGACCATCGATCGATTGATGATCAGGTACGATCGATCGATCCTCCCAGAAATGATGACCTTTTTCCCCTTTGTGGATTGTAGTGTTAACGGCCACCGAACATTGTAGTTGGGGATTATGTGAATACCTTAGGACTTGAGGGAGACCAGTAGGGATATAATTGAAACCTAGAATATATTAGGATTGAGTTGGAATGTAGTATTGAATTAACGAGTGTCCAACTAGTAATTCCCTATTTGATGATGCGATAACATGTCTTAAATTCTTAGGAGTGATAAGTTAGAATTTTGGGATATAAATAAGGAGTCAAGAGTACTGAATTATTAGGTGGGAAAGTTAGGAGACATAGTAACCTCTTTGGTTAGGATTAAGTACTCGAAATATACGACGTGAGACATATCGGCGAAATATATTATATATCATCCAGAATTATAATAGTGAACAGAATGGACTAATGGTATAAGGCTGAGAAAATACCCTTAATAATATAACAAGTTATCTAAGTTGTGTGAATGCTTAGTAGATGGATTTTTTTATGACATACCTACCATACTTGCTCTCACGGGAGGTCGACTTTCGGGATAGGACCATCTAATCTTTGTGTGCCTACGGGGGATTTAGATTGGTACCTTAAAGGCATAGGGCTGCGCATGGCTTATATGTGAGTTAATAAGTCAGGTGACCATGGGAGCGTAGGTATGTGCGTGACCCATGGGTATGTGAACTATGTTTGCCTCCATTATGTGTGATTTTACTTATTGAAACGGTTCCTGAGAGATTCGGAACACGTAGTCCTTATGTACGTGATGTACTGGGATTCGATAGCAGAGTATGTGTACACCGCAGCTTAGCCTAGGGGTGCCCTATTTATATGTTTGTGCTGAGAATAATATACTTGTGATTTTAACGAACTCCTTGTTAAAGTATGAATATAAATTATTGGGACATTTTGAATGAGATTTAAAAATGAGAATTTCCTATTGTAATTTTTATACATTAATTTGATTAATGAAAAAGTGAGATACATGCAGGTTATAATAGAATGTTATGAATAAACCCCCATATTATTATGTGAGAATAGGAAGGGATATAGACTAGTTAGTTAACGGCATAACTAGTACGGGTTAAAGATATACGTTAGGCGTGCACATTAGTTGAGGGGTGATGAACTCATGTGAGAGCACGTAACTAACATGTATATAATATTCACTGTTTAATGCAATTAAACACTTGCTATTTTTAAACTGTTTTCACCTCGGGCTCTAACCCCTTTGCTTTCAAATCTATTTTTCTTGTAAAACCTTTTAGGTGCCTAGCCACAGGGATGCCAAGCATAGGAGTTCCATTCCATTGACATGCTGTAACTGCTATGAAAGTTACAGGATCTCGGTAGTAGACACCTCCACATTCTATATTTGATTCTATTTCTGGATCTTTCATCTGTTAGGGCATGTCTCCCCTTTCTATTTAGAGACAACTTTCTCATACTCTCCGTTTCTTTTTCAGTTTTGGATTTATTTATTTATTCAGACTTTGTATTGTGTTTTATTCAGTATTTGGATTATTCACTTATTCAGACTTTCATCTGTTAGGGCATGTCACCCCTTTCCATTGTGATTGTGATGTGGATGTGGTATAGTTAGCATATAATTTAATTGGTTAAATGCTAATTTAATTTAACAAAATTTGGCAAATGACTTTTTAACTATTAGGTGGCTAGTAATTGTTTAAAAATGTTTTCGACAGTGATGCTATGAACTGAACCAACTTGACATTTTGTATTAATTTGGATAAAGGAGCAGCTACCCGGTATTTAATTAGCTGAGGTGTCTCGGGAGAGTGCTCTTCTCCGAAACTAGTATGAAAACTACACATGTCCATTTATGGGCTAAAACATGCATCAAGGTAGTGGTAGTTAAATTTTTCCCAATATCTTACTCAATTTGGCTTCATTCAATCATAGGCTAACTATTCCTTCTTCACTAAAGGATCTGGTTCTACTTTTGTTGCACTATTAGTCTATGCTAATGACATTATCATCACTAGACCCAAATTGTATGCCATCCTATCTCTCACAACCTTCTTACATTCTCAATTTAAGCTCAAAGACTTGGGGGATTTGAAGTATTTCCTTAGTCTTGAAATTTATCACTCAAACAGAGGCATAGTCCTTTCCCAAAGACACTACATCATGCAGCTTCTTTAAGACAATGGTTATCTCACTTGTAAACCTTCCTCAACTCCTATGGATCCTAATCTCCAACTCATTGCTTCAGATGGAGATCTTCTTCCCGATTCTTATCGATACAGATAACTTATAGGCAGATTAATTTACCTCACTCTCACCAGACCTAACATTACCTTTGTAATTAATAAACTGCCCATCATAAAATCTGCCCATCATTTTTTAAGGTATGTCAAAACTCATCCTGGTCAAGGCATTTTCTTCTCATCATCTTCTTTTTTCCAAATTAAAGCCTTCTCGGATGCTGATTGCACTTTTTGTTTAGACACTCATAGATCAGTGACTGGTTTTCATATTTTCCTCGGTGATTCCCTAGTTTCTTGAAAGGCTAAAAAATAAACCACTATTTCTAAAAGCTTTGCAGAAGCTGAATATCGAGATCGTGCTTTTACCGCCTGTGAGGTCAGTTGCATTCAGCAACTTCTTCATGATTTTCAGATGCAAGAATCTTCACCTACCCTTTTATTTTATGATAACTTGGTTGTCATTCGCATTCTTTCAAATCCTATCTTTCATGAAAGGACCAAACACATAGAAATAAATTGTCATTTTTTTAAAACAATGTCACTACACGAACCATTAAACTTCTCCCAGTCAGATCTCAAGATTAACATGTAAATATATTCACTAAACCTCTTCCATCCTCTCTACTGGTTCCTTTACTATCTAAGATGGATATCAAATATATTCATACTCCACCTTGCGGGGGAGTATTAGATTCTTCATAATTAATTAGATTAGATGAGCAGGACTATTTTTTGTTATAACTAATTATTAGTTAAAATTAATTAAAAGTTAGCTAGAAGTTAGTGGGATAGTTTCTACTTATATTATGTTGTAATCTCATTTTGTAAGTAATTTAAATATAATGAATTAATATTTTCTCTCTACAAACTCTAGTTGTAATAGGTGCCTATATAAGCACCACGATTTCCATCTATTCTCCAAAGTAATTATATATCTCTCACTCGTGAAGGAGTATGATCTCTCTCTACTATACAAATATCTATAACTTAATGGCCAAGTAAGTTGAAATATTGGATTTAGGGGTGAGATTAGAAATAAAATATCATTCTCACTACCCCCTTACTTCTCGGTTATATTACCATCCATCCTCCCACAGTGATAGCAGTGAAACTCACGCACCACTTAAAGAACAAGAATATTCAACCCGAAAAAACAATTTTAATTCCACTAATTATATCAATTTTTCATTTACAAAAACAAATATATCATTTTATCTTTTCTTTGAACATAAAGATAAAGAAGCACAATAGAAAGTTAGAGGAATGTTGATATTTACATTTCATAGTAATATTACATTTATTCTTTTTACAATTTTTTTTTTATGTTAAAGTTTACATCAAATAATTTATTTCCTCCCACTATATCATACTGAATAAGAATGGACAATCAAAGAACAGGTGGACTAATATCCTACCAGTTATATGATTTTATTCATTTCATTTCCCAATTATGTGCATGCTTGCAACGATGATGCACTCGGTGGAGATGGTTAGTTTATTTATGGCCACACCTTATTGTTATCAATGAGATATCTTAATATTAAACTAATTAGAAATGGACATAGTCTCAGACATTATGTACATTATCAGGATTCAAATTTGTTTGTGGGAAATGTGATCCTAATATTTCATTGAAAGTGACTTAAAATAGAACTTTCTCGTTATGGGAAAGAGAAAGAGTGAAATTGGTAAGAATAACAATATTTACCTCAATCATATTTTTCATTAATAAATTGTACTTTATGTGAGATCCAACATAATATACAAGTACATAATGTACTTTGAAAATGTTTTCGGATATGTTTGGGGGATGTGACACTATTCAATTGGTAGAGAGTATATGTGAAGATATTTTTTTATGTGTGTTTGTACTCGCGCGCATATAATGAAAGAAAGAACTATTTTTTTTCATTATCATCTAATCATAGGGTCATTTTATAAAAGACCAGTTGGTGTTTTCAGCGTTTTCAGGCAAAGAGGGAAACATAACTACTAGTTGTTTGATCGTGCATCAATTAATATATGAAGTCGGCCTTTTAACTTTTGGAACGAATGAAAATGAACTAAGGGTCTGTTTGATAGAAAACTGGAAAAATGCAAATGAATATAGGACATTTGATTCCAGGGAAAACAATTCCAAGGCAAATGAATATTTTCTAACTTGTGTCTGTTTGATACAAGTAGGAAAATCATCAATTTTCCACATTTTCTATCAAACGCAAAAGCTGGAAAATAGATATAAATGTGAAAAATTTGTTTACGGAATATATATATATAATAAATATATATTATTAAATATACAAAATATATGTATATATATTATATTATTTGCGAAAAATATATATTCCGTATATACAAAATATATGAATATATATTATATTATTTGCGAAAAATATATATTCCGTATATACAAAATATATGAATATATATTATATTATTTGCGGAATATATATATTTCGAAAATTAATATAATTTGCGGAATATATATATTCCGTAAATTATTATTAATTTTTGGAATATTCATATATTTTGTATATTTTTCCAAAAATTAATAATAATTTACGAAATATATATATTTTGCAAATAATATAATATATATTCATATATTAAATATAATAATATATTTAATATATGAATATATGAATATATTCCATAAATAATATATTATATTTTCATAGATTTTGTACATTTAATAATATAAAAATCTATTATATTTAATAATATACAAAATCTATGAAAATATAATATAGTATTTACGGATGTACAAAATCTATTAAATGTACAAAATCTATGAAAATATAATATCGTATTTACGGAATATATGAATATATATTATTTACAGAATATATATATATATATATATATATATATATATATATATATATATATATATATATATATATATATATATATATATATATATATATATATTATTTACAGAATATATATTTACATATATACATATATAATATGAATATATACATATATATATATTACGTATTTATGAATATATACATATATATAATATACATATGCAGAATAATGTATATTACATATATATAATATACATTATTCTGTATTATTCTGTATTATATATATGTATATTACATATATATAATATACATATGCAGAATATATACTCTGTATTATTCTGTATTATATATATGTATATTACATATATATAATATACATATGCAGAATATATACATATATATAATATACATTATTCTTCATATGTATATTATATATATATGTATATATACAGAATATAATGTATATTACATATATATAATATACATTATTCTGCATATGTATATTATATATATGTATATATTCTGCATATGTATATTATATATATGTATATATACAGAATATAATATACATATATTATATATATATATGTATGTATATATTTTGTAAATAATATATATTAAATATAAGGAATATATGAAATATATGAAATATACAAAATTTACGAAACATAAATATATATTAAAATATATAAATTATATAAATGTACGAAATATATAAATATGTGAAATATATATAAATATACAAAATATACGCAATGTACATATATGTGCTAAAATATATAAAATATACGAATATATATTAAAATATACAAAATATATATATTTATATATTTATATATTTATTAACAATATATATTTATATATTTATGAAATATATAGAGTTATAAAAAAAAATTTGGTTTTAAGTGATTTGCCACCTAAAGGTAGCAAACAAAAACCTGACCCCCCCCCCCCCAAAGAATTGAATTCCACCCTAGGGTGGCAAATTGTGCTTAAGGGGTGTTGTACATAATAAACAAATTTCAGGGCAAAGTAAGGCTATCAAACAGCTTAAAAGCTGAAAAATACCAGAATTTTCCAACTTTGGGAAATTTGCCTTGGAAGTTTTATGCTATCAAACGGACCCTAAAGTAAAGATACAATCTAGTTAAGATTTGATTTTATCGAGTTTTATGATTGGTTTTGACTAATTGGTCATTTTTTGTATCAAAATTGGATTGGATTTTCATAAATCCAAAAAATCTAAGGATTAAATACGAAAAAGTCCCTCAAACATTTTTTAATACACATTTAGTTCAAGTCTTTTATTTGTACTGGAAAGTTCATTATTCTCTTATCTTTAAAGGTCCGTGCCAACGGTATGGTAAAACCTTTTTAGCATGATGAAGGACTTTTTATTGCAAAATAAAAAGACTTGGACTAAACGTGTATTAAAAAAAGTTCGAGGGACTATTTGGTATATGACCCAAAATCTAATCCATCCCAATATAGTATTGGTCATTTAGTCATGTGTATCGCGGTAAGGTCAATAATATCATAAAGTAACTGTTATTCTAACTAATAAAACATGACATTTTGTACCTTTAAAACACATTATTTATATATATAGTCCATTTGGATTGGTTTTATCAATTTTTTGCAATTGTTGAAATGGAAATATCTAACTAAGTTCGATTTTAAAAATTCAACTAAAATAGGCTGGTTTGGTAATTGATTGAATTGGATCATTCAGTTTCACCGTTTTGGTGTGGATCTTGCCCTACTTAATATCAAATGAAAGGAGTATATTAAAGGCAAAACTAGTTTATTTTCTCTTCGTTTCACCTCATTCTTTGAAAAAGATCATTTCCTTTTGTTTCATTCATTCAATGACAAATCATATTTGGAAATGTTTGATTTCAAAGTTGGAAAAGAGAAGGCCTTTCTTTGAAAGTATTTTCAGCATAAAATTTTACCTTGTGTATTTGATGGTAAATAGGGTAAATAAGCAATAAAAATGTAATAAATTATGTACGTATAGGGTAAACTATTATAACTTCACGTGAAATCAGTGGCAGAGCTAGGATTTTGAGTTAATGGGTGTGAAAAGGTTTGACGATGCCGGGGTTTTGGGGGCGGGAGCCTTTGAGGCGAATTTTTTTGGGTTGTTTTTACTTCTTTTTTTTGGCAATTTTTAACTCTAAAAATGTTGAGGCATTAATTAATTAAATTTGGACTCCTACTTTGTTCATGACCCTTTTTTCTATATAATATTTCAACATAATATTACCCTAACAAACCAACCATGAGCAAACTAATACTTGGGGGCTGGAAAATTAAACTAATTTAAACATTCATAAACTTAGGGGCTGAAAAATCAAACTAATTTAAACTAACATATATTTGAGCAATTTGGGCATAAATCTAACATAAATCAGTAATTTCAGCATAAATCAAAGTTATAACATATATTAATTAAGCTAATTATCTTAGATAAATTAGTATTTGGGCATAAATCTAACATCAATTAATTAAGTTCATTAATCTTAAGATAAATTAGTAACTTGGGAATAAATATAACATATGTTAAATTAAAAAAGTCTAATAAATTAATTAACCTAACAAATCTAACATATGTTAAATAAATATAGAGAATTTTGATGCTTTGTTCTTGAATGGAGAGAAATGTAAGTTCTAGAATATATTAATAACAGAAAAAAACAGTTGTTGAAAGTTTGAATGAAAGAAATTACCATTTGTTCTTGAATGGAGGAGATTTTGGTGGGAAATGAGGAAAGAAGAAATTAGGAACTGTAGGGCCAACTGCTGCTTGAAGAAATTAGGAGAGTTTGGTTTTGAGTTTGACTCATATATATACACGTAAAATTCGAAAATTATCATTTTCACCTCAACATTTAGGTTATTACATATAGGTAAAAAAATATTTTTTAAAAATTCCAGTAGGTGCGCCGTGTGCCTCCGCCCCTATGTGGAATACATTTTTTTTGCAAGGGAGGTAGGAAAATATAAGTTGGAATATAGAAAATATTGAGTTTTAGATAGATTTAAAGCCTAAAAGTTTGGGAACACATACCACGAAGAGAAACCGATCAACACTACGAAAATTTAGAATACACCAATGGTTATTTAGTTCCATAAAAAATAACTGCTATCAAAAACACTTTTATTTTCTGCTTAATGGATTTTAAACACATAACCCAGAGCATTAAGTGAAATAGCATTTTGTAAAATCTCAAATTTGCCACAACAGATTATGATCAAGCATACACTTGCACGCCATTTTAATTGTCATGTGCACACTTTTTTAAAGTTTTCTTCTTTTTTTTTTTATATTTTTATTCCCCTTTGAATGGAGGGGGGATTCTTTTTATATTTTGTTATTCATTTTCATTAATAGTTTGAAGTAAGATTCTAATTTTGGCAAGTCAAAAATAATGTTGTGGTTTTTTTCTCTACCAGAATCCCGTAAAGATAACAAAATATACATATCCATATGTGTATATTATTTTAACAACTTAAAGTAAAACGTATAAATTTCAAAATTCAAATTAAAATGTGCGTTTGTACTAGCTACAAAGACAAATAGGGGCATACAATTGACGACTAAAACAGAACCAAGTCAAAAAGTTAACTCACCGTCTCAGCAAAATAGAAGGGGTCCATACGCATAATGGAATCACGTTTTGTGTGGGAGCTTGACGTGTTTTTTCTACCCACGCAATTAACACAATTTTAGGACACTGTTCTTCAAATAGAAAAGTACATGCCATTGACTAAGCACAATATATGCATACCCTCGCAAGCATTGTGATCAATACAAAATAAAATAAATAAATAAATAAAGCATTGTGATTGATTCACCTTCCACATCCATATCTTATAGTACTAGATAATATTTAGCGACCCATAATTCTAGACGAACTGACTTTTAAGATAACCTTGTGATCGCAACTCTATTGTCATAAAAAAAACCCTCCAAAATCGACCTATCTCAAGGGGAAAAAAGGTTCATTTGGATTCTTGAAAAAAAACGGCTCTATTTTAATAATTTTAACATCCATAAAAATATTTTAGTTTAATTATGAAACATAAAACCTAATTTTTAAATTTTGAAATTTAAATAATTTGCATATGAATCTATCAATATTTTTTTGAAAAATTTGCACTTGCAAAATTCAAAAAATTGTACATAAAATTAGTCAGTCACTAAAATACGATCCATTCAATGCGTAACCCAACATATTTTTAAATTTAACAAAAGGTCCAATAGTAGCATAAATTGCACAATAACGACATTAGTTATATCAAACCAATGTTGTAGTGTCATACAAAATTATCAGAACCGATTATTAATTTACACTCCAATTGTACCCAAGTAAAAATAGCAAATATCTTTAAATGTAAGACATGGACATTAATTAAGTTTTACCTTGCGAGTATTATTTGAACAATTGACTTTAACATAGTTCAAAACCTTAGAGTATCCACAATGGAGATGCTAACTGCCAACAAAATTTGTATATTTACCAACTCGGATGTCTACACTGGTGGGAATAAATTAACAAATTCCGTTCATAGATTTGTAGTGGTTCTGCAAAGATACAAATTGGTTACTGAATTTGCAAAGAGTTCCTACGAACTTCTGAAGTTCGTAGGAATTATTATGAACAAATAAAGTTCATAGAAAGTGTAAATAATATTTTTTATGGGTTCCTACGAACAAATGTAATTCGTATGACTTCTTACGAACTAATGTTGTTCGTAAGAAATATTTTTATATTTCCTACGAACAACATTAGTTCATAGAAACTTAATTTACAAATTCTGTCTTCTCACCATTTTGGAGAGGTGCCGTGAGAAAAGGTAAAACCAACTTTCTGATTTGTATACTTACCTTTCATACCCTCTCTCCACTACAGATGCTCTTAGACACTTATCTTTAATTATAAGTGGGAGGGACGACAAAATATTAATTACTCCATCCGTGCCCAATAAATAGTCATGGTTTTAAAGTTAAATAGTTTTAAAAAATTTAATCTCAAACTTATCCCCCTAAAAATTAACAAATACATTTTAATGTAAATTATGAACTTAGATCATCGCCCTCTCACGGTATTATTTCGATGAGTCATTTTGTTGTGTTGCGCTGTGTATACCAATAAGAAAAGAACGTTGAGGGAGTATAATGAAGCAGTTGTAGAAGCAATAAAAAGTGCTCGTATAGAAATAAATTTTTAAAAGGGTTATACTAGAGTACTCATATTATATACTTGAAAAAAAAGGACTTGGTACTATGTTGTTTTTGGTTGGCCTACTTATCAAAAAGGAGGAGGCTGAAAACTAGAAATATAGCCAGGTCAAAGGATCAAATAAATAAAAGAGTGTTGGAGCAGCTTATATAAAACAACACAATTTTCCATCTTTTCTCAACATAAATCCTCTCTCAGTTTTCCTTTAACATCATCTCACTCTCATATAAAAAACAAGACAAATTTTAATCTCCTCTCATTTCACTCTATTAGTTCATGGGGAAGTATGTGGAGATGTTGGATTTAGGGGTGAGATTAGTAGCAAGATTTCATCCTCACTGTCGTCACACATCTAGATTGTATTACCATCCACCCTCCAACTCAATGAACAACTACCACCAGTGATATACCCGTTTATATCCTCGGCCTGGCTGAAGATTACCTCCAAACGGACGACCCCTCAGGGGCCGACCCTTCACCAGGCTCCAGACGACCCCTCAGGGGTCCCACCCTTCACCAGGCTCCAGACGACCCCTCAGGGGGGCCGACCCTTCACCAGGCTCCAGACGACCCCTCAGGGGGCTGACCCTTCACCAGGATCCAGACGACCCTCCGAGGGTACGCCAGTACGAGGCCAAAATTGGGCCAGACTCACTACTGGAAGGAACTTTGCCCTCGACCTCGGCCCATAGATCGAGGGTGACATCATCACAGCGCGTGGTTTGGGAGACGCGTGGAACAGTGCGCGTGAGGCTCACATGGCACATGGGAGACCGTTATAACAAAATCACACCCTCACGTGAGGGAATATTATGTCATCATTTGGCATCTACAGGTGTCAGTAGGGGATTGGCTAGATCATCATTCACATGCACCATGCATACTTGGGGGGGTACACTACACCCCCCAAGACCTATATATACTTGTCACCTACAACCCTACAAGGGACCGATCAATACATTGTGACCCTAGCTAAAACTCTGCTTGTACACACAGTAGAGAGAGAAAATGAGCTGATGTGCATTGTATCCAAGGCCATTAGTTCCCATACTTAGGGGATCACACACTCACAGTGGATGTAGGCCAAATTGGCTGAACCACTATACATCATTGTCTTATTTTCTCTTATACTCATCCCCTTCTACATACTTATGCACTTACATCTCTATGACTGCTATGGCTACTACTGTTTGAGCTCATTATCACTTATCCGGTGGTGCTAAATCTTAACATCATCAGTTTGGCGCCGTCTGTGGGAACGAGAAGACATCTCTTCCTTTGTACAGCTTGACCTCACTGGGCACTCTGATGGTGAGCCGACACTCCCCCTGAGAGGAGGTGTTTCACCATTGAAAGAGACCCACTAAGGTTCCCAAGCTCACCAGTCTTTTCTTCAGTTCATCTTTTCATAGCTCAAACACATGGCACCTGAAATGCCACCGCCACCGCTTCCCCCGCCGGATGATGGGGGAAGACCCAGTTCCAGTCAGCCGCCGCCTCAGTCTCAGATGGCTGATGTGGTGGCAGCCTTAAAGTCTCTGGCAGCAAGCCAGCGGATGATGCGGGAGCAGTTCACAGCTCTAAGCCAGAACATACTAAGACCCCCAGGGGTTTCACGTGAGATGATTACTTCGGCAGCAGCTCCAGGACAGCATGAGGCCAGGGGACCACCCCAGGCACCACACAAAGACCTGCCACCCCCTCAGCGGCGTAGGGATGTTGCTGACCTCCGGCGTCTACGCCTAGGGAGGCAAGGAAACCCTTGCCCTGAGGACAGGTATGATGACTTGGAGGGAGAGGAGGCCCCAATAGAATGCTGGGAACCGTATGAGGTCTCCAACAATACTGTATTACCTCTCCAGGATAGTAGAGGAAAGTGCGAGAGACCAAACCCTGATGATCGCCCGAGAGGCTCTGCTTTTGATCGCTTGAGCAGGGGGTCAGCCTTTGAGAGGCTGAGCCCAGTAAATGACCTGCGGGAAAAATTGTCCAGGTCAAGAAGTGCTGCGAGGTCCAGGAGGGAGGCAGCAGATGGCCGACCCCAAGGACGAGATGACGGCCAAAGGGAAGTAAACAACTGACACAGGCCTGCAGCAGCAGAACCCTCCGTCTACCTCAGAGAGGCGGCAGGGGATAACATCGGCCAAGCCGACCCTGTGAGGCCCTGGAATGACTCAATCCAGCGACTAGAGGATAATATCGGTGATATACCGAAGAGCCGGGACCCTCTTCAGAGGGGATACACCATAGGCTCACCCTTTGTGGCAAAGATAGTCAACTTCCCCACGCCATCAAAGTTCAAGCCACCTGTGGTCACCCCAAGATATGACGGGAGCACCAACCCCGTCCACCACGTGGAGATGTATCAGTCAGCAGCAGACATATACTCCATCTCGGATGAGATGAGGTGTCGTGCCTTCTCTGGTACCCTGACTGGGGCTGCACATGTCTGGTACACGTCTCTTCCAAAAAACTCCATTGAAAACTTTAAGCAGTTGGCAGACCTGTTCATCCACAACTTTTGCTTTGGGGTGAGGCCATAGAAGAAAACCACCCACCTGCTCTATGTTAAGCAGGGGAAGAGTGAGAGTTTGAGGGACTACATAGCCAGATTCAATAAAGAGAAGCTGGAGGTGGAAGACTATGAGGAGAGCATAGCTATGACAACCCTGATTGGAGGACTCCAAAAGGGGAAGCTGTTATGGAAGCTTGCTGAAGACCCTCCGAGGACGATGGCTGAATTGCTGTCGACAGCAGGAAAGGTGATGAACGCCGAAGAGGCGATGACCGTAAAATATGAAGATGAAAAAGGAGGTGCTAGTGGGGGTAAATACCTTAAGAAGAACAAAGAGGGGAAGAAGAGGTCCACGGATGACAAGTTCGCTGGTTACACCCCTCTAACGGTCAGCTGTGAACAGATTCTTAATGAGATAAAGAGTGATCAGTCCCTGAAGTGGCCTGAGAAGCTAAGGGCAGCCCCCAACAAGAGGAATAAGAGCCTGTGGTGTGAATTTCACCAAGACCACGGCCACGTAACAGACAAATGCTTTGGTCTGAAAGATGAGATTGAGAAGATGCTGAAAGAAGGGAAGCTCAGAAAGTACGTCGACAAAGGTGCCTTCAAGAGGGGCCGAGGGGACGACCCCAGAAAGAAGCGAGGCGAGGCATGTAGAGAAGGTCCTCAAAAAAGAGGGGACGAACCTTCTGATGATGAGGACGACCCTGACCTCCCGCTGAGAGACGACCATGGCCCTGTCAAGAGGCTTAATATGATCTCGCTCGAAGTGGGAATGATCTCCGGGGGTCTAGCAAGAGGAGGGTCTGAGGTCGCCGACAGGAAGGCCCATGTGGCTGAGGCCAAGGCAGTGACGAAGACGGTACACTCAACCTCTCTGGAGGTCAAGTCAGAAAAGAGGAAGAAGGTTGATATGGACACTCTGATAGTGGGATTCTCGAGAATGGACTTCAAAGGCCTCTTAGCCCCACATGATGACCCTCTCGTCATCACTACCAGGGTGCACGGGTGTGAGGTGCCGAGGATCTTGGTAGATAGGGGTAGCTCTGCAGATGTGATGTTTTGTCCATGCTTCAAAGCCTTAGGTCTCAGCCGTGCTAGACTCGTCCCATACCATCATCCATTGATTGGGTTCAGTGGGGAAAAGGTTCATCCCCTTAGGGTAAATGAGGCCGATGTTAGGATGGGGGACGAGTGGCCGAGATGGCTTACCAAGAAGGTCAGTTTCTTTGTGATGGATGAACATGTGTTTTCGTCTTACAACATCATACTGGGGCGTGTGGCCCTCAAAGGGCTTGAAGCTGTGCCGTCTACGGTCCACCAGATGATTAAATTTCCTACCCCTTACGGGGTGGGGGAAGTTCAGGGAGACCAGACGACAGCGCGAGAACGTTACTACAACTCCGCTGAAGAAAGGGAGGCACACAATAGGGCTAAGACCACTTACAATATTGATACCCTAGACCCCAGGGATGAGACTGTAACAACCCTCGATTTTTGGAGACTGAGAAATTAAATTTTGGGAAAATAAAATTTAATTAAATTGGAGAATTTCAAAATTTGGGAATTTAGGCCCAAAAATAGAGAATATTTCAAAGTATTCCGGATGATATTTTTGAGGGTACCATCGATTCCGAAAGGGTCGAGATAGTCAAAATGACTGTCATTGGGTTATAATTCGACTCCGGAATGTTTTTAAGTTATTTTGGCTCGAATTAGAGTAAACGAGTCATTTAAAGTGTGTATTAACATTTAAAATTGGAATTTTGTTTTAAAGGTTTATGAGGCTTACGGATTAAGCCATTTCTCATTTGAGAGAAAGAGAGAAAAGCCCTAGAGGGAGAAAGAAGAAAGGAAAGAAGAAGAAAGGAAGAGAGAGAGGAAGAAAAGCTTGGGGATCTCCGGCCCAACCGCGACATCGAGGACGATCCAACCTCTACAAATCTGAGGCAAGTGTTTAATCTTGCTAAATAGCTATTGTGTATTTCATTTCATAATTTGTGGGGTAAAGAATTGGATTTTTGGGTATAAATATCAAAACCTAGATTTTTGGGTTTAAATCTTGAAATCAATGTTATTCTATGGTTTAATCACATATAAATGGTTGGGATGAGATGTAGGATAGGTTTTCTTGTTAATAACATTATTGGGTTAAAGATTTGGGGGCTTGGTGATGATATTTGGGTATTAATTTCGTGGGTTTGCTGAGAAATGGAAAATCGGCCAAGGCAACTGGTATGGCCGGTCGACCGCGGTCTGGGGACCGGTCGACCGCGCCTTAAGGGAAAAGCCTACTGCATTTTTTCGTAGGCAAAATATGGACCCGCGGTCGACCGGGGGTATGGGACCGGTCGACCGGTCCCCTGTTTTTAGCCCAAAACTTGGATTTCTTCTCCCCCTTTTTCTTTTGGAGTTTATTCTTAGGGGCTTCCTTAATGAGCTGTTTTATGGGTTTCCTAAGATGACTTCTAGCCCTTTTTGGTTGGGTTCATTGATTTGGTGTTCTCTCTTATAAAGTAAGAGATATCTTTTGGTGACTTATAGGGGGTCTCTCACTTAGTATCTGATAGTGGGAACTTCTTGGAATCATTGGATAAGAAATATCCATGTATGTGGTGAAATTTCTAGGCCGACATTTATGTCAAATCCTTATAAGGATAGGATATGGTTATGATATAATTTGGGGCCAAATGAAAGAGAGTGGTTGCATACTCTTTAAGAGTGAGGGGTCTCATATCCTTAGAATAGTTTAGTGTAAGGAGAAATGGATAAATCAATAGGAGTGAGGGTTCCTGAGATCGATTCGAGCCATAGGTGACATTGGGAACGCTTGGGATCATTACTATCGACTAGAATAAGCGGTATCATAAATTCTAGTAGGATTAGTTTACACGTAATCATCACTACACCAAAATGGGCAAATTGTCACCTTTCAGCCGGCCAGCCTTGTCAAGGTCATTGACCGTGACAAAAAAACACGCGTTTTATGTCACGGTCATTGACCTTGACACGACCGTGACAACTAATTGTCACGGTCATTGACCGTGACAAGTCCGTGACAAGTAAATTTGTCACGGGCTTGTCACGGTCATTGACCGTGACAATTATTTAAATTCTTGTCACGGTCAAAGACCTTGACACGACCGTGACAATATTCTCAGCAAAAACCCTACCCCCCCTTATTTTTTCCCTCCCGCGCCGTTCCCTCCATTTCTCTCTCTCTCTCTCTCGACGCTGTTCTCTCTCTCTCTCTCTACTTTCAGGTCCATTTTCTCTCTCTCTCTCTCTCTCTCTCTCTCTCTTTCATTTATATATATATTTGTGTGTATATTTGTGTGTATGTGTATATATATATGTGTGTATGTGTGTGCGTGGAGGGGGGAAGGGGGTGGGGGATGGGGCGGGGTGGGGGAGGGGGTGGGGACGGTGGAGGGGGGCAGGGGGTGGGGCAGGGTGGGGGAGGGGGTGGTGGAGGGTGGGGTGGTGTGTGTGTGTGTGTGTGTGTGTGTGGTGGTGTGTGGTGGGGGAGGGGGTGGGGTGGGGTGGGGTGGTGTGTGTGTGTGTGTGTGTGGTGGTGTGTGGTGGGGGAGGGGGTGGTGGAGGGGTGGGGCAGGGGGTGGTTAGGGGTGGGGTGTGTGTGTGTGTGTGGTGGTGTGTGGTGGGGGAGGGGGTGGGGTGGGGTGGGGTGTGTGTGTGTGTGTGTGGTGGTGTGTGGTGGGGGAGGGGGTGGTGGAGGGGTGGGGCAGGGGGTGGTTAGGGGTGGGGTGTGTGTGTGTGTGTGGTGGTGTGTGGTGGGGGAGGGGGTGGGGTGGGGTGGGGTGGGGTGTGTGTGTGTGTGTGTGTGTGGTGTGTGGTGGTGGAGGGGGGCAGGGGTGGGGTGGGGTTGCAATTTTTGACACGACACGATACCCGACACGAACTCGGATGATAAATTATTTATGTGTTGCAAGAATTTGAAATTAATTAAATTAAGTTATTGTAGGCGTATGAGTGCTATGATTGGTTAAGAGAGAAGAAAAAAATTATTTTATATTTTACTTAATGGGTTATGCGGGTCAACCCGAACACGACACGATAATAAATAGGTCGGGTTAGTGTTTGCTCATCTGACACGATTAGTTAAATGGGTCGGGTTAGGGTTGACTAATACTTAACACGAACCCGACATGACACGACCCGAACACGACACGATGCACACGAATTGCCACCCCTAGTGGGAATTGATATCCAAGACATGTATTTGAATTGATATCTATTTATTTGAATTGATAGAATTGTTTCTAGGATAATAATCCTACTATAAGATAATTGCTCAAAATAAATATTAAATAATAATTACTAAGATATCAATTCAAATAAAGTCTTAATAACCTAACCAAAAGAAATAAAATAAAATATCAAATAAATTATCATCCACCTCATAGACATTCCCTACCAATCATTTTAAGATAATTTTATCCTTATAAAGATAATAGATTATGTAATTTTAGGACTTAAAATAATATTGATTATGGATATAGGACAACAAACATTTTGTTTCCATTTTTTGTCCCTATTTTCAAATTAAAGGGACACGTGGCATGTTATGATTGGTTAACGTTTTATGAATATGGGTCCGCGCCAGCGGTTTTATTAAAAAATAGGGACTAAAATCATAAATAAAATGTTTGTTGTCCTATTTTCAAAATACATATTACAATAAATCCTAAATTTACAAACCCTAAAGATAAATACCTTTGATTGCAAAGCATGCACTTGTATTATTTCGACGTGTAATTTGGAAATGCTTGTTTTTCTTTCTAGAGACCCGTGTCGTCAAAACTTGGTAGTGTTCGAGTGTGTTTTTATCACTAAATTATTATTTCACTAACAAATACTCCTTATATCCTAGATTAAGAGTCCATATTTATTTTTTGTACTTACTAATAATACACTTAATCAATGGCTAGGATTAACCCTTATTCACTATTATGAAATTTGGTTAATTGATTATTTAAAAAAAAAGCAAAAGTAGACTAACATATATACACAACACTAAAAGTAGACATCAATTTTATAAATAATTGATATTTTCATTCAAAATATGTGTGTGTGTGTGTGTGTGTGTGTGTGTGCGTGTGTGTGTGTGTGTGTGTGCATGTGGCGGGGGTGGTATTGACGGAACTTACACATACGTTATAATATAGACGAAACATTTTTTTATCTGTACTAATAACATTTTTTCTATCTGTACTAATAACATTTTTTTTACAGCAAAAATGTCTCCTTCAGATGTTAGGGCGAAGATGATGATGCTGTTTATGATGATGTCGTCGTCTGGGTTCGGTGGTAGCGGAGGCGACGAGGGCTCCTCCGCCCCTAGGCTCCCCAAATATGGAAAATTTGGGATTACCGTCGAAAACAAGTCGGAGCTTTTAGCGAGATCCCTCGAGCTGCTAAAGACGGTCATCGGCCCGGGGTTTATGAGTTGGAAGGAGGTGCCGTATGAGCTCAAGTTAGCTGTTTGGGCGGCACTACAGGTAATATTTATATGAATATTTCAATTTCAATTTCAATTTATATTTATATTTATATTTATATTTATATTTATATTTATATTTATATTTATATTTATATTTATATTTATATTTATATTTATATTTATATTTATATTTATATTTATATTTATTCGCAACTAACATTGTATTTGTTGGACAGGAACAATTCAACTTGGATCCAAAGCTACGCGATTCCGTCTTCGAGCAGTTGAGGGAGCAACACAAGACGTGAAAAAAAAATATGCGGACACGGTACTTTGGAAAAACACGAGAGACCATTTTACAATGGCGCGGATCCGTCCCGCCCAAGGAGCCGATCTCATTGGCACAATGGCAAAAGTTCATTGACAATGAGATCGAGGATCGACAATTGGCATCTCGCCAATCGGGGAGGGAAAATCGGGCTAAAAAGACGGACGTGCATTACTCCGGCCGGACCTCTTACGCTGAGGTGGAGCATAGGATGAAGGTAATATTTAATTTATCTATAACTACAGAAATATATTATTGGATATTATTTTACTTTGCGGGGCCGATACTAATTTTACTTTACTTTATTTTATTTCAGGGGGTAGGGAGTGGGCCAGGGGGTAAGCCACATAGGCTCGATACTTATGTGGCTCTTCGGACGAAGAAGGGGAAGGACAAGGAGGTGTCCCCGAGCGTCGCGGCCACGATTGTAAGTAATCCGACAGTTTAATTATTATTAATTACGTTATAATTTTTTAGTTTACTTATTTTACTAATCATGTGCTTTTTGTCGTTTCAGGCAAAGCTTAAGGAAGTGCATGAGTCGCAGTCTGATGCCGACAAGGCATCTTTGTCCACAGACGCACTCAGCCAAGTGCTTGGCTCTGATCGCAAGGGGAGGACAAGGGGAGTGAGCTCGCGGGTGGCCAAATCTAGGATCATCGGATTGGAGACGAGCGACACCGGGTTGGCTCGAACGGTGGATTCACACGACGCGAAGCTGTCCCGTTTGGAGGCGACGGTCCAAGATATGTACGCATTCATGAAGCGTACGTTGGGTGGAGACCGTAAAGAGAAAGGGAAAGGGAAAGGGAAGGAGAAGGCGGTGGAGGAGGAGGTGCGGGAGGACGAGGCGCAGGATGACGAGGATGTGGACCTCGCTGCTTCATCACCGACACGTTCGTACTTTGACGATCCACTTCCCTATTTGACGCCCTCCAACAGACCATTATCGACAATTGGTTGGCCGAGCGTGTTCATATTGGACATATTTGATGGCCAGCGGATAGGGCGGGGATTGAGGGACCCGAACATCGTCGAAGGTGGACTAGTCCATGGACGTGTGCTTCAAGAGATGGAGTCCAGGGTGCTCGTCACGCATGTCATACCCGGGAAGGAGAACTCCCTATTGTGGTTGCGCGAACAATGCGGCACGACGTATATTAGTGGGTGCGTCAATTCGTATGTCGTGTGGCCTACTCACCTCCTCAGTTTTATCTAAGACATGTAGTAACATTATTTTTAAGTTTGTCCATTTTAATTATATTTGGATTATATCGTCATGTATATTATTTTTACTTTGAAGATTTGGATTATACTGTCATGAATATATATTTGCATTATCTTTAGTTTGTGTTGGATATATGATGTTTGGAACAGGTACAACGTTGCTATAACAGGTACAAATATACTGCTGGGCAGTGGCGGTGGCCATACTGCCCAGCAGATTTTTTTTTAAATTCTGCAAAAAATTGTCACGGTCATTGACCGTGACAATTTTTTTAAAAAGGGTCACGGCTTTGTTACGGTTATAAACCGTGACAAACGTGTCACGGTCATTGACCGCGACACGACCGTGACACAAAACGCGAGTTTTGTGTCAAGGTCAATGACCGTGACACGACCGTGACAAAAAAAGTTGTCTCGCCTCGAAATGTCACGGTCATTGACCTTGACAAGGTGAATTTGTCAAGGTTAATGACCTTGACAAATGGGCAGATTTGGTGTAGTGCATGGGGATATGACCACTGAGATTCCAGTACTTGAAATGAAGTTGGAATAATTGAGGTTTTAGACTATTACGTCATGTGTGTGCCTATGGTTAAATAGTACTAAAGGTAATTATGTACTTTTGGTTATGGATGAAATGTGTAGTGATGGATTCCTACACAAACTCTTGGGTGATAACCCAAATGTTGAATATATATGTGTAGACATATATACATATGGTTTTGGGAGACTATTCATCATAGGAAAAATGATTGAATATGTTTCAAGTGAGGGATTGTATTTATATATCGAGGTACATTTAATGGAAATTGTGGTGACGGCTTGTATATTGAGGATTATGTATATTTATAGCCGGATTTATATATCTTATACATATGAACGGGAAGTAGTTTGTATATATAATGATCTAGCGATGTGTGAATTTATGTACATATATCTATGTATGAATGTGAATATACGGATATATTTATGTTGTGGACATACATGGTATGGATATTTAAACCGTATATGATGGTTTACTATATTGGATCATATGATGGGATCATATAGATGTATGTATATTGCGTATGTGAGCGATATATATACTTATGTGGTTAAGCATACCCCGCTCATGCTATCATTGGGAAGTTTCCGCGCAGAGGGTGAGCATCCTGGCATATAGAGCAGGGTGTGGATATTCCCCAGGTCATAGTCGTCCCTTGTGTTATTATACGATATAGATATATATTTTGGGGTGAGACGTGGTGGGTATGTTTCGTCTCATTGCCGGTTGGATCTATGACCGCTTCGTGGGACGTCGTGTGTGTGAGTTACCACGAGGTGGGTGTCGTTGATCCCCACCAGGTGGTCCCCAGTTGTTACGTGAGCCGGACTCTGGGAAGATGATAGCATTGATGCAGTTTTATCGGCGCTATATATAGCCGGGTATTATATGTGCATGGCCGTTGTACATCATATATGGTCTGTACACTTGGTCATGGGTATGGATGGTGGCATGTATATATATTTGGTGAGAATAAAATACCTATATATATATTTATATATCCTAGATGAAAGGATATGGTATTTCTATGGGGTACATCTTGAATGATATTGGTGTACCAGATTATTTGGGGGTTGAGGTATCGAATTTAAGGAATACTTTGGTTACATCATCCCAAGGATAGTATTGGAGATTTTTAGTTGTTTTCATTTTGTAGTTTAAAAGTTTCGTCGTAATGGTAGTATTAAATTGTATGTTAAGGATTATGGATCTCTAGGATCGACATTGCCCAGGAGTAGTGTAACGAGGTGGTTCCTTGTTTGGATTTCGCTTTGCGAGACACCTCACGCAAGAAACGCAGTGCCATGTCGAGATTTGAGAGAAGTAATTCTATCTGTGGCATCTCGGATCTCTGGTCTTGACCTTGTCAGGAGTAGTGTAACGGGGCGGTTCCTTGTTTGGATTTCGCTTTGCGAGACTCCGCATGCACGAAACGTAGTACAATTTTGAGATTAGAGAGAAGTTTTGCCAATATTCCATGTGCGTGATATTAAGAATATAAATTCTTATATTTTAGCCTATATATATGTATATATATATATATATATAGGGGTAACGTATTAAGAATTATAATTCATGAAATTATAAATCAGAAACCATAAGCGTATTATGGCATAATTGTTGTTATCATAATCTAGTAGTATTAGAAAGGGTGGATCCTTAGATTACGACGGGAAAGTAGCTCTTGTGGGTATAGGCTAGGCCTATGATAAGTTAGGTTGTCCTTATAACATTGAGGGTAATTTAACTAAAACTTGAGGACGCGAATAGGTGCGCGCCTTTAGATGAGAGGTGAGTTGAGGTTTCACGAGAGTGCGGTCTCACTTTAATTACGAAATAAGTGCACCGACAATTATTATGCACGGTTAACACACTTGCTAAATATTTTTCACATTCGGGGCTCTGACCCGTTTACTTTTCTCTCCTGCTTGTATATATATATATATTACCACAGGTATCCTACCGCAGGGATGCCGGATGACCTTCTATCCAGTGTCTTGGGAGCCGTGGCAGGTGCGGACTGTTGCGGGATGTTTTATATAGCCGCTTCCTACTTCTTTAAAATTCTAGGTAGGATTCATGTTGTATATCGGGTTTGTACCCAAGGGATATTTATATACATGTTTATATTTATTCCATTTCAGCTATTGTATTGGCTGTGACCCGACAGCTTATTCGGGTCTACTTGTATAGTACATCCTGTTGTAGTTATTTATTTCATTTTATTTCTAGCATTTTATTTACCATAGTTCTTGTATGCATCTTACTTTTCTTCATTAGTAGTGTTAGTTGGTTGGTTGTTGCACATTCTATTTAAATTTTTACATCTCGCTTATATGATTTCGGGTAGTTCGTCCTATATTATGTAGTACCGACAGTTGATGTGGAGACTGGACCATCTGAAACTCTTGATTTAATATAGTATAGGGCTGGCCACCCGTTATTATTTTAGGCGGGTTGTGACAGATGGTATCAGAGCATCAGGTTCTAGAGTCTTTAGGATCTGTGCGAGTTGTGGATTCTTTCGTAAACGTTCTTGACATAAAGCCCTATAAATAGGACTGTTGTGTTCACTGCGTTGTTTTCTTCTGTGAAGTATATTCACTTGATTGGCGTTCTGATAATAGTTGCTCTTGTTTCGTTTCAGACGTCGCCTAGATTTTGTCGTCTAGGAAAGGATAAGATTAGAAGTACCATACCAATAGTATATTTTGGGTACGCTTTAATCGGGGGTATTTGTTTTTCCCCGGTTTCGGAGGAATTATTGAGGAGATTTCTAGCAATGGTTCGAGGTGATTTATCAGCAGTCGAGTAAGAAAGGAAAATTTACTCGAATGGCGAATCTTAGTCTTAGTAAGAAAAGTCCGAGGAGAGGCATGTAGTGTAGTCCTTGGGAGGTTTAGATTGAGAATCTGTTAACCTTAGTTAGGAAACCTAATGTTGGTGACTCTTATCGAGGTGAGGTTGGTGTAGTTATCCCAATATCAGGAGTGTCGCCCTCTAAGATGAGGGAGAATGCCTTTGGAGACTCAGTTTTGTTGTGTAGGACGGAGGGAGTTTTCGGCAGTTGCAATCGCGCATTGCCCTTCAAAATGGTTAGGAAGGATTTTGAGGAAGATGTTTCTCTTGTGGAGAAATAGGCTTAGGGATGATGATTGTCCTAGAAGAAGTTGAGGACCCTGAGTTGAGATTCTAGGACAAGGGGAAACCATTAAGTTACGGAAATGTAAGGTATAATACCTTTCTTTGGGTTTAAGTTACGCTTTGTGCGATATTGGGAACGTCGCGTGTGAGATGTGATGGGTAGCTAGCCGCTATACCGCTAGGGTGTATGGAATTTTCCTAGAGGAGGAAGTGAGCAAGTGTGGCCTTTGTATGGCGTCTTTGGAGATGACACACCTTTTCATAACTGAGAGGTTCAGAGTTTGGTAGATTTCTGTGGAGCGGATAGTTTAGCTCATAGTTGCGCTAGTTTTGAGAACTAGGTATTGGCTAGAGTATTGTATTCGTTGAGGCCTTGTGTTCTAAACATAAGGTATTTGTTTGGCGTGTCGAAGGACGCAGAATATATTTATATCATACTATTGTATTGGCCCTCGGGCAATATCTATTATGAGAGAAAATCTTTTTATAAAACCTTAACCCTGGTTCAACTAATCTCAATCCCCGACCTAGCTACACAGTAGTGTATTGGGAGGGTTCCTTGTTTGGATTTCGCTTGCGAGACCTCCCCCGCACGAAGGTGGCTAGTGTCAGGAATTGAGGAGAGTTCTACCATTGGGAAATTTTACACTCCTATATATTTAGTATGATGTTATAGATCATATTGCAGAGGGTATGTTATGATTTGAGGCTGATGGAGCCTGATCATAATTTTTCGAGTTGAAACTCGAATACGGGGTTTATGGGCGCCCTGGGTAGTAGTTGCTTTAAAACTATATGGTTCGATATGAGAACCAGGAAGGATCGGTATAGTGATCCTAAGGATTGATGCGAGGACTAGATGATATTGAGGTCATAGGCATGTCTTAAATTTCGCGGACGAAATTTTTGTAAGGGGGGAAGTGTGTAACAACCCTCGATTTTTGGAGACTGAGAAATTAAATTTTGGGAAAATAAAATTTAATTAAATTGGAGAATTTCAAAATTTGGGAATTTAGGCCCAAAAATAGAGAATATTTCAAAGTATTCCGGATGATATTTTTGAGGGTACCATAGATTCCGGAAGGGTTGAGATAGTCAAAATGACTGTCATTGGGTTTTATTTCGGCTCCGGAATGTTTTTAAATTATTTTGGCTCGAATTGGAGTAAACGAGTCATTTAAAGTGTGTATTAACATTTAAAATTGGGATTTTGTTTTAAAGGTTTATGAGGCTTACGAATTAAGCCATTTATCATTTGAGAGAAAGAGAGAAAAGCCCTAGAGGGAGAAAGAAGAAAGGAAAGAAGAAGAAAGGAAGAGAGAGAGAAAGAAAAGCTTGGGGATCTCCGGCCCAACCGCGACATTGAGGACGATCCAACCTCTACAAATCTGAGGCAAGTGTTTAATCTTGCTAAATAGCTATTGTGTATTTCATTTCATAATTTGTGGGGTAAAGAATTGGATTTTTGGGTATAAATATCAAAACCTAGATTTTTGGGTTTAAATCTTGAAATCAATGTTATTCTATGGTTTAATCACATATAAATGGTTGGGATGAGATGTAGGATGGGTTTTCTTGTTAATAACATTATTGGGTTAAAGATTTGGGGGCTTGGTGATGATATTTGGGTATTAATTTCGTGGGTTTGCTGAGAAATGGAAAATCGGCCAAGGCAACTGGTATGGCCGGTCGACCGCGCCTTAAGGGAAAAGCCTACTGCATTTCTTCGTAGGCAAAATATGGACCCGCAGTCGATCGGGGGTATGGGACCGGTCGACCGGTCCCCTGTTTTTAGCCCAAAACTTTGATTTCTTCTCCCCCTTTTTCTTTTGGAGTTTATTCTTAGGGGCTTCCTTAATGAGCTGTTTTATGGGTTTCCTAAGATGACTTCTAGCCCTTTTTGGTTGGGTTCATTGATTTGGGGTTCTCTCTTATAAAGTAAGAGATATCTTTTGGTGACTTATAGGGGGTCTCTCACTTAGTATCTGATAGTGGGAACTTCTTGGAATCATTGGATAAGAAATATCCATGTATGTGGTGAAATTTCTAGGCCGACATTTATGTCAAATCCTTATAAGGATAGGATATGGTTATGATATAATTTGGGGACAAATGAAAGAGAGTGGTTGCATACTCTTTAAGAGTGAGGGGTCTCATATCCTTATAAAAGTTTAGTCTAAGGAGAAATGGATAAATCAATAGGAGTGAGGGTTCCTGAGATCGATTCGAGCCATAGGTGACATTGGGAACGCTTGGGATCATTACTATCGACTAGAATAAGCGGTAGCATAAATTCTAGTAGGATTAGTTTACACGTAATCATGGGGATATGACCACTGAGATTCCAATACTTGAAATGAAGTTGGAATAATTGAGGTTTTAGACTATTACGTCATGTGTGTGCCTATGGTTAAATAGTACTAAAGATAATTATGTACTTTTGGTTATGGATGAAATGTGTAGTGATGGATTCCTACACAAACTCTTGGGTGATAACCCAAATGTTGAATATATATGTATAGACATATATACATATGGTTTTGGGAGACTATTCATCATAGGAAAAATGATTGAATATGTTTCAAGTGAGGGATTGTATTCATATATCGAGGTACATTTAATGGAAATTATGGTGACGGCTTGTATATTGAGGATTATGTATATTTATAGCCGGATTTATATATCTTATACATATGAACGGGAAGTAGTTTGTATATATAATGATCTAGCGATGTGTGAATTTATGTACATATATCTATGTATGAATGTGAATATATGGATATATTTATGTTTTGGACATACATGGTACGGATATTTAAACCGTATATGATGGTTTACTATATTGGATCATATGATGGGATCATATAGATGTATGTATATTGCGTATGTGAGCGATATATATACTTATGTGGTTAAGCATACCCCGCTCATTCTATCATTGGGAAGTTTCCGCGCAGAGGGTGAGCATCCTGGCATATAGAGCAGGGTGTGGATATTCCCCAGGTCATAGTCGTCCCTTGTGTTATTATACGATATAGATATATATTTTGGGGTGAGACGTGGTGGGTATGTTTCGTCTCATTGCCGGTTGGATATATGACCGCTTCCCGGGACGTCGTGTGTGTGAGTTACCACGAGGTGGGTGTCGTTGATCCCCACCAGGTGGTCCCCAGTTGTTACGTGAGCCAGACTCTGGGAAGATGATAGCATTGATGCAGTTTTATCGGTGCTATATATTGTCGGGTATTATATGTGCATGGCCGTTGTACATCATATATGGTGTGTACACTTGGTCATGGGTATGGATGGTGGCATGTATATATATTTGGTGAGAATAAAATACCTATATATATATTTATATATCCTAGATGAAAGGATATGGTATTTCTATGGGGTACATCTTGAATGATAATGGTGTACCAGATTATTTGGAGGTTGATGTATCCCATTTAAGGAATACTTCGGTTACATCATACCAAGGATAGTATTGGAGATTTTTAGTTGTTTTCATTTTGTAGTTTAAAAGTTTCGTCGTAATGGTAGTATTAAATTGTATGTTAAGGATTATGGATCTCTAGGATCGACATTGCCCAGGAGTAGTGTAACGAGGTGGTTCCTTGTTTGGATTTCGCTTTGCGAGACACCTCACGCACGAAACGCAGTGCCATGTCGAGATTTGAGAGAAGTAATTCTATCTGTGGCATCTCGGATCTCAGGTCTTGACCTTGTCAGGAGTAGTGTAACGGGGCGGTTCCTTGTTTGGATTTCGCTTTGCGAGACTCCCCACGCACGAAACGTAGTAAAATTTTGAGATTAGAGAGAAGTTTTGCCAATATTCCATGTGCGTGATATTAAGAATATAAATTCTTATATTTTAGCCTATATATATGTATATATATATATATAGGGGTAACTTATTAAGAATTATAATTCATGAAATTATAAATCGGAATCCATAAGCCTATTATGGCATAATTGTTGTTATCATAATCTAGTAGGATTAGAAAGGGTGGATCCTTAGATTAAGACTTGAAAGTAGCTCTCGTGGGTATAGGCTAGGCCTATGATAAGTTAGGTTGTCCTTATAACATTGGGGGCAATTTAACTAAAACTTGAGGACGCGAATAGGTGCGCGCCTTTAGATGATAGGTGAGTTGAGGTTTCACGAGAGTGCGGTCTCACTTTAATTATGAAATAAGTGCACCGATAATTATTATGCACGGTTAACACACTTGCTAAATATTTTTCACATTCGGGGCTCTGACACGTTTACTTTTCTCTCCTGCTTGTATATATATATTACCACAGGTATCCTATCGCAGGGATGCCAGATGACCTTCTATCCAGTGTCTTGGGAGCCGTGGCAGGTGAGGACTGTTGCGGGATGTTTTATATAGCCGCTTCCTACTTCTTTAAAATTCTAGGTAGGATTCATGTTGTATATCGAGTTTGTACCCAAGGGATATTTATATACATGTTTATATTTATTCCATTTCAGCTATTGTATTGGCTGTGACCCGACAGCTTATTCGGGTCTACTTGTATAGTACATCCTGTTGTAGTTATTTATTTCATTTTATTTCTAGCATTTTATTTACCATAGTTCTTGTATGCATCTTACTTTTCTTCATTAGTAGTGTTAGTTGGTTGGTTGTTGCACATTCTATTTAAATTTTTACATCTCGCTTATATGATTTCGGGTAGTTAGTCCTATATTATGTAGTACCGACAGTTGATGTGGAGACTGGACCATCTGAAACTCCTGATTTAATATAGTATAGGGCTAGCCACCCGTTATTATTTTAGGAGGGTTATGACAGAGACGGAGCTAAAGAAAGGAGAGGCCGCGGAAGAGGTAGAATCCATCATCCTCGATGAGGATGACCCGGAAAAAACCGTCCATGTCGTCAAGTCTCTGAAGCCCAATATCAAGGAAGACCTCATTAAACTGTTGAGGAGAAGGCGAAGCGTCTTCGCATGGAGTCATGCAAATATGTCGGGGATTGACCCTGAAATCATGTGCCATAAGCTCAATATGGTAGAGGGAGTGAAGCCGGTAAAGCAGAAAAGGAGAATTTACTCTAGAGAAAAGTATGAGGTTATCAGGGACGAGGTCAAAAAATTAGAAGACGCTGAATTTATCAGAGAGGTCAACTACCCTGAATGGCTGTCCAATGCAGTCAATGTCCCAAAGGCCAACGGGAAGTGGAGAATGTGCGTGGACTTCACAGACCTCAACAAGCACTGTCCCAAAGATATCTTACTTCTCCCCCGCATTGACCAGATGGTAGATGCTACCGCAGGCCATGAGCTCATGAGCTTCATGGATGCTTATTCAGGGTGTAACTAGATCTTCATGAACCCTGAAGACTCGGAGAGGACAGCCTTTATCACTGACAAGGGGACATACTGTTACAGGGTCATGCCCTTTGGCCTAAAAAAGGTGGGGGCAACGTATCAGCGCCTCATTAATAAAATGTTTGAAGATCAAATTGGGAAGTCTATGGAGGTCTACGTAGATGACATGCTGACTAAGAGTTTGAAGGCAGAGGATTACGTGGCAGACCTGGAGAGGACCTTTAATACGATGGACAAATACCAGATGAATCTTAATCCGGCCAAGTGTGTCTTCGGGGTCGGAGCAGGGAAGTTCTTGGGGTTCATTGTCAACCAAAGAGGCATCGAGGCCAATCCTGAAAAGATAAAGGCCCTTGTTAAGATGAAGACCCCCAAGTCCATTAAAGACGTTCAGAGACTCACAGGGAGAGTTGCTGCCTTGAACATGTTCGTGTCTAGGGCCACAGACAAGTGTTTTCCATTCTTTAAGATCCTTAGGAAGGCCTTTGAATGGAGTGAAGAGTGTGATGAGGCTTTCAGGGACCTAAAGTCATACTTAGGGTCTCCCTTGCTGCTGTCACGACCCGTGCAGGGTGAACGACTTTATGTATACCTCGTAGTCTCAGAGTCGGCCATCAGTGCAGCCATTGTGAGAGACGAAGACAGGATACAGAGGCCTGTGTATTTTAACAGCAAGGCACTCCAGGGGGCAGAGCTAAGATACCCGAGGATGGAGAAGTTGGCCTACGCATTGATCCATGCCTCAAGGAAGATGAAGCCGTACTTCCAGTCTCATACAATGGTGATCCTCACCGACTCTCCTCTTAGGCAGGTCCTACACAAGCCAGAAAAATCAGGCAGGCTAATGGCCTGGGCTATAGAGATGGGAGAGTTTGACATAGTGTATCAGCCTAGGACGGCCATTAAGGGGCAAGCGCTGGCGGATTTCGTGACTGAGTTTACTTGGGAAGATGATGAAGCCGAGGGCGAGACCCTCGGGAAGACAGATACACAACAAGACAGGCCTACCGACACACCCGCAGATAGGGCTGAGACAAGCACCGCTAGAAGGAAAGCGACTGAAAACAAAGAGGGAAGATACATCTTTAGACAGGGATCCCTCTCCGAGGGAAATTTTTCAGAGGGAAAGACTCTGTGGAGCCTCTTCGTTGATGGGTCCTCCTGTGACAGCGAAAGTGGAGCTGGACTGATACTATCAGCACCCGATGGCACAGACGTTGAATACGCCCTGAGGTTCAACTTCAAAGCCTCCAACAACGAGGCTGAATATGAGGCCTTGGTAGCAGGCCTCTCCTTGGCCAAGTCTCTTAGTGTCGGCCAAATTTTGGTCCATAGTGATTCAAGCCTAGTAGTGAATCAGATACTAGGAGCCTACGAGGCTAAGGATGAAAGGATGGCTAGGTAACTTGAGAAAGTGAGGTCATTACTGAAAGGCTTCAGAGAAGTGAAATTAAAGAGGATACCTAGGCTCGACAATGGTCGTGCTGATGCCCTTGCGAGGTTGGCCTCGGCAACTAGGACAGACATCAGGAGGACGGTCCCAGTAGAAATTTTGCTTCAGCCAACTATTGAAGACGCCGAGGGAACACTTGGCAATTGCCTAAATGTTTCTCAAGAAGCTTCATGGATGGACCCTCTGATCAGAAACATTAAAGAGGGTAAGATACCAGAAGCAAGGCAAGAAAAGAAGAAGCTGAGGTACAGGGCTGCAAAATTCACTGTCATCGGAGACACCTTGTACAAAATGGGTTTTTGCTCCCCTTACTTAGGTGTGTGCATCCCTAAGAAGTCCCTTCCATTTTGCAAGATATGCGCGAAGGATCGTGCTCAAGCCACATCGGGGTCAGATCCTTAGCGAAGAGGCTAATCACCCAGGGGTACTGGTGGCCGACCTTAGGGAAAGACGCAGCGGCATATGTAAAAAAGTGCGACAAATGTCAAAGATTTGCCACCATCCCTCACCAGCCCCATCAGCCTCTTACTTCCATTACATCCCCGTGGCCATTTGCAGTGTGGGTAATTGACCTAGTAGGACCCTTGCCTAGGGCCATCAATAACTATCGATTCCTCATCGTAGCCATTGACTATTTTTCAAAATGGGTGGAAGCGGAGCCGATGGTGATGATCAAAGAGCAGAAGACCTTCCAGTTCATCTGGAAAAATATTATATGCAGATATGGTCTCCCCAACACCCTCATCTCGGATAACGGGACTCAGTTCAAGAATACCTCTCTACAGAAGTACTGTGAAAGGGTGAGTATCAAACAATTTTTCTCCACCCCAGGCCGACCTCAGGCCAACGGGCAAACAGAAGTTACAAACAGGACAATCTTAGATGGAATCAAGAAGAGGCTTGAGGAGGCAAAAGGAAGATGGGTCGAGGAGTTATATGTCGTGCTATGGGCATACAGGACGACAATGAGGACCGCTACCGGAGAGACCCCATTCATGCTAGCTTATGGCTCAGAAGCCGTCATCCCCACCGAGATTGAGTTTCCTACGCATAGAGTCCAAGTGTATGACCCCCAGAAAAATGCGGAAGAGAGGAGACTCGACTTAGACCTGATTGAGGAAATGAGGGAGGACGCTGAGATAAGGCATGCAGCCTACCAGCAGAGGACCGCAAGGTTTTACAATCAGAGGGTGAAACAGAGGCCCATCGCAGTGGGGGACTTGGTCCTCAAGAAGACTTGGAAAAAGCCCAACAAGATCCATCCTAATTGGCATGGCCCATATAGGGTCATCGATGAAGTCGTCCCTGGGACCTATAGACTAAAAAACCTAGAAGGGGAACCTTTTTCCAACCCCTGGAATGCAGATCATTTGAAGAAATACTATCAGTAGTGTTGTAAGGTCTTGATAGACCATAAGTGTAATAAGAGTTGCTCCAACAGAACACTTGGAAAATTAATGAGAAATATCAGTGCTTCCCCTTATCATGTGGTTATCAGTTCTAGTACGCATGGAAACATCTACAGAGAACCACCCTCGGCTATAATGAGGGTCAGTGGAGGGGACGACCCCGCCACTATCCTCAAGAAATACGAGGGAAAACTTTGTTAAAAACCATTAATTTGGTAAGTTGAACCCTCGGCTATAATGAGGGCCAATGGAGGGGACGACCCCACCACTGTCCTCAAGAAAGACGAGGGAAAACTTTGTTAAAAACCATTAATTTGGTAAGTTGAACCCTCGGCTATAATGAGGGCCAGTGGAGGGGACGACCCCATCACTGTCCTCAAGAAAGACGAGGGAAAACTTTGTTAAAAACTATTAATTTGGTAAGTTGAACCCTCGGCTAAAATGAGGGTCAGTGGAGGGGACGACCCCACCACTGTCCTCAAGAAAGACGAGGGAAAACTTTAAAACCACTAGTTTGGTAATTTGATCCCTCGGCTATAATGAGGGCTAGTGGAGGGGACAACCCCACCACTGTCCTCAAGAAAGACGAGGGAAAACATTAAAACCATTAATTTGGTAATTTGATCCCTCGGCTATAATGAGGGCCAGTGGAGGGGACGACCCCACCACTGTCCTCAAGAAAGATGACTGAAAACATTAAAACCATTAATTTGGTAATTTGATCCCTCGGCTATAATGAGGGCCAGTGGAGCGGACGACCCCACCACTGTCCTCAAGAAAGACGAGGGAAAACATAAAAACCATTAGTTTGGTAATTTGATCCCTCGGCTATAATGAGGGCCGGTGGAGGGGACGACCCCACCACTGTCCTCAAGAAAGACGAGGGAAAACATTAAAACCATTAATTTGGTAATTTGATCCCTCGGCTATAATGAGGGCCAGTGGAGGGGACGACCCCACCACTGTCCTCAAGAAAGACGAGGGAAAACATAAAAACCATTAGTTTGGTAATTTGATCCCTCGGCTATAATGAGGGCTAGTGGAGGGGACGACCCCACCACTGTCCTCAAGAAAGACGATGGAAAACATTAAAACCATTAATTTGGTAATTTGATCCCTCGGCTATAATGAGGGCCAGTGGAGGGGACGACCCCACCACTGTCCTCAAGAAAGACGAGGGAAAACATTAAAACCATTAGTTTAGTAATTTGACTCCTCGGCTATAATGAGGGCCAGTGGAGGGGACGACCCCACCACTATCCTCAAGAAAGACGAGGGGAAACTTTATTAAAAACCATTAGTTTGGTAATTTGACTCCTCGACTATAGTGAGGGTCAACCCAGGGGACGACCCCTCGTTCACCCTCAAGAAAGACGAGGGAGAGGTTAGTGATTATACAAAAAAAAAAATTCACAACACAAACCATACAAAAGGCAAATAAGGAAGACAGTAAAGGAGACGATAACATTAATGAAATATCAAGTGTTCTACAAGTAGAGTACAAAAATATTGATTACATCAAAAGGGTATGGGCTACAGACAGCCACCCTAAGGAATAGCATCAGAGGGCAGGGCCTCAACATCTATAAGAGAGGTTTCCTCTGTGACTATGACAGGCTGAGCCTCAGACGTGCCTTTGCCTTCTGCATGTTGGGATTCCACCTGGGTCAGAGCCTCGGTGATCAGAGGGTCGTCCAGTTGGACTGCTTTAAGGGACGGGCGGACCGAAGAGACAACGTCGCCGAACTTGAGGACGACCCACCGACAGGCCGTCCTTATCCCTCTCTCCAAGTACTCAAGACCGAAACCTTGGAACTCATCTGAGAGTTTATAGGCTTCAACAGCGTCAGCCTCGGCTTTCTTCACAGCCTCAGACATTTCAATCTTAAACTGGGCCTCCCGATGGGTCATGGCTTCATCCTTCTCCTTTAAAAGCAAGTCTCTAGCCTTCAGATCCTCATTATGCTGCCTCATCAGCTCATCCATAATTCGTGCATGCTCAGTTCTGGCACTCTCTAGCTCAGCCTTTGCAGTATCTAAGTCAACCTGCAGGTCGGCCTCATGCTGGATGGCCCTCTCGACGTCATTGAATTTCTCCTGATTTTCGGCCATCCATTTTATTGCCGAGGTAAAGGCGCATACAGACTGCACTGAAAAATAAACAGATGTCAAGAGGCCGAGGAAACAATTGGTGAAAGAATGAAATTAAAGAAGTGGGTGAAGACCAATACCTGTGCAAGGGCATGCAGACCGTAGTCATACACTTTTTCTGGAGGCATCTTTGACAAGAAGTCGTAGTCAACAGCCGAGGGAGCAGAAAACATTGAGGCCTTGGCTGCCCTCAAGTTTGCAATGAGTGATGAGGGCTCGGCCCTCAGATGCGCAAAGTTCTGAGACCAGAAGGCCCCCATGATAGAAGACGAGGCGGTTCCTTCAGACCCCTCAACCCTTGCCCTCTTCCGTGATCTTGGCCGAGGATCTACGGGGGTCTCGGGCTCTTTCCTTTTCTGCGTACCGACGGTCGGCTCAGCAGGGGTCGGCCCTGCATCCTGTGTCTTCCTCGGAGCCTGCTGAGGCTCCTTTCCTTTCTTCTTGGTCAAGCCTGATAATAAGCTGGCAGCAGTCATTTCCCAAAGATAGTCTGATATACCTGCAGGACGACCTGAAAAGAGGACGACACATGAGAAAAATGCAGAGATAAAAAGGAAACACTTGGAAAAAGTAAAGAAAAGTACAACTCACATAGTTCTGTAAGGGGGACGACCTTCAAACCAGCTTCCTTGAGGAATCGAGGGGTCATCAGGTCTTCAAATTTTGGAATTTCACCCTCTCTCCCTCGTCCTCTCAGATACTCAACGATGTCCTTCTCCTCCAAACTAAGTCCGGGGTCCGACCTGGACTTCATGGAAGGGTTAGACCATCTTCTGGGGACCCTCGGACCATAGGCTACAAGTTGAGCCTCGGTAGTGAACTCCCACTCCCCAGAGATAAAGAAGAATCTCTTCTTCCAATCGTGGTTGGAGGTTTGTGCCACGTGGATAAGTTTTTTCTCAGACCTCCTTACCCCTAGATGATAGTACCCAGGCTGTTTAGACGAGGAGGTGATATTGTAGCAGGCCAAGAATACGTCAGCCGAGGGCTCATCAGTGAAAGAATTCTTCCACAGGGAGATATAACCTAGTATCGTCCTCCAGGAATTGGATGGAAGTTGAGAGGGGGCAACACCAAGGGCTGACAGGATATCTACGATAGCAGGATGCAGAGGGAATCTGACACCAACCTTGAACATCTGTTCATAAACTGCAACCTCTCCCTCTTCACAATCAAAAACCCTCTCAGACTCTGAGGGAACCCTCATAGTTATATCGGGGGACACTCCATAGGCATGCCTCCATATCAAGAGGTCGCGATCCCTAACGGAGGAGATATAGGACGAGGCATGGGAGGTATCAATCTGGTCATCTGTATCATCGGCCTCATCCTCAGTGCCCTCTCCCTCGTCCTCATCATCTTCTAGAGGCCCCTGGGGAAAGGCCATCTGAAAGTCATGTGGAGATAGGGTTATCACAGGGACAGCCTCGGAGGGGACCATACCCTCGGCCTGGGCTTAGGTCAGATGTCTCTCTCCTTCCGAAAGGTCCAGCGCCAGTTGGCGAGGAGGCTCTCTCTTCCATCTCACTTGAATGACACTCGGCTGGACGATGGGACGACCCACAAGACTCAGACGGTTCAAATGGTTTTATTATGGCAAGAGGAATGGGAAAGATGGGTCGTACCCAATTAGGGTCAGCCCCTCGTCTCCTCTCTTCCTCTTCCTCTATTCGTCTGATCTCTGCAAAGAGCTTCTCTCTCAAGGATGGGAATTCAGATGCTAAACTATAAAACCTCCTAAGCATTAAAAGGGAAGACCCTATACTTAGAGGAATTTGTGGAACTTAACTACAAACAAGTTTGCAGTTGACCAAATTAGGCTTTTGAATTAAAAAAGGGAATTGATGGTTTTCACTCAAGAACACTCAACAACCAGTCGCCGGAAAAGTTGTAAAACGACCCAAATCAAGCCCTACAGGCCTAAAACCAAAAAGCAAAAAAAAGTAATGAAAGTAAAGAGGACGCTGGGGCAGAAAGATTACCTGAGAAAGAAATAGCAAAGCTGCCAAACTCGAAACGTAGAGATTGCAGAAATGACAAGAAGGCTGGAATCTAGAAAGAGAAAGCTTGGGCACGAAGAAGAAGAAGAAGAGAAAGAGAGTTCAAAAATCTCTTAAATACCTTAGTAATGAGTGGGCCCATTGACCAAGGCAGGACACAGCCCACGAGGAAGGCATCATTAGGGCACAGAGCCCCAAGCAAAGTATGCAGCCGCCATGCCTTAGAAACTGTAACAACAATGATGAGTATCTGCCCAGGTGTCACTCACCTAACTGATCATACACGCATCTCAATTACAACACTATCCCTCAGCCATCTCAACAGCACCTATGGCTAAGGGCTTGGGGTGATTGATATACCCGTTTATATCCTCGGCCTGACTGAAGATTACCTCCAAACGGACGACCCCTCAGGGGCCAACCCTTCATCAGGCTCAAGACGACCCCTTAGGGGGGCCGACCCTTCACCAGGCTCCAGACGACCCCTCAGGGGGGCCGACCCTTCACCAAGCTCCAGACGACCCCTCAGGGGGTACGACAGTACGAGGCCAGAATTGGGCCAGACTCACTACTAGAAGGAACTTTGCCCTCGGCCTCGGCCCATAGACCGAGGGTGACATCATCACACCGCGTGGTTTGGGAGACGCGTGGAACAGTTTGCGTGAGGCTCACATGGCACATGGGAGACCGTTATAACACATTCACACCCTCACGTGAGGGAATATTATGTCATCATTTGGCATCTACAGGTGTCAGCAGGGGATTGGATAGATCATCATTCACATGCACCATGCATACTTAGGGGGGTACACTACACCCCCCAAGACCTATATATACTTGTCACCTACAACCCTACAAGGGACCGATCAATATATTGTAACCCTAGATAAAACTCTACTTGTACACACAGTAGAGAGAGAAAGTGAGCTTATGTGCATTGTATCCAAGGCCATTAGTGCCCATACTTAGGGGATCACACACTCACAGTGGATGTAGGCCAAATTGGCTGAACCACTATACATCATTGTCTTATTTCCTCTTATACTCATCCCCTTCTACATACTTATACACTTACATCTCTATGACTGCCATGGCTACTACTGTTTGAGCTCATTATCACTTATCCGGTGGTGCTAAATCTTAGCATCATCAACCACTACCTCAAGAAAAAGAACATTTAACCTAGAAAGCCAATTTTGATGAGAAGTCCACACCGGGTTTTGACGACACTGATTATTTCATTTTTTACTCCGTTGTCTAAACACAAGAACAGACACCTAATAGTTAGTTTGAGAAATGTTGAGATTTATATTATATAGTCAATTGCATTCATTATTTTTACCGATTCTATTTAGAGTAATATATTTTTCACCCAATAGAAAACTCGAGAGAATATGCTGAGATGAGCATTTTATAGTGAAATTAGCTTACACATTTGCGCGATGCGCATAATAGATGTTGCTATGTTAATCAATAAGTGGTAATGAGATAATTAATCTTGAGAACGTTAATAATTATATGAATAGGGAAAAAATTATGTACAAGAATCAATTCAAGTAGTGATCTTTCACAAAATTTGAAAAAAGTTTATATATTTCGTGTAGAATTAAAAGGCTAAATCTCAAACATTAGACTTGAATTTTCAAAGTGAAGACCAAACTTAAGCCACATAAATTGATTAGTAAGTCACCGTAAATACCAAATGAAATGATAAACACAACTTGTTAAACTACCAGAAGAAAACCATTCAAAAGATTATACAAAAATAATGCATATCCAATAAAACCAAAGTATAACAACTTAGATAATGCTTTGGCACTCTAGTTTTTCAAATAAAACCATTGACTACAATCAATTGTTTTACCATATTTAGGATAGCCATAGACATTGACCACACTTAGACAATCTAACACTTCAAAAAAATTAAAACAAAGGGTCAAATATATTTACATGCCTTTTTATTAATGCATAACAACGACGAAAGAATCATGTGATATTTTCAGCGTTGAAAATAAACTCATAGTGCATTAATTCATTTTAAACTTAAATTTTCATTTCTATATTTTTTGTGATATTTTAGAAAATGGGTAATGTGTTGTTTCAAAAGATACAAAGAAGGTTTCGATAGTGCTCACAATACAGTAAACATAGAATAAACCAATAACATTTTCAGGGTTTCACGTAGACACGTATTGTTGTAGTCAATGCAGACAATAGATTTAAAAAAAAATTAAAAGTCACATATTATAGAAGAAGAAATTGAAAAAAAAAACTTCACGTGGAAAATAGAAATCAAGAAAGGAATAAGATGTTTTATTTTTTCAAGACAACAAATAAGATTCGATAAAAACATAAATCATCCTTCTATATTATCGTAATTTTATATATACTTTTCTTCAGATGTATTAACAATAAAATATGAGTTTGAAATAAAAATTGTCACTTTTAGGTGATTTCTATTGAATTCATCTATCTTAAAGTAAGGATAAGTGAACATGTTTGGTAAAATTTTAGTTTAGATGAATATTAAAAAAATAACACAATAAATCTACCTAATAAATAAAACTCAAATAAAATTAATGAGTTACTGCAATAGAAACGAAGATAAAGAAAATCAAAGTCTACATGTTTTTAATCTAATATCATATTTGATATATAGGCATAAACTTGATATTACTACAACCATATTAACATTAACCCCTATTACACATTTGCCATACAGAAGGTAGCCATTAACCCTTGTTAGAGGTAAAGCGTTAAACTATTATTATTTTAATTTTCACCTCCGTGACTAAAATGAGTTATAAACTTTCAACGACGATGAATAATTAACCTGTACAAATTCATCAAAAAGTTTTGAATACATAATAATAGCAATGAATAGTATTTAAAAAAACCTAAATCGCAAAAGCTATAAGAAAAAATTGTTATAAAAACTATGAGATAGATGATGAAAAGAGAAGCCAAAATCAAATTTATAACATCACCTTCGTGTTAGAGTGTGAGTTAAATGTTAAAGGGGAAGGGTAGAGAATTTCGGTTAAACAAATAAATGCTTATTTGGGTTTACAATATTCTTTTGGAGAGAGAAAGAGATAAAATGGTGGATGAATGGATAGAGGTTTAAAGTGTATTTCAAGGTGTAGGAGAGGAAAATAGGAAGAGTTATGAACTAAATGCTTGAAATAAGAGTCGTCGAGTTAAGTAAATAGAGGAGATAGAGGGTCAAGTTTGGCTTTGAAAAATTGAGAAATATGGAATTGAAAGATAGAAAATGGTGGCTCCATTAATAATGTCACATGTCAAGTTGAGCTTTCAGCCTAAAAATTTAAGGCTAAAACTTTATGAATATACTAAAGATTGCATTCATTATTTTTATAAATTTGTTACAATCGTATTTGTCTATTATTGAAGCTTAAAACAAACGAATTCCTTTATCACCCAATAAATTAGACCGAATGGAAAATGAATCATCACTAAAAAAAGGAAAATAATTAAATATATTAAGGGTCTCAAGAAAATATCCACTAAACCCTAACATTCTTTATTGGGCTATTTGGAGTTGGGAAAATAAAATAATTTGTAATACCCCGTATTGTTATGCTATATTAATTTGGGGATTTATTGAATTTAATGTGAGTTAATTATTTAATAAAAATCCGGAAATTAATTATGTTATAATTATTAACGTGACGAGAGTTAGTAATTATGGGAAATTTGTTGAATATTACTAATGAGCAAAGTAATATATTATATTGGTTATATTTAATGTCATGAGTGAGTTAAATGACAATTTCGGAAATTCAAGTCGGAACGTGCTCGTGTCGCGTCGGGACTAAATTTTGATAAATAAAAAGTGAATATTTTATAAGTTGCCCGTATAGTCGTTTTGAGTGCGCCAACGCATCCGGAAGGGTCGAGATAGTCAGAAAAGTGTACCCGGGGGTGTAGTTTGGGTCTCGGGCGTTTTTAGGCCTAATTGGTACCCCGGGAGGGCGTTTTGGTCATTTTACCTTTTTGGGTAATTAAACCCACGAAAATACCAAGGGTTATATCAGATATCCGGACTGTCATCTAGGGTTAGAAACTCTAAACACAAGTGACGGCCATAGGAGAGGGAAGAAGAAAGCTTCCAAGGCAATTCAAGGCCAAAAAGCCACCCGTTTGCACCGCCGTCACCGCCAACGCGTAGATCGCGAGACGAGGAACGCAACCATACCAAAATCAGCCGTAAATCAGAATACCAGAAATCCCAAGCAAGTGTTTATCTTGCTATTTTCGTTGGTGCAATTTCCATATTAGTTTAGGAATGATTAGGGATGAAATGAGTGGAAGAAAACCCAATTTGTGATAGGAAAATCCATGTAGTATTGGTTGATATGATGATTCTGGAAACCTTTGCCATGTAGAGGAAATTAACCACGAAATTTTGATGATTATAAGAAAGAAATTCTGGAGAAAATTTGTTAGAAATCTGTTTAAGAAAATTCTAGGGTTCTTGATAATTAGATATAATTTTGGGTTGAAAATCCATGTTTAAATGATGAATATGTACATGCCTTACGTTAGAAACATATGGTATATTGTTATAATGTTAGTAGTAGAATTCTTGGGACGTTTGGGGTTGGAAAACATGGATTTGGATGAAAAAAATTGGTAGAACCCGTAACTGCAATTCTGCAGAAATCAAAACACCTGCTTGATCGATCGATCGAGCATAGAGCTTCGATCGATCGAAGGTTCGATCGATCGAGTCCCAGACCTCGATCGATCGACCCCTCCTGGCAGACTCCTATTTCCCTTGTTTAATTAGTTAAACTAAATTTATCGTGAAATAATTCTTGGGTATTCTTAATAAAATGGTTTGGGAGATAGGAAAGACTAGTAGGACATATGAATAAGTTTTGGGAACTTTATCATAAGACGAGAATTTTGCTTTTGGGATAATTATATAATGAATGATGAAACTACGTATTTCAAGTGAGTGATTTCCGCGAATAGCTACGATATTGAATAGAGGTATACCTACTGAATTTTCTACTTGGAAGGATAGAGTCCACGAGTGTCACATAATAAGTGAGAAAACTCTTCGAGTTAAGGTTAGAGATGAAACCTTATACGTAATACTAATAATGTGAAATTAAGGATAAATGTTGTAATTATGGGTGACGAGAGGAACCTATATTAATATGATGAAAGTGGTATATTTATATGATTGTGTGTACATATATTATATACATGTGAAAAACATACTGCGCTACTTGCTATCCTTGAGGTTACCGCGCTGGGACAGTCTTATCTCGATGGGACCTTTATGGGGGATATTGACTTGTACCCTAGAAGATAGATATCCTTGGTACAGGCTATCGAATTGATAGTTCAGATGGTCCTAAGAGACGCGAGTATGTGCCATCCTCTTAGAGACTTGGAATCTATGCTTCGCCTCGATATTGTTTGTGTATGTGTCAATACAGTTCGAGAGTGATTCCGAATTTGTATTCCCCTTGATATGAGTGGTATGGGGTTTGGATAGTAGAAGTATGCACGCACCATAGTTTTATTTGGGGTGCTGTTATTTTATATATATTATACGAGTAGTTAATATATATATGAGATTTGGAAATTTGTAACTGCCTACTGTGATTTGATAAGTAGGACATGGTTGATGACTCAAATAATAAATACTTGTTTTGAGAAAGTATAATATGACACTGGAAAACTTTATTGATTTTATAAAGTTAAAATGGAGAACTTTGGTTACTAATTGAAATACCCCTTTTCGAAATGGAATCGTTAAATGTTGAATCTTACGAGTAATCTAAGATAAGTTAAATTATTGGGAAGGTTAGTAGGATAAAATGATAAGATAAACCGTTGGGAAGGTTAGTACGATAGGCGTGCACATTAGAAGAGAGGTGAGCATTTCCCAAGAGAGTGTTGCTCTAATATGTTGTTGTATTGGCCTGTATCAATTTAAATACTTGCTAAACGTATTTTAAATCAAACACACTTTCGGGCTCTGACCGGTTTTCTCTCTCTCTCTCTCTCTCTCTCTTGTATATATATGTATATATTTCAGGTGCCCAGCCACATGGGCGTCTTGCTTAGGATCCCTTGAAAGGAACCTGCTGCAGCTTAGGTGGGAGTTGAAGGTCACTTGCGTAGACGACTTCCTTTATTGACTCCACTTCTAGCATTCTCATTTATTGGGCATGTGTCGCCCTTTCCATTATTTCATTGTTATTGGGACATTTGTATTTTCAGTTATTTCTAGTATTGTCACTATGGGATTTATTCAGTTTGAATTGTGTTACTTTATATTTCGCATGTTGACATTCGATTGACGAATGTTTTAAATTAATTGGATTGTGTTCCAGGTTTATTGTGGTGTGATTCTTAATTGTTGAAATGTTGTTAATAAATAAATAAATCATTTTCTTTAAATAAAAATTTGGAAAGTAATGTTTAAATATGGTTTTGACACTTAGCTTAATTATTTAGGGTGTTAAATTGGAAAGTTTATTTTTACGACAGTGATGCTAAGAATGAACCAAACTGTTCACCTTGATTTAATTTAATAAAGGAGTGATCGCCCGGTATTTAATTAGGCGGGGTGTCACGGGTGGTATCAGAGCATCAGGTTCTAGTGTCCATAGGATCTGTACGGCTTATTTTCGCTTTCAGCTTAACGTTATTGCTATAGAGCCCTATTTTTAGGATTATTGTACTCTTGTTTTACGTTTAGGTCTTCGGCTATTTGAGATTTGAAAATAACTGTAGATTAATAAACTTCTTCACGTTTCAGATGCCTCCGAGACGTGCTCCGAAGGATAGGCGTGCCCAGGCCGAACAGCCAGCAGTTTCGGCACAAGGCACAATGAATGCAAATGAAGTAGCCGCCATTGTTGCTCAGGCGGTGAATGCCGCACTAGCGGTGGTTCAGCAGGCTCCACCCCAGGTTCAGGCAGTGGCGCCAGTACCAGTACAGCTTCCATCTGCATGGGAGAGGGTTCGAGATGCATTTCAGAATGCGCATCCCCCTGAGTTCTCTGGTAGCTCCGATATTGTTACATTTAGCCAATGGAAGAAAGACATCCAGCGGCACCTCCGTATGTATGAGTGCACTAATGTGCAAAAGCAGTTATTGACTTCCTTTAAGCTGGTGGGAGCCGCATTGCAGTGGTGGGTGTCCACTACCACTTTGGAGGGGAGGGACACGATCCCTATTCAGTCATTTTGGGAGCGGTTTGACCGCAAGTATTTTCCACCCGCCGTGCAGACTGAGATGAGGCAGAGATTACTGAATCTGAAGCAGGAGAGTCTTACCGTAGCGGAGTATGAGGAGGAGTTCACGAGACTTCTCACCATTGTGCCAAATGAGGCACCTATTGAGAGCAAGAAGATTATGCTGTTTGTCGACGGGTTAGCTTGGAGGATCCGTCAGCACCTTATTGTGAATTTATCCCTGAGTACTTTCACTGATGTACTCAATGTCGCATTGCTACATTTCCAGGATCACCGCTTCCATCTGCAGGGAAGCAAGAGAGCAGGAGAGTCCAGCCAGCAGGGCAGGACCGGGGGTAATAGTGCCAGTTGGGCACCATCTCATGGACAGACTCGTCAGCACGAGAAGAGTTCCCATCAGGGGGACCCTGCTAAGCGATTCCGTTCAGGTGATTCTAGGCAGGGATTTGGGGGTTATAGGCAGGGTCAGCAGGGCCAGCCTAATCATCAGGGCCAGCAGGTCCAACACTGACAGCAGAAACACCAGCAGGGCCATTGGGGCCAACAGCGTGTCCATCAGGGCCAGTGGCGTGGAGGTAACGGTCAACAGGGCCGTGGACAGCAGGGTCAGAGGGGAGGTAACATCAAAGGCCGATGTTTTGGGTGCGGTAAACATGGCCATAGGCGTCAGGATTGCCCAGAGGGCGATAAGGCCCCACAGCAGCAGGGAGCCCGTAATGAGCCACATAGACCACTTTTTCCACCTGCCCTCCCAGCTCCAGCCCAAGTGCCAGCCCTACCAGCCATTCCAGCAGCTCCAGTGCAGCGGGGGCAATTACAGTATGGACGTGTCCATGACCTCCACCAGGCAGCAGCTTCACAGGCACCACCCGCGATTGAGGGTATGTTTCCTATCCATGGTACTATGGGTCGGGTTTTGTTTGATACGTGGGCAAAACATTATTTTATAGCTACGCATTTTGCGAAGGCCTTAGGGTTGTTAGCCACAGCAGAGAGCACAGTGACGTGTGTAGACTCACCACTGGGGAGTGGGTCCCTTATTTTCTTTATATGCCGGGGAGTGGGGGTAGAGATTGGTAGCTCTATTTTTATGAATGGAGTAAATATTTACAGTGTGTGTACTATTAGCATATCAAATGTTCATTGTATGCGAAAACGTTTCAAATATAAAACAATTTCAGTTTTTGATGAACAAAATAAAAAAATAGTGTTGATGTTTTTTCCTTCAATTTTTTTATAGTCGTCATGGATATTGTTTGATAGATCTAGTTGCCTAGGTTTAAAATATATCAATTTTGTGAAAAATAATTTTCTTAATTGTAGCGAGTTAAATTATCCATCAATGTGGACCAACGAGATAGGGACACCTGTCTTCATAAACATCTACCTTAAGGTTTCACATACCCGTAGTCGGCCTCAGAGATACTTGGTCTGCCAACGGACCGACCACAATCAGGAAGGTTAACTATCAAGAAAGGGAAACGTCACTCACATGGGGACTACTAACAACCATTCCACACCTGTAGTTAAAGATCAATGGTCCTATATATTGTATAAGGGTGTAAATTCTTGAATATATAAAGGCATTCCATCCTTTGGTTTCTGGACCACTATAAATACATTATCCCCAAGGAGGAGAAAAGTTAACACAAACAAGATAGCACTACATTTTATGTGATTACCCCTCATTGTCAATACCATAACCGTAGATGTAGACTTTTTCTTTGGCCGAACCACGTTAAAAACGTTTGTTGTGTTGCTTACGTTACTTAATCTTATTTATATTTATTTTTTATTATAGAATTAATACTATCCGTTTAAGATTATATCTACATCAATTTTAGACATCAATAAATTGACGCCGTTTGTGGGAACGATTGTTTGTCATCATTCTCTATCAGCTTCATTCATTAGTTCACTTTTATGTCCTTTCTAAAGGATGACTGACATTCCAAAAAACAGCCTTGTGTTTGGGTGTTCTAATTTTACTCCATCTGCTCTACCCAATATAGCAGATCTCCAAGTAATCCTAATCAACACTGCCAAAGGGGAAGAGGAAATTAAGAAAATGGTGAGACAATTACGCCAATCACTGTAGCCAAGTCTATGTGACACCTCACCTACTAAAATACGGGGTGGCCAGCCCATGATCAAAATAAAACGTTGATCTCATATGGCTCATTCTTAGTATCACTGTCGAAATTTTTTTAAAGTTACTAACCACCTAGTAATTTAATTAGACCGATGCCAAATTTTTAAATTTCATTAATTAACAACATGAGAAAATATATAAGAGTTAAACCATCACGCAAAATTGATAATTGAATCCAGCAAAGATGAATGAAATAAATAAGCTGATCAAATCAACTATCAGTTCAACAATAAAATACAACTAGTAAACTAAAACAATAATCTAGATACATAAAGTCAAATAAATAATTGAATACTAATTATGAAGGCAATATGCCCAAATGAGTACTGAAAATAAAGTCCCTACACTAGGAATGAACAAACGAAGCGTTTATAGAAAAGTCCTGTAAATTCCACATGAGCTGAAGCTGCACATCCCTAGATAGAATCCTCACACTGGGTGTCCCTGTGGCTCGATACCTAAAAGGTTTTGGAAAATATTTTTACACGAGTCAGAGCCCAAGTAAAACATTTTAAAAATATTTAGCAAGCATTTAAATTGCAATAATTAAATATGCATGCACACTCTTCATATTTAAGCTAGTGTCACACTCTTTTGATGTATAGCTCACCCCTCATCTAATGTGCACACCTAACGCTTTCCTGTTAACCTTCCTAGTTATGCTACCCCTCTTAACTAGCCACATCACACCTCTTTCTACCGTACTACTCTAACCTGAGTATTCTTAATTTGATTATTAAGTTGTCTACTTATTAACTTATTAATCAGTTCTACTATTTTAGGTCATATAATGTTCATACTAGTTATATAGGAAATCACATTTTTAAATCATATAAATTTCGAGCTACTTATATAAGAGATCACCTTTTTAATCATATAACTTTCACCTTAGTTATATAAGAAATAACCTTTCTAAATCATATAAGTTTTACAATAGTTACATAAAAAATACGTTCACACTTATGTATTAATCCCGTGCATAATTATCTACTCATATTATATATGTACTAGCATATTATAACATTCACACACATGTCGCGTATAATAACCATCCGTTCTCGAGTAATAACTCACCTGATTCTATCTCTAAAATGCTATCATGTACCAGGCATGCTCACTGTAACCCGGCCACCTCAAGTCAGACTAGCTCACACCGAACTTGGGGGAAAATATTGCAAACGTAGTGGAGGATGTCATATTTCCCTGAGAGTGAGACCGAATCATACCCAAAATGTCTTACCTCGAAATAAATAACGCAATAAAAATCCTGGACGGTATGACCTGGGGATTAAACTCTCTGTCCTTCTCAAGACAGAGGATTTACCCACATTGCGTAACCTCTTATAATAGAACTAGATCTATAGAGCACACAAATATATGTATACTATCACACAAAATTGTATACATATATTTAATAATACTTCGGCTAACCCGTGCCTAACACCCGTAGCACTATCCCAAAAATACCCAAGTCTATATCTCAACTTGAAATTTAATTAATCACACATGAATTACTATTCATTCAAGTTGTATCACCCAACTATAATACCCAAACTCCCTCAGTCGATCCGTATCTTCATCTCTTTGAATTTGTTACACAAAGTCCCATTACCAAGTTTAACACTCCTCATTAATTTTAATATTCGATAATTAATTATCTCTATAATAAATAAATCGGCTACCCCATGCCTAACGTTTGTAGCACTCTGCCTAAAAATATCCGAGTCACAACCCCGAATCTTAATTCCATAAGTATTAGCTTACATTCATATTTTTATTTCCAGATACTAAGCACATCTCAATTCAGCATGTATCCTAATTTCATCTTAAATTTTCATTCGAATCCATTCATATATTTTCGAGTGTTGTTCATCCAAAACACTCTAATTCTATACCCTGAATTCATTCCCATCCAATTTCAAGGTAAAAATAATGTTCCTTAATATTTTTCATAGTCGTACACTCGTCTACGGACATCCTTAAATAATGCAAATTTGATTTCTCATAATGGATTTTGATTTTAGACACCCTTCTGTAGAAAAATCATAACTAATTCAAACCAAATTAGAAAAATACGAGATCGGTGCCCACGTGATCATAATGAAAAGATCTATAAACTTGATATTTTGATAAGCAGATAAATCGAACCGGTTAGGCCTCAAAACTGAACCGGTTCATCATAACAGATCTGTGAACCGTCTTCTTCTCTAACTCGTTTTTCCTACTTTTGGTTTCTAGTTTTACCCCCAGCCTTAATATGATCATTCTCAACGTAAATACACCTACAAATAAGGTTCTAAACATCATCCAACCCTTTAAACACTATTGATTTCAATCACAATCCATCAATTTCTAAATTGGGTTTTTATCCGAGTTTCATTCAATCAGTTATAGATTTCATTCTAAAATTCAAAATTAAATATCAATATCTACTGGATTTATCATACATCATCAATTTAAATAGCAATCATATATCATAATCAATTTTCCATTTACTATACTTAACATGATTAAAAATCATCCAAAGGTCCTTTTTCGTATGAGAACCCATCCAAAACAAATTTTGATATAATAAACCATCCCAAAATAAATCTAGTTTACACCCACCATGATATGAATCGTAATACCGCATTTTAAATGAAAGAAAATTTAACTACTTTCCTAGATAAATTTATAGGGTCCGATTTCCATTATTGTAGATGAAGATTTTGACGAAGAATACTCCAATTTCTTCTTGGTTGGCTTCCAAGAGTTCTCGCAATTGCTCCATATTTTCTCCTTGACAAAACTAGGATTTTCTTATTGAATTGTGTCTGTCACAAACTCCCCAAATTAGTTTTTATATCACTAACCCGAAATTATGCCTATGAACCAAATTATAATGACCCAAACACCCATGCGTGAGCCGGTTATACCTAAAAATGCTCCGAGACCTAATTACTTCCCCCTGAGTATTCTTTTCTGACTATCTCGACCTATTCGGAACCAACCGTCCACTCATAACTTCCATCTGAGTTACTTAACTAAATTTCTAACCTTGTCCTCAAATTACGACACATGTAATTAAAAAAAAAAAATTCGAATTAATTAAATCTCAATTCACTAATTTAATTAAATTCTCGAGATAAATTAAATCCTTAAACATCAAATTAATTAAATTCCAAATCTTTATAAATACGGGGTTTTACATACTTTCCCCCATACAAAGGAGTTTCGTCCTCGAATTTTGGATGAGTCTAGTACTCTAAACCTCGAATACTTCCTTACTCACATGCCCCTATGATCGTTACACATATCTCTACCCCTTCTAATCGTGAATTATATTAAAATTAAATTAATTACCTAGGGCGCCCATACACCCTGTACCCATGTTTATCTGCATGAATGTTTCTCGTCTCGACTAGCCTTAAATTATAATATAACTTCCAAGTTATAATTATAACCACATATGTGTATATTAACCAAGGTACTAAACTCATGCCTTAACGACCATACAATACTACCTCTCCCCACTTCCAACGTTGCACTAAGCTTCATGCGTGTGACGTCTCGCCAAGAGAAATAAACAAGGAACCCCACCGATACAATACTACCCAACACTGTCGGTCATTGAGATCCGACAAGCCCTCAATCCATAGCACGTACCCTCAAATTCCCATCTCCTAACATAAAAGTAGACTCGTCCCTCTCATGCTACAAAAGACATCATACCATATGGCGCCCCTTACGATCACTAGTTTCTTAGCGCGAATCATTCATGATTTGTATCTCCCCGCTCGATAAAAAAGCTATCTACCCTGAATCCCATCAAAAAATGTCCATACTCCTCGGGATTAAATATAATATTACAAACATCTTCTCATAAGTCTATTATGCAACACACAATAACACACATATACTTATATATAGACTAGACCCTCTTTTAAGGGATAAATAGCACAAGTAAATCATATATTGGAACAACGAACACAAAGTCTCACACTACTATATATGATAGCCCAAACATCCCAGCACAAACATCACTAACGTCTCGTACGCAATATACTTATCTTAAGCTCAGCTTTGCACTCTCGGCGTGGCTATATCATACAGATATTCTCGATTATCCCAAAATTTGCAATTTGATTCTTCTCGATACAACCCTTCCCTTTAACTTGTGGTACAAAGGTTTTCTAAGTGCTTCCTTCGCGGCATCATAACAGTTCTCAGCTTAAATTATTTCCGTTAAACGTTCAATAATTTAACATTTTAAAACCAAAGCACTAGCATCCAACAACGTCTCACTACTTCCAACGTTTCTTAAGGTCCATGCGTGTAACATCCTATAATGAAGCCCAAAGAATTTTCCTCAATGCACTATCTCCTAGCATTTTCGATCATCAAAATCAGTGGGTCCAAAGCACATACCTAAGATATCAAAAATTATGTCTGCTAACACATAAATCAAATAGTCTATGACCAAGTGTCTCAAGGATTCACACAATGCGATTCTCTCACTATCACTAAATTCTCAACCCGTAAGCAACAATGAGCTAAAAAACTCTCCGTTTAACGGTGAACCCGATATACTTTGAATCACATCAGTAAAAGTCCCTACGCACTGGGATATAATATAACTAGACAACTGTACTCTACATAGTCTACTTCATAAAAATATGGGGCTTTGTAAATTTAGGACATATTGTAATATGTATTTTGGAAATAGGACAACAAACATTTTATTTATAGTTTTAGTCCCTATTTTTGAAAAAAGCTGAGAATGCGTGATATTGAAAAACTTCGCAAATTTCTAATTTGGCAAACTTATTAAATTTCAGCCCCTAAACATGCATCTAAAGTGCGTGTGTGTTTCAACCCATAAACAAATAAATCATGTGACACTAAGATAAGGAAAAATCCCCGCAGGGCAAAACCTTTTATTTCACTATAAAGAGTAAATCGCAACTTACAAGATTTACAATGAAATACAGCAATGAATCCACACGCAGCGAACCCACATGAACCTCAGTCCAATCAGCAAAGGAAGAACCGTAGCACTCCTCAATGACACGCAGTCATAACACTTAGTAGAGACTCCCTCGGCAATGACACACAGCCCTCGGTTGCAAAGTTCTCTCCACAAAGATGAAAAATACACAAAGCTTGTGTTCTAGGGTTCCAAAAGATTCACAATGGTATGGCAAAGTTGTGTGAATCAAACATGAGTTGGGGAACTCAAAAAAGTGAAGACTTGGAGTATTAGGACTCTGGATTTTATCTTTGAAAGTCTTAAAAAAAATAACTCCCCGAAGATGGCTTTAAATAAAAAAACCAAGGAAAGAGTTTTCAAACACTGGGACTGCTCGTAATTATCCCAGGCGGACCGGTCCGGTTGATGGGCGGATCGGTCCGGTATACCGGATCGGTTCTTTTAATTGCAGGCGGATCGGTCCGGTTGACATCAGATCGGTTCGGCTTTTTATCTTCATCGGTTCGCTATAGATCCGGGGTATACTGGCCTTACTTTAGCAGGCGGATCGGTCTGGTCTCTTTAGGCGGATCGGTCCGATCCTCAGGAACCAGATTCCTTCGAGGAATTCTCTCCATCTTCAAAGGGCCATATCTTCTTCACCGTAGCTCGGAATGAGATGTCGTTTCTTCCAGTATCTTTGTTATGGTAAGCTCTTCAACTTTCCAGTTGACCTATCCTCCGGACGGTGGATGTACAATTACCAAATTGCCCTTGAACTTCCATATCGTGACTTCTTTCATTGATTTGACTTCTCTTGCATACCACTAGCATATAGACCCTAAAAGCATGGTATGTGAAGTTGTTGAGGACGATGTGGGACACATGATGGAGATGTTGGATGCTTGATTCCCGGAAATCGAATAGAGGCCGTCATGTGAGATCGTGAGGTGACGTGCAAAATGTAGCGGCGTACGACATACATAAATGTAAAATGTTGGACATGAGAAAAATGTCCTTACAAATCTCCCCCTATGTGTATGCCGGTACATACATAAAAAATCCGAATTATCAAATATTAAATTGCCTATACAAATCTACCCTTCCATGAATCCAAAACTGAAAGAGTACAAGTGAATAAGACTGCATCGTTTGATCTTCAAATCTTCGGGAATCTCAACGCTTTTCTCATCAGGGTGTGCAATTCAGTGATCATCAAAGTAGTACCTACACACATGAGATAAAGCATACCAAGTGACATATCGAGTTTGAAATGAGATAAATATAGACATAGATACCAATTTATGAGAAAACTCAAAACTCAAAACTCCCCCAAAATTCAAACTCCCCCAGAATAAGATAATTCTTTCTCCCCCTTTTTATGATGTCCCCAAATAGACAAATAAGAAGAATGAATCTAATAAGCAAAATCGGGGTGTCACGGTATACAAAAAAAAATACACAAACTATTTTTGATTTTTCAAATTTTTCATACATAGATAGGATACCAATATGAACAAATATGAAATAAAAATCACACCATGGATTTAGACTCAAACAACCAAGTCATGGAAACGGAATGAATGAGTGTGAACACATTCGATAGGTAAATCAACTCAATCAATCATATGTGCACGATGCATATGTGTACCCCTAACGAATGAACATCAAAAGTATCCTTAGGTGTAAAAAACATTTGTTGAATTTAAATGACATCGTCTTATGCAAATCAACAAATTAAAGTCAAAATGATTTCCACACCAATAACGTCCAAAACTATGTAGCGCATTTTAAAGCATTTCATGGACGTGCAAACCCGTTTTAAATTCTCCAACCAAACTCCCTCATATATATATTCTTTTAGAGGTAATCTAAATTCTCAAACTTTGGAGAATTGGTGCAAAAACCTAAATGGCCCATAATTGGCATGAATTTCTTTTTATTGCCTTTCAATTTTTTCTGGCTCTTTTAACCTCTTTGGACATCGGATAATAAAATTCCTCCATTTTTTAGGTCCAATATAACGGTGGCTTAGTATTTGCAAAGGCAAAATGAACCTTTCGCAGCCCTTCCCCGTTTTAAAACAAAGCACACAAACTCACAAAACGGTTTTTATATGCACAATTTCCTTATCAAAATTTATCGCGCTTGGTTCGTTTTAAGGACAGGATTGAAGTGAAAACACCCAACCAACATGTGATAAGACAAGCACAATAATCAAACAAATCCGTGCATGTGTGCAATAAAGGAAACATGAGTCAAACATGTAGGAAGAAACACTTAATCACATCTTAATGACTCCAAACATTATAAAGCACATGGATGAATTGACCTATTGTCTCAAAACACTATCAAATAGTCACATGAAAATAATGGAATGATGTTGTGACTTGGTCATCCTAAGTGTTCATCCATAAACGGTGCAAAACAGAAGAAAAAATCTTTTTGGATTTTTCAAAAATTTTTCAAAATAAAATCTTTTTGTATTTTTCAAAACAAAAATATATACAAAAATGATACATACTAGCAATAGGCAAACAATGACATCATGAAAATCACCCTATGCTAGTAAACAAGTCAAACCTCAATCATTAGGTGCGGAGGGGTTTTCCAAAGGTGGTGACAACTTATGAAAAACCTCCATCAATTCTTGTGAAGTTTTGACTAAAAACTTAACTTGCTCACCTAAATGTGCAAACTCTCTCATGTAGTCTCCGGGAGCATGTAAAGTATCATGTGTGGGTGCATGTGTGCCAGAAACACGTGTAGAAGCAAAACGTGACACATAACCCAACTTAAAGCAAAATTCCCTAAGGTGTCCTCTCCTCTTGCAATGCGAGCAAACATAAATAGGCCTAGGAACACCTCTCTCAAAAACTCTAGGACGCACTTTCCTAATAGGAATGGGATGCCTAGGTGGGTTAGGGTGAGACACATGTGAAACTGTCACTAAAGTGGGAACCGGCTCGGGTGCTAATTGGGAAGCAGAAGCACCGTCATGACTTATTCCTAACTTCTCACCTTTACCCTTAAGAACCACCTTTTCAACCTTCTTAGGTGCGTTCTCAAACTTGACTTTGACCTCCAGGGCACGTTCGAGATCACTCTCGAGTTGGGATACACGTGTCGTCAGACTAGACAACGTGTCGGCCAAATCACACTTCTCCTTTCTCAAAACCTCCTTCTCTTTCTCCAAATCTAAAACCCGACGACCTAAATCCCTATTATACCTTTTTGTTTTGAAGGTCTCGGTGTACAACTCTCTAAAAGCTTTTTGGAGCTCACTTTCATCTCCACTCTCACTTTCACTTTCTCCCTCACTCGAAGAACTTGAATCACTATTATCGCTCTCGTGTGAACTTTTGTGAGACAAACTGGGTGTGCTTACACGACTAGAAAAGGCGACAACCATCCCATGTCCTAAACCTTTATCCGACTCATCTCCCTCATCATCACTAAGTGTGGCAGGCATGGCTACTTTCTTCCCTTTCTTTCTAAGCCAAGTAGGACACTCAAACGACTTATGTCCCTTGCCCCCACATTCAAAACAGGTGATGTTCTCTAAATCTTCCTCACACTCCTCATCAGAGTCATTCTTCTCATCACTTTCTTTGGCCTTTCCTTTCCTTTTATTTTTCTCAAAAAAATTCTTTTTATTGAAAGAATTATTTCTTTTCATGTTGAGAAATTTTTTAAAGTTTTTCGCAAACAAGGCCATATTATCAAAATCAACATCTTCCTCAGAATCAGACTCACAAACTTTTTCTTTCTTTTTCTTAAAATGAGTCTTTAAAGCAATACCATTATCCTTAGCCTTAATGGTTTTAGGAAACATGTCAATCTCATAGGTTTGAAGATCTCATACAAGTTCTTCCAACTTAAGTGATTTCAGATTTCCCAAAGAGTTCAAAACAGTGATTTTAGGAATAAAGCGTTTTGAAAGAGATCTCAAAATCTTTTTAACGACACGCGTGTTATCAATCACCTCACCCAAATTAAAACTAGTGTTAACAATGTCCGACAAACGTGCATAAAATTCATCAAAGCATTCGGACTCAGACATGGTGATAGTCTCAAATTGGGTGGCCAGATTTTGTAACTTAGACTCTTTAACAGCGTTCGTACCCTCATGTGTCAGTTTCAAAACATCCCAAGCCTCCTTAGACGTGGAGCACGTCATGATTCGGCGATACTCATTAGGAGTGATAGCACCAGAAATAGCACTCAGACCACGGGAGTTAAAATTGGACAACTTATAATCATCCTCAGTCCAGGCTGACACGGGTTTTAGAGAGGTGATGTTATTAACAGTGACCGTGGGAGGAGTCCAACCATTTTCGCAAAGCAACCAAACCCGCTCGTCAATAGATTTTAAAATCGATTTCATACGAGCTTTCCAATAGGCATAATTAGACCCATCAAAAATAGGCATCTGATTATATAAGTGCTCCATAAGAAAAAAATGTGAATTTTCACAAACCTGATTTTTCAAAAAATCAATATCACACAATTTTGCGGAAAATAGGAATACGCAATAAATTAGCGTAACCTGCTCTGATACCAATTTGAGAATGCGTGATATTGAAAAACTTCGCAAATTTCTAATTTGGCAAACTTATTAAATTTCAACCCCTAAACATGCATCTAAAGTGCGTGTGTGTGTCAACGCATAAACAAATAAATCATGTGACACCAAGATAAGGAAAAATCCCCGCAGGGCAAAACCTTTTATTTCACTATAAAGAGTAAATCACAACTTACAAGATTTACAATGAAATACAACAATGAATCCACACGCAGCGAACCCACATGAACCTCAGTCCAATCAGCAAAGGAAGAACCGCAGCACTCCTCAATGACACGCAGTCATAACACTTCGTAGAGACTCCCTCGGCAATGATACACAGCCCTCGGTTGCAAAGTTCTCTCCACAAAGATGAAAAATACACAAAGCTTGTGTTCTAGGGTTCCAAAAGATTCACAATGGTATGGCAAAGTTGTGTGAATCAAACATGAGTTGGGGAACTCAAAAAAGTGAAGACTTGGAGTATTAGGACTTTGGATTTTATCTTTGAATGTCTTAAAAAAAATAACTCCCCAAAGATGGCTTTAAATAAGAAAACCAAGGAAAGAGGTTTCAAACACTGGGACTGCTCGTAATTATCCCAGGCGGACCGGTCCGGTTGATGGGCGGATCGGTCCGGTATACCGGATCGGTTCTTTTAATTGCAGGCGGATCGATCCGGTTGACATCGGATCGGTTCGGATTTTTATCTTCATCGGTTCGCTATGGATCCGGGGTATACTGGCCTTACTTTAGCAGGTGGATCGGTCCGGTCTCTTTAGGCGGATCGGTCCGATCCTCAGGAACCAGATTCCTTCGAGGAATTCTCTCCATCTTCAAAGGGCCATATCTTCTTCACCGTAGCTCGGAATGAGATGCCGTTTCTTCTAGTATCTTTGTTGTGGCAAGCTCTTCAACTTTCCAATTGACCTATCCTCCGGACGGTGGATGTACAATTACCAAATTTCCCTTGAACTTCCATATCGTGACTTCTTTCATTGATTTGATTTCTCTTGCATACCACTAGCATATAGACCCTAAAAGCATGGTATGTGAAGTTGTTGAGGACGATGTGGGACACATGATGGAGATGTTGGATGCTTGATTCCCAGAAATCGAATAGAGGCCGTCATGTGAGATCGTGAGGTGACATGCAAAATGTAGCGGCGTACGACATACATAAATGTAAAATGTTGGACATGAGAAAAATGTCCTTACAAAAGCTGCTAGCGCGGACCCATATTCATAAAACGTTAACCAATCACTACATGCCACGTGTCCCTTTAATTTGAAAATAGGGACTAAAAATGGAAACGAAATGTTTGTTGTCCTATATCCATAATCAATGTTATTTTAAGCCCTAAAAGTAGATAATCTATAAAAATATCGCTGCGATCTTGACCCTCTTTCAAGTGAGACATCGTAAAACTATACCCCCAGAACAACGAACACGATTGTCTTGCTGTAACTGCCCACCATCGCTCAATAGTTATTATACAGGAGAAAACCATACCTCGAATATCACCTCTCAAAATGAGTTATCCTCATAAACTATATATCCCCTCAGTGTCCACACCCACTCCCCTGCAGATGGAACTAGAGAGATCCCTGCTAACTCAACGGTAAATATACACACGATATAGTAATATTAACGATACCTCTACAAAACTCGTTTCTCATACGAATATTTTACTAAGGAATTACTATGACTCGCTCGTATCATACGCAATAAACCCTAATCATCATGGGATATAACTCATAATTTCAATTTCCAAAATTACTGGCATTCAAATTGTTCATGGACATAATACCATTGTCCCAACTAGAACATAAACTTTTTATAACTGTTGCCCCTACTGGGCATCCCATCCCTACCCCAAATTAACTACGGACAATATCCATAAATGTGTCCAGGTTTACGAGACTATAAGGTTTACAAGACTTGTTGTCCCTATAGTAGACTACCATCCCATCCCATCGCTATCCCCATTGTCCCTATGGCTCCACTGGCCCTACGGGACTTGTTGCTGGAATTGACGGTCCTGATTGAATCCACCATCATCTGGTAGGAATTTTATTGACCTTAATCATTCAAATGTGTCCTCTACCGGGTACACCATCCTGTGGTGCCTCACTTGATAAGCAGGGTTTCGTCGCATCGCGGTGCGAGTGTCACCTGCGCGCCGATCATTTTGAATTCGGCTCACCTGAACTACACAAAAATCTAAATTACGACTACACTCAATGGGTGAGTATAGCGGTAAGTCGGCTATCAAAAATCCACAGAGACGAGTTCCTAGAATATTAATTGGTTTAGTATTCCTAAATAAAAGTGCAAAATGTGATTAGACACAAAAAGAAAAAGATGCACGAAAGGAAAATATTAATCTAGGCGTGGAAAAATAAGGCTAGATTAAGAAAGCGAGTAAAAACTATAGGTTGCGTCGAATATCCCTCACCCGAGTTAATTAGTATAAAATGGTTACATGGGTCAATGAGTTATTACAAATGCGTCTCGTTTCAACAGTTAATTAAATCAAGGGTTGTCACACCCCTAAATTCGCATAAAAGCCTAATATGATTTTGGCGTCAACAAATACCCCGAAAATTATGCACGCAAGGTCCTAAGGAAGGATCATACATGATATTCCCCGTCAAATCTCGTAGGCGTAATAACCAGGACAACACACCTGAAATAGACCCGTAAACTCAATCACCAAAGCAAAACAACATGTCAACCCGAAATGAGTTCAATCCGACACAACCTAGAGTAACTTAATTAGAAAGCATATTAAAAAAGCGGTAAATAAATGCGATAAAACTAGACTACAAAGAAAGTAAACAAAGCAAGTAAATCTAATTATGAAAGCTTGTAAATTAACTACAAAGCAAGAATAAAGGAAATACAAACTATATTAATGGAGAGGGAAGATGAATAGTCAACTTACAAACCCAATTGGGTGTCAAACCAAGAAGAAATGAAAAAGAACTCTCCAAACCCCCAAACCCTAAGCTAAACTAACCTAAAACGAATTCTCTCTGATATTTGCAACAAAAATGGTTTATATAGTAAGTGGAATTAAATTAGAAAAGAAAAAGGGAATAGAAAAGAAAAGTAGAAAGGCAATAAATATCTGGTAATCGCGGTCGATCGGTCGCAGGGGCGCGGTCGATCGCGCCTTCATGTTTAACCACACTATATCATTTCTAAGGTAAAACTTAAAACCGTGGTCGACCTGGCCTCAAACCACAGTGGATTGGTACTCTGTTTCTCAGCCTTGTTTGGTCCATGTAGTGGGGGAGTAGGTTGCAAACGGAAACGGCCATAACTTCACCATCCGAACTCGGAATCGCGCACCATTTATGGCCACACGAAGCTTTCTCAACAAACTACGCATATGTGGAAATTACATTAGATGAAGATGAAATGTGAACTGACTAAAATTCCCTTGAAGTAACGTCCGATGATGAAACTTCTTCGAAATGCAACGGATCCTCACTTCTAGCATTCCAATACCTACAAAAGCACAATTAACCCCTGCAAAGCATGTATATATCCAAATCCAAGGTTGTCTGGTTAATGAGCATAAATATTGGCATTAAGGACCATAAAAGTGCTAGAATGCATAAAGATATAGGGTGGAAATATGCAATATTTGATATGAATCACACCCCTAACTTAAACATTGCTAGTCCCTAGTAATGAAACAAACAAAACCAGTCCATAGAGGGCAATACAAGACGTATATATGAATCAAAATATAAATGCCACTTTCGTAGGGATCACAATTGCATTTAGCATATGCAATAAGCCGTTAAACCCCTAGGTTACCCTAGTGGACGAGTGGCATCTCGTGAGGGTTTTCAGGGATCATACCCACAAACATCATATGGTTTTCTCAAAATAATACCAACCCAACATGCGACGAACCCTACAATAGAGAAAAATATTTCATACGCATTATTACCAAAGTGAATGCATTCACACAAAAGTCCAAATCATTAACATTATAGAATGCACCTCATTGAATTGAAACCCTAAAATGTAGGAGGTGAGCGAGCACATGCAAAGTATGATTTACCAAAAACTTAAATAAATCAGATACTAAATCAAAGCAAGCATATATTCAATCCTCACGGGCATTATACTCATAAAGTGAATTCACTCAAAATAGGTTAGTAACACACGGAACATGCGAGCATAAAGAGTAAATGTAAATGGACACTAGGCCGCACACATGTCACAAATGAAGAACGTTATATATAAAGTGAAAAATTGTAATCTCATTAAAAGAGACGAAATGTATTTTCACAGATTATCAAAACTATTTTAAACATTTGAATTACATCTACTCAAGATCACATATGACTTTATAGGTTAGTAATGTAGGCTAGGATAGTGTACGAAATGAAAGGAGATGTATATACGGATTCAAAGTGTTCGAAATGAAAAACATGGAATAATGGGAAACGCGGGCAATATCAAAAATGGAAAGTAACTTCCAAACAAGCATTGAATACAGCAATGGGGAGAGAAATCAAAGCTTATTGAATCACTATAAGCAATATATACAAACTTCTCTTACTTTTCTTCTTTTTCTCATGTTTTCATTTGTTTTCTTTTGCTTTTTGCTTTCTCTTTTTCTCCCTTTTTCACATCTCTTTTCTTTACTTTTCTCACTCTCAGATGCCTAAATTGCAACCGCAAGACAATAATAACATTCAATCCCAAGTAACATTCCAAACAAAGGTGTGGAAGGTGAATTTATGGTATAAAACTCCAATTTGGAGTTGGTTATGGGAATTTGAGTAATGAAATAAAAGGCTATATTTAGGCTCAAATGGGTTGACTAGGGAACATATAAAAGGTGAGGTCACGACTAATATGGGTGTATAACAAATATGACCTATGATCATTTCAAAAAGTTTACGTAATTCTCGAGTCAAAACAATAAATGAAAATCATGCTCAAGTAATGCATTTGAACATATAAACTCAATTAATGAACGATCAATGAAAGAATAGAGAGATTACCAATGAATGTAACATTTTCAAAGAGGAAAGAATAGTGTATAACACTCACAAATGATGAAAGGTACAAAGCTTACTCGGTGTAAGTATATACAATGCAACAAAAGATTACCGAGTTATAAAAATTTTAAACCAAATTAATCAAGTAAGAAAAGTGCACGTGCTCTTGGGATAAAGTTTAATTCATGAAGTTATTCATAATATCAATGATTGAGGACTAAAGTCTAATAACTTCTAAAATCGAGAACATGCATCGTTGAGTTGTCTATTGGATCGGGCAATTATTGAAATTTATCATCGGAAACAAAGGTAAGATGCCCAAAAAAGGGGAAAAAAGAAAGAAAATCTTTTTGAAATTTTTAATTTTTCTAAGAAAGCATACTTAGTAACTAACATGTAAATAAATCAAAGAAACTACGAATGAATGCATAGAATATACCACACCCCCTAACTTAAAACCTGACATTGTCCTCAATGTGAATTAAGAACCAAGTTAAAGAGAGGAAAATACCGATATTACCCACAATGGAGCGATCTCTGGAAAGTACAAGTCCAATGATCCTACAAAACATGTTAGTACCAAAGCATAACAAAAAGAAGAAATAAAACTTTTACTAATTACGCTAAACTATAAATAAGAAGAAAAATAAGCTACTATATACAACCTACTATTTAGGCTTCACACTAACTATAATTTGGAAGTCTAAATAGTTGAGGGTCCACCATGAAATTGATTTGACTTAGGAGGGTGACCGGTGTACCCTCACTCTCAAGCATGCCTTCCGAAAAATATGAATTCCGTTTGAACAACGGAAGGCGTGTGTGATGCGGAAGAAATGAACCATCATCAATTAAAAGTTTTGGAGGGACGATAGGGGATTTGTATTGAACGGGTGATAAAAACATGCGGGGACCGAGAAAAGTAGAATATCATCCCAAGGATTTTGAAATTGGAATGGGAGGTGGCGCACATGAGGGCAAAGATGCCTTCATGAAAGGCGACTTGAGAAAGTACTCCTCATCGGCGAAAAGGTTTAACACATTAAAGTTTAAAACCGATTCATTGGGTACTTGTGACGGTGTGATAACAGAGAATGAAAATGAGGAGAAAATAAATTCAAACTAAAGAGATGAGTCATCATCACTTAAAGATTGAGTTTTGAAGGAAATAAGATCATTTCCAATGAAACGTTCTTCTTTGGGGGCCAAAGAAGAAATCATTTCATTGCAAATGGATATTACTTCCATTTCATTCTCACTTTCAATATCTATTATGCAATGGGAAAAGTCAACAATGGTTTGTTCCAAAGTAGGCATAAAGTCCTCATTTGGTTCAAAACATTCCTTATCTTCAAAAGTCTCGGAAGAAAAATCGTCATCGGATTCAAATAAAAAATCCAACTCATGTTCCCAACAACGATTTTCTTACCGATAACGATTTTCAAGTTTCTCATTTTCAAGCAAGCGCAAACCCTCGCCAAAAGTCATAGGCCGAGGCGCGGCTTCTTGAAAATGAGAACTTTGAAAATTACCATCGGACTTATACTCGAACTTATTATTATAAGAATTTTGAAAGCTATTGCAGTTCGTTTCAAAATTCCTATTATAAGGAATTAGTGGCCCAAAATCGTTATTATCCTCCTCAAAATTCCATTAACCCACGTTTTGACTTTCGTTATACTCGCCCAAAGTCATTTTTGAATTTGTAATTTTTTGGGACTCTAAGTATTGACCGATTGTCATAGGATTATGGGCATTTTCAGAATTATAATAATGATTACTGAAAGAATTGGAATAAGACATGCTTACCCCCAAAATAGCTCGAAGTGGCGAAGTCTACAAAGTGATGCGCGCGCGAAAAATTCAAGCGGTTATTGGCGCTCAAATGTAGAAGTCTTGCAAAAAGGCTAGCCAAAAAATACAAATAGAAAGAAAATACTATGAAAGACTAAATCAAATAAATTCTAAAATAAAATCATCCCCGACAACGACACCATTTGATAGGTAGGGTTTCGTTGCGGCGCGAGCGTCACCTGCGTGCCGGTCATTTTGAATTCGGCTCACCTGAACTATACAACAATCTAAATTACGACTACACTCAACGGGTGAGTATATCGGTAAGTCGGGTATTGAAAATCCACAAAGACGAGTTGCTAGAATATTAATTGGTTTAGTATTCCTAAATAAAAGTGCAAAATATGATTATACACAAAAAGGAAAAGATGCATGAAAGGAAAATACTAATCTAGGCGTGGAAAAATAAAGCTAGATTAAGAAAGCGAGTAAAAACTATAGGTTGCGTCGAATATCCCTCACCCGAGTTAATTAGTATAAAATGGTTACATGGGTCAATGAGTTATTACAAATGCATCTCATTTCAACAGTTAATTAAATCAAGGGTTATCACACCCCTAAATTCGCATAAAAGCCTAATATGATTTTGGCGTCAACAAATACCTCGGAAATTACGCACGCAAGGTCTTAAGCATGGATCATACATGATATTCCCCGTCAAATCTCCTAGGCGTAATAACCAGGACAACGCACCTGAAATAGACCCGTAAACTCCATCACCAAAGCAAAGCAACATGTCAACCCAGAATGAGTTCAATCCGACATAACCTAGACTAACTTAACTAAAAAGTATATTAAAAAATAGGTAAATAAAAGCGATAAAACTACACTACAAAGAAAGTAAACAAAGCAAGTAAACCTAATTATGAAAGATTGTAAATTATCTACAAAGCAAGAATAAAGAAAATAAAAACTATACTAATGGAGAGGGATGATAAATTGTCAACTTACAAACTCAATTAGGTGTCAAAACCAAGAAGAAATGAAGAAGAACTCTCCAAAACCCCAAATCCTAAGATAAACTAACCTAAAATGAATTATCTCTGATATTTGCAACAAAAATGGTTTATATAGTACGTGGAATTAAATTAGAAAGGAAAAATGGAAAAGAAAAGAAAAGTAGAAAGGCAACAAATATCTGGTGATCGCGATCGACCGGTTGCAGGGGCGCGGTCGATCCCTCCTTCAAGTTGAAGCACACTCTATAATTTCTAAGGTAAAACTCAAAACTGTGGTCGACCTGGACTCAAACCACGATGGACCAGTACTCTGTTTCTCAGACTTGTTTGGTCCATGTAGTGGGGGAGAAGGTTGCAAATGGAAACAGCCATAACTTCACCATCCGAACTCAAAATCGTGCACCGTTTGCGACCACGCGAAGCTTTCGCAACAAACTACGCATCTGTTGAAATTACATTAGCCGAAGATGAAATGTGAATTGAATAAAATTCCCTTGAAGTAGCGTCCGATAACGAAATTTCTCTGAAATGCAACGGATCCTCACTTTTAGCATTCCAATACGTACAAAATCACAATTAACCCCTGCAAAGCATGTATATATCCAAATCCAAGGTTTTCTGGTTAATGAGCATAAATATTTGCATTAAGGACCGTAAAAGTTCTAGAATGCGTAAAGATATAGGGTGAAAATATGCAATATTTGATACGAATTACACCCCTAACTTAAACATTGCTAGTCCCTTGTAATGAAACAAACCAAACCAGTCCACAGAGGACAGTACATGACGTATATATTCATCAAAATATAAATTCCACTTTCGTAGGGAACACGATTGTATTTAGCATATACAATAAGCCGTTAAACCCCTAGGTTACCATAGTGGACGAGTGGCATCTCGTGAGGGTTTTCAGGGATGATACCCACAAACATCATATGGTTTCCTCAAAATAATCCCAACCCAACATGCGACGAACTCAACAATAGAGAAAAATATTTTATATGCATTATTAGCAAAGTGAATGCATTCACACAAAAGTCCAAATCATTATAATTATAGAATGCACCTCATAGAATTGAAACCTTAAAATGTGAGAGGGGGGCGAGCACATGCAAAGTATGATTTGCCAAAAACTTAAATAAATTGGATATTAAATCAAAGCAAGAATATATTAAATCCTCACGGGAATTACACTCATCAAGTGAATTCACTCAAAATAGGGAGGTAACACACGGAACATGCGGCATAAAGAGTAAATGTAAATGGACACTAGGCCGCGCACATGTCACAAATGAAGAACGTTATATATAAACTGAAAAATTGTAATCTCAATGAAATATACCATTCATTAAAAGAGGCGAAATGTATTTTCACATATTATCAAAACTATTTAAAACCTTTGGATTACATCTACTGAAGATCACAGAGGACTTTATAGGGTTGTAATGTAGGCTAGGCTAGTGTACCAAATGAAAGGAGATGTATACACGAATTCAAAGTGTTCGAAATGAAAAACTTGGAATAATGGGAAATGAGGGCAATGTCAAAAATGGAAAGTAACTTCCAAACAAGCATTGAATATAACAATGGGGAGAGTAATAAAAGCTTACCGAATCACTATAAACAATATATACAAACTTCTCTTTCTTTTCTTTTCTTCGTTTTCTCATGTTTTCTTTTTCATTTTGCTTTCTCTTTTTCTTCTCTTTTTGCACATCTCTTTTCTTTACTTTTCTTACTCTCACATGCCTAAATTGCAACCGCAACACAATAATAACATTCAATCCCAAGTAACATTCCAAACAAAGGTGTGGAAGGTGTATGTATGGTATAAAACTCCAATTTGGAGTTGGTTCTGGGAATTTGGGTAATATAATGAAAGGCTATATATAGGCTCAAAATGGTTGACTAGGGAACATATAAAAGGTGAGGTCAAGGCTAATATGGATGATATAAGAAAGATGGCCTATGATCATTTCAAAGTGTTTACGCAATTCTCGAGTCAAAATAATAAATGAAAATCATGCTCAAGTAATGCATTTCATATATAAACTCAATTAATGAACGATCAATGAAAGATTAGAGAGATTACCAACGAATGTAACAATTTTAAAGAGGAAAGAATAGTGTATAACACTCACAAACGATGAAAGGTACAAAGCTTACTCGGTGTAACTATATACAATGCAACAAAAGATTATCGAGTTATAAAAATCTTAAACCAAATCAATAAAGTAAGAAAAGTGCTTGTGCTCATGGGATAAAGTTTAATTCATGAAGTTATTCATAATATCAATGATTAAGGACTAAAGTCTAATAACTTCTAAAATCGAGAACATGCATCGTTGAGTTGTCTATTGGATCAGAAAATTATTGAAATTTATCATCGCAAACAAAGGCAGGATGCCCAAAAAAGGGGAAAAAAGAAAGAAAATCTTTTTGAAATTTTTAATTTTTCTAAGAAAGCATACTTAGTAACTAACATGTAAATAAATCAAAGAAAAAAATAATGAATGGATAGAATATACCATACCCCTAACTTAAAACCTGACATTGTCCTCAATGTGAATTAAGAACCAAGTTAAAGAGAGGAAAATACCGATATTACCCACAATGGAGCGATCTCTGGAAAGTACAAGTCCAATGATCCTACAAAACATGTTAGTACCAAAGCATAACAAAAAGAAGAAATAAAACTTTAACTAATTACGCTAAACTATAAATAAGAAGAAAAATAAGCTACTATATACAACCTACTATTTAGGCTTCACACTAACTATAATTTGGAAGTCTAAATAGTTGAGGGTCCACCATGAAATTGATTTGACTTAGGAGGGTGACCGGTGTACCCTCACTCTCAAGCATGCCTTCCGAAAAATATGAATTCCGTTTGAACAACGGAAGGCGTGTGTGATGCGGAAGAAATGAACCATCATCAATTAAAAGTTTTGGAGGGACGATGGGGGATTTGGATTGAACGGGTGACAAAAACATGTGGGTACCGAGAAAAGAAGAATATCCTCCAAAGGATTTTGAAATTGGAATGGGAGGTGGCGCACATGAGGGCAAAGATACCTTAATGGAAGGCGACTCGAACAAGTACTCCTCATTGGCGAAAAGGTTCAACACATTAAAGTTTGAAACCGATTCATCAGGTACTTATGACAGTGTGATATTAGAGAGAATGAAAATGGGGAGGAAAGAAATTCAAACTCAAGAGATGAGTCATCATTACTTGAAGATTGAGTTTCGAAGGAAATAAGATCATTTTTAATGAAACGTTCTTCTTTAGGGGCCAAAGAAGAAATCATTTCATTGGAAATAGATATTACTTTCATTTCATTCTCACATTCAATATCTATTATGCAATGGGCAAAGTCAACAATGGTTTGTTCCAAAGTAGGCATAAAGTCCTCATTTGGTTCAAAACATTCCTCGCCTTCATTAGTGTCGGAAGAAAAATTGTCATCAGATTCAAATAATAAATCCAACTCATACTCCCAACAACGATTTTCTTCTCGATAATGATTTTTAAGTTTCTCATTTTCAAGCATGCATAAACCCTCGCCAAAAGTCGTAGGCCGAGGTGCGGATTCTTGAAAATGAGAACTTTGAAAATTACCATCTGACTTATACTCAAACTCATTCTTATAAGAATTTTGAAAACTATTGCAATTCGTTTCAAAATTCCAATTATAAGGAATTATAGGCCCAAAATTGTTATCATCGTCCTCAAAATTCCATTAACCCAAGTTTTGACTTTCGTTATACTCGCCCAAAGTCAGTTTTGAATTTGTAATTTTTTGGGACTCTAAGTATTGACCGAAAGTCATAGGATTATTGGCATTTTTAGAATTATAATAATGATTATCGAAAGAAATGGAATAAGACATGTTTACCCCAAAAACGGCTCGAAGTGGCGAATTCCACAAAGTGATTCGCGCGCGAAAATTTCAAGCGGTTCTTGATACTCAAATGTAGAAGTCGTGCAAAAAGGTTAGCCAAAAAATACAAATGGAAAGAAAATACTATGAAATACTAAATCAAATCAATTATAAAACAAACTCATCCCCGATAAAAACACCATTTGATAGGCAGGGTTTCGTCGCGGCGCGAATGTCACCTGCTCGCTGGTCATTTTGAATTCGGCTCACCTGAACTATACAAAAATCTAAATTACGACTACACTCAACGGGTGAGTATAGCGGTAAGTCAGGTATTGAAAATCCACAGAGACGAGTTGCTGGAATATTAATTGGTTTAGTATTCCTACATAAAAGTGCAAAATATGATTATACACAAAAAGGAAACGATGCACGAAAGGGAAATATTAATCTAGGCATGGGAAAATAAATCTAGATTAAGAAAGCGATTAAAAACTATAGGTTGCGTCGAATATCCCTCACCCGAGTTAATTTGTATAAAATGGTTACATGGGTCGATGAGTTATTACAAAGGCGCCTCATTTCGAAAGTTAATTAAATCAAGGGTTGTCACACCCCTAAATTCGTATAAAATCCTAATATGATTTTGGCGTCAACAAATACCCCGAAAATTACGCACACAAGGTCGTAAGAACGGAGCATACATGATAATCCTCATTAAATCTCCTAAGCATAATAACCAGGACAACGCACCCGAAATATACCCGTAAACTCCATCACTAAAGCAAAGCAACATGTTAACCTGGAATGAGTTCAATCCGACACAACCTAGACTAACTTAGCTAGAAAAATATTAAAAAATTGGTAAATAAAAGCGATAAATAAACATGATAAAATACACTACAAAGCAAGTAAACAAAGCAAGTAAACCTAATTATGAAAGCATGTAAATTAACTAAAAAGCAAGAATAAAGGAAATACAAACTATATTAATGGAGAAGGAAGATGAATAGTCAACTTACAAACCCAATTGGGTATCAAACCAAGAAGAAATGAAGAGGAACTCTCTAAACCCCTAAACCCTAAGCTAAACTAACCTAAAACGAATTCTCTTTGATATTTACAATAAAAACGGTTTATATAGTAAGTGGAATTAATTTAGAATAGAAAAAGGGAAAAGAAAAGAAAAGTAGAAAGGCAACAAATATTTGGTGATCGCGGTCAACCGATCGCAGGGGTGCGGTCGACCGCGCCTTCAAGTTAATGCACACTGTATCCTTTCCAAGCCGTAGCTCAAAACCACGGTCGACTGGGCCTCAAACTGTGGTGGACCGGTACTCTATTTCTCAGCCTTGTTTGGTCCATAACGTGGGGGAGAAGGTTGCAAATGGAAACGGCCATAACTTCACCATCCGAACTCGAAATCGCGCACTGTTTGCAGTCACTCGAAGCTTTATCAATAAACTATGCATCCGTGGAAATTCCATGAGCCAAAGATGAAATGTGAATTGACTAAAATGCCCTTAAATTAGCGTTCAACGTCGAAACTTCTCCGAAATGCAACGGATCCTCACCTTTTAGCGTTCCAATACCTACAAAAGCGTAATTAACCCCTACAAAGCATGTATATATTAATATCCAAGGTTGTATGGTTAATGAGGATAAATATTGGCATTAAGGACCGTAAAAATGCTAGAACGCGTAAAGATATAGTGCGAAAATATGCAATATTTGATACGAATCACCTCACTAGCACTGTGAAGTCCAGTCTTGCCCTTCGGTTAGGTTCTCTAACTCTTTTGCCTCCCTTATCACGAAAGCGTTGGTATTAAATTGTAAACATACAACATTGACGGTAATAGTACCAATCCTTTTAAACAGATTTCCCTATCCCTGCTTGTATATCCTACCCATGAGTCCATCATTGACTTAGATACCTCCTTCATCCTCCGTATCCACCTAGTCAGGTATTAAATTTGCTAAATTCGTCAACTCTCCTTCATGGCCGACCACCATAAGACCTTTTTTAAATAATCCTTGGAATTTCCTTTACCTACCAGTTCAAATAGCTGATGATAGGATTTACGATCAAACCGCACCCCAAATTCCTCATTATTCACGGTATCTCTCCATAGTTATAGTGATTGACTCCTACCACTACAACGCCGCTCCTATGAGCCAAATTTTTCCTGATATTTAATCCCGAGTGCCATTGCACTCCACCCTACACAATTGCCTCTCAATTATCTCCCACTATTGACCCATCACACACCCCTCTTCCCCCAATCCTTAAGAATGGCTCTTCGAAAGAGTTACTACGACTTCCCCCACTTTACCGCCTACACAAGGTGAGTCTGAATTTTTACCACTACTTCCTACGACGGTGCTTAGGTAAACTACTCCGTCCTAGTGATTATCCTAATACCATTTGCCCGAACAATAACTGTGGTGACTGCTATCGTGGTCACCGTTCCCAGAATATTCCATGGCTTCTATTGAGACTCCCCTATAGTCCTTCCAACGGCCCTCGCTGGTTGTCCAAAATTGTTCAGTGTACGAAGACCAACCAAACTCGTATATGGATTACATCAACTATTCTTAATAGCATGTGAACGTAAGTCGTATACGTGAAGGAATACAATAATCTTATAATAAGGCTCTATATCAGAGAATAGCATACTGAAACGTATTAAGACGCACAGATCCGAAGGGCTCTAGAACCTGATTTTCTGGTACCATCTGTGACAACCCGCCTACTAAAATACTGGATGGCCAGTCTGTGATCAAAATAAAACATTGGTCTCATATGAATCATTCTTAGCATCACTGTAGAAAACTTTTTAAGGTTACTAACCACCTAGTAATTAAATTAGATTAATGCTAAATTTTTATCTTTCATTAATTAACAACATGAGAAAATTAATAATAATTAAACCATCATACAAAACTGATAACTAAATCCAACAGAGATGAATGAAATAAATAAGATGACCGAATCAACTATCGGTTCAATAATAAAATACAACAGTAAACTGAAACAATAACCTGGATACAAAAATTCAAATAAATAACAGAATACTAATTTTGAGGGCAACATGCCCAAATGAGTACTGAAATAAAGTCCCTACACTAGGAATGAATGAATAAATCGCCTATAGCAAAGTCTAGCAACTTTCACATGAGCTGAAGCTGTGCATCCCTTGATAGAATCCTCAAACTGGGCGTCCCTATAGCTGGACACCTAAAAAAATTTGGAAAATATTTTGACACGACTTAGTGCCAAAGTAAAATATTTTGAAAATATTTAGCAAGCAGTTAAACTGTAATAATGAAATATGCGTGCACACTCTTCATATTTAAGCTAATGTCACACTCTCTTGAGGTATAGCTCACCACTTATCTAATGTGCACACCTCGAAATAAATCACATAATAAAAATCCTGGACGATATGATCTGGGGATTAAACTCTCCCTGCTCTTCAAGCCAGGGGATTCACCCACAATGCGTAACCTCCTTTAATAGCACTAGAAGGGTATGTATTCATATAAATATCATTCATACCAATATCTATAGAGCACACAAATATATTTATATACTATCACAGAAAATTGTATAAATTTATTTAATAATAGTTCGGCCAACCCGTGCCTAACACCTGTAACATTAGTCCCAAAATACCAAAGTTTATATCCTGACTTTAAATTCCTGACTTGAAATTTAATTAATCTCACATTAATTACATTTCATTCAAATTGTGTAACCCAACTATAATACCCAAACTCATTCAGTCGGTCCGTATCGTCATCTCTTAGAATATGTTACATAAAGTCCCACTACCAAGTTTAACACTCCTCATTAATTTTAATATTCGATAATTTATTATGTATCTCTATAATAAATAAATCGGCTACCCCATGTCTAACTCCCATAACACTCTACCTAAAAATATCCGAGTCACAACCCTGGCTCTTAATTCCATAAGTATTAACTGACATTCATATTTTTATTTCAAGATACTACGCATATCTCAATCCAACCAGAATCCTAATTTCATCTGAAATTTCCATTCGAATCCGTTCATATATTTTCGAGTGTTGTTCATCCTAAACACTCTAAATCCATACCTCGAATTCATTCCCATCCAATTCTGAGGTAAAAATAATGTTCCTTAAAATTTCTTAGAGTCCTACACTCATCTATAGGCATCCCTAAATAATCCAAATTTGATTTCTCACAAAGGATTTCGGTTTCATACACCCTTCCATAGAAAAATCATAACTAATTCAAAAAAATCAGAAAAATACGAGGTCCGCGCCCACATGATCGTGACAAAAAAGCTCTACAATTTTAATTTTTGACAAACGCATAAATAGAACTGGTTAGGCCTCAAAATAAAATCGGTTTGTTGTACCAAATTTGCGAACCATCTTCTTCTCTAATTTGTTTTTCCTCCATTAACAAACTTCTAAGCTTTTCGGTTCTACCCCCAACCTTAATATAATATGGCCATTCTCACCATAAATACACCTCCAAATCAGTATCTAAACATCATCCAAAAATTTAAAAACTATTAATTTAAATCACAATCCATCAATTTCTAAATTGGGTTATAATCTGGGTTCCATTCAATCGGTTATAGATTTCATTCTAAAATTCGAAATTAAACATCAATCTCTACTGGATTTATCATAAGATTTAGACTTATACAACCTAGAATCATATAACATCATCAATTTTCCATTTAATCTACTCAACATGATTAAATCATCCAAAGACCCATATTCGTATGAGAACCCACCCAAAATAAATTTTGTTGTAATAACCCATCCCAAAATGAATATGATTTACATCCACCATGATATGAATCAAAATACCACAATTTAAATGAAAGTAAGTTTAACTACTTGCTTGGATAAATTTGTAGGGTCTGATTTCCATTGTTGTAGACGAAGGTTTTGATAAAGAACACTCAAATAACGTCTTGGTTTGGCTTCCAAGAGTTCTCCCAATTGCTTCATCTTCTCTCCTCAGCCAAAATAGGGTTTTCTTATTGAATTATGTCTGCCACAAACTCCCCAACGTAGGTTTTATATCACTAGTCCCGAAATTAAGCATATGGGCCCAATTAAAATGACCTAAACACCCCGTGTGAGCCTGGTTATGCCTCAAAATGCCTCGAGACCCAATCACTACATCAAAAAGGCTAAATTAGCACCCTTCATCCTACCATCCTTGTCACGATCAATGATCGTGACAAAAAACACACTTTTTTATCACGATCATTGACCGTGACAATCGTATGAAGTTGTCAAAGTCAATGACCGTGACTGGTTCGTGTCAAATTTATCTGTAAAAAACCCCTCCCCCTCCTTTTTTTCCCACCGTTTTGGTTTCCCTCCCTCTTTCTCTCTCTAAGCGAGCGCTCTCTCTCTCTCTCTCTCTCTAATCGATTTTTAGGTTTTTCCTCTCTTTCTCTTTCCTTTGTATATGTGTGTGTGTGTATATATATATATGTGTGTGTGTGTGTGTGTGTGTGTGCATTTGTGCATGTGTGTGGTGGGGGAGGGGCCAGGGTGGTGGGGCAGGGGGTATGTGGGTGTGTGGGTGTGTGCATGTATGTGTGGTGTGTGGGGGGGGGGGGGGGGGGGGGGAGTGGGGGGGGGGGGTGCGTGTGTGTGTGTTGATTAATGTGTAAATACCCAAGTATATATACCCAAATATATGTTGGGATTTTTCTTACGGAATAGTCATAATAGGAATTAGATTTGGAACTGGGACTTATAATTATTATTATCAATTTAATTATGACTTTAATTGAATACAAATGAGTTAGGAGCCTTTATTAATTGTTGGTTTTGAATTATTAAGTAGCTAGTTTGAATTGATGTTTAGGATTTTTAGTAATTGTACATATTAGATGTTGTTGTTTTGGAATTCAAAATTAAGTTGTTAAACATTAATATTACACCGTGACAGTTGAAACGGACAAATTAATTATTAAAATGTAGCTTTAATTGTAACTTTAATTGTATAGATTTAATTGTATAGCTTTAATGATGATATATTTATAAGACATAATGAAATGAATTAATTGAGCAGATGAATTAGAAGGAGTAGAGGATACACATTTGTTGGTTTGTTGTTGCTGTTGTTGTTGGATTATAGTGGACCGATGTTGGGTTGGTTAATTTTTTAAGTGGCATGACCACTTGATTATTGTCCAAATGGGGGGGGGGGGGGGGGGGGGGGGGAGTTTAATTGTTCTCTAAAATTAATTTGTGTTATGAACAATATATAGTATGTTTCATTTATGATAATTAAATGAAACATACTTGATATTACATATAGTGCGCATATATACTAACCTTCCAGTTCTTATGGGTAGGCATTCAATAGCCCTTAGACCCGTTCAAGAGTCATTACCCCCGTAATGAGATCTCTCGAATTGTCCCATTTGGACAGTTTAGGACTGTATAATTTTGTATAATAATATTCTTAGGGGCTTAAACTTGTTACTTTTGGAGCAAGTTCTACAGTCGTATCCTAATATTCTATGGGTACATACTAGATTGGCAAGTGTGAGTATTATTTCAATTGATAAATTGAAATAACAGTCATACTTACGAATCTACGTCGTGTACTTGGAGAACTATGGGGATATACTGCCAAATTTTTCTCAAATAGTAACAATGTGAATGAGCTATTAAGTATATCACAGAAATATGTGGTATTGAATGGGATAGGACCATTCACCCTTTAAAGGATATGTAGAAAATAAAAATTAATATTATAAATTGAATTTGAATTTGAAATTTAAAAATCGAATATAAATAAAATATAATTAAATGAAACGTACTATAAATCTAAGTTTTGTTTATACTAATCCACGAATATACCCTTCTTACCTTTTATAGGTGATTATTTGTAGTAGTTGTGATGGGATGTCCTAAATACAAAGAGTGGATGGGTGAGACAAATAGAATGGAGGATGTGTTTCGCAGAGATGCTAATGAATTTGTAAAATACGCAAAGAAATGTCATAATGATGAAGAGTTTTCCTGTCTGGGTACTAGGTGTGAGAATAATAAGGTGTTTGAGTGAAAAACAGTTGAACTACATTTGTTACGATGGGGTATGCAAGATAATTATTGATTTTGGAGTTTTCACAGGGAATTGAAAGTTCTTTTTGTCCCCTTGCAACCTTCACAACAACCTTAAACAAGTAGGATAGATATAGAAAGGGATGACGTATATCATAATATGTTAGAGGATTTAGTTGATGAAGCGTACAACATTCATAAAGTATAAGAGAATGAGGTCCCTGACGATGTACAAGGTTCAGGTGCTCATGAAGATATCAGGATAAACCTTGACGATGACTAACAAAGTTTAAAATTTAATGCAACCCAACCGTCATACTCTAGCTGTGAGAAAGATCAAACAACTTTACATGCCATGATTGGTTTGTATAGTTGTAAGACCTAATACGGTTTGTTTGGCAATAGCGTAACATGAATTCTGAATTGGGTGAAGGGCTTGCTACCAAAGGAGAATACGCTTCCAAATATCTATCCTGTTATAAAGAACAGTTTGAAAGGTTTGGGAATGAAGTATAAATCGATTCATGCTTGTGTGTATGACTGCATATTATACCGAAAGGAGTATGAAAATCTCTATCGGTGTCCGGTATGCGATGAACTTAGATATGTCCAATCTACTGGAAAGTAAGGCACAAGCACAAAAGTGCCTCAAAAAGTGTTAAAATATTTTCCCATTAGGCCTAGATTAAAGTGTTTTTTCATAGTACGATGGATAGTGCAGACAATGACTTGGAATTCTAGGGCAGAAGTAGGGGATAATATCATGCGTCATCCTATTGATTCTAAAACTTGGAGGAGGAGGATTTATGAGTATCCCAATTTTTCTCGAGAATAGCGTAATATTCATTTGGCTATATCAATAGATGGTTTCAATCTATTTGGAAAACTAGGCACCAATCAGAGTGTATGGCGGTGACTGAAGCGATTTGTGTGTTGGATTTCTTTGACATAAATGTTCACTTGTTAGTACACCTATGCAACAAGGCACTTGTTTGCGGTCCAGCTAAATCTCGGTGGATGTATTAGTTTAAAATATTGATGAAAGTTTTCAAAGATTACGTTAAGAATACACGATATATTGCAGGATCAATTACAGGGGAATACATCACCGTAGAGTCATCGATCTATACTCGAGGATATATGCCTGATTCGATAAACTTTGATGACATGGACGAGTTCGTCAATGAGGGTGGTCATATGATTGGAAAATGAGTGAAATTAATGAGTTTTCAACATGAACAAGTAGCTCGCTATCTATTGATACACATGAAGATGTCTAAGAACGGAAAAGTAAGTTTAAATTATTTGAAGTTTTACATTATTTTGGATTATTTTATACATGATTAATTTTGTAATACGCTCGTCACATTAAATTTATGCAGAAAATATGAAGCATGTGAGAACAATAAAAGATGAAAAATAATGGCACAATCAGACAACGAATTTAGGTTGTGGTTGTCACACGAGGTAATTATAATGAAAATGGTTGTTATATAACGTCACATTACAATAAAAATTTACAACTAACCTAATTAATTTATTTATATTCTCAGCTCTTAAAGACGGGTGATGCTACATCAAGGCTTGCTCGTCTAGTCACTGGACCCTTGTTCATGGCACAAGAGTACAAAAAGTATCGATTGAACGGTTACGTATTCGACGCAAGCGTGTACGAGGAAAGTACAACTGTACAGAACCCGAGCATTTCATACAAGGCTCTTACTTTCTTTCGAGCGAGTGTAAAAAATAAAAACCTTGTTGAAGCTGAAATGACTTACTATGGTGTAATTAGAAATATATTTGAATTGGACTATGTAAGCTTCAAAGAGGTTGTATTTTATTGTGATTGGGTAAGATTTGATGATAAAAATGCTTGTAAAGTTGATCCTGGTACCAATATGATCATGATTGACTTGTCCAAGTTGAAGAGCAACGAACATGTGAGCAATGAGTTATTTTTTTGTGCATTTCAAAAGGTTAAGAAAGTGTTTTACTCGGAGTATATTAACAACGATTCTTGGTCAATCGTTCTTTAGGTGTGAAATAATTTTTAGATTTGTAATAAGTATTTCAATTATCAGACAATAGTTTAATTCTTTTATCGGACATCAGTTTACTGCTTTTATTTCATTTGTATTTGATCATTTTCTCTATTTCTCTCTTTTCTTTGTGCATATATATGTGTGTGTGTGTGTGTGTGTGCAAGTGTGTGTATGGGGGGGGGGGGGGGTCAGCTATTTTTAAAATTACTTCATGTCACGACCCATTTGAGAGTGGCACAACCATATAAAATATTTGTATGTCTTCGAATTCATTTGGATTTTTACTAATAACAACAATTTTTACAGAAAATGTCTCCTTCAGGGATTAAGGCAAGGATGATGATGATAATAATGATGATGAGTTCTTCAGGGCTCGACAGTAGAGGAGGCGACGAGGGCTCCTCGGACCCTAGGCTCCCGTAATGGGGAAAATTGGGAATGGCCGTTGAGAACAAAACGGGATTATTAACTAGATCCCTCGAGATGGTGAAGGCAATTATCGACCAGGGGTACACCAGTTGGGGGAAGGTGCCAAATGAGCTAAAGTTGTCTATTTGGGCGACACTACAGGTAATGTATATATATTTCAATTTCAATTTCAATTTTTATTTATATTTATTCGCGACTAACACTTACATTGTTTTTGTTTTGAATTTGATTGACATTAACAATTTAGCCTGCCCCCAGGACTCTGCGATTCTGTGTTGGAGAAGTTGAGGGAGCAACACAAGACATGGAAGAAGAATTTACGGGTCCGATACTTTGGGAAGACCCGGGAGTCCATTGTCAGAAAAGGAGTCGATCGCATTGGCACAGTGACAAAAGTTTATTGACAATGAGATCGAGGAGCTACAATTGGTATCTCGCCAATCGAGGAGGGAAAATCGAGCTAAAAAGACGGACGTTCACTACTTTGACCGGATGTGTTACGCCGAGATGGAGCACATGATGGTATGTTTCAATTTTTCTATAATTATAGAAATATGTTGTGATGCATTATTTTACTCTGCGTTACTTACTAATTTTACATTATTTTATTTAAGGAGACGGGGAGTTGCCCTGGTGGTAGGCCACATAAGCTCGATGCCTATGTGGATATTCGGAGGAAGAAGGCCAAGGATAAGGGGGTGTCCCCGAGCGTCACGCCCACGATTGTAAGTAATTCGACAGTTTATTTTTTGTGAATTATATTATAATTTTTTATTTACTTATTTAACTAATCGTGTGCTTTTTGTCGTTTCAGGCAAAGATTAAGGAAGTGAATGAGTCACAGTCTGATGCCGACAAGGAATCTTTGTCCATGGACGCACTCAGTCAAGTACTTAGCATTGATCGAAAGGGGAGGACTAGGGGGTGAGCTCGCGGGTGGGCAAATATAGGATCACCAGAATGGAGACAAGCAACATCAGGTTGGCTCATTAGGTGGACACGCATGACACGAAGCTATCAAGGTTGGAGGCAACGGTCCTAGATATATACGCATTCATGAAGCGTTAGTTGGGAATAAAGCTAAAGGGTAAGGGCAAGGGGAAGCATAAGGTGGTGGAGGGGGAAGTGGAGCAGGACGAGGACGTGGACATCGCTTGTTCATCGCCAATACGCGCGGACTCACCGGTTGATGTTCAACTCCCCTACTTATCTCCCGTCCATCGGCCTATGTCAATAATCGATTGGTAGAGCGTGTTTTTACGCGACATATGTGATGAAAAGCGGATAGTGAGGGGGGTTGAGGGATAGGAATACTGTTGAGGGTATGCCGATTCATAGATGTAACCTTCAAAACATTGAGGCCAAGGTGCTCGTCACGCATGTGATACCCACAAAGGAGAACTCCACATTGTGGTTGAGCGAACAATGCGACGTGACACATATTGAGGGGTATCTCAATGCGTATATCGGGTGGCCCTCCTTCCTCCTCGAACCTTCCCAAGACAATATGTCGTGACATTATTTGTATCTATTTTTATTTAGATACTTGGATTATATTTGAATTTGTTTTGATTTGGATACTTGGATATGGAAATATATATGCAATGAATTGGTGCATTCTTTCTATTTTATATGGATATATGCTATTTGAAAAGGTAAAATTTTGTTATAACAAGCACAAATATACTGCTGGGCAGTGGCAGTGGCCAAACTGCCAGCAGATTTTTTTTAAATTCTGCCTAGATTTATCACGGTTATTGACCATGACAATTTTTTAAAGGTTGTCACGGTCTTTGACTGTGACAAACCTTGTCAAGGTCAAAGATCGTGACAGAACCGTGACAATTTTAACGAACTTGTCACAGTCATTGACCGTGATAAGTTCGTAACAACAAAATTTATCACCCCCAGAATTATCACAATCATTGACCTTAACAAGTCTAACTTGTTAAGGTTAATGACCGTGATAATTCGATAGATTTGGTGTAGTGAATTACTACCCCCGAGTACTCATTTTTTACTATCTCAACCTATTCGGAACCAACCGTGCACTCAGAATCACCATCCGAGTTATTTAACTAAAATTTCAAACTTTGTCCTCAAATTACGACACATGTAATTGAAAAATAACTCGAATTAAGTAAATCTCAATTCACTAATTTAATTAAATCCTCCAAATAAATTAAATCCTTAAACACCAATTAATTAAATTCCAAATCCTCATAAATATAGGGTGTTATAGTCTACTGCGACTCCACCCCTTAGAAGAAAACTGTCGCCTCCTCCCCCAGAAGTGAAAGAAGTATCTATTCTCGGTCCTGGCGTGAAAGGTCTTATTGCCAAGGGGCAACTTTGTCAATTAGATCCACTAAAAAAATATAATGGTTGGTCTTTCAGTTTTAAACAACTGAGTGTCTTGGAGAGGTTGATCAAGCCTCTTCCTTTAATCATATTGTCCCTTGAGAAATTATAGGACATCATAAAGAACCAACAACATCGCGTAAGCATTGAGAATAATCTGTCAGGTCTAAAGTAAGTAGCTGAGGATCCACGCGTGTCGAGCAGACTTCTCAGGAAGAGAGCTCAGTATAAACATGTGGTGGAACTAATATAGTTGTATCAATCAAATCTAATCTAGAAGATCACTCCTGAAAGGGATTAATATAGAGATTGTAAGATGTCTTGGGGTAGAAGGCTACGACTAAGAATCCTTAGTAGAGAAGTTTTGTGAAGGAATCTCCCTTCATTCTAACTATTGTGGATTTCCCTACACCTTCCAAATTTAAGCCAACAGTAGTCGCTTCTAAGTATGATGGTAAGACTAATACCATCCTCCATTTTGAATAGTACCAGTCTATATGTGATATCTACTCTGTTCCTGATGAGATGTAATGTCAAGTTCTCTTAAGTACCGTCACTGGGTCAGCCCAGATATGGCATAATAATCTACCCTTAGGATAAATTTCTAACTTTCATCTCATCGAACTTTTCATATATAATTTCTTCTTTAGGAAAAAGATGATGAAAATAGTAGCCTATTTACTGAGTGTTCACCAGCGACCAAGAGAAACTACTAGGGAATATATTACTAGCTTCAATAATAAGAACTTAGAGGTGGTAAATTATGAAGAGAAAACTGCAAATACTTCCCTGATGAGTGGACTATTCTTTATAAGCTATATTGTGCACTAGTAAAAGAACCTCTTAAAACCATGATGGAATTTGTGACAAAGTCGAGTAAGATCATGAATGCCAAGGAAGCTATGGCAGCTAAGTAGAGTCCCAGTGTGAAATCTAACGACGAAAAGATCTCGGATAAGAAGGAATAAAAAGATAAGAAAGTTGAGAAGCCTAAGAAGTATGAGGAGTATACCCCACTTACTATAGGCATGCACCACATTTTGGAAGATATTAGGGGCAACAAGGACTTGAAATGGCCTAGGAAACTGAAATCTCCACCTAATCGGAGAGATAAATCTAAACACTATGATTTTCATAAAGACCATGGTCATACCACCGATAATTGTATATCCATGAAAAATGAAGTTAAGTCTCTCATTCTCTGAGGAAAGCTGACCAAGATTATTAATCAAACAAAAGGTCGGGACTTTAAAAGGAGGCCAGAATCACCTTGCAAAGATAGAGATGATATAAAAATAGGGCGAGATAATGACTTTGAAGATGATCTATACTTGCCAAAGAAATCCCAAGAACCAGAACTTGATATAAAGATGATATCCTTTTATTGTTATTTTATTATAGGAGGAGACGCTGGAGGTGGAGATGAAGTTTTTGAAAGGAAGGCCTATTTGAATGAAGCCAAATCCCGTTCCTACATTCGTCAGATCAATATATCAAACGATGTAGATGGTCTGCCAAGAAAGGTTAATAAAGATAAGTTGGTCACTGGCTTCTCTAAAAATGACTTATCAAGGGTGCTTTACCCTCATCACGATTTATTGGTTGTCACCTTCAGGGTACATGAAGTAAGAATTGTCAGACTCCTAGTGGATAATGGTAGTTCGATCGACATTATATTTTATAATTATTTTCATAACCCGGGGTTACAAGATAGAAAATTAAAACCATATCACAGGTCCTTGATTTTTTTTCGAGAGAAAAGGTTTGTCTTTGGGAACTGTCAAACTAGAGGTTTTGATCGGCACTTGTCCAGCAAGAAAAATTGAGAATATTCAGTTCTTTATCTTAGATAAGAATGTTTATTCAACCTATAATATGATCCTCGACAGAGTTGGATTGAAAAAAATTTAAGCACTATTGTCTATAGTTCATCAGTTCTTAAAGTTCCCCACTCATTATGGCGTCGGCGTAGTATAAGGTAACCAGGTGGAGGCCAGAGATTGCTATTACACTTCAACTAACTAAGATGAGTTAAAAAAACACCACCACTTACCAGATTGATACTCTGGATCCATATGAAGAAGCTGATTTAGTCAAAAGATAAGTGGTGGACGGTACAAAAATAATAATAATGGGCGAATAAAAACCAGAGAGGACTAATCATATTGGCTAAAACCTGGCACCATCCCTCAAATAGGAATTAATCACATTGCTTAAAGAGTAAAAAAATGAGTTTGCCTGGAGCCATGAATATTTGCCTGGGATTGACCCACACTTTATACGCCATGAGCTTAATATCATCAAAGATGCCAATTCGATTAAGCAGAAGCAAAGGGTGTTTAGTCCCGAGAAGAATGTGTCTATCCAAGAGGAGGTGAATAAATGGTAGAAGGTCAAATTAATCGAAGATGTCAAGTATCCAAACTGGTTGGCTAATGTCGTGATGGTAAAGGAGAAGAACAATAGGTGGCGTATGTGAGTGGATTTCATCGATCTCAACAAAGCATGCCCAAAATATCATTTTCATTTTCTAAGGATTTATCAATTGGGAGATGAAACAATTGGTCACGAGTTACTAAGCTTCATAGACACCTACTCTGGTTATAATCAGATTAAAATGAAGCGTGAGATACTTACTGCTACAATGTTATGCCTTTAGGCCTTAAAAATGCCAGAGCAATGTACCAAAGACTAGTAAATAAAGTTTTTGAGGAGCAGATTATGAAGAATATGGAGGTCTATATGGATGACATGCTCACTAAGATCAAGAAAGTTGCTGACCACATTAAGGACCTAAGGAAGACGTTTGATCAACTTAAAAAGTATCAAATGAAGCTCAACCCGACCAAATGCGTATTCAGTGTACAAGAAGGGATTCTCCTAGGCTTCATTATGAATTAGAGAGGGACTGAATCTAATCCAAACAATATCAAGGCGTTGATTAATATATAATCTCCTACGTGCAAGAAAATATGTACAAAAACTAATTGGAAGAGTGGATGCTCTCAATCGATTTGTCTCCCAAGCTACTGATAAGTGCTTGCCATCCTCAAAGGTGCTCAAAAAAAAATCGAGTGGAATAAATAACGTGAAAAAGATTTTCAAGACTTGAAGAAATATTTGGGATCACCACCGCTGCTTTCCCGACCACTTATGGGAGAAATTTTTATTTATATTTAGTTGTATCAGAATCTGTTGTCATCTCAACCCTAGTTCGGCTGGGAAATAGAGTTCAGAACTAGTGTATTACACCAGCAAAGCTTTCAGGGGAGCAAAAATCAGTTATCCACGCATGGAAAAATTATCCCATGCTCTTGTTGAAGTTTTAAGGAGGAGAAAGACCTATTTTCAAGAACATGCCATAGTGGTTTATACATACTTACATCTTCTCCAAGAAATTCACAAACTAGATAAATTCAAAAGATTGATAGCATGGGATATAGAGGTAGGAGAATATGAACTCCTTTGTTAGCCTAAAACTGTGCTGAAGGGGAAAGCTGTAGTAAATTTTATAGCTGAATTTATATATCAAGAGACAGTCAATAACCAAAGTTTTCCAATCGAGCAGACTTTCTTAGAAAAGAGATTAGCTCCATAGAAAACTAACTTGACCGCCGACCAACTTGAGACCTCAGATGCATAAGAGAAAGCCCAACGATATGATGAACAGTGAAAGAAGCTCCTTAAACAATGTGTATTGTGTGAAGAGAATTTTGACGACGACATCCCAGTTTGGAAATTCTATATAGATGGTTATTTATGCACTATTGATAGTGGAGAAGTATTTATCATCAATACCCTAGACGCTATAGATGTGGAGTACGCACTTCGTTTTTAATTCTAGACCTCCAATAACGAGGCAGAGTACGAAGCATGTATTACATTCTTGGAGTTAGCCTTATCTTTGCGAGACGAGAAACTAATTATCAACCAGATGCTTGTAATATATGGGGTCAAGGAAGATCTCATGATCACGTACTTTTCCAAATATACCGTCGTCATCTCCTAGCTCTCAACAATAAAGGTAATCTGGATACCAAGGGTAGAAAATACCCGAGCATATACACTTTCTCGACTTACCTTAGTAACGAGGACGGAGCTGTAACACCCCGTAATTTTATGCATTTAATATTTAATTAATTCGAGAAATTTTAAATTACTTGTGTGTCATAATTTAATTGAATTAATTATGGTAATATTTATGTAAATGTTAATCGGAGAGTGAATGGTTAATATTTAGGAAAATTTAATTACTAAGTTAATAGTAATAATCTATCTACGTCATAACGTGTATTAGTGACGGGGCCACATTTATTTATCTCAGTCGGGAGTCGGTATAGACTAATTTGGGTGTGAGATAAGAATTTTTATAAATTTATTCGGATGTCAATTTTGAGTGCACGATTGAGTCCGGATGGGCCGAGATAGTCGAAAAACTGTACCCGAGAGTAGTAAACGGATCACGGGACCATTTTTAGGCATAATCGGGCCCACACGGGGGTATTTGGGTCACTTGGTCTTGGCCCATTAGACTAAAAATGCGATTAAGCCTAATTACTTAATTAAAAGGAAAAGGGGAATGGCTGATTATAGTGTGAAAAACCTAGAGTGGGATGGAATAACCTCAGGAGCAGTTAAAGGCATTGGGAACCATTTTTGGGAGACAAAGGAAAGAACAAAAGGGGATTTCATCATCAACCTTAAGAATCACAACTCCGGATCAGACCCTACGAAACCATAAGGCAAGTGGTTAACTTGCTGTAGAAATTATTTATGTATTTAATTCATATTTGTGTGATGTGAATACCTAAAATTCGTTTTGGGAATAAACGGGTACAAAAATGGGGTTTTCGTAATTGGAACACAAGATGAGAGTTGGTGAACGAATTTATTGTGTTACATGATTCCGAACAGATATTTACCTTAGTTGTGATAAACCCAGAAGAATTATAATGAAATTGATATGGTAATTTGGTGTTGAGACTGATTAACGAATAACTCGAGTTTTTTCCAAATTCCGAAAAATAGGAGAGAACGGGGATTAGGGACTTTATGGGGGTTCCTCATGATGTTCTTAGTGTAATATATTAATGAGAGTACTTGTGTTGGGCTGTAGAAGGAGTTAAGAATTTAAGAATTTCGTCCATGGCAGAAATAGGTCTTCAGAGAAGACAAAGACCTGTTCGATCGATCGATCGATGGCTGAGATCGATCGATCGATGGTCGGGGATTTTTGGCAGTTCGGCCAGTTTACTATATAAGGGGAATTTAATTAAAATTCCTCCCCCAAACCTTATTTAATGAGAAATATATATAGGACATATATTCTAATCAATTATGAGGGAATATAATTAGGATTTGGAGGGAATTTATGTGTGACACACTATGGTTAATTTTGGGAAAAAATATTCCAAAATAATTAAATACGGATCGAGTGGGCGAGTCCGGGTATATTGGTTGGGCGATACCAAGGTGTTAAATTAATTTAGATTGAAAGATAATTAATTCGGAGTCGGGAATTTAGACTCGGATATTATTTTATTTCGGACCACGAGAGCAAGTCCGAATATATTGGTTGGGCGATACCAAAAGTAATTTAATTAATTAATAATCAGGGTTGGACCATAAACTCGTGATAACTTGTATAGGCTTGTGTTACGGACTTAGTACACGGTAAAGCCAGGGTGTTTTATTTATATATATATATATATATATATATATATATATATATATATATGGTGTGTGCATTAATATCAACGGTTAGATATTATTATTATTATTATTATTATTATTATTATTATTATTATTATTATTATTATTATTATTATTATTATTATATATACTCTAGTTCTATCAGGGGAGGTTACGTGTAGAGGGTGAATCCCCTAACTTGAGGAGTAGGGCGAGTATATTCCCAGGTCATAGAGTCCAATATATGGGTGAGGAGAATCTTACTTTCAGGGAAGGAATATGACCGCCTCCAATATTTATGCTATTAACCATGTTAGTGAGCGATTCTGACTTGGGGCAACTAGGTTATGTGAATACACTTAGTGGGATAGCACTTTAGAGAATATACATCCGGTGAGTTATTACTCGAGAGGATGTCCATTATTAATTATTATTTCAACATATGTTATATATGGGGAAATAAATACAGGCCGTGAATTGTATTATATGAGTAACAAGTGTGAAAGTTATATGAATTTAAAAAGGGAAATGATTAATTAAGTTAATGTTGATAATAACTTAGAAATCATAATTATTGCCTACTCGGTTAGAGTAGGGTGGTTGCAAGGGGTTATATCGGTTATCTAGTTATGGGATAAATAATTAGAGAAATTAATTAAGGCGTTAGTAGTGCACATATTAGAGGGGGGTGAGGATGTCCTCAAGGGAGCGAGACACTAACTAAAATATGAAGAGCATGCATATATATATTTATTACTACAAGTTAATCATTTGCTAAATATTTTCCAAATATTTTGGGTTTTAACCCTTGCGATAAATATTTTTAAAAACCTTTTAGGTGTCCATCCATAGGGACGCCAGACTTGACTCATTCCAGGGATCCGTTGCTGCAATATATGTGGATGTTGCGAGAGTTTGATAGACGCATCATTCCTTTTCATTTCTAGTATAGAAATGTCCTATCAATTACTCGAGCATTTTGCTCACAACTTTATTTAGTTTATGTCAGACTTATTGAGATTTATCTTTATCTGTCTTTACTTTTATTGGTTTTGAATCGATGGTTTATTCGGTCAGTTTATTTAAATTGTGAATGGTTGATTTCAGTTAATTGTGATTGTTTAAATTATTTTATTTTCGCATGAGTATTATATTAAATTAAGGAAAGATAACTTGGCACCAGTCTAATTTTCTCACTTAGGTGGTTAGTAATAAAAAAGGCGACAACGATGCTAAGAATGAACCAACTGAGAAACATGTTCTAATTTAATTTAGGACTTATCACCCAGGGTTAATTAGGCGGGGTGTCACAGGAGCTTAATAGAATAAACCCCGTTGAAATGCTTGCACATAGAAGTATAGATACGAAAGTCATCAATTTCATATATTTACAATTAGGACCTTCGTGGATGGATCTTATAAAAAAAATACATTAATATGGGTATACTACCTATTGACCCAAAAGAACAAGAATATTAAGATACAGGGCAATATGTTATGTGCTAGAGTGAGGAGTTTTATATAAGAGAGGATAAACTGTATCTCTGCTTCGATTTGTACACCCAATTGAGGTGCAAGATTTTATTAAGGAAATGCATGAAGGTTCCCGCGGACCTTATTCATCACGTCGGTCATTAGTGAGAAGAATCACTATGAAAGGATACTATTGGATGACCATAAAGACCGACTATATCTCATTTTCTAAAAAATGTGACAAATATCAAAAGTTCGTTGTAATCCAGAGAAGATCAAGGGTTGCCTTAACTCCAATCACTTCTCTATGGACATTTGCTATACGGAGAATTAACTTGGTCGGCTCACTTCCAAAGACAACAAGGAGGTTTAAATACCTAGTGGTTATAGTGGATTACTTCATAAAATGCGTGGAAGCTGAACCGTTGGTTGAAATTCCCTATGAAAGGGTCTTTCAATTCATTTGGAAGCACATCATATGTATATATGGGATTCCATATGCCTTTCGCACTGATCATGGTACTCAATTTTATGATTAGGAGTTTGAGGAGTACTACATTTAGTCCAAGATTCAAAAACTTCACTCTTCCCCTTGGACATCCCCAGTGTAATTGCCAAACAGAGGTAACCAAAAAAATATTATTTGATGGAATAAAAAAAAGACTTGATGATGTGAAGGATAACTGGATCAATGAGTTGCACGGTGTTCTTTAGGCCTATAGAACCATGCCGAGAACATTTATTGGAAAAACACCTTGCATGATTCCTTTTAGGACTAAATAAATGGTACAAGACAAGGTAAGTTTGCTCACATATAGAGTTTTAAAATTTGACTCCCTAAAAATGATCCTATAAGAAGATTGGATCTAGACCTAATTGAGGAAGTAAGGGAGGATGTTTCACTTCAAGTGGACGCTTACCAATAACCAGCAACTCGATTCTAAAATAGAAGGGCGGCACCGACCAACTTGAAGGAAGGAGATTATGTTCTTACAAAAGTAATCCAGAAAGGAAATAAATTGGAAGCAAACTGGCATGGTCCTTATCGCATCTCGACAGTCGTTGGACAAGGAACGTATCATTTCGAAACACTTGAAAGAGAAGAATTTAAGAATCCATGCAATGCCTATCATATTCGAAAATATTATCAGTAGAACTGTGAGGAATTTAATGTGATCGTTTTAGCCATTTTAATAAATTTATGATTTCTCGTTAATTACACTTCCTTTTTATGATTTTTTTGGAATGGGTGATGGCATATATCATAAAAAACGACAAAGATTAGAATTCATGAATAACTTTGTCTTTGATAAGTCATGAGCAAGAAGTTGCTAAAGCTTCTTGTATGACCTAAAGTCAAGAACAAGAAGTTTTTCAAGACTAAATTAAATTCAGGAAAATCCTGAGACATTCCTAAAACATTTGGTCGCAAATGGTAACTAATGCAAATACTTAGCTCCAAAAATAATTCATTTTTTAACAAACCTAAGTGCATTAGTATAACCTAAAACCTAAAAACTCAAGTTCTTACTAGATAACACACAAAACAGTCAAGCAGGTTAGTCGGTTACACATCCGATTAACTAATGAGAACCATAATTATAGACAAAGTTAAGTACATAGACAAAACATGTATGCATAATTAAATATTTCTTATTCCAGCGACAGTAGTTTAAGCACGACGATACAAGGATAATATTAAAATAGAAACAGTTATTACAAGTAAAATTTAAACTCTTAGAATTCATTCCATAGGGCGTTTTACCTCAGCCTTATATATCCCAGGGGGAGGAACATCAAAGCCAGAAGGAAGAGTGGTGGTCTTGATATCCCTCAACCTATTACGACGACTAGTGCTTAGCCTATCTAATAATAAGGAGGAAGAATATATGTATCTTCACCATGAAGACCATAGCCGCCTAAGTATTTTCTTACTAAGCTCAAGGAATAGCATCAGTTAAAATCAACTAAGCATTAATACTGAAAGGAGGATCAGGATAATCCAGCATGACTGGGTCATGCTAATACCATAACTCAGCTTTTTGAGGAACCTTTAATAGTGACAGTATATTCAGCCATCCCTATATATAACCTTCTTGATGGGCTTACTGAATTTCATCCTCCGTGTGATATATATCCTCATCATAGCCATCCATTCATACAACTTTAGGTTGCATGTGAAAATGGTAGGTCAACCGATCAACTTGGTATGTTAGCTTCTTGCATCCTTGAGCAAGGATGCCTAGTCGTTTAGTGCCTTCTTGATCATTTCTTCTTCTTTAATAGGTCGAACGACCATTATTTGTTTAGACGATTGACCATACTTACTCTTCTTCAAATTCTCCAATTCTTTTGTCAACCAAGCATTTTCCATTTTAAAAAATGATGCTCTTTCATTTCGGATAACTTTTAAAGATTTTTTCAAACTCTTTAATTCATTCCTAAGAGCGTTATTTTCTTCTCCAATAGGTTATCCACTTTATTAATACTTTCTACGTCTATGTTCAGTAAAAACTCATTCTTCTTGAAGGCCAAGGAAATATCTTAGAGTTTTTTTTATCAAAACCATAGCCAGCTCTCAGTGAATTGTATTTAGCTTCATAATCAGAGTGAAGCAGAGCTGTAGAGAGGTTGTGATCATCCCTCAATTGTTCTATCATTTCATAGTAGGTTGCATTGTTAGCCACGACCCGACCAAAAAGACCATGAAAATGAAGGTATGCCTCCTTAACTTGGTTTGAAGCATCAATGTTGAGTAATGCTTTTAACTCGGCCTTAGTCAAAATTTTATGTCCGGCTCCAAAAATTCTAAGACTTTATTTGAGTAAATCACTTTCAATAGACATTATTGAAGTTGTCCTGTAATTGAACTGAAAAATAATAGTATAAGAACAACAGTTTAGTAGAACAGAGGATAAGTAATATTAAAGATAAATCTAGCAATTCAACTAAGTAAAATTTCATTCATCATCATAAAGAGGTCTTATAAGTGACTGATTCCTTATAACCAAAGTGAAAAACCAAAAAATCAAACATCATCAAACAAAAAGAATCACAAAAGGAAATAACTATCCATAAGCTTAAGGGAATTACTCCTTCTTTTTATCCTTAGTTGCCAATTCTGGAGGAAGGATTGTTGCTTCAATAATAAGAACCAATGATGACTCCCTCGTACCCTCCTCATCATCGACCTTTTCTTCTATATTGGGAAGGGTGTCAAGGCCATGCCTCTGAACAAGTCAGAATTGGCAGTGGTGTCGACCTCCTTCAAAGCATTTGTCCATCCATCTTTAAAGGTAACTTTAATCATATACTATATCTGGACAACAGCAATAACGAAGGAATTATCCCATCCTCTGTTGAAGTCATCCTCTTTATCCTTCTTATTTTGAGTTTTGACCTCCCAAAACTTCTTCTTATCCTAGCAGCAACTTCTAAAGCCGAGTTGTTGGACATTTACTCGTCTGTCTTCATTTTCTCCTAGGCTTCACTTAATTTACCTTTCCACTATTTCTTATCCTTCTCATGGGCCTGTATTGTAGCAATAATAGACTCATTTAATCCTTAAAAGCTTCATCCACATCAGCCGAGGATGACCTCAGCCTATCGTCCCTTATCAATAATTGATCATAATCGACCAAAAGCTGTAAAATAGTACAACAACAAGGCAAGTATCATATGTAAGTAAGGAAAACATAAATTAAGGGAAACAGATATATAGTTAACATTTACCAGAGCCAGGTTTTGATTAGCCATTTCCAGTAGTCGAGCCCTAGATAAAGGAGTAGCTGCTGACCTATTCGTTGGTAGAACTCCTGAGTGAATCAAACCCTGGACAAACTAGGGTTTATTGTCATAGAGGTAGATTTAGCAGCAACCTATTAGTTTGGGTTTTCTGTACCATCTCCTACTAAGGAGTATGACCTCTCTTCAATCTCTTGAATTGAGGTTCAATAGTCCTCAATTATTCGGTAGTGGCAGATACTTGCCTTTTTACACTAGCAGTGGATTTCTTTAGTGGGGGAGATGGTAGTCCTAACATTACGTTGGGAATCCTTATCTTTCCCATGTCCTCTATAGACGAAGTGGGGATGATGGTAATGTCAAGCGATTAGAAGGAGGAAGAATCTCCTCCAAGTGCAAATTCTCTCTCTCTGCCCCAAATGATTTGGAAACTGCAGCCGAGGAGGTTGAAACGGGTTCTTCTTGGGGGCTTGTGGTATATCTTTTGTAACTCGGGCAACAAAATATGTAATGGAGCTTTTATATTCCAACAGAACGGATGCCGACCTAGGATGATCTTCTACTAGCTATTGATGAATCGACCAAAGAAATTTCAATTCTTCAAAGTTGACCCCTGAGTCACGGGGACGCTTATTTTTCCCTTCCTTCATAGAAAAATCAAGTACAAATCATTAGTCAGCATACTATCAAACAATTAACAAGCATAAAAAAACATATTTCAAAATAATTTTCGACTTATGCGTGTATGTTCAACCCCCTCAGGAAGGGGGGGCGGGGGCTTGTTGCTAGTTCTTGACCAGCACTCTATAATCCTAATAGTCTTTATTGTATCATACAAGTTGACTACTAAATCCCTATTAGTTTATCTTGTCTTCAGATAATATGAATTGTCTCCAGTGGTTCCCCACTTATAATAGTACATTAATTTTGTAATTCGTATATGGGTTTCATCCATTTCATTCAAACGATTAACCCCATGCACAACTCGCTAAGTGTCGGGGGCTACCCTAGCAGGGACTACATCAAAGTGTTAATAAAATTCAAGGAATAATTGATTGTGGGGGAAATTTATCCCACACTCTACAATAATCTATGTGGAAATCCCATGTCTCTCAAATAAAGCAAGGACATTTAAGTGTCCATCCACTATTTCCATTGCTACCCAATTAGTGATTTTTCTTCTTTCCCTAAACTCTTCTAAAGAGCATTCATCAACAATATACACCATTTTTGTGAAAAGTAACTAAGCAAAAGAATGGAAAATAAAGGATTCTTAAAAATTTCTCTAAAACAGTAGAAAGCTCTCAAGAACTACAAAGAAAGCTTGAAGGCAATGAGAAAAGGTTTGAGTTCGAAGGTTTAAGGTAAAGAGAAATATTAAAAAAACTCAGTCCTTTTATAGATACAACAAATTCACCTCGAAACTTGGGAATGAAAATGATTCACTGAACCAACAATTGAACTCTCAACGGCTGCACGCATCTCGAAAGGGCAAAAAAACTAGAGTACCCTTTAGCGGTTTGCTATTTTTTCAAACTATTCACAAAAATCCCACTACACTGATGCACAAATGAAAAAATTACAAGTACCGAAGGTCGGCAGTCGACTTCTCCCATATTTGATCGCCGAGAAACTTTTTAGAGTAAATACTCCATCCTTTCACTAAACCATCAAGCAAGGAACATTGGTGGCTTTTGTTGTGAGTTTATAATTATCCATCCACGAGGACCAATGATATAAGAATACATGTCCACATAAACATCTACCTCAAGGCTTCACATATCCGTGGTCGGCCATCCGACCAACCACAACCAAGAAGGTGAGGCATCAAGAAAGGGAAAGGTCACACACATGTGGACTACCAACAACCATTCCATACGTGAAGTTGAAGATCAATCGTCTTATTTATTATATAAGGGTGTAAATGCTTGAATAAATAAAGGCATCCCATCTCCTAATTTCTGGACCATTATAAATACACTATCTCCCTTACCTCAAAAAGGAGGAGAGAAGTTAACATAAATAATATAGCACTAAATTTTATGTAACTACCCCTCAATGGCACTACCATAACTGCGAATGTAGGCTTTTTTCTTAGCCAAACCATATTAAAAAATGCTTGTTGTCTTGCTTACATTACTTAATATTTTTCTATATTTATCTATGATTATAGATTTGGTACTATCTGGCTAAGATTATATCTACACCAAATTTTAGACATCAACAGTAATCAAAAGTAATAACTTTTTAAAGTTCAAAAATGTGAAAACAAATGTGCCCGTTTGGAAATTTTTCTCCCACCCATTGCAAATTACTTGATTATAAATGTTATTTATGTCAAATAAAAATTTACATTGTAAGGAAGATGACAATTAGGTGTGTGAGCAATGCCACTCCGAGATAAAATCCAGGCTTAATATGGATATGTGTGGATAATTTCATATGATCTAAAAGAATAAAAATGATGATGAAAATTTTATTTAAAAAATATAGTAATTGGATGGGTGAGTAACCCCGTGGTGGAGCAAAGCCCCAAATTTGACACCTTATGCATGAAAAATTCTTTTCAAAGACCAGGAATGCTTGTTGAAATGCCACTTTTAAGAAACACCATGTGTGTGTTAATTTAAAATTTAAGTTGATATTTTCAAAGGAAATGAATTATTAAAAGCTAGTTCAAGAATGTGACTTTCGCTCAATCAACCATGTGAATTACTGGAACAAATTACTATTTTTGCAATAAAATGACAAATATGAGAATACAAGTATTAATGGTAGTATACCTAATTTAAAGATAATATTTAGAAATAAAACGTGACTAATGCATACATTATATAGTAATTGCATGCAAAATTGGGCTAGAATTATATCGTTTATAGTATTGCATTCACTATTTTTGTCGTTCACTTCTATACTGCATTTATATTGAGAAACCCTACTAGGCATTGGCTCACCCTTGTTCCATTTGTTATAACATGTTAGTTGATATTTCGTCTCTAGAGAGAATTTTACATGTAAATATTTATATATTCTTACGCTAGTAGCTTTGATTACTTGAACCCCAAGTTATTGCCTAATAGGTTTCCCACTTGTTATTGTCATACGTAAATATCTTGTATATGGAATTTCATGTTTACTAGGTAATTTCAACCAACTAAAATGGATTAAAAACCTTATTTAGGTTGTTTCACACTATTTCACACTTAACGCGAATGGATCGGACCAAGTTAACCCATGGGTAACCCCAAAATCTGTGTCGAGCGTTACACGTGCGGGAATCTAAATATTACGCTGGCACTTTTGAACACATTTGTTAGCTATTTTTAAAAAATATTTACCCTCACGCAGAAAGTTAACTACTGTGAGAGTTTTTTGTTTATATTATATCTTTTCATTCATTTTGCATAGTGATATAGAGTATGACCCCAATTTTGGTATGTCATTTTGCGCTCGGGTGGAGATTTTTAACACGATACAATCGTACGACTCTAACTCGATGCAATATTATCATATTATTGTAGTCATTTCGTGACACAAACCCCCTATCACGAATAATAAAATGGTTGAGTTCGTGTTAAACATAAATAAATTGAGAAATAGGCACGCTTAACTAATATTCAGATAATGCATTGAATATTTTTCATATCCTGATGTGCAATTATATAAATTTCTTAGAGAATTAATATCTTTATACTTAGTTGTTGATATTATTTAAAATTAATGAACTTTTAATATATGGTTGATCTTGGTGGTGTGATTAGTTATGAAAGAAGATGATAATGGTCTTCTTTTAACTTAACGAGATATGTGTGTCAATCCAAACACGTCACAATTAAATGTTAAATTATTTGATACGGTTATATAAACATGTCAGGTTAGAGTTAACTAGAACTTGAGGTGAGCCCAAATAATACGATTTGCAAACTACACGACACGAATTGTCACCCCTATTTAATATACATAAAAATAAAAAAACATGCATATACATACATGTGTGTGTGTGTGTGTGTGTGTGTGTGTGTGTATTTATTACTTGAATACTAACCCTTTAAAGTAACATGTGAGAATTCAATATATAGTGTAATGGTAGCATAGACAAATAGCTAAAGGTTAAGTCTGTTGACACAATATGATGAGACGACTAGAGTCCACCATGAATTTTGAGGGTTTAGGGCCAATCATTTTCCAACACGAATCCAAAAATGATGTCACTTGACAACATGAATAATAAATGAGTTGGGTTAGTGTCAAGCACTAGTAACACGGATAGACACAATTAAACCTGTTTAACTAATAGTTACGGAGAATATACTATATATTTTTATAGGTTTTGATACAATATTATATCAAATTCTTGGATAATTAGATGACAAATTATTATTAGTTGCCAGAATTTGAAATCAATCACATTTTAGTTTATGCCAAATCTATGAGTGTTATGATTGTCAACAAAGAACATGATATTAATTTACGTTCTTGTCAACTAGAACATGACACGATTAATAATCAGTCGAATTAGTGTTAAATTATTTAACATGATTAATTAAACAAGTTAGATAATAATGATTTAATATTTCCTGAGCTCACTATTTTGTCAATCACATTTTCGGACCAAACACGGGAAGACATGCACAAATTCACACCTGTAGACACTGTAGCAAACGATTCGCGACTAAATTAGAAACAGTCAAAAAAATTCACTCACCTAGTGGCGAAAAAGAAAGTCAACTAACAAAGTTTGTTCATCAATGTCATGCGCTGAGTTGCGTTGTGTGAAAGCTTGATTGGGTTTTTAGTTGCATGCAATTAATACAATTTAATGAGAAGTTAAACTGAAAGAAGAAGTATATCATATGACATTGACTACGAGAATGTATGCATCTCCTCGCAAACAATGTAAAATGATGGACCATTTCTACTCATCCCCATTTGACTCTTTCTTCCACGACCATCTATTACATGATTAAAATTCAATACAGACGGAGCTAGTTGAGAGGCAATGATCTTTGATTTTCCTTTCAATTTTAGGGTAAAGAAAAGTATATGCCATTAACTAAGCAGAAGATACGAGGCCCCTCACAAGCATTGTGATTCCCACCAAATAAAAAAATAAGAAATTAATTATTAAAAAATCTCTCAAATAATGTTCAAGATATACTTAATGTAAGGGTGTGTTTGATAATAAAATTAGAAAATAACTCAAAACTAGTTCAGTTTTTTAAGAAGGTGAAAAATAAGTGAAAAGATAAAAGCGAGATGTCATAATTTTAGAGTTTTTCATGGAAATTAATTCTTTGACGCTTGATTAAGAAACGTTTTTCACGAAAATGATAAAATCATGGAATATTTTTCGTATCTATGACTATTATTTTTATAAGATGAATTTGAAATCAAGGATTACAAAAGTAAAAAGGGAATTAAAGTTACTATTTTTCATGGAAAACAATTCCATGCCAATCAAACGAACCTTAAATCTTTTTATTTTATTACAAAAAATCCCTCAAATATCAATTTAATCAATATTCTCTTACTTTTTAATGTCCGCACTAGCGGCCTTTTGCCCCACCTATCCCCCCTCACCCCCTACACCACCCCCCAATGTCGGCGCTCCAACGATCTTCATCGAATCTTCGTGCTTTGAGTATTTTTATATGATGAGAGATTTTTTGAAACAAAATAAAAAAAATTGAACTAAATATGAATTAAAAAATATTCGAGACACTATTTAATATATTCTTCAAAAATAAATAAATACATAAAACATTTTGATTGATGCACCTTGTTTAGTGATCAGTTTTTATATCCAGCTTCCACATCCATATCTTATATTACTACATAATATTTAACGTCCCATAATTCTATATGAACTGACTTTTAAGACACCCTTGCAATCTCACCTCTCTCGTCATCAAAAACCTCCAAAACCTACCTATCTCAAGGGGGAAAAAGGTTCATTTGGATTCTTGGAAAAAAAAAAGCTCTATTTTAATAATTTTGATGTCCGTAAAAATATTTCAGTTTAATTATGAAACATAAAAACTAATTTTAAAATTCTGAGTTTTAAATAATTTGCAGATGAATAAATAATATTTTCTTGAAAATTTTGCACTTGCAAATTCGAAAAATTGTACATAAAATTAAGGGTCAATTATTAAATAGTCCCTACTATAAATATATATTTTTTAAAAAGGACACATATTTTTAGTTTAACCCATTTAGTTTCTCAAGCACTCAATATCCTCTTATTTTTAGAGGGCCGCGCCAGCGGCACTCTCTCTCCAAAATATGTGGCAAAGGACTTTTTGAGGCAAAATAAAAAAGTTTGGACTAAATGGGTATTAAAAAATGTCCGAGAGACTATTTGGTATATGTCCCTAAAATTAATGAATAATGATATGAGTACAAAAATCTCCCCCAAAACCTCCCCCAAATCTGATGTGGATTCCACTAACTCTCTAACCTGCCTATTAAGTATTGCCTTGTGTTATGGGGTCCCGTCAGGGCACCCAATTAATTGCTTTTTGGGGAAGTTTTGGGAGAATTATTTGGGACTCATAGCACCACTCAAAATTAATTAGTCACTAAAAACACGGTCCATTTAACGCGTAACCCAACATATTTTTAAATTTGATGAAAGGTTCAATAGTAACATAAATTGGAGAATAACAACATTAGTTATGTGAATCCAATGTTGTAGTGTCACACATAATTATCAAAACCGAGTATTAATTTAGGCTCCAACTACACATAAGTAAAAATAGTAAACATCTAGGAATGTAAGACATGCACATTAATTAAGTTTTACCTTACGAGTATTATTTGAACAATTGACTTTAACATAGTTCAAAATATTTAACAGTTTTCTTTAAATATAAGCGGCGGGATGAGAAAATATCAATTATTCCACCTATTCCAAATCAATAGTCACTGTTTTAAAGTTAAACTGTTTCAAAAAATTTAGTCTCAAACTTATCCTCTTTAAAAATAATGAATACATTTTATTGTAAGATACGCATTTGGATCATCGTCCTCTCACAGTATTGTTTGAACACGTCTCTTTGTTGCGTTGCGCAGCATATATCTAGAAATACAGCAAGAGTAATTCTACTGTGACCGAATTTTAGACAAACTTTTTCAGACACACTGACGTGGCAGCGTGTTATTGGTTGGTTTATAGGTCCCACTGGCGTGGACCCCAAAAACCAACCAATAGCAAGCGGCCACGTCAGTGTGTCTAAGAAAAGTTTGTCTAAAATTCGGTCACAATAGAATTTTTCATACAGCAATTCTAGAAACACAACTATTATTCTCACCGAAAAGAAAAGAAAGTTGATGGAGTAATTTGGAGCAGTTATAGAAACAATAAAAAGTGCTCATATAGAAATAAAATTTTAAAAGTGTATTGATATTATATTCCTTTAAAAAAAGACTCGGTACCGTGTTGTTTTTGGCTAACCTATTTGTCAACAATCTCCATTACGAAAAGGAAGGAGTTGGGAAAGAAATATGGCCAGGTCAAAGGGTCAAATAAAAAAAAAAAGAGAATGTAGGAGCAGCCTATATAAGCAACAACAATTTTCATCTTTTCTCAACATCAGTTTTCTCTCTCAGTTTCCCTTTAACATCATCTCTCTCTCTCATATACATAATTTCATGGGTAAGTATGTGGAGATGTTGGATTTAGGGGTGAGATTAGCAGCAAGATTTCATTCTCACTGTCCTCACACAGCTAGGTTGTATTACCACCCACCCTCCAACTCAGTGAATAACTATCACCATTCGCACAATGGTAGCAGTGAAACCCACGCGCCATCTCAAGAACAAGACTATTCAACCCTCAAAACAAATTTTGATAGGAAGACTGCTGGGAATTTTGATGATACTGATTATTTCATTTTTTACTCTGTTGTCTAAACACGAGCAGAGACCCAATAGATAGTTTAAGAAATGTTGAGATTTACGTTTTATAGAGAATTACATCCATTCTTTTTTTACTCTGTTGTCTAAACACAAGAGCAGATACCCAATAGATAGCTTAAGAAATGTAATTTACAGATTCTTTTTACTCTCACTTGTTTGAGAACATTTTTGTAGTAATATCTTTTTCATCCAATAGAATGTTAGTGAATATGTTGAGATGAGCATTTTATAGTGAAATTACATTCAATCTTTTTGCAGATTCGTTATAATCGTATTTGTCTGTTTTAGAACCTTAAACCTAATGAATTTCTTTATTACCACTTACAATTGACCAAACCATAAAAAAGTAGTTTTATTGTGACAAAATTTTTGACAGAATTTTTATGGATATACTGACGTGACATGTTTTTATTGATTGGTTTTTTGGTCCCACTGACGTGGACCCCAAAAACCAACCAATAGAAACACGCCACATCAGTTTGTTCAAAAAAATTCTGTCAAAAATTCTATCACAATAGCATTTTTGAACGATAAATGAATCAACACAAATCAAGCGAAAATAATTAAATCTTGTAGTAGTCCGAGGTAGGGATGGATGGCAGCGGGGCGGGCTTTAGGGGAGACCCATCCCACACCCTCACCTAATGGGGAAAATTTGGCATAAATAAACGGGTTCGGATCGGGCTGAAAAAAAATGGGTTGGGGCCGGCGTCGGATTTTGTGTGTAAAACCCCCGTTTAAAGGTATTATTATAAATATTTTGGTTAAATATATGTACCTTAATTAGTTTTCCATAATAATAAATCAATTCATACTTTTATTTGGACTTAAAATTTTTATTATTTTAACATAAGAAAAATTGAAATCCGTTAGAATACTTGTGTAAAAAAACTTGGAAAATCTCATAAGAATATATTTGGGACGGGTTTGTAGCCCCGCGGGATTTTTAAGCGGGGTTAGGAGCAGGGTAAGCGGGGTCGAGGAGGGTTTAGGACAGGGTAATGGGTTCGAGGACGATTTTGGCCAAACCCGCTTCAAATTCACGTCGTTATTATCCTTAAATCCCAAGCAAATATCCATTAATCTGCACCATTCTTTAATGGGTTATTTGGAGTTGTGAAAATAAAATAATTCTTGCAACATTTTTTTATCTAATGAAAACATATTTTTGAATTTATTGTGACAACCCGCATTCCGAAATAAGGGGTGGCCAGCCCGATACCTCGACATAATGAAAATCATGGATGGATATCATCCTCAACATCATAACAATAAAATAGGTATACGGAAAAACCACTCCATAAATCAGAAAGCAGGTTGTCAAAATTTTTAGTTTAATAAACATTTAAGAAATAAATTAAACAACCCAAATCTGATGAAAGTGGAATTTCAAAGAAACATATAGATAAATATCAAAACAGCATACAATGAAAGAACCGAATAATCTATCGGTCCACAGTTACATTCAAAGTGTTTTCACAATTCATTATTTTACATACTACATTCATTAACATGTACAAAAGATGGGCCACTTGCCCAAATGAAAGACCCGATCATAACTAGATTCCAAAAATGAAGGCGTCTAACAAACATCCTGTAATAATCCGCAAGGTCATACAGCTCGTCAAAAGCATAAGAGTGGGAAAATCATAACGGGGGCCCTTGCGGAGGAACACCTGAGCGGGGAAAACAACATGCACAACATGAAAAATGAACGGGTCAGGGCCCGATTTATATATGATTCCCAGAAGAGTAAGAAACATGATAGATATGGATAATGAATCATAAATAATATGAAATGAGAATCTAACAACCTAATCATAAAATGTGATGATTCAATTATATAGGTTTCTAACAGTTATTAGATTAAGCAAGAGAAATAAAATTAAATTTAATCTCATTTCTTCTCTTCTCATATCTTAGCATTTTCCATTCCTTAATAGGAATACAGTTTCCATCATATCTTTCCGTTTTCCATTCCTTAGCAGGAATACAATTACCATCTCATATCTTATGGCAACTTACATACCTTAAGTCCCACTTGAGTTAGAAAGGTTATATTCTTATACATATAACGTTTCTAAGACCATCCCTCCGAGTTTCCTCACTGGGCGCGCCCCTAAATGACTATCATCTTCCAGGGCCTATCTATACAAGACAACCGGGGCACCTAACGCACGTCGGGAAGTGGCCATATGCCTACGAGTGAGTCATAACCACACCCGGAATTACCTCACTAGCGCAGAAAAACATATACAAACCCCGCATATGGCCGAGGACTATAGTCAGTCTGCATTCAATAGTCAGTGGACATCACCTCATGCGCGAGCTTCCCTTATGATAGCATTTAGAGAGGTGTGTTTAAGTAATTTAACAATTACTAATTTAAATTTCATTTTTCATTACCGTTAATCACATGTGTTTCATTTTATTTGAAACCATCATCTTTGAATATTTCTTATTCAATTTCATCATATATTTAGGTCCCGAAGTATTCTCCAAACAAACTCCTAAAATCTTATGGACTCCAAGGTTTTATATACCTCAAAAAGGCCTCTAAAATCTCCACATAGGGCTTATAATTTTATTTTCCAATCCATCTCCCAACATGAGAAGTGATGCCTAAACATCACTTCGAGTACCCCTGAATTAACCCCAAGTGATCCCATTCAACTATAGGGTAACGACCAAAACTAGACTAAAACTCTAGGATCCTATGTTTACTTCATTCAATAAGGGTCCTAGGTCATAATCCTAAAGAAAGGGGGTCAAAATTCAAAAGAAAAATAAAGGAAAAATGCAGGCCTTCCGAATCGATTCGGACTAGGGCGAATCGATTCGGCCAGACAAGCGAATCGATTCGGACTAGCCGAATCGTTTCGGTCAGAAAAACCAACATTCTGCATAACAGTCGAATCGATTCGGTTAACCTAGACCTGGACACTGCCTCCATGCGAATCGATTCGGCCAGGCCGAATCGATTCGGTCCTGCAAATTTTGCCAATTTTGGCTATGGAGTCTTGGACTCCTAATCTCTTTCAAACTCAACCAACCCAAACCCTTATCATTTATTGCTACTAATTGGGCATAAATACATCCAACAACCATAATTTCACCATAAATAACTATTCAAATCAATCTCCAACATTCCAAGCCCATAAAATAATTAAAAGCCCTAAGTTTCTTAAACCATGAATAACCACAACTATCAATGCAAATTATTCTACTTAAATCATAAAATAGCAAGTAGAAAACTTACCTAAAGTTTGCAAGTTCAGATTTTGATGAAGTTGTATGCAAGAACAATCACCAAAGCCTCAATCTCTCACTTTCTCCCAAGGTTTCTTCTTCTCTTTCTTTCTCTAGGTTTACCAATTTAATTAGGGGAATAGTGACTTAGTTCAAGACATAAATCGTGGCTTGAGTCCAAATTTCTAGCTTAAGTGATTAATACACGGTAAAATAATACGCGACTAGTCAACCAAACTACAACCAGTCAAAAGTGCCCAAAACCTCAAAATGCAATATGGCACACAATTTGACTATCTCGAACCTCCCGGAACTATTGGCACCCTCCAAATTATCATTTGGAGATTTTATAATTCATTTTAGGTTCCGGTTTCATTTTAAGCCAAATGTCATTTTTAAATCATATGGCATTACAAAACATCACATAGCAAAATTCACCTCTACATACAGTAAATATACAACATCATAGTAGATATTAACTTTTCTTTCTTAAATTAATACCTACTCCACATACCAACATCTTTATATCTAATCACTATATCTAGCAAATTAAATAAAAAATAGAACCTCAAAAGCGTGGGTTGTTACATACACCCCCATTATGAGGGAATTTTATCCCCAAAATTCAGGCGTACCTTGTATAAAGAGATGCGAATACTTTTCCCGCATGTCATCCTCGCGTTCCCACGTCGATTACTTGGCGTTATGGTGACTCCATTGAACCCGCACCAAGGGCAACACACGAGACCTCAATCTACGCTCCCCATGCTCTAAAATAGCAACCGGTTGTTCTTCATATGAAACATCGGGTTGCAAATCAATATCCTCGAAAGGGATGTGCCAAAGCGCACCTTCACACCTCCTATACTTCTTTAGGGAAGAAACATGGAATACATCATGAATTTGTTGCAATGGTTCCGTTAAAGCAAGTTGGTATGCCACTGGACCCACCTTTGCAATAATTGGAAAAGGTCCAACAAAACGCGGCCCTCTCAACAACTCAAGTAGAATGAAATAAATAAAATATTCACCGCCTAGAGACTTCTTACTCAAAGCTTCAATAATAACATTAGACTAACCCAAGTGATGATGTATCGTTCAGTCATATTCTTTCATAAGTTTTATCCACCTCCTTTGCCTTAAGTTCAAGTCTTTTTGAGTGAACAAAAACTTTAAATTTTGGTGGTTTGTAAAAATTTCACAACTAACACCATATAAGTAATGTGTCAAAATCTTCAATGAAAAAACTATTATCTCTAACTCAAGATCATACGTAAGGTAATTACATTTATGTACTTTTAACTATCAAGAAGCGTCAGCAATTACCTTCCAATACCGAATTAACACAAATCTAAGTCCTTTATGTGAGAAATCATGAATAATAACTAAACCTTTTGTACATGTTGCAGATGATGTTAACTCATGGTGCTTCTCACAATCATTATTATATAAAATATGATATTTTTTATGGTAAGCTTAGTCAATAATATTTCAGTAATTTTCCAATTATTTTATGGCTAACCAATCCATACCCAGTATCATATCAAAGTCACACATGTTAGGAGGTGATACATCAACCAAAAACTCCTTGTTACCCACTTGTACGACACACTCCCTATACATCGAATTAATTGAAACCTCTTACACTGCTAGAGTAACAATAACTCAACTAGAATATAACAATTATAATGATTTATTAAGATGTAATACGTAGTATAAAGACATGAAGAATGAGTAGAACCATGGTCTATAAACATGTGAGCATGGTTCTCACATATATGAATCATGTCTGTAGCCACATTAGGTGTATATCGTGCATCTTGTTATGTCAATGTAAAAAAAATTCCTTAACATTGGCTTTGATATCTAAATCATCTACCTCCCCTATCTACACTCTCAATAGAATTCCTAACTCCTAAAGTCACACTACCAACTCATAATGTAGTCTCCATATCAAAATAATCCTTATCCATGTGTCATGGTTTATGATAATAAAGACATCGAGGTGTCATCTATGTTAGTGTGAAATCTCGACATATATGCCCTTCCCCACCACATATTAACGAAAAATGGATCTCAATCCAAACATAAATTAAACTTCGTATTGACTCAAGCCATTACTTCCACCTCGAGTTTGAAATCTTCCACGAAACCTCTTGTGTTTCTAAATCCGTGCCTATTGGATTATCCTCATGATACATTCTGACTTTAGGTTCTTGTCTCCCATCCATGTGATTGTGTTCGTTATGCCTAAATTACTTTGACTGCTATACTTTCATTTCTTTCATTGACTTCTCTAACATTGTATCTCTATCCACTAAGTCCACACAATCTATTATCATTATATTAACCATTGTTATTGTCTAAAACTACTATATGAATTTGTGCCTTATCAAGAATATACAAATAATAAACTATAACAGATAAAGAGATAATAATCCCAAAAATTCTTATTTATAGAGTAAATAATGGAGAGAGATGAGAGAAAGAAATGGAAACCAGAGTTTATGTGGTTTGGCCCAAAGTGGTGGCGACATCCACATGTTTAGTAATGATGGTACTGATTTCAATGGGAAAAATCCATGGATGTACCATAGATACAAGCTCTTGTGCTTACCCTAGAAATGGGCAGCATAATATTAGGAAAAAATATATCTCGATCCTTTAAAATGAGGGATTGTGTGATATTTATACAATGTTAAAGGAAAGAGAGTCTAGTGGGATAGGTGGCATGCCTTTACAGGTTAGGTAGTTACACATTTTTACGTACAAGTGGGAAGGATAATTATGAATTTTTTACACACACATAAAGGAAGAATATTTGCATATCCCCTACAGGTCTGCTTGATGTGACTATTGTCGATATCACTCCATAACGTGGTACATTCTTACCTTGATGGGGCTAACTAATCGAGTTACCTAATAGTGAATTAACAGTAGTAAGATGGAATATTAGGACTGTCTATCCAATAATATTCATTGTTGAGCCAACTTCATCACTGCAATAGATGAGTACACATGTCATCTTTTGAGCGGTACATAAGGTGTTCCATATTTATGGTATAACAAAAGCCCCTAAGACTTTACTCATTATTGGAACTTGTAGCAGGTTCTTTGGGGTATTGGACCTTCTTAGCCATTGCCAGGTAATTTGAATAAGTGAGTTGTTAATAAAATAATGTTGTTGGCTTACTAATTCTAGTCATCTTACCATTCTGGTCATCGTGGAATCTTCTCTGAAGTGTGTTCAGGCCATATTGAAAGGATGAAGTGTTAACGGGTGAGAGTTGTTAGCCTTGATAATTTTGTTTGTCTTGAATTCTTCGCAAAGCACGGCGAGAGAAAGACTTGTGAAATTTTCATTTGGGATTAAACTTTCCACGTGTCAAGTGCTGGGATGTGGCATCTGGCATAATCGTTATGTGTCCTGAAGCAGTTCACGTGTAAGTCTGATTGACCATTTCCACTTTTTAAGGTGTGATGTTGTATGTAATAAGTGAGAGCAATACTTGCCGCCAAAAGAGTATAAAACCTCCAAATTAAAGCATCTCAACTTTATGCAATATTTCTCACCTACTTTAGCTTTATATATAGAGAAAAAAAACTCTTTCTTCAAAACACCTTTCTTTCTCCTGTTAACATTTTTTCGGCGACTATCAACTCCACATGTTTTCTTCTTGGGAAATCCTTTTACGAGGAGATTATTTAGCTTTACTCTATTTTTAGATAGATATTGTGTGTTTTTACCCGTCTTCAACTCATTTAAGGTCAGGCGCGACACTTATTTCCTAGGGCTCTAATTCAAGTTTTTCTCCCATTTATTCCATCTGGGGTGTGATTTTTCATTGTAGGTTATCGTGGCTGGATTATTTGGAGTTAATTCGTCTCAGGTATCTATTGAGCTCGTTGGCCTAGGTTTTCATCATTTTAGGGATTCTTAGGATTTATTGGGCTTAGTTTTTCCCAAACTTTAGGTTTCTAAAATTGAATATCGCCCAATCCTTGGAATACCCAAAATTTTATTTTTCCTTAATGAGCTACAAACCTTACGTCCTTAGCTAGCTAGAATATATAATTGAGTGAAAATTTTCATGTCCGGGAGTTTTCTCCAAGAGGTTCCCTGAACCCCTACAGGTTGTATGACCTGAAGACAAGCTTAGCCATCCCAAATATACTCCTACTATATCTTCCTTTGGTGGTTCTACACCTCTGCCTATCGATGTGGAGTTTGGCGGTCCTGAATTTATACAGCCTGGAGTGGTTGACCAAGATGAACATAGACCTAGTGATAAAAATTTTGAGAACATCGTGTCGGATATATTTGTTGTTAACATGGAAACGCCATACAAGAGAGATATGCCTGAGAGACATATGCCTTCATCTTTTCCTGGTTAGGTGCCATATGGTGAGGAGATTACCTCTGGTATTTCCACGAATTCCTGTGACCCCTCTAACACCAGTTCTAAATAGTAGGCCTGTGATGTGCTAAAGGATGAGTTCGATACTTTGAGGGAGAAAAACAACATCCAATTAGCATTTCTCCTAGGCTATGAGACTACAATGAGAGGGTTTATGACACCTCTGTACTCGAACGAGTTTTCCTACCCCTGTTGGCACTCCCTGAATCCTATTATTTGATCCATTTTAAAGGTATATTGCATTACTTCCACCCAACTTACTCCCAATTATTATAGAATGATTATTGGGGAATAATGTTCTGAAAAAGAGAATTAACTTTGACCTCACAGGGGATATATTTAAGTATACTCGTGGCCTGAAGGACAAATCTAAGGTCTTAGGGTATTGTTATTTTTCCCTTAAAAAACCCACTTGAGGATGGCCAAGGTCATCCAGACTAGTAACCATAGCCGGAAGAGCCAGTTCGTGTTCATAAAAGGTGACTGGGAATTTCGAGTCAACGAGAAAAATAGGCCGTGCAAGGTTCATTATGAATGGGTTGGGAGAATAGAATTGGTAAACCTTTGATTTAATTTTCTTTAAAGTTTCCCCTTTGATTTGCGTTGTATAGAAATTTTTATTTAACTTTTCAGTGAAGAGAGCTCCGAAGCTTCTTACCGTGTTGTTGGATTTGGTAAAGACTTCCCAACCCTACAAAGTTTGAAGACCTATTCTTAGTGTCCAAATTCATTCATGCTAGGTATCACACTACCCTGATGGTACTCCGCCTATAGAGATGTTGGTTCTACTTATGGCGGAGGGACTAGTTGAAACTAATTAGTACACTGAGTACGACCAAGGTGATAAGGCAAAAGTTAAAGCACGTAACGATATTTTAAAATTTGTATTTGTATCTTAGATGTGCCTTATGATATGACTAACTTCTTGACTATTTTTGAATTATCCACTCCTACTAATTTAGACTTTATTACTGATTCTACATAAGGTATGGCTCTTCAAGATCTCCATCGCACTGCCATAAATTTGGCCCGTTGCAAAAAAGTAGTGGTCAACTAAGAGAAACAAACTGAAGCTAAGGTCAAATCCAAAACGAAGGGTTATGGCCAAAATATGGTTGGCGTTAAAGATACAAAGGAATTCAAGATAAATGCTTGAAGGGAAGCTAAAGTTAAAGCTGCTACTCGAGTTAAGTTAAATGGTAAATCCCTCATATCCTTTGATACTGATGTTGTATGGGATAAGAGGCCACTTAAAAAGCCAGAACCCAGGGTGATTGCAAGGTCCCATGAGTGGTTTAGTCTAGGCTAATTAGGATTGCTACTGAGAGGATCCAAACTAAAGGTCAACCATCTCATTGGCTCACCTGTGGTCAGGGACTAACCTCCCATTATGGAGAGTTTAAGGAATTTAAGTTTGACCTCGACCACATCATAACGACCTGGGATTTGAGGAACTATACTGATTTTATCTACCAACACATGAACAATATTGGTGGTCTATATATATATTATAAGGACAACAAGGACTTTGAGTTCTTGAGGGGTTATGACCCTAACACCTTGTTGAAGTTTGCACAACATCATCTAGAAGTGGTAAGTCTGATGAAATTGTTCTCATTTTGAATATTCTAAACTTTGTTGTCTTCTGCCCCTATATATTTTTTGTTTCCAAAGTTCGATGGCTTCCATTATCTTGAGGGAGAAGGCCATGAACAATCATGTTTCCTATGAGGAGCAAAAGAGCACCATCATCGCTTACCAAGGAGAATATTACACTTAAGGAATAGCTTTAGCACACTACTAATGAGCTCAAAAATTCTTGTACCGTGCTTAGAAATAAGAACAACGAGGTGGCAACCGAGACAACATCTCTCAGTCAAGAAGAAGAGGATGTTTGCAAGCTAAAGGACCAGGCTAGCACTGATGTTATCAAATTCAAAAGAATTTAAGAGGCCCTGAAAAAGTCAAATGATGAGCTCATGGTGTCCAAAGAATATATTAATACGACCAACTAGAAGCTGTAAAAGTTGAAGAAGCCCTGGTCAAGGCTGAGGAGACTAAAGTTAAGAAATTCAAGTTGTCTACTGAGTATAATGTTAAAGACTCTTCTTTTGCTTTGATAGGTATGAGGACCTAAATAAAAGGTACATGAAACATTACCTAAATATAACAGATGTGGTCAGTAAGTGGGAGGATGATGATGAAAAGGACACAACTTTATTCGTTGAGTAGCTGATGGATGTTGATGACTCTGCTGCTAAGGATGATTAGGTCGATGAGGCTGACAAGACTCTTCCTAATAAGAATTCCCTTCCTGATGATTTGGATACTATCATGGTTGACTTACCCACTATTGTTGCTCATTTGGTGGATCCAAAATATGTAAATTCTCTTTTGTCTTAATCCCTTCGAGTCATTAATTTTGTATGAAGCTTTTGTAAACGTTAAATTCAGTATTTTATAATAAACATTTGCATTTGTGCTTGATTAACTTTGAGAGAAAATGTTATTTAATTTCTTATCTTCATTTATGCATGTGTTTTGAATTTCATTTCCTGCCAATTATTTTGCTCGGTAAGGTTTTTATCCACCACTTGTAGTTAGTGTTTGTATGAAAAAAAATTGACAAGTAAATGTGGTCCGACTTCGTTGACCACCTAGTTAGTTCTAGTCTTATGGACTTATGGTAGGATCTTGTCTAATCGCCATGTTAATTTACTTGTTGTTTGGTTTTGAGGTAGGCTTGCTAATAGTTTAGTTTTATAATCATGTGATTGGATCCTATCGATCTGATTTTCCTTAGTAGTTATCGGTATGGGACAAAACTGAATTGTCCTAACATGGAATCTACCAATTATTATGCCATATTATTGGTCATATGAAAAGATTTTTCCATCCTGACCATGTGTTAGAATAAATCCCCAGAGTAGACCAAATGTACAAGGATTTGTCCTTGTATTAGTCAGTTACGTTTGAATTTTATTGTCCATAAGGCTATACTGGATTTCCCAGATTTGGCCAGGACTTCTTAATCATGACCTGTAAAAGATGAGGTCATACATAAATGTTAGTTTTGATCATGCAATTTGATATTCTTAGTTCTGAGATGATTTCGTCCTACGCTTCTTGCACATCTATCATACTGATGAAATATACATTGAATAATGTAAAAAAATCTTGAAATGACAGCACATGTGGAGGAGCAAATTCTGATTTTCATTCATTACTGAGTTGAATTAAAAAAGTAATGAAAAGAATTTATATATTTTATCTCATTTTTCCCCGGCTTCCATGAATTCTTGAATTGTTCATGCTCCAAAGTTCTGATCCGATAAGTTATAGGTTGCACGATAATGGATATTGTGTACAGACCATGCTAATTTGGTTCTAACTTATTCTATTTTTACATAGCATTTTTGATAATGTAGTCTCTTTCCTTTAGCATGGTTTTACTATTTTGTTGTAAAACTAAGTTGTTTATTGCTAGTACGGTTCTATCCAAAGTGTTACATGTTCTTTGGCCTCTTCTACTAAGTTCAGTTCGAGTCTTCTCATCAACTCAATCCTCGGTGAGCTAAACTTGAGTACTCGATGGTTGCTTAAGCCGATCTTCGTTGGCACTACCACTTCAGTTCTAAATGTCAACATAAATAAGCTCTCGCCCATTGAGGTTATCATAATCGCCATCTACACCCGAATAACACATTGTATCTCGTTGATCTAATTCCCCTTGGCATCGACTAGACTTTTCTTCATTCTATGTAGCAAAGCTTTATTTGTCTCCTATGTTTGTCCATTACACTATGGGTAGCCTGGTGATAAGTGTAACTTTTGGATCATGGACTATATAGAACAATCTTTAATCTCTTAGTTGTTGAACTAGGTACTATGAATAGTGATGAAGGATTAAGGCATTCTGTATTGAAAATAATATTCTTTTAAATGAAATAAATACGTTTTTGTATACCACCTCCACCAGGGGCCTAGTCTCCACCCATTTGGTAAAATAATCTATTTCTATGACCAGGTACTTAAATTATCCCCTCATCATTAGATGCGGTCCCACTAAGTATATTCCCCACATGGAAAAAGGACAAAGGGATGTGATCGGCATCAATGATGTTCCTATACTCTTATGAATTACGGCAAATAGAATGCACTTATCACATCTTCTCACATAGTTTTCACAGTTTTCTTTTACAGTGATTCAGTAGTAGGCTTGAGTGTCCATTCACTTCACCAACGATCTTCCCATTAAATGGGACACACAAAACCTCATGCACCTCATTTATTAACTAATTAACATTAGTTGGGCATACACATTTAAGTAGTGATATAATAAATCCTCTTCGAAATAGGATTCACCCTTCTAGTATATACCTCGTTGCTTTATACCAGAGTCTCCTTTCCTCCTTTGATATACTAGAACTTCATCGGTCTCAAAATATGTGTAATATCCTTTACTTTTGAGCATTTATTTTTAGTATTATATTACCTCACGGGTTGTAATGTAAAATAAGTGAGAATTAAAATGGGAATTTAAGATAAAATATTAATTTATGTAGAAGAGTTAATCTTTATATAAATGGTATATTTATGACTGTGATAAATTAAATATATTCTTCTGGTAAGCTATTTCGTAGTATGTGAGTAGAAGCAGCAAGAATTTATTATTTTTCAACCGGGTTATATATGTGTGAGTTATATGAGGTTGGGATAAGATGTTTTCTAATCGGAATCTCGGATGTCAATTTGGAGTGCATGGTTTATTCGGGATGGATCGAGATTGTCAAAATGAGTGCTCGGGGGTTGTATTTTGGTTTCGAGGTCTTTTTGGCTAGTTGGACTCGGTTAGGGGTATACGAGTTATTTTATGTGTGTATTATCATTTTAAGATGGGTTAAAAAGATATATGGTTCATTAGGCAAGAGAGAGAGTATCCAATCTCATTTTTGAGAAAACTCGCTTGAGAGAAACCAAAGAAAGAAGAAAGAGAGAAGAGGAATCTTGGGATTTTCCAGCCATATCTGCTACTACGAAGAGGATTCAGTCAACAACTTCAGGGAAAGTGATTCAAGTTGCTAAATAATTCTTGTGTGTGAATTATTCTATAATTAATTGGTGGGTTGTTATGTTTTGGGGTATTAAGGGTTAAATATTGATTTTGTAGATAAACCCTTCAAATTTATTATTATATATTGTTAAATATTTATTATTTTGGTTAAATTCTTGAAGTTGGTGTTATATATATGTTTCGATGGTAGAAACATTGGTGGAATTAGGTTAGAAATGGGTTTTAGAGGTTTGGGTTAAATTTCATAAGGAACAAAATTTGTACAGACCGGACCAGTTCGGTCAGTGGTCCTCGGATTGGTTCATTTTGAAGAAGCGAACCGATTCATTTTTTAGAATCATCGGTTCGGTTAACCTCATTCAGTGCAGTAGACCGGTTCATTTTTAAAGCCATCGGTTCGGTTCGCATGTCAAAAATTTCTAACTCTTCTTTAACTCCTTTCCAATTAGGTTTAGTGACTGAGAACCCTCTGATATGAAGTGATACTAATGTTTGTAATATCAAAAGTGGGATAATGATATTATACGATGTATGGAGACATCTGGACGATTATGGAAATATATTAGGGAGTGTAATACTCCGGTTCTTTCACAAATTTTCCTTCAAGAGGAATTCGTTTAAAAGATTGGATACGGGAAAGTTGAGAGAAGTCGTGTGTCCTGAGTGATATCAAACTTGTGGATTAATCAAATTTGTGATTAATTATTAAAACTTATGTGAGTGATTGAGTAAGAAAGCATATTGGGAATATATGTGAGGATGTATCGGCTAGTGTAATAAGTGATATACATGGGTAGCCCAGTTTATTGATATATACAAACGGATATGAGATGGTATGTATAAGTATGATGTGTATATATATATCTTGTTTGTATGATATATATTATGTGGAACATACCACTCTAGTGCTATCATGGGATGCAGATGAATCCCCTGGCTAGTGAATGCAGGGAGAGTATAATACCCAGGTCATACCGTCCAGTATTTATGGAGTGTGGCTTTTATCATGGGTGAGATGTATTGGATATGATTCGTTTCACTTTCAAGTAAGGAACTATGGCCCCTTCCCATACGTTTGTGCTTTGTTTTACCAAGTCCGTGTGAGAGTCTGACGGTTGGTACCCAAGTTGGTGTGCGTATCCCCTAGAAGATGGTAGCACTTAGAGACTGCATCCCATCAACTAGTGCTCTGAGGTATGGTTAGTATAAGTAATGAGTGATGTGTATGTTTACTTGATATGAGATGATAAATCGTGTATAATAATGAGAATAATATTATATAGGCTTTAATGATTAATGTGTGAATCAATAGGCTTACAACTAGTGAAAGTTATTAGTAATAAATTGACATATCGTCATTGAGAATGATATTACAAGTGGTTACATTGGTATGATTAGATATGCGAGTGTGGGTTAACGCATAAGCATGAGGTTGGGTTATCCATAAGATGAGTCCGGTAGCTTAACTAAGATTTGAAATGCATTCGTTAGGTGCGCGCTGTAGATGTGGGGTGAGAATGAGTCTCAAGTGAGGGCGACACAAACTTAATTATGGAATCTCGTATTCATAATTATTATGCATTTTATTTTACTTGCTAAAATTATTTAATAAATTGGGTGCTAGCCTGTAAATATCTTTTCTTTTTCTTCTTTTTCTTTGTTATATCTTTTAGATGTCCCACCACAAGGATGCCAAGGATGAGCTGCCGTTCTAGAGTGTATGGAACTGCAGCATATGTGGAATGTTATAGGATTTTTGATATAGTTGCATCTCATTTTTATTAATATAGTTAGGGACCAGCAGTGTTAATCGGGCGTATGTTGCCCAAGTGTTGTACTGAGGTATATATTTTATATTGCAAACATTTGATATATTGTATGGGTCTGTTAACCGATAGTTTATTTGGTTATTTTTGCTATGCAGTTATTGTCCTTGTATATATGTTCATGTCTATAATTGATATTAATGAATTTAAATGTGTTATATAACTGGGAACTTTTGGCATTCGTTATATTATTTTATGGGTGGTTAGTTATATTTTTGGCTTGTGCGGCAGTGATGCTGAGAATGAGTCATTTGAAATTCCTATTTTATTTTAGTAGAGGGGTGGCCACCCCTTATTTTAATCAGCGATGTGTCATAGATGGTATCGGAGCATCATGTTCTAGTGTCTTTTGGATTTGCGCGGACTTTCTACGTTGTATCCTAGAGTTTTTTTTTATAAAACCCTATTACTAGGGCTGTTGTGTTCATTGTGCATTTATGATCTGCTGCTATGATAAATTGCATTAATGGTAGTTTGATACAGTCTGCTATTGTTTCAAATGCCGCCAAAAAGAAATTGCTTGGCTAGGGCAAACATAGGGGAAGAGGATGTGGAGCACCAATTACCGCAAGGAACTATGACTGCAGTAGAGGTTGCCAATGTAGTGACTCAAGCAGTCAATGTAGCCATGACCGTTATGGCTCAACAGTTTCCTCAGGCTCAGCAGCAGCTGAAAGCACTAGTAGTTCAAACCCACTTGGGGCCATCTGTGTAGGAGAGAGTTCGGGAAGCCTTCCAAAAAGGGCATCCTATGAAATTTTAGGACGAAGCTGATGTGATAGTGGAGAGTCAGTGGAAAATGGATATCCAATGTCACCTCTTTTTAGTCGAATGTAGGGATGTTCAAAAGCAAATACTTGCCACCTTCAAGTTAGTAGGTGCCTCTCTCCAGTGGTGGGAGTCGGTTACTACTTCGGATCAGAGGGATGCAATGCCCATAACGGAGTTTTGGATTCGATTTGATCGTAAATATTTTCCTCCTGTGATTCATATGGAAATGAGAAGGAACCTATTAAATGTAACTTAAAAGGGATCGGTCGATGGATGAATATGAAGAAGAATTTACCCGGATGGAAAATTTAGTGCCCGACGAGGTAAATACTTAGGAGAAGAGAATATCAAAGTTTATTGGTGGTTTAAATGGGATGATTCAATAATATTTGTTAGGGAATCCAGCGTTGCTGACATTTACATATGTGATGAGTGATGCATTATTGAACTGTCAGGATCACCGTATTCACCTGAAAGGAAATAAGCAACTTGGGGATCCTATTCAGTCGAGTAAGTTATGAGGAAATGGAGTCGGTGGGGCACAACAGTCTCAGCGGTAGGGTAACTGTCAGAAAGAGCGGGAACTCCATTCGAGGGATTTAGCTAAGAGACGGCATTCTGGAGGTTTTAAATCTGATAGCAGTGGCTTCAAGCGGGTCCATCAAGGCTCCCAGCAGCAGTAGAATATTCCCCAGGGCATTTAGGCCGAGGATTCAATGGGGGAGGTCAACATAGTAGAGGTTTTGGGGGCCAGCGAAAAGGGTATTTTAGAGTAGGCCAACAGGGCTAGAGGATGGAGAATTTTATGGGTTGTTTCTTTCGATGTGAGGAGGTGGGTCATAGGAAGTCATAGTGGCCACAACAGTATAGGATACATATACCAGGAGAGAAGCAGGTATAGCAGGCGCCTTTATCACCTTTACTACCTCCAGCACCCGTTCCAGTTATCCCACCCTAGCAGGGATAGATGCAGTTTGGGCGAGTTTATAATGTCCAAAATGTAATGTTACCGCAGGTGCAACAACCTCTACCAGTAGTTGATGGTATGTTTCCTATCCATGGGCATATGGGTAGGGTGTTATTTGATATGAGAGCATAACATTCATTCATAGCCGTTCATTTTGCGCATGCGGCTAGATTGTTAAAGTCAACCGATACTCTTTTAATGTGTGTAGATTCTCCCTTAGGTAGTGGGGCGCTTATCCACTCCATTTGTAGAGGGGTGGATATATATTTTAGAAGATTGAGTTTAACAACCGACTTACTTGTGTTGGATATGATTGGGTACGATGTTATTTTGGGTATAGACTGGTTGGCACAATACCGGACGATGGTGGATTCTTTTGGGAGGTCGACTGTATTTTCCATTCCAGGCTAGGAAATGTTTTTAGTTGCCATACCTCTTCTAGATGGAGGTTCGAGTACTCATTTGTATTATATCGAGAAGGAGACCTCGCAGGAAGTAGTTTTGATAATGTTTTTCAAGAAATACCATGCTTACCACCGAGTTAAGAGATCGAGTTCATTATTGATTTAGTGCCTGGGACTAGGTCGATTGCTCGACATCCAATACCCCATGGCTCATTTGGAGATGCAGGAGTTACGAGACCAAATTTAGTAACTTCTAGGGGAGGGTTTTATTCGGCAGAGTACATCACTGTGGGGTGACCCCGTGTTATTTGTGAAGAAGAGTGCCGATTCTCTTCAGTTGTGTGTTGATTACCAATAGATGAATAATGTGACGATCTGAAATAAATACCCGTTACCTCATATCGATAATCTATTTGATCAATTGAGAGGAGCATCATACTTCTCTAAAATAGACTGGAGATCGGGGTATCACCAGCTACGCATGAGAGATCAGGATGTCGCTAAAACTACATTTTTAAACCGTTATGGATCTTATGAGTTTTTGGTTATGCTGTTTGGGTTAACCAACGCTGCTGTAGTGTTTATGGATCTGATGAATAGGGTATTTCGAGACTTCTTGGACCAGTTTTGTGATTGTGTTAATTGATGATATTCTGGTCTATTCTCGGACGGAGAGAAAACACTATGAGCATTTGCATTTAGTTTTGGAAACACTACGGAACCATCAATTATACGCTAAGTTCTACAAATGTGGGTTTTGCTTGCTTGAAGTGTAGTTTCTGGGTCATATGGTGTCAGAGAAGGGCATTTCAGTGGACCTGGGCAAAGTTACAATGGTGAAGGAGTGGGGTCATCCCACGACACCAACGAAGATTCACAGTTTCTTGGGATTAACGAGGTATTATCATCATTTTAGAAAGGGTTTTTCAAAGATTGTAGGCCCTTTGACAAATTTAACCCGTAACGGAGTGCCGTTTGTGTGGGATGATTACTATAAGTTAGCATTTGATGAGCTAAAGGACAAGTTGACTTCATCACCCGTACTCTCATTACCTAAAGCAGGAGTGGAGTACTTAGTATTTACTAATACATCCCTACAGGGACTGGGGTGTGCTACAATAAGAGGACAGGGCTATCGCTTATACATCTCACAGGATCAAGCCTCATGAGAGAAATTATCCCACATATGATTTGGAGCTAGCTGCGGTAGTCTTTTCCTTGAGAAGATGGAGGCATTAGCTCCTAGGGGAGAAGTTTAACCTTTTCACGGATCACGGATCACAAATCATTACATTACTTGTTCACTCAGAAGGATCTTAATATAAGGAAAAATATGTGGTTGGAATTCGTAAAAGATTATCAATTTTATATCCAATATCACCGAGGGAAGGCTAACATGGTAGCCGATGCGTTAAGTCGGAGACCTACCAGACAGTTAGGGGAAGTGTGGAAAGCCAAGTGGAATGAACTTCGTCAGGATGATGAAGTTGCTAGGGAATGTATGGCAGTGTTAAATATCACACCCGAGATTGTGATATGGGTGCTCAAACTGCAAGCTATGGACAAATATTGTAAGGCCATGGTGCAATAATTATTACCTGAGGGAGTGGAATCCTACTCTATTAGTTCTGAGGGTGGATTACGTTTCAACAGAAGGCAATAGTCTCGAATGATGGGGATTTGAGATGAGTTGTCATGTCAGAATCCCATGGGTCAAAATTCGTAGTACATCCTAGTGGAGACGAGATGTACCAGGATATGCCTCGACAATACTGGTGGGATGGCATGAAAAGGGACATAGCTGAGTTTGTCTCCAAATGTTCCACTTGTCAGTTAGTGAAGCTAGACCACTAACGACCTACCAAAATGTTGCATCCATTAAAAATTCCAGTATGGAAATAGGAAAGTATACCAAGGTATTTTATCACAGGATTATCGATGTCGCAGTGAGGTCATGATTCCATTTGGGTTATCATGGATTGTTTAACTAAGGCAACACACTTTTTACCAGTGCAAATAGATTTCACGACGGCACAATATGCCCAACTTTTTACAATCGAGATTGTAAGGTTACACGGGGCATAGATTAATATTGTGTTCGATCGAGATAAGATCTTTGTGTCTAGTGATTGGAAGAGTTTCCAAGAGGCAATGGGAACTGAATTGCGATTGAGTAGGACATATAACCCGCAGACTGATGGGCATACTTAGCCAGTAAATCACATGTTGGAAAATATGCTCAGAATGTGTATACTTGATTTTAGGGGAGGTTGGGAGCAATGCCTTTCATTGGTAGAATTCGCGTATAATAATTATTATCCGTTCACTATAGGTATGGCACCTTACGGACCATGCCATTCACCCGCTTATCGGTTGGAAGTGGGGATAATAAAATTCTTGGACCTGAGATAATCCAATATACTTCTACTCAAATTGAGATTTCTCGGAATCTCATATGAGTTACGCAAGATCAACAGAAAAGTTATGCTGATGCGGATCGTGGGCATGTTGAACTGGAAGTGGGATACCAAGTGTTGTTAAGGGTATCCTATATGAATGGCGTGATGAGATTTGGGAATAAAGGCAAACTTGTGCCAAGGTATTTTGGGGATTTTCCAATTATTGAGAGGATAGGTCATGTGGCATATAGGCTCGCTTTGCCGGAACATTTGAAGAAAATTCATGATGCGTTTCACGTCTCATCGTTAAAGAAGTATGAAAGAAGTGAGAGGTATTATTGGTATATTCCGTTGGAAGAAATTGATTTGCAACCCGATATCTCATATGAGGGGCAACCGGTTGCCATTTTAGACCATAGTGAGCATAAGCTACGGTCGATGGTTGTGCCTTTGGTTCGAGTTCAATGGGAACACCACAACACCGATGATTCGACATGGGAATGAGAGGACGATATGCGAGACAACTATCCTTACCTCTTTTCAGCAGGTTGGCTTCAATTTTGAGGACGAAATTCCTCCGTAAAGGGGGGAGTATGCAGTACCCCTTACATTTGAGCATTTATTTTCAGTATTAAATTACCTTGTGGGTTGTAATTTAAAATAAGTGAGAATTAAAATGGGAATTTAAGATAAATATTAATTTGTGTAGAAGAGTTCATATTTATGTAAATGGTATAACTACTAGTGTGATAAAGTAAATAAAATAATATGGTATGCTATTTTGTAATATGTGAGTAGAAGCGGCCGGAATTGATTATTTCTCAACTGAGTTATATATGTGGGAGTTATATGAGGTTGGGATAGGATTTTTTAGTACCAGAATCTCGGATGTCAATTTGGAGTGCACGGTTGACCCGGGATGGGTTGAGATAGTTAAAATGAGTGTCCGGGGTTGTATTAGGGTTTCGGGGTCTTTTTAGCTAGTTGGACTCAATTAGGGGTATACGAGTCATTTTATGTGTGTATTATCATGTGATAAAAAGATATATGAGTTATTAGGTAAGAGAGAGAGTATACAATCTCATTTGTGAGAAAACTCACTTGAGAGAAACCAAAGAAATAAGAGAGAGAGAGAGAGAGAGAAGAGGAATCTTTGGATTTTTCGACCATATCCGCTACTATGAAGAGGATTCGGAGTTTAAAACTTCAAGGCAAGTGATTAAACTTTCTAAATAATTATTGTGTACGAATTATTGTATAATTAATTGGTGGGTTGTTGTGCTTTGGGGTATTAAGGGTTAAATCTTGATTTTGTTGATAAACCCTTGAAATTGATGATTAAATATGATCAAATCTTTATTTTTGTTGTTAAATCCTTGAAGTTGATGTTATATATTTGATTTGGATTGTAGAAACATTGGTGGAGTTAGGTTAGAAATGGGATTTAGATGTTTGAGGTAAAACTCGTAAGGAACAAAATCTGTACAGATCGGACCGATTTGGTTAGTGGTCCCAGAATTGGTTCATTTTTTATAGTCATTGGTTTAGTTTTCCTTATTCAATGCAGCGGACCGGTTCATTTTTGAAGCCATCGGTTTTGTTCGCGTGTCACAGACTTCTAACTTCTAACTTCTTTGTAGCTCCTTTCCAGTTGGGTTGAGTGATTGAGAACCCTCTAATATGAAGTGATAGTAATGTTTATAATGTCAAAAGTGGGATAATGATATTATACAATGTAGGGAGACATCGAGACGATTATTGAAGTATATTAGGGAGTGTAATACTCCAGTTCTTTCACAAATTCTCCTGGGAGGAGGAATTCATTTAAGAGATTGGATATGGTCTAGTTGAGAGAAGTCGTGTGTCTTGAGTGATATGAAACTTATGGATTAATCAAATGCGTGATTGATTATTAAAACTTAAGTGAGAGTTTGAGTAAAAAAGCGAATCGGGAATATATGTGAGGATGTATCGGCTAGTGTAATGAGTGATATACACGGGTAGCCGGGTTTATTGATATATACATATGGATATGAGATGGTATGTAAAAGTATGTTATGTATATATATATATATATAATAATAAAGCGAATCGGGAATATATGTGAGGATGTATCGGCTAGTGTAATGAGTGATATACACGGGTAGCCGGGTTTATTGATATATACATACGGATATGAGATGGTATGTAAAAGTATTTTATGTATATATATATATATATATATATGTGTGTGTGTGTGTGTGTGTGTGTGTGTGTGTGTGTGTGTGTGTGTGTGTGTATATCGTGTGTGTATGATATATATTATGTGGAACATACCCCTCAAGTGCTATCATGGGAAGTTGCGAGATGTGGATGAATATCTTGGCTAGTGAATCCAAGGTGAGTATAATCCCTAGGTCATAGCGTCCAGTATTTATGGAGTGTGGATTTTATCATGTATAAGATGTCTTGGGTATGATTCGTCTCACTTTCAGGTGAGAAACTATGGCCACTTCCCATACGTTTGTGCTTTGTTTTACCAAGTCAGTGTGAGAGTCCAAAGGTTGGTACCCAGGTTGGCATGCGTATCCCCAGGAAGATGGTAGCAGTTAAAGACTGCATCGAGTGAGCTGGTGCTTTGAGGGATGGTTAGTATACATAATGAGTGATGCGTACCTGTACTTGGTATGAGATGATAAATCATGTATAATAATGAGAGTAATATTATGAAGGCTTCAAGGATTAATGTGTGAATCAATATGCTTATAACTAGTGTAAGTTATTAGTAATAAATTCATACATGATCATTGAGAATGATATTAAAAGCGATTACGTTGGTATGATTAGATACGCAAGTGTGGGTGAACGCATAAGCATGAGGTTGGGTTATCCATAAGATGAGTAGAGTAGTTTAACCAAGGTTCTAAAAAACGTGGGGCGTGATCGAGGCGTGGAGGTCAAGCCTTAAGCCTTAGAAGCCTAGGCGGGTTTAAGCGTAAAAAGGCGTGAAAAGGCGTTTAGACCTTCTTAATATATTTTAATATTTTTAAACCATAACAAGGCTATTAAAATACTAAAATTGTACATATCATAAGAATATGTCTGAATATATGAAAATTAAAATACTATTTGATAATTTTGGATGAGATAATGGTCTGGTTAGTTAAAAAATTCTTTAAAAGGCGATATCGTTTCACTAAAGCATTGCTGTTTTTAGAAAACAGTGCGCCTTAAGGGTTTTACTAATAATAAGGCGTAAAAAGTTAAGGCGAGGCGTTTCGCCCAAGCCTTAAGCCTAGGCGTGCCTAGGCGGGGCCTAGGCGGGTTTTTTAGAATAGTGAGTTTAACTAAGATTTAAAAGGCATACGCTAGGTCCGCGCTGTAGATGTAGGGTGAGAAGGAGTCTCAAGTGAGGGAGGCACCAAGTTAGTTATGGAATCTTGCATTCATAAATATTATGCATTTTAATTCACTTGCTAAAATATTTTTATGAACTAGGCTTTGACCCGTATATATATTTTCTTATTCTTTTTCTTTGTGTCCCACCACAAGGACGCCAAGGATAAGTTTCCATTCCAGAGTCTATGGATCTATAGCATATGTAGAATGTTGCAAGATTTTTGATATATTCGCATCTCATTTTTGTTAATTTGGTTAAGGACCGATAATGTTAATTGGGCGTGTGTTGCCTAAGTGTTGTACTGATGTATATATTTTATATTTCAAACATTTGATATATTGTAATGGTCTATTAACCGATAGCTTATTCGATTATTTTTGTTGTGCCGTTATTGTCCATGTATATATGTTCATTTTTGTAATTGCCATTAATGGATTTAAATGTGTTATATAAGTGGGAAACTTTCGCATCTGCTATAATATTTTATGGGTGGTTAGTTCTATTTTTGGTCTATGCAATAGTGATGCTGAGAATGAGCCATTTGAAATTACTATTTTATTTTAGCAGAGGGCTGCCCACACCTTATTTTAATAAGTGGGGTGTCACAATATGATTGTGTGAGATCAATATGCTTGTGTGGGATCCATATAGGATGGTCTAGTTTTTAAATCCATCACACTAACATTCTCTTCTTCGGTACTATAATGCCTCAGGATTTCCAAATGCACTATTCTTCTCAGCTCCATTTTAGTGGAGATGACAAAATCGAAAGTGTGTCTGCTCGGGCATTTTTAGCTCTTGGAATTATGACTATTTGTATGTCTGAGAATTTTGATTATAATGTTTTCTCCATAACTAAGTACTTTGTTATGGATTATTGTCTTTCCTTATAAACATTAAGGATTTAATTTATTGTGAGATGAGAATCATTGTGTGTCGATATCTACTCGAAGGGGCCCAGTGATGATGATATTCCCAAACCAACTATGAGGTCTTCATATTCTACCTCATCATTGGAGGCCTTAAAATGGAACCTGAGGGAATACTCCACATCAACCCCATTAGTTGTTAGGATTATCAAACCTGCCCCACTATCGTTGCCACATGATGATCCACCCATGAATAGTTGTCAAATCGGCAATTCCTATTAAAAACTTCTTTCAACCAAGCATCCATTCTTGAATAATTTTTTATTTCCTCGAGGTTGCAAGCGCTTTCTTATTACCAAGCCAATGACTTTGGTATGTCTATAATATGGTCGACTGGACTTTCCAATGAGCTATCTTTCATAGAAGTCTACTCGATTGGCTGAATAATTGAGATGTCCTATAGAGAAGTTTGTTTGGTTGGTATTGTTGTTGAGCTCTCTTTTGCTGAAGTCCGCTCTATGAATCTTGTTGCTTAGTTTTCTACTGTAGATGTATGTTCGGTAGTCTTTTCTTCATAAGTAAAATATTCTTTAAAATTGATCATTTCTTGGTCCTTAATTGTTATCCTGGGTTCATATTGGATGTCATACTTTCCTAGTTTTACTCCCCAAGACATCAGTCTTCCTAATTTCTCAGGCTTATAAATAAATTGGTGTAAAGGAAGGTCTGCACGACCGAAAATAGTATGCTCCTGGAAGTACGACTCCATTCTTTGGGTGGCTTCAGTTAAAGCGATAGTATCGAATTTATGCTCCACAGTACTCCTTGTAAATTTAATAAACATGTCTCTACAACCAAGCTTATTATTAGACTAATGTCGAACTGATAGCCAACTCTAACATGGATAAGCACAAATAGAGCTTCTCGCTTAGGACCGACCTTGATAATAGTGGCACAAATCTTATATATCTCTTTAATTCTAGGAAAGTTGCCTCACACTCATTTTTCCACTCAAAGGTCTTCCGTAGCACCTTAAAGAATAGAAGACATCGGATAATAGCTCTTAAAATAAATATTTTCAATTGTCTCATGTCCTATCAACATTTGAATATTTTTCTTACTTATTGAGGGTTGCATACTGATCAACGTTTAGATTTTGTCCGGTTTGGCCTCGATGCTTCTCTAGTTGACTATGAAACTTAGGAATTTCCCCTCATTGATCCTAAAGACACATTTCATGGGGTTGAGTTTCACGTGGCTCTTCTTAAACCGATAAATTTTTTTACCCAAGTCTTTGATGTGTCCAACTTCTTTCTTGCTCCTGGTTAGCATGTCATCGATGTAGACCTCCATTTTTTTGCCAATTTGATCCTCAAAAACCTTATTTACCAACCTTTAATATATTTCTCTAACGGTTTTGAGCTTAAAGGGAATACAGTGGTAACAGTAAGAATGTGGTTTTGTCTTGATCCTTCGACTTCATCTTGATCTTATTATAACCTACGTAACTGCCTATAAAGATGAGAAATTCATGCCCGATAGTAGCATAGAATAACTATTCAATCTCGGGAAAAAGATAATAATCCTTAGGAATGCTTTGTTCAGGTTTATGAAATTAATGCACATACACCAATTATTATTCTTCTTCATAGCCATGACCACATTTGAGAACCATTATGGGTACTTGACGTCATTAATGAAGTCGGCCTTGTGTAACTTATCAGCCTCCTCATGTATTTCCATGTTCTTATCCTAGTTGAACCCACGGTGTTTTTATATTAAATATTGAGCATCTTTCATTATGCTGAGATCATGGAATATGAACCCTACATCTATCTCCGTCATGTCCTTGTGGCTCCAAGTGAACAAATATTTTCTCTTCCTTAAAAATTATATCAAATCTTTATTAAGGGCTGGGTCCAATGACGATCCGATTTGGGTTGTCCTTTTTGGGTTCTCATCATCCAGTATAATCTATTTTATCTCCTCAACTAGTTGGCATTAGGGAAACTTATTTTCATCCTGAGGTTTAATTTCTAAATTTGATAGGTTATGGTTAGTTTCTTATACTCTTCATGTTTTGTTGAAGTATAGTAACACTTTCGAGCTCTGAATTGATTTCTTTTCACCACGCCAACCCTACTGTTCGTCACGGAATTTAGGCACTGGTGAATGGTAGATGGGATAGTTTCAAACTTCTTCAACTAACCCTTCCATATAAGATATGCACGAATGAGTGTTCTTATCAAAGATAAAGAAGTAAATTATTTATATTAGATAGTTGGGCCAAGTGTCAATCATAGCCTCTAACACTATTGTTCCCAAGGAGAATACCTTTTCCCTTGAAAAGTTGAGGAGAGGCCTATGGTATGCCTCTAGTTTGCTATCTCTGAAACCCAGATTCTAAAAACATATATAAATTAGGATATCAACTTAATTGTCATTATAACCCAGGATATTGCCACCTTGGAGTCATGCACCATCATTGTGACAACCATAAGGTCATCATGTGGGTAGATAACACCTGGTAAGTCATCATTAGAAGAACCAACTATAAGATGGTCTTTTTTACTTTCATGGGGCGAGTATATATAACTTCAGTCTGATCAGTTTGGTATGAGCATAAGACTTTGCCTCATTGAGGTAGGCTTTTCTTTCCCCTAGTTCATCTTAGCCATCACCATCCCATCTTTATACAAAGTCTATCCAAAAGGAGATCATGTTGACCTCAGGAACGGTCTCATTTGTTCTTTTAGGCAAGTTATTATCATCCTCTAAATCATCATCCTTACCTCTTTTCTTTTGGAGTCTTTTTTCTCTGAGTTCCTCCTAGTGTTGACCTTGGAGTTGCTCAATTATTTTATTACTATAGGTTCTTCAGAATTCATGATCTTTCCATCTTTGGCCAACAACTTTGCCATTGTTCTCTACAGATCATTAGCCAATGCCTGATATAAATTTTAGGGAAACAAGGTATTCATCATTGTTATGATAGCAATCTTCTAATCGTAATAGATTACCTCTAGATTATCATTGTTAAAATGGATGATGACCTCCCTGGTACACTTAGCAGATGAGACACCCTCTTACTAGGCTTGGTACCGAAGAAGAAGTTATTGACAAAGATATCGGCCAATTACTGGAAGTTAGAGATCGACAGGCTGTTGATCGAGTAAGTTAGATATATATCTCATTTTAGAATAAATACTTTTAATCAAAAGCCAAGTAATACCTACAAAATGTGATAAAAACAAATATAAAGGTGAGTGGGGTTATGAATCCGTCGTTCAAGTGTGAAGAACTAAAGATCTGTGAGGACAAGTGTAGAATCATTTTCATGTTATTCTTTTTTTCTAATGATTTTTGAAGTGGTTTTTATTTAATTAAGTGTACTGATTTTTAAAGTAACTAATTAATAAGTAAATGCTCGTGAGATAAATATAAGTTAAATAAGATAATTATAGACTTATGTTAACAAGTAAACTACTAAACTTAATATTTATAAATATTCCTCTAAAAAATGTAATAATATCAAACAGAGAAAAAAATTACAAAAGAAAAAGACTATTTGCAATATGTAGAAGGAATGAACTATCAATGCACTCTTAAGTAATGAAAGAAATGTTTTAAAAGTTATAAACCCTACCACTATGAATTCGTACGTAAGAACTCATCCTAAAGAGATAAATTCAACTAAAAAACTCTATAATGAGATATTTCCTAAAAATACAAAAACTCTCTATAGAGTGATGAAGAAGAATCTATCCCAAGTTAAAAAAAAATGAAGATTCTTGAAAATAAAAAACAATGGCTCATTTTATTGGTAGAAAAAAGAGGTTGGGGCCTAATAATAATTTTAAAAAATAATAGGCTAATTAATTAAATAATAAAAAAAAGGGTATGGGTAAAGGATTTATTTAGTGTAAGCATGGGGAGCTGATGAAAACGGTATGGGAGAAAATTAAAATTTAGTTGCTTTTTAAAAAAGAAATAAATAAGAATGTGGATTTTATGGAGAAACTAATAAAGAAAAAAAATTATGGGGAGAAAAGAAAAGTTTCTCGGCTGAACAAGGGTGTTTTGGGAGCGTAGGGAAGGAAGGGGACGCGTTGATGGAAGGGTCAGAACGTTGTGAATATTTTTCACAAAACTTGCCTACACCAAGGCTCGAATGCTTGACTTTTCATTGTGAAAAACATAGCCTCACCACTAAGCCATCGTGTGGCTCAGTAATATATATGCATGAAAAAAAATTAAAAACCTATGTTCTTCCTTAATTTGATTAATTACACTTAACCCCCAAACTTCATAACTCTCTCAAATGATCTCTAATCAATGCACTGCAAGAATCGATGTGACCCACATTTTGAGGCCGACGGTATTTCAATCGTACTTCGATCATGGTGTTTGACTTTGGGTATGACTCAGAGCTTTACTTTAACTTTCTTTTGATTTCAAACTATGCATAGTCATAATTTCTTTGTTTGAGCTGAGATTGACACGTCGTTTGAACCCACACGATCCTAGATTCGTGGCCTATAATTTCCGTGCTTTGTCCAGGTCCAAAATTAGTCGTATAAAATTATCATTTTTCCCCTAAAATTGTGTATGTGATCGTTTCTTGCCCAAACTATCTTGATATAATGCGTTTGAATCCGCAAATGTATTTTTACCTATAAGATGAATAAATACTCACATAAGGCCAAATTTACCAAAACTAGAAATTAAAATGCATCTATTTTGGGTATATGTTTAGCACTTTTTGGTGCTTATCAGTTGTCGTATAAGATTTAATGCATCTTATCAGGAATGGAATAAATGTCAGATGGAACCTAGAACTTATCTATATACAGCACATGGACATCTTTTCCATCATACTTTGGGGTGATGATAAGTGGTTTGAACTTTACAGGTGTTGGATAACCCATAATTAATGTGGTAAATGGGGACCCTTGGACAAATTCCCTCTGCAAAGAGTTCTTGGTCCATAAGATCTCGCGTAGGTGATATTCCAATCGTTGGATGGACCCCTTACAAGGATGATCTTCCTTTTCGACCTTAACTGTGATTATCTTTCTAGCTCGAGCTCATCTTTTACTTGAGCTCTATTCCTGAGAAGGTTGCTTGGCTTGGGCCGACCCTTAAATGCTTATTCTAGATCTGGTCAAATGCTTTGTTTTTCTTATTACCGACCTATTGGGCTCTTCCTTATGCTATCTAGGCTTTCTTGGTTCCATGTGTTATTGTACCCTTACTACTCTTGGGATAAGATGATCAACTGCACAACCTCTACTCACCTTTCTAGCACATTGGGTCCCTCCTCATAGTAGATTTGTTTATCGTCATAACCATTCATCCGGAGTGTTGAAATGGCTTGAGGATTTAATAACCAATCATCTTCTAATCTAGAGTGCCTAGATTATTTTCCTTCATCTCGTGAAGAAACGTTTAACCTCTTAGTGTTATCCAGGTCTCTGTTATGGTAAGCCTATATGTTGTCTTTGTAGGGGATAGGAGGCAACATTTCACACCTTCAATCAGAATGCTCACCCTCAGTTGTGATAATGGGGAGGGGGATCCAAGCCTATTTTCTTATCCAAAAAAGTTTGCGTCAAGTTTTTTACACTCTCTTGCATTGCTTCCTCATCTCTAGCCAAGATCATTAAGACTCCCCTTAGGTTGCCCATACTAACAGGTTGAAGGAGATATTCCTTCTACAACATAGTTACAATCTAGATTTTCATCCATGTTCCCAAAATTTGCAGAAAATAGAGTATCGCAAGTGCAAAAAAAAGAGTATACAAAAATAGAGATAGGAATCACCGGGAAGGGGATACAAAGTAGGGGAAACGAATCCAAATGAAGATTAAAACAATTTAAAGAAAATCGAAAGGAAATTGAAGATCAATTGACTTTAACGTAATAAAACATATATGAATCAGATTGAGATTTGTGATTTTCTCATAATTAAGTATCCTTGAGTTATAGTGATCAACAATGGTAGAAATCAATAAATGTTATTATCTTAAACTGGTATATGGATTTGGGACTTATAAAAAACATACTAATAATAAATTATAATACATAAAGAGATAATACTCACATAAATTCTAATATAGAGTAAACAGTAAAGGGAGATGACATAAAAAGATGACAACCAGAGTTTACATGGGTTAGCCCAACGTGGAGCCTACGTCTACATGTGTAGTGCTGGGGGTATTGATTTCAATGGGACAAATCCGTGGATGTACATAAATACAAGCTCTCGTGCTCATTCTAGAAATGGGCAGCATAATAATAAGAAAATAATATATCTCGATCTGTAATAATGAGGGATCGTTTGTTATTTATTGAGTGTTAAAGAGGAGAGAGAGAGAGAGAGAGATTGCAGTCGGACAGGTGACGTGACTTTATAGATTAGAAAATTACACCTTTTACATACAAATGGGGAGGATGATCATGAGTTTGTTATACACACATAGAGAACGAATATTTACATATCTTCCACATGCATGTGTGATGTTACTATTGTTGACGTCCTTCCATCACGTGGTACATGCTTGACATGATGGGTTTAACTAACCGAGTTAGCTAACGGTGATCTAACAGTAGTAAGATAGATCATTGCGAGTGTATCGCTTACCAGATTCATTATTGAGCCGACCTCATTGTAGTAGTGGATAAGGACACATATCGTCTTCTGAGTAGTCCACAAGGTGTTCCATATGGTATAATAACCACAATACATATCAAATTTATATCAAATCTAGTTTGAAATCGGGTACACTTACTTCCTTAGTCATTTCAAAATCATTCACAAATCTAGATAAATATGTGAATAATTCTTTATACTTTTACTGAAGAAATTATATTGGACATAATGGAATGGAAAAATAGGATTCATGTAGTCAAGCCAAATAATTGGAAAAAGTATTTATTGAGTTGAGTTGAGTTGTAATTCTTCATACTTTTCCATTGTTCTTTTCTCATGTGTTGTCATAATAAATTCTTTCCTTTTCCCATTTCTATAAATCCTTAGAAAATAATTTTCATAAAATATGTTCCCAAATTGCTCCCAGATAATCACTCAAGGAACTACTAGCACCACTCCCTAAACTGTAGTAAGTAACCTATGTGTAACATTCCACCATAACCTTATATCGTCCTTTAACCCAAAGGGTTACAATAACACCTTTTAGTCAACTTGAATTTGCATCACTTTAAATATCATTCCCATATTTATAATCTACCCTTTCTCCACCTTGTGATACATCCCTTACTTGTTCCACTACACTACGCCAAATCCTGTGAATGGTCACCCCAAGGGGGTCACGGCCCAAAACATTGACCTGGCCCATGACCACATAAACTTTGGAATGACCATATCCATGAACTATTATGGCTATGGAAGCTCTTAGAAGTGGTCACAAACCAAATCCCTGACCAGCATGGGTCACGACCATAGGCCATGACCTGGTTGTGATTATCATGGATCCAAATTCGCTCCAAAGTTCCCTCCAAGTTTGGCCATGGCAGGGTTATGTACAAGGGTCGTGTCCAAGGCCATAATGCCAAACTATTGGGTCACGGCTTTGGGTCTTGACCATCTCAATTTGTTCACTCACGTGGGTCACGGCTGGGGGCCATGACCACGTGGTTGCCTACACGTTGATGTGGAAAAAATTTAAGGGTCATGGTAATGGGTCACGACTTTAGCCCATGACCAGTGTCCTTATACTAAAAACATTATGCCTACCTTTTATTTCCTCCCGCATCAATATTTCTCTCTCTCTTTCTCTATATGATTTCGGAGATTTTTATTCTCTCTCTTTCAAACCCTAATTTTTGTGTCAATATCTCTCTCAATCTCAAAGGTAAATTATATTTTTTTATTTCTTATTTAGACCCTAATATATATCTGTGTATATGTATGTGTACGTGTGTATATGTGTGTGTATTTTTATGTATATGTGTGAACATGTGTATATATGTGTGTGAATGTGTGTGTATTTATGTGTACATGTGTATGTGTGTGTATGTGTGTATATGTATGTGTATTTTTATGTATGTGTGTGCACGTGTGTATATGTGAGTGTATGTGTGCATACTTTTTTTCAAGAAAAGGTGATGTTTTATAATTTCATATTTTGATTGGGTACGTTATATTTAGGGATTGAAATTTATTGCGTATTATTAACATTGATTGAGAATTGTTATTTAGAGTTTTAAATTAATTGCATTATTTAAGGGTATTATCATTATTAGTATTGACTAAATGTGGTTACTTAGGGATTAAAATGAATTGCAAAATTTAAGGGTATTGTCATTTAGAGCTTGAAATTTATTTAGAGTTTGAAATTAATTGAGTATTATTAGTATTGACTGAATCTGGTTACTTAGGGATTAAAATAAATTTCATTATTAAAGGGTATTATCATTTAGGGCTTGGTATTTAGGTAGAGTTTGAAAGTAATTGAGTATTTTAAGTTTCGTACCCAAATCAAACTAATATACACAAAATCCTTTCTATTCTCAAAACCTTAATCAAACTAATATACCCTTATACCTTAACCGTAGGACCTATATTCATGCCCTCATATATTTTTCTCAAGAAAAATGAGGCACGGTGATAATCACTAGCAACAAGAGTTGGAGAGGTTGCAATTGAATCGCACATGTAACTCTTTTATTAGTGCACCATATAGAGGGTACTCATATTTATAGGTATGGAAATAAAAGGATCGAACAATTTAACTACCTTGTAAATTATGGATTTAATCTCCGACAAGATTACCTGTTCGATCGTATTCTATTTTTCCAACTGGAAAACAAGGATGACGTTATATAAAATATATTTCACACACATAATCCTTGCGTAGCCTTGACCTTGGCTACATTTTTGGAGAAGGCGGAAAACAAATCCACCCATTATACAATTGTGTACACAGAGTAATGACATTTTTGTGGATAATGTCGGTAGGAAACAACCCAAGGGAACCAAGTGCCGAGGGGACACCACGACGAGGCTCACCATCTCGTACACAACTAGAATTCTCAACACCAATTGGTGAGTAATAGACAAATCCACCAATGGTTCCCTCCTCACTAAGTCCATCTACAACTGCTTTGGCGGCCTCATTCAGCACTCTCACTACTTTACCGTCGCCATCTAACATTGTCGATGCCTACCGCTCAATCTAAAAGAAGCCCATTGGGTTCTCCCTTCTCAGGAATAACCCGACGGGTGATAAGAATGACGTGATGAACTTTAAAGCCCAATGTTTAGAATTGGGAAAAATTGACGTGGGAGTTGGTGGACAAGACAACTGGAACCTGGTTAATCAAGCCCTTAAAGATGACATATACGATCAAATCTACAAGTATTTATCACTTCCCTATCGTTCCAATAATAAGGTTCTATATCGAATTGATGAATCATCGAGGACATAAAAGAGAAACATTTCCCGAAGGAGGCAGCGAGCTCCGATATTTTGTCTTTGAAAGAGAGAGTGCCTCCCAATGTTGAAATTTCAATGGAGCAGTGGAATTATCTTTTGAAGAATGAGACGACAGACAAAAAGTTCGTTAAAAGGTAACAAAACTAAAAAAATAGGGCACAAAAAACTGATATCCACATGCTGGGATCCAAATTATATGAGGATTTGAAGAATAAATGGATAGGTAGGACAAATGATGGTTTAGATGCGGGTTAAAAAGAAAATCGGCCCAACTAATCTGTTCATGCTCGACGGGGCAAAGATAATAAATTCTCGCCGCACTTAACTAAGACACTTGAATGAATAAAGGCTAATAGAAGTCAGTTAGGTTCGATCCGTAATGATTACTTTGACCTTGAAAATGATTCCCTGACCCATACCTTTGGAAAGAACAAAAGGGGGAGGATGAGAGGTGTTGGCTCACATATGCCAAAAAAAAATCAACAGTCTGCACCTTTTGTGGACGAGTTTTCTTCGATCAAGGATAATTTTTGGTCCAATGAGGAACGACGGTTCAAGACCAATGGAGATATCCAGGATATCAAAAATAACTTGGGAATGTTGACAAATCAAATTGTACAACTTGTGTTCCTTTTACAAAATTATGGGATCCCAATGCTTCCTCCTCCAGATTAACCTTACCCTCACCCTCGTCCTCTAGGTTTTCCCTATCCCCCCTTCAAGTTTCCCTTCCCAAATGCAGCTTCATGCAACATTCCCCTCTCAAATACTACCTTATCCAAGATTCCCCTCACAAATGTTGACTCCTTCAGCATTCCCATTTCCCTTGTCAGCGCTAGTCACGGGACTTGGATCATTATCAACAACTCATGGTGACTATGGCCAAAAGTACTATTTCAAGGACCTGAGCAATAAGATGGTTGTTGGGGTGTACACACTCATCTTCAGGTTTTCCAAAACACTAGCACACAACTAACCTTTGGAGACTGGTGAGGCTCAAGTACAGGTCGATAAAATATACAATGACTGTGGAGATGTACCTGTGCTCGTTGACGGCGTGGAAGAGATGGAATTGAAGAATTATGTAGACTCTTTTCTTTCTTGGCCAATTCTTCCGTTGGAAAAGAACAAATAATATTTTCTTTTGTTTCAGTTGTAATAACAGTTTTTTGTTAGAGTCGTAAGAATATTGGTTTTGTTTCAGTTTAAGAATATTGGTTTTGTTTTAGTTTTGATAATATTTTTTTATTACTTCAGTTGCAAGAATATTGTTTTTGTTTCAATTGTAATCATATTCTTTTACCTATTATCACTGGACTGAAATTTGCAGATTATTTTATGGATTTCCCACTATACAAATAGTGGATTGGAGAGACTAATCGAATTTCAAATAATCATGTAAATGGAATTCAAAAATTTGTTCAATATGCTTTTAAAAATCTTAAAACTGGTAAGATTTCGTGTCTGTGTACCCGTCGTATGAACAAAAAATATAAGTAATTGAAATACGTTGAGTTGCATTTAATAAAGTGGGAAATCTATCAAGACTATAAAATATGGGCATACTATGGTGACAAAAATATACCTTATGTTCTGGAAGAATTGTCGGTACCCGACCGTGTAACGGAACCCCAACGAGTGGAAGTGGTACATGATTCACCAGCACATCGTCCATTGATAGAGTTAATTGAGGATTTTTACGGACTCCACAACCGTCAAAACCACCAACCTATGGATACGGATAATGCCCATTATGGCTAACTAAATGAAAAATTGAAGTTAAACTTCCAAGAGATTAGGAATACATACGGTTGAAAGTCGATGCGGCTAGACCGTTGTATAAATATTACGATGAAGATCATTCGGTATTATATGCAATGATTAATTTGCATAATTTGAGCAGTCAATTTGGTTTGAATGGGAACATCGAAATCGAAATTCTTAAGTGGGCTAAAGATATTCTCCCAAAAGAGAACACGTTACCAGATAATTATCCTACCATGAAGAAGAGCTTGAAGGGTTTGGGTTTAAAATAAAAATATATTCATGCATGAAAGTATGAATGCATATTGTACCATAATGAGCATGAAGAGAAGGACGAATGTCTTGTATACAGCAAGCCTAGATATGTGGTTTGTGAGAATGGAAAGGACAAAGCTACAAGAAATCGCAAGTGCTCGAAAGTCCCACAAAATGTTTTGAACTATTTTACACTTAGGCCACCGTTAAAACAGTTTTTTACTGTAGCGTGGATAGAGGAGGCCATGACATGGGGAGATCAATGCAAGGTGGGTGGGTATCTGATGTGTCAACTAGTTTATTCACCCATATGGAAAATTTCAAACGCACAACACCATGAATTTGCAAAGGAACCACATAACATTCGTCTTGTAAGCTCAATTGTTGGGTTTAACCCGTTTAGTAATTTAAGTACTAGTCATATTTGTTGGCCAGTTCTCTTGGAGCCTTTAATTCTCCCTTTAACACTATGCATGATAAAGGAGTTCACATTATTGTCTTTGTTGATACCCAGGCTGAAGGATCCCAGTGATGATATTGATATATCCTTAGCACTATTAATCGAAGAACATACAGAGTTGTGGGATAAAGGCGTGACGGCGTTCAACTATCATAAGGGTGAAGAGGTCACACTTAAAGCAATGGTGATGCAGGCAATCCATGATCTTCCAACTTAAGGGACCTGGTTCGGTTGTAATGTTCATTGTTATTATGGATGTGCCATATGTAGGGAGGAAATTGAAGCCTATTCGCTAAAACATAGTAGTAAGATGGGTTACATAGGTCATCGTATATTTTAGCCGACCAGTCACCCTTTGAGGAATGACAAGTCTAACTTTTTGCCAGTCGATCATGAGCACAAAACGCGCCACCTGCTCGGTTTTCTGGTCAATAAATTGAGGAGAAGGCGACGACTTCAACTACGAGGAATATATATGTAGGAAAACACCCCCACTTTGTAAACCTTAAGCTTAAAGTTAGGGGTATCGAATGACCATAGTAAAGCAAAGCCGTGGTCCAGGAAATCAATATTTTTCATTTATTGTATTGGAAAGAGTAGTTGATGTGATGCACATAGAGAAGAATGTTGAAAAAATATGATAAGATCATGTATAGGTGGATCTCATTTCAAAGATGGAGAGTGGGCCTGCCTATATCCACAGAGATGAAAATAAAGAAGAAACTGTGGCTAAAAAATGATCCTATAATAGGAAGAATTTTGAAAACCCGAGTTTCTTTCACTTTGACTACTTGTGAGAAGAATATACTCTTGGACACGTTGTTCAACTTAAAGACTCCAACTGGTTATTCTGGTAATTTTCATAGGGTAGTAAGCTACCAAGCAAATGACTTGAAAGAAAGCAGGTCTCACGGCTAGCACGTAATCATCCAATTAATCCCTATATTTTTTCGACATTACTTTTCTGAACAAAAAGATCTCCATTGAGAAATTATGTAAATAAGTTTTTGTTTTACCCTACTTTATGCAAAAGTGGTAAACATAAGGCACACTAAAGCTGCGAAATTAATTTTAGCTGAGGCAGTTTGTGTACTAGAGAAATATTTTCCTTCGTCGTTTTTCGATATCAACATCCACCTGCTTATGGATTTATGCAATGAAGCTTTATTATCTGGTCCCGTTAGGTATTATTGGATGTATCCTTTTGAGCGCTTGATCAAAACCTTCAAAGATTACGTGAAGAATACATGATATATTGGAGGGTCAATTGCTGAAGAATACGTAATGGTGGAATCATCAGTATACGCTAGGGAACATATGCCAGAACAAGAGGTGAGGAGTTTCAATCCCCGTGGAGAATAAGTGATTGAGGAACCTCACGAGTTTGAGGAAGAATTTACATTTGGGACACCTAAAGAGGTGAAACTCACAAATCTATAATACGAATAACCATCTCGTTATGTCTTCGAATTTCAAGATGAAGTCGAAGACTGGAGAGAGTGAGTATATACTAAATTCTTCTTATTTAATTATATATATTTTTTATTTAATAAATTATTCTTATTTTAATTATATATATTTTATTTTATCGATAGGAAGTACAAGAACGAAATTGCCTAAAATCAAAGGATAAATTACACGATAATTGATTTTAGGGCATGGGTATCAAAAGAGGTAAATTTCACATCTTATGTGTGTGGTTATTTAGTCATGTGTGATAATAACAAGCCCTAATACAAATTCATTAATAAATGCAGCTTCTAAAAAGAGGTAATGTCTCTTCCAGGCTTGAGCGCTTAGCAAAAGGCCCTAGTTTTCATGTGAGAGAGTTGAAAAAATTCTGCACCAACCGTCCTGATTTTATTTCATATCCATACGAGGAAAATCTTTTGATGCAAAATAGTGGAATATTAATTTCTGCCTTGACCATCTGTATCGCTAGAAAAAGTGATAAAATCCAAAGAATACGCTGATAACCTATTATGGGATAAACCAACAAATCGTAGAACTTGATTACTTAGATTTCACAAAAACTATATTCTATTTTGATTGGATAAAGGTGGAGGATAAAACGAATTCTTGCAAAGTTGATCCCGACTCCAAACTTATTTCGGTAGATTTATCAACGTTGGTGAGTAAAGATCGCATAGTCAACAAGACTTTTATATATTCCTTTCAGAATGTAAAGAAGGTATTCTACTCGAAGTGCATAAACAAGGGCAATTAGTCTATTGTTGTGCATGCACCGAAGGGTATGACTACTGAAGTGGATGAATTAAAGGCTCCAAAAGAGTTTCAGTCAGCTCTTGATGACAACCCTAATGTAAAGGATTTTTTAGTTGATTTAGAGGAACATTGAGTATTAAAATATTATATTATCCTTGTCAATCTGATTTTTATCCTATTATGATATTGACATTGTATTATTGTTTTACTTTGATGTATGAATGTTTAGTTACTTTAAGAATGTAATTTCGGCCCAAATATGTCTTTTGATCTCAAAGGAAAACCTTATTTTTTGTATTTTTGATTTAATCCCTAATGTGTGTGTGTGTGTGTGTGTGTGTGTGTGTGTGTGTGTGTGTGTGTGTGTGTGTGTGTGTGTGTGCATATATGTGTGTGCATATATGTGTGTGTATTTATGTGTACATGTGTATATGAATGTTTGGTTACTTTTAAGAATGTTTAATATGATTTATATAAGTTAACTTTCGATAATATGTTTAGTTAAGTTGAATTTTTAGATACTTTCACATGACGCTCGGTTTGAGAATAGAGTCATTTGAGTTTCTGAATGGATCAAATTGATCAAGCACAATTTCCACGTGTTCCTATACATATATTCATTTGGCGATTAGTTTCATTGATGCAATGTTCATAAAGTGAAGCTAAACTAGATTGATTTTATTAGGACTATATTAAAGAAACTAATCATAAGTGTACATGTAAAAGAATACATTAGGGGCTTTAGGATCAATTTGGTCTAATCACACATTCGTAAGACCCTATTTAATTGCCTTCTTGGATCGCAGGAATCAGGTAATTTTTTCTTTAACTGAAGTAGTTATATAATAGACATGCATTATTAGCTTGTTGTTCGATACTATGTTAGAAGGAGTACGTGAAAAATAATTGGTTTTGTTTGTTTGGTTGGTGGATAATTATTAGTTGTTGTCTATAGTATGTTAGAAGGAGTACGGGATAATTATTCGTTTTGTTTGGTTTGGTTGTTGGATAATTATTTCTTGTTGGCTTATTGTTGGATAGTATGTTGGTAGGAGTATGGGATAATTATTGGTTGTTGTCTTGTTGTTAGTTTTGGCTATTGGCACCGTGCGAGGTGTTGGCACCTCTCACGGGGCCGTTAGGGGGGTGTTTTGTTTTCCCCCTCTAACGGCATATTTTTAATCTTAAATATAGATATTTTCAAATTATTATCATATTCTCAAATCTGGGGTCTTGTGATAATTTGAAAATATAATTCTGCAATCGGCATAGCTTGTAATGCTGTTATAATATAATTTCGCAACTTACATAGCTTGTGATTAAAGCAGAGAACGGTATGGCCCAGGTCACAAAATAACCCCCAAACATCCCCATAAGGGGCGCCAATACCTCGCACGGGACCAATGTAACTCGTAGAAATCGATTGCGTGGTCATGAGACCCGCGGTCCAAGAGCACGACCCAATTTTCATAATATCTAGACATAGATTTGACAACATACCTTTAGAGGGAGAAACCCTAAAACACCCCATAAACGACACTATGAGTGGTGCCAACACCTTGCACGGGACCAATGTAACTCATAGAAACCGACCACGTGGTCGTGGAACCCCCGGTCTGAGAGCATAGACCAATTTTCAAAATATCTACACTTAGGCTTGAAAACATGTAGTTAGAGAGGGAAACCCCGAAACACCCCGCAAATATCCTCGTGAGTGGCACCAACACCTCGCATGGGACCAGTGTAACTCGTAGGAACCTAACGCGTGGTAATGGGACCCCTAGTCCGAGATCACGGTCCCATTTTAAAAGTGTCTACACTTAGGCTTAAAAACATGTCGGTAGAGAGTGAAACCTCGAAACACCCCCGAAAAGGCCCCATGAGTGATGCCAAAACCTCGCACGGGACCAATGTAACTCATAAGAACCCATCGTGTAATTACGGGACCCCCGGTCCTAGGGTGTGGCCCAATTTTTAGAATATCTACACTTAAGCTTGAAAACATGTTGTTATAGGACAAAACCCAAAAACAACCCCTAAACGGCCCTATGAACGGTGCCAACACCCTGCATGGGACCAATGTAATTGGTATGAACTAACTGCATGGTCATAAAACCCTCGGTCCGAGAGCATGGACCAATTTTTAGAATATCCAGACTTAGACTTGAAATTAAGCCGTTAGAGGGACAAACCCCGAAACACCCCCTAAAAGGACCCGTGAGCATTGCCAACACCTCGCATGGGACCAATGTAACTCATAAGAACTGACTGCATTGTCATGGGATCCCCGGTTCGAGAGCATGGCCCAACTTATGCTTGAAAGCATAACGTTAAAGGGAAAAACCCTAAAACACCCCCAAATGGCCCCGTAATGAGTGCCAACACCTCGCATGGGACCAATGCGAGTCGTAGGAACCTATCGCATGGTCACGGGAATCCCGGTCTGGGATCACTGGCCAATTTTCAGAATATCTACACTTAGGCTTGAAAACATGCCATTAGAGGAAAAAAACCCTAAACAGATTCCAAACGAATCTATGAGTGGTGCCATCACCTCGCACAGGACCAATGTAACTCGTAGGAACCGACTTTGTGGTCACGAGACCCCCAGGCTGAGAGCACGAACCAATTTTAGAATATCTATACTTAGGCTTGAAAGCATGCCGTTAGAGGATGAAACCCCAAAACACCTCCCAAATGGTCCCCTGAGCGGCGAAAACACCTCGCCTAGGACCAATGTAACTCGTAGGAACCGACCACGTGGTCGTGAGACCCCCGATCCGAGAGCATAACCAAACTTTTAGAATATCTACACTTAGTCTTCAAAACATGTCATTAGAGGGTGAAACCCCAAAACACTACACAAACGGCCCCGTGAGCTGCATCAAGACCTCGTAAGGGAACAATATAACTCATAAGAACCAACCGCGTCGTCACGGGACCCCCAGTCGGAGATCACGAATCAATTTTTAGAATATTTACACTTTGTCTTGAAAACATGCCGTTAGAGGGAGAAACCTCGAAACACCCCCTAAACGGCCCCATGAGCGGCGCCAACACATCGCACGGGAGCAACGTAACTCATAAGAACCAACCCCGTGGTCAGGGGACCCTCGATTTGAGATCACGAAGATAGTTTGAGAATATTGTCATGCTCTCAAATCGAGGGTCCCATGACCACACAGTCGGGGTTTATATTGTTTAGTATTATGGTCGTGCGGGGTTCACATTTGACATGTTTTAGAATGTCCAAAAAAAAAGGAAATTCTGCCCAATTTTTTTAATATATATAAAACTGGTAACATATCTAAGCCGTGACCATATATATTTGTTATCACGCAGAAACATGGTCACATCTTAGATCCGTGACTATTTTAGTAAGTTCAAATCATGGGTCACGGACATGAGTTGTGACCATTCTCATATATTAAAGGATATCTCACGGACATGAGCCGTGACCAGAGCCGTGACTATTATCATACATTAAAGGATGGTTACGGCCAATGGACATGACCAGATGTATGTATGGGTCACATCTAAAGTCCGTGACCAACTATCGTGACCCCAAGGTCCATGACCTTTCGTCTGGTAAGGGATTTTGGCCGTGAAGCACAAAAATGGTCACGCCTTAAATGGTCACATCCCTTGGCTGCGACCCACAGTCCTAGTCAGCGTCTTTGGTCGTGACCATTCGCGTAATGTGGTTTAGTGCTAGTTGTGAAATGTAATATTCTTCCCTCATCATCTATAGGTTTTTTTTGCACCTTCGGTTAATCTTCTTTAACATGTCTTTGTTCTTCCTTACTATTAGGAACATGGGATGCCTCATCCTCTACTCTATTATGTTTCTCATATGAATAAATAACTCACTAGAACATAAATAGAATAAATACCAATATCATAGTTTTTAACATTAAGATTGTTAGTCAAACTCTTGAATTATAACAACCAACTCTATATGGTTCACTATTAATATCGGTAACCTAATGACCATGATTTAATACCAAATTATGTCACCCTTACTTAATTTAGTCATTATTATCCTCATAATATAGATATATTCCTTCAGACAATCATAATGTGTTTTAATTTTTGAAACCAACCCACAATTTTTTTATAGCTTTGTTTATAAGCAAAAACATAAATAATGTTAAATATAACTTACTAAGTTGAAAACACTCAACATAAACAAGTTTCTATATTTAAATTGTACAAAAACGTTTGTTAATATTTAACCTAGACAATATTTCTTTCACCATCCATTCCAACGTCCTAAACACGGAAATTAACTCAAAATAATAAGGCATACCTGAAAAAAGGAACATAATGGGGGTGTAAGGTACATAAGCTTATTGAATGACGTTTGAAAGTAAACACATGTAATACCCCGTATTTTTATGGCTTTTAAATTTAAGGATTTATTAAATTTAATTGAGATAAATTAATTTAATATTAATTCGAAAATTTGTTTTAAATGTTACTAGCGTGACGAGAGTTAGTAATTATTGGAAAACTATTGATTTGTTAAATATTACTTATTAAGTAGAGTAATATGTAGGATTGAATTTATTAAAATTGTCACAAGGGAATAAATGACAATTATGGAAATTAAGTCAGGACGCGCCTGTGTCGTATCGGGACTAAATTATTATTATTAAAAGTGAATAAATTATAAGTCACCCGCATGGTCATTTCGAGTGTGTCAATGTGTCTGGAAGGGTCAAGATTGTCAGAAAAGCATACCCGGGGGTTTAGTTTGGGTCTCGGGGAGTTTTTAAGCCTAATTGGCATCCCGGGACGGTGTTATGGACATTACGAATTTTTGGGCAATTAAACCCACGAATTTCCCAAGGTTATATCAGCCTTTAGGAGTTGTGCTCTAGGGTTAACAAGAGAAAAATCAAAGAACGACCATTAGAGAAGAAGTGGTAAAGCTTCCCAAGCAATTCAAGGCCGAAATCTCAACCGTTTACACCGCCACCACCACCACCGAGTTGTAGATCGCGCGACGGGGAACGCTACCGTACCACTTTCTTCCACAAATCAAAAACTCAATTTCCAGAAAAGTATTTATCTTGCTTTATTTTTAGTTGATGTCTCAATCATGTTAGTGTAGGGTTGTTTAGAACTTGTTTCATGAAAGAAAGTATCATTTTCAGACTTAAAATCACATGTTTAAGAAGAAGTAATTATATTCTGGACATCTAAATCGCATGTAGAGGATAAACCACGAATTTGTATGGATTTAGATGTAGGAAATCAGCAAAAAGGATTGAAAGAAATAGAAAAATTAGGGTTCTTGAAGTTCAGGTAAATTTTACCCATTAAATTGTTGTAATTGATGAATTGGGACATATTTTACGTAGAAAATTATGTGTTCTGGTATATAGTGCTTGTAGTAATGTTTGTTGGGAGTTTGGGAATGATATATGGAGATTTGGTTGAGTTTGGAGAGGCAAACGCATAACTGGGTTAATGCAGTTTTCGTCATAAGTGCTTGATCGATCGATCAACCCAAGAACATCGATCGATCGATGATTGATCAATCGATGATCGATCGATCCCCTTACATCGATCGATCGACCCCTCCTGGAAAATTGCATATTTTTCCTATGTTGGTTTTATCCAATTAAAATATGTAGTAACCACTAATTATTATTATTGGAGCATAATGGGATATAAATAGGACCAGTAGGGTCTAGGTAAACTCTGTAGAGTGAGAATTTAATGTAAGATGAAATTAAGGGTTAATGGGGAGTTATTCACAAATATAAAATCTTGCGTACATTTAATAAAAGGTCGAGACTTGTAAGGAAGTTAGACTAGAAGGTAAGTGAGAGTGCCTACTGAAATTATACTTAGGGAGTTAGAATACTTTGAGAGACGAGAAGTAGGTGTGGAGTAACTTATATATATGAGAATAAAAGTGGCAAATTCGTTATGCGATATAATCAAGTAAAAATGTGCTAAGAGCGAATAATTATAATTATGGGTCGTGAGCGCACCTAATTTAGAATTTGGATATATATATAACTGTGTTATTGTTCATAAATTATATATCTGTAAAAATCATACTCGGGCTACTTGCTATCACAGGAGTTTCCGCGTCGGGACGGTCTAATCTCGATTGGGCCTTTATGGGGGATATTGAATCGTACCCTAGAACATAGGATTCCTTGGTACAGCCTATCTGATTGATAGTCAGACAGTCCTAAGAGACATGAGAGTATGTGCTGACCTCTTAGTGACTTAGAACTATGCTTCACCTCCATTTGCTTGTGTCTTGTGTTAATACAGTTCGAGAGTGATTCCGAACTAGTATTTTCCTTAGTTTGAGTGATATGGGGACTTGATAGCAGAGTATGCCAGCACCATAGATATTATGTGGGGTACCGTTAGTATATATATTATACGTGTGACTAATATATGTACATATATCTATATGGGAACTTTCTACTGTGCGTATAAGTAGATAAGTAATTCATAAATGCTTCAATTTTATTATAAGCGTTCGGGAACTTTATAAGGGAAATGAGTTGTTCTAAATAACGTAGAAATCTCGAAGAGAATGATTTCCTAAAGTAAATATCATAACCTCGCTTGTCACCTGATAAAACCTTATGGAATAAGTTAGATAAACTTATGAGATTTATTAGTAGGGTAGGCGTGCACACTAGAATGAGAGGTGAGAATTCTTAAGAGAGTGTCGCATACTAACATGGTTGTTGCATTAGCCAGTAAGCATTTTAAATACTTGCTAAACTAATTTTAAACTATTTTACACTCGATCTCTGACCCATTTCCTATTATTTCGTATATATATATATATATATATATATATATATATATATATAATATAGGTGCCCAGCCACAGCGGCGTCATGCTTAGATTCTTTAGACCGGACGCGCTGCAGCTTATGTGAGAGTTGCAGGCCATTCTTAGACGACCTCATTGTTGACTCCACTCCTACTTTTAGTTCTTATTAGTTAGGGCATCTGTCGCCCTTACGTTCCTTTATATTTCCATTAGTTGGTACTCTTTGGGATTTAATTATTGTCAGGATGGTTTTATTTATAGTTTAAATTAGTTTGGTTTATATGGATGAATCTAACTCTTGTGTGTGTTATTAACCATCTTTAGTATGTCAGAGTTCTTAAATTGTTGGTTATTTAAAAAGGTTTTTCATATTTGGATTTAATAAAATGGAAATAAAGTTTTAAAATTGTTTTGACACTTATCTTAATTATTTAGGGTGTTTAAATTGGAAATTCTTTTTTGCGACAGTGATTCTAAGAATGAACCAACGTTCACCTTAATTTTAATTTAATAAAGGACTGATCACCCGGTATTTAATTAGGCGGGGTGTCACAACACACAAACACATAGATAACAAAATTAAACAAACAACTTAATTCGTATAACAAAAGTAAGAATCGTGGACTCTCGCAAACGTACACCCACTGTATTTGAATTAACCCACCACGTTTCATAGGGATCACCTCGATCACACAAAATCTTATGTTGGATTTTCTTATTAGCATGAGACCACCAAACTAGTAGGACCATCCACGGTCTATATAATTAAAAGACTTCATTTAACATCTTTAATCATTTGAATATGTACCATAACCATAACATCAAAATAAGTGAATCCCACAAAAATTGTCTTAATTATGCATTTTCATTTAAATATATAAGCATCAATTATTCATAGTACAAGTCACTCACCTTAAACTAGGTAATTTAAGTAACACGAAATCTGTTTCTTCGGTATGCTAGTAGGAGTCCCTTCATCAAATATGAATTCAACATCCTTAGTATTCCAATAGACAATATAACATTAAATATAGACGCATATCACATTAATTCGTCAATCTTAAATAATTTGAAAAGAACTACATGTTTTATTTCCATCTATCGAAGTCACTATGTATGAAATTTTCAATATATTTTTGCGGATTGTAATTAAAAGTTTTCTATAGAAAAATATGAAAATTTCCATAGAGTGTTGCAAATATCTCTTATTAACATTGAATCTAGCTTTTCTAACTTCAATACATGATAATACTCAATAATTGATATTAATCTTCTAGTAATCATGAATAACACCTTAATTAGGGAGTTTAATCATAATAATTATATTGTGTGACAATCTCATTACATGAAACAACTATTATAACTAACACAATACTCATATATAATTCTAAGACATTTAGATATTCATTTGAAATTCTAATGCTTGTAAATATCTAAATGCATAAAATAACCACACAAATTAGAAAATAACCAATAATAGATGTTTAACCAACCATAGGATCTTCAAACTATTTTGAAAAGAACTTTTCAACAAGTATAAAGTTTAATTCTCACCTTAAACACCTTGTTTATGCCTTTTCATGCATTTTCATCAAACCCTTGTCATGTATATGTGTGTGATGAAGGAGAAGGTTGGAAAACCTTCCAAAGTAGATAATGAAACTTGGAATGTGATGTAGGTTTTGGTGGTGGTGTGTGATTAGTTGACATAAAGGTGGTCAATCAAAATATTTCAAATTTAGGTAAATTTGTCCATCGTTTATAAATTTGTCGTAACTCACTATTCCATCAATTTTTTCCCATATTTGTCCCTAAAACGAGTCAACTATTTTTTTGATCAATTTTGGGTATTCTTTGTATGATTTTAGGTAGAATTTAGGAGACTTAATGGTGATATTAATTTGATGTGACTCTTCAATAATTGATATGATTGTTATTTTATTTAATCGAAAAGAGATTATTTTGCGTGTGAAGGAGAAACAATTTTTTTTCCAATTTGGTTACACCGATCACCATTGTTGTTATTATTTGTGTTCTTTCTTAATTTTGATTTTCTTTATTTAGATGTCCATATTTGTGCGATTGATTTGTTAGTCAATGGATCCTATTTCAAATATGTTATTCCGCATAAAAAATTGGTATCGGAGCTCAGTTGCAAACTAAGATTTTTTTTGTTTTGGATTCCAAGATATACTATGATGTTGAGAAATTTGATGACAAGAATAATTTTGGCTTATGGAGTGTGGGGGTGATGGACGTCCTTCTCAAGAATGGCTTGAATCATTTCGTAAAAAGAAAGCCTCACATAATAAAGAACGATGAGTGAAAAAAAAGATAGATAGTAAAACTTATTCCACAATTAGATTATGTTTGTCTACGTAGATCCAACACAATATTATGACTGAGACTTATGTTTGTCTTTCCTAAAACTAGTCTATTGAAGTTTCTCATCAAATGTCCTACTTTTCTAATTTGGAGTTGTCTTTATATTATAAAATATAGCAACATGTCATTCAATGACGAAATTTTATTATACGACATGTGATCCCTTTATATGATATTTATCCCCTAATAAAAATCAAGGAAGCCCATATGCTTGCATTTTTTCCCTTTATTATAAATGTCAAATATCATTTCCATGTTGTATTAAAATTCACGTATTAATATTGTCATCCTTTGTTTTTATATTAAAAAATATTATCTATTTTTTTTTAAGGATAGACATATGTCAAATAGTTTTGTTACCAACCTTTCATAAATTGATTTTTATTATTGAACTCAACTATCATGCATGTTATAATAATATTTTTACAGCAACCCATGCAGTATACGAGGATGCTAGCTAGTTGGTGCCTAAAGATTCTCATAAAGAAAAAGGAACCATAATGTTTTGAATATATTATAATAATATAAAATGGAAGACTAATTTATTTTGAAACTCATATATTTTACCCATGTGGCTCTTTCCCAATTTGTAAAAGTATAAAATTCATCATATTAGTTATTCAGTTCTATTAAATGCTTAATATGGATAATATTTACCATTTTTCATCATATAAGGAAGAAAGAATATTAAGTTTCAGGCATAGATTATAAATACGCCTCGATTGTCAACCAACCATTCTCTCCCATTTGGTCTTTTCCATGTTGGGCGTAGATTATAAATGTCCATCCTCCATTTTGGTAGTATGCAAGGTCCTTGTCTTCATATTTAAAAACATGCCACCATGGTGTACCCTTGTAACTTTTCTCCACCATGGTGTAATGAGCAGAAGGCTTTAAAGGAATGAAAGTCTGTTTATGTTGGGTGTTTTAACAAAACCATTTCGCCCAATTTTTGAGAAAAAAAATACGTGTTTGTCGACTCCTCCGTGAAATTCAAGAATTCTATGGATTTTTTTGTAAATCCATGAGTAAATACCTACACAAGAAACAAAGAGAAAATCATTAGAGTATTATCATGAAAATTTCATATTCAATATTGCAAAGGTTGTGAAGAATCCCATCAAGACGGATTTCACCTAGATTAAAGCTACTAGGGGAAAGTATGTCCGTGTATGTGTAGAAGTTGATCTTGCTATGTTGTGTGACACCCCGCCTAATTAAATACCGAGCGATCACTCCTTTATTAAATTAAATCAAGGTAAACAGTTGGTTCATTCTCAGCATCACTGTCGATAAAAAATATATTTTCCAAATTACCACCCTAAATAATTAAGCTAAGTGTCAAAACCATTTTCATACATACTTCCAAATTTTAATTAAAGGAAAAGATTTATTTATTTAAAAACAACATTTCTACAATTTAGAATCACATCACAGTAAACCAAATAATATAATACATTCGTCAATCAAATGTCAACATATGAAAACTAAAGTCACAAATCCAAACTGAATAATTCCCATAGAACAATACTGGAAACAACTGAAATATAAATGTCCCAATAACAATAAAATTAATGGAAAGGGCGACACGTGCCCAATAAATGAGAATGCTAGAAGTGGATTCAATAAAAGAAGTCGTCTATGCAAGTGACCTGCAACTCCCACCTAAGCTGCAGCACGTTCCTCTCAAGGGATCCTAAGCAAGACGCCCCTGTGGCTGGGCACCTGAAATATATACATATATATACAAGAGAGAGAGAGAGAAAAAGAAACGGGTCAGAGCCCGAAAGTGTGTTTGATTTTAAATACGTTTAGCAAGTATTTAAATTGATACATGCCAATGCAACAACATATTAGTGCGTCACTCTCTTGAGAAATACTCACCTCTCTTCTAATGTGCACACCTATCGCACTAACCTTCCCAATGGTTTATCTTATCATTTTATTATACTAACCTTCCCAATAATTTAGCGTATCTTCTTACTCGTAAGATTTCAAAACCGAACAATATTTTTGTTTACAAAGAATACTTCCAATTAACAGCACAACTCTCGTTTTAGCTTTTATTAATTTATAAATTTCCTCAGTGACATATTATTTTTCACAAACAAGTATTTACTATAAGAGTCATCAACCATGTCCTACTTATCAAATCACAGTAGGCAGTTTCAAATTTCAAAATCTCATATATATATTAACTACTCGTATAATATATATAAAACAACAGCACCCCTCATAAAACTGTGGTGCGTGCATACTCTACTATCCAGAACCCCATATAACTCATATTAAGGGGAATACAATTGGAATCACTCTCGAATTGTATTAACATGAATACACAAACAAAATTGAGGCGAAGCATAGATTCCAAGTCTCTAAGAGGATGGCACATGCATGCGTCTCTTAAGACCGTCTGAACTATAACATCGATAGCCTGTACCAAGGATATCTATCTTCTAGGGTACAAGTCAATATCCCCCATAAAGGTCCCATCGAGATAAGACTTGTCCCAGCGCGGTAACCTCAGGGATAGCAAGTAGCGTGGGCATGATTTTCCCAAGTATATAATATATGTACACACAATCATATAAATATACCACTTTATCATATTAATATAGGTTCTTCTCGTCACCCATAATCATACCATTTATCCTTAATTTCACATTTATATAATTACGTATAAGGTTTCGTTCCTAACCTTAACTCGAAGGGTTTTCTCACTCATTACGTGACACTCGTGGACTATATCCTCACAAATCTGAAATTCAGTAAGTGTCTTTATTAGGTTCCAACGTAACTCTCTTACGCACCTCCCCCTTTAAATTTATAAATTCAACAACCCTAAAGTAAATGTCCCATAAATACCATTCTCGTTGAAGATTAAAGGTCCCAACATTTATTCCTTTGCCCTACTGGTCCTCAATGTCTCCCAAATCATTTTATCAAGAATGCCCAAGAATTATATCACGACAATTTGAATTTAACTCATTTAAAGAGGGAATTAGGAGTCTGCCGGGAGGGGTCGATCGATCGAAGCTTGGGGCTCGATCGATCGAACCTTCAATCGATCGAAGCTCTGGGCTCGATCGATCGATCAAGCAGGTCTGGGAAAAATTCTGCAGAATGCAGTTACGGGTTTCATCACCAAAATTACTCCAAATCCATATTTTCAAGTTCCAATCATCCCAGAATTCTACTACTAACATTATAACAATATACCAGATGATTCTAACATAAGGCATGTACATATTCATCATTTAGACCTGGATTTTCAACCTATAATTATCTCCAATTATCAAGAACCCTAGAATTTTCTTAAACAGTTTTCTAACAAATATTTCTCCAGAATTTCTTTCTTATGATCATCAAAATTTCGTGGTTTATTTCCTCTACATGGCAAGGGTTCCAGAATTTCAAATAAATCATTTCTGCATGCATTTTCCTAACACAAATTGGGTGTTCTTCCATATTTATCATCTCTAATCAATCCTAAACCAATATGAAGATTGCATTAACGAAAATACGCAAGTTAAACACTTGCCTGGGATTTTTGGTATTCTGATTCACGGCTGATTTTGGTATGGCTGCATTCCTCGTCTCGCGATCTACGCGGTGGTGGTGGCGGCGGTGCAAACCGGTGGCTTCTTGGCCTAGAATTGCCTTGGAGCTCTCTCCTCTCTTCTCCAATGGCCGTCATTTGATTTCTGGATATTCTAACCCTAAAAGCTAACCTAAATGGATGATATAGGTGCTGAATTTCGTGGGTTTGATTACCCAATTATGTAAAATGTCTAAAATGCCCTCTCGGGGTACTAATTGAGGCTAAAATTGCCCCGAGACCCAAACTATACCCCGGGTACACTTTTCTAACTATCTCGACCCTACCGGACGCGTTGGCGCACTCAAAACGACCATACAGACAACTTATAAAATATACACTTTTTATTTAACCAAATTAGTCCCGACGTGACACGAGCACATTGCGACTTAAATTTCCGAAATCGTCATTTAATTCACTCATGACATTCAATATAACCAATATAATATATTACTTTTCTCATTAGTAATATTCAACCAATTTTTCCATAATTACCTGTTGATGTAAAAAATTAGATCGCTCTAATTATTCAATCACAGATAAATAAAATGAACAAAGATTTTTAAAGTGGTTCAGCCTTATAAGAATGGCCTACGTCCACTGTTATGATATTGATGAGTGTTTGGGAATTCTCGATTTGTCAACTCAATCTAGAAATTCCGGTCCCTTTGAATGAGGATAATACAAGGTATTTATAGCCCTTAGGCTGTACATGAAAGGTTCGATACATTAAATGATATACATATGAAAGGGTAATACATTTAATACTGCGTGTGCGTCAAGAATATAAACATTCAATGAATAGTTGAACTGTTGTCTATCTGGTAATTAATGCTACGGCCGAGATGCAGCTCGGACCGCCTTAGTTGCTCGTTGATTAAGAGGTCCTCGGAGCGCTTAGAGTATCTCGGGATGATGGAGTTCCTCGGGGTGTCCTCCTCGTTGCTCGGAGAGAATATGAAATGGTTGAAGGAATGAACTTCCTCATCGCTATTGTGCCACGTAGATTGACACGTGTCTTCGTATTATTCGTCCACATCAACATTTTAATTTTGGTATCAACAGAAGCCCCCAATGTTTCATATTTCGAACTTTGAGGAGTATGGAATATTCTTTCTCGGTATGTAGCAATATTGAATGATCTTCCTGGGTTTTAGGAGCATCGTATTTAAATTTATTTCCAGCTTCAAAGAATCCGCCTTTTTTCAAACTTTTAAGAGCGCTTCGATCTTTGTGCCCTTTTTGTCCTTTTAGCCGCCGGAAGTTCAATAGTTTCTTTTGTGTAATCATTTCTTTCGCCGCTTCCCAAGGCAAAGTATTTAAACTTCTTTGGTAACCATACCGTCTTCTTCTTTTTCCAATTTCCTGCATTCAAGCTTTCTATTATCTCTTTATCTCTTGTGCGTTCATCTTTTCCTTCGCTAGTTGTCAGCAGATCTTCTTCCTTCCTGTAAGATTTTCTTCCTTCTTCTTTTATTCATCATGGTTTACATTATTGAATCTCTCGAAAAATTCCGTTCTGACTTTTCCATCCCATCTTGGGTAATTTTGGAGGAGCTTTCTAAACCTCAAAATTACTTTCGTTTGGCTGAGGGACATTGGTTCCCCAGTCTTTTTATTGCTGAATGTGGTTTTTCCTTTCCACCGAACCCATTGTGTCTCGAGTTTTGTCAGTATTTTGATCTTGTCCCTGCAAAAATAGCCCCCAATTCATGGAGAATAATTAATGGGGTGCACAAATTAAATCTAACTCATGGGACTCGTATAGGGATCCCTGAAATTATGTATTGCTATAAATGGGCCACTCTAGATAATATTTATTACTTAAAAACTAGGTTTCTGAATAGGGCTCTTGTAGTTAACCTCCCTGACTCAAATAGAGATTATTTTGAACATGGGTTGGTTATTAAAAATTGGCAATATGCCCCTTTAGTTGGAGATGGAGTATACAACAGTCCCAGATGCCCCCCATATGGCAATGGGATAGGTTTATTTTTCATTTTATTTTACTTATGAAGTTATGCTTTTATCATGTTTGACAAAATGTATGACTGATATTTCATTATGTGTTTGTTTGCAGTTGATAGTAAAAGAAAAACTCCAAAAGAATCAGAGGTTAATATTAAGCATCTGAAACTTATCTGGGGTTTGCATAAGAACGTTGCAGACGAGCACATCAGGTCTGCATCATATCTGCTACAGTATAAGAGTTACACAACCTCTTATACTGCTCGCCCTGTTGAACCAACTTCAACTCCACAGGATTCTTCTTTAGATTCTCATCTTCCTTTAAGTCAAAGAATGGGCAAGAAAAGAGCTTCGCCTGCTCTTTTTGATGACATTACTTCTGCTGTTGGGGCTAAGAAAAGTAAAATTGATGTCCCATAGGGGACTAAGAAGGTGGATGTTGCGCTTTCAAAAGCTACCGAGAAGCCCCCAGTGGCCCCGAGCAAGAAAGTTGCTCCTGTGGAAGTGATTACTATCTCTCCGACCAAGAGTTCTTCCTTGGTTGAAGCTGCCGTGGTCCCTTTGAGGAGATTGAGGAAATCATCCTCAGTCAATCTGGCTGAAACTGCCTCCTCTTTACCTGCTGGTGGTGTTGGTATTCCAACCATCATTCCTCCGAGCTCTGCAATGAGCTCGGTAAAAACTTGGATCATACCTGAGGTCCAAGGAATTGATGAGAAAATTTCTAGGGATATGGTGACATCCATAGCTACTCTTCATCTTGCTTTGGTAAATTTCTCACATTTTGAATTTTCTTTCTCTCTCTGAATGCTTGCATTTTGTATTGACTTTACTGTTTTTCTCATCTTTCAGCTGGTGAACTGTTTCAATAATATCGTGAAGAAAGATGAAGCTATTAAAGCTTCAAGCTCCTCGTCAGGTGTAGAGGATGCTCTGCTGGGTTTGACCTAATCCTTGAAGGAATCTCGCCAACAGTATAGTGAGGACAAGGCTGTTTGGGAGAAAAAGTTGTCTGCAGTTGAGGCCGAGAAGGTGAAGATGGCTGAGATCTCCAAGAATTTGGAGGATAAAGTAAAAGGTTTAGAGGTCGAGCATCAGAAGTATGATGTCAAGCTCAAGAACTTTGGAGAGCTTGAAGATAAGTTGAAGAAGGCAGAGGAAGAGTTGTCCGCCTTGCGAGATATTAAGGTCCAAAAGGAAGAATTGGATGCGAAGCTCTCCTCGGAGAAATTGAGAAGAAAGCTCGCAGTTAAAAAATCCTTCAGCTCTGGCTGGGAAAAAGGATGGGATAAGGGGATTGCTGCAATGACATCCCAAGTTCAATACGGGAAGTTGAAATACTTCCACGATGGCTGGGTAGCTGCTCTACAGGAACTGAAGATCAAGGACGACTCTGAGCTATTCCAACTACACCTCCATGGTCCTCCTCCACCAATTGTGGAAGAAGAAGAAGATGAGCCTGTCTCTGATGAATCTTCTATGGCCATAGGTGATCAAGTCCCTGCATCTCTATCCTCTGCCAACGAGGACATTTCTTCCATGCCTCCTCCTCCTGAAAAAATTTCAACTCCTGCAGACCAAGTCGCCATTACCACCGAGCAACCGAGATCCTCATCCCAGCCTCCCGAGAAAGTCTTGGGAGACAAGGAAAAGGTGTGAAGTTGTTCGGTATCATTTCTATTTTTCATTATTTGTAATCAAACAATATAATCTTTTGATGATCTAATAAAATACATCTTCGTTCCTCTTCATTGTTGATACTCTGTCTGCTTTTATTTATTAACTCCTGCCTTCTTTATTAGTTTTTGGCCAGAATGGAATTGATATCTGCCCCTGATACCGAGTTGATGCAATAATGCAATGGATATTATAAAGCTGGTCATACAGACCTGAGTGTATCAGAGATTGTCGACATCCTTGGCCACGATGCCTCAGAGCAAGCAGTTGAGGCTTACCGGTACTTGAAGGATTTACTTGATCGAGCTGTGGCCAACAACGTCGCCTACTATGACTTGATTGAAGAGCTTCATGGTTCCATAGAGGATCTTCAAAATCAACACAATGAATCAACTGCCTTGTTGCACAAGGAATATGAAAATAGATATCAACAGCTTTCTTCTGAAACTGGCCATAAAAAGATTATCGCTGGATACGATATTAGGGAGAGAACTCTAAAATGTGAAGTTGAGGCCTGCAGGCAGATTGCTGAGTTGCTGGAACAAGAGAACAATAATTTGCAGAAAAAGTTGGCACAGTATGAATCTGCAGCATCATCTTCAACTGCTTTAGTACCAGTTACCGATGAAGGTTTCTCGTTCTTAGAGTTTGAAAACGCCAAATTAAGGCAAGAATTGGATAATTTAAGAAGATCTGTTATTCCTGTGACTGCTCGGGGACGAGGAAGAGGTTCTCGCGGACGAGGAAGAGCTGTTCAAAATATTGCCGATGAGCAAAGTTCTACAGTTGCTGCTCGGAGTCGATCAAGAGTTCTTAGCCGCAATGTTGAAGAAGCTCGTACTCAGTCGACGTTAGAAACTCAAGCATTCCAATTGAACGCAAAAGACCGAGCTCTGTCTGAAATGTCCAAGAAAAATCTATCCTTGGAGGATCAACTTACTGCGATGAAGTCTGCTCTGGATAATAAGGATGTTTTTGCCAGGAGCCTTCACGAACAATTGGATAGATTAACCTTCCAATTCCATAAACAGCCCAGGGAATTTTGGATGGCAGGGTACAATGAGGCCCTTTGTCATTTGGATGCTCGTATTGAACACGCCAATAATGAAGGTTATAAGCAGGGGTGGTTGAACGCCCTTGGAGTGCTGAAGCTCGAACAGGGGCATTACTTATGGTATTATCATAGCCCTGGGTTATTAGACTTGCCCGTACCACCTTATAAATTGGATATGGCATGGATTCCAGCTCGCGCCATTCCTCGGAGCTTAATTTCAAGATATCTTGGTGACTATAATCTTCATTCTCAAGTTGACATATCTCGCCCTGAGCATCTCTTGGATACACCTTCAATAATGAATGTCAGAATGCTGAAGGACTTGAATTTTATTAATTCTCCTCTTTGCCTGGAAGATCCTCCTGCTGGCGAAGAGCCTTTCTCAAAAGCAAAGGGCAAGAAACCAATAGAATAGGAATATTAATGTAATAGTTAGCACATACATGTAACCTGTAACTTATTTTGAATTTTTAATGAAAAACTTTCATTTTTGTTTGTAAATCTGTATTGCTATTGTCTTGTAAATATCAAATACTTTACATTTATGCATATGTATTTGTTAAAAAGATAACAATATTGTGCTGTTCATCGACCAACTTAGTAATAAAAAGTTACAAGTATTAGAAATGTTGCTCGATCACTTAATAATAAAGTAATGAGTATAAAAATGTTTAAAAATTTGCCAACCAACCAAGGTTGTTAAATTGCGCTCGCCGACCAAGTATAATTAGTGATAGTTTATCCCCGACCAACTATACTTGGTAAATTTTTGACTTTATACAATGTACCCGACCAGCCGAGGTCAATAAATTCTTCTTGTCGACCAACTATAGTTGGTAGTTTTTTATTCCCGACCAACCATACTTGGTGTATTTTGTAATATTTTGCTCTTCAAAGAACTTTTTGTAATAATCTTACCTCCCGACCAACATAAGTTGGAATGTGAGAGTATATTTTCAAATCCAATCAACCAAAATTGGCGTTTGTGATAGTTTTGTCCACTAGTTATCTTACCAACCATAGTTGATCACGCTAGTGTCACCTCCTAACCAAAGGAGTATTTTTTTTTGTTCTTTCGAACTGTCCACTAGTTATCTTACCAACCGTAGTTGATCACGCTAGTGTCACCTCCTAACCAAAGGAGTGTTTTTTTTTGGTTCTTTCGAACTGTCCACTAGTTATCTTACCAACCGTAGTTGATCACGCTAGTGTCACCTCCTAACCAAAGGAGTATTTTTTTTTGGTTCTTTCGAACTATAAGCGTAGTGTATTACACTAGTATTCCCCGAAAAACTTTCAACAGAAGGAAAATGGTGAAACATCCTCATTTATTCATAATGAAGGAAATGCTTTACATTTTACATTACTGATAATACTTGCGCAGGTGTTCAGCATTCCATGCATTCTTAAATTCCTCTCCCTCTAGAGTTTCTATTCTGTAAGTTCCTGGTCGAACAACTTCTGTAACTCGGTAAGGTCCATGCCAGTTTGCTTCCAGCTTATTATGCTTCTGAATGACTTTCTTTAGCACATAATCCCCTTCCTTTAAATCACATTTCTTCACCCTTTTGTTGTAGAACAGAGCTGTACGTTGTTGGTAAGCAGCATTCCTAATGGCTGCCTCTTCTCTAACCTCCTCGAGCATATTCAAATCCAGTCTTCTCATCAAGTCGCTGACTGGGGAATTGAAATTCAGCACTCTGTGTGTTGGGAGACCTAACTCGGCAGGTATTACAGCCTCACTTTCAAATGCCAGCATATATGGTGATTCTCCAGTCGCTGCTCGGGGAGTTGTTCGGTAAGCCCACAATACTGATTGTAGCTCGTTAATCCAGTTAGCTTTAGATTCACTTAACCTTTTCTTCAAACCATTTAGCAGTGTTCTATTCGTCACTTCAGTCTGTCCATTGCTTTGAGGATTGCCTGGTGCTGAATGGACCTTCAAAATGTTCGACTGATGACAATAAGCAGCAAATTCCTCGTTATCAAATTGGGTTCCATGGTCTGTGATGAAGGCATGAGGGAGACCATATCGACAGATGATATTCTTCCAAACGAACTGGTATACCTTCTCGTATGTCATGTCGATGAGGGGTTCAGCTTCTACCCACTTAGTAAAATAGTCTACTGCGACGACGAGGTACTTAAATCTTCCTCGGGTGATCGGCAATGGTCCCACCAAATCAATTCCCCACATGGCGAATGGCCAAGGGGAAGTTATGGGTGTCAACAATGCTTGTGGAGTTCGTCGGATAGAGGAAAAACGTTGGCACTTGTCACATTTCTTAGCATAGGCTATACAATCAGCCTTCATCGTTGGCCAATAGTATCCTTGAGTCATTACCCTTTGTAAAAGCGTTCGACCTGCTACATGAGCTCCACAAGACCCTTCATGGATTTCTTTAATCAATTCTTTCACCTCGGAGGGATGTACACATCTCTGCAAACCTGCCATAATTCCTCGTCTATACAAAATACCATTAGTTAACACATACCGAGCAGCTTTATACTTCAGTTTCTTGGCAGCGAGCTTGTCCTCCGGCAATCCTCCCTCTTCAATATATGTCCTGATGGGATCCATCCAAGATGGTCCTAAATCAAGGGTTATTATATTCATTGTCAAGTCTTCATCTATGCTCCCACCTTCTAATACTTCAATCGGTATGGTTCTTCGCAACTCGGTACGAGTAGATGATGCTAGTCTGGCCAGTGCGTCTGCTTGTACATTCTCCATCCTCGGTATTCTCACCAACCGAATGGCATTAAATTTTGTCAGCAACTTCATCACCTTTGCGTGATATTTGATCATTAACTCTCCTTTAACCGCATATATTCCCGTCATCTGATTCATAATTAGTTGAGAATCACTGAATACCATCACTTGGTGTGCTTCCATAACTTTTGCTAAGTTCAACCCCGCTATCATGGCTTCATACTCAGCTTCATTATTAGAGGCTTTGAATTGGAATCGTAAAGCATATTCCATGTCAATCTCATCTGGGGTGCTTAAAACAATTCCTGCGCCGCAACCTGCTGTGCAAGATGAGCCATCCACATATAATCTCCATATGGGTAACCCTTCTTCAAATTCCTTATCTGACAGGGTTCCTCGGTGAAATATTTGTTACTTCTTTTCATCCTCCCCTGGCACTTTTCGCTCCTCGTTGACCATCTCTTCTCGTTCTTCAACCATCCGGGGCTGGTTTGAATTTGAAGTTGATGATCTTTCTATATCCATAGGCCCTTTTACCAACCGGAGTTGGTCTGGACTTATGTCTGTTGATCCTGTAACATCCACAGGTTGGTCAACGGGCAGTTTTTATTCCTCGGGGGTATCAGGATATGTAAATTCTGCTATAAAATCTGCTACAGCTTGCCCTTTCAATGATGCTCTGGGCTCATACACAATATCATATTCACCGAGTTCTATCGCCCAGTACATCAGTCTTCCTGACTTTTCTGGCTTATGAAGGGCTTGTCTCAATGGCATATTGGTATAAACGACGACGGTATGGGCCTGGAAGTATGGCCTCATTCTTCTACTTTCTTCAATTAATGCCAATGCCAATTTTTCCAGCTTTGGGTACCTGATTTCTGCACCTCGGAAAGCCTTACTTGTGTAATAAATTGGTTTCTGGACTCCATTCTCCAATCTGATCAATGCTGAACTGACTGCATTTTCTGATACTGCCAGATACAAATACAACTTCTCTCCTGTTATTGGTCTGGACAACAATGGGGGTGCTCCCAAATACTTTTTCAAATCTTGAAAGGCCTTCTCACATTCATCAGTCCACTCAAAAGTTTTTCGAAGTGTTTTGAAGAATGGGAGGCATTTGTCAGTTGCCCGAGACACAAATCTGTTGAGCGCTGCAACTCGTCCTGTAAGACTCTGCACTTCTTTCTTTGTTGTTGGAGATCGCAACCCTAAAAGAGCTTTGATCTTGTCTGGATTTGCTTCAATGCCTCGCTGGTTGACAATGTATGCGAGAAATATTCCTTCTCGTTCCAAATGTGCACTTCGTCGGGTTGAGCTTCATCTGGTATTTATCCAGCTGATCAAATGTCTGAGCTAAGTCAACTAGATGATCTGCAGCTTTCTTGCTTTTTGTCAGCATATCATCGACATAGACTTCCATGTTGCAACTGAGTTGTTCGGTGAAAACCTTGTTCATCAGTCGCTGGTATGTTGCTCCTGCATTTTTCAAACCAAAAGGCATAACATTATAGCAATAAGTTCCCCTAGGGGTAATAAAAGAAGTACTTTCCCTGTCTTCAGGTTTCATCTTGATCTGGTTGTAACCAGAATACGCATCCATGAAGCTGAGCAACTCATGTCCCGAGGTAGCATCCACTAGTTGGTCGATTCTGGGCAATGGAAAATGATCCTTCGGGCAGGCCTTGTTAAGATCAGTGAAATCAACACACATTCTCCATTTGTTGTCTTTCTTCTTTACCATCACCACATTCGCCAACCAGTCCGGGTACTTCACATCTTCAATAAATTTGGCTTTTTGGAGCTTGTCGACCTCCTCTTGAATAGCTTGATTCTTCTCGGGGCTAAATACCCTTCTTCTCTGCTTTACGGGCTTGATCTCCTTATTCACATTGAGTTTGTGACATAAGAAGTTTGGATCTATTCCTGGCATGTCCTCATGACTCCATGCGAAAGTTTTCTTCCTGTTTCTCAAGAACATTATCAACTCTTGTTTTATTGAAGCATCCAACGATAAACCTATCTGGGTTACTCGTTCAGGGTGCTCCTCGTCCAGAATAACATTTTCTGTATATTCTACCACCTGTCCTTTTACAAGTTGGGATTCATCCCTTGGATCAAGAGTTTCAATTTCTGTACCTTCCTCTACCTGGTAGGTAATAGTTTTTTTTCTTGATTCCTCAAACTCCTATTACTCGGCAGACGAATAATAGCATTCCCGAGCTACTTTTTGATCCCCTTTTACAACTCCTACTCCGAAGTTTGTTGGGAATTTTAAGCATTGATGTACTGTAGATGGAACTGCTTCGAACTTCTTCAATCCAACTCTTCCCGTGATGATGTTGTAGGCTGACTGCACATTCTTATCCATCACGAAGAAGCGTATTCTTTCTGTTCGACAAGCGGTCCAAGTTCCAATGAATATGTCCAACTTGATCGTCCCAAGTGGAAAAACTTTCTCGCCAGCAAAACCCAGAAGGGGTCTGTGATAAGGTTCCAATTGAGATAATTTCAAATTCAAGCTATCAAAACATGAATAGTACATGATGTCTGCCGAGCTACCATTGTCCACCAACACCCTTGAAATCACCACATCTTTCATCCTCATTTTTATCACCAAGGGATCGTCGTGAGGGTAAAGAACACCTACCAAATCGTTTTTTGAAAAACCAATAACCAGCTTTTCTTTATTTACCTTCCTCGGACGATCTTCCTCTACAAGATTTATTCATTGAATATATGAGCAGGCTTGGGCCTCTCCGAGATAGGCCTTTCTTTCTGCAGTAAGGTCTCCCCCTCCAGCATCTCCTTCTGTTATAACATTACAATCAATTGACCCAAAACGTATGGAAAATACCTCTCGTTCAGGCTGTCTTGGCTTCTTTGGAAGATCGGGGTCTTCATCTAGATCATCTTCATGATTTCTTTTCTTTTTCTCCTCCGTCCGACGAGGAGATCTGGAACGATCTCTGGTTCTATCATCATTTTTCCTTTCACCTCTGCGATCTACATACTTTGACAACTTTCCTCTTCGGATGAGCGTTTCAATCTCGTTCTGAAAGGCTATGCAATTTTTGGTCGTATGGCCATGATCTTTATGGAACTCGCAATATTTGGCCCTATTCCTCAGATCAGGATTGGTCCTTAGTTTATCTGGCCACTTGATTTCTTCGTTATTCTTGATTTCTTCTAAAACATGATTAATACCCATCTTCAATGGAGTATAATTATCATATTTCTCCAGGACTTCCCATGACGTCCTATTATTCTTGGAGTGCTTGTCACCACCATTACCTTTTTGCTCTTTCTTCTTAGATTTGTCAACCTCCACCTTGGTTTCTTTATCCATATTCTTCTTCGCAGCCATAGCCTCCTCGGCATTCATGATTTTGGCCGCTTTTGCCATCAACTCCGACATAGTTTTAGGTGGATCTTTGGCCAAAGTATAATATAACTTGTTAGGCAACAATCCACTCATCAAAGCAGTGATCGCTGTCTTTTCTTCGTAATCTATGACTTCCAACTTCTCGTTATTGAAACGAGTTATGTAATCTCTAGTACTTTCACCAGACTTTTGTCTAACACTTAACAAGTGTGCTACTCGTTTTACTGGCTTTGCTCCAAAATAGAAATTGCCAATAAACAACTCGGCTAACTGAATAAAAGTCGAAATCTTACCCCGAGGAAGATTATTGTACCATATTTGTGCAGATCCGGTAAGAGTTCCCGAAAACGCTCTACACCTCATCTCGTCGGGGACAGCATATATGTCGGCAGCAGCTTGGTATTGCTCTATATGAAGAACAGAATCTGTCTTCCCATCATATTTAGGTGTCACTACAGATGCTTTAAATTTCGACGGTGTAGGAAAATTCACAATGGCTTGCACAAAAGGTGTCCCTTGAACAAAAGTTCTCTGTAAGGGATTCCTTTCTTTAACCATTTCTCCAAGTCTATCCTCCAATCGTTGAATGGAACCCTTCCATGCTTCATTTCCTTCCTCGGGCTGCTTAGTCCGAGCAATTGATTGTTCTGACGTAGCTTCCTGAGATCTATCTCGACGAGTAACTGGTCTTGATTGCGCTGATCCTTCTCTCAAACCTGATGGTGGTCGAAAGCTTCTCGATGGGGCTCTAGGTGGACTCATATTTCTCCTTGGTCCTAACCGACTGAAAGGAGATGCTCTGCTTAATATTTCCAGGGCGCTAGTTCTGTCCGGAGAGAGGGTGATATGTTGATCTGTATCCGTAGCCCGTATCGATGAAGTTCGCCCAGGTTGATAAGAAAAATCATTAGATTCTTCATTACGATATGACTCAGTACGCCTGGATCGCGATTGCCCACGATCACTCCTTTGCCTTGAATGGGTAGGTGCACCACCGTGAAGAGTTTGAATGAGTTGCCTCATTGTTTCTTGCATGGAAGTTTGTCCTTCAGCCAGATTTGTCATAATTCCAGCCAGATCTGGAGGTGCAGACGGATTCGGAGGATTTCCAACATTTCTGGCAATTCGATTACTGGATTCTGGATTATCTGCCATTGATGATAAATGAATTTTTGATGAAAAACGACAGTAACAGTCGTTTCCCACAGACGGCGCCAATCTGTTGATGTAAAAAATTAGATCGCTCTAATTATTCAATCACAGATAAATAAAATGAACAAAGATTTTTAAAGTGGTTCAGCCTTATAAGAATGGCCTACGTCCACTGTTATGTTATTGATGAGTGTTTGGGAATTCTCGATTTGTCAACTCAATCTAGAAATTCCGGTCCCTTTGAATGAGGATGATACAAGGTATTTATAGCCCTTAGGCTGTACATGAAAGGTTCGATACATTAAATGATATACATATGAAAGCGTAATACATTTAATGCAGCGTGTGCGTCAAGAATATAAACATTCAATGAATAGTTGAACTGTTGTCTATCTGGTAATTAATGCTACGGCCAAGATGCAGCTCGGACCGCCTTAGTTTCTCGTTCATTAAGAGTTCCTCGGAGCGCTTAGAGTATCTCGGGATGATGGAGTTCCTCCGGGTGTCCTCCTCGTTGCTCGGAGAGAATATGAAATGGTTGAAGGAATGAACTTCCTCGCCGCTATTGTGCCACGTAGATTGACACGTGTCTTCGTATTATTCGTCCACATCAGCATATTAATTTTGGTATCAACAATTACTAACTCTCGTCACGTTAATAATTATAACATAATTAATTTCCGAATTTTTTTATTAAATAAATCATTCACGTTAAATTTAATAAATCCCCAAATTAATATAGCATGAAAATACGGGGTATTACATACTTCCACCCTAATAACGGAATTTCGTCCCGAAATTTGGAAAATAAGGCATACCTGGTAAAAACAGCTCTGGATATTTCTCACGCATATCTGCCTCGCGCTCCCAAGTGGATTCCTCCACATTATGATGCTCCCACTGGACTCGCACAAGTGGAACTATCTTCGACCTCAATCTCCTCTCACTGTAGTATAGGATAGACACCAGTCTCTCCTCGTAAGATCTATCAGGCTGTAAGTCGATCTCATCTATCGCAATGTGAGTATGGGCCATATCATACCGAAGATATCGTCTCAACGACGAGATGTGGAATACATCGTGGATGCGATGTAAATGTTCTGGCAATCCCAACCTGTATGCAACCGGCCCAATCCTCTCGATGATGGGAAATGGTCCCACGTACCTCGAAGCCAACTTCCCCTTCTTCCCGAACCTCATCACTCCCTTCATAGGAGATACACGCAATAACACTTGATCTCCCACATTAAACTCCCGGAAGAATCGTTTCGCATCGGCGTAGCTCTTTTGCCTGTCCTGGGCTACCCGAATACGACTCCTGATTATCTCAATCCTCGCGGAGGTCTCCTGAATCACTTCTGGTCCTAGCAACTTGTTGTCCCCCACCTCGAGCCAACAAGTTGGAGAACGATAAGGCCTGCCATACAAAGCCTCAAATGGAGCCATACCAATCGTAAACTGATAAGAGTTATTATAAGCAAACTCTACCAGTGGAAGATGTGTCTCCCAACCTCCTCCAAAATCGAGAACACGCATGCATAGCATATCCTCTAACATCTGATTAGTACGTTCCGTCTGTCCATCTGTCTGTGGGTGGTAAGATGAACTCAACCTCAACTCAGTACCCATAGCCTCCTGAAAACTTTCCCAGAAACGTGACACAAAAATCTTGTCTCTATCTGACACAATATTCAGGGGCACCCCGTGTAATCTGACAATCTCAGCAATAAACAACTGAGCATACTGACCCGTAGTATAATCTGTCCGCACTGGCAGAAAATGAGCCACTTTGGTCAAACGGTCTACAATCACCCAGATAGAATCGTGGCCCCGCTTTGATGTAGGCAACCCTGTAATAAAATCCATGGAAATACTCTCCCACTTCCACGCAGGTACTTCCAATGGCTGAAGCAATCCTGACGGTTTCTGATGGTCCACCTTTACCAGCTGGCAGGTAGAACACTTGGATACGAACTCGGCGATGTCCTTCTTCATCCCACTCCACCAGTATTGTCGCCTCATATCCTGGTACATCTTATCGCCTCCCGGATTTACTACAAATCGGGACCCATGAGAATGAGTCATCACTGCATGATGTAATTCTGCTCCTTCTGGAACCACCAATCTCCCATTAAACCGCAAACCTCCATCAGAACTAACAGAATAGGACTCAGCACCCTCGGCTAGAAGTCGCACAATTTGCTCCTGGAAAAACGGGTCTGTGGTCTGTGCCTGTATCACCCTCGTAACAATCTTGGGTGTGACTGACATCACGGATATGAAAGAACGTGCCACTGCGTCCTGGTGACCCAACTCCTTCCACTTTGATTTCTAGACGTCCGCTACATCGTCTACCGGTCTACGGCTCAACGCATCAGCAACTACATTGGCCTTCCCCGGATGATATTGTATATTGAACTGGTAGTCCTTCACAAACTCTAGCCATCTGCGCTGACGCATATTCAGCTCTCGCTGAGTGAACAGGTACTGCAGTGACTTATGGTCTGTGAACAAACAGAATTTCTCCCCCAATAAATAGTGCCTCCATATCCTCAATGCAAAGACGACCGCTGCTAACTCCAGGTCGTGGGTGGGGTAATTCTTCTCATGCGGCTTAAGCTTGCGGGAAGCAAAAGCTATCGCCTTCTCCTCCTGCTGGAGTACTCCTCCAAGTCCCCGTAAAGACGCATCGGTGTAAACCAGGTACTCCACACCCGGCTTCGGTAACGCAAGGACTGGCGCTGAAGTAAGCTTGTTTTTCAGCTCATCGAAAGCCAATTGACAAGCGTCATCCCAAACATATGGTACCCCTTTGCGAGTCAGATTCGTCAATGGACCCGCTATTTTGGAGAATCCCCGAATGAATCTCCTGTAGTAACCGGCTAACCCCAAGAAACTACGCACTTCTGCCGGTGTCGTGGGCTGTCCCCACTCCCTCACCGCTGACACTTTGCTCGGGTCAACTGCAATCCCCTGCTCAGAAACAACATGGCCCAAGAACTGTACCTCTCGCAACCAGAATCCACACTTCTCGTACTTAGCATACAACTGATGCTCTCGTAGAGTCTGAAGAACCTGCCTCAAGTGCTCGGCATGCTCCTCCTCGGAGTGTGAATATATCAAGATGTCATCTATGAAGACGATGACAAAATGATCCAAGAACTCTCTGAATACTTGGTTCATTAAGTCCATGAAAACGGCTGGGGAATTTGTGAGTCCGAATGGCATCACCCTGAACTCATAGGACCCATATCTCGACAAGAAGGCAGTCTTTGAAACATCCTGCTCTCGAATACGTAACTGATGGTACCCCGACCTCAGATCTATCTTCGAAAAGAAAGTTGCTCCCCTCAACTGGTCGAACAGATCATCGATTCGAGGCAACGGGTACTTATTCCATATCGTGACCTTGTTCAGCTCCCGATAATCCACACACAATCTCAGTGAACCATCTCTCTTCTTCACAAACAAGACTGAAGCGCCCCAAGGTGAGGTACTCCTACGAATGAAGCCCTAACCTAATAGCTGCTCTATCTGATCTCGTAGCTCTCACATCTCTGCCGGAGCCATACGGTACGGTGCGTGTGCTATAGGTCTCGTATCTGGCAATAAATCTATGACAAAGTCTATCTCACGACTAGGCGGTAGGCCTGGTATCTCCTGAAACACATCGGAATACTCCCTAACAACTGGGATCGAATCCAAGGGAATCACAACCTCCTTAGAGGTATCCTCCTCTATGTAATACAAATAAGCGGTCGAACCTCCCTCTGGGCGAGGCATCGCCACTACAAACATCTCTTGCCCCGGAATGGCAAAAACAATGCTCCCACCGAATCAATCAATCATGGCTCTATAAGCTACGAGCCAATCCATACCAATAATCACATCATGCTCGTGCATGTCTAAGACTAACATGTCTGCAGGTAATACCAAGCTACCAATCTCTACCCCCACTTCCCGGCATATAAAGAAGATAAGTGACCCACTCCCCAGTGGTGAGTCGACACACGTCACGTTGCTCTCTGTTGTGGCTAACAACCCTAAGGCCTTAGCAAAATGCATAGCTATAAAACAATGTGTTGCCCCCGTATCAAACAAAACCCGACCCATAGTACCATGGATAGGAAACATACCCTCAATTGCGGGTGGTGCCTGTGGAGCTGCTGCCTCGTGGATGTTATAGACACGTCCATACTGTAATTGCCCCTACTGTACTGGAGCTGCTGGAATGGCTGGTAGGGCTGTCACCTGGGCTGGAGTTGGGAGGGCAGGTGGGAAAAGTGGTCTCTGCGGCTCATTTCGGGCTCCCTGATGCTATGGGGCCCTATCGCCCTCTGGGCAATCCTGGCGCCTATGGCCATGTTTACCGCACCCAAAGCATCGGCCTTTGAAGTTACCTCCCCTCTGACCCTGCTGTCCACGGCCCTGCTGGCCGTTACCTCCACACCACTGGCCCTGTTGGCCCTGATGTGCACGCTGTTGGCCTTGCTGGCCCTGCTGCTGCCCCTGTGGTCGGTGTTGGCCCTGCTGATTAGGTTGGCCCTGATGGCTCTGCCTGAAACCCCCGAATCCCTGCCTAGAATCACCTGAACGGAATCGCTTAGCAGGGTCCCCCTGATGGGAACTCTGCTCGTGCTGACGAGTATGTCCATGAGTTGGTGCCCCACTGGCACTATTACCCCCGGTCCTGCCCTGCTGGCTGGACTCCCTTGATCTCTTGCTTCCCTGCAGATGGAAGCGGTGATCCTGGCAATGTAGTAACGCTGCATTGAGTACATCAGTGAAAGTACTCAGGGATAGATTCCCAATAAGGTGCTGACGGATCCTCCAAGATAACCCGTCGACAAACAGCAAAATCTTCTTGCTCTCAGTAGGTGCCTCATCTGGCACAATTGTGAGAAGTCTCGTGAACTCCTCCTCATACTCGGCTACAGTAAGGTTCTCCTGCTTCAGATTTAGTAATTTCCGCCTCATCTCAGTCTGCACTTCGGGTGGAAAATACTTGCGGTCAAACCGCTCCCAGATCAACTGAATAGGGATCGTGTCCCTCTCCTACAAAGTGGTAGTGGACTCCCACCACTGCAATGCGGCTCCCACCAGCTTAAAGGAAGCCAACAACTGCTTTTGCACATCAGTGCACTCATACAAACGGAGATACCGCTAGATGTCCTTCTTCCATTGGCTAACTGTAACAATATCCGAGCTACGAGAAAACTCAGGGGGATGCACTTTCTGAAAAGCACCCCGAACCCACTCCCATGCCGATGGAAGCTGTGCTGGTACTGGCGCCACTGCCTGAACCTGGGGTGGAGCCTGCTGAATCACCGCTATTGCGGCATGCACCGCCTGAGCAACAATGGCGGCTACTTCGTTTGCATTCATTGTGCCTGGTGCCGGAGCTGCTGGCTGCTCGGCTTGGGCACGCCTATCTTTCGGAGCACATCTCGGAGGCATCTGAAACGTGAACAAGTTTATTAGTCTAAAGTTATCATCAAATCTCAAATAGCTGAAGACTTTAACGTAAAAGCAGGAATACAACAATCCTAAAAATAGGGCTCTATAGCAATAACGTTAAGCTGAAAGCGAAATAAGCCGTACAGATCCTATGGACACTAGAACCTGGCTCTGATACCACCTGTGACACCCCGCCTAATTAAATACCGGACGATCACTCCTTTATTAAATTAAATCAAGGTAAACAGTTGGTTCATTCTCAGCATCACTGTCGATAAAAAATATATTTTCCAAATTAACACCCTAAATAATTAAGCTAAGTGTCAAAACCATTTTCATACATACTTCCAAATTTTAATTAAAGGAAAAGATTTATTTATTTAAAAACAACATTTCAACAATTTAGAATCACATCACAGTAAACCAAATAATATAATACATTCGTCAATCGAATGTCAACATATTAAAACTAAAGTCACAAATCCAAACTGAATAATTCCCATAGAACAATACTGGAAACAACTGAAATATAAATATCCCAATAACAATAAAATTAATGCAAAGGGCGACACGTGCCCAATAAATGAGAATGCTAGAAGTGGAGTCAATAAAAGAAGCCGTCTATGCAAGTGACCTGTAACTCCCACCTAAGCTGCAGCACGTTCCTCTCAAGGGATCCTAAGCAAGACGCCCCTGTGGCTGGGCACCTGAAATATATACATATATATACAAGAGAGAGAGAGAAAAAGAAACGGGTCAGAGCCCGAAAATGTGTTTGATTTTAAAATACGTTTAGCAAGTATTTAAATTGATACAGGCCAATGCAACAACATATTAGTGCGTCACTCTCTTGAGAAATACTCACCTCTCTTCTAATGTGCACACCTATCGCACTAACCTTCCCAATGGTTTATCTTATCATTTTATTATACTAACCTTCCCAATAATTTAGCGTATCTTCTTACTCGTAAGATTTCAAAACCGAACAATATTTTTGTTTATAAAGAATACTTCCAATTAGCAGCACAACTCTCGTTTTAGCTTTTATCAATTTATAAATTTCCTCAGTGACATATTATTTTTCACAAACAAGTATTTACTATAAGAGTCATCAACCATGTCCTACTTATCAAATCACAGTAGGCAGTTTCAAATTTCAAAATCTCATATATATATTAACTACTCGTATAATATATATGAAATAACAGCACCCCTCATAAAACTATGGTGCGTGCATACTCTACTATCCAGAACCCCATATCACTCATATTAAGGGGAATATAATCGGAATCACTCTCGAATTGTATTAACATGAATACACAAACAATATTGAGGCGAAGCATAGATTCCAAGTCTCTAAGAGGATGGCACATGCCTGCGTCTCTTAGGACCGTCTGAACTATCATATCGATAGCCTGTACCAAGGATATCTATCTTCTAGGGTACAAGTCAATATCCGCCATAAAGGTCCCATCGAGATAAGACTTGTCCCAGCGCGGTAACCTCAGGGATAGCAAGTAGCGTGGGCATGATTTTCACAAGTATATAATATATGTACACACAATCATATAAATATACCACTTTATCATATTAATATAGGTTCTTCTCGTCACCCATAATTATACCATTTATCCTTAATTTCACATTTATAGAATTACGTATAAGGTTTCGTTCCTAACCTTAACTCGAAGGGTTTTCTCACTCATTACCTGACACTCGTGGACTATATCCTCACAAATTTGAAATTCAGTAAGTGTCTTTACTAGGTTCCAATGTAACTCTCTTACGCACCTCCCCCTTTAAATTTATAAATTCACCAACCCTAAAGTAAATGTCCCATAAATACCATTCTCGTTGAAGATTAAAGGTCCCAACATTTATTCCTATGCCCTACTGGTCTTCAATGTCTCCCAAATCATTTTATCAAGAATGCCCAAGAATTATATCACGACAATTTTAATTTAACTCATTTAAAGAGGGAATTAGGAGTCTTCCAGGAGGGGTCGATCGATCGAAGCTTGGGGCTCGATCGATCGATCAAGCAGGTCTGGGAAAAATTCTGCAGAATGCAGTTACGGGTTTCATCACCAAAATTACACCAAATCCATATTTTCAAGTTCCAATCATCCCAGAATTCTACTACTAACATTATAACAATATACCAGATGATTCTAACGTAAGGCATGTACATATTCATCATTTAGACCTGGATTTTCAACCTATAATTATCTCCAATTATCAAGAACCCTAGAATTTTCTTAAACAGTTTTCTAACAAATCTTTCTCCTGAATTTCTTTCTTATGATCATCAAAATTTCATGGTTTATTTCCTCTACATGGCAAGGGTTCCAGAATTTCATATAAATCATTTCTACATGCATTTTCCTAACACAAATTGGGTGTTCTTCCATATTTATCATCTCTAATCAATCCTAAACCAATATGAAGATTGCATTAACAAAAATACGCAAGTTAAACACTTGCCTGGGATTTTGGTATTCTGATTCACGGCTGATTTTGGTATGGCTGCGTTCCTCGTCTCGCTATCTACGCGGTGGTGGTGGCGGCGGTGCAAACCGGTGGCTTCTTGGCCTAGAATTGCCTTGGAGCTCTCTCCTCTCTTCTCCAATGGCCGTCACTTGATTTCTGGATATTCTAACCCTAAAAGCTAACCTAAATGGCTGATATAGGTTGCTGAATTTCGTGGGTTTAATTACCCAATTATGTAAAATGACTAAAATGCCCTCCCGGGGTACTAATTTAGCCTAAAATTGCCCCAAGACCCAAACTATACCACCGGGTACACTTTTCTGACTATCTCGACCCTACCGGACGCGTTGGCTCACTCAAAACGACCATACGAAAAACTTATAAAATATTCACTTTTTATTTAACCAAATTAGTCCCGACGTGACACGAGCACGTTCCGACTTAAATTTCCGAAATCATCATTTAATTCACTCATGACATTCAATATAACCAATATAATATATTACTTTGCTCATTAGTAATATTCAACCAATTTTTCCATAATTACTAACTCTCGTCACGTTAATAATTATAACATAATTAATTTCCGGATTTTTTTATTAAATAAATCATTCATGTTAAATTTAATAAATCCCCAAATTAATATAGCATGAAAATACGGGGTATTACATGTTGCTAATTCTGTTGGTAATCATAGATGGGGATAGATATAGTGTGGGTATGAATTTTTACTTTTTTCGTATGTTTTAAATGTGGTCGGGTGGGACATCGGAGTGAAATTTTTCCATCATCTGCCATATTTTCTAGTAAAATAGTTCCCGTAATGGCTAGTTTCTCCAGAAAAATGGAGAATAATGGTAACATAACGAATCCTAACTGTGTGATGAAAGTAATGGGTCAGGTATGGGGTAGTATCCTGAAATTGATGACCCAAACTTTCGGCCTTGGATGTTAGTAAAGTACAAAGGGAGAAAATATAATACACAACCAAACCAAACAAATCAAATGAACCAGTCAAATTAAAACCGATAAGTAGGTTCCATCCTCTAAATGAGGCACAAATCTCCAAAAGTGATAAAGCTAAAAGAAAGCTTGGCGGTCAAAAGGGGGATAAATCTCATGACAATACGAATAAATAATAAAAAAACTCGCGTGTGTAAGTTAGGAAGTGTACAAAAAGGAACGACTGATAAGAGCATCCACAATGGTGGAGGGTTTGGACAAAAAATATGGTAAAATTAAAAATTTGTAGACGTACAATGGGGATAGGCAGTTGCCAAAACTGGAGAGAGGAAGGGTAAGGGATTTGCAAAGTTACCGGTTGGTTGTTGATTCAGTAAAAACTTCTTACGATCTTCTGAAGTTCGTAGGAACTTCCTACGAACTTCAGAAGATCATAAGAATTCCTACGAAGAAAAGAAGTTCGTAGGAAACCCTTTTTACCCTCAGCGAAATCTAACACCGTTTGAGAGAATTGTTTATAAATAGGACCAAGTTTCGTCCAATTTCTTATTATCTCCCTTTATAAAATTCTAGACTCTTCCAATTTCTCTTCCATTTTCTTATTTTCATTTTAAATATATTATATTTCTATAAAAAAAAAATAAGTCTTCTTCTCAACGAATTATTTATGGTACATCTCGACAACCTAATATGACTCCTTTTGAGGATGAAATATTATGTACCATTTATGCAAAATATACAGCTCGAAGTATTAAAGAAAACTCAATATCATCGGTACATTTTGGGACACTGTGAAAGATGAGTATAACGCCACGCATGGAATTACAACTATTCGTATGAGATCCATGCTATCAACACGTTATAATCATATATCGCATCAAATAATGCTATATATTGTAAAGCTTTCTCACCAAATGAATAATATGGGAAGCGGGAGGAACGAATTCCAAGCGGTTACTAATGCACGCGACGCGTACCGCGCCGAAACCAACAAACATTTTGCGTTCGATAACTGCTATCAAATTTTAAAAGATTTAACAAAATTTGACTTGAAAAATACAGCGGGGAACAACGACAACCCTACACCTGTACGCGAAGATGATACTCTGGGGGTACGAGACGTACCGGATAGACCCCCAGGCAGGAAGGGTGAGAAACAACGTGCACGTCAACAAGCGCGTTCTGACAGGTTGGATTGTAACACGATAGTACTCAAACATTGCGAAGACTTCAATGCAATGTTTAAAATCAAGCAAGAGTGGAAGAATGATCGTGCCCTTAAATTTGACTCTCAAATGGATGCGTTCATTCAGATGAAGCGAGCTGATCAGCTCACCAAAAAGCAGGATCAACTCGTGCACCTAAGACGAGAGCAATCGTACATCATGGAGCTGGATATGACCCATATGAATGAAATACAAAAGCAGTTTCATTTTAAAAGGTTCAATGACCTAACAACGATGGTTGTTGCGACCGAAGCTGCGATATCTGAGTTGCAATCGAACTCTGCCGGATCGTCTGGTCCAAGCAGTTCAATTAATGATTAGTAGTGTTTTTAAATGATGTATTGAACCGTCATAATTGTATTTCATTTTTTTCGGTATATGGAGAGTGATTCACTATCCATCTTAATAAATGAAATGCCACCCTTAAATAGATGAAATGTGAGTATTATTTATTAATTTTCCGCTTATATAATATTGTCGGTTAAACCATTATTTTATATAGAATAACAGGTATATGATCACTACGACAATCCTACAAATACAAATTGAAAATGGAACAAACATAGCATTTAACCACGGTTAAAATAAAAAATACAATAAATTCATCAACCGACCATTTCATCACCGTGGTTGTTCCAAATGTGCTCTACCAAATCATTCTGTAACTGTTAATGTTTAGTTACATCTCTTATCTTAGCATACCGTATGAGGTAGTCGTAGAAATTAGTTTGGCCCCTCATAATTACAAGTGTTTCATCATTCTGTTTGTACTCATTTTGCCATGGACAATCTCTACGTTCATCGTCAATAATCATATTATGCATTATAATGCACGATTTCATAATGGTTGATAGTGACGCCCTATTCCATAATTTACAAGGTTCCCGAACAAAAGCGAATCGAGCTTGTAATACACCAAACGCACGTTCAACATCTTTTTTGCACGCTTCTTGGTACTTGCAAAATAATTTCTATTTTTGTGTAATACCATTTTGGTTCCTAAATGTTTTTACTATTGAAGCATAGGGAGGGTAAATGCCATCTCCAAGGTAGTAGCCCATGTCGTAAGAATTTGCGTTAACATTGTAATTAACGGGAGATGCCGTCCCATTGCGCAATTCTTGAAAGACATTAGATCGGTGCAAGACATTCAAATCATTACAAGAACCAGTCACCCCAAAGAATGATTTCTAAATCCAAAGATCATAGGAGGCAACCGCTTCAAGGATTATAGTTGGTGACTCTTTACGACCACTATATTGAGCGTGCCATGCTATTGGACAATTTTTCCAACGCCAATGCATGCAATCTATGCTCCCTAGCATTCCTGGGAAACCTCTATTTGCATTTTGTTCGAGTAACCTTGTAACGTCGCCTTGTGTCGGATTTCTGCCGTACTGGGGACCAAAAATTCGTACAATTTCCTCTGTAAATCTAATAAGAGTTTCTAATAGAGTGGTTTCACTCATAACGTACTGATCAGACCACACGTCATGGGAACGCCCATTAGCTAACAGTCGAATTGCCCCCAACACTTTCTGATGAGAGCTTAAACCTTGACGATCGCAAGCATCATTCTTCTGAACAAAGTAGTTATCATAAAGGCAAACAGATTCAAGGATGCGATTGAAAACACTATACCGTATCCTGAATCTCCTTAAAAAAAAAATACTCGTTGTATACCTTATCTTCCCCAAAGTAATCTTCCTATAGTGTTGCATGTCCCCTTTCTCTCCTACGATTCACTCGACGTCTCGTTTCGAGTTCTTTCCCATCGCAAATTATATTTTTTTCAGCACACCACCGCGTAATCTCCATCATAATTATCATCTCCTCGTCTGAATCATCATATGATCCACCTTCATTAAATTGAGCATATTGTAGCATAAGATTTCGGCCCTCATCGCTAGAACTGGAAGAGTCCATGACTTGTTTTGCTTTAAAATTTAATAATTTAAGTTGTATTATAATTTATGAAGATTTACCGACCTATTTATAAATTTCTTAGGATCTGTTTATTTCATGTCATCATAATTACAGAGGTTTGCCATGGTACTTGGGATGTGTACCAGGTAAATAAATGCCAACGTAAGAATCAGTGAAAATTGGGATGTGTACCTCCTGTGTATTTGTGGAAGTTGGGATGTGTACCTCTTGTGTATCTGTTGTAATAATTACAGAGGTATCTCTGGAAGTTGGGATGCAGAAAATTGGGATGTGTACCTCCTGTGTATTTGGGAAGTTGGGATGCAGAAATTACAGGGGTATCTCTGAAACTTGGGATGTGTACCCAGTGTCAATTGGGATGTGTACCTACTGTATATGTTTTTACTATTTATAATTACCACTATATATTAACTAGTACCAAATTAATACGTCAATATATAGTTACTAGTACAGTTACCACTATATATTTAATTACTATATGGATTTACCACTGTATATTAATACATCAATATATAATTACTATATGGATTTACAATTACCACTGTATATTTACTAGTACCAAATTAATACGTCAAAATATATTTACTAGTACAATTATTTTTAATTACTATAAATAAATTACAATTACCACTGTATATTACTAAATAAATTTCGTCAATATATATTTACTAGTACATTTATATAATATAACTGTATGTATTTACTACTATCACTTTATATTAACTAGTACCAAATTAATACGTCAATATATAGTTACTAGTACAGTTATATATAATTACTATAAGAATTTACAATTACAGAGTTACTATAAGGATTTACAATTACTATGTGATAATTTATCAGCTTTATGGTATGTGTGCCTTTGTATAATTTATCTTTTCCATTGGTATGTGTGCCTTTGTAAAATTACTATGTGATATTTTTAATTACTATAAATAAATTAGAAGGATTGCAACAATTTTTTATCTACCACTATCTTATATTTCAAAAATGGCTTCGTCTCCCTACTATTCATCTATTTACAATGGCTCTTACACAGATATTGTTGGTAACGATTGGTATGGGAAAAAATAATTTTCCAAACATATCCAATTGATACTTCTCGACGTTTTCTCAATGACTTTGGTCATATATTCATAATCTCTCCCAATTCGGAACCTGAAGACGAAGTTGTGTATCCTTGGGAACACCTCACATGTCCAGATAAATATGATGAAAGGTGTGACCTGGAGGTACTTTGCCATTACCATCACATATCCGTGCCAAAAAATCGGGCTGCCGCACTTTGGCCAATATCGTATCCCGAAGAAGCGGATATGTTTTGTCTTGATTTATTGGAGGAAGAGATATGGCAGATGGAGAGGCACCTACAACGTTATCACAAAGCACAATGCTCAATGCTATCAGGTCGTCACATTCAAGAACAATTAATTAACATATATAACGACTCTACGCTGGCATCAGATAACGATATTTCAAACTACACCAATTCCGGTTATGATTACTTTTCGGAATGCATATATGAAAATGATGGGGAAGAGTACGAACCAAATATATCAAACTACAACGAAGAATATGTTGATTCAGATACGCAACGATCTTACTTGCCTAAATGTTTAGTGCGCAATGGGAAACCATATTGTTGTACTTCTACTGGGTTCGACCTAAGCATTTGAACACATACTCCTAATAATCATTTTGATTGTGTATTATTGTTCTTACTACTTAAGTCAATAATAAAAAATTATATCAGATCAATCGCAATAATTGTTTGTCATTATATCATATCAGAGCAATCGCAATAATTGTTTGTCATCATATCATATCATTTTTCAGAGCAATCACAATAATTCTATGTGTAATAAATGAAAATAAATATGAGATATTATATCATAACATATTTCATAAATATGAGACATTATACATCATAACATTTATCATCACAATTACATTGAGACAACAATAAGAAAATTTATTCTTAACATTTTTCAATTGTACATTATACATCACTGGCACCCCGGGTCGAACTCAAAATCAGTACCTAAATCTGCATGTGAACCCGTGTAAGGGTCAGACCCAAATAAATTACCCCAACCTTGTTGGGCTATGTCGGGACCGTGTCAGAGGGTGGGGCTAGGTGTGGTCTGTAGACGCTCGGACGACTAAAACTAATACCACCCTCCTCAAACCCTCGACTAGGCATAGTAAAACGTGCTAGTCTACGCTCCAACTCATCAATGCGATCATCACGTGCTTTGAGTTGATCCTCTCGCTGACGTGTCTCGTATAATATTAAATGACGTAGACCTAGAATGTTATCTGCTGCCTCGACGTAGGACTGACGCCATTCTAACTGCGTTAAAGATTGATCTGGAGGTGCGCTGGTTGAAAACTCAGGTCTCAGCACATTTATAGTATATGAAGCCCCCTCCGGTAGGCCTACATCAACCGTCAAATTCTTCCTCGGTGGTTGGATGTGCGTAGAACTACCCACAGAGAACTGTGTCTCATACACATGCGGATCATTTGTCAGTGCTGGTGCTTGCGGGATTCGCAACGTCGTAGGTGCCACTGAACCAACTCCAATTAAATCTAGATTAACATATCTGGCAATCGGCGGTAGTATTGGCCCGAGTAATACTGCCTTCCAATATGCATTATACTTTTCTTGTGACACATCTCTTACGTATTGATTTGCGATAAGCCAATTTTGGGTGGCAGCTGCTTGGAAATCACGTTCTGAGGCACAACACAAACTTGATGGTGGGTTCTCTGCGATACATATCCTCCCAGTCAATTGTCGGATGGCCTGATCACCCAAGTACCAAAAACCCTTAAATAGGGGATCCCAAAAATTCATCCATAACCCCGATATCTCTCGAGCATATAAGATGACATCAGAGTCACGGTAGGCAGAAGTCTCGTATGGCTGCCATATAATGGACTCGGGTGACCGCATCTCAAGCTGATGTTAACTGCTTGAGATGTTAAACCGCTGTGCTCCCTTTACTTTCTTTCTGTTCCCCCTCGACCAATGAAATATGCGGGGCCACGCATCGATAGACGGGTCGACGAGAATAGGACATGTCGTGGCCATATACTCGTGATGTAAATACTGTAAAATTTTTCAATAAATTTAATTCATTAGAATAAGTTGACGTATATTGTAATGAAACATAAATTTTAATAAATAAGATGAAACGATAATATACCTCGAGTTTTTGCCACATGCATTCAACGCTAGTCAACGTTCGTCGACTCGCTTTGTTCAAAGACCATAAAATACGGGCATAAATAGCTGAACCCCAGTCGTATGTGCCGATGGCAGGAATATCCTCAAGATAATGTAAATAACCGAGGTCGGCAGTGGAGTGAGCATTTGGAAAAAATACACTCCCCAATACATAAAACCAAAATGCCCGAGCTATGATTGGGGACATATAATCTGGTAACGGTTCAACCTTGACAAAATTTTCAATGTATTTTTTTAGGCCAGAAACTGAAATTCCCGCACCAGTAAATCTCTATATATGAATTTCTGGGAAAAATTCATTTATGGTATTAACAAAATTTGTATATTGTTCAATTCGTAGATTTTCAATCCGTCGCCCTTGTCCAATTGGAATGCCTACACGAAGGTTAAAATTTTGTCATATATTTAAATAACTATGAATATGAAAACCCTAATATATATTTCAAACAATCATTTATGAATTTAAGTACAACTATTTATTTTCACATATTGAAACATTAAGTAAATAATTATTTTCATATATTGACACAATCGGAATGCGGGTACATTTTCATAATTTTTTTGTCGTATATTGAAATAATTATGAATGTAATTACCTAAAAATATATTTCAAACATTTAATTATGAATTTAAGTACAACATATTATTTTCACATTTTTAAACGATTATGATGTCGGTAAATATATTTAAAATTTTGTTATATATTTAAATAACTATGAATAGGAAATTCATAATATAGATTTCAAACAATCAATTATGAATTTAAGTACGACTATTTATTTTCACATATTGAAACATTAAGTGAATATGAATAATTATTTTCATATATTGACACAATCGGAATGGAGGTACATTTTCATAATTTTTTTGTCGTATATTGAAATAATTATGAATATAATTACCTAAAAATATACTTACCTAAATTTAATTATGAATTTAAGTACAACATATTATTTTCACATTTTGAAACGATTATGATGCGGGTACATATATTTAAAATTTTGTCATATATTTAAATAACTATGAATATGAAAATCGTAATATATATTTCAAACAATCAATTATGAATTTAAGTACAACTATTTATTTTCACATATTGAAACATTATGTATATATAAATAATTATTTTCATATATTGACATTAAGTATATTGAAATAATTATTTTCATATATAAACATTAACTATATTGAAATAATTATGAATATAATTACCTAAAAATATATTTCAAACATTTAATTATGAATTTAAGTACAACATATTATTTTCACATTTTTAAACAATTATGAATATAAGTAGAACGAAATAAGCCATAAATTATTACCGAAAAGCATTCTGAAGTCCAGCGGTGTGAACGCAAGCTCGACATATGGTAGTTGGAAGGTATGCGTCGTATCCCCCCAACGTTCGATCATCGCCGTCACAATACATTGATCGGAATTGGTCATCACCATAGAAAAGAAATTCGACATAAAACCGACACTGTCGATAATTGTTTTGATATCGGGCTCTCTCTTGAATCAATTTGTACAATTTCATTGACCCCGCCCAATTCCCCCGAAATTCGAATTTGTTTTCGTTTATTATCGAAGTTTCGCCGTCCTACGCGTGTAATACTCCGTCGTAAATACGGGTATAGTTGTCAATTACGGGATTCGACGATTGAATCGGCGTGGAAGAATCGGGAATTGTCGTTGAAGTCGAACCGTGTTTTTTCGATTTCCCGATATTAATATATTTCTTCCATTTTCTACCTAATTCCATCGTGTTGAGAAGATCTGATTTAGAGGATTCTCTATATCTAATTTGGGACTGATTTGAAATTTTTTTGGGATTATATGGAATGATTTTTGAGAGTATATGAATAAATTTAGGGAAAATATATAAAAAGTTTGGGACTGAATTATATGGGACTGATACGTAAAAATTTTGAGAAAATAAGAAAAGAAAATGAAGGAATTTGAAGAAGGAAATAAGGACTGATGATGATGGAGAAGAAAATGCAGAAGATGAATATGCAGAAGATGAAGAAGATGAAGAATATAAAAAGGTTGATAAATTTCGTGAAGCTTCCTGAATAAATACACGGAGGAATGTTACCGTTTAATCATGACCGTTAAGTTCCTACGAACTTCCTACGGACTTCATTTGTCCGTAAGAAGTTCCTACGAACTATAGAAGTTCGTAGGAATCCTCCCACTGCATGCTGCCCATTTGGGCGAAAGGTAAAAGAGATACACGCGCCACACACGCTACTTAACCTACCTTTCGCCGATGTTCACCAGTGCGGATGCTCTAATAACCAACGGGGGCCACTTCATAAAAAAATAATAAAAACAAGGATTATATATTAAAAAGGCTTTCAATTATTTTTAATATACATTTAGTCCAAACCTTTTATTTTGTATCAAAAAGTTTCTCAGTCACTCATTTAAATAATATTCTTTTGTTTTTAAAGGTTCGTACCAACGGCATAGTAAAGAACTTTTTGAAGCAAAATAAAAAGACTTAAATTAAACGTGTATTAAAAAATATTTGAAGAAGTACTTGGTATATGCCCCTAAAAACAAATGGTCAGCCACAAGTAAATGCATAGGCTGTGTGTGAGGAAACCACAATTTGCTATGACCCATCGACAGTGACGTTGAGAGGGGAAATTAATGCGATTAAGATAAGCAGCACAAATGTTTATGAGAAAACATGCAAGGAAGGATTGGTGAATCCATCAGACGGTGCTAGAAACTCTAGCGACCGCACATGTGTTTTAATAATGACAATACATCTTTGGCAGTTCCGTGTTACCCAAATCAAAACAAGACCTCCAACCAAAATTCAGCTAATCTTAAAAACTGAACTTCTACATAAATCAATCAGGCCTTAAACCAAATGCAAACTACAAAACACACACCCCAGTCAGCTAGTTCCAAACACACAAGCCAAGATAATGGAAAGAGACCTTCCATTAGTTCCAAACACACCACCTAAAATTATGTGGCTTGAGGATGTTTTTATTATTTTTAGACATTTATGACAATTTTGTTATTTTCTTTGTTTGGATGTATTTTATTTTAATTGATTGATTAATTTTCTTGGTATTATAGGAGGAAGTACTAAGGGTATAATTGTAATTACGAATATTGCTTGGAACCTAAGTTATTTCTCCCTGTAAATCTGTGAAGCACTGACACTCTCTCGGAAACCGAGAGTCCACTTTGATACGAGTCTGATACGTGACACGCTCCGACACGATGGGACACATTGATGATTCGTCGGGACATGTAAAAGGACACGTTAAGACACGTTTAAGGACACGATGAGTCACGTACGAAGACGCATTTTTTTTTTAATTTTTTTCAAATATTTAAAAAAATTCTTATGTGATGGTGATTCTGCTTTATTTATGGAAAAAATGTCTTACTTCATTAATATATATTTTTAAATCTTATATATTATATGTATCCTACAGTGTCATATCCTAATTTTTTGAAAAATCACGTGTCATGTATCCTCTCGAAACACGCATTACGTGTCGAGTCCGTGCTTCATAGGTATAAATACCCATCTTTTGGTCTCATTTGAGGTATTCTACAATTTAAAGATTTTTTGAGAGAGTTGAGACGAGAGATTTCTTCCTCTTATTTTTCATTTGATGCCCATTTATGTCAATTGGTATCAGAACCTCGTTGGGTTCGCCCGTTGTTGTAAAAAATCGTAAATGACGACAAATCGGACCTGAAAGGAGATATGCTCCCATGCAACCTCGCACCGATAGACTTGAGGAGGTCTTGAACCACATAGTGGCCGAAATCGATGCCCTTGATGCCCGTCCTCCGCAATTGAACACATCCATGAGTCACCCTCATGTCGCTTCAACTCCTGCTCAAAACCATAATTCCCATGCTCCCAATTATACGCGTTCCACCCCTATACCACAAAAAAGTTACCCCATCAAATTCTAACCCTATTTCCATCAAATTCGTTTGTGGTCTGAGGCGGAATTAACGGCATAATTCTCACTGAAAAACATCCAGAAGCTTCGGATAGTAGCCTCATTCCTCTCGAATTAATCGGAGACCTCCATGTGATACCATTTCTAGACGAAACCACCAAACAATGGTTGACTATCTCCCAATCCTACCCATAAACACAAATGGCCCTCTAATTATCACTGTTGCTGGCCGAAACCACCACACTGTTGTTGGTCCTCATCTGGATGCAAGAGGGGTCTACATGTATCACCAAGGACCCGTCGAACACCCCACAACAACTGCCGACAAATGTCATCCAGGGAGAGACCTTGGGTCGCGGCAACCCCTTTTCTCTCCTAAGATTTAAGGATCTTCTTTCCCTCACCTAATCACTTCCACCCAAATCTTGAACCCTAATTTACCCCAAAATCGAAATGGCTCTCACAAAACCCTCATTCAAGATCTAAGACAACCCACGTCTAGGGCTTCCCCTACCAATTTTCAATCGATCCCAAATTATATACCTTAGTCTTCAACTTCACAAAACTCCTCCTCCACCACCTGATCACAGACCACGATCTCCCCACCTACAGTTACCCGAGTCCTTCTCCCACCACCTTACCTCCACAAACCCCAAAATACCTCCCCTATTTCCTCGCACTATGACCCACATCTTGTCTATGTTTTTACCTACCCTCGCCACAACCCCCAAAGGCATCAAGAACCATACAAGCCCCATTCTCTTCCATCAATTCCCCACATTCTAGAGATTTACAAATTTTCATCATCTTCTCTAATCAGGAGTCCTGTGACTACGGGGTCAATTCCTATAAGTTACATTGGTCATTGGCAAGGTTTTCAATCCTATTACGAGGACATTTGGCAGATGATTTTCATTTTTTCCCATTAGTGGCATGTTTTTAAGCCTAAGTTTAAATATTTTCAAATTATTGTCATATTCTCAAGTCGAGGATTCCGTGACCATGAAGTCAGTTCCTACGAGTAACATTGGTCCTGTATGAGTGACATTACAATCACTGAAGTATGAAACCTTTTGTTATGTTGTTAGATCTTTTTGGAAGCATAAGACCAAATGAACTTAGTATGAATAAAATTAGAAAGTTTTGCAATCACTGAACTCATTCTTAAGGTGACTAACCATTTTTCATACATAGTTGGGACTTTGGATTTGATTCTCCACTCTTTATTTTAGTAAACAATTAGGATTCACTATTAGCATTTGGCTTGAGCCTAAATTCACTTTCTCTACAAAAGTTTACTGCATCATTAGTTTTAAGATGTGGCGAATCTAAGTCCTAGATTAATAATATGGTGTTAATCTAAAATTATTCATTTCTCATAGAACTTGGATCCTAATTACTCGTTATTATTGAATAAATGATTCAGTGATAGCCCATGAGGATATTTAGGATTTAGGTACCATTAGCTAGATTTGGTATCAATAATGTAAAAAGACTATTACATTTAATATTATCTTTCTTGTGTTGAAATTTGAGGTATGCATGCATATAGTTTAGTTTATACAACTCATTATCCTACCAACAAGTTTAGACAATGCGAGTATGAACCATACAAATTTTGTTTACCTATTCCACATTGTAGTTTTTTTTTTCTATTGATACGGTCATCTTCTTATAAAATAAAGGTTTAAAGTATAACATAAAATGTAAAAATAAACAAACTAATTAATCAACATCCTAAAGTTATTAAGAGGGACAAAAGAAGTTGAAAATGTTACCTGATTTCCCCATTCCAATGTCTATGAACCAAGTGAGAATATTCCATCTCTTCAAAACACTTCTGCAAAGAAGACAATGGATCATTAATGTATACAAGGAGATAAACAAAAAATAGGTCCTTTCTTATGTTATCCTTTATTATCGACCACAATCCAATTGGATTATCTTCGTCCTTTGTATCTAGTAAAATATTCCTTCTATTTACGAGTGGATATTAAATTGGGATTATCTACCACCCAACTCTCATGAACAATTAGAAAATATAAGTTCTTCATATGTCAAAGAACTACGAGGATTTCCTCGATTCTCTTTATGCCGATATGAATAACTTTTAAGACACTTTAAAGATAAAAATTTATTTGTATAAAAAATGTCACATCCTCGTCATCTGATTCAATATTGACTCCAACTTTTCTTTCATTACCTGCATCAGTATGACTTGCACTCCCCTTTCATAGATAGAATAGAAATCTACAACTTTATTAGGAAAATAAAGAAGACACTAAAGTCTCAATCTAAACCAAATATGTCACTATAAAACACATGAATATTGCAGAGAGCAAAATGTTAAAAACTCATATGCTAAACTGAGGGATCAAGTATCTAGTGTAGTGAGTTGATTTGATCATTCATCATACAAATATAATTTTGAAAATGAACTATGTAAGAGCAATTGATAGTGAACCATGCAAATTTAGGACCTGCGTACTGTGGGGCATCCATTAACATTGGTTTTGAAATGTGTAATCCACTTTCTTAAGTGAGCACTCTTTTTAATAAATAAAGTTCTTTTTATCAACCTCCGGTGTAGAGATATAAATATTAGGAGGTAGTTTGAAATGTAGTTAAATATTTAGTGTAGGAAATTGGAATTTCTAGATATAGGCAACCAAGGATTTGAAGGGATATAATTAGTTGGTACCTTATTTGCACTACACAAAAACACTAATTTTGTGACTCCCTTCTCGTGACTACTAATGGGGGTGACAAACTTTATCACTGTCAGGAGCAGTCACAAAATTATTTGTAACTGCCATTAGGAGTGATAAAATCTTTGGGTAATGAAAAATTTAAGTCAATTGGTTTGTCACTGCTAATGACAGTCATAAATCTAGCCATATAATTATTTTGTGACTGCTGTAAGCAGTCACAAATTCGTAACTGCCATAAGCAGTCACAAATTTATCACTAGACTTAAGTTATGACTCTTATGACAAGTCAAAAAATTTAAACTAATATGAGTAGTCATAAATTTTGGCTTATGACTTAATTTATGACCACTATTAGGAGTCACGAATTTGTAACTGCTCGAAGCAGTCATAAATTTTGGCCTAAAACTTAATTTGTGACTGCTATTAGCAGTGACAAATTTATAAGTGCTCGTAGCAGTCACAAATTTTGACCTAAGACTATTAGCAGTCATAACTTGAACACACTTTTTAGAAAGTATAAAAAAATTGGCTCTATCATTTTGCCTCCCTCTCGATTATTCGCAAAATACTTAAAAAGATACTTTCATTTCCATACCATGTTGCGGAACAAGAAAGAGATTCCATTTGAATTTCGTCTTGAACTCAGGTGATTTAGGTTATTTTCACCCCCTTCTTTGACTTATTTTGTCATTATTTCACATATTTCCTTTTATTAGGGTTTAGATTTAATTCATTCAAACATTTAATTCAATTTTTTTGGGTATGCGCATTTTCTTGGATTTGAGATTTTATATTAATGTTTGGTTTGGTTTTTTGGATATGTGAACAAATTTGAGGAGGAATTAGGGTTTTGGAATTTGGGGTTTTGTGAATCTGTGGGTAGTTTAGTTTGTTATACATTTTTTTCATTTGAATATTCATATGGGTTTGCAATTTGTTAAACACATGATTTTTTTCCATTTGATATTTTCCTTTAAGATTGCTTATATATATATATATATATATATATATATATATATATAGACACACACACACACACACACACACACACATTACACACATATATGTGATATATCAAAGTATAGATAAAATCATGTACGTAATTATGGAAATTATATCAGGATGATTGCACATTCACTTGCCCAAAAAATATGTCAACAAGTATATAACTGAATCTAATTGGAAATCTCATGTAGTTTTTACAAATTGAGACTATCTATGTTATTTCTTGTTGTTATTATTATCCTAATTTCTATTTTGTATGTTCGTACAAATCGAGACCATCTATGATAATCGTATAATTTAAGCCCACTACTAAATGTTTGTTGTTTAATATGCTTTTACTTGTTTATATTTTGATTTATTACTCAATTAGTTGTAAGAAAGTATAGTTTGCAAAGACTTTTATCAAGTGATATCATGATAGAATTGTCAAACGAATCAGATAAATATCGTTCAAATTGGATTATAGAACAAACGAACAATGTTTATAGTACTTGGGTATTGCCATCATCTCCGACAAGACTAACAATGAATATTTTTGTATAACAAAGAATTTATGTAATGTTATATACTTCAGTAATCCTTACAGTTGTGGCATGTGTACAAGTCATAAATAAAAATAATATGTAATTTGAAAGATACAAGTTATATATAATATGCATAGGTAATGTAGCGGGCATTAATTTTATTAGTGAAATTTATACCAGTAATATTATGAATTAGGCTTTCACTTGAGTTGAACCCATTGACCAAATTTGTGATATTCTGTTTGTTTTTGACTGATTAAGAGCTTTGCCTCGTATATAGTTAAAAACGATTTGAAAATATCCATCAACGGGTATGTGATGAAGCTACTGAAGAGTTAACAAGGAGAAGTGTTGAGATGAGAAGAATATGAAATTTCTCACGCAATAGCAAAAAAGAATGGTTATTTGAAGCGTTCGATTATACCTCAAATTAGGGAAGATGTATTTCGATGCCTTTTGTGGATACTACTCTGACCCTATTGTGGTGGATATAGGTAATTTATTTAGTTTATCTGCTACTGTTTATGTTGTTCAATATATTAAAATTTAAATGAGTTTGTTTTCTCATTTCAGTTGGGTGTTCATGGGAAGAATTAGTGAGGCAATTATCTATGGGAAGCAAGAGTTTCTTGTCAAGAACTCTTGACAAAGAAGGTAATATCCTCTTATGCACTCCCAATCAAATCCTCTGTTTTGATGGAGATCTAATTGGTAGAAATAAAAAGTATCCCTCTTGACTTCTTTTGGCATGACAACCTTAAAAATTGATCCACCTTTCACACTAACCATGATTTCTTAGGTGCTGAATAGTATTTCTATACAAATAGAAATCTTAGATATTAAAGATGCATCTGGATATGAAGAAAGTTGTAGTGGAGTGAATTACTCATAAGCTAGATTACTAAGAATCTAACTGTCAACATGTATTTGGAAATATCACGGTATACCGTGATTGTAAGAACATTTAAGCCAAAACAGTGAGATCATGATCTTACTCATGTAAGTTTGAGACTTTAATAGGTCATGATAAAATTCTAGACATATATAGAGAAAAAAAGTAGGAAACACACAAACGCAAGTAGTAACCCGCTCTAGTTCTTTGCCATTCTACTTTAGTTTTATCATCTTCATGATCTATAAGTGGCCAATGGGGCTTCTCATGGATTGGTTATATAAGTTCCATATTAACATAAACCCCTTTTGTGTGTTTTATGATGCTTGCATTGAAACTGTGGATCACATATTCATTGAATGCCATAATATTGCTGAGTTATGGAAATGGCACCATGGAAATTTTAAACTCCCAATGCCTCAAGTCTCTTGTATGGCTCAGTTATGGAACCGTATTAGAACTGTCAAATACATCCCTCAAATTCACAAATGATGGGTTTATTTATAACATTTCAAAATTTATGTTATTCTTATAATCATTTGGTTTTGATAGAGATATATTATATCTTATAAGGCATAATTCTTATACATATATGTGGGATATATACAAGGCATCATTGGTATACATGTACGTGTGTATGTCTATTACAAATTTGTAACTGCTTCAAATGGGGCCGTGGTATGGTGAATTTTAAAATTTACAACCAAGATGCCCTATTGAAGAATATATGGGACTTGATCCATTGAGCCTGTTTATCTGCTACTTTTATCTCAACTAGATTTAATTTCAGAGTACTCAGTGTGCATCATATATCATGTCATAAATCCAACACTCTCATTTGGCCATTTAATCCTTATTGAAACCAATGTTTTAAAGATGCCATATCATATTACTTTCTTCCTAGGTCTTCTCTTGTCATGTTGAGATGCCATATCATACTACTATAAATACTACATGTTCTGGTTTTAGGTACCAATCATAAATTCTTCAATCAACCGTGTGATCATATTTCTGGTTTTAGTTGAAATCCCATAATCCGTAACTCATTATAATTAGGGTGCCCTTATTTCAACCCTCTAATTTTTCTACCCAACCCTATTCTAATTTTTTAAAATTTGAGACAACTTAAAATTTTCCTATAGAAAAAGAATTTTTAGAAATTAGTGGGAACATAACATTGAATATTATTTCATAATCTAAATCTATGAGGCTTTCACGACAAGTTGGCTTAATTAACTACTAATATATGCTAATTTTATCACTTTATTTTTAATAATCGAGTTTAGTTATTTCCTTGACCTGTTAACATAGTGTATAATAATTGTCACTTTATTGGTAGATTGAGTTCAAATAAGGAGTATTTTATATTGTTCCTCGACAGTTCCCATCTACCCTGGAGCATTATTCTTGCTCTTTGGAATTTTAATATTGTCATGTTATACTTTTTTCCTATTAAGTAATGTGGTTGCTGGTTATAATTTATAGGTTTCTCACATCTCTCTTATTTCAGTGCATTGAAATGAACAAGATCACCATCTTATTAAATGTCAATATAAGACATTTATTTTATATCTCAATTACAGGTTCCATTCAACACATTCCTTATAATCATGATAATTTTTTTTATTTATATTGAGTACTTTACCATTTCATATACATTAAAAAAGACTTACATTATAATTATTTGTTTAAGTTACCATAATATGGATTATTAGTATTCTCCATAAATACGCTTCATCTCAATCTAATAATCCATCAATAACATTCGTATTCTCCATCAACAACTCCGTTATTCTTTATTATTTCAATATCAACTCACTCTCCATGAAGATTTTTTTGATATCGGCCATGCTTATGGCATTGGTCATGGTTACTCGTTCGGCAACAACATCCGAAGAACCATTAATTATTGATGATAATAAAGAAGTTGGTTCTGAAATCTTTAATGAACAAATAACATCTCTCCGAGGTAGTAACCACTTTCTAGCTCAGAATCCGCGTGCTACAATGACATGCGATAGATACCTGAGAGTATGTAGGATACCAGGAAGCTAGGCCCCGCTTGTTGCAAAAGGACATGTGTAGATGTGATGACTGATAAACATAATTTTGGCAAATGTGGGAAGAAATGCAACTACTCAGAGATCGGATGCAAAGGTGAGTGCGTGAACCCTATATCCAATAAGAGGCATTGTGGGAGTTATAACAAGTGTAAGAAAGGGAGTTCACTGGCCTACGGAATGTGCAGTTACACTTAGAGTTCGAAGGATAATACAAAACTACTACAGACTTTAGTACAACATGCTCTTGTGTGAATGACTTACTGAAGTTATGTAGTAGGCTGCATGACTTACTGAAATTTATCTCATTTTAGGACCTCACTTGCTCCTGTCTGAATATATATATATATATAAGGAGTAAAAATTTGGTTACTATTCTATAAGTTGATAACTTAATCAGAGGCCAGGATTAAACCGACAATGCAAGAATCCAATGGTTGAAATTAAAATACCCTTTTTACCCCTTAAATATTTGATTTCCCCCTCTTTTAATACACTCTACTTTATTTCCCCCTTTGTTCAAAATTCAAAAACAAGGGTAGAATGGTCTTACCATAATTCTTTCCCTTGCACTCATTTCTCTAAACCCGATTTGTCTTCACATTTCACTCCCCCCTCAACTCTCTCTCATCTTCTGACTCACACCACTTCGCATTATGCACTCTCCCCTCTCTCCACAATAATGCTAAGGTTTCAAAGCTCATACATCGATGATCGAAGACTAAGACGAGGAATAGCCTGAGGGCATTGCTAGGTTTTCAAAGATCACACATCGATGGTGGTTTCGATTTATTTATGTTGTAGATTTTATCTTTTAGGGCATTTGGTTCTCTCTCAAGCTAATATCTGTGTATTTATTTTCTTTCAGGGTCGATTCAAAGGTTTTGGATAATGGTTTTATGTGTATTTCATACATAACCCTAAGGTAAGGTATTTTAATTTTTTCTTCCAAATAATTGTTTTTTTATAACTATCTCTTAGGGGTTGTAATTTTTGTGCTAGATTAGGTCATTTTTGGTTGGATTTACATATATCCCCATGCATTTCATAGTATTGAACTCAAAAATAATGCTTTTGGGTTTTAAATAGATGTACTTGTATGTGTTTTAAAATTGATATATTGAAGCAAGTTAACTGTAGTGTCAAATTCTATATTGTTAGTATTTATTTATTTATTTTAAATGTTTTCACATAGAGAGCACCATGTGTTTGATGAAATATCATAGCATCCATTGTTGTATTTTTTGTTTACTCATTTTTCATTATTTACTCATATCATTTTAAGGTACTTTTCTATTGCGTAGTTACCTTTTAATGGGGTTTTCTCAAAATGATTATCATTTTGTGCATAAGTTTTCTGAAAATGATTATCAAAATATGCCAATGGAATGCGGCTTACATTACACATTATAGATGCATATTTTGTTGGGAATCATGTTTTTTGACAACTTTATTTTTACATGTTTTGCAGATCGAGTTATATCCATTTTTTTTACAGATCCACATCAGGTAAAGTTTGATAAACCTGATTGAGATTGAGATTGTGTGATTTTTTTTTCAAATTAAATTTTTATAAATCCTAATATTTAGTTGGGGCTTTGACCATATAGATGGGGTTTTGAAATTAAATTTTTGGGTTTTCTTAGATTTTTGGATTTTTTCAACTATATTTTGTATAATCAACATGACATTAAAGGCTTCTCTTCTATTTGGGGTTTCCAATTGATTCATGTATAGGTTTATTTATAATTAGTTCAATTGATTCATGCAACTATTATTTGGGGGTTTCAATTGATTCATGTAATTTCTTAATTAGTTCACTCTCACTTTTTGATGTATGTATAGGTTTTTTGAAGGTTATGTTTGACTTCATTGGGCTTTTGTTACTCTGCTGGAGTAAGAAAATATTCAAAGTTGCTACTCATGTCAAAAAATGCAAAGGTATCTATATAATTGTGTATTAGGGAATTTTTATTTTTTTGATAGTTATATGTGAATAATGAAAAATAGTTTGTTTTGCTGGGGCTGAATTTCATTAGATTGAAGACCACTAGAATATATTTTCGTTACTACATTTGAATCTCCACCACCATTGTAGATCATGAAAGGTAAACTATATTTATGTCCCCGTATGTTTTTGGAGTTTCACGTTTCCATTAACAAAAGTTAGTTTATAGTCTCCACTACATTTATGATATTTCTAACTTATTTTTAGATATGCCTTTATTAACAACCTCTTGGTTAAGAATTGTCTACTATTCTCCTCCCCAACACCTTATATCTTCTTCCAGCCACAAGTCGAACAAATATTAAATAGAGTTACTAGATTTTCATTCGGCACGCTTTGATCATTTATAGTCTTCACTACATTTATTAAGAACCTCTTGGTTATGCCTTTATTAAGAACCTCATGGTTATGCCTTTATTAAATTTTCATTAAGCACGTGTATTGGACTTCTGAATATTTATGCTAATTTTTAGATTAATTCAATTTTCATTAGGCACGTGTATTAGGCATAAACTACCGACTAATACTACATTCTTCTATTTCAAACAACTTCCAAAATCGTGTTGTAACTGAAGCTCGATTATGTTATACCGCATTCCCATACTTTTCCATCTATTTATACGTGTTTTTACCTTACCGACATACGCGTGAATCTTCTGTATCATACATCTTTCGAATTCGCATTTGAAGTGAATCTCAATTTTGTTATACTACATTCACGTACTTTGGCCATCCTAAACTATCCATACAATTATACCTCTTTTTAATTGCATGCAACTGTCCCCGTCTATTTAATAGGTTGTCTTATTTCATTCTTTTGTTCATTATTATATTCTTCCCAAACACATACCCCACACGGCCTAACTCTATAACCCTCATAAGCTTACATATGTTCTTGGGAGATACTTATGTTAGATAAGCTTAAGTTACATGGCCTTATTCCTAAGTTTTTTTCAAATTCTAAACTTCATCCTAAATTAGTTCAATGCAACTCAAGGCAAAGATTTTATCCAATGATCCAATTATATGCATACTTGATTTAAGTAGTATGTGTAAGAGGATTTAAGTAGTATGTGTAAGTGTACACTGGATATTTAACTTCTAGTAATTCGATTTTTATCCAATGATTGATGATTAAGATTCTGTATTAATTTTGATTGTTGATTTTTGGGTGCTCCTTTATTGGTTGCTGATGGTGATTAATAAGTTATGATTAATAACATGTGACAAGAATGGGCTTATTTGATTTTGACCATTGAAATGCGGATTTTGAGATGAAGCAATTTCAAATTGTTAGTTCCTAAGAACTTTTGGGTAGCTTCTTCAACGTGTTCACATGTTGCTATTTGCTAAAATTGGTCAATATTTTCAACTTCTGTGTGGCTAAATTAAGAAAGGGCTGAGTTAAGAAAGTGGGATTTTAATACCTAGGTCAGGTAAATTAAAAAAGGTGGGTTGAAATTATTTCAAAAGTGGCTCAGAACAGTGTTCTGCGGATGAAACAGTAGCAGAAAGGACAGTGTTCTGCCCAAGAAACCTCATTTTTTTTATATAATCACCCTCATCTCAGATTTGTCCCCTTTTGGTTTTGAAATTAATTGTACGAAGATATCTTCATCCGCATCTACTAACTCAGCCTCTATACCTGGTGCGTCTTCGTAATTCACATACTTGAACACCTCCTACTTTCCAATGCCCTTCCACCTTTAACAATCCCAGCCCTACATTACCCCACCTACGGTCCAATACCCCACGCTTCCCGTTTATCCTGCTGCTCCCGCCCCCAATGTCTAAACGCTCCCACAGTACCACTAGGTCTACCCCCAATTCATTTTCATTTTCTTATTTATCAATTGCATCTATAATTTCATGGTGTGGTTTTATGAGAAGTAGGCTCAACAGTTATTTCAAAGGCATGCATAGACAATTGCACCTGAAGCTTTGAAAAGGGTAAAAGTTACACTTGCAAGCAGTGAAATAGAGCAAAAAGTAGAGACCAAAAAGAAAACCCCAAGGTGCGAGAACTGGCAGGTGCGGGAGCTGATTCGGACCCAATGATTGTACATATGTTCGGTACATTCTTTCATCGAGTTTCAGTTAAATATTGGAGGTTACTACCTCTGTTTTTGTAGAGGGGAGAAAGGGGATGAGGCGAAAAGTGGTGTACTGATCAAATGGTGGGGGAAACAAAAGTAAGATACAAGTTCACCAAGATTGTTCCGGTAAAATTCAATTAGCATCGAGAGTCGATTTTCTTTCATTCCTGAAATTACAAGTCATAATGCGGTGGCTCATTGAAAGTTGGACATAAAGAATGCAGAAATCATGTTTTGTTTTATTGTTTTTATTCATATGTTCTGCATATATGCATTGCATATATGCATACTGCATATATGCAGCTGCATATATGCAATCTGCATATATGCCATATGCATATATACAGATGCATATATGCAACTGCATATATGCAATACGCATATATGCATTGCATATATGCATATGGCATATAGGAATATGCATATATGCCCGACAAATCACTTTTGATTTAAAACGCGAGCTTCAAGTTAATCATGTGACGACCATTATTTAGTGTATGTTTTTAGTTTCATAGGACAAGATGTTGTTTAGTGCTTGAAACAAATATCATAGGCTTGATAGTACATGTACAGTACTGCTTAATAGCAGCAGCTGTTTCAGCGGTGTTTATTAGTAGTTGTTCTCCTTATTTTTATGTTTTTTTTTTTGTTTTTTTCAATTTACGAAAATGGTTGTTTGTTATTTTGTTCATCTCTTTTAAGTTCTCAATGTACAACAAAATCATAAACAGGGGTTTAGCTTTTGTTACTCTGAATTCACACGAGGAAGATTTTGCAGCTATCACTAATCTCCAGTCGTATGTAAGAAAATTCAGTTTTCCTCAATTTCGTTGATAATTATTTCTGGTTTACTTTTGTGGCTTTAGTCATAAGAACATAACACTCAACAGTTTTATCATGGTGTGTTATCCCACAAGTTTTAAACTTTACTTTGTGTTATTGTTTTATGGATGTTTATTTCATTAAAGAGGTTGAGGTTGAGGTTCAATGTGAACTTGAACATGTTTTTAGTTTTATTTTGCATTTTGTATTTTGATCCTGATCATAGCCTTATCTCACTGCCCAAATGTTTTATCGATTCACGTTTGGGACCAATCAGATAAATTGTTATTAAGGTTGGAGTTGAGGTTCAATGTGAACTTGAACATGTTTTTTTCCTCTCAGTTCTTGGACTTTCCTTAAGACTAAGACATATCATTTGGAACTCTATTTTTAACAGGATCATTTTCGATAAGCAGTTAATTGATCTCATCCTTAATCGATGTATTCAAAATTGGAACTAGATAACTCTGTGTATTCATCTTAAATCCATTACCAATGTCCCTGTCCAAGTGAATTGCCAGAGTTGGGATTTTCACTATGAGATCCTCAAGTCTAACAAGAAGATGCGAGTAAGGTACAGAACCATCTTTGCCTTATTTTATTTTCATTTTTCTGTCAGTGGTTAAGTTAAGAACAAACCATGTATACCACAAATACTTCCCATTTTTTTTAGAGTAGTTAAGTTAAGATTGCCTTATTGATCAATCTAAATCCTCATCAGATAGCATACTTCCCATTTGTGAGATCCTAACATTTCGTCCTAACAATAGTTAAACAAATAAATCAATATAATTCAATCTGGAAGAACCCATATTTCAACTCACAGGATTTTTTTTTCAGGAATGAAATAAGAGATGCTTAAAGTTCGCGGTTATTTTTCTCATTGGTTGTTCTTTCATTATGTTGAGGACTCTTTGGGGATGGATTGGCAGTTTCCTTATTAATTCCAGAACTGGTTGACTGATCACAGTTTTTCTTTTAAAGGGTTATTGTTATTTGAGAAAGAATATCTCATGGCTCTAGGTAATATTAATGGTATATCAGACTCAATCACACCACTCTCTGGTATCTCATGGCTCTAGTGTTATTGGAACAAACTGAATTGCTAGTTTTTGCCATATCAGACAGTCATTCGTGTTGTCCTTTCATCAGGCTTATCCAAAAGTTCCCTCTGGAGTAGCATTGCACCACGAGAGGTAAGCACACTGCTCCTCTCCAATTCATCATTGCCCATAGCCAACTCCACTTCTCTATTGCTCCATTTGGAAGGCATACATCCACACGAAGAGCAGTAACTACCCCCACGGCTCGACATTCACATTTCATAGTCTTGCATAAAGAAAATTTACTGCACAAGCAGCATAGTCGAGATGGTTGTAGATGTCATTCAAATACCTTAAAATTTATTTTTATTTGAATTATGTATACATTATTCATTTACTTGAAATTTATGCTTTTCATATACGACATTTGAGATTGCATTTATTATGATGTATATATGACTTATACTCTGCGTTTGAAATTTGGGTATGAATTTATTTTGCATTCCTTTATGTTTTTTAGTTCTTCTATAATGAATTTAAATACCAGTTTCCATTCCCATTTGTCTTCCAAAATGGTTAGGGAGCCAAACTTTTGGTCTTTCAGAAATAGAGTTTGGTTATCGCCTACAACAGCTGAGGGAGGAGACATAGTAGGATTTGGCTCCGCAAAGTTGCAAGTGAACAAGGTGTCATCTTCACTTATCTCATTTACTCATTCATAGGAACAAACTAGGTAAGAACGATATACTCATTGAGTTTTCAATTTAATAAGACTTTAACTGAACTATAAAGTGTCATTGAACTACAATGTTTTACCTGTTTAGAATTGTCGATAAAACATTAACTGAACTACAATTTGTTTTACGTATTTAGATTTTGACACCAATACATTTTTCCGACTTAAGAGTATACTTTCGTGCGTTATTATTGTGCCATGCCTGTAATTTGTTGGAGATTCACTAAGAGTATAGTTTCTGGTGGTTTGTTGTGAAAATGTGTACGTGTGTTTGATTTTGTTTTAAGTACATGTATTTTCACGTTTTCCAAGTATATGCACTTTCTTTAGCATGATTTTTAGTATACAAGTTGAGCTATTAGTACTATGTATATATTGGATTATTGACTTTTTTAACATTTGTGTTTTAGGTGTAAAATTCAAAGAAAAAGAGTTATGAACCACAAGATGATAATGAACCAAGTACGAAGCAACACGAAGAATTAACTTTTTATGTTTAACAGCTAAAGTTGATGCAATTTCATATACTCTACAAAAGTGGTGGAGATTTCAACTCATTCGTTCATTTTTTGGACACTGTTTCCAAGGATGTGTTCTTTGTAATTTAGTTGCTAAGTTTGTAAGTTGAGACTAAGCATTTATGTTGTGAAGTTTTTATATTTTTTGAGAGATATTTTAAACTTTTTCGAAATTGTGTAGTTGTAATTTGTTTTAGTAGATATTTTTTTTCATTATTTTACTTTCTATTTACACTTTAGTTGTGTAATTTATTGTACAACCTAGGCCCATTCATTGAAGTAGTTGTGTTATTTAATGCGTTGAATTATTTGTTAGATGAATTTGGGGTTTTTGAATATTGTTGGACTGGTTGTTACCCCTAAGTAGGGTGGATAGCCCAATAAACAGAGGAGATTATGTCCATTTTTTTTCAAAAAATGACATTGTTTATTTGAGGCATAATGTGAACTCGGTTGATGAATATTGTATTTTCATGTTAAATGTGAATTTTTTTGATGAATTTAGACTATTTGAATGTTCTTGGACTATTTATTATTTGTTAAGTAGGGTAGATAGTCTTATAAATAAATAATATTATGGTCAATTTTTTAAAATTTACACTTTGTTTTCTTGGAAAACGAATTTTTTACCGTTTAAAAAAATGTACTTTGGAAATTTTTCCCGTTTTTAGATTACTTATTTTGGAATTTTTCGCCGTGCCTTCAGGCACGGGCATTCCGCTAGTATATATATATATATATATATATATATATATATATATGTGTGTGTGTGTGTGTGTGTGTGTGTGTGTGTGTGTGTGTGTGTATGTATAAGTTATTTGATCGTGGACTTGATGTTTTGCTTCTTTAAACACTCGCCTCCACTAATGCTTAAGAATTTTAAAGGGGAATTCAATTCCTTTAGTACCTAAATCTTAGTCATATTTTTACAGTAATAAGCTAATATTTCTCATATATATTTAAGGGATGAAAAATTAGGTAATTCTTTGATGGACGTGCAATCGTTATTATTTAACTTTCTTGAGGAATTCAGTCCCTTATATCCCCCGATCTCAGTCAGTTTATAACAGAAACAAGCTAATATATCTTCTAAGTTTTCAGGTTCGACAAGTCAGGTAGATCTTTAATTGACAAGCATCCTCTTATGTATAGTGAGACTAACGATTTCAGTTTCTCAATGAGTTTCTTACATTCCCAAGATTGTATTTTTTTTTTTAAAAATTCAAAATTTGACAAATCAGGTAATTTTCAATCAACAAGCACCAACTGTCATGGCCCTGAATCTCAGTTCCACGAGTGTGTAGTATCTTTAAAATTTTCAAGTTTGACAGATCCAGTATTCCATGCTGTGATGTGAACAACAAGTTCAAGTGCTCCAAGGATTCCAAAATCGTAAGGCCCTTAACCTCAGGTAACTTCCCACACGAAGATATAGTTAGTTTTTTTTTTAACATGAGTTCTCATATAATCTTACATACAGGAAATGTTTTGCATATAGTATGGTGGGGATTTGAGCTTGTCTTGTGTTAAGAAGTTCATGCTTTGCAAGATAAAATTTGAGGTGATTTTTGCTTTCGATGAAGTCATCTCATGTGGGCACAAGGAGATTAGAACCGTTACAAAGGTCAAGTAGTACTACGAGATGGAAAGTCACGAGGAGAGATTCCATAAGTTGGTAATATAGAGAAAGATCAATGAAACTAAGGATGACATACATCGCAAAACTAGTGGTATTGACAAAAGCAAGGTATGCATTGGAAACTGATAATCATCTGCATAAGTTCCTAAAATTTTATTAATTTTATTGGTATCTGTAACTATATTTATTATACTTAAAGTATGTAGAAAATACTTTGCAGATTGAAAATAATTGTGACAAATGAGGATATGAGCATATCTAGTAGTGGATGTGGTTTACTTTAGATCATGGATTTACTTCATATTAGATCAGATGCAGATGCTCTGTTATAATTAATGCTTCATCTTTACTCGGTGTACTAAACATGTGTTACTTGTCTCGCCGGTTTACTATGCTAATCTTCTTGCTTATAGGGGGAAGATGTTTCAAGAGGTGGTGATGTCGTTATAGTCTCCTTTATCATCATTTTCTTCCCATTATGCTGCATCATCAACTACTTCATCTTCGTTTGACAAAAGTTTGTACAAGCTTCACCCTCACTGAAAAACGTCATGTTTTTCATCTAAACCACTGTCGAATGACGAAAGTGCCCAAACAAAACACAGACCGAATCTCCTTTCTTAGGCTAGTTCATGAAACATATTTATTTTTAATTACACCTTTGTCTTAAAAGATGTTAATGTCAACAATTTTGAATGCAATTATATTTTATTGTTTGCAGGTATACATACACAAGGCATACTCAAATTATATAGTATTCAAAGGCCTAAATTAAGGTCTTCACACTTCGTGGCATGTAACACAGGCACAAGTCAATGGATACCGAGGCACTGCATATAAAAAATTTGACTCCATTAAACTTGCTCAGCAGGCGTACTTCGAGTACACGAGGAAGGATGTCACCAAATCAATACCTCTCACGGTTCAGATACCTAGACTTCAGGAAGGGTATCCCCCGCATGGTGACCCTTGGTCTAGATTCAGGATGATTTGTTACATATTCATGACATTTCATGTCATCGAAGTGCTGTGTCATTATTTCAAATCTTTTAGACTTGTTATATGTTCATGATGTTTATTCTACTCTCATCATTTTTTTGTGAAAATCCAAAGATATTTTTTACATCTCTTACCACATTTAATAAATTCAACTTTAGTAATTACTAATAGTAGTAAAAAATTTGTCACTACTATCAGTTTTATAACGGCTAATAGTAGTTATTCGTAATTACTGTCAGCATTTATAAATATTAGATTCGTAACTGCTAACAACAGTTACAAACAACAGGTACAAATTGGGGTCATCAGTCATAACCCCCATAGGGGTTGTAAAAATTTGTGACTGCTGTTAGGAGTTTCAATATTTCTTTTGTCACCCCCTAAATTATGATGGTAAATAGAAATTATAAAGGTCATTTGTGACTGCTAACAACACTCACAAACCACCCATTTTGGTGTAGTGTTGAGGAGAATTTGGGAATATAGAGAAAGAAGGAAAGTTTTTGTATTAAACTTTATGATAGATTACAATTCTTGGCTCGGATTGGGATGGTTTGGCCAAAGGACCTCCCCACCTATTTATAGGCATTCACCTCCTTAATGGAAGGTGGAGATTAAAATACATCAATGGTTTATATTAATTCCCCAGAAGGTTCCCACCTCCTTATAGGAACATTTTAGAAGCCTACATACTTCCTTACTATTCAAGAATATTTTATACATTACATGTATGCTCTATCTTATGTAATATTGATTAACTTATATTTAATAGTTGACATTATCTAGAATATTCTAGACTATTCTAGGAATTAATATCACATTTTGACAAGGGACAAGAACCAAAAGAAAAAAAAGAAAAAAAGAAATGAAACCAATAACAAAAGAAAAGAATTTTATTACAACTCAAATCTCAATGGTCAATATTCAACTCATTCAAGGTTCTCTAACTATTAGGATTACATTATATTTATAACAGGTAAGATAGGAATCATAACACTAATACTAATATTACTATAAAGAATAATATAATGACTTAACTAACCTAAAGCAACACTAAAATGTCTAATTCTGTAAATTACATAATTGACCACTGCAGTGAACTCAAATACGTATAAATAATTTCCACATGCTCAATTCCTATTCCTAATTTCCTATCATCACGTTCTGTATCACTCTCTACCCATGAAATTAGCACGAGTTTCTTATAGATAGAAGCATAACAAGGTTATTACAAAGACAATTTGTTAAACCAATTGAAATAGATGACATAGCCTACACAATGTAGCTGTTACATGTCAAGAGTGCAAGATTCTTGGTTTATAAAAAAAAAAGAGGATTGGATAGAACATTACTAATCCCTGGAAAAAAGATAAAATAGAGATGAATATGAAAAAAACTAGTATCTAATGGTTATGTAAATTCATCCTTACCTGCCTAGATATTTGAGCTTCCTTGAAGGTAGGTCTTAGATGATCAATGTTACTTGTTGGACGTTGCAATGTAGGTACACTACACCAAAACTGGCGATTGGTCATGGCCAAAATCCCTGACCAAAGCTGTGGGTCGCGGACTTGGGCCGTGACCATTTCGGGCGTGACCATTTTCGTGGGTCGCGGCCCAGGTCCGTGACCAAAAAATAGTCACGGCCGAGAGGGGTCACGGCAGATGGTCGCGGACTAAGGCCGTGACCCATGTCGTGACGGGTCGCGGTTCTCATCCGTGACCCACAACCATGACAAATTGGTCGCGGCCAAATTTCGCGACCCACAACCGCGACAAATTTTTTTTAAAAAAAATGGTCGCAGCCCTTATCCGTGACCCACAACCGTGAAAAATTGGTCGCGGCCAAAGTCCGCGACTCATTACCGTGACAAAAAAATATAAAACAAATTGGTCGCGGTCCTAATCCGTGACGCACAACCGTAACAAATACAGTGACAAAAAAAATGGTCGCAGCCCAAGTCCGTGACCCACAACCGTGACGAAAAAAATGGTCGCAATCTTTGGCCGCGACCATTTTTATGTGTGACGAAAAAATAAAAATGGTCATGGACAAAGTCCATGACCATATTTAACTATAATTTAAAAAAAAATGTATTTTTTTGGTCCAATACTAACACTGGGGGTCCTGTGAGTGCACCATCAGTTGCTACGTGTAACGTTTGACGTGTACGAGGTGTTACAAATATTTATTATTGGCAAAACAATAAAAAAATCACAAATTGCGAATCGAAAACGTTGTGAATAAACAAATATATATATACAAACTTATAAATATTACACGTCTTAATAATTCACAGACCAAAAAAAAATTTGGCAGAGTTTCCTATATTTTCTTGACATTCCAAAACCTGTAAATGTAAAACCTACTTATTATAAAGCCTGCACGACCATACAATTCAAACAATCAAATTATAAAAGCATGCACGATCATAAAACTAAACAATAAAAGCCCGCATGGCTGACAAAATCCTGATTGTCCACAACCTATAAACAATCTTCATGCTGTAGACCATTGCCTCCTTCGTTTGTTCCACGTGCAAAAATCCTACAAATGATGGGATACATAAAAAAAATATCAGTAACCAAGTAGTTTTACAAAAAAATTTAATCAAGTAGAAAAATTGCATATATGAGTTAAAATTATCAGTAACCAAGTAGAAATATGCAAATTACTGTCGTATTCTCAAACCAGGAGTTCCGCGGCTGCGGGGTCAGTTCTTACGAGTTACATTGGTCCCGTGGGAGGTGTTAGTGCCACCCAAGGGGCCGTTCGGGGGCTGTTTCGAGTTCTCACCCTCTAACGCCATGTTTTTAAGCCTAAGTCTATAAATATGCAAATTACCGTCGTATTATCAAACTGGGAGTCCCGCGGCTGCGGGGTCAGTTCCTACGAGTTACATTGGTCCCGTGGGAGGTGTTGGTGCCACCCACGGGGCCGTTCTGTGGCTGTTTTGAGTTTTCACCCTCAAACGCCATGCTTTTAAGCCTAAGTCTAGAAATATGCGAATTACCGTCGTATTCTCAAACCGGGAGTCCCGCGGCTTCGGGGTCAGTTCCTACGAGTTACGTTGGTCCCGTGGGAGGTGTTGGTGCCACCCACGGGGCCCTTCTGGGGCTATTTCGAGTTCACCTTCTAACGCCATGTTTTTAAGCCTAAGTATAGAAATACGCAAATTACCGTCGTATTCTCAAACCGGGAGACCCGCGGCTACGGGGTCAGTTCCTACTAGGTACGTTGGTCCCGTGGGAGGTGTTGGTGCCACCCAATGGGGCCGTTCGGGGGCTGTTTCGAGTTCTCACCCTCTAACGCCATGTTTTTAAGCCTAAGTCTATAAATATGCAAATTACCGTCGTATTATCAAACTGGGAGTCCCGCGGCTGCGGGGTCAGTTCCTACGAGTTACATTGGTCCCGTGGGAGGTGTTGGTGCCACCCACGGGGCCGTTCTGTGGCTGTTTTGAGTTTTCACCCTCAAACGCCATGCTTTTAAGCCTAAGTCTAGAAATATGCGAATTACCGTCGTATTCTCAAACCGGGAGTCCCGCGGCTTCGGGGTCAGTTCCTACGAGTTACGTTGGTCCCGTGGGAGGTGTTGGTGCCACCCACGGGGCCATTCTGGGGCTGTTTTGAGTTTTCACCTTCTAACGCCATGTTTTTAAGCCTAAGTATAGAAATACGCAAATTACCGTCGTATTCTCAAACCGGGAGACCCGCGACTACGGGGTCAGTTCCTACTAGGTACGTTGGTCCCGTGGGAGGTGTTGGTGCCACCCAATGGGGCCGTTCGGGGGCTGTTGCAAGTTTTCACCTTCTAACGCCATGTTTTTAAGCCTAAGTCTAGAAATATGCAAATTACTGTAGTACTCTCAAACCGAGAGACCCGCTGCTGTGGGGTCAGTTCATTTGAGCGGGAGGCATCATGAGTGTTGGATGGGGGCGTTAAAGCAATGAGAGTGCTGGATTGGGGCGTAGGAGCACTTGGAGTTGGACTTGGTGAGGAGTGAACCATTGGTGGAGTTATGAATTTCTCAGCCATTGGTGTTGAGAATTCGGGTTCTGCACGAGATGGTGAACCTCGATGTGGTGTCGCATCGGCACTTGGTACCCTTGGGTTGTTTCCTCTCGACATTATCTATAAAAATTAAAAAATATAAGTGACTAAATAATTATAGTAATATGAAATTATAACTAATTAATCAAGCTTAATTAGTTTTATATATATAGATAGATAGATACCTTTTCAAAGTAAGACTTTAGAATAAGTTCAATCTGTCTGATCTCCATCCATTCGGTATTAGTTTTTAAGAACCTACGAATTTTTGCATGTGGCCAACTAAAAGGAAGGGTATCTATGATTGATGTGTAGATGTTAGTGACATGAACTCGGAATCCCCTATTTCTCAACTTGTTGGAAAGATTCAATTTTACGTGCATGTGGCGCGAGACATCACAGTCTATGTCAATGCTCTCTGTACGCAGTTGTATCCATAACGAGTGGATTTTTTTTCCGCCTTCTCCAACAACGTAACCAAGGTCAGGGCTATGTCGGGATTATGTGTGTGAAATATATTTTGTATAACGTCATCTCAGTTTTCTGGTAGAGAAAATAGAATACGATCAAACAAGTAATCTTGCTGGATATCAAATCCATGATTTACAAGGAAGTGTAATTGTTCGATCTTTTTATTTTCGTACCTATAAATAGGAGTACCCTCTATATGACGCACGCTAATAAAAGAGTTATGTGTGCGGTCTAATTGCAACCTCTCCCACTCTTGTTGACAGTATTTATCACCGTGCCTCATTTTTCCTGAGAAAGGTATGCGAGGGCATGAATACGAGTCATGCTATTAAGGTTTAGGTTTGAAAGTTATGAGAGTTTAAACATACATATACACATAAACAAGATAAGCATATGTGATGTACTTTTTCATAGGCAAATCAAGAGCACACCCAACAAATTTAATAACATATACATTTATCGACACTAGTATCAATTCAATAAATTCAACATAGTATCCAACAACCAAGCCAACAATATCTCACTATAGTGCAAAAAATCACGACATGTATATAACCCCCAATATAATATGTGGCACGCATATAACCCCCAATAAAATCACGACAAGGTGGATGTAAATTTTTTTACTACTTAAAAATCCATTTAATTATATTTTGTCAAAAAAATACACACACACATATAATCTAGGGTTTATTGATATAATCTATACACACACACACATACAATCTAGGGTTTATTGACATAATCTATACATACACACAGATACAATTTAGGGTTTATTAAACCTTAATATTTTTTTGACATAAATCTATTCATACACACACATACAATCTATACATACACACATATAAACATACATATACACATAAATCTAGGGTTTATTGACAAAAAAATAATTTATTTGTTCATAGTTACACACATAAACATACATATACACATAAATCTATGCATACACACACATATAAACATAAATCAATACATACACACACACAGACAAACATAAATCTATATAAACATAAATCAATACATACACACACACATACAAACATAAATCTACACATACACACATAAAACTTAGGGCTTTGAATAGAAATCACGAAATCCAAATGAAATGAAAAGAAATCTATACATACCAGAGGTTAATCCCAATGAAATCCAATTAAAATCGCTTAGCCCTTAGAAATGACCCCAAATCGCATGAAATCCCTTATCCCCGATATACAGCCCTCACAAATTGCAAATGACTAACTAGCGTTTTATTTATTAAGTCATTAATTTGGTCATGGCCTAGAGCCGTGACCGACAAAGCGCGCGACCAATAAATGAAACTAGGGTATTTCTGGCTCGCACCTGGTCACGGCCTAGAGCCGTGACCCCCCATTGACGACCCTTTTCTACCCTACTACCTGCTCGAGTATTGGTCGCGGCTAATAGTAGTGACTCACACCACTTACACCTGGTCACGGCCTAGAGCCCTGGCCCACTATGCACAACCCTCTTCACATCAACCCTGCTTCCTGAATGTTCAATGGTCACGGCCCTAAGCCGTGACCCTCAATGTGTGTATTCTCTTCGTCATCATGTCATGGGTCACAGACTTGGGCCGTGACCCACCCGCGACCAAGCTTGGACGGAATTTTGGCGCAAGTTTGGCGCCAAGATGGTCACGACCAGGTCACGGCCCAAGTCCGTGACAATAGTGGTCACGGACCAAGTCCGTGACAACGTTTCGAGCATCAATAATTTAGTATGGTAATAAATATGGTCACGCCAAATATTGACTGGGTCACGGCCCAAGTCCGCGACGAGATGGTCGCGAACTTGGGCCGTGACCCACTGGGCGTGACCATTCGCAGGATTTGGTGTAGTGGTAGCTAAAACACATTTCTTATCTATCGAAAAGGTGTTGACGATTGCTTGAAGGAGCATGGACAAAAATAAAGGAGGAAGCATCAAAATAAATCTTCTAGGGAGTGAGTAATTCTTGGATTTCCTTGTTGAATATAATGAATTGACCAAGTACTAGAAAATTGAAGTGTATTATAACGATTAATAAAATATGTGTTACAAAACTTGAACTTTGTCCATTGTACCTAAAGAAAAACATTGAAAAGGTTATATTTTAAATGTAATATACTAGAACGGACACGAAACAATCAAGGATAAGGTGTTTGATATCAGTTAGGATTTCATTAGGTTTTCTTTTTCCTCTTTTAAGAAAATTACAACAATGTATGACACAATGAAAGGTAGCTGCTCCATACCCATATAGCTCGCCAACCCTAAGATGAATGTAGGATTCAATTAAAGGCTTGGATATGACTACCAAGAAAACATTACCACATAAACCAATCGCAAATTTGTTTGTAAGTTGGATGAGAGTAATGTTGTATAATGAATTATATTTATTAAAGATGGTGCAAACACATGGGCGGATATTTGTCTAGTAATGTGTTTTGGACTATGGGTATGAGAATAAATATGAGGAAAATGATTTATTGGATGAACTTAAGTTTGATGATATTCCACTGATACACAATACTCTCTCTTACGTGGAGATTCTAACACTAAATACCTTTTATAAGGCAAGCTCATTATATGACAAAGTGAAGCTCCAACGGAATGTGCAATCTTGCCACTTGCGTCTTTTGATGATTTTTTTTACCATCCTTGCCTCTTGTGATATATCTAATAATATATCAAATATCTACAATCCAATGGAAAAGAGAAAAAGAGGGGGTAGGGTTTCATCTTGACATAAACTAGAATAAAATACAATGAAATGAAGAAGAGAGAATATATGACCTACTACAACCACCTAATAATAAAATAAAAAATGAAAATACTAAAGTAACCTTAATGTTAAATAAGACTTTAATATCCCCCCTCAAACTCATGATGCTGCAGTGAGAAGCATTGAGAGTTTGCCAACCAAAAAATGAAAACACTGAACTAGATGAGACTTCGTAAACAAATCAGTTATCCGTGCAAAAGAAGAAACAAAAGGCAAAGTGATGGCTCCATGCGTAAGATGATGATGAGTGATATGATAATCAATATCGATGTGCTTAGTCCTCTCATGAAAAGTCGAATTGTGAGCAATCTAAATAACACTCTTATTATCACAGTACATAGGAGTGAACTGAGAAAAAGAGATAACCATATCTGCAAGTAACCAATCTAGACAAAACATATCGCAAGTGGCAGAAGCCATAACACGATACTCGACTTCCGCGGAAGACACATAAACAACATCTTGCTTTTTGCTCTTCCAAGAAATAAGAGAATCACCCAAAAGCACACAAAATCCAGTAACTGATTTGTGATCTGTAGGATCACCGGCCCAATCATCATCAGAGTATGCATGCAGCTCCAAAAAAGAAGATGGAGGAAGTAAAAGACTCTGAAATCTAGTGCCTCTCAAGTATCACAATATACAATAAACAGCTGCCCAATGAACCGTGGAGCAATAACAAACTGACTAACAACATGGACTGCATGAGCTATATCTGGACGAGTAATAGTGAGATAAACCAAGCTTCCCACAATAGTGCGATATAAGGTGGGATCAGGCAAAAGAACACCATCATACGGGGAAAGATGAACATTAAGCTCCAGAGGGGTATAAACAATATTAGTATCAGTGAGGCGAGCACGCTCAAGAATGTCCCCGATGTACTTAGATTGTGCGAGAAGATGACCCTTTGAAGAATGAGTACCTCAATGCTCAAAAAGTAACGTAAGGGCCCCAAATCCTTCATCTAAAAAAAACAAGATAATTTAGACTTCAACAATATAATTCCACCAACATCATCCCCAGTAATAATCATATCATTACTATACAGAGAGACCAGAATACGACCACCCGAGGGGCACCTGATAAAGAGAGTTGTATCATTCTCACTTGGAATTAACCGAAGAGAGGTAATCACGATAGAAAACTTCTCAAACCAAGCCCGTGGTGCCTATTTGAGACCATATAAGGCTTTATTAGGCCTACAAACTTCACCGGGACCACGTGGAACACCCAGAGGAGGAGTCATATAAACCTCCTCAAGAAGATTGCCATTCAAGAATGCATTTTTAACAACCATTTGAGATATATGCCACTAACAGATAGATGCAACATCAATCAGAGTATGAATAGTAGTCAATTTCTCAACATGAGCAAAGGTTTCGTCGTAATCCATACCATATTACTGAGAATAACCCTGAGCAACCAATCTTGATTTGTACCACTCAATTGACCCATCTGACCTGGTTTTAATTTTATACACCCAATTATATCCAATTTCTCGTTTATTAGAAGGTAAGGGGACCAAACTCCAAGTATCTGTCTCATGCAAAGAAGATAGTTCCTTAGCCATGGCCTGCTGTCAAAGAGGATCAATAACTGCCTCTTTATAAGACAAAGGATCAGAGAGGCAGTGAAGAAAGGATAAAAATGAAGTAAAAGAATTCGAATAACAAGAATAAACAAAATCTGATGACCGAGTGGACTTACGTGGACGTTTTGGATAGCAGGAAGGAGGTTCCACCATTTTAGCTGGTGCTTGGGTGGCCACACGAGAAGGGGGAGCATCAAGAACATTGGATGGCAAAGTACCTGCATTAGTAGAAATAATAGGAACAGGAGGAACATGGGGTGGCACACTGTCAGTGGTGCAAGGTGCTTCAGATGGCACACTCTCATCATTATCAGGGAACGGATCAATATTGAAAAGATCAGATTTAGTGAATTCATGAGGGCTATTAGGAATATAAAAGAAAGGTATATGATCAAGAAACATAACATGGCAAGAGGTATATAATTTCTTAGAATAGCTAAAGGTTTCTCCTCATATGAGATGTCTAGCTGTAAGTCAATCTCTTTGAGTGGAGCATGCCAAAAATCCCTCTTGCTCCTTCGGTATTCCTTCTACGATGCCACATGGAACACGTCGTGTATCTGTTGAAGATGCTCTGGAAAACCTAGTCTATAAGCTACCGGTCCCACTCTCTCAACGATAAAAAAATGTCCCACATACCTCGGTGCTAGTTTCCCTTTCTTACTGAACCTCATCACCCCTTTCATAGGAGATACCCGGACCAATACCTGATCTCCGACCTCCAACTCCACATGACTCCAATTAGAATCGACATAACTATTTTGCCTATTGTGGGATATTTGAATACATCCCCGAATCAATTCTATCTTGGTAGACGTCTCTTGAATCATCTCTAGCCCCAATAACTTGTTGTCCCCCACTTCTAACCAACAAGCGGGTGAAATACAAGGTCTCCCATAAAGGGCCTTAAATAGATCCATGCCGATAGTGAATTGTTATGATTTTTTATATGCAAACTCTACCAATGAAAGATATTTCTCCCATCCTCCCCAAAGTCTAGAATGCATATCCTCCAGCATCTGATTTACCCTCTCAGTCTGTCCCTCTGTCTATGGATGATAGGCGGTGCTCAACCACAAATTTGTGTACATAGCCTCCTGAAAGCTCTGTCGGAAGTGAGATACGAATATCTTGTGTCTATCAGACACTATTTTAACCACCACTCCATGCAACTTAATGATCTCCGCTATGAATAGATGCACATACTGCATAGTCTCAAAATTCGTGTGAACCAGCTAGAAATAGGCTACCTTGATCAACCGATCCACTATTACCAATATGGAATCATGACCTCTCTGCGATGTCGACAACCCCGTATCGAAATCCATAGAAATTCTCTCCCACTTCCATACGGGAATCTCAAGATGCTGCAACATCCCTGAAGCCCTCTACTGGTCTACTTTAACAAGCTGATAGGTGGAGCACTTCGAGACAAACTCTGCTATATATAGCTTCATCCCCTACCACGAGTACTGCCTCCTTATGTCCTGGTATATCTTTTCCCCGCTAAGATGTGCCGTAAATCTAAAGCCATGGGACATAATCAAAACGACATGTCTCAAGTCCTCATCCTCTGGCACAAACAACCTCCCATTAAAATGTAGACCTCCATCTGAGTTGATAAAGTAAGACTCTGCACCCTTTGCTAGTAACTGTCTCACCTTTTCTTGGCAAAAGGGATCCTCCGCCTATGCTCTCACCACCCGCATGACAATCTTGAGTGTGATCGATAAAACTTCCATGCATGCTCTAGCGACCTCATCGTCATGACGAAGTTCACTCCACTTCACTTTCCAGACCTCTGCCAAGTCCCCATTAGGTCGTCGGCTCAATGCATCTACCACCACGTTAGCCTTACCAAGAGGATATTGTATATTAAACTGATAATCCTTCACGAATTATAGCCACCGCCTCTGTCTCATATTCAGATCCTTCTATGTGAAGAGATACCGAAATGACTTATAATCTGTGATTAATGTGAACTTCTCTCCTAGAAGAAAGTGCCTCCATATCCTTAAAGAAAAGTCAATCGCTGCCAAATCAAGGTCGTGGGTGGGGTAATTACTCTCATGGGGATTAAGCTTTTGAGTCGTATAAGATATCTCCCTTTCTACCTACTGTAACACACCCCCAAGTCCCTACAAGGATACATTTGTTTAGACCCGTTACTCCAATCCTCCCATAGGCAAAGCAAGCACATGTGCTGATTTCAGCTTGTCCTTTAGCTCATCGAAGGCTAATTGACACTGGTCACTTCATACAAATGGCACCCCCTTACGAGTAAAATTTATCAATGGACCCGTAATCTTCGAGAATCCCTTAATGATTCTACGATAATACCCGACCAACCCTAGAAAATGGTAAATCTCGATCGGTATTATGGGTTGTCCCCACTTCCTCACCTCCGATACCTAACTTGGATCAACAACAATACCCCGGTCTGAAATAATATGGCCAAGGAACTGCACCTCCCGTAATCAAAACACATACTTATCGAATTTGGCGTATAACTGGTGATCTTGTAATATCTGCAGAACCATATGTAAATACTCTGCATGCTCCTCCTCAGTGTGTGAGTAGACCAAAATGTCATCTATGAACACGATGACTAACTAGTCAAGGAACTCCCTGAATGCCCTGTTCATGAGATCCATGAACACTGCTGGGGCATTGATGAGCCCAAACGGCATCACCCTGAACTCGTAGGATCAATACCGCGATATAAAAATGGTCTTAGGCACGTCCTCCTCTTGAATACGCAACTAATGATACCCCGATCTCAAATCAATCTTGGATAAGTACTCCACCCCCTCTCAACTAATCAAACAGGTCATTGATTCTCGGCAATGGATAATTATTTCGTATCATGACTTTATTCAGCTCCTTATAGTCGACACACAAACGGAGATAACCGTCCCACTTCTTCATAAACAACACTGGAGCACCCCACGGCGATGTGCTCCGCCGAAAGAAAACCCTGGCCCAAAAGCTGCTGAATCTGTTCTCTTAACTCACGCATCTCTGAAAGGGCCATACAATAAGGTTCTCGAGTAATAGGCCTCATACTCGGTGCTACATGGATAAAGAAATCAATCTCCCAACTGGGTGGCAACCCTAGTATGTCCTGAAATACATCCTCAAAGTCCCTCACGACTGGAATCGAGTCTATCGGAATCACTACCCCCAGTGAGGTCTCCTCATCAATGTAATATAAATGAGTGTGAGATCCTCCCTCAGGAAGAGGCATCACCACTAAAAATATCTCCTGTCCCGAAATGAAAAACAATATGGTCCTCTCAAAAAATCCATTGTCTCCCTATGTCCTGCTAACCAATCTATGCCTAGTATAACATCGTATCCCTCCATATCTAACACTGAGAGGTATGCTTCTAAAGGTAGTCTACCAATCACAATATCTTCTCCTCTACAGATCGAGTGTATTAGTGACCCACCCCCATCGGTGACTCTACACACATAAGAAGACTATATACTAACTCTAATAACCCAACGACTCTTGCAAATCTGGTCCTAATTAATGAATACAATGCAACAATATATAAAAGAATCCTACCCTCATGCCCATGAATAGGAAACGTGCCCTCGATTGCTAGCGGCGTCTGAGGTGCTAGTGGAATCAAAACATCCCGGACGTTATACACATTCTCGTAGTGCAAATGCCCCTGTTATTGTGGGGTTGGTGGAGCGGGTTCTGCTGGGAGCATTTGTGCCTACTGTCCCTATCGGGCACCCTGCTTCTGGCCCCTACCTCTTTGTGGGAACTCCCTCCTCATATGTCCTGGTTGGATGCAATCGAAACAACGCCTCTGAAAGTCTCCCTGATGCTAGCCCTGACAAGGTTGTCCCTGAGGTTAGCCTTGTTGGCCTCCTCCATTATTCCCATGGCCCCGACGACCCTGAGAAACCTGCTGTTGATTAGGCCCTGCTGCCCTGCCTAAATCCCTGACATCCGAGTTGAAATCTCTTAGTAGGATTCCCCTGATGGGTATCCTGCCCCTGCTGGATGCATGTCTGCTATGCTCCGCTAGTAACACCCCCAATTACTTTGCCCGTCTGGCTAGGCTCCTTTCCCCTCTTTCTTCCCTTCAGGTGGAAGTGATGGTCCTAGCAGAATAGTAAGGCTGCATTAATAATGTCTGAATATGTCACCAAGGCAGGGTCCCCAACCAAATGTTTCCTGGTCCTCCAGGCTAAACCATAAATAAATTTTGCCTTTTTCCTCTCCTCATTGCTCACCTCGTCCGACACCAAATTAGAAAAATGGGTGAACTCCTCCTACTATTTTGCCACAGAACGGTCACCCTGAATCACCTCCCTGAATCTTCTCCTCATCTCGGCCTCAATTTCTGGAAGAAAGTACTTTCGATCGAACTGCACTGAGAACTCAGCGTTAGTCATCGTATCTCTCTCTCCAATAGTGGAAGTAGACTCCCACCACAGCACGGCTACCCCAGTCAACCTGAATGTGTCTAATATTTATCTCTGTACCTCGCTGCAGTCAACCATGCGCAGGTGGTGCTTCATTTGTCTCTTCCACTGATAAGGGAATATCACCTCAGAACTCCCTTGAAACTCTGGGGGGATGGCCTTTTTGAAAGGCCTCTCGAACCCTCTGCCACTCTGATAGCCCAGGGTGGGCCTGAACGACTAGGGGCATTGGCTGTTGTGGCTGGGGCTAAGGAAACTGTGCTGCCATGGCTGCCATGGATGAATTGACTGCTTGGGCCATAATATCAGCTACCCGTGTTGTGGATACAAACTCCTATGGGGCCTGTGGCTGTGGAATCTCGAGCTCCTAATGAGCCTCACCCTCTCTGCCTCTGGTGGCTGCCCTCGTAGATCTACCACTCCCTCACTTGGGCGACATCTAAAATTCAAAACGAGTTGTATTAGTTCACTGTTAATACAAATCTATATAGCCTAAGTACGATATCTCAATCATAAGGATGAGTAAATAGTCCTAATAATAAGGCTTTATCAAAAGAACGCAACACTGAAATAATAATAAGCCATACAGATCCTAGGGACACTAGAACCTGATGCTCTGATGCCATTTGCGACACCCTGCCTAATTAAATACCGGGTGACCAGGCCTTTATCAAATTAAACAGGATTTCCATTTGGTTCATTCTTAGCATCACTGTCACAAAACTTATTAATTACTAACCACCTAATAATTAATTAAGTCGGTGTCAATTTTTGTATTTTAAATAACCAGGTTAAGTATAGCAAGAGACATAGTAGAACCATCACAATATAGAAGACCATGAACATATAAAAAATATCTAAAATAAGTGTTAGCCAAATAGACATCGACTTGAAACAACCAAACCAAAATAAATCCAACACATAGAAAATATATATGATACAATCTAAACTGAAATAAAATGTACCACTGCCATGAGCAACATGCTCGAAAGTAAAACTGAGATACTATCCCTATCTAGGAGTGAATAACAGAAGCGTCTAATGTAAGTCCTTTAGCACCCACATGTACCGCAGATACGTACCCTATAATAAGATAAAGTCTGGCGCCCCTGTTGTAGGACACCTAAAAGGGTTTTGAAAATATTTGATAGCAAGGGTTAGAACCCAAAACATTTTGAAAATATTTAGCAAGTGAATTAAATTGCTGTAAATTAAAATGCATGAATGCTCTTCATATTTAAGCTAGTGTCGCACTCTCTTGAGGACCGTCTCGCCCCTCAAATTAATGTGCACACCTACCATTTTTCTATATAACCCAACTAGTCATCTACCCCCTAACTAGTTCTTATTATATAGTTCCTTCCCGTCAAACTACTCTAACATGCGTATATTTAATCTATGATTTATAAGTAATATCTCACATTAACTTAACTCATCATTATTTTCATTTGAGGCCATATAACATTCTCAAGAGTTATATATATATATATATATATATATATATATATATATATATATATATATATATATATATATATATATATATATATATAATAAATACAATTCACTTTATCTATTTTACCCGTACATAATTATTTGAATCATATATACGTATCAACATACTACAACATTCAGGCGCATGGCGTAAATATATAACCATCCTCCCGAGTAAACACTGACCGGATGTTCTCGATAATGCTATCAATCCAGTAATTCTCATCCACCTGGTTACCTCCCCGAATCAGTGAATCAAAATAAACACAGCTGAGGCGGTCAGAGTTCCCTTCGAAAATAAGACTGAATCATACCCAAGATATATCACCCCTAAATATGGACGCTGTGACCTGGGGTCTATATTTACCCTGCTCCTCAAGCCAGGGGATTCACCCACATCGCGCAACCTCTTATAATAGCACTAAAGGCGTATGTCTGTACTAAATATCTAGTCACCGATATTTATGAACACACAGAACATATATATATATATATACACACACACACACTATCACACTACCGTATATATATATTAGATTTAATTCCAGCTATACCGTGCACAAAAATCCATAGCACTAGCCCAAACTATACCCGAGTTCGTATTCAGACTAAAATTTAAATTAATTATGCATTAATTAATGTATTACCTTGGTGTCGCTCAACCAATATATCTGGACTCACTCACTTGGCCTGAAAATACAATATTCATAATTTATGATTAAAAAATTCTTTCCAATAACTCTTTCACACTTATTAATCTAAGGTTCTTAAATCACTCAACGTAAACCTTAATTTCCCCCTTGGGAATATCACCCTAATTATCCCATTAATATCTCCCACAAACATACCCACAACTGTAGCCCTCAACGTCAAAGCCCCAAATCAATAAACCCCAAAATGAATCTAGGGCCAAAATAGGGGAAGAGAAAAAGGCTGCTGAAAAAGCAATCTCATTCGAACGACTAGCATGTCGTTTGAACGATGTCGGCTGTCGCTCAAACGAAAACCAAGTTGTTCGAATGACCCTAGTTTTCTCTCTCCTCATTCGTCATCTAAATCCAGTCCGCCATTTTTAACATCTATCAATTTTTTGCCCAAAATCTTACACAACATCCATTAACAAGTATACTAAACCCACGATTTCAAGATCCCCAAATCTTAATTTAATATTCACACACATTTAAGGCTTAAATAAATCGAATTCTCAAATCCTCTACAGATTATAAATCGAAATTTATCAAAACCCAATTTAGATATCAACTAACCCAAAGACAGCACATTCATCTCACACCTACTATGATATGAAAAGAAATTCGTAATTAATTAGGAGCAAGTTTTACCACTCACCTTATAGGGTTTGTAGTGTCTGAATATCTTAGGTGTAGATGATAAATTAACGAAGAATGTCCACACTTGTTCTTGATTTAGGCTCCCAAGGTTTCTCTAATTACTCCCTCTTTTATATTCTATTTGATTAGGTTTTCTTAAATGAGTTATGACTCTCACACCCTCTGACTTTTAGGGGTTATTAAGTCAATCTATTTTTTAGGTTTATGGTCTTTATAAAAAAAGGCTCAAACACTCCCATGTGAGCTTGGTTATGCTTAAAAATGCTCTGAGACTCATTTACTACCAATAGGTACTCTTTTTCGACTATTTCGACCCATCCGGACTCAACCATACACTCAGAATTGCCATCTGAATTATTTTTCTAAAAGTTAATATTCACCTATTAACTTAGTAAATTGCTACCATTCACTTAGTAACTGTAAATCCCATAAATATTGATTGTCTACTCACTGGATTATTAATTAAATAATATTAAAAATAATTAATTAAATTAGGACACACAAGTAATTTAAAATTTATCTAATTAATTAATTAATAAATGCCCAAAAATACGAGGTGTTATAAAAGCCTTGCATAGTTCTCTCTGTTGAACAGATATCTCTAATCAATTTCATAAATTTCCCATTTAGCTAGTGTGTATCTGATTTTCTCCCAATCTCTTTATTTGCATGTAATTTGATTTTGCATTGGCCCAAGTGTTTTTAGGGTACACGTTATTAGTACCCATATATATATATATATAGTCAGGTCTAGTGATTTCCTAAAATAATGATCTAAAATATAAATTAATTTTCTAATAATAACATAACTTCAATTTGATATTTTTTTAGAAGATCTCCATAATGAGAGCATTACATGATCATATGTGAAAATAGAGGTTGGTAGAGTTAGAATACAGTGCCAACAAGGAAATATTCACCTCGCTCAAATGGTTAAAAAATAGCAACAAAACAACATATCTTGAAAACTTAAATGACATATATCGTTTCAGTTCTCACCAAAACAAAAACTTTATTTGGGACTAATTTTTAGTCCAAGCCACATGTCACTCTCTCTATAGGTTTCAGTAATTATAAAAAAAGTAGATATTATGCAAATTACGCAAATAACCAGTCATTTATGCCGCAATGCTCATATAGGATACATAGTTTCGATGGGCTTTCAAAAAAATCTAGGACGCGACGTAAGTAAGAATTAGACAAGATATTTTATTTTTCATTGCGATCCGATACTAATCCTTATACATGCTCATCTAAACCCTGAATTGCAAAATTCATATGTCAAATTTAGTTGTTAATGTACAGTGATGGGAATGCTACGAAGATCACTTATAATCGAAAGGAATGAAAATATATTTAATCAAGAAATGGGTATGATAATCATCAAAAGTTTCAATCGCTGAATATCAGACATATATGCAACTTTGCATTTCACCGACTCCCTTGAATTTTTTGAGGAATATATATATATATATATATATATATATATATATATATATATATATATATATATAGAGAGAGAGAGAGAGAGAGAGAGAGAGAGAGAGAGAGAGAGAGAGAGAGAGGGGCAGACTCCTGTGCACACTAAGTTTGCACAGTGCTAGCGTACTCCAATTTTTTTAAAGTATTAAAAAATATTTTTGAGTTGATTTTTTTATGTGCTATTTAAGCATTTCAACGGATCCATGTAAAAAAAATCTGCTCAAAAAACTTTTTTTAGCTGATTTTTTTTACATGGGTCCATTGAAATGTTTAAATATCACACAAAAAAAAATCAACTCAAAAATATGTCTTTACTATTTAAAAAAAAATAATGTGCAAACTTAGTGTGCACATGAGCCTCTATCTCTCTCTCTCTCTCCATATATATATATATATATATATATATATATATATATATATATATATATATATATATATATATATTCATCAAAAAACAACATGACATACGTGAATGTCATCCATATTTGATGAACATGAAAATTACAAAACATATACATACATAACATGTATATATTGCTTTTAACCATGCTTGTCCATCGATTGGGCACCTAGTCCAACCCTAAAATTTTAGGACTTGGACCAAGAATATAAGCCCGAAAGACTAGGTTGGGCTAAAAAAATAGGTCCGGCTAAAAATCGAGAGGGGCTTGGGCTTTCCCATTTTATCCCAGCCCGAGCCCTACCCAACCCAACTGAAGCCAAATATTTCTATTGTAATGTAATTTTTTTATATTCCTGTCCTAATTGTCATATTTTTTTATTCATGCAATAATCTTTTCAAATTGTGTCATAATATATTTGTTACTACAATGCAATATAACAAATTTTTTATTCTTTAGTCTTTGTCACACACTTTTATTTTGTAGTTAGTTTTTGCGAAAATTGTAAACTTTGTCAAAAATTGAATAAGTTTAAGAATTTACGTTTTGTTTATTTTTTGTTAATATATTTCTATCATTTTAGTAAAAAAAAACTCATCGTATTTGACCTTAAAGAATTGATTTTAAAGGGGGGACAAGGTTGGGCTCGGGTCTATTTATTTTTTTATGGATCGTGTTTAGACTGAACAATATTGGCTCGAGGTTAGGTTGTGTTAGGCTTGTGCCTTTGTAGGAAGTTTAGTCCAGCCCAACCCATGGACAACCCTACTTTTAACAACCTTTGAATTAAAAATTGTAAATTCTAAAGTAAAATTATTTGTGTATTGTACTACTTATATACACAAATATTGGCCTACAATTGATGGCTATATGTCAAAAAGTTAACTCACCAAATTTGTTCATGAAGGTAATGCACATGTTTGAATCTTGTTATGCGGAAACTTGATGTGGTTTTTGGACCCATACAATTAACACAATTCTACGAAAAGGTAAATAAAAGGGAAAATAGGCCATTAAGCCGATAATACATAGACATTGGCATACAATTATGCATGAGGTACTTATCTTATGATCACCATATGGTTCCTTCTTCACTACACGAAAAAGGTTAAATTTTCACCTTTGAGCCGGCCAACCTTATCGTGGTCATTGACCGTGATAAAGGGTTGTTACGGTCAATGATCATGACAATTTTAAAGAGTTTCCATGGTCAAAGACCTTAACAGGTCCGTGACAACTATTATAATTAAAACCCTAGGTGCCTTTTTTTTCACCGTTTCCTTTCCCTCCATTTTCTATCTCTATGGCTTGAGATATGGTTCTCTCTCTCTACGTTTCAGGTCATTTTTATTCTCTCTCTCTCTTTCATTTGTATGTGTGTGTGTGTGTATTTGTATATGTGTATATATGTGTGTGTGTGTGTGTAGGTGCGTGTGCGTGTGTGTAGGGGCCTGCGTGTGTGGGGGTGTGGGGGCATTGGGGGGAGGGCAGGGGGAGCAGGGTGGAGTGGTGTGGTGGGTGGGGGAAGTAGGGGTGGGGGTAGGGGTCTGTGTGTGTGGGGGGGGGGGGGGGGGGAGTAGGTGTGTGTGTGTGAGGGATATTTAATTTGAATTTGAATTAGACGATTCGATGTGCGCCGATCTTATAACAAGAATTGCATTGGAATTTGAATTGAATTGAAATTTAATTGAATTGGTATAAATTGAAATTGAATTTGAATTGGTATTGATATTGGTGTAAATTGGTATAAATTGAAATTGAATTTGAATTAAATGAAACATACTTTAAATTACATGATTAAACGAAACATACTTTAAATTACGTATAGTGCACATAGATACTAACCTTCTAGTTCTTTTGCGTACGCATTCAATATCCCTTAGACCCGTTCGAAATTATTACCCCTGCATAGTTTGGGACTGCATAGTTTTTGTATAATAATATTCTTAGTGGCTTATACTTGTTACTTTTGGGGGAAGTTTTGCAGTCATATCTTAATGTTCTATGGGTACATATACTTGTTGATGTGATGTTAAGTGTTATTTTAATTGATAAATTGAAATAACACTAACACATGCGAATCTATGTCGTGTACTTGGAGAACTATTGGGATATGCTGCTGAATTTTCCTCAAATTGGAACAATGTGCATGAGTTGTTACGTATAGTACAGAAATATGCGGTCTTTAATATGATAGGACCACTCACCCTTTAGAGGAGATGGAGGAAATATGAATTTGAATGCACGAATAAATTTACATTAAGTCAACTTCTTATATAACACTTGCTTTAGGGGGTGCATGCCCGCATGTATTCTTATTTGAATGCATGATATTTATAACTAATTTAAATTACATATATTGTGCATAGATACTAGCCTTTTAGTTCTTATACGTACGTATTCAATAGGTAATTGTTTATACTAATGGGAACTAGATGTTCACACTTTTATTTATACTAATCCATAAATATACGCTTCTTACCCAGAATAGGTGATTTTTCGTAGTAGCTGTAATGGGATATCCTAAATACAAAGAGTGGATGGGTGAGAGAAATAGAGTAGGGGATGTGTTTCGCAGAGGTGCTAATGAATTTGTGAAATACGCAAAGACATGCCATGATTATGAAGAGTTTTCGTGTTCATGTGCTAGGCGTATGAATGGTAAGGTGTTTTGAGCGGAAAACAATTGAACTTCATTTGTTAAGATGGGGTATGCAAGATAGTTATCAAATTTGGGTTTTTCACGTGAACTGAAAGTTCCTTTTGTCCCCGAGCAACCTTCAACACGTAGGATAGATGTACAAGGGAATGATGACAATGTAGATCATAATATGCTAGAGGATTTGTTTGATGACGCATATGGAGTTCATAAAGTGGAAGAGAATGAGGTCACTGATGATGTACAAGGTTCAGGTGGTCATGGAGATATTGGGATAAACCTGGACAATGACTACCAAAGTTTAAAATTTAAGGTGACACGACAGTTATACTCTGGCTATGAGAAAGATCGAATAACTTTACATGCCATGGTTGGTTTGCATAGTTTAAAGACCCAGTATGGTTTGTATGGTAATATAGTGACATAAATTTTGAATTGGGTGAAAGACTTGCTACTCAAGCAGAATACACTTACAAACAACTATACTACTATGAAAAACAGTTTGGAAGGTTTAGGAATGAAGTATAAATCAATTCATGATTGTGTGTATGACTACAAACTATACTGAAAGGAGTATGAAAATCTTGATCGGTGCCCAGTATACGATGAACCTAGATATGCCCAATCTACTGGCAAGGAAGGCACAAGCTCAAAAATGCTTAAAAAGTGTTGAAATATTTTTTCGTTGGGACTAAATTAAAGCGATTTTCACAGTACCATGGATAGCGAAGGGATTGACTTGGCATGCTAGGGAAGAATCAGGGGATAATCTCATGCGGCATCCTATTAATTCTATAACTTAGAAGATGTTGAGTTTTGAGTATCCCGATTTTTCACGAGAATAACGTAACATTCGTTTGGCAATATCAACAGATGGTTTCAATCCATTTGGAAATCTAAGCACCAATTAGAGTGTATGTCCAGTGATCCTAGCGCCACTCAACCTCCCTCCTTCACAGTTTATGAGACCTAAATTTTTATTGTTGTCTTTGTTGATACCTGGGACAAAGGCACCAAGTGAGGACATCGATGTCTACCTATCTCCTTTGGTAGAAGAATTAAATGAGGGTGTGCTAGAATTTAAATCTTTTAGAAAATAAGAGTTTACGCTAAAAGCTATGTTGATGTGGGCAATTTATGATTTTCCAGCTTATGGGACATTATCCGGTTGTGTAGTGCATGGTTATTTAGGATGTCCTATTTATGGAGAGGAGACTGAATCTCTTCGTCTCCCCGCTAGCTCAAAAAATGTATACCATTTCCATATGAGGTTTCTACCGCTCGCTCATAGTTTTAGATTTGAGAAAGCTTCCATTTTTTTACTGGGCGGGGTTGAACATAGGCTACTGCCGAGAAAACTTTCAGGCTCAGAAACTGAAAGTAAATCTTTTTATTGTGGGCCTAATTTCCATGTAAGAATCCTAAATTTAAGAATGTCAAGCATAATGTAAGTACATTTTTGCCCATTGTCAATATGTATGTCGTACGCCGTTACACCGTTGAAGAAATTCAAGATCGCATCTACATCAACGGATCCGAATATCAAAGCGTCTTCAACATCATAACCTTTGCGAGAATGAACTTAGTAAAGTTTTGTTTTTAAGTCCCTTAAAGTTTCATACTTAGTATTGGGAAATTTTTGTGAAATGTTTTTTTAATATAAAAATAAAAGTAAGTTTTTTCAAGAAAAATGAGGCTTTTAAAAGATTTTTATTTTCTGGTAAATCAGACCGGTCCGCCTATTTTAAAAAAGGACCGATCCATCTCTATACCGGACTGATCCGCTGTGCATCAGAACCAGTATACCCCGAATCGAATGCAAATCGAAGAAGCTACTTTTAAAAATGAACCGATCCAAGGTCTAACCGATCTGCCTCCAAAATGAACCGATCCGCTTTGGATAATTTCGAACAGATCCGTGAGATTTTTTATCACCGACTCAAATTTCCTATATATATACTTATTTCAGTGGTGTATTTTTCAAGTCTTTGAGAAAACGTTTCTAAGAGTTCAAACACAACAAGACTTCATTTTTTGATGTGCCAAACATCTTTTTGATTCACACACAAAAATCCCAATTACTTTTGTGAATCTTTTGGAACCCTAGAACACAAGATTTGCTATTGTTCAACCTTCGTGGGGAGATCTTTTCAACCGAGGGCTGCATGTCATTGCTGAGGGAGTCTCTACAAAGTGTTATGGCTGCGTGTCATTAAGGAGAGCTGTGGTTCTTCCTTTGGTGTTTGGGCTGCGAGTCCTTAGAGGGTGATGCATGTATTCTCTTGCTGAGTTCAAGACTGCGTGTCTTTGTGGGTTGGCTGCGCGTTGATCCATTGCAGATTTCTCTATGTAATTGTAAGTTGCGATTTATATATTCATAGTGAAATAAAGGTTTTACCTGAAAGGGTTTTTTTCCTGAAATCTATGTCTCATCATATTTACTGCGTTGCATGCTTTATTTTTGATGGGTTAATTTAGATGCATGTTTAGGGGCTGTATTTATTTGATTTAAAGTAGACTCTAATTAAATAAGGGTTCTTGAAAACTTACGAATTTAGTTTAATCAAATATCACAGTCGCACTCTCACATAAGAAGACCCCAACTGGGAATGAAACTGAGACAAGAGAGGCATGGTTTAGGAGGTCAATTTTATTTGGCTTGCCTTATTGGTAGAATAAACCGGTGCGCCATGTATTGGATGTGATGCACTCAGTGAAGAACATCGTTGAACATATTGTGGGCACATGCTTTGGGGGGAGCCATTCGAAGTATGGAGAAAATGTATGAAAAGACCTTAAAGTGTTGAAACTTAAGCCATAACTATGGTTGAAATAAGATATTAGGGGAAGGACCATAATTCCCCCTGGTACGTTTACTTTGACGAGTGAGGAAATGAAGGTGATTTTAAACACAATATATAATTTGAAAGTTCCATCTAATTTTTCTTCCAACTTGTAAAGGATTGTGAATTGTTCTACCCATGATTTACATAAGTGTAAGTTCCATGATTGGCATGTGATCATGCAATTGGTTCCTCTATTATTTAAGAACTATTTATCCAAGCACAAGTATTTGCAGAGGGCTATTATGAAAATTAGTATCTGCTTCTCACTTTTATGTGAGAAGGTAGTCAATCGAAATCACATAGTGGCCGTAAAATTGGTAGTGAACGAAGTTATTTGTGTGTTAGAGAAGTACTTTTCCCCATCGTTCTTTGACATAAGTGTTAAATTGTTGGTACACATACGCGACGTCAAGATTGATGAAAGTTTTTAAAGATTGATGAAAAGTGTTCACACCCCAGTTAGATATTGGTGGATGTATCCATTTGAAAGATTGATGGAAGTTTTCAAAAATTATGTCAATAATACATGATACATTAAAGGATCGATTGCATAGGAATACATCAGTGTGGAGTCATCAATCTACACACGGGAATATATGCCCGACTCGACCAACGTGGATGACATTGATGAGTTCGTCGATGAGGGTGGTCATGTGATGGCCAAACGAGTGAAATTAATGAGTTTTCAACATGAACAAGTAGCTTGTTATCTATTTGACACACATGAAGATGTCGAAGAATGGAAAAAGTAAGTTTAAATTATTTAAAATTTTACATTATTTCAATTTTTACATGACTAATTTTGCAATACGTTCGCCATGATCTATGCAGAAAATATGAAGCCTGTGTGAACAATAAAAGATAAAAAATAATGGCACAATCAGACAGCGAATTTAGGTTATGGTTGTCACACGAGGTAATTATAATGAAAATGGTTGTAATTGAATGTCACATTACAAGAAAGATTTATAACTAACCTAATTAATTTGTCAACATTCTCATCTCTTAATGATGGGTGATGCGACATTGAAGCTTGCTCATCTAGCCACTGGACTCTTGCTCATGGCACAAGAGTACAAAAAGTATCGATTGAACGGTTACGTATTCGGTGCAAGGGTGTACGAGAAAAATACAAATGTATAGAACTCGGGCCTTTCAGACAAGGCTCTTACTTTCTTTCGAGTGAGCACAAAAGATAAAAACCTCGTTGAAGCTGAAATGACTTATTATATTATAATTCGAAATATATTTGAATTGGACTATGTAAGCTTCAACGAGGTTGTATTATACTGTGACTGGGTAAGTGTTAAGGATAAAAATCTTGTAAAGTTGATCCTCACAACAATTTGATCATGGTTGACTCGTCTAAGTTGAAGAACAATGAATATATGAGCGATGAGCCGTTGTTTTTTCTTTTCGAAAGGTCAAGCAAGTGTTTTACTCAGAGTATATCAACAATGAGCCGTGGTCAATCATCCTACATGCACCAAAGCGTCTAGACAGTAGTGTGGATGACTTGACTGCTCCTACCAAATATCAATACATTTTTAATGATAACCCAAATTTGAAATGATTTTTAGATTTGTAATAAGTATTCCAATTATTCGTAATGACAAGTGGCGGTATTATTCTAGTGCTTTATTATTATTGGATAATAATTTAATGCTTTTTATTCATTTGTACTTGATTATTTTAATGATTGTAATAACCAATGGGTGTACTCTTTTAGTTGTTTGTTATTATCGATTTTGAATCAAAATTGTTTTTATGGTTAGTGAATATGTTAATTAGAATTTTAATCAATTTAAGCATTAATTCAAAGTCCATGACCCAAAATTGGTATTGATATTGGTATAAATTAAAATTAATATCGTGTGTATTATTATTATCAGATTTGAGAATAAATTCAAACTCCATATACATGTTTGTACTACTAATAATTTTTTTTGTAGAAAATGTCTTCATCCGAATGCGGTAGCGAAGGCGAAGAGGGCTCCTCGGCTAGTAGGTTCCTAAAATGGGGAAAATTAGGGTCCGTAGTTGACAATAAGATGACATTTTTTACTATATCGCTAGAGTTACTGAAGGCGATCGTGGGCTCGAGGTACACTGATTGGAGGGTCCGTACTTTTTTTGGTTTGAATTTATTTGACAGGAACAATTCAGCTTGCCCCCACATGTCCGCGACTCCACATTGGAACAATTGAGGGATCAATATAAGATGTGGAAGAAGAATATACGGGTACGGTACTTTGGGAAGACTCGGGAGTCCATTCTCAGTGTACATGACACCATCCCCCTGAAGGAGCCGATCTCATTGGCACAGTGACAAAATTTTATCGACAATGAGATCGATGAGCGGCAATTGGCATCTCGCCAATCGGGGAGGGAGAATTGGGCGAAAAAGTTGGACGTGTACAACTCCAAGCGGACATCTTACGCCGAGGTGGAGCATAGGATGGTAAGTTTTTATTTTTCTTTAATTTTAGTTTTATGTTATTCTAATTTAGAATTACTTTTCATTACTTACTAATTTTGCATTATTTTATTTCAAAAGACGGGGAGTGGCCCTAGGAGTAGGCCACATAGGCTCGATGCCTATGTGGCAATTAGAACGAAGAAGGGCAAGGACATGTTGGTGGCCCCGAGCGTCCCAGTCACGATTATAAGCTATAAATGTTTAATTTTTTTAATTACGTTATAATTTTGTTATTTACTTAATTAACAAATTATGTACTTTTTGTCGTTTTAGGCAAAACTTCAAAAAATGCATGAGTCGCAGTCTGATGTCGATAAACATCTTTGGCTATAGATGCAATCAGCCAAGTTATTGGGATGAATCGCAGGGGAAGGGCTAGGGGTGAGCTCGTGGGTGGGGAAGTTGGGGATAATTGGAATGGAGATGAGCAGCACTAGGTTGGCACATAAGGTGGACACCCATGGCGATAAGCTATCAAGCTTGGAAGTGATGGTCCTAAATATGTACGCCTTCATGAAGAGTCAATTGGGGAAGGGGAAGGAGAAAAATAAGGGAAGGAGAAGGAGAAGGATGTAGAGGTAGACGAGGACGTTACTGCTTCATCATCAATACTCACGGACTCGTCGCTATATGATCCATTTCCATCCTTGTCTCCCATCGAGCGGCCTATGTCAACAATCGGTTGGCAGAGCATGTTTCCACTAGACATATATTATGGGGGGAGTATAACGAGGGAGTTGAGGGACACGTCTTTTCTCCCAATTATGCTTGTTCATGGACATCCCCTCCAAGAAATTGAGGCAAGGGTGCTCGTTACGCATGTGGAGACTGAAAAGAAAAACTCACCTCTGTGGTTGCACGAATAATGCGGCATTCAGCAAATTAATGGGGTGCTCAATGGATATATCATGTGCATTCCTTCTTCCTCTAACCTGCTCAAGACCCTATGCCATGACAATATTTCTACCTTTTTTATCTGGATATTGGATATATGTGTTTTTATTTTATTTGTTGGTTTGGATATGGATATTTGTATTTCTTTTATATTTCGATATGGATTAATTATATATTCCATGATTTGGTACATTATTTCTATTTTATTTGGATATATATTGTTTGGAAAGGTATAATTTTGCGATAACAGGTACAAATATATTGTTGGACAGTGGTAGTGGCCATACTGTCCAACAGCTTTTTTAAAATCCCGTCCAGAATTGCCACGGTAAAAAACCATGACAAGTCCGTGCCAAAGAACCTTGTCACGATTTTTTACCATGATATTTTTTTCTTTGTCATGGGCTTGTGACGGTATTTGATCGTGACAAAACTTGTCAAGGTCAAAGACCGTGACAGGACCGTGACAAGTCCGTGAGAAAGGAAGTTGTCACCCCTAGACTTGTGACGATCATAGACCTTGACGAGTTTGACTTGTGACGATTTTAGACCTTGACAAGTCTACTGTTTTGTTGTAGTGGTTCACAACTTGCTCTTACATATTCAATATTCATGTTGGAACAATTTAGGTATTTTGATTAAAAATCACGCCAAAATTTATTATGGGGAATTCAAAAAAATCAAAATCATATTTATTTTAATCTGCTATTAAAAAAAAGTTGTTAGCTCTAACAAATATCACAAATGCAAACGCATACTTTGGAATCCAAATATTTACTACACAATAAAAATAAATAACATTACCTTATTTGTTAATGAAATATGTAGTAGACGATTCTTAAGTTGAGTCGCGGAATAGGTAGCTCTCTTTAAGACGTTTTTCAGATCTACCCTCTTTGTGTCGGTAATGTACAACCACATCATCCGAAGGATAAAAAAGGTCATAATCACCTCTGTCTCAAAAAACTATGCACTGTAGTAATATGATATAATATCACCCATCACCGAATTTATTGCTCAATATCATAGTATCGGATTCTCCATAAAACTCTCTGGCATGATTTTTAATCACAACATCTAAATTGTACCAACAATTAAAGATTCTATATATCTACCATGGAGACCAAAAATAAATCATATGGGCATATATGATTATTTTTATGATGCCTAAAATGAAAAAAAAAGCCAACAAAATTTCTTCCTCTAGAAATTATAATTTTGACCTTTTACCTCTAGAATGTACTGTTTAGGCCCAAACTTCCTAAATTTTATATTTTAAGAAGCAAAAAAATAAATATTTGTATTTTTATCAATTCGTAATCAATAAATAATTTTCTGAAAAATAAGTATTTGAACAATAGTGAAATCCTTCATGGAAGACTCTTTAATAGGCCATCCTATTTTTTTAGTTATGAATGTAAAATATTATTTCAAATAAGAAGTTATGGCCGGAAATGGAATTGTATACCTTTTTAGACAATCCATTTAGAGTCACTTGTAGTCAATGAATCAACTTAAAATTTAATATTTTGAATCAAATTAAAATTTGATATTTGATAACAAATGAAAATTTATTATTTGAAAAAAATGAAAATTTGTAATATGGAATCAAATGAAAATTTGATATATGGATTCATAGGATAAATAATAAACAATTGTACATTGCGCTATGTTTACTACAAAAGAAATTTGTTTAAATATTTTTTTAAGTGTTTATATGAAAGTTTAGTCGATATTTTTCAACCACACTGAAGTGATTGATGATGGAAAAAAAATCTAAAATTTTTCTTATGAATTTTGTTGGAATATTATCTCAATTTTTTTGATGACATATACACTGAAATTTCGTGAATTTTTGTATGCATATAATATGTTGAGATTATGAATATTAGGCTCTGAAATTTATGAAAAATTACTTTTATAACTTTTATTATGATTTTCACAAATGTGATGTGTAATGCTGAATTGTTTCGACAACTTGTAATAAAATGAGTTTATCTTAACTCATACTGAATGTTTTTTAGTAATTATATTTTTTTAAATATCGACTTATGAAGGATGAATTTTGGAAAATTTCATAAATTTTCAGTTAGCGATTTGGTCGTGGTGAAATTTCAAACTTGAAGATTCTTCCTTTTTAAGAAATATTTGGACAACAACAGTTTCTTGGAGAAATGTACCATGTATTGTTCCCAATCGATTCAAAATATTTTGAAACCTTTATAAATTTCTTTTTAAAGCAATGATGAACTAATTAGAAAATTTTGGACTCAAATTTACGGAAGATGAATTATCTTAAAATTGTATAAGGACTTATACAACATATGAGTTTGCAAGCACAATCTTTAGAATTTTATTTGAATAATTCTTCATATTATTAACTTGTATCAGTTAGAAAAGGTATATAATAAAATTTTATTCTACAATATTTGAATCAATTAGTGTGCTTCATACTGGTATAGAAAAAATTTAGTTAGGTAAAATTATTGACCGTATTCTATGTGTTAGATATAGTTTAAAACTCTAACACAAGGATTTTACCTTGTGTAATTGCATATGAAATCAAATATGTTATTCTTTTAGTAGGTTGTTTGATCTATGTATAAATTTAGACCTACATAGGTCTAATATTACGAGTATAGATCTCATATGTCAAATTTTATATTGAGTAAATATAATCCATACGTCAAAATGATAATAATTGGAGGATTTTATCATAATTGAGATTGGCGCTAATACAATCTTTACTTTGGTAAAGATATTATAAGGGAATGATTGGGAATATAGGTTTAAACTCTAATACGAAATATTATCTTATACATTGTGAAAAATAATATATGAAAAATTATATGTTCCATTCTTTAAGAAATAGATTATGTAATATTTATATGACTTTCAGACCATTGAAAATCTCGACTTATGACTAGAACGAATGAACATGTATTTTTTTATTCGACTACACCTGAAAGCCTTAAGCATGTAATAATTTAAGAAATGAGATTAATTCTTATGTAATGTTGTAACCCTATGAGTTTAGATTCTATTTTATGATGAAAGCTTTAATGGGGGCACATTACATGTAGCTTCTCAATGCTATACCTAGAAAATAGCGGGGGCACTCAAGCGAGTACTTCTTAACTATAATTAAAGTACATTTAAAGAATATAAACTTTTGTATTTAAGAGAACTCTTAATTTTTTGAGTTGTGAGTTAAAAATAAAAGCTTTCTTATGCAATTAAAAAGGGTTCCAAATATTCATAGAGAAGTCATGTCATAAATGATTGATTGAATTCCCTATAATGAATTAGAAATTAGTTTATAATAATGAGGTGTATACACATCATTTGATGGAATATCGAGACCATTATCAATTATTAATATAAATGCAGTATTATTTATTTATATAAGAATAATTAACTAATATTTGATTATGATATTTTCGTGCCAAGAAAACCAAATTTATGATAAGTCAAAGTGTTGGTAGAATGAGTTTCAATGAAACAAGAATATTACTTGTTAATATTACAAGGCCAAATATGGATGATTAATAGATCGAGTACATTGAAATACTAGAATATCTATATGATACATATATGCTAATTGTGGAGCGTCTTGTACTCCATATGATCCAAGTGTAAGAATACTATATGCAGTGTTAAGAAAGATGAATGTGAGAACATCTTAAGTAGTCTCAACTGAGCTACTAAATACATTTGACTAGGAATTGTCTAATTTTTTGGAATATTATGAATGTTTATAATTGAAAAGTGCATTCTAATTCTATCAAGAAAGGTTATGTGTTTTAGTAAAAACCATGAAAGAATATGTGTCTAATCCATATTATGATGTTATTTTTTAGAACTCCAAGAAATATTAATTATTGACCCAACTAATGATAGAGTTTATTATGATACCATTATCTATGTCTATTAGGGAAATAAAAGGTTGAAAGACCTATTATAAGATACCCTTTGTGGGAGATTGAACCAATCATCTTATCCACAACAATAGAACCATGACTATTGTAAAATTATAGAACCGTTATCATAACATAAAGAACAACAAATGCGTCGTAAGCATCACATAGTTTGAGAATTTAAAACTAATGAATTATCAGTGTGGATTATGTTCGGACTGATGAAAACATAACTTGACTTATCCTTTGACGAAAGGACTAGTGCGGGAGAAGGTGGTTTAAACACCTAGAAATGATGGGACTAAAGCTCGTTGATAGTTGAATCACTTGTGGTGGTAACCCAACCTACTGACTGGAGATCCCAAAAATTAGGTTCAAAGAGTAATAATGAGTCACAAGTGATGTAGGTTGAATCATAATGATTATTGTTTACGAAATTTTATTCCAAGTCCATCCCTATGGATCATGATATCCTGAAGCGAGTTAAGGTTAAGTGAATTATAAATCTTAATGAAGATATATAAATTTATTTTGAGATGGGTACCTAGGTACAGGAGTATCCTTGAAAGACTCACATGTGTAATTGTGGAAGTTTGCCTGCTTTCTGTGTTAATTTTGGACAAATGCCCTAGAGCATTCATATACTGGGATGGAAGCACATGGTCGTAAATTGTTGTCTTAAGGACTACACTCAAGTAGGGTTATGTACGAGTTACTCTACTATAATCTGTATTATCTTTACTATGTAAATGTTCAAGACGAACGACACCTTTACTTATACACCATTCTATGAATTACTGCTCGATAAAAATAATTTTTTTAGTTAAAGTGGGAATTATTACAAATGAGTGTTTTTTTTTAAAATCTAAGTGGGGGATTGTTGTAATAAGTTTGCATTTTTTTCAAAAGCAGTGGAGCATTATGTGGGTCTCATAATTCATTTTTGGCCACTTACTCTCATAATTCAAGTGGGTTTTGGTGTGGTGTAAACTTTTTGAAAAGAAAAAAAAAAAGATATTTAGTAATCATTTGTCTTCCCATTTTTTCACCCACTTGAGTATCTCCATTAATTCCCACAAAATAGTTCATAATCTTCCTATACTAGGAATCACCCTCTTACGAGAGAGAGAGAGAGAGAGACAGAGAGACAGAGAGAGAAAAGAAAAACTTTGATTTTGGTAAAAGCTTTAGCTTTGGCACACATTTGACAAAGAAAAGATGGAAATTAGAAAAGATTAGAAAACAATCTAGAAAATTCTCTCTACAAAAAATACTCTCTAAAAATTTCGTACTAAAATTTTTTGTTCATGACAAATTATTTATTCGCCAAATATTAACTATGCATCACATGGATGAGTAGGGAGCTTGGTTGGAGATGCAATCATCTTGTCCTTTACTTTTAGATGATTTTAAAGGCCCTTTATAGTGGTTATTAATTTATATATAGGCATATTCCATTCATTTCTAAATTGAAGAACTAAAATGTAACTAACTTCTTTAAAGTAGTAAACAATTATAATTTTTAATGAAATTTTTAGGTACGAACTCCATGATGAGAGCATTTCAAGCCAGTATAAATAAAATAAAGGCTAGTAGAGTTAAAATATCGTAGCAACAAGTAAGCATTCAAAACTCTAAAATAGTTAAACTCATTAGAACAAAACGATGTATGTTTATGGTTCATAGATTCGATTCTCACACAAAATACAGAGTTCAGTGCAAGACTAATTTACAGTTCTAGTAGCCACATGTCATTCTCTCCCCGATTTCCGTATTTACAAAAGACTAGAACAAAAACATTATAGGTATTTCACAATTAACCAATAAAATAACGAAGGATTTTCCAAATGGAACACGAATTTTTATCTGAGATAAAGGGAGCCCACCAAAAACTTATTGGATGAGATGCAATTAAAAATTGTACTGCTTTTGTATATGTAAATACTATTCCGTACAACCCTTAAATATAGTCATAGAGTGGGTTAGATAATCGTTAAGAATTTCTTACGATGAATATTAAACATAGTTGTCAATTTCGCATTTCACCCATTTCACCACTAATTTTTTTGCTAATTTATTTTGTAGATGAACTCATCACTATCGAAATCATCTTTCCCCCCCCCCCCCCCCCCCACCCACCCACCCAAGAAAATATTTTTTATTAGTTTTTAAGATAAATGGTTTGCATTTAAGTCATCATATGTCCTTGTTATTTTTAGCTTCTTACCTTGTGTGCTAATGGAATATGCCAAGTCCGAAAATACATATTGAAATTGATAATATTTCTCTTAAGACACTATATTTGAGCCTCAAAATAATAATTCCAGTGGTCATGCATAACATTTATGACGTTAAGATTGCATTCTACTATGGGTTGTTTAATAATACGAAACTATCAGTGCAACTCCGTGTTGTAAGAGAATTGTAATTCCAGATGTTATTGACTTAATTAATAAACAATATTTTGTCAAATTATAATTTAAAGGACTATATTATTGTTTGGATTGTAAAAGTTACCATGGGGAACCCTTGAAAAATTTTCCTACCCCACCCCCAACCAAAATTTTGTCATAACAAATGATCATAAAAATGTGCATTAGATAGTGGTACTTTATACTATAAATTGACAGAATTTTACAAGACAAATGAAGATCATCAAACATGCCTAAAATATGACAAATCTCAAAGATTCTCAATTTTCCATTACAAATTTTGCAATGACATGCTTTCAAATAGACCCCAATATGTATTTAACTAATAATACGTGTTCGGTAAATTCAAGCAAGTTGTTAAACCATGTAAATCCTTTTTTGTGTGTGTTTGATTCTGTTCATGTCGGAATTCTTTATTGTTTTTATTTTATTAAAGGATTTTTACCCTACACCCAGTAATATGGATACAAAATTGTTAAATTTATATATTCACCCATTTAACAGTAATATTTTTTACCTTAATATATAATTTAGGAATGTATTATTGACACTCTAATTTTTTTTATTTCAACTTTAAATAAAATCTATTAAACCTCCCATTTCTAACAACTTAAAATTGTATGGAAAGTGGAAGTTGGAGTAACTTTGACAATTTCAATCCATTTGGGAATTTACGATCAAAGAGAGCCTTTAAAAACACGAGTGTAAGGTAGGAAAATTATATTAATTATTATAAACAAAGAGGCTGGAAGGAGAAAAGATAGTCAAGTCAATGGTTAAATAAAATAAAGAGTGTAGGAGCAGCCTATATAAGCACCACACGATTTCCATATCTTCTTCAAGGAAATTATACGAATATTTGTAAGTATGTATAACATAAATATTACAAATACATTACAACACCAAGTGAAGGAAATAAGTAGTTGGAGAGAAAAAAGAACTGAAAAGAGGAATAAGTTTATTGAACTTTTGCTGAAGTTAATCGAAATATAGATACATGATGCTTATTTATAAAGTTACTTCTTACAATTCCTCAACAAATTTGACTCAATTTAAATAAAAAACTCTTGAAATTTCTCAACATTTCAAACAGCAAAAACAAACTCCTAAATAGACACGAGACTTAATTTGAAAAGGACTAGTTCAACACCTCCTAAATAATTGGAAAGTGAGATGCACTAAACTTTGACACTCCCCCTTAGTGCATACCATGATCAAAAAGACCAAGTGCACTTCGAAAATCTTCAAACTTCGGGCTCGAAAGGGCTTTTGTTAATATATCGACAACTTGGTCGCTGGTTCAAATGTGTTGGAGATCAATTTCCTGATTTAACATCTTTTCTCGAACAAAATGATTACAGATTTCAATGTGCTTCGTGCGGGAATGAAACACTGGATTCGTAGCAAGCTTGATAATGCTTTCATTGTCACATTTGATAAGAACTGGATACTCCAATGCAGAGGTGATTTCGCTAAGAAGTCGCTTAAGCCAAATACACTCTTTTATTCCTATAGTAGTTGCAATGTACTCTGCTTCTGTACTTGAAAAAACAATCGTACTTTTCTTTTTACTGAACCAGGAAATAATAGCTGAATTTGTAGAAAAATAATACCCCATGGTCAACCGCCTATCATTCACATCACCGTCCCAATTGGCATCAGCAAAATCGTATAGAGAAAAATCAGCATGCTTTTTGTAAAATAACCCATAATTCAGAGTCCCATTCACGTAGCGAAGAATATGCTTAGTGATAATAAAATGGACCATACATGGCTGCTACATAAACTGAGACATGACACCTACAGAGTAAGCAATATTAGGTCTGGTGATAGTTCGATAAATGATTTTTCATTTCAAAACGAGCAGACAACTGATCTTGAAGACGTGAAACTTCATCATTATCATCTCCGGTAACTATCATATCATCAACATAGAGAAGAATCATTGTGTACATAGAGAACTTCACTTTAATAAAGAAACTAGGATCTAAATTCGAAAGATAAAAACAACAAAATGTAAGATATTGAGCGATTTTATCATACCAATAATGTGGAGCCTGGTTTAGTCCATACAACGCCTTCTTAAGATGATAAACATGATTTGGAGATTCCTTTGAAACAAACCCCAATGGTTATTCCATAAATATGTCACAATCTAAATCACCGTAAAGAAAAGCATTCTTAATGCCAAGTTGCCAAAGAGACCAATTTTTACGTGCAGCTAAAGAAATAAGAACTCGAATAAATACCATTTTAGCAACTGGGCTAAATGTGTCCTCGTACTCCAGTCCATATTGTTGAGAAAAACCCTGTGCCACAAGACGAGCTTTATATCTGTTGACACTTTCGTCTACTTTCTTCTTCAACTTGTATACCCATTTCCAAGTAATTAACTCAACATCCTTTGGCTTTGGCACCAATTCCCATGTGTCATTCTTATCCAGAGCTGATATTTCTTCCTGCAATATCGCTTCCCAATAAGAAATAACGTGAGGTTCAGTGAAGCACTTTGGCTCATCACCGCATGTATGTCCCGTAACAAAACATGATGTTATAGTGCTAGTATTCAGTTGAACATCATAATCATTTAAGTAATCAGGTTGTTTTCTCTCCCTTATTGACCTTCGAAGTGGAATCTCGTCTTACTCAGTACTTTCTCCCTCTTGTTGAACATGTTCTATGGAAAGAGAACCTTGAACCCACTTTCTTGGACAATATTCTCACCTTTGGACAAATAAAAAATAGATTTATCTAACTGCACAAGAGATGAGTTTATGTTTTTTTGACAAGTTAGGTAATGTGTCAACACCTCATCAAACACCACATCTCGAGAAAAAACAAATTTCATTGTAATTGAGTCCATACACTTCCAACCTTTCTTGTGTGAGTCATAATCCACAAAAACAAATTTTTTGAATTTGGGGTCAAGTTTAGTTCGATCATTCTTAAGTACATGAACATAATAGATAGAACCAAAAATTCTAAAGTAATTAACATCTGGCCTAATATTATATAACGTCTCAAAAGGAGATTTTGATGTACCAGACAATGGAGACAATCGATGGATCAGATGACAAGCATAATCCATAGCAACTGCCCATAACTCCCAAGGAGATTCTTGTCATGCAACCAGGATAAGGTTATTACAACAATATGTGCCAATTTGCGCTCAACAAATCCATTCTTTTATGGAGTATCGAGACATGTAATTTGATGGTGAATGCTATTTTCTTGGAAATACAAAGAAAAATCATAAGATATGTATTCTCCCCCATTATCATTGCACAAGCAATTTAGTATAGACCCAAAATCTTTCTCCACGATCAACTTAGTTTTCATGAAGTGAGAAAGAGCTTCACTTTTATTCTCTAGACAATACACCCAGCTATAGCGGGAGAAGTCATCAATAATAACCATCATATAACGGAAACGATTGTAGCTTGGTTTATTCGATGGCCCCATTAGATCTGAGTGCACCAACTAGAACATCGAGGATGCATGATTCATAGATTTTTGAAATGGAAGATGGTGTGATTTACCATATTGACAACCTGGAAAAATAACATCTTGATGTATAGACTTCAGAATAGGGAAACATTCAATCAATTTCTTGGTAAAAATCAACTGCAATAATTAATAACTAACATACCGAAGTCGAGGATGCCAAAGTGAGGCACTATTATTCTGGATTGTCTTTTCAACATACGCTTCGTTTGTGGACAAAACATAAAAATACTCCTTTATTTTCCCATTGAAAAGAACATCAGCAACAAGGCTTTTTAGTTTTGTAAGAACCTGAACATTATCCAGACCAAAAAAAACATAATTCCCCATGTCCGTTATTTGTGAAACTAACATAAGGCTTTCTCAATCCAGGAACATGATACACGTCTCTTAAGGAAATTCCATTTCCATTCAAGTTTTCAACCTTGACATGGCCTTCTTTAAGCACCAGATGTACTGAATTATCAGCCATAATAAAAGTACATTTCTCAATGTGTATATGAACATCCAAAAGTAAACTAGCATCTCTAATGAAATGATGTGAACAACCCGAATCAATGATCCATTCCTTCCTATAATCAATGGAGACATTAGCACCTGTATGTGCGTCGGTCTGGTGCACAACAGAAGCCATAGTATCTGATTGATCAATAATTCCAATAGAGAAACACTGCTCCCACTTTGTCTCATCAACATCTTTCGTTTCATGGATAACATTTGCATCCACACTGACAGGTTTTACACGATAATTTTTCTTGATATGACCTGATTTGCCACAACTAGAACATATCACCTTCACACGATAATCACACTTCAAATGCCCCAACTTTCCACATCTGTAGCACATTTTGGAACTTCCCATTGACTCCCTTTCCCCTTTTGGTTGCTTACCACCATTTAATGAGAGTTTGGACGCATTGTTATACTTTAAAATGTCTTGGTAAATAGCACATCATCAACATTATCAAAAGACTTGCAAGACATCTGCTTAACCAAAGATTCTTGGTTAGAAAGTAGATTCTCTAGATCAATGATTGACGATTGAATTGTCCACCCTTACATGGAAGAAATAAATGGCATAAACTCTTTTTGCAAACCACAAATGAGATAATGACGCAAACATGCATCGTTTATTGGCTCCTCTGTATCCAGCTCAGAAATCTCAAAACACAAATTCTAAATTTTCAGAAAATAATCTGAAATTGGAAGATTGTCTGGAGTTACCCCAGCAAGTTTGTTCCCCAAAAATTGCATCCGCTTCATATTCTTTTTAGTGAATAACCTTTCAAGTGTCTCCCACACTTGCTTTGGTGATGTCACATCACGAACAGGTTCAATGTAATCCTTGCTAATCGACATTCGCAAAGCAAATAAAGCTTTGCCGCACTTGATTTTCCACTTCCTCTACAACTTGACATTTTGTGGAGTGTCTTCCAAACTTACTGTTTCAGCACCAAATATTAGGTCCCACAGATCCTGCCCTTATAAATAAGCTTCCATACAAAGCTTCCAATAGTTTTAGTTTCTATCAACCAACTTATCTACAGGAGCTTGAGAAGCACCATTACCACCATTTATCTTGAAGTAAGAATGCTATATCCCCTCATAAGTCAAGAGCAGCTAAACAACATTCACTGAGTAATTTAATCAAACATTTCACAGACATAAACAACCATAACATAAATATTGCACAAACATTACAGCATCAAGTGAATGAAATAAGTAGTTGGATAGAAGAAAAAATAGAGAAGAGGAATAAGTTTATTGAAATTTTATTGAAGTTAATCTAACTAGATATACATGATGCTTATTTATAAAGTTACTTCCTATAAGTACTAAACTAATTTTGACTCAATATAGATAACAAACTCCTAAAATTTCTCAATAGCTCAAACAACACAAACAGACTCCTAAATAAACACGTGACTTAATTTGAAAAGGGACTGGTTCAATAACTCCTAAATAATAGGAAAGTGAGATGCACTAAACTTTGACCGGAGGTATTGGATTATCATCTCCCTCTCTCTCTCTCTCTCTCTCTCTCTCTCTCTCTCTCTCTCTCTCTCTCTCTCTCTCTCATACAAATATTTATAAGTTAATGGCCAAATGTGTGAAGATATTGGATTTAGGAGTGGTATTAGTAAAAAGATTTCATTCTCATTGTCTTGTTATTGCTCGATTATATTACCATCCACCCTCCCATAATGATGCGGTGAAACCCATACGCCTCTTCAATAACAAAAGTATTCAACCCGGAAACTAAGTTTTGATTCTACTAATTATTTCATTTTTTTTCTTTTGTTTGAACACAAAGAGAAAGAGGCCCAATAGAAAATTAGAGGAATGTTGATATTTGCATTTTATATTAATATTGCATTCATTATCTTTACAAATTCTTTTTTTTATATTAAAGTTTACAGCAAATAATTTATTTTCACCCACTATATTAGATTGAATAATAATTAACAATTAAAGAACACGTGGACTGATCTCCTTCAACGTTGTAGCATTTTATTCATTGCATTTCCCAATTATGTGCGTGCTTTCCAGGATGATACACCCGGTGGAGATGGTTCGTTTATTTATGGCAACACCTTATTGTTATCAAATGAGATATCTTATTACTAAATTAATCATAAGTGGACATGGTACTAGCATATTATGTACTTTATCTGAATTCAAATTTGTTAGTGGGGTTTAATGTGATCCTAATATTTCATTGAAAGTTATTTCAAACAACAATTTTATGTTTTTGGAGAGACAAATAGTGAAATCTTTTAGGTATTCTAAAATGCTTTACACATCTAATCAATATTGTTATTTGTTAAGTGTGTCCATGTGGCAACAATCATTTTTTCTTATCTCTCTACCGTTTTGCTTCTCCAACTCTTTTTACATTGTTTTGTACGACTTCGCAAATTACTTCATGACTCAATCTCTGTCTCAATAAAACTCAAGCTTAGGTTTAAGTCTTCTTTAATTTCAAATTTTCCATGTAAGATCCCATCAATTCATTTCTCATACATTTAACACTTGGTTTCCCCCCCCCCCCCCCCCCCCCAAATAACTTGTCCCTATGCATCTCTCTCTCTCTCTCTCTTTCGACTTTTCCTATCCCTCTCACTCTCTATCATATTAAAATCTCTCACACTTTTATCTATGCCTCTCTATTGGTTCTAAACATATAGATTTCAGATTTTAGGATTTTTTTATTTATAATCATAATATATCTCCTAATTGTGTCGTAACAACTCAAGAATCAAAGACGTGGATCCATACCGACACCAAAAATATCCCAGACATAATTTGTTTCAGTTCATCTCCATCATTAACAAACAAGGTCAGTGGATACATGTAATCCCTCGTACTTCTATGGATATTTAAATTACATAAGTGGGTGTAATCTGAAAATTTGAGGAATTACTGTGAATAATATTTTTTGGAATTTATGAGTGTAATTGAATAATTTATAATTTAAAGTGAATAGTAAATACTACTTTGCAAGTGTCAGATTAATATTTACATGGGTTAGATTTTCTTACGGGACTAAGTGTATGAGTTGAATTATTTTTACTACATGTCGCAGTTGGGTGCACGGTTGGATATTTTGGTTTAGGGACTCGGATGGAGATTTTGAGTGCACGGTTGGTTTTGGAATGGCCGAGATAATCAGAATAGAGTATCCGGGGCAGTGTTTAGGTTTCGGGGACTTTTGGACTAGTAGGGACTCACCATTGAGTAAACGAGTGATTTTTGGGTTTATAAGAGACAAACCCTATTTTTCACTCATATAAGACACGAGAGAGGAAGAGAAAGAGAAAGAGAGAAAAGGAGAGAAAGAGGAAGGAAGAAGGGAAAAAAGGAAGAAAAAAGGGATTTTCGGCCCAAACTCCACGGGATTCGACTCGAGGTCGTCGGATTTTATCCACGAGTCAAGTGTTTACTTGATTTATTTAATTGAGTGGGTGTATCTCATATTATAGTTGGTAAACTATACAATTTTGGGTTAGAACCCTTAAAATAAATTTGGGAAATTTGAGTATGAGTTTAAAATTTGATGTATTGTAAACTCTTAATGATTTCTAGTGTTAAACTCATGTTAATGGAGTGTATAATGGGTAGAAAGGGGAGAATATGATAAACTAGGGTTTTAGGGTTTAAATCTAAGAGAAATGGTTTAATACCCCCAAATTAATTGATGTGTTAGTTATAAATCAGTGTTAGGATGATTACATTGTTATTGGTTGAGGTTAGAAACCATAAAATGGAGAAGGGTTGATATTTTGGCATTTTGGAGAAGATGAAATCGCCCAAATAGTGCCCTCCGAACAGGGTGAAGCGATTCGGGCCTAGACCGAATCGATTCGCATAAGGGGACCTATAACGTTGTCTCAGGCCGAATTGATTTGGATTGAGACCGAATCGATTCACCTTTGAGGACCTTCTTGCATAACACTTTTCAAATCGATTTGGAGGGAAACCGAATCGATTCGCTAGATCGAATCGATTCGCATTTGGGGGCGAATCGATTCGCCCTTGTTGAAATTGGCAGTTTTCCTTATTTGAGTTTAGGGGGACTTAAATTTGCGATTGGAGATTATTATGGGGGATTCTAGTTATGATATTAGGACTCCTAGATGATGGTATTGAGGGTGAGTAAACCTTGAGATGAAAGAGGGAACCTTGGGTTCATTTAGTGTACAATCCGGTGGACGAACCTAGTGAATGTTCGGGTCGAGCACCATTCGAGAGATAGGTCTTCGGCAACTGTGTAGAGATATTTTTGCGATTAGAGTGAATATGGGTTGAATGCATCTGAGTAAATCCTAGGATGTGATTAGGATGGAATCTAGGTTATGGGCTAACGAGGATTGAGCGACTATCTGGTACGTCTATTGACGACTATTATTATAGGTGATGCGATACCTATGGGACCAAAATAAGTTGATAGTATACTTATTTAATTATTACGAATTGGTATATTTGGGATTATATATAAATCCTTAAAATTTATTAAGGTGCGAGTTATGTATTAAGTTAGAGAATACTTATAGGTTTAGTAATGTAAGTGTGCGAATACTTATATACTATTTCGGATGGGAAAATTCGACAAACCCTAATTTTCACTCTTATAAGACACGATAGAGGGAGAGAAAGAAAGAAAAAGAGAGAAAGAAGAGAAAGAGGAAGGAAGAAGGGAAAAGAGGAAGAAAAAAGAGATTTTCGGCCTCAAACTCCACAGGATTCGACTCGAGGTCGTCGAATTTTATCCACGAGTCAAGTGTTTACTTGCTTTATTTAATTGAGTGGGTGTATCTCATATTATAGTTGGTAAACTATATAATTTTAGGATAGAACCCTTAAAATAAATTTGGGAAATTTGAGTATGAGTTTACAAATTGATGTATTGTAAACTCTTAATGATTTCTAGTGTTAAACTCATGTTAATGAAGTGTATAAATGGGTATAAAGGGGAGAATATGATAAACTAGGGTTTTAATGGTTTTAGGGTTTAAATCTAAGAGAAATGGTTTAATACCCCCAAATTAATTGATGTGTTAGTTATAAATCAGTGTTATGATGATTATAGTATTGTTGGTTGAGGTTAGGGGTTGATATTTGGTCATTTTGGGGAAGATGAAATCGCCCAAATAGTTCCCTCTGAACAAGGTGAATCGATTCGGGCCTAGATTGAATCAATTCGTATAAGGGGACCTGTAAGGCTATCTCAGGCCGAATTGATTCGGATTGAGACCGAATCGATTCTCCTTTGAGGACATTCTTGCAGAACACTTTCTGAATCGATTCAGAGGGAAACCGAATCAATTCGCTAGATCGAATCGATTCGCATTTGGGGGTGAATCGATTCGCCCTTGTTGAAATTGGCAGTTTTCCTTATTTTAGTTTAGGGGGAGTTAAATTTGCGATTAGAGATTATTATGGAGGATTATAGTTATGATATTAGGACTCCTAGATGATGGTATTGAGGGTGACTAAACCTTGAGATGAAAGAGGGAACCTCGGGTTCATTTAGTGTACAATCCGGAGGATGAACCTAGTGAATGTTCGGGTCGAGCACCATTCGAGAGATAGGTCTTCAGCAAGTGTGTAGAGATATTTATGCTGTTAGAGTGGATATGGGCTGAATGCATTTGAGTAAATCCTAGGATGTGATTAGGATGGAATCTAGGATATGGGCTAATGAGGATTGAGCGACTATCCGATACGTCTATTGACGACTATTATTATAGGTGATGTGATACCTATGGGACCAAAATAAGTTGATAGTATACTTATTTAATTATTACGAATTGGTATATTTGGGATTATATATAAATCCTTAAAAGTTATTAAGGTGCGAGTTATGTATTAAGTAAGAGAATACTTATAGGTTTAGTAATATAAGTGTGTGTATACTTATATACTATTTTGAATGGGAATAATCGGGGTTATTGGGTATTGCTATATGAGTTTGACAATTATAGCCATATATATATATATATATATATATATATATATATATATATATACGGGAGTTGTTAATGTATATATATGACGTGATACGAAAATAAATATATATGTATATGATTGGTATATTTGTATCCTAGAGGCTGGTTCCACAGGCTTCCCCGGGTATAGGGATGGACAGCCATATTATATATTTGCTCTAGTGCTATCCATGGAGGTTGCATGATGTGGGTGAATCCCCTAGCTTGAGGAGTAGGGAAAGTATATCCCCAGGTCATATCGTCCCGTATGCGAGTGTGATATTTGTATTCCACTTTTAGGAGGGAACATGACCGCCTCCACCATTGCGTTTTTTTACCATGACCATGAGTGAGTCTGGCTTTGTACCGTGGTTGAGTGAGTAAACCCGCATGCAGATAGGCACTATGAGACTGCATCCTCTAGTTATATCTCGATGGGATGGTTATTATACTTATGATTGTAATAGGTATAATTATACTTGTTGTGTATAGTATATTGCTTGTATATGAATATGAGATATCATGTAAAGTCACCTTATGTATAGTGAAAAGAATGAACAAGAGTTATTCCCCTTTCGGTAGATTTATATCCGGATTTATATGAATATGAATCATAGGTTCTAGTGAGAACAATATATTTATATATGTATTTATACGCATTTTTATATATGTGTTATGTACTGAGGGCCTAATGGATCTCGACAATCAATATTGTCAGGTAGTAGTGTATCAGGGTGGTTCCTTATTTGGATTTCGCTTCGCAAGACACCCCACGCACGAAACGTAGCGCAATGTTGGAAATTGGGAGAAGTTTCATCCTTAGTACTCAGGTTTATGAGGATTTTTAGAAGATTGGTGAAAGAGATTAGTTAGGCAGGGCAACTTAACTAGGTTGTTTAGAAGGTATGCGATAGGTGTGCACTATTAGAAGAGGGGTGAGTTGTATCTCATGAGAGTAAGATAATAGTTTAAATATGTGATATTTCGTATTTTAAAATATGGCATTTATGCACTTGCTAAATATTTTCAAACTCGGGCTCTGACTTATTTCTCTACTTCCCCCTCTTTTGCTATGTATCTATATATATATTAGGTGTCCAGACACAGGGATGCCTGGATGATGATTCTTTTGAGTCAGACATTGTTACAACAGTTGTGGATGCAAGCAGGTTTATCTTATACGCTTCTATTCTTGTGATCTAGATAGGAAGCATTGTAGTAACATTCGGGCCGATAGCCCAACTGTATTCATTTATTCTTTTACGACCTTTTTAGTGCGGCATTCGATTTGGTTGTATTATGTTATACTGAGTGTTCGGTTACTTCTTTTAATTTCAGTTGTTGTATATAAACTGTTGTGATTATTTTACTTAGTTGGTTTGATTAAAAAGATTAGTTAAATAAAATTTTGACACCAGCCTAATAACTTATTAGTAATTAAATTGGTTTTCGATAGTGAAGGTGAGAATGAACCATATGAGACTCCTGTTTTAATTTTGTATAGGATTGATCACCCGGTATTTTATTAGGCGGGGTGTCACATATGGTATTAGAGCATCATATTCTAGTGTCCTTAGGAATCTGTGCGGGCGTACTACGCTTTCAGCGTTGCTTTCAATTTGCTATAGAGCCTTATGATTAGGATTGTTGATTCCTCTTGTGAGATTTCATTATCCTGCCATTATGTAAGATTATAGTAAATCCTTTGCACGCCCGGGTGAGATTCGTGTGCTGATCGATGAAGGACGACCAAAGAAGGTCGTTACAAGGGCAGCAGGAGGTGGGGCTTAGTTGGAGCTATAAGTTGATGTTGGGGACGAGGGCTGCAGTAGGGGTCACTCCCCTTATGGCATTGTCAAGGATTGCTGCAACGACTACTAGAATATAGTAGTTATATTTATTTACGTACCGCTATAGTATAGAGAGTGGTGCTAAAATTGGAATTTCCCAGTGAAGTTAAATTGGGAAAAAGTTTGAAAGGGGTCTTTAATAAGGACCATACATTGAAGTTAAGTCATGTGGAGGTAGTGTAGCTTTATTCGATAGAAATTTAGTGCTCGAAAGCTTTGGCTTAGAGAAGGGTATGTAAATACCGAGCTGTGAAAATTTGGGGAAATTTTTTTCACTCGTTGGAGCAATGTCAAAATGATGGGAACGGTAGTCACCATATTTGGGGGAGCAAGATATTTTGCTCATGAAGCGATCTTTTGGATGGTTTTAATCGCGAGTTCCTATGAAATATCATAAATGAAGAGAATGTAGTTTCTGAATTATTCATATGAGGATCGGTCAGAGGCCGACAGTGAATAAAGAGTTATATGGATAAGTGAACTTTGTACCGAATTAAGGTAGGCACAACGAGGAGAGAGTCCTTCACTGGAATGATAAGCTCATTAATAAGTGTTATTAACACTTATGGATAAGTTGTGTTCGTGGAACCCCATTGGTGGACATCCACCCGGGGAATTTATTCAAATAAGGCAGTTGAGGAGGGTAGCGTGTTTCCTTTAGTAGGAGGAGATGAGAGAACTACGAAGGTGATTATCAGGATCGAGGCTATAGAGTCCTAGATACTGATAACCTTAACATGGTCAGGGACGCTAGAGATGAGGAATGTGGTTGTGTGGAGCGTAGAACCACACGATTAGTCAAGTTAAAGGACAATAATATGGTGCCGAGATTGGGCATTAATTAAAGTAGTTTTTGTTCGGTTAAGGCAAGTGTACTATGTTCGGGAATCATTTAGAGTATCTAGGGTAATTGGCAAGAATGTTGTTATGAGTTTCACCTCGGATGAAGGAGGTATATTTTGTGTGGCAAGACTGAGTCACAGTATTTTGTTAGCCCTAGATTCGTGTGTAATTCGAGCGTTGTGGCGGTATCGGTAATATTATAGAGGGTATATCTATATGTTTTTCTGCGGTAGCAGGGTTCTATTTTCTTCATTTGTTATGAAGACGGGTATTGGTATTGTGAGATTATATCTAGTTTGTACTGCTTATTTTGTGTGTGTTATACGAATGGTACTATTGTAAGTGTAATGTATTTGTGGATGATCGGAGCGATAGAAGGCCAATGATTGCAGGGATATCGTATCCACGGTTCCATGGTGGAACTCATTATTTATGAGATATCTCATCTAGATACGGGTTGAGCTCACTATTTATTATATCATTAGATGGAACTTCGGTGAGTAGATGTTTCATTTCCATGATTTATGTACGTGGCAACCTTATATATATGATATAAGGTATACAAAATTTAGTGTCAAGCTGTGAGTTTAAGCTCGTTGTTGTTTGCGCAAAGGACTTACTGTTAGTACAAGTGCCTTATGGTATGGCTCCTGGAAATAAGTAGGAGTTCAGACCACATTTTGTTGGTAGATGGGATGGGATTTTCCCAGTTGCACATTTGAAGCTAAAGGAACTCCACGACCGATAAAGTTAAGTAGTAGTGTATAAGAGGTTTTCCTTCTTTGGATTTTGCTTGCGAGACACTCATCGCATGAACCTTAACGACTTCGGGAGTGGAGAGATGTTATGGGATGCAAAGATGTTGGTTTTGACGATAAGTTACTTAGTGTGGAGAGAACACTATAAACTAAGAGTCGTTGATGATTGCATGCTTATAGAGATAAAAATGCTATGGAAAAGCACTGAAATGTTTCTCTCACCGCAAGTATGTGGGTGAGGAAAGGTAAAGGAAATTGATTTAAGTCTTACATCCAGCCCCTGAGTGGAAGGCAAATTCTGAGGTAATATGTTTTGGGTATGATGTTCGTGATACTTTTGCAGAGCGTCGGTGACCCGATTAGATAGACTTTCCATTTCGCCAAGATGGAAGTACATAGTGGTAGATGTACGTTATTAGGTTAATGAGGTAGGATTTAGAACATCCCGATGGTGTGCCTTAGGCCATTATATCTCGATGACCAAAGATGCGAGGAAGTAGTTTAACGGGAGGATTTCTTGTCTGGATTTCGCTTTGCGAGATGTCCCACGCATGAAATCGAGCGAATGTCAGTATTTGAGAGAGGTCTTGGTCACTAGGGATATAGTTAGGACAATACTCATTTTACGTGTGTAGGAAAACACACGGATCTTAAGACTACTTAGAGATAAGGACAGTAGGGCAAGTGGTGCTAATATAGGAAGAATTGAATTTTGAGTTATTCGAGTTGAGAGTACCCAAGCATTAGCACCAGAACGAGGAAGTGAGGCCCATTTCTAGAGAGAGTCTTGCGTGTATGACGTTTGTAATAGTTGTGTAGATAAGCACGGATTATAAGGTGTATGGGCACCTTTGTAAGTTGGTTTTATATATCGTCTGAAATAGAAGGGGCGTAGTATACAAAGCTAAAGAATATAAATTGGAGCAATTATGGTTTAGATTGAACGTGGTAAGAGGCACGCGATAACCCAATCGTGTAGGTGCAACAAGAGTTAATACATCTAAGATAAGCGAGACGACTGGCGGGAATAGTCAAGCGCTAGTGTAGTTTCCATTTTGAGGGAAATTTGATGTCCTATTGTAGATGAGCAGACGCTTAGAGGCATGGTTCTCAGGTGGGATCTATACATTAGAGCGGCGATTATAGGCTCATTTTCTTTATATGTGGTTATAGAAGCACTAGGTGCGATTTTTCGTTGTTAGAGTTAACCTTAAACCTGAGGTAGTGTTGTAGCATGTAGAGATTTAGTTAATCTTGGGGTTAAGCTAGTGAGTTAGATCATAGGCCTTGAGATAGGTGGTTACCATGAACAAGTATATGGTAGGATACCATTTAAGTTAGTACTTTTCGACTCTTGTGTGCTGGATGAAGTGTGATTAGGAATCCTAGGTTGGTAGTACCAGTCATATCCAAATTTTGAGGACGAAATTTCATTGTAAGGGGGGGGGGGGGGGGGAGAATGTAATACTCCATACTTTTATGGATATTTAAATTACATAGGTGGGTGTAATATGAAAATTTGAGGAATTACTGTGAATAATAATTTTTGGAATTTATGAGTGTAATTGAATAATTCAGAATTTAAAGTGAATAGTAAATATTAGTTTGCAAGTGTTAGATTAATATTTACATGGGTTAGATTTTCTTCATGACTAAGTATATGAGTTGGATTATTTTTGTTACATGTCACAGTTGGGTAGAGTGACGAAGGATAGTATTTTATTTGGAAAACACGCGTAGTGAGATGTTTTGGGTTCAACTAGTGAATTTTAGTTAAGTGACTTGGATGAAGATTTCGAGTGCACGGTTGGTTTCAGAATGGCCGAGATAGTCAGAATAGAGTATCCAGGGCAGTGTTTAGGTTTTGGGGACTTTTGCACTAGTAGGGATTCACAATTGAGTAAACGAGTCATTTTTGTGTTTATAAGGGACAAAGCCTTATTTTCTATCTTATAAGACACGAGAGAGGGAGAGAAAGAACGAAAAAGAGAGAAAGAAGAGAAAGAGGAAGGAAGAAGGAAAAGGGGAAAAGAGGAAGAAAAAAGGGATTTCTGGCCCAAACTCCACGGGATTCGACTCGAGGTCATCGAATTTTATCCACGAGGCAAGTTTTTACTTTCTTTATTTAATTGAGTGTATGTATCTTATATTATAGTTGGTAAACTATATAATTTTGGGTTAGAACCCTTAAAATAAATTTGGGAAATTTGAGTATGAGTTTACAAATTGATGTATTGTAAACTCTTAATGATTTTTAGTGTTAAACTCATGTTAATGGAGTGTCTAAATGGGTTGAAATGGGAGAAAATGATAAACTAGGGTTTTAATTGCTTTAGGGTTTAAATCTAAGAAAATGGTTTAATACCCCAAATTAATTGATGTGTTAGTTATAAATCAGTGTTAGGATGATTATAGTGTTGTTGGTTGAGGTTAGAAACCATAAAATGGAGAAGCGGTTGATATTTGGGAATTTTGGAGAAGATGAAATCGCCCAAACAGTGCCCTTCGAACAGGGCGAATCGATTCGGTCAATCGATTCGGGTCTAGACCGAATCGATTTGCATAAGGGGATCCGTAAGGCTGTCTCAGGCCGAATCGTTTCGAATTGAGACTGAATCGATTCACCATTGAGGACCTACTAGTAGAAAACTTTCCGAATTGATTCGGATGGAAACCGAATTGATTTGCTAGACCGAATCGATTTGCATTTGGGGGAGAATCGATTCGCCTTTGTTGAAATTGGCAGTTTTCCTTCTTTGAGTTTAGGAGGAGTTAAATTTGCAGTTGGAATTTATTATGAGGAATTCTAGTTATGATATTAGGAATCCTATATGATGGCATTGAGGGTGAGTAAACCTTGAGATGAAAGAGGAAACCTCGGGTTCATTTAGTGTACAGTCAGGGGGACGAACCTAGTGAATGTTTGGGTTGAGCACAATTCGAGAGAGACATCTTTGGCCAGTGTGTAGAGATATTTATGCAATTAGAGTGAATATGGGTTGAATGCATCTGAGTAAATCCTAGGATACGATTAGGATGGAATCTTGGATATGGGCTAACGAGGATTGAGTGACTATCCGGTACGTCTATTGACGACTATTATTATAGGTGATGCGTTAGCTATGGGACCAAAATAAGTTGATAGTATACTTATTTAATCACTACGAATTGATATATTCGGGATTATATATAAATCCTTAAAAGTGATTAAGGTGCGAGTTATGTATTAAGTAAGAGAATAGTTATAAGTTTAGTATTGTAAGTGTGCGAATACTTATATACTAATTCGAATGGGAACATTCAGGGTTATTGGCTATCGCTATAAGAGTTTGGAAATTATAGCCATAGATATTGAGGAGTGATATATATATATTATATATTATATGATACAAAAATAAATATATCTGTATGTGATTGGTATATTTGTATCTTACAGGTTGGTTCCGCGGGCTTCCCCGGGCATACGGATGGATAACCAGATTATATATTTGCTCTAGTGCTATCCAGGGAGGTTGCGCGATGTGGGTGAATCCCCTGGATTGACGAGTAAGGAGAGTATATCCCCAGGTCATATCGTCCCGTATACGAGTGCAATATTTGTATTCCACTCTCAAGAGGAAACATGATCGCATCCACCATTGTGTATTTTTACCATGACCATAAGTGAGTCTGGCTTGGTACCGTGGTTGAGTGTGTAAACCCGGATGTAGATAGGCACTATAAGACTGCATCCTCGAGTTATAGCTCAGTGGGATGGTTATTGTACTTATAATTATAAAAGGTATAATTATACTTGTTGCGTATAGTATATTTCTTGTATATGAAGATGAGATGTCATATAAAGTAACCTTGTGTAAAGTGAAAATAATGAACAAAAGTTATTCCCCTTCTGGTAGATTTATATTCGGATTTATATGAATATGAATCATAGGATCTAGTGAGAACAATATATATATATATATATACGAGTTTTTATAGGTGTGTTATGTACTGAGGGCCTGATGGATCTCGATGATCAACATTGTCAAGTGGTAGTGTATTGGGGGGGTTCCTTGTTTGGATTTCGCTTCGCAAGACTCCCCACGCACAAAACGTAGCGTAATGTTGGGAATGGGGAGAGGTTTTGTCCTTACTACTCGGGTTTATGAGGATTTTTAAAAGGTGGGTGAAAGAGATTAGTTAGGCAGGGTAGCTTAATCAGGTTGTTTAAAAGGTATGCGATAGGTGTGCAATATTAGAATAGGGGTGAGGTGTATCTCATGAGAGTGCGATACCAGTTTAAATATGAGATATTTCATATTTTAAAATATGGCATTTATGCAATTGCTAAATATTTTCAAACTCGGGCTCTGACCCATTTCTCTATTTTCCCCTCTCTGGCTATATATATATATATATATATATATATATATATATATATATATATATATATCAGGTTCCAAACACAGGGATGCCTGGATGATGATTCTTTTGAGTCAGACGTTGCTGCAGCAAGTGTGGATGCAAGGAGGTTTATCTTAGATGCTTCTATCCTTGTGATCTAGATAGGAAGCATTGTACTAACATTCGGTTCGATAGCCCAACTATATTCATTTATTCTTTTACCCCCTTTTTAGTGCGGCATTCGATTTGGTTGTATTATGTTATACCGAGTGTTCGGTCATTTCTTTTCATTTCAGTTGTTGTATATATACTGTATTGATTGTTTTACTTAGTTTATTTGATTAAAAATATTAGTTAAATAAAATTTTGATGCCAACCTAATAAGTTATTAGTAATTAAATTGGTTTTCGATAGTGATGTTGAGAATGAACCATATGAGACTCATGTTTTAATTTGATATTTGATTGATCACCCGGTATTTTATTAGGCGGGGTGTCGCAATAAAAGGATTTAATTTAGCTTAGATATAAATTACCAAATCATATTTGTTGATGGAACGAGGTCGGGATTCGCAACGATTGTTTCAATAGTTATGAACATAGGTTTGGTAGGGATGGGAGATGAGGTTCTCTTTTGGGGTCATTTTAAGGTTTTGTTTTGCTTTTCTTATAATTTTTTGTAAGGCATAAAATTACATTGCATGGTGGGTTTCCTACAAACTCTATTTCACTCCTTTACTAATGCAAAGAAATGACTAACATTATTGTATAGAATATGTTTATTATTATGTCTAGTAGGAAATGTAGCTTTTTTATTTATCAAATCTAACATGGTTTTTGTATTTTTTTTGAAAAAATATTATGCCATGTAATTTTATATGAAGGTAGCATTTTATGAACTAACATTATTTATTCATAGCCCAATTAAAAGGGTTAGCTCTTAATAAGAACATATAAAAATATTCACAATTATATTTGGATGAAAGAAACTTATATGTTTTACAATTAAACTGTAATACCCCGTATTTTTGGCGATATTTATTTTTGGGATTAATTAATTAAATGAGAATTAATTGGGAATTAATCCGGATAAAATACTAGCGAGATGTGAGTTGGTATTTGACTATATTGAGTATATATGATGATATATGAATATTGAATTATGAAATTTGTCGTGAGATTCATATACGGCAATTTGGACATTTTATTGGGATGCGTGAGACAGTCGTGTCAGGATATATTTATTTTAATCATAAAAGTGAATTTAAATTCTATTAACCGTATGGTCGTTTTGAGTGCGCCAACGCGTCCGAAAGGGTCGAGATAGTCAGAAAACACTAACCGGGGTTTAGTTTGGGTCCCGGGGTATTTTTAGGCCATACCGGCAACATAAAGGGTATTTTGGTAATTTTGTATTTTTGGAAATTAAAAGTGACGAAAATTAGTAAATTATATCTGATGTGAATTTGACCCACTAAACCACTAACCAACCCATGTTAACCCAATAGGCTACGTAGGTTATTAGAATTTAGGTTTCTAATTCTTCCCAAAAACAAACCCTAGCCACCATAGCTATTGGAGAAGAAAGCTTGGAAAGAGAGAGATAGAGGAGAAAAGCTTGGAGAGAGAGATAGCTTCATCAAATCATCATCAAAATCTGAGATTGAATCAAGGCAAGTGGTTTAATTTACGTTTTTATGCAGTAAATGCTTCTTCCATGCTTAGACTATTCAATAATCATAATTAATTGGGAGATAATTGAAAACCCATGAAACTGGAGTTGTTAATAAATTTTGGAGATAGGTTTGCATGTAGAAATGTTATTGGAAGATCGAATATAGAGAATTATAAGTTTATGTGTTATAAAAACGAATTTATTTCTGGAAATTGATGATTTATAATCTTAGGGTTTATGTTCTTGAAAAATTGGGGAAAAGTGATGAGACTTGTGATTTGGTGATGTTTAGGATGAATTATTCCCTTAAAACATGTTGGTATGTGACCTTGATATGTTTAGGATTGATTAGAGACCTTAAAACGTTGTTGGGACGAATTTTAGAGGAGAATTGAGGAGTAGAAATTAGTGAAAAACGAAAGTAGAAATTCTGGGCACGAAACTGGTCGTTCGTTAGAAGGCCTCCCCAGGTCGTTCGAACGAGCTCGTTTGAACGAGCTTCTAACGAGTTGACCAGTTGCTTCTAACGAGGGGGAATTCGTTCGATACCTTCGTTCGAACGAGATGTCGTTAGAAGGCTCAGTTCGTTCGAACGAACTGAATCTCGTTCGAACAGTCTCGTTCGAACGAGACTTCTAACGAGCTGGCAGTTTAGGCCTTTTTAGCCTGTTTTGATTTTGGGAGTCCCGTAAACTTGTTCGATGATAGAGATAACATTCCTTTGATGATGTATTGGTATACTTGGGACATTTGGGATATAATGAGGAGTAAATTATATAATTGTGGAACGAATCAAATAGACATTTTGAGTCGAGACGTGAGTGCCTACTACGACGTGAGAATAAATTATAGCGCGTATAATTATGAACCGGAATAAAATAAGTTGTGATAATTAGTTAGTACGAGAATGCGATATGTACTACGATTAAAATACGGTATTACTAAGATGTGTGTCTACTTAGTATTAGTATATGAATTGTTTGTATGACATACCTACCATACTTGCTATCACGGGAGGTTTCGTTCGCTTAGGACCCTCTAATCCTTGTGTGCCTACGGGGGGGATGTAGACTGGTACCTTGATGAACATAGGTCATAGAAAGACTTATTGTGATATTAATAAGTCCGCTGACCATGGGAGCGTAGGTATGTGCGTGACCCATGTGATGGTGACTATGTTCGCCTCCACTATTTGTGATTTGTGTTATCTGAACTATTCCTGAGAGATTCGGAATATGTGATCCTTATGTACGTGATGTACCGGGATGGATAGCAGAGTATGTGTGCACTACAGCTTAGATTGCGGGGTGCTTGTATCGTATATTTATGATGTGAATAATATACATTAAATTACCTGAAATCCTCATGTTAATGTTGTAAAAAAAAAAATATTACGGTATTGTTTCGAGTTATTTAAGGAGTTGACTGATAGTTATATCAATGGCATATTTAGTAACTGAGTTTACGTTAAACCTCTATTTTATTACGAGCGTTGTTACGTTAAATGGAACCGAGTAATATGGGTAGAACCTTTGGCAGTCTAGCTAGTTATGTTGTCAGTTAGCTAGTAATATGGGTCGATATAGATGGGTACCTACGTTAGGAGTGCACAGTTAGACGAGAGGTGAGAATATCATGCGAGTGTACGTCCTAACATGTACTTTGCATTTAATGTTTTAAATGTTTTTAAAGCACTTGCAGGTTTTTAAAATGATTTCCACTTTCGGGCTCTGACCCATTTGCTTTCAAATATATTTTCTTGTAAAACCTTTTTAGGTGCCCAGCCACAAGGACACCAAGCATAGGATTCTCATTCAGGTGACGAGCTGTAGCTGTTTGTGGAAGCTACAGGGATTTGCATGTAGACGCTTCTCTCATTTGAATTCCAGTCTCAGCATCTACCAGTTGTAGGGCATGTTGCCCAATTCTATTAGACATTTTTACATTTCAGTTTTCAGACTCTAGCATGTATTGCTCAGTATTCAGTTTTAGTATTTATTTCAGTTTACATATCAGTTGTGGGATTTGTATTGAGGAGTTTTTTCCTCCAGGTTATATTTACATATTGTGATGGTTGTTCTTGTTACTTCAGTATGGTGAATGGTGTTATTTAGTTATTCATTACTCTTGTTGCATGTTAATCAGATTTAATAAAATTTGGCACTTACTTTTTAAATACTAGGTGGTTAGTAATCTTTAAAATGTTTTCGACAGTGATGCTATTAACTGAGCCAACTTGGCATTTTGAATTAATTTTATAAAGGAGTAGCTACCCGGTGTTTAATTAGTCGGGGTGTCACAGGTGGTATCAGAGCATCAGGTTCTAGTGTCCTTTAGGATCTGTACGGCTATTATGTTTCCGCTACGTTTTCTTTGATATAGAGCCCTATATTTTAGGACTGTTGTACTCTTATTGTGTACGTTTCGTTCTTCAGCTATATTAAGTTTATAAACCGTGAACTTATAAACTTTGTTCTTGTTTCAGATGCCTCCACGACGTGCACGACGAGTTCCCAGGAATGCTACGCCCGAACCACAGCCCGCTCCAGTTCAGGGCATGTTGAACGCCACTGAGGTTGCTGCTATAGTAGCCCAAGCGGTAAATGCCGCGATTGCCGTGATTCAGCAGGCACCACCGCAGGCGCCGATTGCCGCGCCAGTCCAGGTTAATGCATTCCCGTCTGCTTGGGAACGTGTACGTGACGCTTTTCAGAAAGCGCATCCACCAGAGTTTGCTGGAAGCTCAGATGTGGTTATCTCGAGCCAATGGAGGAAGGACATGCAGAGGCATTTGAGGATGCATGAGTGCACTGATGTTCAGAAACAGGTGCTAGCTACTTTCAAGCTAGTTGGATCTGCGCTACAGTGGTGGGAGTCTATTACCACCGCGGAGGAGAGGGATACCCTCACGATTCAGGAGTTCTGGGTGCGGTTCGACCGCAAGTACTTTCCATCCGCAGTTCATACAGAGATGAGGAGGAAGCTGATGAGTTTGAAGCAAGAGGGCAAGACAGTGGCCGAGTATGAGGCCGAGTTCACTAACCTGTTGAATATCGTTCCAGACGAGATTCCAACAGAGAAGAAGAAGATAGAGAAGTTCACTGATGGGTTGAATTGGAGGATCCGTCAGCATCTGCTAGGGAACCTATCGTTGGCCACGTATTCTGATGTGGTTAACGCTGCATTACTACACTGCCAGGACCACCGTTTTCATATGGCCGAGGGCAAGCGGTCAGGGGAGTCTAGCCATCAGGGCAGGACTGGAGGGCATGGTGCCAGCGGGGCACAGACCGGTCAGGGGCAGAGACAGACTGAGCAGGGTACCCAGCAGGGGGACAATAAGAGGTTCCGGTCAGGGAACTACAGGCAGGGACAGGGAGGTTTCCGCCAGGGCCATCAGGGTCCAAACGGCCATCCGGGCCAGCAGGGACAGAATGGGCCGCAATTTCATCAGGGCCAGCAGGGCCAAGGGAGGAATGGTAACGGCCACCAGGGCCGGGGACAGCAGGGGCAGAGGGGAGGGAACTTCCCAGGGAAGTGCTTTACTTGTGGCAAGACTGGCCATAAGAAGCAGGATTGTCCTGATAGGGGCAGGGCCCCACAGCAGCAGCAGCAGGGTGCTCGCCAGGAGCCACAGAGACCTATGTTTCCCGCCGCTCTTCCTGCACCGCCACAGATGGCAGCTTTGCCACCCATTCCAGCAGTCCCAGCTCAGCAGGGGCAGCTACAGTATGGACGTGTCTACAACGTCCACCAGGCTGCAGTTCCACAGGCACCGCCCGCGATCGAGGGTACGTTTCCTATCCATGGCACTATGGGTCGGGTGTTATTTGATACGGGTGCTACACATTGTTTTATTGCTACACACTTCGCGAAAGCTTTAGGATTGTTAGCTACGGCAGAGAGCACAGTGACGTGTGTCGACTCACCATTGGGGAGTGGGTCACTTATTTTCTTTATATGCCGGGGAGTCGGGGTAGAGGTTGGTGGTTTGGTATTGCCTGCGGACATGTTAGTGTTAGACATGCATGTTCACGATGTGATCATCGGTATGGACTGGCTCGTATCATATAGGGCCATGATTGATTGCTTCAGCGGGAGCATTGTTTTTGCCATTCCGGGGCAGGAGATGTTTATAGTGGCGATGCCTCGCCCAGAGGGAGGATCGACCGCTCATCTGTATTACATAGAGGAGGATACCTCTAAGGAGGTTGTGATTCCTTTGGATTCGATCCCGGTTGTCAGGGAGTATTCGGACGTGTTTCAGGAGATACCAGGCTTACCACCCAGTCGAGAGATAGACTTCGTTATTGATTTGCTACCGGGTACGAGACCTATAGCACGTGCACCGTACCGTATGGCTCCAGCTGAGATGCGAGAGTTACGGGATCAGATAGAGCAGCTGTTAGGGCAGGGCTTTATTCGCAGGAGTACCTCACCTTGGGGCGCTCCAGTTTTGTTTGTGAAGAAGAGGGATGGTTCACTGAGATTGTGCGTGGACTACCGAGAGTTGAATAAGGTCACGATACGGAATAAGTATCCGTTGCCTCGAATCGATGACTTATTCGACCAGTTGAGAGGAGCTTCTTTCTTCTCGAAGATTGACTTGAGGTCGGGATACCATCAGTTGCGTATCAGGGAGGAGGATGTCTCGAAGACTGCGTTCTTGTCAAGATATGGTTCTTATGAGTTTCGGGTTATGCCTTTCGGTTTGACCAACGCTCCAGCAGTGTTTATGGACTTGATGAACAGAGTGTTCAGAGATTTCCTAGATCAGTTTGTCATTGTCTTCATTGATGACATTCTGGTTTACTCTCAGACAGAGGAGGAGCACGCCGAGCATTTAAGGCTGGTTTTGCAGACACTTCGTCAGAACGAGCTGTATGCAAAATATGAGAAGTGCGGGTTTTGGTTGAAGGAAGTCCAGTTCTTGGGTCATATTATTTCCGATCAGGGAATATCTGTTGATCCGGGGAAGGTGTCAGCGGTAAGGGAGTGGGGACAGCCCACGACACCAACGGAGATTCGTAGTTTCTTGGGTTTAGCAGGATACTACAGGAGGTTTATTCGGGGTTTCTCAGAGATAGCAGGTCCTTTGACACATCTTACTCGTAAAGGTGTGCCATATATCTGGAGTGATGCCTGTCAGTTGGCATTCGATGAGTTGAAGGACAAATTGACCTCAGCACCTGTGTTAGCATTGCCGAGACCGGGAGTTGAGTATTTGGTTTACACCGATGCGTCTTTGCAAGGGCTTGGAGGTGTGTTGCAGCAGGAGAGACAGGCCATAGCTTATGCTTCCCGTAAGCTTAAGCCTCATGAGAAGAATTACCCCACGCATGATTTGGAGTTGGCGGCAGTAGTATTTGCCTTACGGATTTGGAGGCACTATCTTTTGGGGGAGAAGTTTCAGCTGTTCACGGATCACAAGTCACTACAGTATCTGTTCACGCAGAAGGAACTGAATATGCGGCAGCGTAGGTGGCTTGAATTTGTGAAAGACTACCAGTTCGACATTCAGTACCACCCGGGTAAGGCTAACGTGGTAGCAGACGCGTTGAGCCGCAGGCCAGCAGATGAGGTAGCAGAAGTGTGGAAAGCGAAGTGGAAGGAATTGGGACACCAGGATGCAGTGGCCCGATCTTTCATGTCTGTGATGACCGTTACACCGCAGATTGTCACGAAAGTTGTACGGGCACAGGCAAATGATTCGTTCTGTCAGGAGCAGATAGTTCGATTACTCGCTGAGGGAGCTGAGTCCTATACCGTTAGCTCAGACGGGGGATTACGCTTCAATGGGAGATTGGTAGTTCCGGAAGGAGAGGAATTGCGACACGATGTTATGGCAGAGTCGCACGGTTCACGGTTCGCGGTACATCCCGGAGGGGACAAAATGTACCAAGACATGAGACGGCAGTATTGGTGGAGCGGTATGAAGAAAGATATCGCTGAGTTTGTCTCGAAATGCGCCACTTGTCAACTTGTAAAAGTGGATCATCAGAGACCAGCAGGATTGCTACAACCGTTGGAGGTTCCGGTGTGGATGTGGGAGAGCATATCCATGGATTTTGTCACGGGGTTGCCTACGTCGCAGAGGGGTCACGACTCCGTTTGGGTAATTGTGGACAGGTTGTCCAAGGTCGCTCACTTTTTACCCGTTAGGACTGATTACACTGCGGGACAGTATGCCCAGCTCTTCATTTCAGAGATTGTGAGACTTCACGGTGTGCCCCTGAATATCGTGTCTGACAGAGACAAGATATTTGTTTCGCGATTTTGGGAAAGTTTCCAGGAGGCCATGGGCACAGAATTGCGGTTGAGTACGGCTTATCATCCGCAGACCGATGGGCAGACAGAACGCACCAATCAGATGTTGGAGGACATGCTACGCATGTGCATTATTGACTTCGGGGGTGGATGGGAGCAGTACCTTCCACTGGTGGAGTTTGCTTACAACAACTCCTATCAGTTCACGATTGGCATGGCTCCGTTTGAGGCATTGTACGGTAGGCCTTGTCGTTCCCCAGCATGTTGGTTGGAAGTGGGGGACAACAAACTACTTGGGCCAGAAGTGATTCAGGATACTTCGGCAAGGATTGAGTTGATTCGAAGTCGCATTCGGGTAGCTCAAGACAGGCAGAAGAGTTATACTGATGCGAAGAGGTTTTTCAGGGAGTTCCAAGTGGGGGACCAGGTTTTGCTCAGGGTTTCTCCGATGAAGGGGATTATGCGTTTCGGGAAGAAGGGGAAGTTGGCACCGAGGTATGTGGGGCCGTTTCCTATTATTGAGCGGATAGGACCGGTTGCGTATAGACTCGGGTTACCGGAGCATTTGCATCGGATTCACGACGTGTTCCATATTTCCTCGCTGAGGAAATACCTTAGGGATGATTTGGCTCATTCTCACATTTCGGTGGAGGACATCGATCTACAGCCGGATAGCTCCTACGAGGAGGGGCCGATTGCTATTTTGGACCGAAGTGAGAGGAAGCTGCGGTCAAAGATAGTTCCGTTAGTGCGTGTTCAGTGGCGACATCACAATGTCGAGGAGTCCACATGGGAACGCGAGGATGAGATGCGCGAACGTTATCCAGAGTTGTTTTTATCAGGTACTTTCTAGTTTCAAATTTCGGGACGAAATTCTGTTATTAGGGGGGAAGTATGTAATACCCCGTATTTTTGGCGATATTTATTTTTGGGATTAATTAATTAAATGAGAATTAATTGGGAATTAATCCGGATAAAATACTAGCGAGATGTGAGTTGGTATTTGACTATATTGAGTATATATGATGATATATGAATATTGAATTATGAAATTTGTCGTGAGATTCATATACGGCAATTTGGACATTTTATTGGGATGCGTGAGACAGTCGTGTCAGGATATATTTATTTTAATCATAAAAGTGAATTTAAATTCTATTAACCGTATGGTCGTTTTGAGTGCGCCAACGCGTCCGAAAGGGTCGAGATAGTCAGAAAACACTAACCGGGGTTTAGTTTGGGTCCCGGGGTATTTTTAGGCCATACCGGCAACATAAAGGGTATTTTGGTAATTTTGTATTTTTGGAAATTAAAAGTGACGAAAATTAGTAAATTATATCTGATGTGAATTTGACCCACTAAACCACTAACCAACCCATGTTAACCCAATAGGCTACGTAGGTTATTAGAATTTAGGTTTCTAATTCTTCCCAAAAACAAACCCTAGCCACCATAGCTATTGGAGAAGAAAGCTTGGAAAGAGAGAGATAGAGGAGAAAAGCTTGGAGAGAGAGATAGCTTCATCAAATCATCATCAAAATCTGAGATTGAATCAAGGCAAGTGGTTTAATTTACGTTTTTATGCAGTAAATGCTTCTTCCATGCTTAGACTATTCAATAATCATAATTAATTGGGAGATAATTGAAAACCCATGAAACTGGAGTTGTTAATAAATTTTGGAGATAGGTTTGCATGTAGAAATGTTATTGGAAGATCGAATATAGAGAATTATAAGTTTATGTGTTATAAAAACGAATTTATTTCTGGAAATTGATGATTTATAATCTTAGGGTTTATGTTCTTGAAAAATTGGGGAAAAGTGATGAGACTTGTGATTTGGTGATGTTTAGGATGAATTATTCCCTTAAAACATGTTGCTATGTGACCTTGATATGTTTAGGATTGATTAGAGACCTTAAAACGTTGTTGGGACGAATTTTAGAGGAGAATTGAGGAGTAGAAATTAGTGAAAAACGAAAGTAGAAATTCTGGGCACGAAACTGGTCGTTCGTTAGAAGGCCTCCCCAGGTCGTTCGAACGAGCTCGTTTGAACGAGCTTCTAACGAGTTGACCAGTTGCTTCTAACGAGGGGGAATTCGTTCGATACCTTCGTTCGAACGAGATGTCGTTAGAAGGCTCAGTTCGTTCGAACGAACTGAATCTCGTTCGAACAGTCTCGTTCGAACGAGACTTCTAACGAGCTGGCAGTTTAGGCCTTTTTAGCCTGTTTTGATTTTGGGAGTCCCGTAAACTTGTTCGATGATAGAGATAACATTCCTTTGATGATGTATTGGTATACTTGGGACATTTGGGATATAATGAGGAGTAAATTATATAATTGTGGAACGAATCAAATAGACATTTTGAGTCGAGACGTGAGTGCCTACTACGACGTGAGAATAAATTATAGCGCGTATAATTATGAACCGGAATAAAATAAGTTGTGATAATTAGTTAGTACGAGAATGCGATATGTACTACGATTAAAATACGGTATTACTAAGATGTGTGTCTACTTAGTATTAGTATATGAATTGTTTGTATGACATACCTACCATACTTGCTATCACGGGAGGTTTCGTTCGCTTAGGACCCTCTAATCCTTGTGTGCCTACGGGGGGGATGTAGACTGGTACCTTGATGAACATAGGTCATAGAAAGACTTATTGTGATATTAATAAGTCCGCTGACCATGGGAGCGTAGGTATGTGCGTGACCCATGTGATGGTGACTATGTTCGCCTCCACTATTTGTGATTTGTGTTATCTGAACTATTCCTGAGAGATTCGGAATATGTGATCCTTATGTACGTGATGTACCGGGATGGATAGCAGAGTATGTGTGCACTACAGCTTAGATTGCGGGGTGCTTGTATCGTATATTTATGATGTGAATAATATACATTAAATTACCTGAAATCCTCATGTTAATGTTGTAAAAAAAAAAATATTACGGTATTGTTTCGAGTTATTTAAGGAGTTGACTGATAGTTATATCAATGGCATATTTAGTAACTGAGTTTACGTTAAACCTCTATTTTATTACGAGCGTTGTTACGTTAAATGGAACCGAGTAATATGGGTAGAACCTTTGGCAGTCTAGCTAGTTATGTTGTCAGTTAGCTAGTAATATGGGTCGATATAGATGGGTACCTACGTTAGGAGTGCACAGTTAGACGAGAGGTGAGAATATCATGCGAGTGTACGTCCTAACATGTACTTTGCATTTAATGTTTTAAATGTTTTTAAAGCACTTGCAGGTTTTTAAAATGATTTCCACTTTCGGGCTCTGACCCATTTGCTTTCAAATATATTTTCTTGTAAAACCTTTTTAGGTGCCCAGCCACAAGGACACCAAGCATAGGATTCTCATTCAGGTGACGAGCTGTAGCTGTTTGTGGAAGCTACAGGGATTTGCATGTAGACGCTTCTCTCATTTGAATTCCAGTCTCAGCATCTACCAGTTGTAGGGCATGTTGCCCAATTCTATTAGACATTTTTACATTTCAGTTTTCAGACTCTAGCATGTATTGCTCAGTATTCAGTTTTAGTATTTATTTCAGTTTACATATCAGTTGTGGGATTTGTATTGAGGAGTTTTTTCCTCCAGGTTATATTTACATATTGTGATGGTTGTTCTTGTTACTTCAGTATGGTGAATGGTGTTATTTAGTTATTCATTACTCTTGTTGCATGTTAATCAGATTTAATAAAATTTGGCACTTACTTTTTAAATACTAGGTGGTTAGTAATCTTTAAAATGTTTTCGACAGTGATGCTATTAACTGAGCCAACTTGGCATTTTGAATTAATTTTATAAAGGAGTAGCTACCCGGTGTTTAATTAGTCGGGGTGTCACATAAACAAATTTCTTAGTATATATTCTTCGTAAACTTATTTTATCCCATTGATTATACAACAACTTTGATAAACACTTCAATATGTAGCATATGATGCTACAGAAATTTCTTGCACAAAGAAACATGCTTATGCGTTCTCAACTTTTAAAATCATTCAAGGTGGGGTGGAATTTTTTCTAATGAATATATTTTAGTTATTATCTACATGTAATTTTGAATCTCATTTGTCTATTATCACTGATTATTTAATTGATGATTATGTCTTAAATATCATACGTTCATTAGTAATTATTTTTTATATGAACATTATACGATTCAATGAGATTTAAATTTAAGTATTCAAAAGAAAAATAAGGTTTGGTTTGAGGATCCCAATTTAAAGACTTCGAATTGGAATTGAAACATATTATAACAATTTAATTAGAACTAAACTATTTTTGTTTCAAGGCATCAAATTTGGGTTTATGATTATTTTAATCTCATATGTTTTTCACTGTCTACTAATGTATTCAACTAACTAAAGTCTTTCTTATCACTTCATGTTTTGATATGTGGGTTTATTGTGCGATTGTCCTTTACTTAATATTGTACTTGTTTGTTCTCGATTATAATTGTAAGGGTTGTTCACATTGAGTTTTGAGTTTTTAACCATGATCCAAAAAATATTCCTATACCAAGCTTATTGTCTAATTGTTATTTACGTGATGTATTATAATTCTTTGTATCCAATTATAATGCGTCTGCTCGTGGCGCGGGTTGTATACTAGTTAGTATGAATAATGATATCTACCTCAATTATATTTCAAAAACATACCTCAAGGTGTATTAAAAGTTAGTACTTTGTGTTAGTATTAATAAAATGTATAATCACTTAATGTACTTTGAGAATGTTTTTATGTTTGGGGGATATGACACTGCTCAATTGGTGGAGAGTACATGTAAAGATATATTTTTTGTGTGTGTATACTCACACGCGTATAATGAAAGAAAGAACTAAAGTTTTTTTCCATTGTCATCTAACTGTGGGGTCATTTTTAAACAAACCATTTGGTGTTTTCACGCAAAGAGGGAAACATAACTATTAGTTTCCAACCGTGCATCCGTTCATATATGAAGTCAATTTTTCCAATTTTCTGAACGAATCGAATTTAATTAAAGTAAAGATAAAATCGAGTTAAGATTAAATTCTATGGGATTTTGCAATTGATTTTGACTAATTGGTCATTTTTTGTATCAGAATTGGATTGGATTTTGATAAATCCACTAAATCTAATCCATCCCAATCCAGTACTAGCCATTTAGTCATGTGTATCGCGATAAGGTGAATAATGTCATAAAGTAACTGTATATCTAACTAATAAAACATGACATTTTGTAACTTTACACACACACACACACACACACACATGTGTATATATATATATACATATATATATATTCCATTTGGATTGGTTTTATTAATCTCTGCAATTGTGAAAATGGAAAAATATATATCTAAGGTCGGTTTTAAAAATTGAACCAAAATAGGTCAGTTTGGTAATTGATTGAATTGGATCGTTTAGTTTCACCCATTTGGTGTGGATTTCACCCTACTTAATGTCGAATGAAAAGAGACTATAAAGGGCAAGAGTAGTTTCTTTTATCCTCTTTTCACCACATTTTCTAAACAAAGATCATTTCCTTTTGTTTCATTTATTCAATCACAAATCATTTGAGAATTTTTTGATTGCAAAGCTAGAAAAGAGAAGGTTTTTCTTTGAAAATATTTTCAACTTATAGTTTTACCTTGTTTGTTTGATGGATATTGAAATAAGCTATATTAAAATGGAACAGACAGTGTATGTATAGGGTAAACTATTCTAACCTCATGTGGAATACATTTTTTTTTTGCGGTGGAGGTAGGAAAATGTAAGTTGGAACGTAGAAAACATAAAATTTTAGATGGATTTTTAGCCTAAAAGATGGGGAACACATTCCCCGAAAACAAACTGATCAAACACTGCCTAAATTTAGAAGACACCGATGGATCTTTATTTTCTCATAAAAAATAACAACTACCAAAACACTCTTATTTTTTGCTTAATGGATTTTAACTGCACAATACCCAGAGCATTAAGTGAAAGAGAATTTTGTAAAATCTCAGATTTGCCACAATAGGTTATGGTAAAGCATACACTTGTACGCCATTTGAATTTTCACGTAAATGCTTTTCTGAATTTTTTTTTTTTTTTTATTGTTATTCTCCTTTCGTAGAGGGGGGATTCTTTTTATATTTTGTAATTCACTTTCGTTAATATTTCGAACTAAGACTCCAATTTTGTTAAGTTATAATAACATTGTGGTATTTTTCTCTACCAAAATCCTGTAAGGATAACAAAATATACATATCCATATGTGTATATTGTTTTTAACAACTTAAAGTAAACCACATAAATTCTAAACTAAAATTAAAATTTTTATTTTTACTTGTTACAAAGACAAATAGGGGCATACAATTGACTATTAAATTAGAAACAAGTCAAAAAATTAACTCATAGTCTTACCAAAATAGAAGGTCAGGCGCATAGGTCATGCATCGCGATTGTGCGAAAGCTTGACATGGTTTTTGTACCCATGCAATTAACACAATTTAAAGAAAATGTACTTCATAAAGAAAAGTATATGCCATTGACTAAGCACAATATATGCATACCCTGGTAAGCATTGTGATGAGCACCAAATAAAAAAAAAAAAAGCATTGTGCTTGATGCACCTGGTTTAATGATCACGTTTTATATCCTTCTTCCACATCCATATCTTATAGTACTATAATATTTAACGCCCCATAATTCTAGGTGAACTGATTTTTAAGACAATTTTGCGATCGAACCTCTCTTGTCATAAAAAACTCCCAAAACCCACCTATCAGGGAGGGAGTTTTATTTTAATAACTAGCATGTAATTCGCGCAATGCGTGAGTACATATTATTTTTTCTCTATCATATTTCGATACATATATGTGGTGAAGAACGTAATTATATAGAGGTGGTAATTTTAAAACTCGCATGAACATGACTTAATTGAAATAAGCTTGATCCGAATATAATATGATAAATCATGTTATTTTCATTTACTTCAGTTCGGTCAATAATATTCATGTTTAAATCATAATTGGTTTTATGTTGTGTTTCGTGTTCCTATTGTATTTAATATCAATTTATACAAATAATTCCAAATTAATATCTTATACAATACATGAACGAAGCAAAATCCATTATTTAAGCAAACAATAAAGTTTGATTGGCAAAAATATATTCATAATAACTTGCATATTCAAAACCTACATATTATATTATCTCAAATGTCATTTAACTTTTTAACTAAAACATATCCTATTTAGATGTCTATACATGAACATACTAATACATGAACCAACTAAATGCATGTATTGATTAAATACGTGAATCTCTATTTAAACTTCTATACATGAATTTTATAATACATGAACCAACTACTAAATTTATGTATTGCCCAAATATAATAGAAATTATTATGGGAGAAGAAACGTAATTAGGCAATCTCGAGAGACATTTTTTTTAAAAAATCGAAAATATTGGGAGAGGGGAGAGGTTTCTAAGAAATTAATTGAAATGAATTTCAAAGTTGCAATAAATGATCCTCATTAAACTTTCTTTCTATTGTTTTAGAAGTATAACTACCATGGGGCCCACTCGATTCGCAGTCTTTTAATTTTAGAAGACGATAAACCTATAAAAATGAGGAAATGAATCGACTCTCTCCAAACTTGGCTATTGAATTCCAACTCTTCAGCTAACATTTTAATATTTGTGAAAAATAATTGGGCACCCAAAATGTGCAACGACGTTACAAAACTGTTAGTTTTTTTAAGTCATTTAAGGTGTCCATATAATAATTAATGGAGTTGAGTCTAATTATGATTTCTTTATAACTATTTTCTAATATATTTTTTATAAATAATTTTAAAAAAGTTAAAAGTGGTGATTTTTATCAATAAAAAAATAATAGAAAAAGTTATAATAAAACGTTTTTTTATACATACGACCTTTTTTCATAAATATCAAAAGTTATTTTTTTAATTAATATTTTCATTATAAAGTGACTTTTTTATAAATAAGTTTTTTTTTATTATGAAGTATCTTTTTACAATTAAAAAAATTGTTTTTTATGAATTAATGCCTGACTTTTTTTTAATCATTTTTTATGTATATTTTTTGGGGTAAAAGTTTTATAATTTTTTCTTTAAATTTAATCTAATAAGTAAATGTTTTTAAAAAAAATAGTAATTAGGCTTTTTTACAAAAAAAAAGGAGAGAGTTGAAAGTGAACCCAAAAAGAAGGAACAATAATTACTTATGATTGTGGAGAGATAGAGAACAAAAATTATATTTAACAGGAAAGAGAGACTAAAGCTATATTAAACTCATTATTTCTAATACTATCATATTAGAGGATGTATTATAATATTTTGTAAAAACGTTAATTTTGATGATTTTTGCATAAGAATAAAGAGAGGATCTTTCACCACACCAATTAAAAACGGATTGGTATATGTACATAAATAAAAAAAGAACAATTGTTCCTTATTGGAAGAACAATTGACAATGACAAATAAAATGCTACATGGATAAACACTTCCCCAAGATTCAATACCATATAATTTGAGTAACTACAAATTCAATGAAAAATAACATCACTAAATAATTATATAGTTTTATTAGAAGTAAATCGAATATGAGTTTAAACTCTTAGAAATATTTTGGCAAATCACATGTCAAAGACAAATCATTAACCAACTAATATAAACTTTTATGTATATCAGTAGTCACAAAGCACAAAACAACCAAAAAGAGGTCTGCAAAAAATAAAATAAAGCCACATATAAATGAAGAAGTTAACCCCACTCTGTCTCATACAAATCCATGTACCAATAGATGCGCACCCTAGCAAAAAAAATGAAAGATTGTGGAGGTTTACACCACTATGATTTTCCCCTAATGTTGGGAGAATCCCTTCATAGAAATTTTCTAATGATGATAGCAAGCCAACTACTGAATATAAAAATAAAATAAGAAAAAAAAATTAAAAAAAATCTGTAAACTACTATATGTTAATTATAAAAGAAAAAATAAAACTAAAAAATGGAAAAAATAATTTTGAAAAGAAATAACCATTTTCTCTAACAATATAACTGTAGTTTGAAACGTAATAACTTTTCTAGTTTTCCCATTGCTATTTGTACGTATTAAAAGAAAATTATTTGTGGTTAACAATTCTAAACTTCTACCTCTCGTTCTATTCAAGTTCAACATTTCTGTTTTTTTCTTTCAAAAAAGTAGTTGTTAAAAAATTCTAGAGCATGAATGAAAGAACAATTTATTTTCCACATAATCAATTTCGTAGTATAATAATTTATAAGATGCCATTAGGAGCTAGTTATTAATCCCAACTAAATGATCCTGTGGGTACCTCAATTAGTTATTCCAGCCCTGATGAGCAGCCCGATTAACTCCGGCCCAAAGTCTAGGGGCCTTGTGCATAACGGATTCAGTTATGACCCATTCAACCCCTAAAATCTCTTAAGAGATATTTTAGGGATCATGGGTTAACATGGAGGAGTCCAACACCCCCACTCCCTGAAAAATGTCATGTATATATCAAACCCTTAGGCCGGGGTAAAGGGCACGAGAAAAATTATAACACTCCCTTGGAGTAAAGAGAAATATAATACAAACAGAGCACCACCGTGGGCGTAGGCCATTCTACCGAACCACGCATATCTTGTGTTGTGTGTGATTGTAGTTGTTTTATGTTCCTTATTTATTCTGGTGATCACATTTGCTTATTATTTCGTGCTGAGAATAATTGTCCCCACAATTGGCGCCGTCTGTGGGAAGCGATTGTTTTCCTTTAAGAAAACCTTCACCAATAAGAACCTAGAATGTCTGGTCACAACAGCAATGCCCCTCAAGCAGGGGATATTCAAGAGCAACCAGACCCTCGAAGGGTTAGATATGAGGTTCGATGCTCAAATCCCAGGCCTCGCTCAGAACGACAAGCTTCAGAAGAAAGTCAAGGACCATCCAGGTCCCCGCAAGTCTCCAGGCTGATCGATGCTTATGAGGCCATACTCCAACAGCAGGGGGAGGCCACTCACAAGTAAGAGGCCGAGAACATTCGCCTCAAGAGAAGACTGGAGAAGATGGAGAGAGAACTCCAACGTAGCACGAGGCAACACCACTATCGCACTCCTAGCCCTCAGGCGAGCAGGTCTTGCAGCCGAGGAAGGAGCCGTAGACGTGGATCTCAAAGATTTGAGGGACGCAGGTCAGATGATGACTTGCCCAAGCAACATCAATCTGTTCACCATCATAAGATCCTAGGCCGAGGAAATGATGACATATGAAATCTGGTCCGGAGGGAAATAGACCAACACCCCGCGCATAGGGGTGCTAGGTCGACCAGAGAGCTAGCCAGGCGAGCTCTCATGACCTAAATAAAATCCCTTTTCTCAAGGGAGATAGAAGAAGAAGTAGCCCCTAAGAAATTTACGATTCCCCAATTCAAGATCTATGATGGCAAGACTGATACTATTGACCATGTTAGGAAGTACAGGCAGGCCATGACCCTATGGAACCATAAGGACGCATTAATGTGCCGGATCTTTCCGTCGAGCTTGCATGACTTAGCTTAGAAGTGGTTTAAGAAACTCCCTCACAGATCCATCAAAAGTTTTAAGTCCCTAACAAAACTCTTCACAACTCGCTTCATTACCAACAACTCCCATCCAAAGAGGATGAATGCCTTGTTGACAATGAAGAAAATACCCCAGGAGAGCCTCGGAGACTATGTGAAAAGATATTTGTAGTTATTCAATAAGGTCGAGGACTGCTCGAAGTAGGTCGCCGTGGCATCCTTTAAGATTGGCCTTCCCATCTCCTACCTCTTGCACCAGTCCTCACTAAGAAGGAGGCCAAGACCATTGACGACCTAATGGATCGGATTGAAAAATATACCAAAGTTGAGGATGTGACCCGCCTCAGTACAGGGGAGAGTGGCCTCCCCAAGTTCGCCGGCAAGGCTAGCGATAAAGTTAAGAACCAAAAGAAAGGAAGAAAAAATGGGGGCAAAAGCATCCCCAAGAGTGGGAACAAAAATGATCCCTCCAATTCATAGCAGGCAGTGAACACAGTTTTTAAAGAACCAATCTAAAAGATTCTAGCAAAAATCAAGGACGAGCCGTTCGTTAAGTGGCCCAGGAAGATGGGAGGAGACCCCTAAAAAAGGAACAACGCACTGAGATGTGCTTTCCACAAAGAGGGTGGGCATAAAACCGAGCATTGCAAAGACCTCAAGTATCACCTTAAAGAGTTAGCTCAAACTGGACACTTGAATTAATTTTTGGAAAATAAGGTAGAGAAGGTTGCTGCCAATGGAGACCAAAGGCCAGACAATATGCGCGAGGAGGACGTCGGCCATGAGTTCGCAGTGATTCATGGGGCATCCGATCTAAAGCAGATTTAAGGAAACTCAACTTGGATGGAAGTCACAAAGCTTATGAGAGTAATGCAATCTTTTCAAATCGATCCAGCTAAAATGCAAGCAGGAAAGCGTCGACGAGAAGATGACGTCGACTACAACAAGCATATTTTGTTCACGGGTGAAGACCTAGTGGGAGTAAGGACCCCACATCATTATGCCTTGATCATTACACTCAGGATAGATAGCTATGACATCGACAAGTTGCTCTTCGATCAGGGTAGCTCATCCGAAGTTATGTATCTCGACCTATTCAGAAAGTTGAAGTTAAGTGTCGGCAACTTATAGGAAGCCACCGTTCCTCTAGTTGGCTTCACTTGTAAAGTGAGTATCCCTTTGGGAAAGATTGTACTTCTAGTGAGGGAAGGAAGTATCTCCAAGATGATCGAATTTCTGGTGGTCGACATTGACACACCCTACCAGGCGATCCTTGGCAGAGGGTGGATACATGCGATGAAGGTAGTCCCCTCTACCTACCATTGGAAACTCAAATATGTGACTGAGCGAGGAATAATGGAGATCCATGAAGATCAGGCAATGGCGAGAAAGTGCTTTATAACAGCCATCCTCCCCAAATCGTAGAAGAAGTTCGAGAAAGCCAAGGAAAAGGTTGAAGAATATGAAGATTTGATACCTTCTAAATAGAAGATAAAATATGGAAGACCTGGAGTGGAGGAGAACATGATCCTCCCCTCTGAGCGGATCATTGAGAACCTGGAGGAAGTTGCAGCCAGCGATAACAAAAAAGATAGGATGTTCTTGATCGGAGCCTCTCTCACAGATCGAGAGAAGAAGGAACTGACAGTAGTTTTACGGAATAACTTGGACATTTTTATGTGCGAACCCTACAATCTGCCTGGGATTGATCCTAGTGTGGTTTGTCATCGAATGCACATTGACCCGACTTTTAAGCCAATCGCACAAAATGCACGATGAACTGCACCCGAGAAGGCCAAGGCTATGGAGAAGGAAGTGGAAAAGCTACTGGATGAAGGATCCATACGGGAAGTTCAATTCCCTAAGTGGTTGTCCAACCCAGTAGTGGTCCCAAAAAGTAATGGAAAATGGAGAGTCTGCATTGACTTCACCGACCTTAACAGAGCTTGCCCTAAAGATAATTTTCCTCTCCCAAAGATTGATCAGTTGGTGGACGCTACAGCGGTTCATGAAAGAATGAGTTTCCTAGACACATACTCCGGGTATCACCAAATCACTCTACATGAGCCAGATCAAGATAAGACAACATTCATCACCACTGTCGGGTTGTATTTCTACAAGGTCATGCCCTTTGGGCTCAAAAATACAAGAGCAAGTTACCATTGGTTGGTCACCAAAATGTTCAAAGACCAAATGGGAAGCACCATGGAGGTCTACATCGATGATATGCTCGTCAAGAAAAGGTTCAAGAAAGACCACCTCTCTAACCTATCAAGGAGCTTCAAAATCCTCAGGAAATACCGAATGAGGCTTAACGCAAGTAAATGTTCCTTCGGTGTCCAGTCAGAAAAATTTCTCGGGTACTTGGTTAGTAAGAGAGGCATTGAAGCCAACCCAGATCAGATTAAGACATCAATAGGGTGCAACCCCCACGTATAATAAGAGACGTGCAGAAGCTCATGGGGATGCTCGCCGCCCTAAATCGGTTCATCTCGAAGTCATCCAAAAGGTGCCAGCCATTCTTTCAGTTGTTGAAGAAAAGAAAAAATGTGGAGTGGAACGAGGATTGCTCGAAGGCATTAGAGGAGATCAAAGCTTACCTCAACACACCACCCTTTCTCATCATACCTCAAGAGAACGATTTCCTGTACCTATACCTTACAGTTTCCAACCACGTTGTTAGTTCTACACTAGTATGCGAAAGAACGGGGCTTCAGTACCTAGTCTATCATGCGAGCAAGACTCTTTTGGACGCCGAACAACGATACCTACCCTTGAAAAAGCTCGCCTTTGCGCTAGTAGTAGCCTCAAGAAAATTAAAACATTAATTTGAAGCCCACTCCATCATTGTACTTATGCCCCACCCTCTCAGAGCAGTACTACCTGTTAGGAAGATTATCAAAATGGTCAGTCGAGCTCGGGAGATTTGATATTCAGTTCTAGCTAAGGAATGCTATTAAAGGACAAGTCCTCGTCGACTTCATCTTGGAATTTATAGGATAACATCCTTGCGATCAACCTCAAACCATTCATAAGCAGGAAGTTCCCTTGACATCAGGTATCTGGAAGACGGTGCCTCCAACTCTAAAGGGGCAGGAGTAGGCATCGTATTGATTACCCCTGAAGATGCAATACTCGAGCAAGGAATCAAGCTTGGATTTGAAGCCTCTAACAATGAAGCAGAATATGGAGCACTGATAGTAGGCCTATAGAAGGCACACTCGCTAGGGGAAAGAAACTTCAAGTGTTCGGCGACTTACAGCTGGTCTCCAACCAAATAAGTGGTGACTTCAACGCTAGGAATGAGAGGATGGAGACCTACCTCGCCACAGTGAAGAAATTAATGGCTAACTTCGAACAGCTCAGTGTCCAACAGTTTTCTAGAGGTCAGAACAGCCATACTGATGCCCTAGCAGTCTTGAGCTCAACGATCAATTTTGGCTTGAAGAGAACAATTCTGATTGACTTCCTCTCCCATCCAAGCATCAACCAGATCGATGAACTGCCAAATGTGGGACATATTATCCAGATTGATATAACCCCCAATTGGATTGACCCCTTAAGGGATTATTTGAAGGATGGTTCGCTACCAGAAAATAATAAGACAACTCATCAGATAAGAGTCAAAGCTGCTCGCTTTTATTTATCTCCAGAGGGTAAACTGTACAAAAGTTCTTTCACTAGTCCTTACCTCCAATGCGTTCACCTAAAGGACGTCGAGCAAGTCCTTCATAAACTCCATGAGGAAATCTGTGAAAGTTGTATTAGGGGCAGGTCGCTAGCTTTTCGAGCAATGAAAGAAGTCTACTGGTGGCTATATATGCAGAAAGACGCTGTCGTTTATGCTCGCAAATGCAAAAAATGCCAACTTCACACTCCTATGGTTCACCAGCCAGCTAGCAATCTGAAGTCACTTGCCATCCTATGGCCTTTCGCCCAATGGGGAATGGACATCGTGGGCCCTCCTCCTACTGTAGCCGATAATCGCAAGTATATGTTAGTCTCAACAGACTACTTACCAAATGGATAGAGGTAGAGCCGCTGACAAACATTCGAGACGCAGACATGATAAGATTCATATGGAATAATATTATCACTCATTTTGGGATCCCCAAAACCATCGTCACTAACAACGAAACTCAGTTCAAAAGTGGCCTCTTTCAGGATTTCTGTAATAACCACGGGATCAGGCACTACTATAGTTCCATAGCATACCCTCAGTAATGGGCAAGCCGAATCTTCTAACAAAATAGTGATCAGTGGATTGAAGAAGTGGTTGGAGCGAGCCAAAGGGGAATAGGTAAATGAACTACCTCACATCCTATGGGCTTACCGCACTACCCCGCGACGAGCAACTGGGGAAATCCCGTTCGTACTCACACATGGTATGAAGGTAATCATCCCTTTGGAAGCTCGACTCCCTACCATGCGCTCCACCTTGGTCGACCTAGGCCAGAACGATGTAGCATTGCTCGCTGAACTTGACCTAGCTGAAGAACGAAGAGAGCTGGCTCTAGTGAAATTACCTAGTTATCAGCAACAGCTAGCCAAGCACTACAATAAGAAGGTCAATCCAAGAACATTCCAAGTTGGGGACTACGTCCTAAGGAAAGTTCTTGGCAGCGCTGTAAAACCATCGGACGACAAACTAGGGCCAAACTGGGAGGGACCATTCAAGGTGATAAGAGACGACCTACAAGGATCCTATCACTTAGAAATGCTGGAGGGCAGGGAGATACCTAGAGCTTGGAATGCAGTTAATTTGAAGAAATTATACTTCTAGTTTTTCTTCGATCTTTTTTAACCTAGTGTCAAAATTTTCAATTCGTTTATGATCAATAAAAATTTATTTGGCAGTAGCATTATATGAAGTGTTGATTTTTCTCAATTACATTATAATTCATGCACCTTTTCCAAGTCACAGGCTCTCCTCTCAACAGATAAAAGCAGGGTATTACCCTCCTCCGATTTTCATCATCGAACACGAGCAAGCTCCTAACATTTCCCCTGGCAATATATGAAGCCCTACAAGGGACCCTTAGGTAGCACGGCTAACCCAGGTTTGTCGCCAATAATGTTTGGCTCAAAAAACCAGCTTGGATAGAACATCCAACACTAAGTGTGTCTCGCCATTGCCACACTTAGGCCTAAGGAAGTGTGACGACACAACCTAAAAGGTAAAGTGAGGCAGAATGGTATCCTGTAAGCATACTGGATTTGGAGGACACTCACTCGATAAATCAACTCCACCTATATCAAATCTAGTCGGCTAAAAAGAGCCCAAGATAGTCAAACAAGACATCAATGAGGTAAAAAATACACAACACATATTTAGTCGTTGAATCGCCCAAAACATAACTATTTTATTACATCATTACATATACAAAGAGTTACATGTGCTGAGTAAAATAAATCCTAATAAGGATCGGGTCTCCGAGCAAGATAGACAACCACTTGTGCTCTTCGGCCATCATCTGGGCAAGGAGCTAACTCCTCCTCGACTTTATTTGAATCTGGTTCCAACAGTTGCCTTGGGATAGCATCTATAGGAATCCATTGATCATCCCTTCTGAATGGGTTTGGCATCAAAGTTGAGGGGGAGATCTCATGACGATACTAGAGGACAGAGTTCCTAGGGACCTGCAACTCCCTGACAGCACTCAACCATCCTCTAATGAAGAATAACTCTTCAACCTCCCTCAACTTCATTAGAGCATCGGTCTAACCCCGACCATAACCATCAACCCACACTCGTCGAGGAACTTTCTTGAACAGGTGCCTTAGCAAGGTAACATCTCTTTGAAGTGTGGAAGCTATCACATACGCCCGACGAACATCACCTTGAAGCTCAGTTCAATCGATGAAGAGGAACCACGTAAAACTCAAGGATCAATGCTCGACGCTTTCTCCCTAAGTCGCGAGACTTATCTCCTCAGAGCATCGTTCTGTTGTTGAAGCACCTCTCCAACTTGATTGACCTCGGAGTCATCCAGAAGCTTGGCCTTTAGAGCATTCACTTCTTCTTGAACAGAAGCACCAATTTCCTCCATCTCTTGGAGCCTGTACTTCAGCTTGGCAACGAGCTCTGACTGGTCCTTATACTCCTGATTCCTCGACCTAAGAGACTTACATATCCTTACAAAGGCTCTGCGAACTCGATTTCTCACATCAGGTCCAAGAATTTTTCCTAACTGAGAGGTAGCAGGAATATAATCCTCAACATCGATGAGCTACAAACCATATAAGCATTAAAAAGCAAATAAATCAGTACGCGAAAGGGAACTGAATTTCATTTCATTTAAAGAAGGTTCAAAGTACATCATAAAAAAGAAAGAACAATAAAAATACAAAGGGATCCTAAAAGAAGACTAGCTGACAACCGTAGTCTGCTCCGAGGCCGCTGGATGCTTCCCCTTATCTGCGGCAGCTCTAGATACGCCTCCCTCAGGCAAAGCAGTCATCGTAGGAATACCAACAGGAGTGATCTGGACAGCTAGAGCACCTTCGTTGATAGCAGGAGCAGGCGTCTCATCCACAACAGGCTTGGGGCCAGGGTCGTGCTCGTCAAAGAGGGGGGAGTCAATGTCCACCTCAGTAGCAAGCAAGGCTTTGTCCCAACCCTTCTTGAAGTTAAGGTGGCTAATATAGTCAATCTGAACCTTAACATCCGCATATGCCGCGACCCATCCAGCATTGTAGGAGCTCTCCTTGAGGGTGGCAGCCTTAGATTCCACCTTATTCACCTTCCCAACAAGCACCTTGTTCTCCTCAATCACAGCCAGCTTGATCGCGCAGACCAAGTCATAGGACTGCTCAGCTCTTCGAGCTCCATAGTCGCCGCCTCTTTCTCTTTGTTGGCTTGGGACAAGGCGAGGTCAGAAGACTTTTAAGCAGAACTGACAAGCTTCAAGCTAGCCTCTATGTCAATATTTTTCCTGTCCAGCTTAGCGTTCTACCTCGCTAGCTCGTCGCGACTGCGGTAGAGGACAATGAAATCAGACAAAAACTGCAGAGAAAAGGAAAATATTAGCAGATAAAGTATTAAGAGGAGCATTACAAGAAAATAGAAGTGAAAACAGGCTTACTAAGGCTAGCCCATGACTCGCCTTCACGGCTAACTAGTCAGTCCCTATGTTTATCGACCGCTGGCGATTAGCTGGAAGTACTGCCCTCTCAAGCACTACTGGAGCTAACTGAGGGGTAAGAGGAATAGAATCCCCCTCAGCCAGTGAGGACACGGGCACCAGAGACTGCCCCGCCTTTGTCCTCACCTCTTCCCTCCTCTTTTCTTCTTCTCTCTCCTTCTTCTCCCCCTCTATCCTCTTTCTCTCTTACACCTTCTTCTTCTTCTTCTCCTTTTCATTCTTTCTCTCCCTCTCTCTCACCAATGCCTCCTCCTTATTTTTCCTCTCCTGCTCGTGAGCAACAGTTTGGGAGCCAGTGGAAGTATCCCCATTCCTAAATTTCTACTTCTTCAACTGACGAGCAAGCAACACATTATCTTCGTCATCATCTTGGATCATAATCTTCCTAGGAGGAGCCATATCTTCCTCCCTGGATCTTATTGAATCCTCTGAATCCTCCGGAGCCTCGAAACCCTCCTCCGAGCTGGAAGATTCTTTGCTAGTGGAGCTCTCCTCACTATAATCACCTTTAACACCGCCCATGTTAGCTCCCTCGCTCTTTTCACCTAAGCTATTTTCCTCCTCGTCTAATTGAATTGTGTCAGCAGCCACCTCTTCTGTGATATCTAGCTGATGGATGCTATCCACAGGTCGTGCGATGAAACTGGACCCAATGTTCTTGTACTCCAAAAGGAATGCTGATGATCGTGGATGCTCACCGTCAGCCAAATAGTCTCTGATCTTCCAAGCCTTGACCAACTCAGAAGCTCGAATCTCGCGAAGAGAAGGTTCTGAGTTCTTTGTCTTTACTGAGAAAAAAAAAGAGGAAAACCTAAGATGGGCAGTACATTAATAGAGAATCAATGAGCAGAACATGAGCTATGTCTACCTATATATTCCTCCCCATAAAAAGGAATCACATGTCTCTCAGACCTTGCCCCTTCATCATGGGGAGGGTACTGCCAGTTCCTGGTAATAAACCCCTCTTGCCAATAGTCCTAGTGGGAATCAGGTAGATTGACTACCAATACCCTATCAGGACTCCTAGCCTTCAAATAAAGGAGACTAGAGCTTATTCGAGAGAAAGAATAACAGTAGCAAATTTCAGCAAGCCATAGATTGGTGCCATAAAGCTGATTAATTCTATGTACACCATTGATAATTTTCCAAATATTTGGCCAGCATTGTGTCGGAACTATATAAAAGTAACTAAAAAATTCAAAAACAGGCGATTTGGGGAGAAAGTAAGACCACCATGAGATAACAGAAGAACACGTATCCAATGGTCATCCTCAATATCTCTAACATTACGAGGAACATGGGCACATTCAATATCTACCCAGTTCGAAATATTGTAGAACTTCCTAAAGTCAGCTATTGACCTATTGCCTATTTTCGCCATCAGATAAGAAAAACCCTAACAGCGATAACAAAGAAATTTCAACAGAAAAAGAAAAGAGAGGGAGTATGAAGAACTTACGAAGTAAGAATCAGCTTGGGACGATGCAATGCCGCAAGCAAAGAAGATAGGAAGATAAAGAAGAAGCTTGAAGATGAAAGATAGGACCAGGAAGTGAGAAAGCACAGTAAGAAGCTGGAGAGATCTAGAGAATGCAAGGAAGTTTGAAGCGACGTCAGGGAATGGCCTCTTCAAACCGGTTTAAACCCTCTCAATCATAACACACAGGAAACGAAGCAAGTCTGCCACCTAAATCTACTCGAGAAATACGCTTCAATCCCCAGGTGTTACGCGATTCACAAAAATGCCACTAAGGATATTATTTAAAATTATTGAGCCCAAATTTTGACCCAAAAATTTTAGGGGCAATTGTGGGTACCTCGATTAATTATTCTAGCCCAGATGAGTAGCCCGATTAACTCTGTCCAAGGTCTAGGGGCCTCGTGCATAACGGATTCAATTATGACCCATTCAACCCCTAAAATCTCTCAAGAGATATTCTAAGGATCATGGATTAACGTGCAGGAGTCCAACACCCCCACGCCCTGAAAAATGACATGTATATATCAAACCCTTAACCCGGGGCAAAGGGCACGGGAAAAATTGTAACACTCTCCTAGAGTAAAAAGAAACATAATACAAATAGAGCACCACCGTGGACGTAGGCCATTCTGCTGAACCACGTGTATCTTGTGTTGTATGTGATTGCAGTTGTTTTATGTTCCTTATTTATTCTCGTGATCACATTTGTTTATTATTTTGTGTTGAGATTAATGTCACCACAGATCCAATTAGCTTAAAATTGTAAAATAATTATATAAACCTAGACAAAAAAATTTCAAGGTGAAGAGAACCGTAAACTTTACCTTTAAGAGGAACGAGACTGCAGGGAGTTGGACAAATTACTCTATGAATTACCGCCAATCCTTTAAATAGGGGGATTCATGACAATAAACATGCAGGATATGATAACACAAATCAATTTACTATAATGAACATAAAATGAAAATTAAAATAGGGAAGTGAAGAATATTGGGATCCCAAATTGTTTGTTGTTCCCTCAAAAGTGTATTTTTTAGTGGGGTGTTAGGAAACCCATCTAGACGGGAATAGAGAAACAACCATGGGAAAAATAAAAAATTAAAGGGATATGGGTTGGAGATAGGAGTGGCAATTCGTGTGCATCGTGTCGTGTGCGGGTCGTGTCATGTCGGGTTCGTGTCAAGTATTAGTCAACCCTAACCTGACCCATTTAACTAATCGTGTCACATGAGCAAACACTAACCCGACCTATTTATTATCGTGTCGTGTTCGGGTTGACCTGCATAACCCATTAAGTAAAATATAAAATAATTTTTTTCTTCTCTCTTAACCAATCATAGGGCTACAATAACTTAAATTTAATTAATTTCAATTTCTTTCAACACATAAATAATTTATCATCCGATTCTCCATGAATTTTATAGAATGCCTATTAAGATATATAAATTATCTAATATATTCTTCATAAAATACGAGTTAAGCGGGTCTATTCGTGTCATTTTCGAGTTATACGTGTTTGACACTAATCCAACCCGTTTATTATTCGTGTTAGCGGGTCGTGTCATATTCAGGTTCGTGTCAAGAAATCATCAAACCTAACCCGCTAACTTCGTGTCGAGTTCGTGTTGTGTCAAAAATTGCCACCCCTAGTTGGAGAGAGAGTAAATCTTCATGGGTGATTTGGGCGCCTCTCTCTTCTCACTCTCTCTTTTTCCTCCCCTCAAATAGCAAGGAACCGTCGCCTTGAGTTCGAATCGCCACAATTCTCTATAGAGAAAGAAGTTGAGGAAGTTTGTGAATAAGGGCCTGTTTGGTTTGCAACTATAATTCTGTTTTCTGTGTTTAAATACAATTCTGATAAAAATCTTCGTTTGTCAACCTATTTTTAAACACAGAATTATAATATTCCTATGTTATAATCAAGTTTTTCAGAAAACAGATTTTGGGTGTTTTATAACATCTGTTTTTTTTATTTTTCAACTCAGAATTATTCATTCTTAATATTTTAAAGCAATTATACCTTAATATATAATATACATACATAATACATTAATGTGTGTAATTCTTATAAATAAAAAATATATATGTACATATACACAAAATTACGTATGGAATAATATAAAGTTAAATAATATTATCAATAGATACATGATACTTATATATAGTTTTATACATATATTATTAATGTATGGAATAATATAAAATATACATATAGTACATATGTATTAAAAAATATTATCAATTCATGTATGTATATAATTTTATAGTGAATTATATATGCGACATCATTATAAATAAATAAATAAATAAATAAATATATATATATATATATATATATATATATATATATATATATATATATATATATATATATATATATATATAGAGAGAGAGAGAGAGAGAGAGAGAGAGAGAGAGAGAGAGAGAGAGAGTTAAACTCCCTAACATACCTCATTAAATATACCTAAAAATACATGATATTAAATGTACGTGTATATAATTTATGATGTATGTATGTATGTATACGTATACATTCATGTATCATGTATGTATAAAAGTTATATATATATATATATATATATATATATATATATAAACTCCACAACATACCTCATTAAATATACCTAAAAATACATGTTATTAAATGTACATGTATATAATTTATGATGTATGTATGTATGTATACATTCATGTATCATGTATGTATGAAAGTTTTATGTATGTTTATATGTACATACATATATATATATATATATATATATATATACACACACACACACACATATGTATGATATAAATATACATATTTGTCAATTTTGTCAAATTTTTAAAAAACTGTATTTAAATACAACTTTACCAAACGTACACCAATAATTATAAACACAAAAAACTGAATTTTAAAATTGTATTTAAAAACAGTGTTTAAATCGAATTTTCTGAATAGAGAACCAAACATGCGCTAAGAATCGAAAAACAAAAACAATCCTTCACCGCGTACACCTGTCGTCCCCAAACCCAGCTCTAATACCAAAAAAACGTTCTACCCCTCCGACCCCCAACTCCTCAAAGAGACTGAAATCTAAACGCACCTCCCCCAAATCCCTTACCCAAACTAAACAACCCTTTCAACTCTTATGGAGTGATGAAGATGAAATCTCATTTTTAAAGGGCATAGTCCACTACACATCCAAAAACTTACCAACCCATGCACCCACATAAACGATTTTCACGATTTCATAAAAAATACTGCATGTCAATTCTACCCTCTCAGACAAAATCCGCAAGTTGTATCTTTGTTCTATTTCACACACATCTTATATGGTGATTGAGAATGACGGTTGAAGAAGCAAATGAAGACAATAAGGAGACGGATTGAAGGGGAAAATTGGTATTTGAAATTATGTAGATAAGGGAAAAGTGTTTAATGGAAGTAGTGGAAAGGACGGAGATACAGAAACTGAACAAAGAGAAGAGGAGAGAGCGCACAAAAGAGACTGGTGGGCTGTCCATGAGTCACATTAATTACAAATTTTGCATTAACGCCTCCAATATTACCGTAATAGAGGTATAATATAGATTTTGATGTCCATAAAAATATTTCAGTTTAATTATGAAACATAAGATCTAATTTAAAATTTTTGAAATTTATATAATTTGCAAATGAATTAATTAATCTTTTTTTGAAAAATTTGCACTTGCAAAATTCAAAAAATTGTACATAAAATTAATTAGTTACTAAAATACGGGCATTTAATGAACAACCCAATATATTTTTAAGGAAAATGCTAGGAAAATCCAATTTTCGGACACAATTTTGGGATATAGTGATGTATCATCAACACATTGGCTGTTGTTTATAGTGAAACTCATGTGACCTACACACACCACCCAATATGATGATGACACATTACTGTGCCTCAAAATTGGATAAAAAGCAGGGTTTCCTAGCATTACTCTATTTTTAAATTTAACAAACGGGTCGAATTGTAACATAAATTGGAGAAAAATAACAGTATTTTGTGTCAAGCAGAGTTATAAGAACCGAGTATTAATTTATACTTCAACTGCAACCAAGTAAAAATAGTAAATATCTTTAAATGTAAAACATGCATATCAATTAAGTTTTACCGCACGAGTATTATTTTAAAAATTGACTTTAACATAGATCAAAATCTTAAACACTTATTTTTAAGGGATAATTTAAAGCTAGTCTTATTTTTAAGGGATAATGCACCAAGTTCTTTTTCATTATAGACTACATATATTTAGACAAATATATCCTCACATGTACCCATTTTAAATCCACTTACTCTATCTTTAAAAATAAACACATAATCTCATACTCTTTCTCTCTCTAACAGCCCCACTTCCACATCCACCCCCACCCCCACCCCACCCCACCCCGCCCCACCCTACCGGAGACTCACCGAAAATAGCTCACCGGAAAAACTCGTTGGAGGTCGCCGAAATTCTCGCCGGAGTGTTTCTCTCTCTCTCTCCTCGTTTATTTCTTTTTTTTTTTGCTCCGCGCTAGCGGCACCATCACTCGAGCTGGAGAAGAAGAGGTTTCGCCGGAAAAAATGGAGGTTTTACAGAAACAGATAAATTTATTTGTTTCGATTTTTTTGTCAAAAATATCGAATATGAGTGTTGTTTGATAGATCTCAACGAGTAGATTCCAAATATATAAATTTTATGAATTTTGAATTTGTAGATTTGAAGTTATGTACTTTTAAAGATTTTGTGTTTTTTTTTTGAAAAAAATGACGCACAGTTGGTTGAGGGTATTTTGTGGGTGTTTTTGTTATTTTAATGTGTTGAGTTGGTGAAATAGGACCTTTGATACCATTGACTCAGTCGAAGAATCTCTTACCTCATTGATCAAGTGAATAGGACTCGAAATAATTACTCCTATTTTTAAGTACAAGTGGTGAGATAAAAAAATATCAATTACTCCATTTGTCCCAAATCCATAATTGCGGTTATAAAGTTAAATAGTTTTAAAAAATTTAATCTCAAACTTATCCTCCCAAAAAATAACAAATACATTTTAATATAAGATATGCATTTGAATCATCGACCTCTCACGGTATTGTTTCAGCGCGCGACTTTGTTGGATCACACAGCATATATATAGAAATACAACTATTCTAGAAATACAACTATTATTCTGCGACCGAAAAGAAAAGAAAGTTGAGGGACTATATTGGAGCAGTTATAGAAACCAACAAAAGTGCTCATATAGAAATAAAAATTTAAAAGTGTACTCGTATTAGATTCTTTAGAAAAAAAAAAAAGACTCGGTACCGTGTTGTTTTTGGTTGACCTATTTTTCAACAATCTCCTTTACGAAAAAGAAGGAGATTGGAAAGAAGAAATATAGGCAGGTCAAAGGGCCAAATAAATAAAAGAGGGTAGGAGCAGCCTATATAAGCAACATAAATTTTCATCTTTCCTCAACAGCAGTTTTCTCTCTCAGTTTCCTTTTAACATCATCTCTCTCTCATATATATAAAACAGCACAAATTTTTACCCCGGTCATTTCCCTCTCTCATATACATAATTTCATGGGGAAGTATGTGGAGATGTTGGATTTAGGAGTGAGATTGGCAGCTAGATTTCATTCTCACTGTCCTCACACAGCTAGGTTGTATTACCATCCACCCTCCAACTCAGTGAATAACTATCACCACTCGCCCAATGGTAGCAATGAAACCCAGGTGCCATCTCAAGAACAAGAATATTCAACCCACAAAGCCAATTTTGATAGGAAGGCTGCTGGGAATTTTGATGATACTGACTATTTCATGTTTTACTCTGTTGTCTAAACATAAGAGCAGAGACCCAATAGATGGTTTAAGAAATGTTGAGATTTACATTTTATAGAGAATTACATCCATTCTTTTTTTACATATTCTTTTTACTCTCACTTGTATGAGAACATTTTTGTAGCTTGAGATTTACATTTTATAGCGAATTACAACCATTCTTTTTTTACATATTCTTTTTACTCTCACTTGTATGAGAACATTTTTGTAGCAATATCTTTTTCATCCAATAGAATGTTAAGAGAATATGTTGAGATGAGCTTTTATAGCGAAATTACATTCAGTCTTCTTGCAGATTCGTTATAATCGTGTTTGTCTGTTGTAGAAGCTTAAACCTAATGAATTTCTTTATTACCAGTTTGAATTGACGAAATGATAAATGAATCAACACAAAACAAGCGAAAATAGTTAAATCTTTTAGTAGTCCGAGGTAGGGATGGATGGCAACGGGACGGGTTTTAAGGGAGATCCATTCCACACCTTCACCTAATGGGGGAAATTTGGCATAAATAAACGGGTTGAGATCCGGGTTGGGTTTAAAAAAATATGGGTTTGGGTCGGGGTCAAGTTTTTGTGTGAAACCCTTGTTTAAAGGTATTATTACAAATATTTTGGTTAAATATATGTACCTTAGTTCTCCACTATAATAAACCAGTGCGTACTCTTATTTAGAGGACTTTAATTTTTTATTATTTTAACATAAAAAAATTGAAATCCGTTAGAATACTTGTGTAAAAAAAGTTGGAAAATCTTTTAAAAAATATTTGGGACGGGTTCGTATCCCCGCAGGGTTTTTAAGCGGGGTCAGGAGCGGGGTAAGTGGGGTCTGGGCGGGCTTGTGGCGGGGTAATGGGTTCGTGGACAGTTTTGGCCAAACCTGCTCCAAACTCACGCCGTTACCATCCCTAATCCTAAGCAAATATCCATTAATCTGCATCATTCTTTAATAGGTTATTTGGAGTTGTGAAAATAAAATAATTCTTGCAACTTTTTTTTATCTAATGAAAACCTAATTTTGAATTTATGATTTTTTCCCCTTAGTAATATAACCATCTCCTTATATTCCCTCTAAATTAAAGGTGCTAGTTATTTTTTTTTTTTACATTTCAAGCTTCAAGAAGTATAACATATAATATACAAATCCAAATTTTACAAGGTTGATATTTTTAAAAGTTACGAATCGAGCGTAAAAAATAAAACCCGTATTTAATATAAAATATTAAAAATAAATGAAAGTGATGTGTTTACTTCATTTTTATGAATAGTGTAAATATTTACAGTGTATGTAATACTGCCACATTAAATATTTATTGTATATGAAAACATAATTGATAAAAATGGGTTCAATTTTGGGTGAACACAATGAATAATTACTGTGCTAATTTAGAAGACTTTAATTTTTTTTATTATTTTAACATTAAAAACATTGAAATCCGTTAGAATACTTGTGTAAACAAAGTTTGAAAATCTCATAAAAAATATTTGGGACGAGTTCGTAGCCCCGCAGGGTTTTTAAGCGGGTCAGGAGCAGGGTCGAGGCGGGTTTGGGGCGGGGTAATGGGTTCGAGGACGATTTTGGCCCTTCGCTTATTGGTATAGGTTTACTTTACTTTGCCTTGATAGGCAGGTCAGGTCATATGTAGATCGGCAAACCCCCAGGGGTAAGTTGGTATTTTGCCCTCCTTAAGGTTCCCTATTTAAGGAAACCTTTACCTCATTGTTCAGGGTCGTCTTCTCTCAAAAACTGTGTGCAAGATTTACAAATCCCTTTTAAAAACATTCCTCTTACATTCCATTAATTCATCCACCCACCTCACCTTTATAACCCACTTCACCACTACTAAAATCAACCTACATCGCTATTAAAGTCAAAATATAGCCTTCATATAAGGTCTATATTGTTTTCATTTAAACTTACTATTTTAGTCTTATTACGCACTTTCTTACTTATTAGAATTTAGTTTCCATTTACTCACCGTAATCAATTTTTACTATTTATACATTCACTAAATTTATGACACAATGTTCAACAATATTTGCTCGTGACATGTCAAACCCATATGTTCGAAGATATTTGCACGTGACGATGGGATCTTGGTATTCTAACTTCTACTATGAATTGAAGTTGCATGTTTTGAGGTAAACGACTTTGGAAGAGGCTAAATGACACAAACATCCCAAGATTGCCTTTAAAAATGATTGTGACTACCTTTGTGATCTTTTCCACTCTGATGTCTAGCAAGTATGTTTTTTTCTTTCTTACTTTATTTCTATTGTTGATTATGTTCAAATTTGGGAAGTTTTTTCCCCTTAAATCTAATGAAATTCTTATGATCAGTATATTGTCTTTTTGGCGAATGACCACAACATTTAAAATATATATTCTTTATGTCACATTTTTCCTTCCTAAGTAAGAATATACTATGTGTAAAGATCAACTTTGAAGCCTTTTTTAATACTCTGTTTTTTCTTAAGATTTTTTTTATTGGTAATCAATAATGATCCATATGAGCACTTCATTTATCTCATATTATGAAATTATCAACTAAGGAATTTCCATTTTTCACCGTATTGTGAGGGTACCCCTGAGCGATTTTTGCGACATATCATTAATAGTAGGCATACATCTCTAGTGGATTTGTCCATCCTTATTGGGATCCCGAGTAGGCATTCATGTGGTTCTCCATGTGGTGCTTGTTTCACTCTAAGTATTATTAGAATACCTAAAGTTATGTAGTTGATACTATAACCTACTGTAGGCCAATTGTAATGGCCATTTTTACATTCAAGGGGTTAGAATTCTAGTTGCAGTAATAATCAATTTATCGGACTATATTTTTGTGATGATCTTGAATGAAAAACCAGCTATTGCAATTAGCCTAAATTGGGTTATAGTATTAACTCCATAACTTTAGTTCACAATGCTTAATTGTAGGAATTTTTCCTTTCGGCACTTTTTCTTTAAAATAATGTGAAAATATTGGGATTTCGTACTGCCCTGTACTAATCATTTAACTCTATCATATCCCTCGAGTAAGATTTTGAGATCTTCAAAGCTACAAACAATTTTTTTGTTTAACTTAATACTCTACCTTCAATATCCTTTTTGTTACATATGTTTCACTCTTAATCCATTTATATCCCACCCCTTGGGTATCAACATGAACTAATTCACAAGGATAACTCATTTTATAAAATTATTCACATATGTAAGGACATATTTTCGTTGGTCCGTCACAATTTATTATGTCGTATACCACTACAAGTCATCGAAGAATTGTGAAGATTGCATCTATAAAAGACGGATCCGAATTACCAGTTGCCTTCAATATTCAAGCCCAAAAATATGAACTTTGGTAAGATATTATTTTAAAAGTTTCATATACTTTTCATATTAAGAGTGTTGAGATGTTTTTTAAAAAAGGTTTTAAAAAGCGTGTATATAAAAATATTTTTATAAATGTTTGTTTTTAAAAAGGTGTTAACTTTTTTAGAAAAAGAATAGTTTTTGAGAAAATTTCATTGGCAGTTAACGTACCTCAGTTTCGACGCCAAGGTCGTTCAAGCGAGATCTCAATCTCGTTCGAACGACAATGGGAAGTCGCGCGTAGTCGTTCAAACGACACGCGATCTCGTTCGCGCGAGATGTCATTCTCGTTCGAGCGAGATTACTTTTTGGCTGACACGCTGCTGTAATGCTTATCCTTTGACCAACTCAGATTTTGTATAAAAAGGTGTCCTGGCAGCCTAGAAAAACGTGGAGAACAGTTTCTACTTTTAAGAGTCTTATTCTTTGGAAACTTTTATGTTTCTCCCCAGATTTAATTCAATACCTTTTGGGAGAAAGTTTTTCTCCAACAATTCTAAGGGTTCAAATGTTTTATTTTTAATTCACAAAATCCCAATTACTTTTATGTGAATTGTTTTGTGGAACCCAAGAACATATTTTGCTTTGGTTTATCTTTTGTGGGAAAAACTCTACAACCGACAGTTGCGTGCTACTGTGGAAGGAGTCCTTATAAAGTTCACATCTTGTGGAGAAGTCGTTTTCTTCTTCATTGCTGCCCTCCTGAAAAGGGAAAATTCCAGCCGTAACTTGTGGAGGAACCGTTTTCTTCTTCACTGTTGCCCTCCTGGAAAGGGAAAGTTCCAACCGAGATATCGGAAGTGACACATGCGGGTATTTCGTATGTCACCCTATTTCATTGTAATCCGTGTAAGCCGTTTTCTTTCAAATTATAATGAAATAAAAGGTTTTGCCCCTTTGGGGGATTTTTCCTGAATATTTATGTCACATGCTTTATTTATTTATGGGTTGACACACACACTTTTGGATGCATGTTTAGGGGATGGATTAATTTGATTTAAAAATAGACTTTAATTAAATAAGTGTGACGAATTGGAAACTTCTAAATAAATTTAATCAATTATCACACAGTCGTACTTTTCAAATTGGTATCAGAGTAGGTTACTCTAAATTATCGAGTGATCCTGATTTAAAAAAAAAATTATGATACAATTTGACTTCTCACGTCGTCAAATTGGTATCATGTTATGCTAATTTATCGCGTGATCCTATTTTTGGCAAAATCGTGCGATATTGATTTTTTTAAAAAAATCAGTTTTGTGAAAAATCACAATTTTTCCAATGGAACGCCTATTGAATGAGGAGCCTATTTTGAAAAAGTTGATTCTCGTTTGCTTGCACATCATTCTTCTCTTGCCATATCATATAGATGATTGTGTTTGCATATTTTTCATACACTAGTTGTGGTTTCATGATATATATTTGCTAGTGTAATGACATGTACTTTTTGTATATATTTTTTGTTCTTAATTTTTTTTGAAAAATACAAAAAGATTTTCTATGTTTTGAGTTCCATTCATATTTTTTTTGAAAAATTTGAAAATCCAAAAAGATTTTTGTATTTTGTTTGCACCTTTTATGGATAAACACTTAGGATGACCAAGTCACAACATCATTCCATGCTTCATGTGACTATTTTATAGTGTTTTGAGACAATAGGTCAATTCATCCATGTGCTTTACAATGTTTGGAATCATTGAGATGTAATTTAGTGTTACTTCCTACATATTTGACTCGTGATTTCCTTTATTGCACACATGCACGGATTTATTTGATTATTGTGCTTGTCTTATCACATGTTGGTTGGGTGTTTTCACTTCAATCCTGTCATTTAAAACGAACCAAGCGCAATAAAATGAACCAAGCACAATAAATGCCTGGATAATTAGTGATTTTCGGGCCAAGGAGAGGTGATGAAATCCCCACCTTATCTTTCACACGGGTTTTTCCTTAAGTCAATTTATGCAACGTGCTAAATTAAATGAGAAATTAAACCACATAGGAGCACACACAAAAGAAATGTACCCCCGACGTGGAATTTTTACGGTCACTTGTTTACGTTGGGCTGAAGTTTTAGTTGATGTCGATCGGAGGGAAATGCCTCCTATGTTTCAGTCGTCCCCGAGAGTTCCTTGTGCTCGTGGAAAAATTGCAAAAAAAAAATCACATTCGCGCACAGTTGCACACTTTCTCGAATATTTTTTCACTTTTGCCCCTTTTTGTTTTTCTTTTTTCCCTTTTTTTTAATGTGCTTCTGAAAAAAAACAAAAGAAACTACACCAAACGTAAAGTGCGGCACATACACAAAAAGGAATTAACGAAAAGAGAAAAAAAATGACACACGCACAAGTGGTGTATTCGACACAAAAACAAAAATAACCAAGCTCACTTATGACATAATTTTATTTTTTAATTTCTTTTATTCTGGAAATTACTACGGGAAGAAATAAAAAAACCTCGATAATCAGAATGGGATTTAAGGGCATCATGTTCCTCCGTGTTATCTTTCCAAACCGTTGGCAACGGTCACAACTCCTACTGTAATCATTCGAGTCACGAAAAATGGTGGGCTAATAGAATCCACATTACAAAATTTTTGCAGCGGTCTTTTTAGCACTGAAATGACCTCTACTGGCTTGGTCATGGCAAAAAGAGATTACGCTTTGAATATCATGATCGTGTACACACTTTCGAATGATTTGATCGGGACAATACTTGAAAAGATACGGGTCATCCCAAAAGAAATGCTTAGCTTCCTTTAGAAATTTGGAACAATCTTGCTTAGACCAATTCAGTGGCATTTCACCTGTCACAAGATAGTTCATAATATCGGAGAACCATGGAAGCTGGGAGATAAGCATCAGTTTCTCATCGGGAAAGGACTCATTTAGTGGCAACAGGTTATCGGATGATTCAATGGTTAACCTAGACAAGTGATCTGACACTACATTCTCACACCCTTTCTTATGCCGAATTTGAAGGTCAAACTCTTGCAGTAATAGGATCCACCTAATGAGACGGGCCTTAGCATACCTGTTAGATCAAAGGTATCGCAGGGCTGAGTGATCGGTGAAAATGATAAATTTGGATCCTATCAAAGTTGACCTAAACTTCTTAAGAGGAAAAACAACAACGAGGAACTTTTTTTCAGTCGTGGAATAGTTCAATTGTGCATCATTAAGAGTCCTATTGGAATAATAGATGACATGAGGAAGTCTCTCATTACGCTGACCTAGAACCGCACCTATGGCATAGTCAGAAGCGTCACACATGATCTCAAATGACTGAATCCAGTCGGGAGGTCTCATAATAGGTGCAGAGGTCAATTCTGTCTTTAGCCTTTCAAAGGCATGAAGGTAACACCATAACACCTGATTTCTTTGGGACAACTTGAATGGGACTGACCCATTATCTATTAGAGATGGGGTAAATGATACCCTCATTGAGCAATTTTAGCACCTCGGCTCGGACGACCTCTTTTATATTGGGATTAAGTCTACGTTGTGCTTTAAGAGAATTTTTAGCATTGTCTTCTAAGTGTACCGAGGGACTTATCCCCTTAATTTCGGCTATGGTCCATCATATGGTTTCCTTGTGTTCTTTGAGAACACGCAACAGTTTATCTTCCTGTTCTTTGTCTAAGTCAGACACGATGATAACAGGTAAGGATTCAGAAGGTCCTAAGAACCTATACTTGAGCATTTCAGGAAATGTCTTCAATTCAAGCTCGGGATCTTTCTCAATCGAGGATGGAATAGGTGATGAGGAAAGTGAGAGGGGCTCAGGTTTAGACTTCCAATTTCCCACTTCCATGATAAGGGCGAGGTCGAGGAGGGCATTGACTTCTTCGATGGACTGTTCGACATCAAATTTGGACCCAAAAAAGGAAAGACAAGATGCTAAAGGGTCGTCATTATAAGTTTTCTCGAAAGTCTCTTGGACGATACTATCAATCATGTCAACATCCACGGGTTCATCATCATCAGGGTGGTTGTTTGGCCAAATTGAACACATTAAGGTCCATAGTCATGTTCCGAAAGAATAGGTTCAATTGGCCGCTACGACACCTAATGACGACATCAAATGTGGTGAGGAAATGGCGATATAAAATAACAGGGTTTTGTACAATAGGATTTTGCACTTGTTGGGTGTCCAAGATAACAAAGTCGACGGGAAATATAAAGTCACCCACTTTAATTAGGACGTCCTTAACAATACCTCTCGGAATTTTCACAGAATGGTCGGCTAAGGATAAGGTAATACATGTTGGTTTCAACTCCCCCAAACCTAGTTTCTCATGCATGGTGTACGGCATAAGATTCATGCTTGCTCATAAAAATCAAAAGGGATTTCTCGATGAGGTTCTCCCCTATCTTGAGAGAGATCGTCGGAGTACCGGGATCCTTATACTTGATGGGAGTTTGATAAGAAATGATCGAGCTTGCTTGCTCGGAGAGAAAATCTTTCTTGGGTATGTTGGTGCTTCTCTTGAAGGTACAAAGGTCCTTCAAAAATTTTGCGTAGGATGGGACTTGTTGAATAGCATCAAGGAGTGGGATATTAATTTATACCTGCTTGAATACTTCCAGCATCTTATCAACTTGTGCCTTTTTCTTTTGGGGAACCAAAGGCTGGGGAAACTGAGCTTTGGGGACATAGGTGTTTATAGATGGCTCGGAATGTGAGGGTGAGGAGGAAGTTGGATCCATAGGTGGATCTTCCTTATCCTTACATTTCTCGGATTCACTCTCGGTAGGTGGTGAAATATTTTTCTCTACTTCCTTGCCGGACCTAAGCGTGATGATGGCTTTTGCATGCTCTTGGGTGTGTGATGCGCTCGTGTCGTCTTGAATAACAAATTGAACCCTAGGCATGTTACCCTTTGGATTGGGTTCGGCCTGACTCGGGAATGTTCCCTTATTTCTCTCACTCAACGCGTTAGCTAGTTGGCTCATTTAAACCTCGAGTTTGCTAATGACTTGAGTATTCGCCTGCATGCTTTGCTGAGTGGATTGGAGGACATTTTGAGTGGTTTGCTGGAATTGAAGGGTACTTTGGGAAAGAAGGTTCATCGAATCCTATAAAGATTGGATCTTTTGGGATGAGGGATTCGATGGTGCGATGGAATTCTTTTGGAAACCCGGTGGTAGGTTACTAGAAGATTGACCTCCATTTCCTTGGTATTGACCCTTGGAACATGAAAGATTGGGGTGGTCTTGCAACCCTAAATTGTACGCATTGGAATATGGGTCATACTTTGGCCTATTTTGATAGAGGGAATTGTCTTGTTCGGTGAGTGCCTTGTGGGCCGGAAGGGCGGGGAAATTCTGGACTATGTGGTCGAATGCATCGCAAAGTAGACACATAGGGGAACCTACATGTTGAACGACCGCAGGTGCGCTTCAATTACCCTCTTTGATCGTCTCTAAAGCTTCTAAACGTTAGGCCAACGTGGCCACTTTGGCATTTAAATCATAACTTTGTTCGACTCAGTGAGTGAAACCCTCATTGGAGGTGGTGGATCTAGTTTATCTATTGGGTGTCCATCGCTGAGACTTTTTAGCTATGGATTCTAGAAATACCCACGCATCGACCTCACTATTCTCGGTAGAATCACCATTACATAGTGACTCGAGCATAGTTTGGGTGTTACAATTGTACCCCTTATATAAAATTTGGACTTAGCGTCCCATCTCAATCCCACGATGCGGACATTTCAGTAGCAAGTCCTTGAATCGCACCAAATACATCCACAATGCTTCTCCATCCTTTTGGCTAAATGTGTTGATGGTGTGATGTATCGACACCGTCTTTTGGTTTGGAAAGAATTGTTGAAGGAAGGTGACACTCATTTGGTCCCAAGTAGTGATGGATTCGGGTTTTAGCGAGTTAAACCAACTCTTAGCTTTTTCTTTCAACGAGAATGGGAACAATTTAAGTTTAACAATTTCATTGGAGAGTTGTTGGTACTTAATGGTCCCACATATCTCCTCGAATTCATGCACGTGAAGGTAGGGATCCTCTTTTTCAGTACCCCGAAACACGGGCAACAATTGGATTGTTCCCGGATGGAATTGGAAATTGTTTGCATTGTGATCGGGGAGAAATATGCATGAAGGCTGACTAGACCTAGTCGGATAAAGGTAATCTTTAAGGGCACGTGGTGCTAACTCATCTCCCATCTCGGTGAATATCGAAAATCTACCTACGTAAGTATCGGGAATGCTAGACTCCACGCTCGATAAACGACCGGTATGATTTTGAAACCAACTTCGCATACACTCAACTCACTCGATTTTTTTTCTTTTTTTTTATGTCATGAAAAAAATATTTGACTCAAACCACCTAATTCCTAGCTAACACATAGAAAATTGAAGTATCTAATTTAGGTGAGGGGGATTTCGATTTTAAAATCTAGTTTACTCAAGATTAATCGACGACAGCAAGGGTCTCCGGATTAATCTCCCTAATTAGACAGCTCCTACTCTTTGGCAAGGGAGAATTCAAAAAACGACCAACTACGGTTATCGCCTCAAAACTCGTTTTTTTCCTCCAGGTAGGTGGTCGGTACGAAGACACATTAAAAATCACCAATCCTAGACAAGGTGAAACGAAATTGATTTGACAAGTTCGCGTTGGAGAAGCTTTTAACTCTAGCCTCGTTAAGAGGTTTCCTATGAGCTATATGATATCCTAAGGCCAATGTCTACTTGATTTTAAATTAAATGTGACGGCTCGGGATATGCAAATGCTTGGATAATTAGTGATTTTCGAGCCAATGAGAGGTGATGAAATCCCCACCTTATCTTTCACACGGGTTTTTCCCTTAAGTCAATTTATGCAACGTTCTAAATTAAATGCAAAATTAAACCACAAAGGAGCACACAAAAAAAACGTACCTCCGACGTGGAATTTTTACGGTCACTTTTTTACGTCGGGCCAAAGTTTCAGTTGACGTCGATCGGAGGGAAACGCCGCCTACATTTCACTCGTCCCCGTGAGTTCCTTGTGCTCGTGGCAAGACTTCACTATATTTTTTTCACGTTCGCGCACCGTTGCACACTTTCTCGAATATTACTTCACTTTTGCCCCTTTTTGTTTTTCTTCTTCCCCCCCCCTCTATTTGAATGTGCTTCTGAAAAAAAACAGAAGAAACTACACCAAACGTAAAGTGCGACACATACACAAAAAAAATTAACGAAACGAGAAAAAAAAACGACACACGCACAAGTGGTGTATTCGACACAAAAACAAAAATAACCAAGCATACTTATGACACAATTTTTGTTTTTGTTTCTTTTATTCTGGAAATTACTACGAGAAGAAAAAAATTGTTTTTTTTTTTAAAGTTTTACTAACAAAAGTGCAAAAGTAAAAAAAAAACTAGTTTGAAAGTCACAACCTCTTAAAAAAATTGAACAAATCCCCGGCAATGGCGCCAAAAACTTGTTGTCAATTTTATAAAATACCGCAAGTGCACCGGCTATTATAGAATAGCGAGTGTAAGTATGGGTCGAACCCACAGAAATTTGTCAATTTTTCATTCAAATTAATTGTGACTGTCCAACTAGACTAAATGGGATAGAGAATGATTATAAACTACACTAAATAAAGGCAAATACGATAAATGAGGGGGTAACACAAGATATTTGTAAACAATTAGGAAATAATTAGGATTCGGGGTTCATTTATCACGTAACTAATATTGCACACTAATTTAATGTTGTCATTCCCTTTTTATAACTCAAATTAAACCGATTCTCATCGCGTTTAATTCAGAAAATATCACGATTATGTTCAAAATATTTTTAACGTCTCTAATAGACGGCTAAAATCACTATTCCCTTAGAAAATACAAGTTTTAAAATTCGCAAATGTATTTAAGCATGGACTATCAAAATAATCAAAGTGCAAGCATAATCCATCAAAAATTACTATTTTTAAATATCAAAACTTGATTTGACAAAACAATCTTGAAGGTTCTAAAACACACTCTCGTGTCGCTTTAAAATGAATACCGAATCTTTAATAACAATTAAAACAAGTAGGGAATAAACAACGATAAAATTAAAGTGACAATATTAGCTACCTATGATAAACTTCACCCTACTCCTAATATAAGAATCAAGCTACCATAATGAAAGAGAAATTGCAAGAATGAGTATAGATCTTCATTAATAAACCAAACTTATAAATAGTTCTCTCACAACAATCTTCAATCCTCTAAAAAAAATGATAAAACTTGGCCCTCAAATTGATTACAATCACTCAAAGTTGATTCCCTAAATCCTCCACGAAATTCCTCTCTAATTGTCTCCAAAATTATGAGCACAAGGATCCTTTTTATAGGACAAGTGGTGAGCTATTTGAGTTCTGGTGGGACTCTTTCTGATTGGCCGAATGGTGTTGGTAGCTATCTATCCACCTCTTTAATCTATGAATTGTGAAGGGACGGAATTTTCCCCCACTCGAAAGTCTTATATTTTCTTGCTGAACATGCACGTCGAGTTTTGTTCCAATCGAAGAATAAATTTTTTTGACTTTTTTACGATTTCACAAGGGTAAAAACAACTTTTTTTTCGAACGACCGTAAAAATCATCTTTTTCGCACTTTTTTTGAATTGATCATCAATTTGCACCAAATTCCATCATTATCTGCAAAAATTTCACTAGGCAAATTTTTTCACAAATTAGAACAAGAATGTTATAAAATTATCGAAGTGCCAATTTTTGACTTAAAATTGCCATTTTCTATATGAATTCAATCATTCTCGCATTTTTTCCTCTTTTTAATAAAATAGTCTTAAGAACTTATCGAATACACTAAAATAGGACTAACAAAGTATAAATATACAAAATAATGTACTCATCACTTTGCAATCTTTTAACTCTTCAACCATTAAGGAGTTCATGGGGAAAACCAACCTTCTAGTTATAAATGGATTCTGCCTCTCTTGGCTAGTCAAACTTCTTCGTGATTTTAAAAAAGCTGATCTACCTGCCTTTTATGCTCGTCTAAAAGCTTCCAACCACTCGCTGGTAGCCATTGCCGAGGAGCTGGTGAGTCTGGAAGTAGAACTTGTTGAATCTAAAGAAGAACTACAGGCATAGTTAATTCTCAATGATAGCAGTATCAATGGAAGCAAAAAAGGTAATGTTCATACAATAAATGTTCTCACAGTGATGATCGTGTATGAGGAGAAACTAACAACAATTTTGGGTTCAAATTATCGTCCTTATAAAGTATTTATATGAGGGAAAGATCACTAGAGTGACCTTACTGGCAATAAATGTGAGTTACTGGAATTAAATGATAAGGTACTATGTCATTAATGTCAAAGATATTGCATTAAATGCATGAGATATTGTGTTTTGGCGATAAATTGCCTCACCAATCAAATGCATGGTGTCATTAATGAGAATGTGACGTGACAGCTCACAGGTTTATCTTAAAACAGCTAGAATATATAAGTTCATTAAATGAGCCTACCATCCTAAGGATAAACCCAATTGAGTTCTATTACTTTGAGTTCCTAAATGTAAGATGCCATGACGTCACAAAGTAAGTGAATAGTGACCTACACAAGATGTGTTGTCACATCAATCAAAGAAGTAGTTCATTAATTTGAGGTTGCTCGACTGGAAGTAGCTCGAGCATCTCATGTAATGTTTGTTGACTAGGTATTATTTCTATACGATCGTCTAGAATTGAGGTCCCTCGAGGAGGTTCCCTCAAGATATGGTAACTCGAGCAATTGTATTTGCCACACAAGGTTTTTCCTAAGTGTGCCAAGAAGGTTAGTTATTATTTTTCCAACATTGCCTTGCTTTTAATCCTCCAAACCAAATACCTATGAGGTTCCCAAGAGGAGGTCGTTCGATAGAGCATGTAATCTCTCCCATGCCAGCCCTGTCAGGCATGGTCCCTCCAGGGTAATGAACGTCCATGCACATATTAAAAAGTAAACATAACTATCATTCGAATAGTCTTAATAGGAGGTCTCTCGAGCAACCTCTCTCTTCACTCTTTCGTTAGCCTTTCACTAAGTACAAAGTTGTCTCAACTAATCGCCCTTGAGTGTGGATCCCTCTACAATGTTCTATTTTAATTTGAATTTAAATTTACCATTGATATTATTCTATGTTTATGGAAACACTGACATATAGCTAAAACCATAGTAATGTCAATTAATTTGGATGGCATGAGTGCAATGGGTTTTAGTTGTCACTAAGTACATTTCAAATTTAAAATCGAATATGTGATATTTTTTCCCACAAAAATTATTCATATGAAATAATTTATAAAACTTCATTTTTTTACCAATCTGTTATGGACGACTTTTAAAACCTTTAGTAAAGAATTTATTCGTCGCAAAAAGACATTTAGAACATTATTTCTATATTTTAAGCGACTAGTTGAATAGGTTTTAGGGAGGAAAGATATTGGCGCAATAGATATTTTTCCTGATAAACTTTAGATTCGTCATTGAAAACCCTTTAATGAGGGATCTAAAACGATGAAAATGGAGAGGAAATTTTTACGTCACAAAATTGATTTTTTGACGAAGGAAGGTCTTTTGTGATAATATATTTTCATTGCTAAAATACTCTTTTCTTGTAGTATTAGATGTGGTGGTTCAATAGTTTAGGGCGCTTTGTTGGATTTTTTAGATTAAGATTGATTTGTAAGAGGTTTATAGTCTAGCGGTTTACTGTAATTTATCCTAACAACTATAATTTAAGTAGGTACATATCTCATTATCTTTTAGAACCACGAAATCATATAGAGTCATTCGCAATTTGTCTGTGGAAAGTTGGATTGAATGCATGTTGTCCTAGAACATTCAATAAATCCCTTTACTAGTGCTTACAATTTCTTGTCAAAATTACCTGCCTAATTAGTCATGTTATTGAGTCATATGATCTCGTGACAGTCATCCCATTTCGTATAGTATTCGCAGGGTAGCTTCGTATACTACCATGTAAATTCATCTCACTAGCGCAAACACCAATGATAGAAAAATGATGTTCGTCTCCATTTATGGCCTACTGATCGAGCTGGTTGATTGTATATTTAGTTAATAAAATTTTCAGAGGTTAGTAAGAAATAATTATGGCATCAAAAAACTAGTATTGTTATTATTGAGGTTTGGGTTATGATTGGCTTGGCAAGAATGTGTCGGTCGAATCTCACCCTCATCCAAAATACGGCGTGTCGTGGAAGATTATTAATATGGTACTATCAACTTTCATTTTTCCATTACCCACCAGGGATGGTCAGAAAAAAACTATTTACTTTTTGTTGGTTTATTCAATAATAAATAAAGTAATGAGATTATTATATCTGAGTCATATTTGAAAAGTATTTTTTTTATTTAAGTTCTACTGACTAGTTCACCATTAATTAAGTCTTCTTTCCTAATTTATAATTTTTTTTCTTAATTATATACCCTTTTCCTTATATTTCCTCCAAATTTAAAGTGGTAGTTACTTTTTTTCCTTTCAATCTTTAAAGAACTACAACTTTCAATATACAAATCTAAAACTTATGCAATCGATATTTTTGAAATCTACTAATCTGGTGTTATAAAATAAGATCCATATTAAATAAAAATAGTAAAAAATGATGCGTTTTATTCAATCTTTATGCGGTAGTAAATATTTATTGTATATGTAATATTATCATGGTAAATATTTATTGCCTCTGAAAATGTCTCAGACATATAACAATTTCTTTTTCTGATGAACACGATAAATATATATTGTATGCATGATTTTTTTTGTTTATAATTTTATATTGATCATCGATCTTGTTTGATAGATCTCAGTAAATAAATTTTAAAAATAGTAATTATGTAAAAAATCAATTTGTAAATCAAAAGTTATGATAATTTGAAAATTGAATGATAGCAAAAAAAATTCACCACTTTACTAATTTCCCTCCAATAATTATAGATGATTAATTTAAAAATGATAAATTTATCAAATAAGAATTTCAAAAAATAAGAATATGACATATTTAATGGTTGACAACTCAATGTGATTTATTCATAAAAAATCTCTTCAAATACGACATATACGTAAAAAAACCTAAATTTATTTCCTTTCCCTCATTCATATTTGTGGTACATAGTGTTTTGACTTAGTTCTACAATTGTATACAACTTTTGTTGGAAATGGATATTGGACATAATTTTTTTAGCAACTTTGAGCTCAATTTTAGACGGGGCTTAGACCACGAAATTAATGCGGCAATATGCGAACGTGTTCTCCTTAGAAAGAAGATTAACATTGTATATTTACATGTCTAGTTTCATTAAGTTATGAATGATTAATTTGTCTCCAAAGTAACCCATTAAGAAATGAAAGTCTACTGAATTGGGTGCGTATTAGTCTTGCCCCACATATGAAGAATAGCGAGAATTTGAAGAGTTAATAAAACCCCAAATGTGCACCAAGGCTTGGATGTCTTTGGGGTATCCAAACTCTTTGAAGGGGAGACATTCTACACTATGCAAGTGTTAGGCTTGGGCCAAAAGCCCACATACGCACCATCTGGACGACTGGGCTCGGTTCGGGTCTTGGGCTTGTAAACAAAAACCTTTCATTTTTTGGGCCAATTAATTAAACTTTATGGGCCAAATTTTAACCCAAATTAAAATCTATTTGGGCAGTTGGTTGACCTAATAGTTTCAACCGTTTGACTCTCTGAACAGTCAACCAACATACCTATATATATAACACCCCTGTATTTGTATAAACACGAAAATTTTCCCTCTGGCATTTTGCATCATAGAAAATTAAAATATGTTTCCTGCATTTTTATTTCATGACGTCATGTTCATGGTTTGAGAAAATGACACAAAATTAAGTTCACCGAAATCAATTCATAGCAGTGCTTTTTTATTTGATTCGAAAAATCCATTATATCTTGAGAGTCAATAGTTCAAACCTTTAAACACTATGGAGGGAATTAAATTGTCTTAAGGACATTATGGTATTACAAAGGGATCGAATTCTATTATTTTCTTCTTCTGTAATTTATTTATACTGTACCAAGTAACTATTTCTTATTTTTTGTAATTTCATTTTATCATTTATGTAATTAACAGTTTTAGTATTTCCATACTATATGAAAAATTAAATAGTAGTTCCATAATATTGAAAAAGCAATATACACACATATAAGTAAATATTAGGAAAGCATGCTGATAATAATGTCGCTAAGTCAAAACATGAAACTAAAATTAAAATGAATATAGTAATGGTTACATCTTGGAATAGTGTCATACATACGAGTCATGTTATGAGTCCCAAATAAATCTCCAAAACATTTTTGACTTAGTCGATTTACATATTTTTCATACATTTAGGTTTTTCAGTCGATATACACAAAGTTAACACACACCCACACCCACACCCACACCCACACCCACACACAGACATACACACCCACACCCACACCCACCCACCCACCCACACACCCACACACATATATATATATATATATATATAAAGAGTAAAACTTATGTATGTCATAAGATTAACTTATGATGTAATCTATATAAGTTTTCCCTGCACTACCTCTTTTGCCCTTAATTTTTGGGTTTCCCCTTCTTTTTATACTTACCAAATTTACACTTCAATTCAAAATTGGGGGTAATTCAGTCAAAATCACTTCATCAATTTGTTCACACCCTCTCATTTCTCACACAACCTTCTCATTATCTACTTCTCTCCTGTTCTCTCTCCCAGGTCACGATAACCCCTCCTTCTCGTTCACTCCTTCACCACTTGATCCCTTCTCCCTACCACCGCCATTATCTCCCAGTTGCCAGCCTCATATCCTCGCTATTCTCAAGTGTTGTATCCTTCTATTAGGGCTTTTTTTCATTATTTGTTGCTTTTTTTCGATTCTTTCATTCATTTAGGTTTCAAATGCTTCAATTCTATCAGGGCATTTTTTCCTCCCTATTTTAGGTTTCAAATGCGATTTTGTTCTTTTACTTCCAATTTTAATTTGTTTCCTTTGTTTAGTTTTGCTGATCTAAAGCGAAGGTTTCAAATGGATGTTATACACCACTACACTAATCGGGTATACTATTTGGGATTCAGATTTTGTATCTAGATTTTATGCTATGTTTAGTCTCTTATTTCATTGTTGTTTATTCATTTTATGTAGAAAAAATTGTGGGGTAATCTAGTGCTAGTTGTTATATCCTTCTATTAGGGCTTTTTCATTATTTGTTACTTTTTTCGATTCTTTATATCATTTAGGTTTCAAATCCTTCTTTTCGATTCTATTAAGACTTTTTTCCTCCCTATTTTAGGTTTTAAATGCGATTATATTTTTTTACTCCTGATTTTTATTTTTTTTCTTTGTTTAGTTTTGCATATCTAAATTGAAGATTTCAAATGAATGTTATACACTGCTACAATAATCAGGTGTACTATTTGGTGTACTATCCAAATTAATTTAACCATCTATATTCGGGCATTTCTTAAATATTTGGAATGAATGAAATCAACTGTTGGTTTAGTTTGTTGGAAAAAGTATTTCATTTTCCATACCAGTTACTATTATATATATTCCTTTAATATGGATTTGTCACTGTTTAATTTGTTTGACACTAATAATTCTGTTCTTAACAGATTCATGGCTTTAGAATTTTCTATGTATATATTCAATCTCTGTTTTATTTTCTCTAAATGATATTAAGTCATTTTTGTTGTTGTTTATGTTTTTTTGCGAGAAAACCAAAACTGATTGTTTTACATGTCAGTGGTGGTTGGTTGGTAAAGGCAACTTTTAGTTTGGTTTAACTCTATATAATATTAAGGCCTATTTTTTGTAACACCCCGCCCGCCCGAGGAGAGCGAACGGAGCGCTAATGCGATAAAATAAATCCAAATCCACAAGTGACAAGGTATAGAGCATCTAAATAAACCCACAATAATATAAATCCACTAATCTATCTCTTCAATTACAACAAGTCCCTCGAATTAAAATTACAACTATCTAACTCGAATAAAAATACAAATCTCCAAAGCTCTATATATCAAAATAATACAAATCTTTTCCAAACAATCCTCGCTAAAATTAATCTCCATAGTGTCCCAAAATCCGTGCTAACCTACCACTAAAAGAAAATATGGGGAAGTACACAATACGACAGGAAAGATGCTCAATAAATATATTAACGTTGAATAAAACGTAACAATACGAGTACGAATATTCAAATCGAAATGTAAATCTCAAAGCATTTATCAATATAATTTCTCAACAACACTTTAACCGGGTCACCAGGCCTCACCACATCCGTATATGCTTTATCAAGCCATAGCCCGGGAAACAGGAATTTTGGCGGGTGCCCAACATCCGTGCCATATTAAAATATCATGACAATGTGCTCATCAACAATATAATGATACCACATGAATCAAAATAATTTCAACAATTATTTTCCAGATTTCAATGAACTTATCAATTCAAATATGAGTTCAATTAACAAGAATTCAAAGAGAATGACACTCACAAGATTTAAGGAGCATATTGTGTAAAACCCCATACCTCAAACTATGATGAGAAACCAATGATCACATCCTCAAGATCAACAAAAAATATCTACAAAAGATCCTCCTCCAACAAAATAGCCGCAAGAATACCTCTAATCTAAGGTTGGAACTCACAAATCTCAAGGGCCAATGTATATATAAAAAGAAGAGGAATATAAAATATATTTGCTGCCAAAATTTGTGCCAAAAGTAGGTTAAAAGGCTTGCCCATGACTTCCTTTTATAATGCAAAGAAATGAAGAGTTGTAATCCAAAAGACTCCTTTAAATAAGGCAAAGAAATGAAGAGTTGGAAGTCAAAACAACTCCAAGAGTTAAAAATATTTAAAAATCCGTTTTAACTCCATTTTCGAAACCGTTCAAAATTCTCGCCTTTAAAAATAATAACCAACATATTTGAGCAATAAAAATAATTTTATCAAAAACTTTATTTTTCCTCTTTATTGTGAAAATACCCCAAAAATTACGCGGGTTGTTACATTTTTATTGTTCATTTTGGTAAAATAATATTCACATCTAAGTTTGGTTTAGTTCTCATATTTTTTTATTATTTATGCTGAAAAAGAAGGAGCTGGCAAAAGCATTTTCAAAGAAGGAGCAGACAAAGCATTGTGAAATTAATAGAGGGATTTGACAAAGGTGAAGCTCTTTGTGAAATTACTAGAGAGAGGGTTGAGGGAGGGCATAAGGAGTCGTCAGAACATGGTAAAATTACTATTTATTGTTATCACCATCTTATCTTATTATTAATTTTAGTTTTTTAACCGTTCCCTAACAATATGTGGGGTATTTTTTAAATGTTAGTAAGGTAATGCTTTTTCAACTTTTACATTTCAATTATTAGTGACTAAGTCAGTGCTTCACTCTGGTGATGATTTTCTTTATTGATTTTCTTTGTGTGCCAAAATAATCTCTTTTATTCTCTACATGGACCCACTTAAGAATTCCATTCATATGAATGAAGCTTTGAGACAACATATTTATGTTATGAAATACCTCTTTGAAATTATTTTTTTTTGGTTATGGGATTAGTATGGTAGAGGTGTTAGTAATTTTTATTGTGTACCTTCTTGACGAAAGTATATTTTGAATAACGAATGGAAATACATTGCTTCCAGAGGCCCCTGAAATAGTTGTATTCTAGTCTAAAATTTTGTTATATTATGTTATGTAAATTCACAAGAATTACTTCATATATTAAGTTTACTTTTACATTTGAATTATCAGTGACTAACTCAGTGCTTCACTTTGGTGATGATTTGTTTTATTCATTTTCTGTGTGCTAAAAGAATCTCTTTTATTCTCTACATGGACCCACCGAAGAAGTCCCATTCATATGCACGAAGCTTTGAGACATCAGATTTATGTTATGAAATATCTTTTTCAAATTATTTTTGTTTGGTTATGGGATTAGTATTGTAGAGGTGTTAATAATTTGTACCTTCTTGATGAAAGTATATTATAAAACAAGAACTCCAAATTCTTCAATGAGTCAATTATTCAAATAAGATCAAGGAACTAAATTTCGAGATTGATAAACAATGAGGGAGAATGGATCACTGAAGACAATGCTTAAAATAGTATTTCCAAAACTATTTTCCCAATATATATGCCTATGATCGTTCTATAGATGTATCTTTCTTAATTTCTATGGTTAATTCTGTAATGTCTCAAGTATGGAATACTTAATTGATTACACATTTGAGTTGTTTGAAATCAAGAAGACTTTTTTTTACCTTGGGGGGCATGAAGGACTTTTTTTCCAATAGTGTTGGGAGGATAATAAAAGTTATATATATATATATATATATAATGTTGTCCAGTGTTTTACCATTGACCATATCCTTAAATAACTTAATGATACTATCAATATTGTCTTGATGCATAATGTGGAAAATCCCGATACCCCTAGCCAACTTAGACCTATGAGCCTGTCAAGTTTTCCATATAAAATTACTGCTAAAGTCCTAGCTAATAGGCTTAAACACCTACTTGTCCTCATATTTTCCATCATCAAAGTGATTTATGCAAGACATAATGATCCAATATCATGCTATTATTTCTCAAGAGGCTTATGCTTTTCTTAAGAAAGAAGGAAGGGGGCAAATTTCGATTGTTCCCTTTAACTTGATATGAATAATGCATATGATAGGCCTAGATGAACTGCAATGGTTTTATCTCTTGGTGTGAATCGTGTGTTTGTGTCGTTGGTGTATGGAATGTGAGCTTTTGTTTTCTGTTGTTTATGTTGTGTCAACTCTGTTTTATATTTACGAAGCCTTTTTTTTTTGCAGATACGAAGTTTTATGATAGTTCAGTTATTTTGTTTCTATTGGAGTTAAAAATATGTCATTTGTGTAGCGTATTTGGCATATTGTTCATAGCTTATTTGGTTGTGGTGGCATTAACAATTAATAGTTTTTTTTTATCTAAGATGCCACTGCTATATGTTCAATTCATATATTTAACTAACAGAATAGTGCCACACAGGTGAAGGCACTGGGCCATTGTTTTTTGTTCAGTTCATATATTTAACTAACACTTCATATAGTCAACTAGATATGGTGGCATTGGCATATTATTCTGTTCAGTTCAAATATTCATCTATATAGAAGTTCTTCAATATGAAATGTGTACCACTGTGGTGAAGAATGTGTGAAGAATAGTTCCAAAACGGGAGAGAAAGGAGACATGTGTATTACATTTGAGAAATGAAAACAAAGAAGCTATATACTTAGAATAAATACACTTATATATACATTTATATAATGTATAACACTTATATATTTGTAACATGATGTATATGTTAAGTTAACTTGAAAAGGTACCTTGTAACACTTATATATTTGTTTATTTACTGTTGTTCAGAAGCTATATACTTAGATTAAATACATAATCAAAATTTCATCTTGGTCATTGAATTTGAATCCGTATCATATTACGTATGATCTTGAATTGATATTTATAACATTATACTGGATTTGGGATTTTTAGATTGAAACAATCACGTATAAATTTATATTATTTGTTTACGAGTCCCCAATAGAACCTGAACAGTAATACTAATATTTATTATGTTGCATACAAATAGGAAAAGAGTTTTCCACGACACTTCAATGCTAAGAATGCTTAAGATATTCCCACAACACTTCACTGGCCTATTGTGCAAAATGGGTCTACAAGCGTTGTGGGACAGTGCATCATTCGGATCGCTAAATTTCAAGGCATCTATATCATTAATATGATAACATATATGGATGGGTTAGATTAAGTCAGAAAATAACTCAAGGTACTTGAATATGATAAAATGTTTACTGAGAGTGAACTGGGAATGAAAAATATCAAGAAGTACCGGCTAATATACCTGAAACTACTTTATGATAATCACAGAGAAAATTTATGATGAATTTTTTTTGAAAAAATTTATGAAACATTTTGCTCTTAGTTGTAGATTATTCTATTCACTTTCTTAAAGATAAAACATATCAGTTTTGATTTCAAGTGTGAGCTTCACACATACACTTTTGTTAATTTTATTATCTTAATTTCCCTTCTCACACATACACTTTTGTTTACTTTGTATAGGTCACATTATAGTCAGAGATGATTCAAGAGTTGTCTAAAACCTCTCAAGCTCTGTCTACATTGGAAGAGGAAGCATCTGAGCTCCACAAATTATCAAACTGTCTCAAAAAATGAAAATGTAATTTATTCGCAAGAAATTATATTTTATGTGATTATCATTTTGTGTAGTTATTGAAGATAATGTATTAACGAGATTCTAAGCCCTTACAATGGATATTTGGTTTTTTGGGTGTCACATATTCCGATGAACACTCTTAATTTCACCACTATGTTGCCCCTTCCGCCCAGTTGAATTGTGTACCTGCTTAGAAAGACCATATTTCCTCATATGTTCAGTTTTGTCAAATTTAAGTCGATTCAGGTATTTTGTTTCTCGAATTTTTCATCTATGTGAAATAGGAGTTTTATGCATGGAGTGAGAATCTCATTATTTCAACTTATTTTCTTATTTTCTAACTCTTATTTCAACTTGCAAGTTAGGAATATGATGAACCATAATTCTTAAAACACAATTCATTATTAAAATATATACTTCAAATTATGACAGAATGATGCCTTAGTTCTTGAAATGACATCCTGTTGTTAGTCACATATTTACCTCTTTCTTCAACTTATATTATGATTTGATATACCTTACATATGCTTCTACATAATTAACTAAAGACCTAATGGGACATAGAGAAGTTAGTGGTAGAAGGAGAAAAAAATGAAGCTGAAAAGAAGTATAATGAAATTAATGAATAGGTAATCTTCTCATATAATTTTAGTGGTTTGGCATTCTGATAGTTACTACTGTCAGTTTATATGTTTCGTATATTCACTAGATTCCCACTACACCAAAATGTGTAAATTGGCACCCTTCCAGCGGTCAGACTTGTCACGGTCATTGACCATGACAAAAAACACACGTTTTTAATGACGATCAATGACCGTGACAAGGCCGTGAAAACAACATTTGTCATGAACTTGTCACAGTCATTGACTGTGACAATTCTTATAATATTGTCACGGTCAAGGACCGTGACACGTTAGTGACAAATTTCCCAGCAAAAACACTTTTCCCCTCCTTTTTTTCCCCCACCGATTTCTTCCCTCCTTTTCTCTCTCTTCCATATATATATATATATATATATGTGTGTGTGTGTGTGTGTGTGTGTGTGTGTGTGTGTGTGTGTATATGTGTGTGTGTGTGCGTGTGTGTGGTGTGTGAGGGGTGGGGGAGAGGGGGTGGGGCTGGGTGTGTGTGTGGTGGGGGAAGGGGGCGGGGCAGGGTGTGTGTGCGTATGTGTGTGGTGGGGGTGGGGTGGGGATGTTTGTGTGTGTGTGTTGGGGGTAGGGGGTGGGGCAGGGTGGGGGGGGAGGGATGGGTGGTGGGTGGTGGGGTAGGGGTTGGAGGCTACGTGTGTGTGTGTGTGTATGTGCACGTGTGTGTAGCGTGCGTGTATATGCGTGTTTGTGCATAGTGTCCCTTGTAAATGAATTGATTGATTATTAATTTTTTTAGTAAATTAATATATGATTGCCCCTCATTGTAAATTAGTAAATTAATATATGATTAATTATGAAAGTAGGATTACCCCTCATTATAAATTAGTAAATTAATAATTGTATACTTTAATTGTTAGTTTAATTGATGAAAATAATTAATTGAGTAGATGAATTAGAAGAAGTACGGGATACACATTTGTTGTTGACATTGCTGTTGGATTATAGTGAATCGATGTTGGGTTGGTTAATTTTAAAAGTGACATGAACACTGGATTTTTGTCCATATGGGGGTGGGATTATTCAACTTGTTTTGAAAATTACTTTTTATATTGAACAATATATATATATATATATATATATATATATATATATATATATATATATATATATATATATATATATATATATATATATATATATATATAGTATGATAATTAAATGAAAATACTTGAAATTACATATAGTGCGCATGGATACTAGCCTTCTAGTTCTTATGCGTACGCATTCAATAGCCCTTAGACCCGTTCGAGAGTCATTACCCCTGTAATGAGATCTCTCGAATTGCCCCGTTTGGATAGTTTAGGACTGCATAATTTTTGTATAATATTCTTAGTGGCTTAAAGTTGTTACTTTTGGAGGAAGTTTTGCAGTCGTATCCTAATGTTCTCTGGGTACATACTAGATTGACAAGTGTGACTGTTACTTCAATTGAGAAATTGAAATAACACTCACACTTGCGAATCTACGTCGTATACTTGGATAACTATGGGGATATGCTGCTGAATTTTTCTCAAATCGTAACAATGTGCATGAGGTGTTAAGTATATTACAAAAAAATGCGGTCTTCAATGGGATAGGACCACTCACCTGTGATAACCCGCGATCCGAGATAAGGGGTGGCCAGCCCGATACTCAAACGTAACAGGAATCATGGATGGATAACATTCTCAGCATCAACAATAATAAACTGAGTATACGGGAAAACCACCCAATAAATCAGAAGACGGGTTGTCAAAAAGTTTAGAAATTTAAAACTAGTTAAAAAATTAAATTTAAGCAACCCAAATCTGATAAGCAAGTGGAATTCCAAAAAATGTATGGTACGACTAAAACGAATGTATACAAAAGGACCGAATAAGCTGTCGATCCACAGCAACAAACAACGAGATACAACAATTTCATATCTTACTATATACATTCATTAATCAAATATAAAAGTTTGGGCCACACGCCCGAGTAAAAAGACCCGATCATATCTAGAACACAAAGATGAAAGCGTCTAATTCAATGTCCTGTAATAACTCGCAAAATCTTACAGCTCGTCGAAAGCAATGGAATGGGAACATCATGACTGGCATCCTTGCGAGGGAGCACCTGAGCGGATACAATTATATATATACAACGAGGAAAGTAAACCGGTCAGGGCCGGGTTCTATATGATCACCAGAAGAAATAAAAAGCATGATAGATGTGAACAGTTATGTATAAATGATAAGGATGATAATATGGCATGTCATCTAGCATGTTAAGCCTCAAGTACAATTTAAGACAATTTAACTAAATGATGAAATGAAATGTCATTTGCATAAAAGGAAGAAAAGTAGATAACTTAAATTAAAAAAAAAACCTTTCCTCATTGATCAAATTTCCATTATCTTTTGTATTCCTTAATAGGAATAAAACCATTTATTAACTTCCATAGTTAATTATCTTACCATTTCATCTTTCCATTCCTTAATAGGAATATCATTAATATCAAGTGCACTTTATGGCACATATTTCATTAATCTCATTCCCGTGCTCTTTATGGCACGTATCCATGCTCTTTATGGCACGTATCCATCAAGTCCCACTTGATGCAGAAAAGTTATATTCATATACATATAACGATTCTAAAACCGCCCCTTCGAGTTTCCCCACTTAGCGCGCCCCAAAATGACCATCATCTTTCAGGGCCTATCTATACAAGACAACCTGGGATCATAACGCAACGTCGGGAAGCGGCCATATGCCTGCGGGAAAGTCAGGACAACACCCGAAATTCCCTAACCAACGCAGAAAAACATATAAAAACCCCGCATATGGCCTAGGACTATATCCACCCTGCATTCACTAGCCAGGGGGCATCACCAAGCGCGCGAACTTCCCTTATGATGTCATTTAGAGAGGTGTGTTTAAGTAAATTAACATTTACCATTTAAACCTCATTTTCATTTTCAATTACCATTACCAAATTCCATTTCAATATCCATGTGTTTGGTTCTTTTTATTCGAACCTATCATCATTAAGCAACTGGGTTCATTTTAGTTGAACCTATCCTCATTAAGCATTTGGGTTCATATTATGCGAACCTAATTCCCCTCGAATATCGTTATTAATATTCCTCAAATTTCAAGTCCCGACTAAATCTCCAAATGATCATTATGATCCTAGAAGTCCCCAAAGTTCATAAAATTTGATAAGCCCTTAAGTCTCCAACCATGGGCCTACAACCCCTATCCTCCTATTAATAAGTAACCAAAAGAGTGATGCCTAAACATCACTTTGGAACACCCCCCCCTTTGGACTTAACACCAAGTGAAATCCATTCCACTCTAGGGTGACAACCAGACTCAACTAGGACTCTAAAAGCCAAAGTTTACTTCATTCAAGAAGGTTCCTAAGTCCCTATGAAAAGAAAAGATTTTAAAAGCAAAAGTAAAGTTTTGGAAATAAAACAGGGTACCAGTCGACCGGTCCCAAGACCGTGGTCGACCGCGCCTCAACATTTACCTTAGAAAGAAAGCAGAAAGATCACTTCGGCAGGGCCGGTCGATCAGTAAGGGGACTGCGGTCGACCGCGCCTCAAATTTATGCCTTTGAAAGAAAGCAATGTGCCCTCTCCCGAAGGCCCGGTCGACCGGTCTGAGAACCTCAGCGACCGGTCGTAGCAGACCTAGCCTCCCTAATTCTTCTTCTAACAAATTAAGCCCATGTCATTTAATGGAACTAATACACCACAAATATGTCTAATTACCATCATCAACAACATTTATCATCCAAATCAATTTCTAAGGGTTAATACCCAAATAATTTAACAAAACCCTAACTAAACTAAATCATAACAATCCACAACAAGTCATGCTAATTAATCCACTTAAATCATATTATAGCAAGTAAGTTAATTGCCTTGATCTTGCAAATTCAGATTTGATTTGGTGGAGGCAACAATCCAAGCTCCAATCTCTCTTTTCTCCAAAGCTCTCTTCTTTCTCCTTCTTTGTCTCTAAGGCTCAATTGTGTGTAATGGAAGAATAGAAATAGGATAGGGGACTTAAACGTGGATTAAGTCTAAAAAGCTCAACTTTAATGACTAATGCGCGATATAATAAATCGCACTGCACTTAAGCTATAACCAGTCAAAAGTGCCCAAAATGCCAAAATGCAATATGGCACTTATTTTGACTGTCTCGCACCTACTGGGACTAACTACACCCTCCAAATTATCATTTGGAAATTTTATAACTCATTTTAAGTTCCGGTTTCATATTAAACCAAAATTTCATTTTATATCTTATGACACCATAAATCACCACATGGATATTTTTACCTTCTCATCAGGGAAACATACAACATTTCAGTAAATATTAACCTTTTTCATATTAAATTAATATTTACTCAACATCTATCGTTTTATAATTAATTACTACCCATAGTAAATAAATATAAAATATGCTATCAAATGTGAGGGTTGTTACATACTCCCCCCCTTAAGAGGGAATTTTTCCCCCAAAATTCAGGTATACCTCGCAAGAAGAAATGCGGATACTTTTCCCGCAAGTCATCCTCGCGAACCCATGTCGATTTCTCGACACTGTGCTGACTATCTTGCAACATAACTAAAGTTACTATCTGCAATCTAAATCGCCGGTCTCCACGCTCTAAAATGGCAACCGTCTACTCCTCATAAGGAACGTTAAGATGCATCTACTTCGAAAGAAATGTGCCTAAGGGCACCAATCACATCTCTTGTACTACTATACAGAAGAGATATGGAACACGTTATGAACTTGCTGCAAATGTTTTGGTAAAGACAGTTAATAGGCTACCGGACCCACCTTAGCATTCATAGGAAAGGTCCAATGTAAAGCGGTGCAAGTCTTCCTTTTTACTTAAAATGCTTAATGCCCTTCATAGGCGATACTCGCACCAACACTTGGTCTATCGACCTCAGCCTCCACATGTCTTCTCCCCGCATCGACATAACTCTTTTGTCTATCTTGGTTATACGAATGTGATTCCGAAGGAGCTCAATTTTTGAAGAAGTACCTCGAATTATTTCAGGTCCGAGAGACTTATCTTCTCGCACCTCTAACCAAGAAGCAGGAGATCCATAAGACCTACCATACAAGGTTGTATAAAGCGCCATCCCGATAGTGAATCGATACAAATCATAATAAGCGAATCCAACTAGTGGGAGATACTGTTCCCAACTCATTCTTAAAGTTAAGTACACACATAAGGGGTATATGCCCCAACATATGGTTTACCCTTTCTGGTCTGGCCATTTGTTTGAGGATGATAGAAAGTACTAAACTTCAATCCGTTTCCCATTTTTAGAAACGTACCAAAAGTGAGAAACAAAAATCCTATTTCATTCGGAGACTGTAATCAAAGGCACCCCACGTAATACAACAACCTCTTCAAGCCCGACCACTACTACTGGCAGCGCATAACTTGACACATGATGTCGTTACCCGGATATAATGCAACCTTAGAACCGCTAGGCTCCACCATTTCTGCCCTTCTAAAGTCCTTCCCATTTGGGACAAAGATTATCTTATGGAAACGTACCCCACCCTCAAAGTCAATAGAGTAGGGTTGTGTTCCCTTAATCAACAGCTTATATATGTGGTCTTAACCACTCTTGTCTCTCATACGACATCTTACAACAAAATATTGCTCGAACGAAGGTTGAAATTCTGCCCAGGAAGGAGCACCTTCTTTTTCTTACACAACCGTCACCCCCACGCTGAACTTCAGTTCAAACAGGGAATAATACTTCTCACACGTTTAAACTTATGAGGCGCATCAACAATAAGTCGATACTTTAGTATTATTACTCCCTCATCATGGCAGAGACTTGTCAATTGAACCCATCCTCGAGCTTAAAAACATGGGCTCAGGAGTGAAAGTTAATTCACCCTTCTTTACGAAAGCTGAGCGCCAATGTAACATTTTAACTATGAGAGGCCCCATCTCCTTCGGCATAACCAACCAAATTTCTTGAAATCTCACACTACTCGTTACTAGGGATCCAATCCCTCTTAGAGTAAACACACAACTTATTCGTGGTCCACTCCAAACAACCCTCCTAAACTAATGTCACATAACTAAAGGTCTTATGTCCAAACAATCCTAAGGTCTACCTACCTATATCCTATCTAAGTCATATACGCATAGTACTAGGTATATCCCTAGTGCCCAAAACCTTTCTCAACTCCCGACATTTGTTCGGTTTCGTGCGTGGGACTTCTCGCCGAAGCGAAATCCAAACAAGGAACCCTCCCGTTACACTACTACCTTGCGTTGTCGGTCATCAAGATATACAGGTCTAAGACACATGCTTGGAATCGAAGAGATTCTACTTATATACATTACCCTTTAAATAACTGAAGATTTAACAAATCAAATAAATCCAAAATAAACCCCTATAATTATATATCCCACAATATAGGTACCTTTTTAAATAGCCTTCTTATCAAGGCATAACCCGAAGTCTTAACTCGACTTCGCATCCCAGTCTCCCTCACATCGTTCAGAGGAGAGAACTGTATACAGTGCTTCTATTTCGTACTTTAATAGCCATTAATCACTCTTCTACGTGATTCTCGGCTAAACCTTTCAACCAACAGAATAAAATAAAATGAAATAAAATGAAATTAACTAAAAGAAGAAAGAACAACATCTCTCCACTTCCAACGTCGTCGAGGTTCACGCGTGGAGCATCCCGCAAAAGCGGAATCCAAACAAGGAACCCCTCTTATACGCTACTACTCAACTGTGTCGGTCGTGGAGATAAGGCATACAAATCACATCATACCCGACCATGTCAAGGACGAGTAAATCGTCCTCAAAGCACAAAATACCACAATAAATCCCTATGTGTAAACAAACAAGGAATCAAGAGAACCATCACTCGTAGAAAACTCAACACTAGTAAAAATACTCTCAGCAGATCTCATCAAATCTGTAGTCTGAGAAGAGCTTATAAAACAACTGAGCACGTAACACCCGCATCAAAAAACACATAACTCAAGTACTTCTGAAATAAAAGCCTACTCTTAATAGCGGGCGGTGCTAACGAAGCTGGAGGAAGTATAACCTCTCGAATTTGATAAACTCTCCCATACCGCAACTGTCCCTGCTGCATGGGAACAACCAAATCAGGTACCTGAGGTGGAAACTAAACATATGGCTACTATAAAGCCCTCGGAATCTGACACCCATTATTTCTAAACTGGGAAGTTCCTTGGCCCAAAGGGTCTTTACCTCTATGACCACCCCGAACCGCATGTTGCGAAGCACCTTGACCGTGCCTACTGTTATTGCCACGCGCAATAAACCTTCCAAAATGTTGTCTCTTAGACGAAACCCCTTGTCGAGGGTCCCTCTTTCTATGCTTACCACCCGAAAGGTAGGATGAGGGAAATGCTCCTCTTCAAGTCCCAAATCCTCTAGGTTTCCCTACTTACCCCACAACAGTAGCTTTCTTGCTACCCTGTGTATGTAACCGATGCTCATGGCAATGGGGTGAGGCTGTATTCATAACCTCAACAGAAGTCTACAAGGCTTGATTACGCCGCAATTAATGCCGAATTCTCCAGTCTAGACCTCACATAAGCTTTGAGATCTTCCTATCTTCCGGAGCCACTTCATCTTGGATGAAATTCACAAATCGTGAAAACCCCTCTTTATGTTCCGCCACAGATCTCTCTCCTTGCACAACATCCTGGAGCTCCCTTCTCATCTCCCAACGTGCTGCAGAAGGAACATACTCACGATTGAACAAAGACCAAAACTCAGTGATCGTCATTGTGTCTCTCTTCTATGGCGTGGTTATTATTTTCAACCAGTATAACGCAGATCCGACTAGCTTAAAAGTGGCAAGGACTTGTTTCTCTTTCCATGTATTGGCTTCAATAACATCTATGCCTTCCTCGAATTTCGGGGAATTTCTCTTTAGAAAGGACTCTCTAACCCTCTCTCACGGAGTAGGTCCCGTGGGAGCTTGAACATCGTGAGCCCATTGTTGAGCCTATGTCAAATTGTTTGACCTCTGCGGTTATGGCGGTGTTAACCGCTTGAGCTACTATATTAGCTACATCCGCAGCGTTAACGGTCCCTTGTGGAGGCGGTGGAGAATCTACCTCCTCTTCTACAACTCTATTTCGTCTCGCTGGGCGACCTCTCTAGGCGTCATTTAAGATGAAGTAATAATAGAGTTAAAATACTATTTAAAACTATCTATCTTGCAAAAGATCGCAAACATAGGAAACTACACAGTCCTAACCTTAGGCTCTATATCAAAGAACGCTACGGGAGAACGTGACGAATCCACATAGATCCTAAAGACTCTAGAACCTGATGCTCTGATACCATCTGTGACAACCCGCGATCCGAGATAAGGGGTGGCCAACCCGATACTCAAACGTAAAAGGAATCATGGATGGATAACATTATCAGCATCAACAATAATAAACTGAGTATACGGGAAAACCACCCAATAAATCAGAAGATGGGTTGTCAAAAAGTTTAGAAATTTAAAACCAGTTAAAAAATTAAATTTAAGCAACCCAAATCTGATAAGCAAGTGGAATTCCAAAAAATGTATGGTACGACTAAAACGAATGTATACAAAAGGACCGAATAAGCTGTCGACCCACAGCAACAAACAACGAGATACAATAATTTAATATCTTATTATATACATTCATTAATCAAATATAAAAGTTTGGGCGACACGCCCGAGTAAAAAGACCCGATCATATCTAGAACACAAAGATGAAAGCGTCTAATTCAATGTCCTGTAATGACCCGCAAAATCTTACAGCTCGTCGAAAGCAATGGAATCGGAACATCAAGACTGGCGTCCTTGCGGGGGAGCACCTGAGCGGATACAATTATATATATACAACGAGGAAAGTAAACCGGTCAGGGTCGGGTTATATATGATCACCAGAAGAAATAAAAAGCATGATAGATGTGAACAGTTATGTATAAATGATAAGGATGATAATATGGCATGTCATCTAGCATGTTAAGACTAAATTACAATTTAAGATAATTTAACTAAATGATGAAATGAAATGTCATTTGCATAAAAGGAAGAAAAGTAGATAACTTAAATTAAAAAAAAAACTTTCCTCATTGATCAAATTTCCATTATCTTTTGTATTCCTTAATAGGAATAAAACCATTTATTAACTTCCATAGTTAATTATCTTACCATTTCATCTTTCCATTCCTTAATAGGAATATCATTAATATCAAGTGCACTTTATGGCACATATTTCATTAATCTCATTCCCGTGCTCTTTATGGCACGTATCCATTCTCTTTATGGCATATAACCATCAAGTCCCACTTGTTGCAGAAAAGTTATATTCATATATATATAACGATTCTAAGACCGCCCCTTCGAGTTTTCCCGCTGGGCGCCCCCCAAAATGACCATCATCTTCCAGGGCCTATCTATACAAGACAACCTGGGATTATAACGCAACGTCGGGAAGCAGCCATATGCCTGCGAGAAAGTCAGGACCACACCCGGAATTCCCTAACCAACGCAGAAAAACATATAAAAACCCCGCATATGGCCTAGGACTATATCCACCCTGCATTCACTAGCCAGGGGGGCATCACCAAGCGCGCGAACTTCCCTTATGATGTCATTTAGAGAGGTGTGTTTAAGTAAATTAACATTTACCATTTAAACCTCATTTTCATTTTCAATTACCATTACCAAATTCCATTTCAATATCCATGTGTTTGGTTCTTTTTATTCGAACCTATCATCATTAAACAACTGGGTTCATTTTAGTTGAACCTATCCTCATTAAGCATTTGGGTTCATATTATGCGAACCTAATTCCCCTCGAATATCGTTATTAATATTCCTCAAATTTCAAGTCCCGACTAAATCTCCAAATGATCATTATGATCCTAGAAGTCCCCAAAGTTCATAAAATTTGATAAGCCCTTAAGTCTCCAACCATGGGCCTACAACCCCTATCCTCCTATTAATAAGTAACCAAAAGAGTGTTGCCTAAACATCACTTTAGAACACCCCCACCCCCTTTGGACTTAACCCCAAGTGAAATCCATTCCACTCTAGGGTGACAACCAGACTCAACTAGGACTCTAAAAGCCAAAGTTTACTTCATTCAAGAAGGTTCCTAAGTCCCTATCAAAAGAAAAGATTTTAAAAGCAAAAGTAAAGTTTTGGAAATAAAACAGGGTACCGGTCGACCGGTCCCAAGACTGCAGTCGACCGCGCCTCAACAATTACCTTAGAAAGAAAGCAGAAAGATCACTTCGGCAGGGCCGGTCGATCAGTAAGGGGACTGCGGTCGACCGCGCCTCAAATTTATGCCTTTGAAAGAAAGCAGTGTGCCCTCTCCCGAAGGCCCGGTCGACCTGTCTGAGAACCGCGGTCGACCGGTCATAGCAGACCTAGCCTCCCTAATTCTTCTTCCAACAAATTAAGCCCATGTCATTTAATGGAACTAATACACCACAAATATGTCTAATTACCATCATCAACAACATTTATCATCCAAATCAATTTCTAAGGGTTAATACCCAAATAATTTAACAAAACCCTAACTAAGATAAATCATAACAATCCATAACAAATCATGCTAATTAATCCACTTAAATTATATTATAGAAAGTAAGTTACTTGCCTTGATCTTGGAAATTCAGATTTGATTTGGTGGAGGCAACAATCCAAGCTCCAATCTCTCTTTTCTCCAAAGCTCTCTTCTTTCTCCTTCTTTGTCTCTAAGGCTCAATTGTGTGTAATGGAAGAATAGAAATAGGATAGGGGACTTAAACGTGGCTTAAGTCTAAAAAGCTCAACTTTAATGACTAATACGCGATATATTAAATCGCACTGCACTTAAGCTATAACCAGTCAAAAGTGCCCAAAATGCCAAAATGCAATATGGCACTTATTTTGACTGTCTCGCACCTACCAGGACTAACTACACCCTTCAAATTATCATTTGGAAATTTTATAACTCATTTTAAGTTCCGGTTTCATATTAAATCAAAATTTTATTTTATATCTTATGACACCATAAATCACCTCATGGATATTTTTACCTACTCATCAGGGAAACATACAACATTTCAGTAAATATTGACCTTTTTCATATTAAATTAATATTTACTCAACATCTATCGTTTTATAATTAATTACTACCCATAGTAAATAAATATAAAATATGCTATCAAACGCGAGGGTTGTTACATCACCCTTTAGAGGAGATGGAGAAAATAGAAATTTCTATTATAAATTGAATTTGAAATTGAAATTTAAAAATCGAATATAAATAAGACATAATTAAATAAAACATACTATAAATCTAAGTTTGTTTACCTTTAATAGGTGATTCGTTGTGGTAGCTGTGATGGGATATCCGAAATACAAAGAGTGGATGGGTGAGACAAATAGAATGGGGGATGTGTTTCGCAGAGGTGCTAACGAATTTGTGAAATACGCAATGAGATGTCATAATGATGAAGAGTTTCTGTGTCCATGTGCTAGGTGTAATAATGGTAAGGTGTTTGAGTGGAAAATAGTTTAACTACATTTGTTAAGATCGGGTATGCAAGATATTTATCGATTTTGGAGTTTTCATGGTGAATCGAAAGTTCCTTTTATCCCCGACCAACCTTCACAAAAACCTTCAACAAGTAGGATAGATGTAGAAGGGGACAACATAGATCAAAATATGTTATAGGATTTATTTGATGATGCGTACGGAGTTAATGACGTAGAGGAGAATGAGGTTATTGATGATGTAGAAGGTTCAAATGCTTGTGAAGATATCACGATAAAACTTGGCGATGACTACCAAAGTTTAAAATTTAAGGAGACCCAACCGTTATACTCTGGCTATGAGAAATATCAAATAACTTTACATGCCGTAGTTGGTTTACACAGTTTGAAGACGCAGTATGGTTTGTCTGACAATAGCGTGATAGAAATTCTGAAATGGGTGAAGGGCTTATTACCCAAGGAGAATACACTTCCAAATAGCTATCCTATTATGAAGAACAGTTTGAAAGGTTTGGGAATGAAGTATAAATCGATTCATGCTTGTGTGTATGAATGCATACTATACCGAAAGGAGTATGAAAGTCTCGATCGTTATTCGGTATGCGATGGACCTAGATATGTCCAATCTACTAGTAAGGAAGGCACAAGCTCAAAAGTGCCTAAAAAAATGTTGAAATATTTTCCTGTTGGGCCTTGATTAAAGCAATTTTTCACCGTACCATGGATAGCGGAGGCAATGACTTGGCATGCTAGGGCAGAAGTAGGGGTAATATCATGCGTCATCCTATTGATTCTACAGCTTGGAGGAGGATGAATTATGAGTATCCCAATTTTGCTCGAGAACAATGCAACATTCATTTGGTTATATCAACAGATGGTTTCAATCCATTTGGAAATCTAAGAACCAATCATAGTGTATGGCCAGTGATCCCAACCCCACTCAACCTCCCTCCTTCACAGTGTATGAGACCTGAATTTTCGATTATGGATTTGTTGATACTTGGGCCAAAGGCACCAAGTGATGACATCGACGTCTACCTAGCTCCTTTGGTAGAAGAATTAAATGAGTTGTATGAAGAGGGTGTGCAATCATTTAACTATTTTAGAAATGAAGAGTTTACGCTGAAATCTATGTTGATGTGGGCAATTCATGATTTTCCAACTTATGGGACATTATTCGGTTGTGTAGTACGTGGTTATTTGGGGTGTACTATTTGTGGAGAGGAGACTGAATCTCTTCGTCTATCCTTTAGCTAAAAAAATGTATACCATTACCACATGAGATTTTTACCCCCGACTCATAGTTTAAGATTTGAGAAAGGTTCTAATTTTCTATTGGTAAGGGTTGAACATAGGCTACCGCCGAGACAACTTTTGGGTTCAGAAATTGAAAGTTAATCTTCTGAATTCGGCCCTAATATGCCAGGTAAGAACCCCAAATTTAAGAATGTTAAGCATAAGAAGACCCCAAATGGGAATGAAACTGAGATAAGAAAGGTATCGTCTAGGAGGTTAATTTTATTTGACTTGCCTTATTGGAAGAATAACCCTTTGCGCCTTGTATTGGATGTGATGCACACAAAGAAGAACTTCACTGAACATATTATGGGCACTTGCCTTGGGGGGAGTCATTCGGAGGATGTAGAAAATGCACGAAAAGACCTTAAATCGTTGAAATAAAATAGTAGGGGAAGGACAATAATTCCCCCTAGTACGTTTACTTTGACGAGTGGGGAAAGGAAGGTGCTTTTAGACACAATATATAATTTGAAGGGCCCATCTAATTTTGCGTCCAACTTGCAAAGCATTGTGAATTATGCTACTCATGATTTACATAAGTGTAAGTCCCATGATTGGCATGTGATCATGCAATTGGTTCCTTTATTGTTTAAGCACGATTTCTCCAAGCATAAGGATTTGCGGAGGGCTAATATGCAAATTACTATTACCTTCTCACTGTTGTGTGAGAAGGTAGTCAATCGAGAACACATAGTGGTCGCAAAATTGGCGATGACCGAAGCAATTTGTGTGTTGGAGAAGTACTTTGCCCCAGCATTCTTTGACATAAGTGCTCACTTGTTGGTACACCTATGCGACGAGGCACTTCTTTGTGGTCCAGTTAGATATCAGTGGATGTATCCATTTGAAAGATTGATGAAAGTTTTTAAAGATTACGTCAAGAATATGCGATACATTATAGGATCAATTACATAGGAATACATCAGCGTGGAGTCATCAATATATACTCGAATATATATGCGTGACTCGACCAGCGTTGATGACACTGATGAGTTCGTCGATGATGGTGGTCATGTGATGGGAAAACGAGTGAAATTAACGAGTTTGCAACATTAACAAGTAGCTCGTTATCTATTTGACACACATAAAGATGTCGAAGAATGAAAAAAATAAGTTTCAATTATTATAATGTTTAACATTATTTTAGATTATTTTATACACGATTAATTTTGTAATATGCAGAAATTATGAAGCCTGTGAGAACAATAAAAGACGAAAAACAATGGTAAAATCAGATTGCGAATTTAGGTCATGGTTGACACAAGAGGTAATTATAATGAAAATGGACGTTTTATAACATTACATTACACTCAAATTTTACAACTAAAAATAATTAATTTATCTATATTCTCAGCTCTTAAAGACGGGTGATGCGACATGAAGGCTTGCTGGTCTAGCCACTGGACCCTTGTTCGTGGCACAAGAGTACAAAAAGTATCGATTGGAAGGTTACGTTTTCGGCACCAAAGTGTACGAGGAAAGTACAAATGTATAGAACTCGGGCATTTCATACAAGGCTCTTACTTTCTTTCGAGCGAGCGCAAAAGATAAAAACCTTATTGAAGCTGAAATGACTTACTATGGTGTAATCCGAAATATATTTGAATTGGATTACATAAGCTTCAAAGAGGCTGTATTTTACTGTGACTGGGTAAGAGTTGAGGATAAAAATCCTTGTAAAGTTGATCCTGTCACCAATTTGATCATGGTTGACTTGTCTAAGTTGAAGAGAAACGACCACGTGAGCGAAGAGCCGTTTGTTTGTGCATTTTAAAAGGTTAACCAAATGTTTTACTCGGAGTATATCAACAATGAGTCGTGGTAAATTGTCCAACACGCGTCAAAGCATCTAAATAGTAGTGTGGATGACTTGGCTGCTCCTACCGAATATCAATCCATCTTTTATGATAACCCGATTTTTAAATAATTTTTCAATTTGTAATAAATATTCCAATTTGTACCGAAAATCCATTTTTAATGCTTTTAATTGATTTGCACTTTATCATTTTCACTCTTGCGTAGTGTGCGTGTGTGGGCAGTAGGGGTGGGGGTGGGGATGTGTAGTGTGCGTGTGTGTGTGTAGTAATTGTACATATTTATAGTAACAATTCATTTTAATTTGTACATATATGCGTGTGTGTGTGTGTGTGTGTGTGTGTGTGTGTGTGTGTGTGTGCGTGTGTATGGTGGGGAGGGGGTGGGGCTGTTTGTGTGTATGTGTGGTGGGGGAAGGGGGGGGAGGGGGCAGGGATGGGGGGATGTTTAACAGTAACAATTCATTTTTATTTGTAGTAAATGTGCATATTTTCATGTCTTCTTCTAATTCATTTTGATTTGTACTAATAACATTTTGTTACAACAAATGTCTCCTTCAGGTATTAAGGCAAGGATGATGATGCTGGTTATGATGATGTCGTCTGTGCTCGGTGGTAGCGGAGGCGACGAGGGCTCCGCGGCCCCTAGTCTCCCTAAATATGGCAAATTAGGGATGGCCATCGAGAACAAATCGGGGCTATTAGCGAGATCCCTCAAGATGGTAAAGACGATCATTGGCCTGGAATACATTAGTTGGAAGGAGGTTCCATATGAGCTCAAGTTAGCTGCTTGGGTGGCACTACAGGTAATGTATTTATATTTATATTTATATTTATATTTATATGAATATTTCAATTTCAATTTCGATTTCAATTTCATTTTATATTTATGTTTATATTTATTCGTAACTAACATTGTATTTGTTGGACAGGAACAATTCAGCCTGGATCCAAAGCTACGCGATTCCGTCTTGGAGCAGTTGAGGGAGCAACATAAGACGTGGAAGAAAAATATGAGGACCTAGTACTTTGGGAAGACACGAGAGTCCATTATCCAAATGCGTGAATCCGTCCCGCCGAAGGAGCCAATCTCATTGACAAAATGGCAACATTTCATTGACAATGAGATCGGGGAGTGACAATTGGCATCTCGCCAATCGGGGAGGGAAAACCGGGTAAAAAATACGGACGTGCACTACTCCGGCCGGACGTCTTACACCGAGGTGGAGCATATGATGATGGTAAGATTTAATTTCTCTATAACCACAGAAATATATAATTCTGCATTATTTTACTTTGCGGGGAAGATACTAATTTTACTTTATTTTATTTCAGGGGATAGGGAGTGGCCCTGGGGGTAGGCCACATAGGCTCGATACTTATGTGACTCTTCGGACTAAGAAGGGGAAGGACAAGGAGGTTTCCCCGAGCATCGCGGCCCCGATTGTAAGTAATCCGATAGTTTACTTTTTGTTAATTACATTATAATTTTTTAATTTACTTATTTTACTAATCATGTGCTTTTTATCGTTTCAGGAAAAGCTTAAGGAAGTGCATGAGTCGCAGTCTGATGCCGACAAGGCATCTTTGTCCACAGATGCATTCAGCCAAGTGCTTGGCTCTGATAGCAAGGGGAGGACAAGGGAGTGAGCTCGTGGGTGGAAAAATCTAGGATCATCGGATTGGAGATGAGAGACACCAGGTTACCTCGAACGGTTGACTCGCATGATGCGAAGCTGTCCCGTTTGGAGGCGACGGTCTAAGATATGTTCTCATTCATGAAGCGTTCGTTAGGCAAAAAACGCAAGGGGAAAGGGAAGGAGAAGGTGGTGGAGGAGGAGGTGTGGGAGGACAAGGTGCAGGATGACGAGGATGTGGACCTCGTTGCTTCATCGCTGACACGTGTGGACTTTGATGATCCACTTACATGTTTGGCTCCCTTCGACCGATCGATGTCGACACTTGGTTGGACGAGCGTGTTTATACTGGATATATTTGATGTCCAACGGATAGGGCGGGGGTTGAGGGACTAGAATATTGGCGAGGGTGGACTAGTTCATGGACGTGAGCTTCAAGACATCGAGTCTAAGGTGCTCGACACGCATGTCATACCAGGGAAGGAGAACTCCCCATTGTGGTTGCACGAATAATGCGACACGGTGTATATTAGTGGGTGTGTCAATTCGTAAATCGTGTGGCCTACTCAACTCCTCAGATTTAAGCTTACCCAAGACATGTAGTGACATTATTTGAATTGAATTGTTTTTAAGTTGGTACATTTGAATTATATTTCGTTTATATCGTGATGCATATTGTCTTTATTTTGAATGTATATTTGCATTATCTCTATTTTATTTGGATATATGATGATTGAATAGGTACAACATTGATATAAAAGGTACAAATATACTGCTGGGCAGTGGCAGTGGCCAAACTACCCAATAATTTTTTTTTCAATTCTACCCAGAATTGTCACGGTCATTGACCGTGACAAGTCTGTAACAATGTATTATTGTCACGGGCTTGTCACGGTCAATGACCGTGATAATTTTTTTAACATTGTCACGGGTTTGTCACGGTCCTGAGCCATGACAGAATTTATCAAGGTCAAGGACCGTGACATGACCGTGACAAGTCTAACGAACTAGTCACGGTCAATAACCGTGAAAAGTCAATGACAACAAAAGTTGTAACCCCTAGAATTATCACGGTCGTTGACCTTGACAAGTCCAGCTTGTCAAGGTCAATGATCGTTACAATTCGGCAGATTTGGTGTAGTGTCCTTACTCAATCAGTGCCATCATTTTTAATTAGATTTTGGGCCTAATATACATGTATACATCTCCTAGCTTCAACGAGATTAAATTTTAAAAAAAGGAAAAAGTCAGTAATCTCACAACTTCAACCATATCCTAACTTTAAGGCGTACTTCACATCTCCTAGCTTTAACCAGATATTATCTTTGTGTTGAACGTACCCTTATCAAATCTCTAATTAATATTCACACACTAGAGGGCTATTATGAAAATTAAAGGTGTTCACTTTTTATTGCCACTATGTATGTTTTTTTTATTTTATCATTGATAGAGAAATTACGAATTTGGTATTATTTGAAAGAAAAGTTGAAATCTATTTACCAACCATTGTACTTTGTTCAAGTTTATTTCAGGGCATTTCTATTTTTCAGTTTACTTAATATGATTTTATGTTCATTGTAGTTCTATATGGTTTTTTTCCCAAAAAAATTGTTGAGTTCTTTTTATAAAGGTAGATTGACAACAAATGTTGTATGGTTTTGGATGATATCAGCTTTATTATGTTTGTAGGTTTTTTGTTGGATGATTTTGATGACCCGATCACAGTTGGATAGTTTTGATGAGATGATCACATGGTTTCGGAATGAATATGAATATGAATAGTTTCAGACATTGTTTAATTTTGTGGGTTGCATGCTTGGTCAGATTAAGGTACAATTTACAGGTATTTCGCTTTTGTGTTTTGATTTTTGATACCTTAAATTCTGGTTATGTGTTTTGATATTCATGGATATTGTTATACTGGCGACCAACCTCCATTGTGGTATTGTTTCCATGTGAAAAATCAGTTAATATTTGTGTTTTTTTATTCATTCAATTCCTTTTACATCACAGTCTATAGAGAATAACACATTTTTTTAGGAAGTTTTAGAACTAATGAGATAACACCTCTTTGGTTAGTGCGCAAGAAATTATCTTTTAGTTCAGTTTTAGTATATTTAATTGATACCTGATTCTTGAGTTGGGAAATATGAATGTTTCTCTCTATCTATTCCCTTATGTTATTTAAATTTTTGATATTAGGTTGGATGATTGAATGAATGCCCTTAGTTCTATTATAGATTATTGTCCAAATGCCTACTAAATTGGTTATGAATTACTCCTTTATTTACCAAATTTTTTGGGCGTTTGATCTATTGGAAAGACTTGACTCGGTAATGGACTATGCGATTAGTAAGAGCTGATGAGAATTCCCACACTCATAGTCAATATTTAGTCGTACATTTTCAATGTTGCTTTCAATCTCATACTTCAGTCATCCGATGCATAAACTATACAATTAGTTCCTTGGTAATGTGCATCTCATAAAAAAACAATTTGAACCATTATTTTGATAATGGATAAATCAACAACTAAAACCATTTTTTTGTTGCATGAGTTACGTAACTGTTACATGAGTTGGGTACTGATATAATCTGATGAACATTTTTTTTATAATAATAAAATGATTAACATTTTGTTCATTATATTTTTTGGGTTGGGTGTTTGGTCATATCAGTGACATCTTCTTTCATCCTTTTTTTTCTTTGTATCAGGTTCCAGCCAGATCACCAAATGAAACTCATTGCAAATCTATCCTCAAATCTACGGCCTAACAATGAATCTTGCTTATTCGGTTCATCAATAAAAACACTCACGCCTTTCCACAAAGAACACAACGAATATGCCATTGGAACTTAGAACTTGGGACTCCCAGTTTTCAACTCGATTGCAGAAGAGAAGGATAAAACAAAGGCTACTGCATCCATGATTTATGCCCATCCACCGTTTGCAGCAAGAGCTATTCTGAGGCAATGGAGGCTGAATTAGATTTGATTGTGTGCATCACAAAAGGAATTCCTCAGCATGACATAGTGAGGGTAAAGACTGCTTATAAAAGCAGTTAAAAACTCGACTGATTTGACCAAACTGCCCCGATATCATTAAACCTATAGAATGCAAAATCGTAATTATACTTGGCTACACTTACAAATCAGGGCTTATTAAAATGGTTTCTCGATCTAGCACATTGACTTATGAAGCGGTTTTCCAAACATCTGTAGTTGGCCTCGGGTAGTCAACCTGTGTAGGTATCAGTGGGGATCCTTTCAATGGTAAAAAAATTATTGATTGTGTAGAAGTTTCTTGTTGGTCCCCAAATAGAAGGTATTATTTTTATTGGTGAGATGGGCGAAAATGACTATTGTTGTTGTTTGAGTAATTTTTATTTTTTAAACAGGGTGGATAGTCCTATAAATAAAGAAAACTTTGTCTAGTTTTCGTAAATTGTTTGCACTTAGTTATGTTGTAATTTTTTTTTACTTAAATTATGTTGCTTATATGAGGTCCAAGATGGACTATTACTTTTGTCCCAAATTTATAAAAAAGTTTACAATTGTGTTGTAAAAAATATTTTGACTTAATTGTATATGATTTAAAAATTGCCCTTTTTTAAAGTAATAGGTTCGTAACATAGGTTATTTCAAAGAACAATTATTTGTTGCGAACTAAATACGATGTATGATCCTATCAACGATGTATACTTTCAAAAATTTGCGTCGTACCTTCAGGCACGGGTATACCCTAGTGTGTGCTTGTGTATATATATATATATATATATTACAAAAATTAGTGTATAAATCTACAAATATTCATGTATACATTACAAATTTTAATGTATACAAAACTAAAAAATTGGATAAATAGTAATGGTGTCCTTAATAAAAAAAATTATCGATCAAGGACTTAAGTTAAAATGACCGTTAAGTGTATTTCATAGCATTATTTCTATCACTTTCATATTTTTAAGGTACACGCATATTATTATTTGCATAGCATTATTCTTATACTTTTCTTGGTAACAATGGATCGAACCGGATCCCTATTAAGGGAGTTTGATGTTATCTTGCATTTTCCATGTGAATTCAGGGTTGGGCCTATCCCATCCTGAATGGGGGCGGCCGCACCCACGAGTTTTTCGAAAATCTTCTTTGAGTATTTGTACAAAAGAATTAGACATATTTATAAGTTTTTAAAACTATGGGGGCAATTATCTAACTAACCTCATGTTTTAAAACCTAAAACAGACGGAACCTTAACCTTAAAAAATTGCAAAACAAGTAAAACTAACCCAAAAAAATTTTCCTCCCTCCCCCGAACCCCCGGCATTTGTAAAAACATTCCCCACCCATCTCAGTTTCTGTAGCACATTATGTGAGCTATGTTCTTAGTTGAATTTGTAAGTAGAGGGGAATCATATTTTTGCAAAATCAATTGTAGGATAAATATTCCTCGTTTAAATCATAACGAAAGATTAACTCAACTAAAAGGTGTTGTAATTTATAATTTTGAATGGGTTGACAAAATTTTATTTTGCTCAATTTTGAGATCAATTTAATATGAGAGCCACATATTTTTTGAGGCAGTTTTTAATGGTAATGTGTTTTCCACTACAAGAAGTATAATAGGAATACTCACATGTACAAAATCATAAATTTATGGATTAATTTTTTTTGTCTAAAGTACTCACTTGAAACATATAATTTAATTAAAGTAATTTAAAAAATTGAAAGCTCATATAAATAAAATATAAGAAATGGATGTAGTATATAAGGATCCATTCTGACTTATGAGTTTTATTCCCTTAACTCTTTGAAGGAGGGAGGAACTACATGGAATTGGATTGACTTCCAAGCCCGCCCAACCCAACTCGTCACGTGCACGGTCATGGGTAGTGGGCTTTGGTTTGACCTACATATTAACATTTTGGCCCAGATTTTATTATATCTCAGGTCAGTCTACTTTGTCCATGTTAAAAGAGAGTTTTTCCCCTATTGGTTCGCTTGTTACTTTCAATTTGGCGTATTACTAGTGTAACTGTTGATTGTTGTATCTTGTGAGATGATTGTCGTTGGATCTGTGAAGCACCGTCGTGGGACAAATCTTGTATTTAGGACAAAGTGTTGAACACTTGCCTTAAACATTCTTCTCTATATACTTTCAATATAATTTTATTTTTGTTCAGATTAATTACATATTTATTTATGTTTTTGTTTTGTGATTACTGAAAATCATTTTGGATAACAATCTTAAGATGAGAAATTTATGTTATATTATTATCTATAATGATTTTTCTAGTAATAAAATTATAGAATCTGTATTCTAATAATCTATGTTTGAAAAATATTTTCTTTAAAATCAGAAAGCTAATTTACATTAATTTTTATTTATAAAAATGGTTTATGTATACAATGGTTGGTATATATATTTTCTGTGAATATTCGTTGTTGATACCGAAATTCACTAGCTTATGTGGACCAATTACACGCCAACACGTGACATCCAATGTGTCATAAATCCAAGTCAGCATGGCAAAAATCCCCGATCAACAAGGCAAACCGACCAACAGGGAAGCCCAACCAACAAAGAAGACAGACCAACAAGGCAACCCAACCAACATGAGATAACAACCAACTGGGAAGGCCGACCAATTTTTGGAATTCCAATCAGTGCATCCAATGAATCGACAACAGTTTTATATTTAATTCTCATTATGTATTGATGTAAGGGCCTAACAAATGAAGGCATTCCATCCTTTTACATGACAACTCTCAACTCCCATCTTGGGCTATAAATACATTGTAGCATCCTCATTTCAGGGAGCGAGAAAACAAATCAAGGCAGTCAAGTAATACATAACAATGGACGTAGGCTATTCCATTAAGTTGAACCACTTTAAAAATATCTCTTATTTATTTTTACTTATTTATCTGTGATCAATCAATTAGGCCTAGTCTAGTTTTTTGCATCAACATATAGGAGTCATCTGTGGGAACGTATTGCTGAACGTTTTCACTAATTCATCACACATGGATGATATCACTAAAACAAGTACCATAAATGAGGGACTTCCGCCTAATCCCTCCGCCCCTCCAAATAACAACAATTTAACTGGAATTTTGGCCAGGCTGGACAAAGGACAAGAGGCTATGCAGGATACGATAAGGCAATTGGCCCAAACTCTTCAAGATGGAGTTCCTACACAGTCCAATCAAAAGAATATGCCACTATCGTCGATAAAGAATTTTGGTCATAGCCATTCCAAAACTTCAAGGGATCCTCCATACCGTCCTGGAGCAACTTCTTCTATTAAGATTACTAATTATTCTTATGGATAGTCCCTGATTCCAGAAAGATTGAGTGCCTTAGAAAGGTTAAGTAGGGCCTCTCCTTTCAATAGTTTGGGACCTAGGGGAAATTCCCTTCGAGTTATATCGAGAAATACTCGACGACCAATCGAATTAAAGGAAAAATCTGCCCAATCCAGATTGGATGTCCGACGAACTGCTCAATCCAATCAAAGAGAATGATCGTAGGAAGAAAGATCATCACACTCAGTTGGTCGACATAAAAGAAATACCACCAACATATCTGGTGTTGGAAATGATGCTTGGAAGGGATCCATTTAACATTTGGAAGATAGATTGGGAGAAATGGCCAAGGCTAAAAATCCTCTACAGAGAAGTTTTGTTAAGGGATATCCCTCTGTGCAAACCATTATAGATTTCCCTACACCGACCAAGTTTAAAGCTCCAGTAGTCATTCCCAAGTATGATGGGAAAACTAATCCAATTCTTCATATAGAATAGTACCAAGCAGCAACTAATATCTATGTTGTTCCTGATGAGATGAGGTGTAGGGCATTATCAAGAACAATCACTGGATCGCTTAAATCTGGTATAATAGTCTTCCTCGGGGATAGATTTCTAGCTTCCAATAACTAGTCGAGCTATTCATTGGTAATTTATTCTTTGGATACAAACCAGTAAAGTGAGTAGCTTATTTACTTAGTGTGAGAAAGAAGGTGGAAGAAAGTACCAGGGATTATATCACTCATTTTAATAATGAGAAATTAGAAGTTATTAATTATGAGGAAAAGACTATAATCACTGCCCTCATGAGTGGTTTGATCCCCGACAAACTATATTATACTTTGGCAAAAGATCCCTAGAAGACGATGACGAAATTGATGGCCAAAGCAGCGAATATTATGAATGTCGAGGAAGTTATGGGTGCTAAAAAGAATTTAGATGCAAAAGCGAAAGCAAAGTCTGAAGGAAAGTCGGATATGGAGCACAAGAATGACAATGAGCGTAAGAATTCAAAAGTAAAAGAAATTCTAGATCGGATAAAATTTTTTACCAATTACACTCCAATAACGATGGATATACATCATGTTTTGGAAGAAATTAAGCACAATAACGACTTGAATTGGCGTAAAAAATTAAGGTTACCTACTGATAAGAGAGAAAAGTCCAATAATTACGAATTTCATAAAAATCATGGTTATACGACTAACCCATGTATTGATCTCCAGAATGAGATAGAGGCACTCATCCGAAGAGGAAACTTGGACATATTTGTTGATCAGCAAGCTGGTGGCAGAGCTAGTGGCAGAGGACGACAGAGATCTAAGTCACCTGTTAAGCCTGGAGAAGATAAGAAGAGGAACCATGATGATGATCCAGAAGATGATCCCGATCTCCTTAAGAATCCTAGACAACTTGAACGCGAGGTATTCACAATCAGTTTTGGATCTCTTGATTGCCATATGATTACAGGCGGGAATGCATGAGGTGGATATCATACAGCTGAAAGGAAAGATTACCTCAATGAGGCTAAAGCTTGTTCCTATGTCCAGTGAATTAATCTTGCATAGGAATACCATCCAAGGAAAGTCAACAAGGAGAAGCTCGTAATTGACTTTTCCAAGAATAATTTATTTGGAGTTTTGTACCCTCATGATGAAAGAAGTATTGTTAGAAAGGACATTGGTGGATAACGATAGCTTAGTTGACACTATGTTCTATCCCTGTTTTGATAGTTTGGATTTAAAACTTAGCTAACTGGAGCCTTACCATAGGCCCCTCATTAGATTCTCTGGTGAGAAGTTATTTCCACTAGGAATAATCAAGCTAGATGTGTTGATCGGGACATGGCCGACGAGCAGGACACATAAACTGAGATTATTTGTAATGGACAAAAATGTTCATTCCGCCTATAACATGATCATGGGAAGAGTACGTCTGAAGAAGTTTGAAGCGGTACATTCTAATGTTCATCAATGCCCTGAAGTTCCCGACCAACTTTGGAGTTAGAATTGTAAAAGGAGATTAGAATGTAGCTCAAGAATGATATTATTCATCTGTAGAGGAGGAAGATATGCTAGAAGTAAAGAAGAAAATAACCAGTTATCAAGTGGATATGTCTGATCCGAACAGCGAATCTGAGGTTGAAACCTTAGATTCAAGAGATGAATCAGAGTTTGTAAAAGGCCACGTAATGGAGGCAACATAAAGTATTATTCTGGACGATGATAAACCAGAACGAACTACTCAAATAGGAGCGTCATTGGACCCTGTTATTAAACATGAGTTGATGGACTTCTTAAGACAAAGAAACCAGGTGTTTGCATGTAGCCACGAAGATATGCCTGACATAGATTCAAAATTCCTGTGCCACAAGCTTAATGTTAATAAGGAGGTTAAATCTTATAAAGCAACGAAGAAGAGTCTTTAGCTCGGAGAAGAACCATGATATATAGGAAGAAGTGGATAAGGTTTAGAAAGATTCTTTTATTGAAGATGTAAAGTACCCGGACTGGTTGGCCAACGTATTTATGGTCAAGAAGAAAAACAATAAGTGGAGGATGTGTGTAGATTTTACTAACTTGAACAAGGCTTGCCCAAAGGATCATTTTCCTTTACCACGAATTGATCAACTAGCAGATGATACTTTGGGGCATAAGCTGCTGAGTTTTATGGATGCATATTCTGGTTATAACCAGATCAAAACGAATTCAAAAGACAGAGAAAGTACTTCATTTATTACTCCCCGAGGAACTTATTGCTATAATGTTATGCCGTTTGGTCTAAAAAATGCAGGTGCCACTTATCAAAGACTAGTGAACAAAGTATTTGAGGAACAGATAGGCAAAAACATGAAGGTGTATGTTGATGATATGCTGACAAAGAGAAAAAAAAAGTTTTTGATCATATTGTCAACCTCAGCTAGACCTTTGATCAATTGGAAAAGCACCATATTAAGGTAAACCCGACCAAATACGTCTTCAAAGTTCAGAAGAGAATGTTCCTCGGGTATATAGTAAACCAAAGGGGAATTGATGCTAAACTAGATAAGATCACGGCCTTGATGTAAATGCAAACCCCGACCAGTAAAAAGGATGTTCAAAGACTAATAGGGCATGTAACAACACTCAACAGATTTGTATCCCGAGTAACAAACAAATGTTTACCATTCTTTAAGGTTCTCAAAAAAATCTTTTGAATGGAACGATGAATGTGAGAAGGCCTTTTTGGAATTGAAAAATTACCTGGGAGTACCTCTGTTACTCTCCCGAACAGTGTTTGGAGAAAAGCTATATTTGTATTTGGCAGTTTCTAAATCAGCTATTAGCTCTGCCTTGATCAAGGAGGAAAATGGAGTTCAAAAGTCGATTTACTATACTAAAAAATCTTTTCGAGGAGCATAAGTTAGATATCCCAGACTGGGGAAGTTAGCATTATCCTTAATTAAGGCTAGTAGACAGATGAAGCCGTATTTTCAAGGTCATACCATAGTGGTATACACTGATATGCCACTGAGGCAAGCTTTCCATTAGCCAGAGAAATTCGAAAGATTGATGTATTGGGTTGTGGAGTTGGGAGAATATGACCTTGTATATGAACCAAGGTCTTCTTTGAAAGGCTAAGGTATGTCGGATTTTATTGTAGAATTCACTTACCTAGAGGTTAACGAGTAGCAAGGGACTCCTGCTGAGCATCACTCAGGAGTCAGCAGACCTACTGGAGAAACCCCTGACCAACTTCAAGTAAAGGAAACTTCAGAAAAAGTCACCACTGACCAACCAAATCCTTCTAGTTGAGTACATAAGATGAAAAAGAAGTATGAGGAGGTAAAAGATAAAATTTTCCATCAAGGGATTCTGAAAAAATAAGAGTTTGATAGCAATATTTACATACCGAGCTTGTATATTGATGGATCATCTTGTACAACTGGATGTGGAACAGGAATCATCCTTAATACTCCAAATAAAATAAATATAGTGTACGCTCTACGATTTCAATTTCAAGCCTCCAGTAATGAGGCTGAGTATGAAGTTGTGATTATTGGCTTGAATCTAGCCAAATCACTGAATGCCGACTAAGTTGTGGTATACCGTGATTCACAGCTAGTGGTAAATTAGGTGTTGAACTTCTATGCCACCAAAGAAGAATTGATGTCAAGATACTTAGTAAAATCTTTGAATGTAATCGCCACTTTACTGGATATTTAGATGATCAGAATTCTAAGACTGGAAAATGCCAGAGAAGATGCACTTGCCCGACTAGCTTCAGCAACTAGAACCGAGTTGCGAAGAACTATTCCTATTGAGCTACTTGCTAATAGTAGCATTGATGACGACCTGATGGTTAATTTTATTGCAGTTCACATGGGCCCATATTTTATGGATCCCATAAGAGCTTATATTAAAGAGTAAATTCTACCAGCGGACCTACTTAATGCCAAAAAAGATAAAATACAAAGCTGCTAGATATATGCTATACAATTGTGTATTGTATATAAGAGGACTGATTGTTGGTCTCCAACACTGTGTGCATCCAGTTACAGTAAATGATTTATTTGAGGAAGTCCATGAAGGGTTCTATAGAGCCTATGTAGTCAGAAGAACTTTGTTACGATGAATTAACACAGATGGGTACTACTGGCCAACTATGCGAGAAAATTACGTAGATTTTGCTAAGTCTGATAAGTGCCAGAGGTTTTCTAGCATACGCAAGACTCCATAATCTGTCTAACACCAATAATTTCACCTTATCCCTTTGCTATGTGGGGAATTAACTTGATCGGGCCATTGTCGACCACCCGAGGAAGGTTCAAATATCTAGTTGTAGCTTTTGATTACTTCACTAAATGGGTGTAAGTTGAACCCTTAATTGATTTGTCATATGAAAAAGTTTATTAGTTTATTTGGAAGAACATCATATGTAGGTAAGTCTTTCCCTACGCCTTTATCACTGATTATGGCACACAATTTGATAACGACAAATTTGTTGCTTATTATGCCCAATCCAATGTCCAAAAAATCCATTATGCTCATGGCCATCCACAAAGCTATGGACAAACAGAGGTAATGAATAGAAATTTATTGAATGGGTTGAAGTAAAGGCTAGAAAATGATAAAGGTAATTGGATCAATAAACTGTATTTTGTCTTATAAGCCTACCGAACAACCCCCTAAATAGCTATTGGAGAAACACCCTATATGTTAGCATTTGGTACTGAAGATGTAATTCCTTCTGAGCTAGGATTACCTACTCAAAAAGTTCTTAATTTCAATGCCCCAGTTAGTGATTTGATGAGAAGGTTGGACATAGGCATGCTGGAAGAGGTACGTGAAGATGCAGTTTTAAGGAATGCAGCCTATCAACAAGGGACTACACGTTTCTATAACAAAAGGGTGAAGCTGAGCAACCTAAAAGAAGGGGATTATATTTTGAAGAAGGTGATTCATAAGAATAACAAACTTGAAGCCAACTGGCATGGGCCTTATCGCATTACAACAGTTGTCCGACCAGGCACAAATTAAATTGAGACTTTAGAGGGTGAAGAATTCAAGAGTCCTTGGAATGAAGAACGCCTGAGGAAATATTATCAGTCATGTAATCATGATGTACTCAGTTCATTTCAATATTAATGAGAATATGATTGCCCCAAAATTCTTATATTTTCTTTTTTAGAGTGCTACTGCAATGGACTACACTGCAAATGCGTCAACAAAGGCACCAACAATGTTGGTTATCAACACAAAACCATCAACGAAATGTTGGTCGGTAGCAACAAAAACACCAACAATGTTGGTTATCAACACAAAACCATCAATAAAATCTTGGTCAGTAGCAACAAAAAATACCAATAATGTTGGTCAGCATCAACGAAGGCACCAACAATGTTGGCTGTCAACACAAACCACCATTGAAATGTTGGTCGTCATCAATAAAGGCACCAACAATGTTGGTTGTCAATAAAAACCAAGAAAGGCAAAATTGTAAGTCCAAAATGCTTGGTTAATGAAGATCCAGATGAATAATTTTCATCTAAACTGGGGTAAAATATGGACAAACGTTCCACTCATGCCTGGGAACCAAGGTAACTATTGCAATTACCTTAAAATTTAGGTACATTAGTAGAACCATGGTTATGTATTAGTAATTTGTACAATACTTAGGGTAACCCTAAGAGTATCAATAGAACCGGTGAAAAACTACAGATTGACAAATTGTTGATCCAAAAATAGAGATTGACTAAATGTTTATCCACTCACAGTCAAAGACTAAGAAGACATTCAAATACAGAGATTGACTAAAAGTTAATCCATTCACAATAAAATATTGATAAAATAAATCTTTTTATTAATTCAAGTAAATGATTACATATTGTTGTTTAGCATGTAGAAACAAAATACAAAACATTATTCTATAGGGCATTTTCCTTCAGCCTTAGAGACAAGATCCATGCAAGCTGGAGGATCATCCAAAGTATAAGGAGAGTTGATGAAGTTAAAATTATGAAGCATCCTGGTATTTCTTCTAATAGGACTATCTAGCAGATGAGTAGGTCGAACGATCTCTAGTTCATCATGTAGCTCATAATCCCCTAGGTACATTGAAATCAAGCATTGAGGAATAGGATGAACAGGAATCCAATTGACATCTAACTTGAAAGGAGGATTGTCAAGCTCAAGAAAACCTGGGTCATACCAATCCCATAATTAACTGTTTTGATCTACCTTCATCAATGTTAAAGCATTTGTCCAACCCCATTTATAATCCTCATTCTTAGCTTGCTGAAGCCTATCATCAAGATGCCCTAGAGCTTCGTTATACTCGTCCATCCACACTTCCCAAGGTTGCTTATGGAATTTAAAGGTTAATTTATCAACCTGAGAATATAGCTTCTTCAACACTCCATCTTTAACTTGTAATTGGGAAGATTAGGTGGATAACTGTTCAGACAAAGTCTGTAACTTCTCGAACATCTCAACAATAACTCGATCTTTAGCTTTTAACTATGAGCTTGATTGGAAAGGGTCTGTTGGGTCCTAATTTCCTCTGTGGTTCCTCGTCCAGGCCTATTTCTTGCTCGGGAAGAGGATGCAAGCTTAATCTTTTTTAAAGCTTCCAACTCATCCCTTAATGTTTCATTTTTATCTTTTAAAAAGGAGTACCCCTCATTAGTAGTAGCAACAACATCTCTAGAGGCAGACTTCAAAAGAGTCACTTCATCCCTCAGATTATTATTCTCCTCTTCCAAAAGTTTGGAAATAGTTCTAGTTTCTTCAACTTCAAGCTTAAGTAAAGCTTCCTTTTTATTATAAAAAGAAATAAAGTTATCAAAACCCCGACCTACACTTAAGCTTCAATATTTCTGCTCGTATCTTTCGTGCAACAACGCAATGGACTCTTTATGCTCTTCTTGAAGTTCTTATATCATCTCATAGTAGGCAACATTATTTTCTACTGCCTTACCAAGTAAGTACTTCACATATCTACATGCCTCTTTAACCTGCTCTGATGCATCGTCACCAAGCAACTTAATAATTTATTCCTCAAATAAGTCTGTATGACATACTTTGAAAAAAACATTGCACTTACTTAATAGGTCGATATCATTGGAAGACGATTATTCCATCTTCTCTATAAAGTAGCAATAAGAAATGACCACCAATCAACAACAAGTATGAAGAACAAGCATAATCATTAAGAGACAAAAAGGAACAAAAGGTTTCTTTTATTGATAATGGAGAAGTCCGGATACAATAAAAATAAAGAAAAAGAAACAAAAAGGCAAAAGGGTAGAATAACTTTTCACCTTATCCCTATCATTATTAACCTTCTTATCCTGCTCAAAAGAATGGGCTACAGATTGAAGTTGTTCAGTTTGCTCGAATTAAGGAAGAGAAGAATCAGTGGTTTTAGGTTGGTCAGCAACAGATTCAACCACTGGAGAAGACTCTATAGAACCTAGTGCATCTTCAATCTCATCCTCAATAATAGGAGGAGGACCATGAGTATATCTCTGAAAAATTTGAGAGCCTTCAACAATGTTTAACTTCAATAGTGTTTAACTCCTGAAGGGCAACAACCGAACCATCTTTGAAATATTTTTATTTTGCATACTCAATCTGAGTAGAGGCAACATAGATGGATTTATTCCAGCCCTTGTCCCATCCAACACTGAAGAATGCCTTTACAATAGACTTTCTCATAGATCTTGTAGAGGATACAAGCTCTTCAACAGTATTAGCCCTGCTCTCAGCTTTCTTTGCTCTGCTCTCAGCTTCCTCTGCCTTACGCTCAACTTTCTTTCCATTGAGCTCAGTTTCCTTAGCCATGCGCTTAGCCTCAAGGGCATTTTCATCAGACGTATGCCAAGCAGTTTCAGTTGTCTTCAGTTTATCCACCCAATTACTCTTCTCAATCTCCAAGGCTTGCTGAGAATAGAGCAAAGATGAAAACGTGAGCTTTTCTAAATCAATGCTATGATACCACTTGTTGTAACACGAGGCCCCCAATTTCAAAGACTTTACTATGAAGTAATTTCAATTTCCTTTTAAATATATGCGTAAGCGAGATGGTTCAATTTAAACAAACACAAGCAATAAATTTTAATTTCTTTTACAAATTAAAATTAAACAAAGTTCAAAGTGAAGTTAAATTAATTAACAAATGAATTTTTCACTTTAACCTATTAACTCAAATCAAGTCCTTGAAATTTGCCTAACAATATTAATTCATTTTTGCAAATTAGGCCAAATCAAATTTTATCAAATTTAAATAAACTACTTGAAGTAAATTAATTAAACATTACCCAAATTAATTTAAGCACCAAATTATGTAAGTATCGATTTAAACCATATTTTATCTTATAGCCCTAAGCATGCAGCTAGGTGATATAGCAAGATAAAATAAACGATTAACCACTACGCCGTGATGTATGAGGAAAAACCCACAAACGGGAAGCAACCTCGGACGACACTAGCCATAAGTCCACTAAGTATGGTATTTTACAAGTACAAGCAAAAAGACTTACAACACTCGACTCGACCCCCTTCAAGCCCCGATACTCTTTCTTGTACCGACCAACGCTTAATTGACAATCCCGAACTCCACTGGAACCTTGGAATCCACCAATGAGGCTCTAGGAACAACCATCAACCACATATGGTGCCTCTCACCATATGAGAACACCGCAGCTAAAACTCGAACTTCTTCTTTATGGGATGTAGAAGGAAACCCAAACAAACTCTTCAAGCGGTAGAGTAAAACCCGGTGCCAAACACTCCAAGCAATAATATATATATATATATATATATATATATATATATAAACTTGGTATAAACAATATGGGTGAAAACAAGAGTGTTTAATGAATTTTTTCTTGAAAAATAAACACTCAAAACATGAACTTTTTCTTAAAAATTTAACTCTTAAAACTCTCTCTAGGAGATGGAATAATATAAAAAAGTTGGTTTTCCAAAGTTGGTTCCCGCACTTGATAAGTCTGTCAAAAGTTAGTGAGGAAGAGTAGTGGAAAAAGTGGGAAAAATGGCTCAACACTACCAAAGAAATTTCCCGCCTGAAATCTCATTCGAACGAGATTTTCTTTTGAACGAAGTCTCGTTCAAACGACCCTTCTAACAAAGTTACAGCGGCCAATGGGAAAATCTCGTTGGCAAACTCGTTCGAACGACAATATCGAATGAACCTCCGAAATGTTCAAAATTCGATTTTTAGCCCAAAAACTTTATGTTAAAGTTTTAAAGAAACTTTTTGAAAATAAACAATAGTTTAAAGAAAAAACACCCATATAGATATTGTTCCAAGCTCCTATATATATATATTTAACATGCATTCTTACCTTAGGAGCAATGGAACCAATGTTATTAAAGTAGAAACGAGGCACAACAAACTCGACATTTGATGAAGCTTTATAAACTTGGCCGCTATGTCTTCAACTTTAGTATGTCATAGGCTTGAAGGATGGTCAAGAACTCTATCCTATGACTCAAATATTTTTGTCCAGAATTGAGCCAAAACAACAAAGGACTCAATTGGAAATTTGTGTCCATACAAATCTCCCCCTTTAGCTATTCTGGGACAAAAACCAACAAAAATTCTAAAGGGCAATCAAGCTCTACTAGACTTATAAAATGTCCCACCCAAAATAAAAATACAATATCTTGACTCAAACAACCCAAGGATCAATATCTTTGCCGACAATGAAAGTTGCCACTTAGAAGAATTACTTCACACTTAAGCAAACTATCAAATTCATAGGGAACATCAAGAATATTAAATGCATAAAATAAATACGGCCCCTAAATTAATTCTCCCCTTTATCAAACAAATGACCTACTTAGAAAGACGTCTCCCCCTAGGATAAATATCCCCTAAACTAAGATACGTTTATAATAGGAATATATACCATTTCTCTCCCTATCATTCTCCCCCTTTTTTGTTCAAAAATAGACAAAGGTGATAGAATTAACAAAAGTGTATACAACAGCAAAGAACATGAAAGTATATTGGCAACAAAACCATAACTAATCGAACAAATAATAATGGATACCAACTAAGATACAAGAAACTGATACCAATATGATACATAAGTATTAAGCATGTGATATCAACAAACAATGTACCAAGATAGATACCAATTATGAAGTAGAAGCATAGATGGACTAGAAAGCAAGGCAAAGAAAAAAAAATATCATATATATATACATACTCTAGATATACTATATATATATATATATATATATATATATATATATATAAACACAAATGACATAAAATAAGATAAGCTTTTCACACTCGTATGGCAAAAATGTGTCATATGGAAACGAAAGTGTTGGGGTGTGAACTATCAATAATTAAATTTAGACCCAATCACTTAAAACGTGTTCACGGAGTTCTCAATTGATTGCAAACTTCATCACATTTGAATATAACCTCATGTGATAATATAGATTGAACTTAATGAACAAACATACACAATCCATATAAGCCCAGACTTTTGATGAATCTACAAATGAATAGAGTCATGACATTGAAAGTACAACTACGATAAACGGACATTGTGCAAACCGTTGATACACCATCCAAACTCCCTCAATAAGCATATATATTTTTGAATGAATATATCAATTAAACATAGGACTTGGAAAATATTTTCTTTTGAATGCCATATTTTTATTTTTAGGCCTTTGGACCACGTATTTCTTTTAGGTCCATTTCAAACGGTGGCTTACTTTTCGCAAAGGATAATAATTCCTTTCGAAGCCCTTCCTCGTGCACATTTATATATAGCATTTTTATATCTCACAAATCTCACGTGCAATGTATTTTTACATGCACTAGTCCTCCTAGGTCACAAATATTTAGATGACTAGATTGGTACGAGAACACCTCACAAAGCTCAAATATAACATGTGACGATTAAATTTCAAAAGAGCTCATGCATGTGTGAATTGAGGCATACAAAAATAGAATCCAATTAAGAAACACAAAATCCAACTACTACATGTAAGCATGGTAAAGAACATTATGAGGATTGACAATCTAAACCAAAAGTTCTAGCCACATGGGAGCGAAAAAGATGGAATTCAAACACAAGTATATGCCACCTAGAGTGTGTCAAACTAAAATACACATAAAAAAATCTTTTTGAGTTTTTAAAATTTTTAATCCAAACAAACAAAAATATTTACTCAAAAGACAAACAAAAATCATTTGTATTTTTCATTAGGCCTAGATAACTCAAAAGTGAAACACAAATGATAAACACAGATCTTTTTGTATTTTATATTTAATCCAAATCACAAGAAATATAATACAAAAGATAAATAATACATGAATTCAAGCATTAGATATGAAATAAAGCAATGAGTAGAAAATGACTAAACAAGCATACACCTAGCAATGATATATAATATGAAACACACAAGCTAGAGTATGCAAACAAAACTAACACATTCAACCTTTAAATTTAGCAAGGGAGGTTTCATGTGAAAGAAAATGAGAATCAACCAATCTAATATCTAGCGCGTCTAAAAATGATTTCCTAACCCATATAGATGTATATTTAAAATGATGGGATTTGGAAACGAATGAAATGCTAGACATAGACTTCCTAGATATTCTTTTAAGATCAAAGAAAAATGACCTAAGGTGACCTTTCCAACCACAATGCAAGCATGTGTAAACACGGGGAATGTTACCTAAGGTTTGACCTTTTCTAAAGTCCATGGATAAACTTGACCCTCTAAAACAAATAATGGTCTTTAGCAGAAAAAATATTTGAAGAAGATGATCTAAAACCATTAAAACTACTACTCGAGTCTTGTAAATCATATTTCATTTTTAAAATTTTGGATTCAAGTAATAAATTAGACTTCTCAAATTTACGGGACTCCTTTAAATTTTCTATAGCTCCTAGAAGGTTATCACGCTCCCCCTCAATGTGTGAAAACTTGTCACTAAGAGTCTTTTCTTGACAATCACTCTCTTTCTTGGACTTTTCTAAAATATTAAAATTATAATTTATGTCCATGAGCTTTTCACGAAAAATATCTTTTTGAGATAGGGAGTTTTGCAAAAACTCAACTTTAGCCGAAAAGAACAAATTATCATTAAGACGTCCCATCGAGAGATACAAAAAAAAATTAGAGTGAGTAAAAAATGAACCACCTAAAAATACAAGGAGCACAAAAATTATAAAAGCCGAAAAACGGATTTTTGACGCAATAAATTAGCGCTCCGGCTCTGATACCACTTTGAAAATGTGAGCTTTTCTAAAAAAATGCTCGGATACCACTTGTTGTAACACGAGGCCCCCAATTTTAAAGACTTTACTAAGAAGTAATTTCAATTTCTTTTTAAATAGATGCGGAAGCGAGATGGTTCAATTTAAACAAACACACTTTTAATTTCTTTTACAAATTAAAATTAAACAAAGTTCAAAGTGAAGTTAAATTAATTAACAAATGAATTTTTCACTTTAACCTCTTAACTCAAGTCCTTGAAATTTGCCTAACAATATTAATTCATTTTTGCAAATTAGGCCAAACTAAATTTTATCAAATTAAAGTAAATAACTTGAACTAAATTAATTAAACATTAACCAAATTAATTTAAGCACCAAATTATGTAAGTAGTGATTTAAACTATATTTTATCTTATAGCCCCAATCATGCATCTAGGTGATATAGCATGATAAAATAAACGATTAACCACTACGCTGCGATGTACGGGGAAAAACTCACAAACGAGAAACAACCTCGGACGGCCCTAGCCATAAGGCCACTAAGTATGGTATTTAGAAGTACAAGCAAAAAGACTTACAACACTCGACTCGATTCCCTTCAAGCCCCGATGCTCCTTCTTGTACCGACCTCCGCTTAGTTGACAATCTCGGACTCCACCGGAACCTTGGAATCCACCAACGAGGCTCTAGGAACAACCGTCAACCACATATGGTTCCTTTCACCATATGAGAATGTCGCAGCTAAAACTCGAACTTATTCTTTATGGGAAGTAGAAGGAAACCCAAATGAACTCTTCAAGCGGTAGAGTAAAACCCGATGCCAAACACTCCAAACAATATATATATATATATATATATATATATATATATATATATATATATATATATATATATATTTTTTATTTTTTATTTTTTTTTCTTCTAGTTTTTTAATTCTTTCTATTATATTATTAGTATTACTACTCATATATTTATCCTAGTCTTCCTTTTTCTGCTAATACTCCTAACATAGTTTCTAAAGATATTAATGCTTTTTCTTGTTTATTTATTAAATATTTACTGTCTTTTATTATTTGTGTGTCTTTACAATCTTTTATTATTTCTAAAAATTTATAGGTAATTTTTATTATTTTTCTTTTAAGTGTTATAGAGTTTTTAATTCGTTGTTTCTCAGTCATCATAAATCATTAAAATCTTCCTTTTTCGCTTAATATTTCTAGTTCTAACTTATATTGGTGAATTTTTTCGTTTGTTATTTTAATTATCGATTTATTAATGGTTGTGTTAATATGGTCTTTATTTTTTATGTTTTCTTTTATGTTTTCTTTTAGCGTTATCTAAAATATTATATTCAATACGTAGTCTTTCTTTTAAAAATTCTTTTTCACTTATCATTAACTATCCTAAACGTCCTTTTTCTCCTAGGATTTCTATTTCTAGCTTATATTTATGAATTTTTTCTTTTATATTTATAAGTATCCAGTTAACAACAAGAAATCTTGAAAATCATTTTTGGTTTTTATATTGTATAGCTCTTTTAGTATAAAACTCTAAGTTTCTATATTCTGCACGTAATCTAGCTCTTAACCACTCTTTTTCACTAAGTATATAAAGTTTATATTTTTTATGAGTTGTAAACTTATGATTTGTAATTCCACTCCTTTCGTTAAATAATATGTCTTATTATATAAAGATATATGATTAAAGCACTCTGATACCATTATTTTATATGGATGAACAGTGACATGAACAGTAAAAGTGAACAGTAGAAATGAACATTAACTTTTAAATAGTCCTCAAGTCCACAGTACTACAGACAACTGTAGTAGCACAGTCAAGCCTAAAAACGCCTATATCACGGCAACAACGGCGACAATGGCAACTCACAGGACATAGGAAAGTTTAAAAATCGAAGATCATTCTAGAGTTCAATCAGAATATTTATGTCAAAATTTTCCATAAAAGTAATTCCTCAAGGATCCTTTAATGATATATCAAAACATAATAAGAATATTATCTAAGTACTCAGAGTGGTTGGCCCGAAAGTTCTAATAAAAACTTGAAATTTTATTGCAGGAAGTGAAACATGAAATTACAAGCTTAAATTATAGATAGAGTTCAAAGATAAAATCCATAATTTACAGAGTAATTGAAAACTTACTATTACAAGAGAGTTTACAAACTATTGTTGCTGGAAATCCTAGCCGGAAAGCTGAACTGAAAGTAGAAGGGAATTGAGTTGCTTGGGAGAAGGTTGTGTGGATGAAGGAATTCTTGGCTGATTGATCGATGTAAATAAATGAGGGGAGTGGCTCCTTTTATAGGAGGATAAAGGCATCGGACATCAAATGCTTAACTAATTTAATTTTGAAACATAAAAGAAACATTGGCGGCTTGAGAGAATCTTGGCACAATAATCTAATTTTGTCAAAAAGTGCACAGTAGAAAGTCGGCCGCGTGATTGAATAGTGACAGTTGTACAGTGATGCACAATGAAAGTTGCACAGTAATGAGACGCGTGGTCGTATAGTGGATTGCGTCGTTTTCAGCTTGCGTCATTGCTTGCGTCTTCATTTTTGTTTGTTGAGAATAGTAGTGGTTGATGATATGCTGGCGTAATTATCTCGTTCTTCTGTTTATCTATTGCATCTTTAATTTTTTATGGTTCCATCATATTATCAATATTGCGTCTAGTATCAGAATCCATTGAATCTTCTGAATCATTTTCTGAATCAGAATGTCTATATTTAGTATATTGATAATTAGTATTTTTCTCATTTTCTATTGCTTCTTGTACTTCAGTAGAAAGTATAAATTTACTAAAATATCTTATATTTAGGCTGAAAGGGTGTTTTGGTATAAAAAATCTCATGTTAAAATTTTCTTTTATCGTATACCATGGGTTAGAAGGGATTTCGTTCATTATCATATATACTTTATACATATTAATTAATTCTTCTGTTGCTTCTTTTTCTTGTATTAAAGAGCCATCGTCTCTACATTGAACAAAATAATTTGATATTTTATCTGGTTGATGTTCAATAAATATATTGTGCCGGCCATGAATAATTTATCCTAATCATACCCATTAAGGTGGTATACTTTCTATTATTAATAAAAGGTTTGGTAAATTAACTCGCCATAAATTGTTATTTAACTAGTGCATCTGTTAATCCTTTTGGAAAATTACAGTTTATATTATCCCAAGGTGGGGGTATTATAATACTGGCTACCATACCGTATTCTAATAATAAACTTATTGTTATTTCTATTTCTATAGGTGGGTTATTAGGAAATATCTTATTAGGTCTACTAATTATAAAATTTTCAAAAAGTTTATATTCTATATCTACTAAAATTAGAGTTTCATATTTATTTTGAAAATTATTTCTTATGTGTTCGTATTTATATGTGCATCCTATTGGTTCTAAGTTAAAACGAAAATGGTTTTGTATGGCTACCCAATTTGCAGTATCTTTTTCTTTTGAAAATAAAAATATTTTTTCTACTAAATCTCTTGGTAAAAGAGATTCTACTTTTGTACGTAATATATATCTGAAATAAGGGTCAAAAGAGGCTAAAAAGGTACTGTTATTATAAAAATCTATCTTTTCTAGTTTCTTTTCATTAGCTTGGTTTCTTATATTTAAAACTTTATAATGTTTTATTATTGTTTCATGGTCCTTTATTAGTTCTGTACTAGTACCAGATTTATAATAATTAGCTTGTGCTTCTAAAGTTTTAACATGGTTCATAATATTATAAAAGTATATGTTAAGGTAGTTCATAGTATGTATAAAAGATCCTTTATTGTATTCTCTGTTGAACCAAAGGTTGTCAAGTATTTTCTGTTGTTCCTCTGTTACGGGTACCTTCGACCTGAACTTTTGCTTCTCATTAAAAACAGTAAACAATTGATTAGTATATTCTTTTGTTCCTGATGAAGATCCTTGATATTGAGACATCTGCAAAAATTAAGAAGTGTTAGTAATTAATCTAGACAATATGTCAGCTAATTGATTTTCTTTACTTTTAATATGTTCGAATTGTGGTGTAAATCCTTTACCTGTAATATTATCTATAAAGTTTAACCATCTTTTAGTTGCATATTTACTTTGATTTGTTTTATTAAAATGTTTTACTATATTATCACAGTCAGTTCTGATTAGAAATTCTTTTCCCAAGAATAATTGAAATCTTTCGATTGTATTTATTACTCCTAATATTTCTAAGTCTGTTGATGGTAATCTACTTTGTGCCTCATTAAAGTTACCTGAACAGTATTTACAGATTTCTTCTTCATTTTTATTACTATTTTTATTTGGTTTTGTAATAGTATTCCAGCCCATCCTAAAGCTGATGCGTCTGTTTGTATGATTTTATAACTATTTTCTATAGGTAGTGATAAAGGTTCTAATTTACTAACTATATGTTTTATTTTTTGAACTAATTTTATATCTTCATTATTAAAATACTTTTGTCCATTTTTTCCTAGTTTACTATATAATGGTCCTACTAATTTTGATAAATTTGGAATAAAAGATCTACAATAATTTAGTAATCCTAAAAATGCTTGTAACTTTTTAGTTTCTTCTAATTTATCAGGAAATTCTAAAACTGTTTTAACTATATATTCTTGTAATTCTATTTTTCCTCCTTTTATAAAAAGTCCTAAAAATTCTATTTCTTGTTTTTCTAATTGCATCTTTTTACTACTAATTATTAAACCTTGATTTAAAAACTCTTTAAAAACTACTTGTAAGTGATTTCTATGCTCCTGTTTAGTATCGCTAAAGATAAGAATATCATCTATATATACTATACAAAAATCTGAATGTTTTTTAAAGATCGTATCCATTTTATTTTGAAATATTTGTGGTGCGTTTTTTAATCTAAAGGGCATGACTAGCCATTCAAAATGTCATTCTGGACAAGTAAAGGCAGCTCATTCTATTGATTCTTTTTGCATTTTTATTTGCCAAAATCCAGATTTACAATCAAATTTAGAAAAGTATTTTTTATTTTGAATTTTATTAATTAATTCATCTTTATTAGGTATTTCGTAGCTATCTTCATATGTATTATCATTTAATCTTTTGTAATTAATTACCATTCTTGCTTTATCTCTTTTTATTTCAGCGTGATTTCTAACCATAAATGCAGGGCTTCTATGTCGACTTGTACTTTTTTGTATTACCCCTAGATTTAATAATTCTCTTATTTATATTTTAAATTCTTCTTGGTCTATTATTTCGCACGCTATATCTTTTATTTTTATTGTTATATCAGGGTTTATTATATTTAGTTTGGCTTCTATTTTATTTTTATTCCAATATTTTTGTGGGTTTTCTCCTATTATTTATGTTTATTCTGCTAACCTAATTATATCTTCTAATTCTAGTTTTGTATTTTTAAACATTATGTTATTTATTTTATCTAACTCTATTTTTTGGGATTGAGTATCTTCTATATTTTGTAAATATTCGTTTAAATAGTCTTCTTCTATGTCTATATTATTATTTTCTAGGTCTTCTTTTGTTTATAATATTATATTATTATTAAGAATTAATTTATTTTCTTGTTTTAGTATATTAGATTGATTATTAGGTAGAATATGTGTTCCTTTTTTAAATAATTGTATACCTGACGGTGTGTACATAAATCCTCCAGTTAGTGATTGAATGAAATTTAATCCTAATATAAAAGGGTGATGGCTTTTTACATTTGTTATGTATGTTTGCGATAAAATAAATTGTTCGTCGTTTATATATATAGGTATATTTTGTATACATTGTGTTATTGGTATTGCGTATTTATTAAATTGATGAATATATACTGGGTAATTTAATTCTTTGACATCTTCTTTTTCTACTAAATCTACATGAATTAAATTTTTTGTTGCTCCTGTGTCTAGCATTGTTGTGGTTTCTATTGTCTTATTTGCAAATTTTATTTTTGTAGGGAATGTTATTAATGCTGATTTATTAGTATTATTTATTTATTCTTTAGGTTTATTTTTTTATTTCTTCATCATAACATTTTATACATAGGTTTTGATTGCATATTTCGCATAAATATACGTTTTTATATTCTTTTAAGCATTTTGCACAATTTACTTTTAAAAACATATATTGTTTAAGTTTATATTCACATTCTTCTATATTATAACAAAAATTTAAATCTTCTAAGTTTTGTTCTAAGATTTCTATATCATTATCTTCTGATTCTATGGGTTCTATACTATATACACTAATGTTATTTAATTCTTCATATTCGTCATATATACTTTCTAATTCTATTGTATCTCCTAGATCTTCTTTAATATCATCTAATATATTTATCTTTTCTTGTATTTTAAATATATTATTATTTTTATTTCTGTATTGTCAATTAGGTCTAATGTGATTAGGGTCTCCGCATATAAAACATTTACAGTTTGTTACCTTCTTAATATTTTTAGTGTCTTTATTTTCTTTATTATTATTATTATTATTATTATTATTATTATTATTATTATTATTATTATTATTATTATTATTATTATTATTATTATTATTATTATTATTATTATTATCTTTATTTATTTTGCGTTTTTTGTACCATGGGCATTTTCTTTTATAATTATTGTATTTATAATATTTTTTATATGTTTTTCTAGGCCTTATTTTATAACTTTTAAATTTTTTAGATTTCTTTTTAGTTTTATATTTATTATTATAGTTTTTATATTTACTAGTTATTATTCTTTTATTATCACAACCATATTGTGGTGGTAAGTCTAACTGTTGACAAGTATGATAATATAGTTTTTTTATTTCTTTTTCTTCTTTTAATTTTCTACATTCTGATTTTAATGTGTTATATACTACATTAACTCTAGCTCCTATAGACGGGTTTGTTTTAGCATTTTCTTATTTTTGCCAATTTTTTCATATTTTTTCGCCTATTTTTCCCGATATTTTTTGTATATATCTATCTAATAAACTAAAATATGATGTTCTTCCAGTTTGTGTCCAGTATTCTACGTATTTTCTACTGTAATCTCCTATGTATTCTAACCTACATATTTGTAATTGTTCTAAGTTTCTGAGTGCTTCTGTTTGTTTTTCTGTTATTTGTAAAAGTCTATTTGTTCCTAAGAAAGCTTCTTTTATTAGGTTTGTAAATCTTTCTACATTAAAGTGTTCTTTAAATGTTAAATATTCAGTTTGGAGTTTATATGTTAAATGCCAATTTGATACGCTTCCTTGTAGTGTATTTTCAAAGTATGCCTCACATTCACTTCTATTTATAAATTCTAGTAGGGTGCATCTCCTAAAACATCTTTTTTTCCAAATTTCTATTGCAGTCATCCAATCTAAGGGGTTTATATTATCTAAGTTTAATATACTACCATGTTGTGATATATTACAACTAGTGTCAAATACATATCTACTTCAACTTTTGTTTCCTGGTATGGGGTTAGTATTTTCGGTATATCGTTCTAGATCATTCTAGAGTTCAATCAGAATATTTATGTCAATATTTTCCATAAAAGTAATTCCTCAAGGATCCTTTAATGATATATCAAAACATAATAAGAATATTATCTAAGTACTCAGAGTGGTTGACCCAAAAGTTCTAATAAAAACTTGAAATTTTATTGTAGGAAGTGAAACATGCGATATATATATATATATATATATATATATATATATATATATATATATATATATATATATATATATACATATTGAAACTTGGTATAAACAATATGGGTGAAAACAAGAGTGTTTAATTAATTTTTTCTTGAAAAATAGACACTTAAAACATAAACTTTTTCTTGAAAATTTACCTCTCAAAACTCTTTCTAGGAGATGGAATAATATGAAAAAGTTGGTTTTCCAAAGTTGGTTCCTGCACTTGATAAGTCTGTCAAAAGTTAGTGGGGAAGAGTAGTGGAAAAAGTGGGAAAAACTACTCAAAACTGCCAAAGAAATTTCCCGCATGAAATCTCATTCGAACGAGATTTTCGTTCGAATGAAGTCTCGTTCGAACGACCCTTTTAACGAAGTTACAGTGGTTAATGGGAAAATCTCGTTGGCAAACTCATTCGAACGACAATATTGAACGAACTTCCAGAATGATTAAAATTCGATTTTTAGCCCAAAAACTTTATTTTAAAGTTTTAAAGAAACTTTCTGAAAATAAACAACAGTTTAAACAAAAAACACCCATATAGATATTGTTCCAACTCCTATATATATATTTAACATGCATTCATACCTTAGGAGCAATGGAACCACTGTTATTGACGTAGAAACGAGGCACAATAAACTCGGCATTTTATGAAGCTTTATAATCTTGGCCGCTACGTCTTCAACTTTAATATGTCATAGGCTTGGAGGATGGTCAAGAACTATATCCTATGACTCAAACATTTTTGTCCAGAATTAAGCCAAAACAATAAAGGACTCAATTGAAAATTTATGTCCTTACAAAAGACTTCGTCAAACTAGCCAAAGCTTCCTCTACATCATTTGAAGAAGATTCCCGAATTGCATCGTCCTTCTCTAGCATATTATTGAAATTCACCTAGAACTGCAATAAAAAAGATCAAGTTAGTATACGAGAAATATAAAAGACAACAAAATCAAGAAGATAAAGATAACTTACTGAGGCAAGGCTCTAAGCAGCCAATTCAGAAACCTTTACTCGGGCCAGCAGGGCATCTACTCCACTATGATTTGCAAGAGTACCAGACTTGATCAACTTCCTGGCCAAACCAGGAGTAATAACTGCTGGAGGACCTGTATCAGAAGAGGACAATTTGACCAAGTCCTACTGGTCGATCACCTGGTCGACTTGCTTCTCTACAAGCCCTTTCCTAAGTCTCCTAAAAGGAAGTTCAACATCTTTGGGAGTTGGGTCTTTGGGGACTGGATCTTTGGGGGTTGGGGTCTCTTTCATGACATCCCCTATTTTCTTCTTGGCCCTTTAGCAGGTTTTTATGAACCAAAAGTGCTACCACTAAGAAGATCAGGAAATTTTCTCCTTTTCATTATATCAAAAAGAGGAGCATCTGAATCAGCAGCAACTTCCTGAACAAAATCAATCACCAGAGCAGGAGAAGCTACAGGTCTGCCAATAAAGGAAGAAATGATATTTTTGTATTGAAGCAAATAAGAAGAAGACCTAACGTGCTCCTCAGAAACCGCCTTGTGAAGTCCCCATATAAACACCAATTCCTTTAAATTTACTTCACTCTCTTTAGGGGATTTTCTTTTCTGGTCAACTGCAATCAAATTTATAAAGCAACAGTCAGTATGACATTTTATCAAATATAAATAGGTCAAAATTACTAAAACACAGAACAACCTATCCCGTTGCCAAAGAGAGGACATCTGAGTCCTTGATATTTAGCACCTCCAACTAAGGGAGTTTCCAATTTTTTACAACTACCCTGTGATCAAAATAATCCCTATTGGAATCTGGGAGGTTAATCACTAAAGCTTTACTAACCGCCCTAGTTTTCAAATAATAAGTGGTATCACTAATTACCCATTTATAAAAAAAATATTATTTATGGAATCCCTAGATGGGTTCCATGGATTTGATTTAACCTATGTACTTTATTCATTACTCTCCATGTGTTAGGAGCTACTCTTGCAGGAACAACATCAAAATATTGACAAAACTCTAGACATAGGGGATTGGGAGGAAATGTGAACCCACATTTAGCAATAAAGATGGAAGGGAACCAATGGTCTTCAGTAAGAGAGAGAAAATCAAAAGAAAAAGTGGGATATTCTAGTATAACCCAAGATGGATTGTCAAAGTCACTCCTGAACTTAGCAAGCGACTCAATAGAATAAACCATGATGAAAAAACAATGAAGAAGAGAAGAAAAGTTCTTATAAGGGTTTAAGGATTTAGCAAGAACTAAATATATAAAAGAAAATGATCGCACGAAATTTTAATGAACACAACAGCAGAATCGAAAATGAAAGATAGAAAATGATCGAAGTTTTATCGCTCTTTTTATAAGCCACCTCGAAAACTGGGAAATGTTATGATTAAAGTGAACTACGATTGAGTTTTCGGCGGCTAATAAGAGAAAATACAAAGATACCCTAGAAACGCTTGCTAAAATTTGAAATATTTGCAAAACTGCCATTTGCACTTAAAATTGTCAAATAACTGGATAAAATTCACAAGTCCGGAAGGTCGGAAGCTGACAAAGCAACCCAAAGCATAACATTCCATACTTTTTCATCAGCTCCAAGTATGAAATATTGGGGGCTTCTGTTGATACCAAACTTCACCAGTTTATGTGGATAAATTACACGCCAACATGTGTCATCCAATGTGGCATAAATCCAAGTCAGCATGGCACAAATCCATGATAAACAAGGCAGCCGACCAATAAGGAAGCCTAACCAATAAAGAAGACAGACGAATAAGGAAAACCAACCAACATGGGATACCAACCAATTGGGAAGGTAGACCAACTGTCGTTCCAATCAGTGCATCCAATGAATCGACATCAGTCATATATTTAATTCTGAACTTTCGCAGCTTTTAAAGTTCTTAAAAGATGTGTCGGGACTAATTTGGTAAATTAAAAAGGAAACTTAATTTTATATCGACCTTAGAGTCATTTTGAAATAGTCATTGCATTCAAAAGGGTTGAAATAGTCAAAAAAGTCTATTTGGATGTTAGTTTTGGGTCTCGGGTCATTTAGAAATGAAAAGACAACCCAAAAGGGAATTTTGGTCATTTTTACAAGGGGATGAATAGTGATTTTGGATTTTGTCTCATTATAAGTATTTGGAGATTAGTTATACGTGGGTTCATTCATCTCTTCTACACAATATTGAGAGGTCATCTTCTTGAGAGAGTGAAAGGGTGCTTGGGAAGAATAGAATCTTACTTGGAAAGGAGGAGAACTAAAGGCCAAAGGTCACCACCACCAACCACCACCGAAAGTTGGCTAGAGAAAGGGAGAACCACCTGTGTTATACAACCCGAAAGGATCAAACCTTTATTAGAGGCAAGTGTTTGATAATTTCAATCTAAGTTTGTATATTGTCCATGTTAGGATAGTTATAAAAAGATGAGATTTTTCATGTTTAGAAGATAAAGATGGAGTTGTTAATGAATTTCTGGAAAATAGAACTGTGTAGGAATCAAACTCATGTTTTAGGTATATAGTAATCCACGAAATAATCATAAATCTGTTGAAGAAATGCTGAGAATCAATGGTGTGTTCTTGAAGATATCATGTATATAATTTTCTGGAAAAAGAGGTTAAACATATGCTTTTAATTCAAACTTTTGATGATTCTAGGATGTTTAGAGCATTAGAAATCATTCACATATGTTGCTATATCATGTAGTAAGAATTATAAGGAATTTGGGTAGTTAATATGAAGGTTTGAATGATCAAAAGTGATGAAACCCGTAGTAGAAGAAATGCAGAAAACTGGGATGTTATCCGGGCGATCGATCGATCGACCCCCTACCTTCGATCGATCGACCTCCCTAGAATTTATGAAGTTGTTTATTTTTAATGCTTGTTCTTATCCCAAACCTTTTGTAGATCTTTGGTGATTATTAATTGGATATTATGGGACTTAGGGAATATCAGTAAGCCCTTGATAAGATTTGAATTAATTCGATTGGGATTTAATTGATTAGAATTATGATAATTAAATTGAATGAAATTTCGGGTGCTAGATTCATGTGTTGGAATTTAATTTCTATGTATGAGGATTAAGGATAGGACAAGTAGGGGAAATTTAATAAATTACCTAGGCACCCTTAAGTTTACAAGAGGTTTTAATCCTATGTGATAGAGGATGTGTTTATGAGAGATTAGAAACTATCGGTTATAACCCTAATTAAAGGAGAGTTTAATTCGTGGTAATTCGGGAGATAAGATGATATGGACCAATAGGATATTAGTGATTTCTTACTGAATAAATATATTGAGGAAAACCTTTTTGAACTTTGAGTTATGAGTGAGACTTTCAAATAAGTAAATTATGGAAGTAAAGCCATAATAATTTAATACGTAGGATTTAAAGCGATATAATGCTACGTATGGGAACGATCTTAGGGTAGTGTGAGTACGTTGTTAATAATATATTTATATTGGTAGATGATAATGCCTATTTGATTGATTGATGATTTTTGTGTATGGCATACCTAGCTTACTTGCTATCGATGGGAGGTTTGTGCGTGAGGGTAGTCATATCCTGATGAATCCATGGGATATTTGATTTGTCGCTCGAGAACATAGGTCTATGAACGACTTATCGGGGAGTTGATAATTCCGCTGACTATGGGTACGTAGGTATGTGCGTGACCCATGGATACGAGAACTATATTGGCCTCCAATTTGTATATTGTTGTTTGTGGTTCGAGGAATCCTTTCCGAACATTTAGTCCCCTATTCGGCGACCAGCGATATTTGGGACATGATATCAGAGTAATGCATTGCACCGCAGCTGTGTCTCGGGGTGCCGTATTACATATGTTTATATATATATATATATATATAATTGATTAAACGAATGTATATAGTGGTTAAACCAATCTACTGTGTGATAATTGTATATAACGGTGAATAGAGAAAGAGAATTTAATTAAGTTAATGAATGCTTATCATTATAGATTGGAAAAGCTTAATTCATAATAATGAGAAATGATTCTTGTTAATGGGAAATATATACGAATGATTATATGACATATGGTATGGGACATACGGGGTTATGATATGGGAAAGAATCATATTATGGAAACTAGTTAGGAGGAACCATTAACTAGGAGGTTAACAGGAAACGATAATCGTGCACTCTAGATGAGAGGTGAGAATATCAAGTGAGAGAGTCTGGAGACTAACATGTATATAATAAATGATTTATTACACTTGTTAAATACTTGTTGTTTTCAAAATCATTTTCACATCGGGCTCTGACCCATTTTCTTGCATATTCTGTTTTCTATTGTACCTTCTATATCAGGTGTCCAGCAATAGGGACACCAACCTTAGCGGATTATGACGAGCTATGGAGTATTTCTTAGACGCCTATCTTCATTTTTGATTCAAAGTATTCTTATAGTTAGGGCATGTCGCCTAAAGGAATTCAGTTATCTCTTCTATCTGAGTCAAATACTCTTGTATTCGTGTCATTTTAATACATTTATCTATTATTGGGATTACTGTATTGGATTATTAGGTGGGAATGTTTATTCCAATTGCATTTAAATTATTTTGAGTTATCTGTTCGGTTATTAGTGTTGTAGAATAATATGTGTAGTGTTATTCGTAAACTAAAAATGGATTTTGTTGAATTAAAATTCGGAAAGTTTTTAACACCAGCTTAATTGGGTATTGGTTGAGTTGTAAATGTTTTCGACAATGATGCTAAGAATGAGCCAACTGTATATTCTATTTTAATTTGGTATGGGAATGGCCACCCGGTATTTAATTAGGCGGGGTGTTACAGGTGGTATCAGAGCATCAGGTTCTAGTGTCCTTTAGGGTCTGTACGGCTTACTGTGTTTTCAGCTTAGCATTCTTTGATGTAGAGCCCTATGAATAGGATTATTTCTTTTATATTTACGGTTAAGTTCTTCAGCTATTTTGTTATATCAAATACTGATGGTATACTCTCGTTTCAGATGCCTCCTCGGCGTGCACCTCAGCCCGCCCCAGCTCAGGGTATAATGACTGCGGCCGAAGTTGCTGCAATTGTTGCTCAGTTAGTCAACGCAGCTCTAGCTGCTATTCAATAGGCTATAGCACAGGCACCAGTTGTGCCACCCACGCAAGGGCAAGTGTTTCCTACTGCATGGGAACGAGCGAGGGATTCCTTTTAAAAGGCACAACCACCGGAGTTTCAGGGAGGATCAGATGTCGTGACTGCTAGCCAATGGAAGAGAGACATCCAGAGGCAGTTGAGAATGCTCGAATGTATTGAGGTTCAAACTCAAATACTAGCCACATTCAAGCTAGTAGGGGCAACTTTGCAATCGTGGGAGACTACGACCACTACTGAGGAGAGAGACACAATGAATATCCAAGACTTTTGGATACGGTTTGATCGGAAGTACTTTCCTTTCGCCATCCAGATGGAGATGAGGCAGAAATTACTTGATTGGAAACATGGAGAGAAAACAGTGGCAAAATACGAGGAAGAATTGACGCGACTAACTAATTTGGTACCAGCAGAGGTACCCACTGAGGAGAGGAGGATTCTAATGTTCACTGATGGGTTGAACTATAAGATTCGACAGCATTTATTGGGAAATATTTCACTACGTACTTATGCAAATGTTCTTAATACTGCAATGCTTCACTGCTAGGATAACCACTTACATGCTCAGGGTGTCAAGCGGGGATTTATGTCAAGCCTGCAAGGCAAGACTAATGGGGGCAGTTCTAGTGGGACTCATCCAGGATAGAGTCATTAGCGTCAGGGTGAGCAGGGTTCCCAGACAGTGTATTATGCTAAGCATTTATGATCTGGAGATTCTCAATTTGAGGATAGAGGAAATGGGCAAGGACAGCAGGGCCATCAAGGCCAGAGGCAAGCTCATCAGGGCCAAGGGAAAGGAGGTAATGGCCAGCAGGGTCGGGGTCAACAGGGACACATTGGTGGGAAGTTTGCTAGAAAATGTTTTGTGTACGACAAGTATGACCACAAACGACAAGATTGTCCTGATAAAGATAAACTTCCTCAACAACAAAATGCTCGACAGGAGCCACATATACCAGTATTTCCACCAGCTGCTCTTCCAGCTCCAGCTCCGGTTCTAACACTACCTCCCATTCCAGCAGCTCCCGTGCAACAGGGTTATTACGGGCGTGTATATAACGTCCATCAGGCAGCGATTCAACAACCACCACCTGCGAATGAGGGTATGTTTTCTATCTAAGGAGTTATGAGGCGCATACTAATTTTTATAGTAATGGATATTGTATGGGCAAAAGGGTTGCTAAACTTAGCCTATAACACTGTTATTTATGTATACTCGCCGAGGGGTTGTGGGACACCTATACTTACATGTCATCACGTGAGTTTGATTTTTATCATGGAATTACTTACTTTGGGCATCTCCAAACATGATGTGACTATCGGCATGGATTGACTTGTGGTATATGAGAGCGTATGTACTACTACTATAGACATCATCTTATCTTTAATAAGAGAGTAGATGAGTATATTTTTATTTTCAATCGATAAAACCTGTAGTGAGGTTATATACTATTGAAAAAGGGCCGGAGGAGCTTCGATGACCGACTACTTTAGGTAGTAGTGTATCGGGGGGGTTTCTTGTTTGGATTTCGCTTGCGAACCACCCACCCATGAAACTAATAACCGTTGGGTGTCAAAATAAGTTAGGTCTTTAGGATATGAGTTTATAACCTTTGCGATAAATATTATAATACAAGTTGTATGATAGGGTGTATGGGCGCCCTCAATGGTTGGATTGTTGTAGTCCTCATAATTGTGAAATAGTAAGTAATTGTGACTTCATGATTTATTTGTTTAATAAGTGAGAATCATTTTTCCCAAACTTTGTCACAAGGATGGTATAGGGAAGATTGGGTATAATTTAAATTCGATTCAGTTGAAACCATATGGTGAGACTAGGTGTAACATCAATGGGGATTTTTGATAACGTACTGTATGGGCGGTACGACATAGATTACTTGCGATGTGAGATGTATACTCAGAGTTGACCTTACCAGTATGATTTATCTTTGCGAATTTCGGGACCAAATTCTGTTATAAGGGGGGAAGTATGTAATACCCCGTGATTTTAATGACTTTTAAAATGTGTTATATTATAAATTAATGGATTAATTGGATTTTATTATAAATTAATTCATTTGGATTTTATCTGAATTGTGGATATTAAAATGTATGATTCTGAATATTACTTAAAGACATTTAGGTAATATATGAATGTGATGTTATTGATATGGCTGTGTGATATTAATTCAGTAATTTGAATTTTTAGTCGGACGCGGTACGGGACGTGTCGGGACTAATTTTGTAAATTAAAAAGGAAATATATTTTTATATTGACCTTAGAGTCATTTTGACCGCGTCGTTGCATTCAGAAGGGTTACAATAGTCACAAAAGTTTATTTGGATGTTGGTTTTGGATCTTGGGTCATTTAGAAATGAAAAGACAAACCAAAAGGGCATTTTGGTCATTTTTACAAGGGGATGAATAGTGATTTTGGATTTTGTCTCATTATAAGTATTTGGAGATTAGTTGTACGTTGGATCATTCATCTCTTCTACACAATATTGAGAGGTCATCTTCTTAAGAGAGTGAAAGGGTCCTTGGGAAGAATAGAAGCTTGCTTGGAAAGGAGGAGAACTAAAGGCCAAAGGTCACCACCACCAACCACAACCGAAAGTTGGCCAGAGAAAGGGGGAACCACCTGTGTTATACAACCCCAAAGGATAAGTGTGACAACCCGAATATAATTATGATAAATTATATTTAAATCATGCTTATCTTATGTGATATGAATAATGTGATATTATTATATCTAATGTTAATTGATTATGTTTATTATAATCCTACTTTCATAAATCATGAAAGGTCCAATTATTTACGAACACAAAATTTTGTTGTTTTCGGTAGAAAGGTTCCTGTTAGAAACCTTTATAACATTATAAATGACTTGAGGTCAAAACTAGATAGTTGTATACATGTGAGTTAGGGTTGTAACACAAGAAACGGGTCATCAAATGGATGTCCGAGTAAAGAGTTATACCGAAATTACAAACGAAGGGCAAAGTTGTCCATTCCCTTTAAGTGGGATTTTGTCTTTTATTAAACCAAATGGTTTAATTTGATTGGTTGTCTTGGGAGGCAGCCTTGGACGACTTAAAACCCTCCCTCTAACATATTTCTTCAGAAAAACAAATCCTAGGTTCAGTTTGAAGAGGGTTTGGCTTAAGGAAAGAGAAAGTAGATGCTTAGGAAGGAAAAGTGAGGAGAAAAAGTGTAGAAATTACATAAAAGTTCCGAAGGTAATCCTAATTGAAAATCTTGTTATTTTTCATATATTTATGATTTATATGATATAAATCCCTGATTTGGTTATTGAACTTTCATGCTTTGGTGCATATGTATGAATATATGCAAGTTTAAGCTAAGTTGAATGCATAAACCCTTAAAATTGCCTTGTATTGAAACCCCTTGTATTAAAACTTGCATATCTCTTTGTGTACTTACTGGAATTGAGAAATTCCAATTGGATATGAAAGTAGACTCATATATTCATATCATATCCGAAAATGAGAATTTATCTCCTTGTGGTTAGGCCGTAATGATGATTTCAAGTTGGTACATGGTTTCTGTTTTTATACTTCATTTCGGTATGCCCTGAGTTTAGTCAACCTTTTGAGATAGTAAATGAAGTCAAACAAATATGAAAATTAAATTCTGTACGATTCAGTATGTGTACTGAAAATTTATTGAAAATCATGGAAAGTTATGTTGTAGAAAATTTATGAAAATTCTGGGAATTCGAAGGAACAATAGAGGAGCTTGTAGGGCAGATTTCTTGTATTGTAAAGAAATGGTCATAACTTGACCTAGGAAGCTTGAAAAATTACACCGTCACTTGTACTGGATAGTATATTCATATATGTTTCATATTGATATGGTTGGACCCCTGTATTTATACAATTTAGGAATATAGGATGGTTAATTGTGTAGTACAATAATTTCAGGCCATACTGGATACTCCTTGAATGAATGTTTGTATTTTGTCGTTACAAAGGGTACTTTGAGTACATGTTTCATGTGTATATACATTGAGGAGTATAGTTTCATGTTTACTTGACTTTGGTTATAAATTACTCATAAGGTATTTCCTACAGTTGAATGTCCGTAACTTTATCAACATGTATATCATTGTTTTGCCTTTACCTATGTTTTATGGAATGTGACTTGATTGGAATTATATTGTTGATGTATAATCATGGAAAGTTACATAATTATGTTAGGATAATATTTATGATTGAGGTTAAGTACTGATTTAGTTGGATTGACAGGTGTAAGGCCTAATCAACCCAGTTCAGCTCCACCAGAAGAAAACGTGAATACATAGTTGTCAACCAAGGTGAGTGTACTCACTGGAAAGAGATATTTGTATAGTGTTATTGATATGATCATAATATAATGAATATGAAATTTTTCATTTTGGTTTACCAAAATGAGGGGTTACTCCTCGACTAGGAATGGGGGAGATTTTTCTATTAATGACAAGGGGTTACTCCTCGACCAGGAATGGGAGAGAATTGTCTATTTAGACAGGATATGTGAATCATGATTCGAAAAAGTTGGTCATTCATTTTGAATGAGCCGGATAAGTTAATACATAAGTATATGGACATGATTTATTGCATTTAAATTCATGCAGTAGTATAGTAGTGATGCATTCACTCGGCTATTTTGCTCACGGTTCCTATGTTCACATTTTTCAGGTAATGCGATGTCACTGCCAAATCTAGGAAGTCGGGCTGGGTTAGCTAGGAATGGGAGAAACAAAGATTTTGTTTAAATGTAAATGATGTAATTAAGTTAAATTATCCTTCAAGCAAGTTTGTATAAGTATGACTACTCTGATGTTGTAAAACGGTTTTTAGTTATATGGATTTACAATGACGACTCTGAAATCAAAACTCGTGATTATGGTTTGACTCACTTTGACTTTCAAACTTAATTATAAGTAGCTGGGTTGGGGTGTGTCAGCTTTTGGTATTAGAGCCTAGGTTTTAGAGGTTCTGGAGTGAGAAGAGTCTAGATTTGGCAGTGAATGTTAGAAATATATTTTATTTGATACTAACGGTTATGTTAGGAAAGATATGTATATCTGCATGTTGTTATATCTTTGATTCATTTCAGATATAAGAGAATGGAACGAGGGAATGTGAATGTGGAAATAGAAGATGAGGCTTCAAACATGGCAGCAGAGGCAGAGGTTGAGCAACCTGTTCATGGAAATATAGAACCTGACCCAGAACAATTGACAGACATGCAAAAAATGGCACGTGCTATGAATCTAATGGAAGAGAAACAAGCTAGATTTATGGCTCATGTGGAAGAACAACAAACCAAGAAACTGGAGGCACAAGCCTTGGCTAGGGCTGAGGAGGTGATACACCGAGAAGAAAGGAGTACTTCACATGAGAAATTTATTAAGATGAACCCACCCTCATTTGAAGGAGCAGTTGATCCAGCAGAGGCAGAAGTATGGGTTAAAGAGATTGAACTTATCTTTGGGGTGATGAAGATGCCTGACAATCAACGAGTGACCTTGGCGACGTATATGCTAAGAGGAGAAGCTAAGTACTGGTGGGATGCCACAAAACATTTGTTGATTACTCCAGGAGGTGAGAATCTGATCTCATGGGATGCTTTTGTTAAAGCTTTGTATGATAAGTATTTCCCCCCAATGTATCAAAAACAAAAGGAGAAGGAATATTTCCTGTTGAATCAAGGGAGTATGACAGTTAGAGAATACGAAGTAAACTTACAGCTTTATCTCGGTTTGCTTCGAGGTTTATACGGAATGAGGAAGATATGTGCAACCGATTTCTCGATGGGCTGGAGTTAGTCATTAAATCTAGATTATCGGATTTAGAGACTTCTAACTATTCCTCCTTGGTGAACAAAGCCATGCTAGTAGAAAGGGACGTGAATGAAGCTAGAGGGAATCGAGAATGAGGTGTAAAGAGAAGCAGATTTGATCCAAATTATCCAAAGAGTAGTGGCATAGAATATTCGAGGTTTGGAGGGAAGAAATTCCAGCATGGTAGAGGCATGGGAAGTAGTTTTCATAGGGGTGAAGCTAGTGGTGGAAGAGGTTCAGGAGTTTCAGTACAAGGAGATCCGAATGTTTGTTTCTTTTGTGGGGCATCAGGTCATATACAGAGAAATTGCCCAAAGTTACTGAGTATAGAATGTTTCAACTGTCATCAGAAGGGCCATCTGAGAAAGAATTGTCCGATGTTATCAAGAACAGTTTCAGTCAGTAGTGTGGGGCCTCATAAAGGATCCTCTCCGGGCAGTGCCACCAGGGGAAGAGGTACAAGACAAGCAAGTGGATCGAAGGCAAGAGGAAGAGTGTTTGCGATGACATTGCAAGATGCCCATGCTACACCTAAAGTGGTTACAGGTAAACTTTTTATTGCAAACAAAGATCTATATGCACTCATTGATCCTGGATCTACGCATTCATTTGTGGCATTAGATATTGCTTCATATTTGGGTAGACCATGTTCATTCCTCAATTATGCCTTATATATTTCTACCCCAATGGAAAGTGTAGTTCTAGTTGAGCATGTTTATAAAGATTGTGTCTTACGAATGGGTGAGAGAGATTTCTATGTTGACTTGATACCGTTGGCCATTCGAGATCTTGATATTATATTGGGGATGGATTGGTTATCGTCGTATCATGCTTCCATTAATTGTTTTCGAAAGGAAGTTACATTTCATCTGCCAGGTGAACCTGAGTTCCAGTTTATAGGAGAAAGGGATGTTGTCCCTAATTGTCTTATCTCAGCCATTAAGAGTAGAAAGTTATTGAGTAAAGGTTGTACAGGGTATCTAGCTTATGTTGTTGATGTTAGTAAGGAAGCACTTAAAGTTGAAGATATACCAGTGGTTAGAGAATTTTTTGATGTCTTCCCAGAAGAATTGCCAGGATTGCCACCCGATAATGAAGTAGAGTTTTCTATTGAATTAATTCCAGGTACTGGTCCGATTTCCCTTGCTCCTTATAGAATGGCACCAACAGGGTTGAAGGAATTGAAAGTGCAATTACAAGATCTGATAAGCAGAGGGTTCATTCGGCCTAGTGTTTTGCCATGGGGAGCCCCAATGTTATTTGTGAAAAAGAAACATGGGACAATGCGATTATGTATTGATTATCAGCAGTTGAATAAGGTGACCATTAAAAATAAGTACCCTCTACCTCGTATTGATGACTTGTTTGACCAATTACAGGGGGCCACGGTATTTTCAAAGATTGATTTGAGATCGGGTTACCACCAACTGAAAGTGAAGGATAACGATATTTCCAAAATAGCTTTTCGGACTCGATATGGGCACTATGAGTTTTTGGTGATGCCATTTGGATTGACTAATGCTCCAGCAGTTTTTATGGATTTGATGAACTGAGTATTCCACCCTTTCATTGATTCCTTTGTGATTGTATTCATAGACGATGTGTTGATTTACTCGCGTAGCATGGAGGAACATGAGAAACATTTGAGACTTGTATTGCAGATTTTAAGAGAGAAGAATTTATTTGCGAAATTCAGCAAGTGTGAGTTTTGGTTGAATGAAATTGTGTTTTTAGGGAACGTGGTCTAGGGAGATGGGATTTATGTTGATCCAAAGAAAGTGGAAGCAATTGTTGAATGGGAAAGTCCTAAGAATGTGACAGAAATTAGGAGTTTCCTAGGATTGGCAGGTTACTATCGCAGATTCATTAAGGGATTTTCAGCAATAGCATTACCACTAACAAAGTTGGCTCGTAAAGAAGTGAAGTTTGTATGGGATGAAGAATGTGAGAGGAGTTTTAAAGAATTAAAGAATCGGTTGGTTTCAGCCCCTATACTTACTATTCCATGTGGGAATGAGTCTTTTGTGATCTATACAGATGCTTCATTTCAGGGGTTAGGATGTGTTCTTATGCAGAATGGGAAGGTAATCGCATATGCTTCCAGACAATTAAAGACGCATGAACGAAACTACCCTACACATGACTTGGAGCTAGCGGCCATTGTTTTTGCGTTAAAGTTGTGGAGACATTACTTGTATGGAGAAACTTGTGAGATATTTATGGATCATCAAAGTTTGAAATACTTGTTTACACAGAAAGAACTAAATTTGAGACAGAGGCGTTGGATGGAGCTGATTAAAGACTATGACTGTACCATTCATCATCATCCTGGGAAGGCCAATGTGGTAGCAGATGCTTTGAGTCAAAAATCATCAGGGATGCTTGGTTGCATACGGTGTGCCCGTGTTGGAAATATTCTTGACTTGGCATCGATGGGGATTGAATTGAAGTTTTCAAAAAGTGGAGGATTATTAGCACATGTCACAGTGAGACCTTTATTGGCAGAACGCATACGAAGTTTGCAGATGAGTGATCCATTTCTTGAAAAGAAGAAACAAGAAGTTCGGGATGGTAGAGAGAGTGACTTTGAGATTAAGAATGATGAATTGTTGTGTTATAAAAATAGGCTTTGTGTACCGAATGATCCACCATTAAAGAAAGATATATTAGAAGAGGCACATAGTTCTATTCACTTTATGCATCCGGGAGGTACCAAAATGTACAGATATTTGAAAGAATATTACTGGTGGAACAATATGAAACGTGAGATTGCAGAGTTCGTAACTAAATGTTTAGTATGCCAGCAAGTGAAAGCAGAGCATCAGAAGCCGACAGGATTATTGCAGTCTTTGCCTATTCCGGAACGAAAGTGGGAGCATATAACGATGGACTTTGTTACAGGATTACCCCGGTCACCAAAGGGGCATGATTCTATTTGGGTGATTGTAGACCGATTGATGAAGTCAGCTCATTTTCTCCCAGTTAAGACCACCTACACTATTGACAAGTATGCACGTATGTACGTTGATGAGATTATCCGTTTACATGGGGCACCGGTGTCAATTGTATCAGATATAGATCCAACGTTCACTTCTAAGTTTTGGCCCCGTCTCCAGAATGCCATGGGCACAAGTTTGAAGTTCAGCACTGCATTTCATCCACAAACCGATGGGCAATCAGAAAGGACGATTCAAATATTAGAAGACATGTTACGAGCCTGTGTATTTGACTTCAAAGGTAGTTGGGATGATCATTTGCCATTGGTGGAATTCTCGTATAATAATAGTTATCAGTCGACTATTGGTATGGCTCCTTATGAAGCTTTATATGGGAGGAGATGTAGAACGCCTTTGTGTTGGGATGAAGTGGGTGAAAGGAAAATTTTGGGTCCTGAATTGATAGACATGACAACTGAAAAGATCAAAATGATTCGGGAACGGATAAAGATAGCGCAAAGCAGGCATAAATTTTATGCAGATAAGAGGAAGCATCCATTGGAATTTCAGAAGGGAGATTTTGTATTCCTACGTATTTCACCATGGAAAGGTGTTATGAGATTTGGGAAAAAGGGGAAACTAAGTCCAAGATACATTGGACCATTTGAAGTGTTGGAAAGAATTGGGCCCCTGGCTTATAGATTAGCATTACCTCCAGATTTATCCCGTTTACATGATGTTTCACGTATCGATGCTTCGTAAGTATTTGGCGGATCCATCTCATCAGTTGAAAACTCAACCAATTGAACTGAAGGAAGACTTGTCGTACATCGAGGAACCAATGGAAATTATTGATCGTAAGGAGCAAGTATTGAGAAATAAAGTTATTCCCTTAGTTAAGGTTATGTGGATGAGCCATGGAGTTAAAGAATAAACTTGGGAAACGGAGGATAGCATGAGGAAACAGTATCCCCATTTGTTTGGTAAGTGACCTTTATATTAAATTTCGGGGACGAAATTTTCTAAGGGGGGCAAGTTGTGACAACCCGAATATAATTATGATAAATTATATTTAAATCATGCTTATCTTATGTGATATGAATAATGTGATATTATTATATCTAATGTTAATTGATTATGTTTATTATAATCCTACTTTCATAAATCATGAAAGGTCCAATTATTTACGAACACAAAATTTTGTTGTTTTCGGTAGAAAGGTTCCTGTTAGAGACTAGTTTTGATCTTTATAACATTATAAATGACTTGATGTGAAAACTAGATAGTTGTATACATGTGAGTTAGGGTTGTAACACAACAAACGGATCATCAAATGGATGTCCGAGTAAAGAGTTATACCGAAATTACGAACGAAGGGCAAAGTTGTCCATTCCCTTTAAGTGGGATTTTGTCTTTTATTAAACCAAATGGTTTAATTTGATTGGTTTTCTTGGGAGGCAGCCTTGGCCGACTTAAAACCCTCCCTCTAACATATTTCTTCAGCAAAACAAATCCTAGGTTCAGTTTGAAGAGGGTTTGTCTTAAGGAAAGAGAAAGTAGATGTTTAGGAAGGAAAAGTGTGGAGAAAAAGTGTAGAAAAATCCGTAGAAATTACATAAAAGTTCCGAAGGTAATCCTAATTGAAAATCTTGTTATTTTTCATATATTTATGATTTATATGATATAAATCCCTGATTTGTTTATTGACCTTTCATGCTTGGGTGCATATGTATGAATATATGCAAGTTTAAGCTAAGTTGAATGCATAAACCCTTAAAATTGTCTTGTATTGAAACCCCTTGTATTAAAACTTGCATATCTCTTTGTGTACTTACTGGAATTGAGAAATTCCAATTGGATATGAAATTAGACTCATATATTCATATCATATCCTAAAATTAGAATTTATCTCCTTGTGGTTAGGCCTTAATGATGATTTCAAGTTGGTACACGGTTTCTGTTTTTATACTTCATTTCGGTATGCCCTGAGTTTAGTCAACCTTTTGAGATAGTAAATGAAGTCAAAAAAATATGAAAATTTAATTCTGTACGATTAAGTATGTGTACTGAAAATTTGATGAAAATCATGGAAATTTATGTTGTAGAAAATTTATGAAAATTCTGGGAATTCGAAGGAACAATAGAGGAGCTTGTAGGGCAGATTTCTTGTATTGTAATGAAATGGTCATAACTTGCCCTAGGAAGCTTGAAAATTACACCGTCACTTGTACTGGATAGTATATTCATATATGTTTCATATTGATAAGGTTGGACCCCTGTATTTATACAATTTAGGAATATAGGATGGTTAAGTGTGTAGTACAATAATTTCAGGCCAAACTGGATACCCCTTGAATGAATGTTTGTATTTTGTCGTTACAAAGGGTACTTTGAGTACATGTTTCATGTGTATATACATTGAGGAGTATAATTTCTGTTTACTTGACTTTGGTTATAAATTACTCATAAGGTATTTCCTACGGTTGAATGTCCGTAACTTTATCAACATGTATATCATTGTTTTGCCTTTACCTATGTTTTATGGAATGTGACTTAATTGGAATTATATTGTTGATGTATAATCATGGAAAGTTACATAATTATGTTAGGATAATTTTTATGATTGAGGTTAAGTACTGATTTAGTTGGATTGACAGGTGTAAGGCCTAATCAACCCAGTTCAGCTCCACCAAAAGAAAACGTGAATACATAGTTGTCAACCAAGGTGAGTGTACTCACTGGAAAGAGATATTTGTATAGTGTTATTGATATGATCATAATATAATGAATATGAAATTGTTCATTTCGGTTTACCGAAATAAGGGGTTACTCCTCGACCAGGAATGGGGAAGATTTGTCTATTAATGACAAGGGGTTACTCCTCGACCAGGAATGGGGGATAACTGTCTATTTAGACAGGATATGTGAATCATGATTCGAAAAAGTTGGTCATTCATTTTGAATGAGCCGGATAAGTTAATACATAAGTATATGGACATTATTTATTGCATCTAAATTCATGCAGTAGTATAGTAGTGATGCATTCACTCGGCTATTTTGCTCACGGTTCCTATGTTCACATTTTTCAGGTAATGCGATGTCACTGCCAAATCTAGGAAGTCGGGCTGGGTTAGCCAGGAATGGGAGAAACAAAGATTTTGTTTAAATGTAAATGATGTAATTAAGTTAAATTATCCTTCAAGCAAGTTTGTATAAGTATGACTACTCTGATGTTGTAAAACGGTTTTTAGTTATATGGATTTATAATGACGACTCTGAAATCAAAACTCGTGATTATGGTTTGGTTAGATTAATTATGGTTTGACTCACTTTGACTTTCAAACTTAATTATAAGTAGCTGGGTTTGGGTGTGTCAATAAGACCTTCATTAGAGGCAAGTGTTTGATAATTTCAATCTAAGTTTGTATATTGTCCATGTTAGGATAGTTATACAAAGATGAGTTTTTCATGTTTGGAAGATAAATATGGAGTTGTTAATGAATTTCTGGAAAATGGAACTACGTAGGAATCAAACTCATGTTGTAGGTATATAGTAATCCACAAAATAATCTTAAATATGTTGAAGAAATGCTGAGAATAAATGGTGTGTTCTTGAAGATATCGTGTATATAATTTTCTAGAAAAAGAGGTTAGTCATATGCTTTTAATTCAAACTCTTGATGATTCTAGGATGTTTAGAGCATTAGAAATCATTCACATATGTTTCTATATCATGTAGTAAGATTTATAAGGAATTTTGGTAGTTAATATGAAGGTTTGAATGATCAAAAGTGATGAAGCCCGTAGTAGAAGAAATGCAGAAAACTGGGATGTTATCCGGGCGATCGATCGATCGACCCCCTACCTTCGATCGATCGACCTCCCTAGAATTTATGAAGTTGTTTCTTTTTAATGCTTGTTCTTATCCCAAACCTTTTGTAGATCTTTGGTGATTATTAATTGGATATTATGGGACTTAGGGAATATCAGTAAGCCCTTGATAAGATTCGAATTAATTCGATTGGGATTTAATTGATTAGAATTATGATAATTAAATTGAAAGAAATTTCGGTTGCTAGATTCATGTGTTGGAATTTAATTTGTATATATGAGGATTAATGATAGGACCAGTAGGGTAAATTTAATAAATTACCTAGCCAGCCTTAAGTTTATAAGAGGTTTTAATCCTATGTGATAGAGGATGTGTTTATGAGAGATTAGAAACTATCGGTTATAACCCTAATTAAAGGAGAGTTTAATTCGTGATAATTAGGGAGATAAGATGCTATGGACCAGTAGGATATTAGTGATTTCATACTGAATAAATATATTGAGAAAAACCTATTTGAACTTTGAGTAACGAGTGACACTCTCGAATAAGTAAATTAAGGAAGTAAAGCCATAATAATTTAATACATAGGATTTAAAGCGATATAATGCTACGTATGGGAACGATCTTAGGGTAGCGTGAGTAAATTATTGATAATATATTTATATAGGTATATGATAATGCCTCTTTCATTGATTGATGATTTATGTGTATGACATACCTAGCTTACTTGCTATCGATGGGAAGTTTGTGCGTGAGGGAAGTCATATCCTGATGAATCCATGGGATATTTGATTTGTCGCTCGAGAACATAGGTTTATGAAAGACTTATCAGGGAGTTGATAAGTCCGTTGACTATGGGTATGTAGGTATGTGCGTGACCCATGGATACGAGAACTATGTTCGCCTCCAATTTGTATGTTGTAGTTTGTGGTTCGAGGAATCCTTACCGAACCTTTAGTCCCTTATTCAACGACCAGTGATATTTGGGACATGATAGCAGAGTAATACATTGCACCGCAGCTGTTTCTTGAGGTGTCGTATTATATATATATATATATATATATATATATATATATATATATATATAATGAATTAAATGAATGTATATAGTGGTTAAACCAATCTACTGTGTGATAATTGTAGATAACGGTGAATAGAGAAAGAGAATTTGATTAAGTTAATGAATGTTTATTATTATAGATTGGAAAAGCTTAATTCATATTAATGAGAAACGATTCATGTTAATGGGAAATGTATACGAATGATTATACGACGTATGGTATGGGACAGGCGGGGTTATGATATGGGAAAGAATCATATTATGGAAACTAGTTAGGAGGAACCATTAACTAGGAGGTTAATATGAAACGACAAGCGTGCACTATAGATGAGAGGTGAGAATATCAAGTGAGAGAGTCTGGAGACTAACATGTACATAATAAATGCTTTATTGCACTTGTTAAATACTTGCTGTTTTCAAAATCATTTTCACATCGGTCTCTGACCCGTTTTCTTGCATATTCTCTTTTCTATTGTACCTTCTATATCAGGTGTCCAGCAGCAGGGACACCAACCTTAGTGGATTATGACGAGCTATGGAGCTATGGAGTATTGATTAGACACCTATCTTCATTTGATTCACAGTATTCTTATAGTTAGGGCATGTCGCCCAAAAGAATTTAGTAGTTATCTCTTCTATCTGAGTCAAATAATCTTGTATTCGTGTCATTTTAATATATTTATCTATTGTTGGGATTACTGTATTGGATTATTATGTGGGAATGTTTATTCCAATTGCATTTAAATTCTTTTGAGTTATCTGTTCGGTTATTAGTGTTGTAGTATAATATGTGTAGTGTTATTCGTAAACTAAAGATGGATTTTGTTGAATTAAAATTTGGAAAGTTTTTAACACGAGCTTAATTGGGTATTGGGTGAGTTGTAAATGTTTTCGACAGTGATGCTAAGAATGAGCCAACTGTATATTCTGTTTTAATTTTATATGGGACCGGCCACCCGGTATTTAATTAGGCGGGGTGTTACAAACCACCTTTAGCCATCAATAATTAACAATAGATCCACATGATGGACAAAAGAGAACTGTTGATAATTTTATTGAAGATGTATCATGCAACTATTAAAATGTAAAAGCTAAAAATGTTTCAACTTACTAAACATTGAGATAGTTGTTCATATGATTCTTGAGTGAAATAACTCCATTACTCCAAGTTGTGTTAGCCCCACTCCGCTCCTATTAGCGGGAACGACGTGATAGATTGGAGAGAATCGTGTATGAATCATATATGATTCATACTGTCCGCTAGTATTTTCATAAAATATGCTTATAAGTACCATAAATAATTCAACACTGGAAAAAATCATAGACAATTAAAATAAGAAAAATGATAGTTCTTATACATATTGGTTGGAAGAGGGATTCTCCTAAGGGGGAGGAAGGCCTTGCCATATGCCATATTGGTTGGAAGAGGTTGCGCTGAAAGATTGGGATGTGTACATAGGTTTGTGTCATATGAAAGTTTATTTTATAAAATAAAAACATGCAAATAGTATTCCCACTTAATCTTCACTTGGCACATGAAAATGCATCTTAAATAACCTGAAAAAAGAAACAGAAAAAATAGATATCTCTTAAAAATATGACCAAAAAACTTCAAACTACTAAATTTTTACGTTTTTTTAATAGAAATTACCTAAAAGGTGTAGAGATAAAAGATAAATGCAATATGAAAAGTAATTTTAAGTCAATCTTAAAATTTTGAACTGTAATGAAATACAATTGTACTCCAGATTTGGGATGTAATTAGTTTTGCAATGAACAATCGAGTTTTCAATTCTATTTGACCATAGTCAGGTTATCTAAAAAGAGAATAATTTTCAATTATGTTTTCAATAAAGTATGGTCATGTATTTAGTCCATTGGAAAATTCCATATCCAAACTTCCAATTATCAAACAGGACATGTATGAATTTCCATTTACTATAGTGCAAGAAGTAGGTCCATCCACTTTTAACTCTAAGCACTCGCATCGAACTTTCGTGTCTTCAGTTCAAAATAGGCCTCAAGTTGTATTTGTTGCACATGCTAACCAATTCATTTGCACTAATATCAAATGATTAAAATCCAAACAAAGTGATTCACCGTGCTTAAACTTATTGAAATCCAAATTAATATAGTCACCACCTTACCAAAATTGATTCAGTGTCAAATCCCAAGAAAACTCATTCAAATCCAAATGAGCATATTCACATCTACAACAATTGATTAAACCGATTAAAATTCAAATCAATATATATACAAACTTACCAAAATTGATTAAGTGTAAAAAAATGGTCCAAATCCAAAACAGAGTAATTAGTAGATGCATGTATAAACAACAAATAAGCATAAATAATTAGTAAATAATTAACAATAAAATACGAAGTCCTAAAAAATCAGTGCTATACCCAAAACAGGAATTAATGTTATGCAACCTAAGAAAAAGAATATAAACAACAAATAAGCACCAAGAAATTAGTGTTATACAAAACCCCAAAAACCCGAATCAATCTTATGAGAATATGCACCAAAAAATAAATTTACCAAACCCCTCAAACCCGAATCAGTATTGTGCAGCCTAAAACTATAAGTGGAGATCCGTTAAAGATTTAATAGATCTCGGTCTCAAAAAGGAAAAAAAAAATATTAGATCTAAAATACCAGATCCGATGGAGGCTCGGTTGAATAAAGCGGCAGCGTAAAAGTGATGACTGAAGGAAGACAACATGCAACATTATAGGTCTAAGAGGGAAGAGTGAGCATGGGGGGAGTGTGCCATCGTGGGAACGTGGCAGGGGGAAGGGGGCAACAGGGGAAGGAGGGAGGATGTATGAGGTAGGGTTCTTTTGGGTTGATGAGGAGAGAACAGGAGAGTAGAGAATCACTCGTTTTGGGTAAGAAATGAGAGAGAGTGTGAACAAATTGACCAAAGTACCCTCAATTTTGAATTGAAGTTTAAATTTGGTAAGTCAAAAAGAGGGGGAAACTAAATAATTGAGGTCAAAAGAGGTAATGTTCGAAAAATTCACATTGATGACATCATAGTTATATCTTATGACATACATAAGTTTTATACTATATATTTATTATATATATATATATATATATATATATATATATATATATATATATATATATGTAATAATGATAGTTCCAAAGGATATTGATTTTTTTTACCTAATAAATAACAATTCAAAGGAAGAGTAGAAAATTTATATAAAAGGAGGAAATTAGGAATAATATATATAAATAAGAATAAAATCTTGAAGAGGTACACCTAATAATGTTTTTAGAAACATCACCAAGAAAAAAATGATCGGGTAAAAAAACTATAGGCTGACAGGAATAATAGACGGAAATGATAACGCATGTGGGTATAAGGGCAGATTTGACAAGGCATGTGCGCGGCTCAATGTATAAGAATAAATGTTTTCATTTTAAAAGAGATGTATGGGACAATCTTTATTTTTATTTATGAAGATATAAACGCTATCCAAACTGTTACACTTCTTACATGCTACACAAGAAATAAAACAAAATAGGAGGTATAAGAAGTTTAAACAAAAAAAGTCTCCATTAATTATAGAATTGTTGACAAGGTCATGCGGCGCAATGATGGGTAACGTTTGTTACAAAGAAAAATAGTTTCTTGATATAATTGAGATTTGCTTCAAAAATTAAGGCCGATGTGTACAAACTTAATGTGCCATATATAAGTTTCACAACAGATATTATAGATACTGTATACAAGTCTGACAAACACGGTTATAAAACAAAGACGTATGTAAATATAATATTATAAAATAATTCTTAATAAGCGTGTGACTTTATTATACTATCTAAGGTTTTAGGAACAATGATGTAACAAAAGAGCAGATCCCATTTTAAAGTTAAAAGAACATAAATTTTTTTATCAAACATCTTTGTATGGGGATTTGTACGAAGTCATAGTATCACAATAGTATTACATATATACAATATAGAATCACAAAATATTATATAAAAGACAAATAACTTATGAAGATTTTATATACTAAGAAAACAAAATCTTATATACTAAGAAATATTACATAATCACTTAATAACATTTAGTTTAGAATCATCAAAATCAATATATTACATTAAACTAAAATCTACATTAATTATAATTAGGATAGTTATATATTAAATAATGAGTTAATTACATTTCCGTTAAACAATGAAGATACTCACATCAAGATTACAACTTCTAACCTCAATGCCTACAACTGACTTAACACAAAATTCCCTATCTCCAAGAAACACAATTAGCACATATGCTAGACCCAATATCTTAGAGACTATGAATTAACAAAGGGAATCAAAGATCAGTAACGCGGAAGCTATAATGGTCTCAAAACTTATGAGACATAAGGCCATTCTCGAATACCACTTGTGACACCCAACATGTTTTGCTATTGGAGGTGGTCAGTCCCCGCTACCAACCTACGACGGGCATCAGAATTAAAATATCTTTCTTAGTTTGTGACAGAAATATGAGACATTAAAAAAAATCCCAAGATATAATTCGAGATAATCCAGAGAATATAAACATTCACGTAATAAAATCCATCACCATGCTAAATCTAGAATAAAACTCAACTCTAAAAGATAGATTAATATTTAAAAGTAACGGTCCAGTTGTAACACCAACTTAAAAATCATAAACATTGTGGAACCAAATAGTCCACCAAATTCAAAACCAACTATCCCATGAGTAAAATGATGGAATGGAAAAATCTACACTAATCAATTAAACAAAACTCTGGTTGCACTTCAAGAATCTCCAATCCATTTATGAGGTTAGTCTAACAACTAAACCCAAAATTTTAGTCAATGTAGTGGGTTAGAGCCCATCGAATGAACACTAGTTACTCCTCCCAATTAGGATTCGTGAATCCATATATAAACATCATACAAAAGAAATATTAAAATAGAGTATTTTAAACTAAACGATATAAGAACATATGAGTAAAGTAAAACAATGCTAACTACCCACATAAACTAAGCCACACTAATATTAAAGTCCACTTATGTTATTTCAACCGTGAGATAGAATTAGACCTTTTCTCTTACCTAAATTAATTATTTAATTATGCTTATTAGTCCAATGCCAATGTAGCCAGTTAAACTTTTTATTCGCCCTTCACATATTCTCAGCATGCTTAAGTTTCAACACATCACACCCATTTCCATCATTATAGTCATGCAGCCTAATTTCGCTAGCTCTCCACATACTCGTGATGTTTGATTAGGCATAAATATTGTGTATTTATCCCTCTAATTTAGAAGTTTTTATCACCTCGTGTAACGTAAAATCCATTGATTTCTTTCATATTTGCGCTACAAACCTTTTCTATGCATTGCGTCGAGTTTTGTATATTTCTCATACATTTTGCAGGAAATTTATTCAAGAGAAGAAAGGAGAAAACTCAAAGTCGAGAAAGAAAGATGAAAAGAAAGAGAAGGAAAGTTAGGAGCAATTTCATAATTTTACACTCAGAACTGGACACGAACTCCCATGAAGATGTTGAAGTCCGTGGTCAATGAGCGCACAGGATGAAACGGTGTCCAAATCCAAGCTACGAGTGAAAAGTTATGAAGGTTTGAAGTTGAGAAGAAACCATGGAAAAAGAAGCAAAAAAAGAAGAAAAGACTTAGAAAAATTACCAGCTCAAAAGCTCCTGGCAGTATTGGAAAAGCTAACCAGTTCACCCCAGTAAAGCATAGAAAATTCCAATCGGTTCGGCAGGCCGGAACTCTAATTTTTTTTATTTCACAAATAGAGTTGTGCATGGATGAATGAAAAACTAAGACGTGATGTATTCAGTTATTTTGGATAGCAGACATTAAAGAGCTAGGTTTTTAATAGTTTTAGAGGGTTCTTGCACCCAAAAACTCTAGGTCTTCACTTTGTTCAACAAATATTCAAGTTCTAAGCCATTAATTCAAGGTTTTGTTTCCAAAGTTTGTATTCTATATCTCTATTCCTTTAAGTTAACTTTTCTTTGCATGTTTTTCTTATTTCCTAATATTCCAAGCATTGTTTGCATGTTTAAGTCTGGTCTCTTTATAATTATGCACTCATGCACATTAGAGTTTATGTTTTTCATTAGATTCAACATGTGAGGATAAATTTTAAGGGTTGGGGTACTTGAAGCCCACCCGATGTAATTCACCATAATGGGAAATAGACTTTTTGAATTAAAATCTTAGATGAATCGTATTGCGTAACTATTACAACCGTCGTAGGACTTTTGATCTCGTTTGTCCTAGCTAACCGGGATTCTTAAGAGTACGACGAACGTATCGATTCATGCAACACCACTTTGTTCTTGCCTTTGATTTTATATGGTGAGGGCTACGATCCCTCATATATGGAATGCTTGGGATTAATAGAGACTGGGTTCATTTAAAATATTAATTATGAATCTAGTATCCTATGAAGTGAATTACTAGGGTGCGGGGGATTGTAATCCAACCTCTTGTTCTCATCTCATAGTTAAATTTTCAATCCATCTATCATCAACATTTAGTTTAATTAGCGTAGTTGCATATTGTTAGTTATTAAGTTCATTAATCGTTTCTCTTAAATTTACTTCTAGTCGTAGTTGTTTCATCCCCCAAATCATCTTTTCATTTCTTTTAGAGTCAAAGCTCGGATTTCTTCATCTTTCCAACGTCGTCATGAATTCGTTCGTCCTTTTTCCCTGAGGATCGATACCCGACTTGTCGGGATATTATTTGAGCGATAATATTGCACTTGAGCCTACATAACACGCACACTAGATACATTTGTGGTCGCGTCAAGTTTTTGGCACCGTTGTCGAGGATTTAAGTAGACGTAGGTTAGATCGAGTCAATCTAAATCTTAGATTAAAAATTCAAAAAAATACAATTCCAAAAAAATCATCTCTTACAAGCCTTTAATGAAAAATTTGAAACATACTCAAACTCCTCAAAATACTCCAACCCGAATTCACAAAAACCCAATTGTTGAGTGTAATTCTGACAGTCCCCACTCTCCTTGCGTTCCACAGTTTTGGGTTCCACTTCCTACTCTTGAGCACTCTATTAGTAGTTACAGTCTGAGTCCATCCTTGAGTCACACAGCTAGGACACCGAGTGAGTATTCCGAGTCATTTGAAGAGAGAGCGATGTTTGACGCCGCTAATTTTGAGACTGGAGAGGGAAATCCACGCTATCGTCCCATGAAAGACTTACTCTTTCCTTTACGAACTGTCACCCCTGGTTGCATTTTACTTTCGTATAATGTCGAATCGTTCCAATTTCGTAATGGGATGATAAATATTCTCCCTACTTTCCATGGAATGGATTCGGAGAAACCATACCTTCACATAAGAGAGTTCGAAGAGGCGTGCGACACATTTAGTGACCAAGCTTGCACGCAGGATGTCGTTCGCCTAAAGCTTTTCCCTTTTTCCTTAAAGGATAAAGCCAATACCTGGCTATGGTCTCTACCCCCGACCTCCATTATTTCATGGAGGGATATGTAATCCAAATTTATCCCAAAATTCTACCCACCACACAAGACCAACTCTGTCAAGACTCAAATTCAAGGTTTTCGATAACAAGATCATGAGACTTTTGACAGGTGTTAGGAACGTTTCCAAGAGTTGGTAAGCGCATGCCCCCATAATGATTTTTAAAAACACCACTTTATTTCTTTCTTCCATATTAGGTTACAAGTGACTTCCAAATAACTTGTGCAAACTATGTGTGAACGACCATTCTAGGAATTAGACTCTAGTGATGTTGAGGCACATCTTAAGTATTTTGTAGAGACTACTCAAGCATGGAACACATATGATCCTAATAACCAAGTCTGGCCTAAAGAAGCATATATCGCTTCGAATGCATCCGATCTATAACATTTGGATAATAATACCTTAATAGATCGTCAATTCGATCAGTTTCAGAGAGATATGAAAGATTTTCTTAATAGCCGGTTGAGAGATATCTCCGTATCCAACCGTGTTGCAAAAGAAAAGGTGTGTGCTATCTATGAGGCATGTCATTCCACAAAGTCATGCCCGATGATTTCTTCTTATAAAGCCATGCACACCGAGTAGGTGGATGTTATAGGAGGGTTCAAGGGAAATTTTGATGCCCCATATGGTAATTCGTATAACCCTTCGTGGAGAAACCACCTTGGTTTAACTACGGGTAATCACAAGCTGCAAAGAACCCAAATTCACAGGTTCTCCTACCTCCACCCCCTCCTCAATTTTAGCAAGCACCACCTCCTCCGGCTCTATATATTACTCAAATGTGGAGAAACCTTGAGGATACAATAAACCAGTTCATCAAGTCCCAGAGTGAAACCAATGCTAGAAATGATCGCATGTTCGTCGACATGAACGCAAACATCTCAAAGTTTCAATTTTTGTTGAGTATCCAAGAAAAGGGCAGGTTTCCTGCCTAGGGCCAAAGACCTCCCCAAGGTTAACCTAGTATTATCTCCACCTCTACAGAACAGCACGAGCATTGACAAGATGTAACCAATCTTCGTAGTGGGAGAGTTATTTATTTATCACCTTTTCCACATGACGTATCAAAAGATAAGGAGACTTCGCCCGACACGAAAGAGGCTGAAGATATCCCCTTTAATGAGAGTGACAAAGAAGACAGTAGTGAGCCCGCGGTAATTGTCAAGCCACCCTCCATCGCGCCATTCCTTCAAAGATTGGTTCCTACCCAAAAAGGGACTCCCTGTGATGAAGTGCTAGAAGTGCTTAAAAATGTGAAAATAAATTTAGCTTTCCTCAATGCAATACGGTAAATTCTAGCTTATGAAAAAGTCATAAAATAATTATTGACAGTCAAGAGGATGATGAAGGTAAAGAAAAATGTATTTCTAGCACAGAACGTGAGCTCAGTTCTTCTTAATGATCTCCCTGCTAAATATAAAGATCTCGGTGCACCCACCATTTCCTGCACCATTGGAGAGAATAAAATTGAAAGGGCCTTACTCGACCTCGGAGTAAGCATTAATATCCTCCCCTACTCGGTTTATAGGCAACTTGATCTGGGCGACCTTAGGCCCACAAGGATCACTCTCCAATTGGCGGATCGAATCATGAGGATACCGAGAGGCATAGTTGAGGATGTGATAGTCTAGGTGGACACTTTATACAAAAATGATGTTAAGTCACATTATAACAATAATGATATTTATTTTCCACCTCCTAGGGTTTTCATTGTGATATGTTTAGAAGACGAACTCCAAACACTATCATACCAGCGACAGAGAGATTTACATTTTAATTACACCATAAAAATTATGTCAAGTCTCACCATAAGAATAGTGATATTTAATTTTCCCACTGCCTAGGGTTTTCGTTGAGATATGGTTAGGTGCCAAAACTTGAAACACTCTCGTACCACTGAGAGAGAGATTTAAATTTCACTAGTAGCATAAAAAGTGACGCTAATAATGATGTTTAATTTCCCACCTCTCATGGTTTTCATTGAAATATATTTGGGATACGAGATCCTAAACTCTCTCGTAATGTTGAGCGAGAGATATACATTTTACTTTCAGCTTAAAAATTATGGTAAGGTGTCACCATAACACTAATGATGTTTAATTTTCCCACTTCTCAGTGTTTTCATTCATATTTGTTTAGGAGGTGAGAATCCAAGCTCTCTTGTACCAGTGAGAGAGAGATTTACAATTTACTTTCACCATAAAAATTGATATAAAGTCTCACTATAACAATAATGATATTTAATTTATCCACCTCTCGAGGTTTTGATTGAGATTTGTATAAGAGACAAGATTCCAAACACTCTTATACCCCCGAGAGAGATATTTATATTTTACTTTTAATATAAAAATGATGTTAAGTCTCACCATGACAATGATGATGTTTAACTTACCCACCTCTCAGGGTTTTCATTGAGATATGTTTAGGAGAAGAGAGTCTAAATGCTCTCGTATTGTCGAGAGAGAGATTTACATTTTTCTATCACCATAAAAAATAGTTTTAATCTCACCACAACAATAATGATATTTAATTTTCTCACCTCCCAGGCTTTTCATTGAGATATCTTTAGGAGACGATACTGCAAACACTCTATGATTTGAATTTTTTTTTCACCAAAAAAATGATGTTAAGACTCCCCGTGAAAATAATGATGATTCATTTTCCTACCTATCAGGGTTTTCATTGAGATATATTTAAGAGACGATACTCCAAACACTCTTGTACCACTAAGAGAGAGATTTACATTTTATGTTCACCATAAAAAATAATTTTAAGTCTCATCATAATAATAAATATGTTTATTTTCCATCTCCCAGAGTTTTCATTATGATATATATAGGAGACCAAACATTATTGTACCACTGAGAGACAACTTTGCATTTTTCTTTCACATTAAAAAATGATGTTAAGTTTCACCATAACAATAGTACACTGATATACACATTATGAAAGGCAAAATCAATACCATTAATGTACCCTATTTAAATACCAAAATATGTAGATTATAATGTTAAACCACTATTAATAAAGCAACCCGTAGGACACCACAGTTTTTTCAATAGAACCCTTTAGAGTTATGACAATACAAAACATAATGATCAAATGGGAAAATTCAACACCAACATACAGATTAAAGGTGTCCTGTATAACTATATCCCAGGCAGGTCCTACAAAATTATAAAGAAAAAATTATTAATACAATTTATTAATAATTTAGTTTAACAATTAAGAAAAGCCTAAAAAGTGAAACTGAAAACAAAATAATTAAAAACACTAACAAAAAAATTACTCTTTAACTACAGATCATTTAAAGTAACAACCCGTGAGTTAATTAAAAACACTAACAAAAAACGGGTCTGTAAAATACCAAAGTTACTAGAGACATAGTTAGAGAAAATCCGTGTCTTCTCCACAAAAACCTGAAAGATACACAAACAATATACACAAACGAAAACATATAAAAAAATAGGGAAATCAGATGAGATATAAAAAATATACCTGATTTGTTGAAGATTGAAGACTTAGAAGTGAGATGAGGCAGAGTAGAGATGGCATTTGTTGGATCGTCCGGCGGTAGCAGAGCAGAGGCAGGGGAGTTCGGCATCTAGGGGGGAGGGGACTCAGGGAGGGAGGCGGTGTGTAGAGATCACGGGTGAGGGAGAAGAAGAGAATAGAGGAAGGTTTGGGAGATGGCAATGGGGTTCCGTATGTGTAGACAAAGAGTATTGAGACGGGTAAGTGTGTGTGGCTACTTTTTTCCTTGAGCCATACAATTATTTCAAACATTTTTTAGTACCTTTTTGTCTTGAGCCCTGCAATGGAGATAAGACCACGCATGTGATCGAATATATCCGTACCGTACTTGATGAGGGAAACAGGAATCTTTGACAGAGAGGGAATTTCAGCCATTAGATTCGCACACATTAGATTTAATCTCAGCCACCAATTGATAAAGACCAAACTCATCAGATTTAATCTCAACCGCCAATTGGGAAATAGAAAAAGTCCCTCCTCCTTTATATATATATATATATATATATATATATATATATATATATATATATATATATATATATATATATATATATATATATATATATGTGTGTGTGTGTGTGTGTGTGTGTGTGTGTGTGTGTGTGTGTGCGCGTGTGCATGTGCATGTGCATGTGTGTCTGTGTGTGTGTGATAATTAAATTCAAACTTACCATAGTTGGAGCCAAATTGTCTGGAATTTTATTGGTCTCTTTATCCCACTAGGAATGCAAGTAGATGTTGATTTGATTAGGGGTTTTACCTTCGCTCAGAGTCCCTTTGGTCATGTTCACCCATTATTCCTTCACCGAGTTTCTGAGCATCAACTTTCTTAGCCCCGAAATGTTTATTTTTCTCCCTCTTGGCTAATTTTTCTCCCTAACCCCATTCTTTAAGAAATTATTCCATTGTTCGACAAACATTTAAATAGTTTGAGGAACTTTTTCTTGTAACCCCTGAATATCATAATTTGATTCCCCTTTCGGGAAAATATTCTTCTGAACGTTCTTCTGATAGATTTTTATATCTTCATCGTTTCCTTCGAACTGGGTGGGAATGTAAAACTCTTACAAATTTTATCCCACACATCATCCTTTACGGAATGATTAACCTTCTTCCAATTCTTTGTTCTCCCTAAGCCCACAATCATCCTTTTGAGACACAAACAACGACTTTAAAAATAAGATGTCATTTTGTTTATCGTTAGAATTCTCAAAATCGGAGAACCCACTGGGCTTCTTATCACTTGCTTAGGATTCCTCGATAGCGGTAGGTGGGGATTTTGGATTAATAGGGTTTCATTAGGTTTGATGACTGGGATACACTATAGATGGAGTGGTAGACTGAACCTACGATGGAGTAGGGTATTGTCAACCCACATGTGTGATAATTGAGGTTGAGGTCTAGGAGAGCAACGAGTTGGCGACGTTCCTTTATTTGGTTGATCATTTTCATTCCTATTCGACATTGTCTACAATTAACAAATACAATTTAGTGATGAATGTACAACAGTCATGATTAGGACCATATATATATATACACCTTTTCAACAACTTGTAAATCATGCTCGATGTGCTCGATTTACTTCCAAAAATTTATGATATTTTTCATGTGGCCAACTGGGCGAAAGCATATCTATGATTGGCATATGAATGTTCGTGACATGAAATCAAAATCCTGTATTCTTCAACTTATTTTCAAGATCCCTTTAATGTGCATATGCTGCGAGGCGTCATAATATGGATGGATTCCCTTTATAAGGAGTTGTATCCATAATGGATGAATATTTTTTCAGCCTTTTCTAACAATGTCACCAAAGATAGTGCCCTTTTGGGATTATTAATTTGAAATATGTTCACTACTTCCTTATCCAAACATTTTAGCAAGGAAAATAGAATACGATCTAACAAGTACGCTTGTGAGAGATCAACTTCAATAGAATACGATCTAACAAGTAAGTCTGTGAAAGTTCAACTTCTCGATTTGTAAGGAAATTAAATTGTTCAATTTTTCTATTCCCATAGTTGAAAATAGGATTTCCCTCTATATGGAGTGCACTAATAAACGATGTTTTAGTGAATCCCAATTGCGACCTCTCATACTCTTGTTGAAAGTAATTATTACGATCACTCATTTTTCCGGAGAAAATATATAAAAGGAGGTTGTGAATATGATTCGTAGAGGTAATGAATCTAATTAATCCTAAATTAATTATTATTTTCCAACCAATCAGGGATACACAACAAGTCCAATTTAAGTTTATTTAATTAAATTAATCCTCAAATTACTACGTGTCCACCAAATGTGCAAGACCTTCCATCAAATTTTGTTGACCCAAATAATAACTACTTAAGAAAGGGATAAACACGATCGCAAATATTAACCAAAATGATATATTCATTAATATTTGTCCTCACAATATCAACAAGTTCAATTTAAGTTCATTTTAATTAAATTAATCCAGAAGTGACTATGTCTGCACCAAATGTGCAAGCCATTCCACAAATTTGTTTTCACCCAAATAACAACCACTTAAGGAAGGAGTGAACAGAGGCCATAGTCACAATAGTTAACCAAATATATATTAGCTAATATTCATCCTCTCAATATTAACAAGTACAATTTAAGTTTATTTTAATTAAACTAATCTTAAAATTTCTACGTGTACATCAAATGTACAAGTCCTTTAAGGAAGGCGTGAACACGACCATAATAATTAACCAAGAAGTTATAATAATATAGAGTACTATGTTACATAAAAGAAAATATAAATAAATTTCCTAAACAAAGAAAGCACCTCAAATCACGTGAGTTCAATTATTGTTCTTCAATTGCATGCACACATGAAATGAGAAAACATGTGTTAACAAATTATTCAATGTCAATTGTTAACATATTAATCTATTATAAACATCTAACTTTTGCATCTCATGTTACTCAAAACTTTCATTTAGGTAGAAAATGTATTTATCTATACATGTATGTGTTACATGTGTGCACATATGTGTGTGTGTGTGTGTGTGTGCGTGTGTGTGTGTGTGTGTGTGTCGGTGTGCGTAAGTGTGTAAGTTTGCATGTGTGAGGAATTCATGTATTTATATATTCATTTTATCACCAATCATTTCCTTTTTAGTTTTATTAGTGATTTTGGCAAGTGTACGTATATATGTGTGTAATTGTGTTAAAGTATATATATATATATATATATATATATATATATGTATGTGTTACACGTGTGCACGTATTTGTATATATATGTGTGCGTGTGAGTATATGTGTTTGAGTTTGTGTATATATGTATATATGTGTGAAATTATGTGTATATATATGTACAATTACGTAAGAGTATATATATGTGTAGGGGGTGTATGTGTGCGCATGTATGTATAGGAATTCATGTATTTATATATTCATTTTATCGCGAATCACTTACATTTTAGTTTTAGCATTAATTTGTGCGAGTGCGAGTGCAAATGTGTGACTATGTTAATATGTGTAGGGGGCAAATATATATACACATATATATACATCTATATAATAAGGAGTAGAAGTGTAGATACTATTCAATAAGATGATAAGCTAATTAAGGGTTAGGATTAAACCAACAATGCAAGAATCCTAGGGTTGAGATTATTTTGTTCCATTTTCCTCTTTTAACCTTTATTATTTTTGTTTCCTCCTATTTTCCCTACTACTATTTGATCTTCCTCTCATACTTTAATTCAAAATAAGTGTTAAATGAGTAATTTTATTTCTGTGCTAGAAAGAACTTACTTTCCCTCTATTGACGTATCTTTCTCTCTCTCCACTTTTCAGTTCATTTTTCTTGGTTCGAAAGTGCCATCTTCATCTCCATCTCCATCTCTATCTCACTCGAAAACCCTTCCACTAAAGAAACTCTCCCTCACCTCCACGCGGCTGCCACCATCACCTTCGTGCTGCCTCCCTCCTCAGCTCCACGATACCTCCCTCATCTTTACATTGTTGCCTTATCCTACACACGCAGCTATGAAATTAGGGTTTTGATTTCCAAAATGGGTGGGGAAAATTAGGACCGATGAGTTTTTTTTATGTTAAAGATTATTAGGGTTAGATGCGGTTTATTAGGATACTTTTACCTTCATTTTTGTTTTGTGGCTATGATTTTAAAATTTTGTATGCTCTGTTTTGCAGATTGACCCCTAACTCACAATCAAATTTGAAAATCAGGTATACTCCTTTGTTATTTCATATTTTATATTCTTAAATACTTGATTTGAGTACATCGATCCTCAATGCACAATATAGTTTTAAAGCTTTTGGCATTTTTAGGTTATAATTTGCTTGAAACGAGTAACTTTCATGAACAATGCATGTATGTAGTGTCAATTATAAGATTAGGGTTTCGGATTTGATAAAAACTCATGTATGTTGGTTGTTCTAAAATGCATTTCGATGTGAATCTTTCCCTTCCTTATGTTCGTGTTTGTTTTTCTAGGAGAATAGTGTATTAATGTTTACGTGTTTAAGTATTTGTTTCCTTTCCCCATAACGTTTGGTTTTGGATATCCACCAAAATAAGTCTATTATGTCCATATATATAATGAATGTTTTTTTTTAATTCTAAACTCTGGTTGTGAGCATATCTTTTGTTCTACAGCTCTAATCTTAGGAAGGAAATAACTCACCCTTATGGTAATCTCTTACTGTCATCCATCTTTCTCTAAACATTAAACATTGATCTTTTTTGTTATGATCTGGACACTTTTATTTTTAGCATTGTGTAGTTAATATGGTAAAAAGTATTTTTAGTTGGATCATATCTTTCATTTGGTATCCAATGTCCAATTGCCCAAGGATGAATAAAATTCAAATTGGGGTAGGGTTTAAAAATCGTGAATATTGGATTTTCCCTTTTCCGGAGGTTTATTTTGCAGAGTTAGTTATTTTTTTGTGTTGGGGGTTACATTACAAAAATGGGGATCTTTGGTTTTTGTGTTAATTATTTTATTTTGCAGTGTTAATTATTTGTTTCCCTGTTTCTACTATGCTCCTTACTGACTTGGCTAACTTTTAACTAAAAATTAGGAGCAGATCAATGTTAAGTACTAATTATTCAAAATTGCTTTTTTTTAGGAACTTAGAACATTCGTATATGCTTCACTGGTTGCCGGAGGATCGAAGATGTGTTGTGAGATTTAGAACAGTCATGTTTTATTCTACTAGCCCCCCAACAGTGATTCATTATGGTATTTAAAGCGAACCTTAGTTTTCTAGCTTTATAACATCAGTTTTGATGTGATGATTGGAATTTCTCTCTAATATTAGTATGAAATTATATACATGATAAGAAATATCAATCACATATTTGGTTTCTTTTCGGTTGTCGGTGGCGATGATAATAATAGAATGTCACTAAACACTGGAGACATATAACGAGTTTATTTGATTTGAATAGGTTCTAGAGAAACATACAAAAATGTCAATCTCTATTTTATCTCCCATTAATTATTGTGGCTCACATTTTGATAGTGAGTCTTTTCCCCCCTTAATTTCAAGTAGTCTAGATTGATTTTGTAACTTTTAAAAGTGTTATAATTTATAAGTTTTGTTCTTTTTTCCCCCTTAATTTCAAGGGTCATGGTGGTTACTTTTATAAAATGATCACAGGGAATACCAAATGTATGATTAAACACAAGATGAATGAGAGTTTTGACAACTTTTTAAAACATTTACCCTCTATTTTTTTACGTTCACATTTGTTGTAAGGTTTGTTTTTATGATTACATTGACTAATATATGTTAAACATTATTTCGTAGTTCTACTTCAAGCTGTATGATCACACTAGGACACTAGGATGCGGGAACTTGAACATATGTTCTACTTCAGGTTCAAAAGAGGGTTTTATTAACTTCCTTCTACATTTGTTTGTCATTCTCTCTCCCTCTCTATTTCTCTATTTGAGTTTGATATTGTTTGGGCGTTTAATTTATATGTTATTTTAATTAACAATATCTTTGTTGTTTGATATTGTTTGGGATTTTCATTTATATGTTTTTTAGTTGACAGTAGTTATTTTTAAATAAGGTATGCGGGAATATGTTTGGTATTTGATTTGGGTCTTTGTTTGGGGTTTTCATTTATATTATTGTTGTTTCCTGTTATAGTGAGCCAAAATATGATTGAAAATCAAATACTTTATCCTTTTTTTGTAGCGTTGTTTATTTTGCAAACTCTTTTAATCAATATTCATCTTCAGACTATTGAGGTAGCATAATATTAACAAGAGTGGCCTCAAGTGTATTTAACAACACACCAAAGTGTCACATTCTTTATTTAACAAGTATCAAACTCCCATGGACTTATAGCATTTATTTTGTTTCTTTGAATATAGTGTCTTTTTATAGTTGGAGTATTATTATTTGCTAAAATACAAAAATGGGATATTTACTTAATGTACATAACCTCTAAATATACGAAGAATGTGTTTATAATTGATTAAGTATTTATTTTTATTATTTATTACTTTTCAAATGGATTTTATTAGTTTGATGCTTTTGTAGGTTTTGTTTGGGCCTCTTGATTTCTACAGCTTGGAGGAAGGTTCATCCAGAAGTAAATTGCATGCATCTCTACCTAATATAAAAGTAGGTATTCCTTTTAATTTTTTGGTTTTGGAAATTTTTTTGTTATGAAGTTTGGCTATTGGTTAGGGTAGATTACAAGTAAAAGTTTTATGTTATAAGATATTTATTTTTTGATGTTTGTACAAACTCAAATATCAAGCTCTATGTGGGTCTACCATTACAACGTTCATTTATTTTCCATTAACATATGCAAGTTTAATCACAAGGGTTTTATATGAACATGGCTGTGTTATTAAGAATGAATGTTGGGTAGGTATGCTTAAAGTTTTAGAAGGGATCATTTATGCTCTTTCGAGACTTAACAGACCTAACACTCGAGTTTGATTGATGTATGGATATATTTTAATTTAATTTTTATTCTTTCCCATTACTGAATTTGATTGATCAAGTGTGGTTTGATGTACTGAATTTGGCCAAATCGAGTGTCTTCAAGCCTTCGAGTAATCCTTTTGGCCACAATAAAATTCGAGTACTCCTTGAGTGCTTCAAACAACACTCGATTTTGCCTTATGGATTTCACAAGTACTCCTCCTCTTAAAGTCGTTGTTGGTTACATTTCAAACATTTCAGTGATGTTTGAGTGCCTTCGAGTGATGTTTGATGGATAAAAAGGAGTGCTTTTTTATGTACTTCGAGCCTTCAAGCACTTCTAGACAGATAATCAGTAACACCTTCGAGCCGTCGAGTTTCCATGGAAAGTACATCAAACAACACTCCATGTGTGTAATATATTTGTGATAATCCATTTTAATAATAGATATCCATGTCCTGCTTGAAATCGAGTACCGAAAATGGGTATGTGTGTAATATATTTGCAGACAGCTACTACTACTCTGCTCATATTTGTTAGAACTCTGCTCATCTTATGGTAGAACTCTAAATCTGTTGGACTTAATTTTTCTTTTACTTTGTAATAAACTGATGTGGTTATAACATGATATGATCATATGAGTTGTTGGACTTCAATATGTTTAATAGTTGTTTGTAGTATGGAAGATGATTTGTATTATGTTGTTTGTTTATTAGCTCTTTGTAGGGTATCATTGTTAGTTGTATGTTTAATAGTTGTTTGTGGATATCATATGTTTGTAGTATGGACTTTAATATGTTTATTAGCTGCAGACTGTTTGCTTATTAGTTGTTTGTTTAATAGCTATTGAATATCCAGTTGTGTAACATAGTTGTTTAATAAGGATTTAATTCTAGGAAATTACATCCTTATATAGATTTAACATTTGTGTGAAACATTTGTACAAAACATTTTAAATTTTCCATTTTGGGCCTGCCCAAATTGAGCCCGAAGCCCGTTTTAAATTCAGTCTGAGCTTATGATTAGGATATGAGATTTTTACACGTGTTAATTGAGATCTATGTTGAAATAAGGTAAAATAGCTAGTCCATATGGCTGATGATATAAGATAAATATTAAAAATTGGAGAATGTTGAATAACACGTCTTTGAAATTATAGTGATGTTCTTAAAAACTTGGTGTTCACATTATGCTAGAGACACAACACACATTGGATTATTGAATATTGGATTGTTTCAGTTTCAGTTTAAAGCTTAAAGTTTCCATACTTCATATGGGATCGTTGAATATTGGATTGTTTGATATTATCAAAAGTAGAATGTATAAGTATTGAACTATTCATGTCATTTATTGATGATATTTATAATATCAACAAATATAACAAATCTAATTTATATCTTAAAAATATAACTAGAGAATGTTTTTGGCAATTTTTATTAGTCATGCTTCATTCTTGTTGTAAATATAAAGATATTTTTTGTTGTCCATAAATATAGGTGCGGGGGGAGAATAAGGATAATCTGATAGTAATGGAAGGATATCATTTCCTTGCTTCAAGTTTTTGACAATTTAGCTTCAGCTCTAAATCACTTTCTGAACTGAAAAGTGATGAAAGTGCAGTTGTTCTTGAAGTCAACAAGCAGATCCACACTATGTTTTCTCATATGGTGCGTCTTTTTTTGGCTTATTTGGCCTTTGGTTCCCATTCAAATAAGATGTCTCATTTTCAATATTTTTGAGAAACTGCTCATTAAATTTGGTGTTAAAACTATAGATCTTTGTATTTAAATATTTAAAACTACTATTTTTTATACATTATTTTCGGAGGCCACTGAAATAGTTGTATTCTGTTCTGAAATAGTAGTTGATTGTTTTTTTATTTTCTTTCGTTTTTTGGTTTTCATGATTAGTATGATATACACACTTTATGTTCAATAACAGTTGGACTAATGCAGAGGTAAGAGTTTTTCTCGTTCTTGAGGAGGTATTACCTCACTATACCTACTTTTCCCAAGTATTACCACTCGCTGTCATCATTCTGATATCATGTTCAGAGTGCTCCCACTCACATTCATCATTTGTCTCATAATTTTCTGATTTTGTAGTGTCCATGTCTTCCAATATTATGTTTCGACCACTGAAATAGTTGTGTTAGTTCACATATTGAGTTTACTCTATGATATCTTTGCAATTCAATCAAGCACGGACATCATCAGAGAGATTCATAACAACCAAGTGTTGATTCCATATGGCATAGCAGGTGATGCATATGAAGTGTTGCGTCAAATTAGATCTCATAATTACAACTAAGTTGATGAGGCAAACGAAGTTATGAGTTCTCATATAGATCAGGTGTTGAGCATAAAGAGAGTGAATGAGCCCAGTAAAAAATTGAGGGCATCAGCAGTGCATCATAAGCAGGTGAGACGCCCAAATGATATAGAATCGAGAGGTGCTGGAAATGGCAGAGATGATTGAGATGTAGCACAGGAAGGTCAGAGAAGCCCTAATACAACTAATGTGATCAACAATGCATAGGAAATAGGTCAATGACAGACAGTAGTAGCAATTCAGTAAAATTACTGCAAAACAATGGTTAATGTAAAGCCAATGCATCAAGAGAAGGGGCCACAACTACTCTTTCAATTTTGACATCCGAGTTTGATCATCATATTTGATTTTTTCTTGGACCTTTCATGTACTTATGCTCTTAAATAATATGCTTGATTTTGGCATTTGTAAATGAAACTTGAAGTCTCATAATGTTTAATTTTATAACATATTTCATATGTTTTAATTCTATAACACTACTAGGTTTTCTAATATAATGTAGACTTTGGTGTCCATTGAATGGTATATTATACTTTCGATGTACACAATGTATACTGTCAAAACTTAATGAGTCCATACATTGTATATGTGGCCTATATCAATGGTAATTGGTTCTAATATTAGTACTTGATATTAGTTACACAGTTATTAATTTTAAGAACTCATTGATAACTTAATCAGGAGTCATTGTGTAACTGCGTAACTGATCTACTGTGTAACTGGCCTGGTGTTAATGCTTTTAAAGAAATGTGTAATAACCGATCTACAGTGTATCTGCATAACTGTGTAACTGATCTGCTGTGATCTACTTTGTAACAGAGGAACTTTTTTCACCAACTGCTTCGTTACCAGTTACCGAACATCTCGATAGTTGCTGCTGCAGAAGTTCCTATGTTATTGAGGTTTATTCGTTCCTTCGTTGAAGAGACTTTTAAAGGTGTTGAGTTTGGGTTATATTTAGTTCGAGTTTAATATTGGATAGTTTTTTATCAATAGGATTGAATTACATAATTTAGTTAAGCCTTGGTATAGATTTATTTCATCTACTTCTTTTTATGGAACCATCTAAATTCGTTTTAGTCACTTTGTTCATATGTTTGTATATTTTAGTTCTCTTTCATTAACTCTTATTAAGTTGTCAAGTTGTATGAGCTGCCCATTTTGATAGTTTCCGCTATTTTTTCCATATTGTTTTGAAAAAAATCTTTCACGACCCTTTTTTGATGGAATTTCATATGCAAGAGGCAAATGATGAACTCATTAAGATGTCTATGGAGAATAACATACCATATATTGTGCTTAGATTTTTGTATGCGTACCTACTTTACTTATTGGACACCTGATACAATGGGATCGAATTCGCAAGCATATACTCGCTAGATAGAACTTCCTGGTGTTGGCAATATGTTCTTAAGAGAGATGACGCTTTCTATAGCTAATATACTCTATGGCCATAGTTCAAAATTTAAAAGATCACTATATGAATCAACATAAAATATTTCTTCCTTAGTTCCGTCCCAAACCTTCAATTAACCCTTCGATTGAACAGCTGCCATAATTCATGAAGTTAGTTCTTCCTTTATGTTCCCAATCGAGTTATCTGTAATTATTGCTTCTCAAAACTCTTATACCTTTCAATACATGTCTCTCTATCAACTGGATTGATTGCAAAACTCTAAACCAACAGTTCCTTCCTGTCAAGTATCCTTTAGTTATCTATCATTATGTACAAATATCTTTATTTTATCATTCTGTCAAGTATGTTGATTTTATTCATATATTTGCCCCATTTATTGGTTTAAAGAACATTTTTCTATCTTAAATGATTTCAATACTATTTTTTACGAGTTTTAAAATTTGAACATTGCTGCATTCATCTTGGTTTTATTCATTGCAGGGTCCTAAACTCAATTATCTCTTAAAGGCGATATTAACTGGTATGAATTGAATTCATGTATATAATTACCAATTGTACAAATCGTTGTTTTTTTATTCCTTTAGAGTTTCAAGTTATTAATTATGGTTAGCGTTTAAGTTGTACTTTGTTAATGGTTTTCCTCTTGGAGGATGTTGATGACGCTGCTGCTGCTGCTGTTGCAACAACAACATAGCAACGAACAAAAAGGAATTTTCATGCTCCATTCTTTTGCTAGAATATGTACTTTACCAACCACTATATGCTCTTTATGCATTCAGGTAAATCATCGTCTTTTTTTCTGCTCTGTGACCCGATGGAAGGATGCATTTAGATTGGCTGCAAGAGAAGCAAGGAATGACTAGGCCAACGGCTACTGTTGAGGGTGTTGTAAGTTGAGTTTTTTCTTTTCCTTTTGTTTCTGTATATGTATGTATATATTGGTTTTGTTTTTGTGTTATTTTGATTTGGAGTTGGTTTGTTTTACATCTATAAATGAGATCTCTCTTAATTCGAGAATGGACATGATTTGAGTAGTTGCCTTCAGCCCCTCATATCAAATTGAACTCTATCAGTTAAACTGGTGGCACGAGAATCAAAGCCATATGATCAATTGTTTCGACGACTATAATATCTCAATTGTGATTTAACCATCTAAGATTAGGTGTTGGTTGAAATGAGAAAAATGTGTTGAAGCATCAGAGTAAGCAAATGTGTTTGTTAGATGGTGTCGATGTAAAAAATTAGATTATATCTAATTATTTAATCACAGATAAATAAAATGAGACAAAGAAATTTTAAAGTGGTTCAGCCTTATAAGAATAGCATACGTCCACTGTTTCTGTTATTGCTGATTGTTTGGGAATTCTCGATTACAAGTTTTTTCAAGAAATTCTGGTCCCCTTACAATGAGTATAATACAATGTATTTATAGCCCTAAGGCTGTAATGTGAAAGGGTAATACATTCAATGCCCCTTAAGCGTATACATCTGTATGATAATAATAAGCATTTAATGCGCAGTTAATCTGTTGGTTATCCTGCTATTAATGCTTTGTTCGAGGTGCAGCTCGGACCGCCTAAGCTGCTCGAACCGCCTAAGTTCCTCGGAGAGTTATTGTAGATCAGAGCGTCTGAGTTGATCGGGGAAGCAGAGTTCCTCGTTGCAGTATGGTTCCTCGGAGTCAAGGTGTTGTTCGAAAGTGTTTGTTGTTGCCATGCAAATTGCCACGTGTCTTAACTTAATTGAGCCATGTCACCAGACTATATTTGGTATCAACAGAAGCCCCCAATGTTTCATAGTTCGAAATTTGAGTAGTATGGGACATTCTTTCTCGAAATATGGAGGTTTTAAGTGGTCATCCTAAAATTTAGGAGTATTTTCTTTTGTATTTATTTCTTTTTCAAAATTCGTAGAATCGGTATTTTTTGAATTTTTCTAACTGCTTCGATTCCCACGCCCCTTTTGTCTTTTTAGCTGCCGGTAACGTAACCGTCTCTTTTTGTAATAATTACTTTTACCCTTTCCCAAGGCAAAGTATTTAAACGTTGCAGAAAATCCCATCGTCTTCTACTTTTTCAAATTTGTCTCTTTGAGTTTTCCATCGTCTCTCTCTCATGTGCGTTCATCTCTTCCATCGTTTGTTGTCAATAGACTCATCCCTTTCCTGTAAGATTTTCTTCTTTCTCTTTGATTTACTTCTTTCATCATGGTTTATCCTGTAGAATCGATTGATAAGTTTCGCTCTGATTTCTCTATTCCCTCATGGGTTATTTTGGAAGAGCTTTCTGAGCCTTCAGACTATTTTCGTTTGGCTGAGGGACATTGGTTCCCCAGTCTCTTTGTTGCTGAGTGTGGCTTTTCTTTTCCTCTAAACCCTCTATGTCTGGAATTCTGTCAATACTTTGACGTAGTTCCTGCAAGAATAGCTCCCAATACGTGGAGAATAGTTAACGGTGTTTATAGATTAAATCAAATTCATGGAACTCGTATAGGAATTCCTGAAATCATGTTTTGTTATAGATGGGTTGTGGGCGATAATACTTTTTATTTAAAAACTAGGTTTTTAAATAGAGCTTTAGTGGTCAATCTCCCAGATGCCAATAGGGACTACTTTGAGCACGGGGTTGTTATGAAAAATTGGCAACACCCTCCATTAACTGGAGATGATGTTTACCAGGGTCCCAGATGTCCTCCCTATGGCAATGGGATAGGTTGTTTTTATTTTATTTTCAAAATTATGCTTCCTTTGTGTTTGATAAAATGTACCACTGATATTTTAATTTTGATTTATTTGCAGTTGACAGTAAAAGAAAATCTCCAAAAGAGGCAGACGTTAACATAAGGCATTTAAAACTTATCTGGAGTTTGCATCAGACTGTTGTCGATGAGCATATTAGGTCAGCTTCATATTTGCTGCAGTATAAGAGTTACACCTCCTCTTTTACTGCTCGTTCGGTGATAAGCGACGCAGAACCAATACCAGCCTCTACAAGTTCCTCACCCGAGTCACATATTCCTTTGAGTTTAAGGATGAAGAAAATAAGACATCCTACCCTTTTTGAGAAATTTGCCTCTGGTACTGGAGAGGCAAAGAGAAGTAAGCTTGACGTCCCAGGAGAGGGGGAAAAGAAAATTGATGCACCTCCTTCGGTTGATCCTGTAAAGGTTGTCGAGAAGCCCCCAGTGGCCCCGAGCAAGGCTGCTGCTCCAAGAGAGGTGATTTTTATTTCTTCGACTAAGACTACCTCGTTAGTCGAGAAAGTCGATGCTCCTATGAGGAGGCTGAAGAAAAGATCCTCTGTCAATTTGGATGAATCCATCTCTCAGCCTCCGACTAGTGGTGTTCCCACTTTTGTTCCCCCGAGCTCTGCTATGAGCTCGGTGAAGACTTGGATCATTCCCGAGATCCAAGGTATTGAAGAAAACCTTTCTCGGGACATGGTTACCACATTAGCAGCTCAACACATTACTTCTGTAAGTCCTATAGTCTTAAATTTTCAATCTTTCCTTTTTGTATCTGTGCACTGACTTGCTTTCGTTTTTTTTTCACAGTTGTGAGCTGTTTTAATGAAATTTTGAAGAAAGATGAAGATATTAAAGCTTCAAGCTCCTCGTCTGGTGTAGAGGAAGCTTTGGTGGGCCTGGCACAGTCTCTGAAAGATTCTCGTCAGAAATATGATGACGATAAGGCAATTTGGGAGAAAAGGCTTACTTCGACTGAGTAGGAGAAGGCTCAGGTTATTGAGGTCTCCAAGGGGTTGGATAAAAAATAAATGATTTGGAGAAGAAGCATAAAGAGCTCGAAGGGAAGCTCAAAAATGCTGGGGAGCTTGAAAATAAGCTCAAGGCTACTGAGGAGGAGTTGGGTCAACTTCGGGAAGTAAGCCGTCAGAAGGAGGAAGTTGAGAATAAACTGAAGGCTGCTGACAATCTTCTTTCCGAGAAGCTTTCCTTGGAGAAGACAACGAGGAAATTAGCTGTGAAAAAATCTTTCAGTGCCGGCTGGGATAAAGGGTGGAATAAAGGTTTGGCTGCCATGATGTCGCAAGTAGAATATGGAAGCCTCAAATACTTTAGAGCTGGATGGGTCGCTGCTCTGCAGGAGATGAAAGTTGATGAAAATTCTGGACTCTTTCAGCGACACATCCCTGGTCCCCCTCCAACTCCTGAAGAAGAAGAAGAGGACGAAGCTGCCTCAAAGGAATCTTCCATGGTGATGGGAGATCAAATTTCTCATCCCCCAACAATCCATCCCACTGGCGAGGAACTTCAGCTACTCGTTACTTCATCCGAGAAACTTCCAGCACTTCCCGAGCAACCCTCTGTTCCATCCGAGCAACTTACCTCTTCGTCCCAGCCTCCCGAGAAAGTTTTGGGAGACAAGGAAAAGGTGTAGAGTTGTTCGAATTTCTCTCTATTTTATTTTTCTTTGTCAAATGTAACTTCTGAACATGTAACTCTGAACTTTGTACTTCTGAACTTTGTGATGTAATAAAATTTGAACTTTTTCTTATGCATACTGTTGATTCTCTTCTTCATGCTCTGTTTGTACTCTTATTGATTATTGCTTTTTCTTCCTCTACTAGTTTTTGGCCAGGATGGAATTATTGTCTGCTCATGATAAAAAGTTGTTAAGGCAATGCAATGAATATTTTAAAGCCAGTCATACAGACATGAGTGCAGCTCAAATCACTGACATCCTCGGTCAAGGTTCTTCAGAGCAAGCAATTGAAGCCTATCGGTATTTGAAGTGCCTACTCGACCGTGCAGTGGCTAACAACGTAGCATACTATGATATGATTGAGGATCTCCAAGGCACTCTTGAAGAACTTCAGCAACAATATAAGGAATCTACTGCTCTTTTGCACGAGGGGTACGAGAATAAGTATCAGCAAATCTGTGCCGATAAGGGATACGATAAACGATTTGCTGCTTACGACGTGCGGGAGAGAACTTTGAAGGCTGAGGTCAAAGATAATAGACAGATAGCTGAGTTATTAGAGCAAGAAAATAATAACCTGTAAAGAGAGGTATCTCAGTTGAAGTCTGCAGCTTCCACCTCAAATGCTTTGATCCCAGTGACCGACGAGGGATTCTCTTTCTTGGAGGTCGAAAATGCCAACCTGAGGGATGAGTTAGAAACCTTGAAGAGGTCTGGACCTTCTACATCTACTCGAGGACGAGCAAGAGCTCCTCGGGGATGATCAAGAGCTTCTCGAATTCCTGTCGAGGAACAGAGAACTCAATCTGCTCTAGAGAACCAGGCCTTCCAACTGATGGCAAAGAACCACGCCTTGGCTGAGATGTCTAAGAAGATCAGGAGTCTGGACGAGCAGCTTTCTGCGCAGAAGTCTGTCTTGGAGAATAAAGAACTCTTTATAAAAAATCTTCACGAGCAGCTAGAAAGATTGACATATCAATTTCACAAGCAGCCCAGAGAATTCTGGATGGCTGGCTACAACGAGGCTCTCTACCATTTGGATGATCGTATCCAAAATGCAAATAATGAGGGTTACAAACACGGATGGCTGAATGCCTTAGGTGTGCTGCAACTGGAACAGGGTCATTACCTGTGGGATTACCATAATCCTGGGCTGCTCGACCTACTCGTGCCACCATTCAAGTTTGATATGAGTTGGATCCCTGCTCGGGCTATCCCATGGTGTATAATTTCCAAATACCTTGGCGATTACAATCTCCATTCCAATGTTGAGATATCTCGTCCCGAGCACCTACTATATCGACCATCTTTGATGAATATCAGGATGCTTAAATATCTTAACTTCATAAATTCCCCTCATGCTTTAAATGATCCACCTGCTGGCGAGGAACCTGTTTCAAAAGCAGACGGGACGAAACCAATAGAATAGGAATCTTGATGTAATAAATTTGTATTTCATTCTTGATGTATTTTGTTCTACATTTAATGAAATAATTTTATTTACAAATCTTGATTGCCATTATAAAACACTTTACATATGTGCATGTATGTCTGTTAAAAAGATAACAACATTGTGTTATTTTTCGATCAACTGGAGTTTGTGAAAACTTATTGTCGACTATCTTGAATTTTTGGTAATCATTTGATGACTAAACAAAATTGATGATACTTTGTTTCTAGACCAACTTGGTAGTAATTTAAAAAGTCACGAGTATCAAAAATTTTGCTCGATCACTTTCTCGTACTCATAAAATGTTTCCGACCAATAAAGGTCGGTAAATTTCCTTTTCGACCAACTACAGTTAGTGGGTTTTTTCTTAATGAGCAACTTTGGCACTTTTTGGAATAGTTTTACCTCCCGACCAACCTTAGTTGGCGTTTTCGAGAATATATTTACTTCCTAACCAACCTTAGTTGGCATTTTTAGGAATAGTTTTTCTTCCCGACCAACCTTAGTTGGCGTTTTCGAGAATATATTTACTTCCTAACCAACCTTAGTTGGCATTTTTAGGAATACATGTACTTCCTAACCAACATAAGTTGGCATTTTTAGGAATACATTTACTTCCTAACCAACATAAGTTGGCATTTTTAGGAATACATTTACTTCCTAACCAACATAAATTGGCATTTTTAGGAATACATTTACTTCCTAACCAACATAAGTTGGAATTTTTAGGAATACATTTACTTCCTAACCAACATAAGTTGTCATTTTTAGGAATAGTTTTACTTCCCAACCAACCTTAGTTGGAGTTTTCGAGAATAGATTTACTTCCTAACCAACCAAGTTGGCATTTTTAGGAATAGATTTACTTCCCGACCAACCTTAGTTGGCATTTTCAGGAATAGATTTACTTCCTAACCAACCAAGTTGGCATTTTTAGGAATAGATTTGAGTAGTCCGAGATCTGCTGAGTAGTGTGTAGCACTAGTATTCCGCAAAAAATTTCCAATAAAAGGGAAGAACTGGGCAGAACATTGTCACTTTATTCATACTAATGAAACTGCATTACATGAGAGTTTACATTACTGATAATATTTGCGCAGGTGTTCTGCATTCCATGTATTCTTAAACTCCTCCCCCTCTAAAGTTTTTATTTTGTATATCCCTGGTCGAACAACTTCCTTAACTCGGTAGGGTCCATGCCAGTTCGCTTCCAATTTGTTGTGCTTTTAAATCACCTTCTTTAGCACATGGTCTCCTTCTTTCAGGTCGCACTTCTTCACTCTCTTGTTGTAGAACAAAGTTGTTCGTTGTTGGTAAGCAACATTTCTAATGGCTGCTTCTTCCCTAACCTCCTTGAGCATGTCCAAGTCTAACCTTCTCATTAAATCGCTGATAGGGGAATTGAAATTCAGTATTCTGTGTGTTGGGAGACCCAATTCGGCGGGTATAACAGCTTCACTTCCAAATGCTAGCATATATGGAGATTCCCCTGTTGCTGCTCGAGGAGTAGTTCGATAAACCCATAGCACTAATTGTAGCTCGTTGATCCAGTTTTCTTTCGCGTCATTCAGTCTTTTTTTCAAACCATTCAGCAGCGTTCTGTTTGTCACTTCAGTTTTTCCATTGCTCTAAGGATGGCCTGGTGCCGAGTGGATCTTCAAGATATTTGACTGATGACAATAGGCAGCGAACTCCTCATTGTCAAATTGTGTTCCATGGTCTGTGATGAAGGCATGAGGAAGACCATATTGACGAATGATGTTCTTCCAAATAAATTGGTACACCTTGTCATACGTCATTTTAATGAGAGGATCAACCTCAACCCATTTAGTAAAATAATCCACAGCGACCACGAGATATTTAAATCTTCCCCTGGTCGTCGGCAGTGGCCCGACCAAATCTATTCCCCATATGGCAAATGGCCAAGGGGAAGTAATGGGTGTCAATAATGCTTGGGGAGTTCTTCGGATAGAGGAGAAGCGCTGACACTTGTCATACTTTTTGGCATAGGCTATACAATCAGCTCTCATCGTCGGCCAGTAGTATCCTTGAGTCATTATTCTTTGCAAAAGTATCTGACCTGCTACATGGGCTCCACAGGACCCTTCATGGACCTCTTTAATCAAATATTTCACCTCGGTGGGATGCACACATCTTTGCAAACCTGCTATAATTCCTCGTCTGTATAGAATACCATTAGTCAGTACATAACGAGCAGCCTTAAACTTTAGTATCTTGGCTGCAAGTTTGTCAGTTAATAATTCCCCTTTCTTATGGGATCCATCCATGATGATCCTAAATCGAGGGTATTAAAGTTTATCATCAGATCTTCATCTATACTCCGACCAGCTAAAACTTCAATTGGGATTGTTCTTAGCAGCTCAGTACGCGTAGCTGATGCTAATCGAGCTAAGGCGTCTGCTCTCGCATTCTCCATTCTTGGTATTCTGACCAACTGAATAGCAGCAAATTTCGACACCATCTCCTTTGCCTTTTCATGATATCTGATCATTAATTCTCCTTTGGCTGCATATACTCCCACCATTTGATTTATGACCATTTGCGAGTCTATGAAGACAATAACTTGTTCTGCTCCCATGGTTTTTGCCAAACTAAGACCTGGAATCATGGCTTCATATTCAGCCTCATTATTTGAAGCTTTGAATTGGAAACGTAGGGCGTATTCCATGTCGACATCGTTTGGACTTTTTAAAACTATCCCTGCGCCACATCCTGTAGTGCAGGATGAACCATCCACATACAGACTCCATATAGGCAACTCGTCTTCAAACTGCCGATCTGACAGAGTTCCTCGGTGGAAAATTTTTTGCTTCCTTTCATCATCTCCTGATATTTCTTGCTGTTCGTCGATCATCTTTTCTTGCCCTTTTACCAACCTAAGCTGGTCTGGGCTCAAATTTGATGATCATGTAACATCTACTTGCCCTTTTACCAAGCTAAGTTGGTCTGGGCTTGTATTTAATGATCCTGTAACATCCACAGGTTGATCGGTGAGCAATTTTTGCTCCTCGGGGGTATTAGGATAAGTGAACTCTACTATAAAATCTGCTACCGCTTGCCCTTTAGCGATGATCTGGGTTTATAAACTATATCATATTCACCGAGTTCTATTGCCCAGCACATCAATCTTACTGATTTTTCTGGTTTATGAAGGGCTTGTCTCAATGGCATATCAGTATATACTACTATAGTATGAGCCTGGAAGTATGGCTTCATTCTTTTACTTGCCTCGATCAATGCTAGTGCCAATTTTTCCAACCTTGGATATCTGATCTCTGCTCCTCAGAAGGCCTTACTTGTATCGTAGATTGGTTTTTGTACTCCATTCTCCATTCTTATCAATACCGAACTAACTGCATTCTCGGACACTGCCAGATACAAGTATAATTTTTCTCCCATCACTGGCCTGGATAACAGTGGAGGTGCTCCCAAATATTTCTTCAAGTCTTGGAAAGCCTTCTCACATTCATCATTCCACTCAAAAGTCTTTCGGAGCGTCTTGAAGAATGGGAGACATCGATCAGTTGCTCACGATACAAATCTGTTGAGTGTTGCTACTCGTCCTGTAAGACTTTGCACCTCTTTCTTCGTCGTTCGGGATCGCAGCCCTAGCAGAGCTTTGATCTTTTCAGGGTTAGCTTCAATGCCTCGCTAATTGGCAATGTATCTGAGAAACATGCCTTCTCGTACTCCAAATATGCACTTCGTCGGGTTCAACTTCATTTGATATTTATCTAGTTGATCAAAGGTCTGGCTTAAGTCAACTAGATGATCAGCAGCTTTCTTGCTCTTTGTCAGCATATCATCAACATAGACTTCCATATTGCAACTGATTTGTTCTGCAAACACTTTTTTCATCAGCCGCTGATATGTCGCACCTACATTTTTCAAACCAAAAGGCATAACATTATAACAATAAGTTCCTCTAGGGGTAATGAAATAAGTACTCTCCCTGTCTTCAGGTTTCATTTTAATCTGATTGTAACCAGAATAAGCATCCGTAAAGCTCAGCAGCTCGTGTCCCGAGGTAGCATCTACTAGTTGATCAATTCGGGGCAGCGGAAAGTGATCCGTTTGGCATGCTTTGTTGAGGTCAGTGAAGTCTACACACATCCTCCATTTGTTGTTCTTCTTTTTCACCATCACCACATTTGCTAACCAGTTTGGATATTTAACATCTTCAATAAAGCAAGCTTTCTGGAGTTTCTCGAATTCCTCCTGTATAGCTTGATTCTTCTCGGGACGAATACTCTTCTTCTCTGCTTCACAGGCTTGATCTCCTTATTCACATTGAGCTCGTGACATACGAAATTTGGGTCTATCCCAGGCATATCCTCATGACTCCACGCAAAAGTTTGCTTTCTTCTTCAAAGGAAAGTTATCAATTCCTGTTTTAGTGAGGCTTCCAGCGACGAGCCTACTTGAGTAGTTCGTTCAGGGTGCTCGTCGTCCAAAGTGATGTTTTTAGTAACTTCCACCACTTGACCCTTCACGAGGTGCGACTCATCTCTAGGATCCAATGTTTCAATTTCTGCACCTTCATCCACTTGATAGGTAGTGGTATTTTCCTTGATTCCTCCATTTCCTCTTGCACGGCGGATGAATAATAGCATTTCCGAGCTACTTTCTGATCACCTTTCACAATCCTACTCCAAAATTTGTTAGAAATTTTAGGAATTGATGTACCGTAGATGGTACATCCTCGAACTTCTTCAATCCTACTATTCCCATGATGATATTGTATGCTGATTGAACATTCTTATCCATCACGAAGAACCGTATTCTTTCTGTTCGACAAGCAGGCCACGTACCAATGAATATATCCAATTTAATCGTCCCAAGTGGAAATACTTTCTCGCCAGCAAAACCGAGGAGGGGTCTATGATAGCTTTAAATTTAAACTGTCGAAGCACGAGTAGAACATGATGTCTACCAAGCTACCATTGTCTACCAGTACTCTTGAAATCATTACCTCCTTAACCCTCATTTTGATCACCAATGGGTCATCATGAGGATATAGAACACCTGCGAGGTCGTTCTTTGAGAAACCAATGACCAATTTCTCTTTGTTTACCTTTCTCGGGCGATCCTCCTCAGCTAGATTTATTCGTTGAATGTATGAGCAAGCTTGAGCCTCACAGAGGTAAGCTTTTCTCTCTGCAATAAGGTCTCCTCCTCCTGCATCTCCACCTGTAATAACATTATAGTCAAATGACCCAAAGCGTGTTGAAAATACCTCACATTCTGGCTTCCTTGGTCTCTTGGGAAGATCGGGGTCATCTTCTGGATCAACTTCATAATCTCTTTTCTTGTTCTCCTCTACTCGATGAGGAGATCTAGACCTCTCTCTTGTTCGGTCATTGTTTCTTCTATCATTCCTCCGATCAACATACTTTGCCAGTTTTCCTCGTCTGATGAGTGTTTCAATCTCATTCTAAAGAGCTATGCAATTTTTGGTCATATGGCCATGATCTTTGTGAAACTCACAATATTTTGCCTTATTCCTCCTGTCAGGGTCTGCCTTCATTTTCTCTGGCCAGTTTAATTCCTCGTTGTTCTTGATTTCCTCTAGAACATGGTTGATGTCTTTCTTCAAAGGAGTATAATTATCAAATTTCTTCAATACTTCCCATGATGACCTTGTTTTTGAGTGTTTGTCACTACCATTGTTCTTATCCTCTTTTTTCTTAGCCTTATCACCTTCCACCTTGGTTTCTTTGGCATCCATATTCTTCTTCGCAGCCATAGCCTCCTCGTCATTCATGATCTTGGCCGCTTTTCCCATCAGATTTGACATGGTTCTAGGTGGATCTTTGGCCAAAGTGTAGTACAACTTGTTGGACAGTAGTCCACTCATCAAGGCGGTAATTGCTGTCTTTTCCTCGTAATCAATGACTTCGAGTTTCTCGTTATTAAAACGAGTTATATAATCTCTGGTACTTTCACCATCTTTTTGTCTAACACTTAACAAATGCGCTACTCATTTAACTGGCTTTGCCCAAAATAGAAATTCCCATTGAATAACTCGTCCAGTTGAAAGAAAGTTGAGATCTTATCCCGAGGAAGATTATCATAGCATATTTGAGCAGATCCGGTAAGAGTTCCCCAGAATGCTCTACATCTCATTTCATCTGGAACAGCATAGATGTCAGCTGCAGCTTGGTATTCTTCTATATGAAGGATAGGGTCGGTCTTTCTATCATATTTGGGGGTCACAATAGGTGCTTTGAACTTTGATGGTGTTGGAAAATCTACAATGGCCTGGACAAAAGGTGTTCCTTGAACAAAAGTTCGTTGTAGAGGGTTCTTGGCCTTAGCCATTTCCCCTAATCTTTCCTCCAGCCTCTGAATAGAGCCTTTCCATGAATCGTTTCCTTCTTCGAGCCTGTTGGTTCGAGCAACTGATCTCGTTGATGTGGCTTCCTGGGATCTATCTTGACGAGCAGTTGGTCGCGACTGGGCAGATCCTTCCCTTAAGTCTGATGGTCGTCGAAAACTCCTTGATGCGGCTCTAGGAGGACTTTTGCTCCTCCTAAGACCTAATCGATCTGAAGGAGATACTCTGATTAATCTTTCTAGCTCACTGGTTCTTTTTGGAGTGAGAGTGATACGTTGTTCAGTATCTGTGGCTCGTACCGACGAAGTTCGTCCAGATTGATAAGAAAAATCTTCAGACTCCTCAGGACGATATGAATCGGTATGCCTAGTACGTGAAGAAGATAAACGGGTATTTCTTTGAATACTTCGCGGTCCTGAATGGGTTGGTGCACCGCCATGGAGGGTTTATATGAGTTGTCGCATAGTTTCTTGGATGATTGTCTGGCCCTGGGCCAGATTTGTCATTATTCCAGCCAGATCTGGAATATTGGGCGGAGCAGATGGATTTGGAGGGCTTCCAGCATTTTAATTGCTGGGTTCTGGAATATCAGCCATTTGTGATGAATTGTTTTTGATGAAAAACGATATTACCAGTCGTTTCCCACAGACGGCGCCAATCTGTTGATGTAAAAAATTAGATTATATCTAATTTTTTAATCACAGATAAATAAAATGAGACAAAGAAATTTTAAAGTGGTTCAGCCTTATAAGAATGGCATACGTCCACTGTTTCTGTTATTGCTGATTGTTTAGGAATTCTGGATTACAAGTTTTCTCAAGAAATTTCGGTCCCCTTACAATGAGGATAATACAATGTATTTATAGCCCTAAGGCTGTAATGTGAAAGGGTAATACATCCAATGCCCCTTAAGCGTATATATCTGTATGATAATAATAAGCATTTAATGTGCAGTCAATCTGTTGGTTATCCTGCTATTAATGCTTTGTTCGAGGTGCAGCTCGGACCGCCTAAGTTCCTCGGTACTCAAAAGTTCCTCGGAGAGTTCTTGTAGATCGGAGCGTCTGAGTTGATCGGGGAAGCAGAGTTCCTCGTTGCAGTATTGTTCCTCGGAGTTAAGGTGTTGTTCGAAAGTGTTTGTTGTTGCCATGCAAATTACCACGTGTCTTCACTCAATTGAGCCATGTCAGCAGACTATATTTGGTATTAACAGATGGATTTGTTATTTTAATATTATTGGATTGGTTGTTATCCCTTAAGTAGGGTGGATAGTTCAATAAACAAATGAGATTATGTCCAATTTTTAAAAAAATTTACATTGTTTATTTGAGGCACAATGTGAATTCAGTTAATGAATATTACATATTTCATGTTATATGTGAATTTTTTTGATGAATTTAGACTATTTGAATATTGTTGTACTATTTATTATTTATTAAGCAGATTGGATAGTCCTATAAATAAACAATGTTATGGCCATTTTTTTTTTAAATTACACTTTGTTTAGTTGGAAAACGAATTTTTTATCGTTTTGCAATTATGTACTTTGAAATTTTTGTCATTATGCAATTACGTATTTTGAAAATTTTCGTCGTTCCTTCAAGCACGGGCATTTCTCTAGTGTGTGTGTGTGTGTGTGTATATATATATATATAATATAAGAGGAGTGTGTTTTACTGTTCCAACGAATCAACGATCGAGATCCAATTTTTTGGGACGATCTAAGGGTCTGATAATGTGCCATATCACAATTTAAACATTGTGACATGAAAAATGGTGAGAAAACACTCGTGAACCTGAATACAAAGACTGGCCCTACTCATTCTCACTCGTTCCTCATTCTTACCTTTCGGCAATAAATAAAAAACCCTTCAACTCGATCGCCCTTCTTCCCGCTGCCGCCCTTCTCTTTTCTCCCTGTTGTCGGCCTCAGCTCCTCATCTCCAAGATCTTCTAGAAGCTAGGGATTTTTTCTCTTATCCCCCACTAGGGACAAGTAATCCAAGCTAGGTATTTTTAGTTTTGGCTTTTTTTGCTTTGCAGATTTTAACTGGAGGTTTAAAATGGAGATCTAAATTAGGGTTTTTAGTTTTAGTTTCACATTTTAGGATTTATTTTTATTTTATGATCTAATTTATTTTATTTTTGACAGATCAAATATGTTTTGTGTTTGTAGATATGAGCACAACAACTATTCTCTCTTATTGGTAATTTGGATATATGGTACTTACATCTGGTATACACATTCTATCTCCTTCTAGATTTATGTTTTTTTTTTTTTTAAATTTAGGCTTTTTGTGTGGATCTCAAATATGATCTCTCGCTCTTTTTTTGTTCTTATTTTTTGTGCTTCAATCTACAATGTATGCTACCTCATTGTATCGAATTGTTTCTTGATTTAAAAAGGGAGTAATTGAATTTTGGTTTGAACTTTGTCTAAAAGAATTATTATTTTGGTGTTTTAATATTATGAAAAAATTCCAACTTTTTCTTGATGGTGCTCAATGGATGGATATATTAAGCAAAAGATTTTTTGTTCGACATTGTTGCTTTCATCATCAATGTTACAATATCAATGAGTTCTATTACACTTATTTACATATTCATTTCCTAATGGTTGTGTTTGTATTGCAAAATACTTAGAACGGTTCGTTAGGGTTAGAATACATATTGTTCGATAAAAGATTTTGTTAATTCTCGCATCCCCTCCCTTCAAAACAACATAAATGTTGGGTTTTTCAGACTTATTAGTCGTATACAAATTCGTTTGAATACATTTATAGTGAAACACATTCTTTATTACAGGATTATTATTGCAAAGAAAGGAACATGATATTCTCCATGGTGCATGTGTTTCTCGAGCACTATTCTTTACTTGATATTTTTCCTTTTATTTTAATTATATTTAATTTGTTTGGTTTCTAAATGATTGATTATTTGATTTACTAATTTTGATTTATATCTATTAATTACATCCTCTGATTTAATAATTTTTTTATTTTGTTAAGTTTTATATACCCTTTAGACTGTTGTTTGTAACTGATTTCAACATCTTAGGTCTGCATCAAGTTTTCAATGAAAATTTATTTTTATTTTTTTAGCATAGGCAAAAGCGGATCAAGTGAGACTTATATTATGCAGAATAAGTAATAATAAACACTATCACCAAAATATCTGAAACGAAAACCGATGCAGCGCAGAGTTCACCAACAAATAATTTAGAAATCTTTGACAGTGATAAAGGCACTAAGAGTGGCGGTGACAGATATTACACTGAAACCTAGAGCTTTATGGAATTTTTTGAGGGCCTTACCCATTCAGCTTCACATTATGCGCATTCTGGACCTCTCATTGATCAGGTAAGTTTAGGTTATAGTTTAAATTTTTTTCTGAATAAAATGATTTTGACTTTTTGGATGACATTTAAAGAATTTTCTAAAAGTTTGATTTTGACTTTTTAGATGACATTGAAAGCATTTTCTAAAATCTTTATGTATCAAAAAGAAAAAAACTCAAGAAGGTAGGCAGCTGCTGCTGCTTAAGAAGACTTTGTTCCTTGACATTTGGTGTGCTAAAGCTCTCCAAATGTAGAAAAAGGAAAAAAAAGGAAGATCAAGGTGGATTTGTCTGTTCTAAAAGTAATAGATGGCCTTCATTATAATTTAGAATGATGATATGTCTATATGAAGTAAATTTTGTCTATCTGATTTGTCCATTCTGTTAACTTCTGTTTATAATTTATTTTGCATACCGCTACTGCTACAAAAGAGATGTCTATATGAAGATCGAGGCTGCAACTCAAGAAGGTAGGCTGCAGGTAAAGGTGATAATCTTTGAGAGAAAATCACTCTTATATGTTAGGGAGACACACAAGAGATGATTAAATTTGTGTTTTTGACACCAATAGTCAAGTTTTATTGGTTACAAGATAATGGAGGTAGTTGATGAGTTTTTTTAGTACCTCGGTAATTTACATAGCTAGACTTTAGTACCTGTATGGTTGATAATTTTAAGTTGGACAATCCCATGATTATTTTGGAAAGATCGAGTTCTCATAAATTGGTGTGCTTTGAGATGGTAGTTACTATTAGTCATTTTCATTTGTTGATTTTCAACTCATTTGCTAGCAATATTATCATAAAATATAACTGGATTTCAACTTCTAACATTTTTAGTTCATTTTGAGTTTGTTCAAGTATTATTCTCATTTCGCTTCAAAATGGCTGTTCAAAATTCGTCTTTATTTATATGGGTCTTGACTTGCTGAGTTTTTTTTTGTCATTGCTTTCTACAGATTTCATCTTGAAAAATCAAAATTTTAAGTTGGTATGGACAAAGCAAACTACAAACTTAGAAGTATGCTACACCTCAAGTATGCCTGATATTAACTTTGTGGTATTCAACTCATTGTTAGATCTAACTTTGTTTTATAATTTAGTGTCCACATTTTGTTGTTTTATAAATCTCGCCCTTCGATTTATCCCACAACGAATGAAATTAGTTATGTATATACTTTGTTATATTCTATCTCTTTCCTTTATCCCCTCTCCTTTTTTGTGGGTTCATAATTTTTTAAGTTATATTTTTTAAGAAATATTGTCATTATTATTGTTAAAAATATATATTTTTTATTTCTTAAATCTTACAATTATATAGAAAACTTTACTTAAATCTTACCATTTATTATTTTTTATTTCTTAAATCTTACAATTTACAATTATTATGGTTTTTGCTATTTTCTATAATAACAATTTTTTTTATATTACAGGCATGTTTGGTTTGCAATTATAATTCTGTTTTATGTGTTTAATTACAATTCTCATAAAAATCTGCATTTGAGAATCTGTTTTTAAACACTGAACTATAATTTTTCTGTGTTATAATCAAGTTTTTCCGAAAATAGGTTGATGATGTTTTATAACTTCTGTTTTTTTATTTTTCAAGTCAGAATTATTCATTCTTAATATTTTAATGCATTTATATATTAATATATGATATACATACATAATACATTAATATGTATAAGTACACAAAATTACGTATGGAATAATATAAAGTTAAATAATATTATCAATAGATACATGATACTTATATATAGTTTTGTACATGTATTATTAATGTATGGAATAATGTAAAATATACATATAGTACATATGTATTAATATATATATATATATATATATAATAATAATAATAAAGTAGGAAACTTATGTATGTCATAAGCTTCAAGTATGATGTCATCAAGATTAATTGTTTTTGAATTTCCTATTTTACCCCTCAAGTTTTGATTTCCCCCTCTTTTTAACACACTCCAATTTATTCCCCCTCTACTTTAAAATTCAAAATTAAGGGTAAGATTGTAAACTTATCTAAACAAACTCTCTCTCATGTTTTTCACACACCTAAACCCTCCATCCCATCCCGGCACAACACATAAACCCCCCACCCCCTCTCACTCATCCGCCCCTCTCTCTCTCTCTGGGTGGTTCCTTACTTTAATTTGAATACACTATTACCAACACACGCTACCCACTCCTTTCTCTCTCAAAATGGTAGACCCTATACACTCGCGATCACAACTCAGAGCTCCATCTCTCTCTCAGGTAATCGCCCTCTTCCTCTGTATTTCGATTTTGAGTCTCATTTGTTTAGGTTTCTTATTTTGGGGTGCTTTGATTTTGATGTTCTTTCACGGCTCTCATTCATCTCCACCTGAGATCGTCATCTCATTGATTCATCTCATTAACTTAGGTTTCCTTAATGATTCAGGTTTCCTTATTGATTCTCTCTCTTCCACCACCATTCAAGGTATCATCTTAGATGTCTTCATAGATGGGTAGTAAAAGCGTAGTATTTAGGTTATTTTAATAGTAGTTTTTTTTGTTCAGTTATTCTTTGATTATTTGGGTTACTTTAATAATAAGGCTATTACATTTTAGTGCTTAATTTTTTCTCTATTTAGTTGTTGACTAAAGGTACTAAAAACTAACATGTTTAGTGGCATTTTTATGTAGGTTTTGAAGAGTTCATACTCCTAAGAGGAAACAAAGGGTAAAGATTCTCTATTTTTTTTTAAGTACAGTTTTTTTTGCATTGAGATTTTTGGCTGTTACTTTTATTTTTATTTTTATAATATGAATAAATTCCATGTTTTGTCATATGTTTTTCACATTCTATTTATATTTTAGTTGTTACAGTATGTACTGGAAGACCCATGGGAATGCATACACTTTCTCATATGGGTTTAATGTCAGCGATTGTTATAAATGTGAGCATTTTTTGTATTAACTTTGGGTTTTGTATTCAGGTTATTATGTATCAATCAAAAAATAAGATGTTTTTTTTATAAGCAATGAGGTGTATTGTAACCGACATTATGCGAATTGTACATACAACATATACGGTAGTTATGCTTACATATGAAGTGATATATTTGCAATGGTTTCATATGAAAGTTTTACATACAACTTTAAAGTGTTTTTTTGTATAAAAGTAATATGATCTCATTTGGCATTGTGCTCATGTTGTAGTTATCTTAACAGTATAGAGATTTGAAGTGACAGTTTATTGCAATGGATATGAAACCATTGCAAAGATACCAGAGTTTTCTAGATGATGTTTATTTGGCACTGCACTCATGTGGTAATTAGCTTAGTGTAGAGATTTGAGGAGTTAATGGTGCCCAAATTCTGTAGGATGCTTTTCTAATTGCAAGTATCATTGATTAGCATGTATGGAGTTCCAATTTCAATATGGGAATTAAGAATCTCAAACCAGAGTTCCCTAGATTAATGGAAAAATTAATTCTTTTGGCAAGATATAAATCTCGATCCATTTCTTTTGTCTTTATTTTGAATGATTCACTTTATAAATTAAAATTAGAGGCTCAAAATGAATTTTAACTACATATTATAATTTTATGATCTTATAAGGTTTCATTTGTTTTTCAAATCTCAACATATGGACTAGACAATGTTAAAGAATAATACTACTATCTGTGTCGGGGAGAAAACATTTAGGAATTCTAACAGCACCCATAATTTGATTTTCTCATCTTAAGAAAGTTAAATTTTAGATTATAGTTATAGTCATGTCCATAATGTATGGCATGCTTTGATTCTCATTGTTCTACGCTTTGTATGTGGATGTTTTTGAAGTAAATGATTTCAGAACACAGTTAAATAGAAGTAAACTCTTTGAGAAAGTCATTTTATTTATTTCGTATTTATGTTAAATAAAAGAAATATCTCATATTTTGTATTTGTGGTATGTACTGTTTATAGATTTCAATGTATAAATTTTGTTGTATTAAATATTTTATTACCTTTTCTTTATAAAGGCACGTGAAATAGTTTCTATGGATTCGTAAATTTGGTTAGGATCTATTATGTTCTTTAATGTGTGTATAGGCTATTTTATATAAAATTTCAAGGCTATTGTGTTTTATTTGGGCCTTTTTTTGCAGGTTTTATTTACATCTATCCATACCGGTGCAAGATACTCATACTATACTCATGTGTTGGTATTCTCCTGCTTATACTTGGTCTTATTTCGTTAAAGGCCCTAATCTTTGGTGCTATATGGACCATTCTTGGGGATGATAGAGAAGCAGCGAACTGTGGTTAATGCCAACGAAGCCAATGTGAAATCTATTTCTTCATTTGATGACACACAGGATGGAGAAACCATATAAGAGCCTCATCAGGATGAAGTTGTTATTTGAAATGATATACGATCACATAAATTGTAATGGTAAGTGGACAATTGATTACATATATTTTTTTCAAAGGAATTCTATATTTGATTTCTACCTTAAATTTCTCAACAATGTAGAATTATGTAAGGAAATCAGTATTTGTTTATATTTATTTCTGTGGTAAAAGAAACCTCCAAGGGCTCTTTGTTTTTGTCCTCCACGCACCACAATAAATTCTGCAATCACAGTTAATTTGACTTCAATAATGAGTACGCTGCAATCACAGCATATACAAATGTATTTGTGATGATTCTAACTGCATAAGCACCTTTATAATGCAGATATGAAGCCTGGCTTTCATTGGTCGGTTATTAGGGAGGACTCCTTCCATCATTCAAAACAATAGAAAAATACAATGCCAAGATTGCAGATGCATTAGCTATTTTGTTCAATTATGGAAAATTGATTGGAACTACTGATCGTGGATTAGTATAACTCTTTTGTTGGGCTAATGCATCTGCATTAGAAACATTAGCAAAAGAGGGAACATCCAAACTGAATCGAAATAAATACATTAAATCTGTAGAATCAAGTGAGAAAGATGGTGGGCAGGGGAGCAAGAGAAGCATTCGTGGCATATGGAACTTTATTAAGAGCCATTCGGTGAAGAGATTGTTCTGTACACAATGAACTTATGTATATAGACCATTGTACTTCCTTGGTGTAACATCATGAATCAAAAGATAATTTTACATTCAAATATATTTAGTGGTATCACTAAACGCATCTATTTTTTAGGGGATAATGGTATCAATAAATTAATAAAATCTTGAAACATTCTTTATCTTTTTTCCTTAAATACAGATAAACATTCTTCAGTTCATGTATAAAGCTTTGTAGGAATTGGAATCAGTTCTCATTTCAGTTTGAGCCCTTAAAGCTTTTTTCCTAATCTTCAAACATTCTCATTTCCTCTGTTGTAACATTATGTTTCATAAATGAGTTATTCTCATTCTTTGTCGTGTTTGTGGCGCCCATGAGATTAAAAAAAGTGTGTTGATGATGATTTCACATTTCTTCTATTTTGGAGGTACACGCATATATACCAGCGTTTTGAAAAGCGCATTACCTAACATTTTTCTTATTTTTTATGTTTGGACATAAATATAGTGGAAAAGGGCGATCGAAGTGACAGTCTCTACTCCTATTTTGCGCTTCTTGATCACCTAAAGTGACAATCTCTACTCCTCTGATACAACAGGTATGCAGCAGTTCCCACATTATTTAGTTGACATATCTTTGGTACATATCAGAGAAGAGTAGGACTATTTATTATATTCTCCAGTCGCTCCGCGTGACCGGTACCAAATAGCATGACTCCTCTCTAAAAAATTATACGACATGTGTGACTTCAGCCTACTAATTTGGGTATTGTACTTCCCAATTTGAGTCGGTGTGCTGTAGATATTTCATGCCCTGTATATAAAGTTTGAAGGCAAGGAAGCATATATAACCACCAAAATAGTTGAATAGGCTTTGAAGCTGAAATAAGATCTTGGAGGCTAGCTCAAATTTGAAACCAAATTTTAAGATAAGTTGGCATTTTTTTTACCCAATTATTTCAGAATGTATAAGTTATTAAAGATACCTTAAAACGACTGCTTGAAATACCAATAAATTTGGAGTTGATAATTTAAAACAATTGCTTAAAATACCAACTTCAGTTGTGATAATGAAAACATGCAGAAAACTAGATCTAGATATGTGTGTGTGTGAGAGCCTATGTTTGGGAATATGAGTAAGATAGCAAGTGCCCTTGGCCGCATGTTTCAAGTCTTAAAGATGAGCGTTATCATGCTGCGGATGATACTTTGTGTAGTCAAAGTATCAAAACTTCATCCCGTGGAGATAGTTCTCGAACTAGCTTCCTTGCACACGCTTTGTATATGAGATATGATCCAACTCACGAGTGTTTTTCGTCATTTATAATGTGTTTTGGTTTAATATTTCTTAGGGTAAATGGATTCATAACAACAAAAATGCTGAAGCCCTAAATAATGGACACCGAGGGTAAAATTGAGAAGAATGTAAAGCTTGATACGTCGGGCCAACAATCAACCAAGAAGAGAAAACAGAAAGAGGTTTCCATCTTTGGGAACTATAGAAATTAATATGTCTATTGCATTGATCAGGACATGGAGGACATGAAGAAGGAATGGTTTGAAGCCGAGAATTGTCTTGACATTGGCTGCAATAGTGGGTTGATCACTATTACCATTGCAAAGAAGTTTTGTTGCCAGAGCATCCTTGGAGTTGACATTGATTCTGCTCGAATTGAGGATGCATATTGGAACCTAAGAAAAATTGTGAAGATGAGCTCTCTTTAGGTGCCTCCAAAGACCTCTCATGCAACTGAACCTCTAAGTGAAGGGATAACAGGTATTTCAGAGGGTCTACCCTCTTCTATTCTTTTCGATAAAGTTACTTTCCGAAAAGAAAATTTTGTACAGAGTCGGCATTCAGAAGAGGATAAGTCCTATGACACAATTCTTTGTTTAAGCGTAATGAAGTGGATCCATTTGAACTAGGGTGATGATGGATTGATAACTTTATTTTCCAAAATTTGGGGACTTCTTCGACCGGGTGGAATTTTTATTTTAGAGCCCCAACCGTGGAACTCATATTTAAAACACCGCCAAGTGTCTGAGATAGCGAAATCTAATTATCACAATATTAAGCTACACCCATATGTTTTTCAGGAAATACTTCTTCATAAGATAGGATTTAGAATGGTAGAAGACTTAACTTCCAGGTTATCCACTAGCAAATCTGGATTTGACAGACCCATTTTGGCCTTCTGGAAATGATATTAATTTTTATGTGGCCCCTTTTTGTTTCACGGAACTTGAAATCCAAAAAATAGAAAAGAAATTGTATACCTAATATTCGGCAGTGCGGCGTATTAAGGTGACTATATAGTTAATTTAAGGTGTTTTGAAATATAGAAAACCAGAGATGAATGAAGCTGAGATACAGTTTGAAGGTACATAATTGACTTTAGTTCATTTTGAAGTGCAGGGTTGTATCTTAAAAAAAAGAATTATAATTGTAGATGTTCTTCTTGACATGGATAAAAGTCCTATTTTCTTTGGCTTGGAACTATAAGTTTTGGTGATCGAAGTTTTTTCATAGTTCATATTAGTAATTGTAATATGTGAATGATCTATTATCATGATATTATATGTTTGAGATCTTTGTATAACCTATAATATAGTTTGGAATAACACTTTTGAGGTTTTCTTTGTTATACAAACAATTAAAATATTTAACTATTATCCATTTATGTATTTTATGTTTCCTTAATGGCAATTTATTCCATTGATGTTTCCCCTTTTTTGCAGGTTGTTCTCATAGAGTAGAGAAGATTGTGGGGTGGAAAGATATAATTTTTTTTAGAATTAATACACTTGAACCACCCTCTCACGTGCTTGCGAAGTTTTAGATGATTGATAGGCTTCTACAGGTTGGATGAAATTGGAGTATTCTGGGATTATTACGAGACAACCTTAATTGGTGATATGGAACAATCATAAGTTGTACGGCCACCACAAGTTGTTCTTCTGCGCCGTCGATGATAGCTAACCTCCACTTAAGGCCATCATTGTTGAAATAGACAATTTGTTGATTGTTCATCCTTAAATACATATATGTAATCTATTTTGGGTCCTAAATTCGTTCATTGAAACATTAGACCACACACGTGTAACTTATTATGTTGCTTATACAAGGTCCGTGACGGACTATTAGTATTGTTGTTGAGTTTGTTTTAATTTTTTAAACATGGTGGATAGTCTCATAAAAGAAGGAAATTTTATCCAAAATTTCTAGATTGTTTATTCTTATTTGTGTTGAAAAAAACTTTTTGACTTAAATTATTCACGATTCAATACTCTGGATAAGTATGTGCATTACAGTCTAATTTTATTATTTATTGATGTATTTGTGTATTTTTCACGAATTGATTACTGATGTATTGGTAATGTAGGAGTATTTTTTATTTCTTAAAACAGGGTGGGTAACACTATAAACAAAAGAAACTTTGGCTTAATTTTATTTAATGATTGATGCATTGGTTGTATTTCGACAAGTTAGTTAAATTGATTATGATGTTTATATGAGGTTCAAAGTGGTCTATTACTATTGTTGTTGGAATTTTTTTATACAGGGTCGACAGTGCAATAACTTTGCCCAAATTTATTCATAGATTTTATACATTTGTGTCATAAAAAAAATTGTACGGTTTAAACTAACCCGATTCAATACTTTGAAAATTTACACTTCTAACATATAAATACATTTATTATTTATATTATACACGACTTTATACTTTTCAAAATTATCAGCGTGCCTTCAGGCACGGGCATATCCTAGTGTGTATATATATATATATATATATATATATATATATATATATATACGTGTATGTGTTGTACATGTGCGCATGTGTATGTATGCGTATGTGTGTACATATGTGTGTGTGTATGTGCATGTTTTTGTGTGCGCATGCGCGCGCATGTGAGTATATGTGTATCCGTGTTTGTATATATTTATATATGTGTACGAGTATGTGTATTCCTAATCTTCCAATTCCATCTGCAAAATCTAACATAACTCATCAAGGGTGTAATTAATTACAAAGATACTATTTTAATTTGTATGGAATATCCAAGCATGTGAAACTATGATACCTTATCATATTACACTAGTAATGTGCGATTATACCTTTATAATAATTACATATATAGTTTTAGATATCAATATACCCAATTGGGAATATATGTAAATGTATATATGTTTGTGTGTGTGTGTGTAAACAGAGAGAGAGCGAGAGATGGAATTGACACTGGAATGAAATAAAAACCTAAGGCTTTCTATTTATAGCAGATATTTGGTCACAGATCCGGACCGTGACACCTACTGTAATAAATAAAATTTGTCACCATTCCCAATAATGACCCAACTTTGTTATGGACACTTGGTCATGGTCCCAAACCATGAAAGTACAGTAGTGACTATTTCATATTAAAAAGTTATCACGCTTAGGGGTCATGGTTCGGAACTATGACCATGTTTCGCTTAACTTTATCACGGTCCTTTGGGTTTAGTCACGGTCATAACCCTCGGCACGAGTACATAGGTGCCAAACTTCCCGCTTTGGGGGTTACGATTGGGTTATGGTCTAAAACCTTGACCAACGTATTGTCTAGGTCACCAATCCAGGGGTCATAGTCTTGATCATGGTACATTTAGTGTCGTCACAATTTTGGACCGTGACCTATATGGTCACGGATTTGGATCGTGACCTGCCTTCCTTTACCATTATCAGTATATGGCATAGTGATTCCAAGACTCATAACTCTCAGGATTAAGAATATATGCACCTTTTGTAAATTGTGTAAGATTACCTATGTCTAATCATGTGAACCCTTAAACTTAAATCTCACGGGTGGTCTTGTTTAATACATTCTTGATTGCAATGGACACAATCCTCTTACGAATGATCATAAAAATTATTGAATCATCCGACATGTTACCATAGTTTGAGATAAGCAACTATGATTATACACGCAACCATACTGATAGGATCTCGACTCCATGTCTAGGTTTTGAAATTTTCAATTGTACAATAACCAAAAATCTGATCTCTTATGATCAGGCCAAACCTAACTCATTGGAATTTCTTCTAAATACAACGGATCGACATATATAAAATAATATATTTAAAGAATAGATATAAATCATTCTGACAAACATGATTCTCATTTCAAATGAAATAGTCAATGCTTTCATCAATTATTAAAATGTCATTACATGATTTTAAGAATAAAACATCATCATTCCCAAAAAATTCTAATACCCATTTAGAACTTTTTTCTAGATACCCCCCACATCACTTCACCTTACGGGAGATCCTCAAAGATCAAACCACGGATCAATATCCATATTTCTTTAATTTTTTAATATATATCATGTTTGCTAAAGATTGAATATCTTTGATTCTTTCATTTACTTATCTGTATCTTATCTTATTATCTTTTTGGTAAATTGAAAATTTAACCTTCAATTTGGACGATTTCGAAAATTTATCTCATTTTTCAATTTTTTCAATGATAAACTTGACATTTCATTTTCAGAAAAATCAGCCAGTCGTTACTCTCCCGATAGTAAAAAGGACAAAAAAGCATCAATTAACATTTGGACTATACATGGAATAAGAGTGGACCATTACACGTGTATATAGGTCCCCACTTCAACTAAACCTAACTATAGAGAATTTTGATCATTCATTTATGCTACTCTCTCTCTCTCCCTTTAAACTATTCATCTTTAATCACTATCTCTCCATTTGGAGGAACACATAATCTAAGACAGAGAAAAATGAAATGAAAATGATGAATGGTGTTTGATATATTTGAACATAAAATTATCAAATGCCAAGATATTATAATTTCCTTTCTTTTTTTCATTCATTATTTGGTCCAAAAGATCATGTTGAGGTATTTTGTTCAAGAATTTACTATCTCTTTTAAACCCTAACTTATTTTTAGATAATAAACTCTTCTTTGACCTTTGGTTTGCAAATAATTTCATTGATATAGGATTTTGATTGCATGTTTCTAGTTTGTATTGAGTAATCAAAGTATAATTGAGTACTTGTTTGGGGGGGAATCCTTACAAATTAGGGTTTGCATGTAACTGCTTTAACACGATATTTGTCAACTTTATGTTCATTTTTATTATAAATTATGGTTATATTTATTTTGCATCAAAAAATGATAATTTTTACCTTGGCTATTCACTACCGTGGAAGGTTTAAGTATTTTCCAATAAGAAGAAAATATTTTAATTGGAAGGTAAACTACTTTGACTTTTGCGATGTAAACTTAATGTCATTATTAGAATTACTTGATATAATGAAATAAGTAAACAACAATGAGATATTATTAATGATGTCTAATGAAGTTGGGGATGCAAAGTGGTATGATATTGATGCAATAATAAAAAGAATTTAAAGTTTTGGCTGATGTTGTACCCCCTCCCATTATATTATTCCTATTCAAGAAGATAAAAAAAAAAGCTATGATACTTAAGGAAAATGTTGTTGAGGAAACAAATAGTGAATACACTAATTTAAAAGATGGACGTAAGAGTGGAGACAGAGAGGTAGGATCAGAGGGTATCCAGGGTAAGGGGTAGGTATCGTATCATTTATTTGATGACCTCATAGATATTAAGATTGAAGAGATATACAATTAGGGTACATAAAAAAAAGAAGGTAAAAATGAAGGTGATGTTAAAAATGATGGGGATAGTAGTGACTCTGAGAGTGAGTAAGTATATTTTAATGAGAGTGAATTTAAAAGGGAAGATGATCAGTTGTTTGATGAAAACGTAGACAATGATGTACAATTAGGCTTGAAGGGGACTTATTTTTTAATGAAAGGTGTTGAAGGTGTGATTAATAGCAATGAAGAAAATGTCGATTATTTGTATGTTTTTATTCCCTTAGTGATGATATAAGTAGTTTTGATAGTTGTTCTTATAAGGAAGGGGACGGTAAAGCGAAAAATAGTGAGAAGAGGAAGCTTTGGCCTCAATTTAACACAACAAAATATGGATGATCCGAAATTTGTCTATTGTCAACTCATCAGAACTAATGCAGTATTAGTTGAACCTATTAGTAAACACTCAATTAAGAATGGGAAGTAAGTGAAGATTATTAAATTAAACAAATGTTCTGCATAGATTGACCAAAAATCATTACGGGAACTCTTTGAAGTGCAATAATTATAAAAGGATTGGCCACAACAAGAGGACCTGTAAGTAGAACAAAACGAAAGAGGTAATGTTTTTGTTATTTATTCAATTTTTCCAAATTTAGTTATATAATTATTATTATTATTCCTGATGTAAATAAGTCTCACAAAAAAATTTCAAGTCATACTTGGGGAGCATGAATGGTTTAAGCCAAGTAAGTTCACATGTTAACTCAATAGAAGGACATAATAAGAACTTCATGCCAAGGAAAAAAGAAGAACAATGATGAAAAACTTTGAGTAATGATTTATGATGAATTTTAAAATCTTAAGTGTCTTTAGACCCATGGGTCCTCCCCTATGGACCTCAAACGTCTAAGAAGAGAGAAGTGTCAAGTGTGAGACAAAGGTTTAAATTGGTTCGGACCTTGGAAGATAGTCCTGCATCCATTGTACAAAGGTGTTATGCCTATTTATTAGAATGTAGTTAAGTTTTACAGTCTAAGATACCCACTGAGCTTTGATAAAGGGTTTTTGAGGTCTTGTGGATTTTGTTAAGGGCACAAAGGAACTTAGGAAGTAACTAAATGACTTGTTTAAGGATGCATAGGTATTATTTTAGGTCTGTTGCAAGATATACAATGTTTATGAACAATGTAACTGGTCCAAATACAAATATAGACCTCGTAATTGTGGGTTACGAGTATATAACAAGGTGAATACAGTTGTGGAGTGCTAGGTATCTTATGAGTCTGATTGTTTGAATGCTCTAATCTCTTTGGATGATAGAGATCGATCCCCTTACACCTTCTTACATGCATATATTTATAAGAGAACTCTTGGAGAGAGAATGAGTGGATTGTCATAGCATGGGTCTGACATCTTTAAGGTCCTCCAGGGTTAGTAGAAAGGTGGAGATTTGGGAAAAGAATTTATAGGTGGCATAAGTTGATTGTTTAGTGCATTTAATGATGATAGTAGCATTCTTCTAGTGTATTTGTGTAGTAGTGGTAGGTGGAATAATGTTCTTCTTCTCACCTACTCCATTAGACAACTTGAAGTGGCACTGTCAGGGATAAAATAGGGGGATAGAGAGATATACAATGTGCTGGGAATTGATTATGAACTACCATATGCTGTTACATCCTAGGAATGAGGTTTGGGTAACCTTTAGAGGTCATTATCCTTTTATTTGAGTTTGGCTGAGGGTGTAGAACATAACAAAACCTTAATGTTAAGCCCCCTCAGAATTTTGGAGGGGGTATGCTGGAGGACCCAACCTTTTTTATGAATAGGATGTGAAACACAGGTCTACCAATGTACCATATATTATCCTTAGGGGTAATGGAGGCCTTTTAGATAGGTAGTGGTTCGTCTTAGGTGAGTGGATAGCCTTGGGATCTATACCCTACCTCGGGGGAGGTTAAGGAGTTGGAAGAACATTTAAACACTAAGTGTGAAATAAGGTATCATTAAAAAACCATTGTTACTTCTTGTAAGGGTTGTAAGGGGAAACATTTATCCGATGTACAAGTTGGGAGTAAAGTCATACCAAAAAATCAATATTACCATTATTATTAAATCATGTTGTGAAGGATATTTTACATGACCTAAAGAATGGTTTTGTAGATTGATCTCTTTTATATGATTGCGGTGTCTAACTTTGGGAGATATAGCAATCAGAACCCTATGCCTTAGAGAATATAAAATAGCCCCTTGGGTTGAGAATAACTCTTCATCAATAACTTTCATTTTATCATTTTCAAACTTGCTAGAGCAAGTAAGCCTTTTCTTTTGAGTGAGAAATGTCTTATGAGAAAATTCCCCTTCTAAAGTCTTCGACTCTAGGCCCTTGCCCACTCTAGGGACCTAGGGTTCTCTGCATTCTATGGTGGAGCCGAAAGTTGAGCCCTTGGCTCATCATCCCAGTGGATCAATTCCACTAGGGAGAATGGTGATGAACTATGAACGGTTCTATAACCTTAACTTTGCTGGTGGGGCTCACCAGACCTAACATTTCACTAAACAAGATCTGGCAGAGTTCTAGAGAACTTATCAAATCTCAAGGAATGTCCATATGTGGGTTGCTAAACCCAATGAGAGGGCCTTCTCCGTAGTGATCAACTATAAGTTCTTCCATGAGTCATTCCTTCAATACGGGGATATATTCCCCTATCCCTATCGGTGATTAGAATTCTGAAGGTTATCAATATATCCCCTTATCACTTGGTGGCCAATTTATGGAGGACTTTGATGGCTACAATCCAAGATATCTGGGAGTCAAGTGGGAGGGGAAATGAGATGTCTTTCCATCCTAGTTCTTAAAACTATATGGGGTTCTAGATCAAATAATTCCTACTAACAGAGGTCTAAAGTATACGGGCCTTAGGCCTAAAGTGGTGGGCTTTAAGAGTAATCACAATGCCCCAAAAATCCATAGAGCGAAAGTATTCTTTATTAGAGGGGCCTGGGAAACCTCAGATCTCGTTGATCCCATGTGTTATCCCACTTGTTGTGCACTCCTCTGCTTGTGGGTAAGCAAACTTTTCATTTCATTGCTTGAACTGAATTCTTTATTGAGATATGAACTTTTTACTTGCCTTTTGTAGTAGTTTCTGAGACGACTATGTCGAAGCATAATAGAATTGTTGAGGCCTTGAAATTAGCCTTTACCCCCTTCGAGGCCTTGGTTACTTTTAAGTACCTTTTTAACCGTGGATTGGGACCTAATACCAAACCTATTACACACTTGGGAGTTCTCAAGTCCCCTAAAATCATTGTGGGGACCACTCTTGAGGTTGGGCCCTTTGCTTCGACCTCTCAAAAGAAAAAATTCATATTTGCACTCCTGGTTGATGTTAGTGAGGCCTTTGAAGGTGAGGATGACCAGGTCAAAGTTGGGGCTGACCTATAAAATATCACATGAGCCTATGTTTTTTGCTAATGAGACCATTCTTCTTTTCGATTATTCTCCTTATAAGTATCCTGACCTTTTTTCTTTTTATCATTTTTATTAATCCTTTTATGGATAACTCTGACCAGCGTTCGAATTCAGTAGGTGAATGGAAGGAAGGGAGAATTCTTATTATGGGTGAAGTAAATAGAAAGAGAATAACCAATACCAATAAGATCCTAAGGTTTCGTACCTTGTTGGACATTCTGATATATGGGGTCAAACTCGTGGAGGCAGCCAAAATGGGGTCTAGTCTTCTTGAAGGCTCAGGTATGGATCTCGATAAAACCCTACCCTTATATAAACAAAATTTAGGGTAGATGAAACTCCTGGGGAAACCCATGAAGATCTTTATATTCCAGGGGACTTGCATCCCTTAGTCTCAAAAGATGAAGTTATAGAAAATGTGGTGCCCCCACACCCTCATACCTTAACGGTGGAGGCCCTAAATGTGATGGTGAAGACAAATAACTCTGATATATTTTTCACCTCGAGGGTCAGGGGTACCCCTTCCAATGCTAAGGAACTGGTTCACTTGATGGGCAAGGTACTTGCATATTTCCCGGCTCCTTACCTAGCCTTCATTTTGTTTCTTCTCCTTATATCTTTTGCTTTTATAGGCTCATTAATTGACTGGAGATATCTTAATTAATGCTCTTGATGTTAAATAGAGAATGTAAAAAGGAAAATAGATAGATGGAAACTGGCACCTCACTCGATAGTATTTGGACCAAATGATCGATGGCCAGAAGCTACATATAGCGGCTCTTAAGAGAGAGAAGCACTTTGAAAACATGGCATTCCCATTAGGAAAATGATAGTCTATCTAATTAGAAGACTCTTAGTGATAGTGACTCTTTACTGGTTTTTTCTCAGGAGTCTTAAGATAAGGTTGAGTAGTTGCACGCCCTTAACCATGTCGAATGTACGGTGACAGCAAAGGCTTTTTGGCCCAGAAGACTGAGCTCCAAAACTTTAGGGGTAGAAATCTTCGACTAGAATGTGAGGTGGAGCTCTTAAGGAAAATGGTCAAGGACTTATCCGCAGATCATATAAAGCTAAACTTTCAAGGTTAGGAGTTTCAAAGGATCTATGCTACGGTCCTGGCTAAATACAAAGTTCTTTAAGAGAAAATATGCATCGCAGTTCAGAGCCTTTAAGGATATCTCTACATCTCTTCCTCTAACAAGTGAAGCCCATGTGAACCCCCTAGTATTAAAGCCTTTACAGGATTTTATGTAATCTATTTTCTATAAGTTGTTAATCGGTGTGGACTCCTTTGTTCTAATCCCATTTTACCTATAATGAAGAGTTATTTTTAAGTGAAAATTTGTTATTTTTCAGTTTTCACTTTGTGCTTGCTTCACTTTTTTTCTTTAGTAGGGAATTTTATGTATTTCTTGATATTCCTGAGATCTAACTTGCATGTAATATACCCTTAATCCCCCCAAGATTCCTTTGTAATGTAAAATCAGTAGGGAATCCATTTTATTAAAGAAGATCTGAGGGCCCTAAGCCCTCTGCTTCACACTGGCACAGTTTGTCGAAGTCAAGATTATGGTGATGTAGTGGGGCATTGAGAGTTAAGATTATGGTGACTTTTGATTCATATGCTTTTGTGAGATTATAAGGCCACCATTTTTATTCTAATACTTAGACCCCCAAAACTTTTACGTGTAATTGTGTAGAAGTCAAACCTATAAAACCTATAATGGATCTTAAGACCTTAGGCTTTAAATTTTAAACTTGAACATTTGAAAATACATAGTCCTTATAAGGGTCCTAAGACCACGGGATTGAGTGAAACTGAAACCTGCAGACTCGAAAAGGTTTATAAAACCTCAAACTTAAGAGATTTTTATTTTTTTAAAGCCTTATATGGGTCCTAAGACCTCCGAATTTAGAAGTAGTCGGCATAAAGTCCTAAAAAGGTTTATAATACCCCTCAACTTAGGAGCTTCTCCAATTTTGAAGTTGTTGTAAGGGTCTGAGATCTCCAAACTAAAATGTTTTTATAATCTGAAGTCCTTTGAATTATTTGGGGCCTACGGACATAGAATATTTTGAAAATTTTAAAATCCATGTAAGGGTCTACGACCTCTAAGCTGAATGTTTTTTGTAATCCGGAGTCCTTATAAGGGTCTGGGACCTGCGGACTTAAAATTTTTTGAAATTCGGAAGTCCTTTCGAGTATCAGAGTTCCAGTGTGAATTTTTTGTAACATGAAGTACTTTTAAGGGTCTGGGACCTCCAAACTTTGAAAAAATGAAAACTTAAAGTCCTTGTGGAGTTTGAGACATTGCGACTGAATTTATTTTGTAATCTGAAGTCCTTATAAGGGTTTGGGACTCCCAGACTTCAAAAATTTTGAAACTTTTAAGTCTTTATAAGGGTGACAGGCCTGTAGACTCAATTTCTTGTCTAATCTAAGGTTCATACAATGGTTTGGGACCTCCATACTTACGAAAAATGAAACTGAAGTCATTATAAGGGTTCAAGACCTCGGGACTAAAATTATTTTGTAATTCGAAGTCCTTACAAGGATCTGGGACCTATAGACCTAGAAACAAAATTAGATTTTGAAGTTCTTATAAGGGTCTTAGACCTTCGGACTTGAGCAATTTTGTAATGTGAAGTCCTTATCAGGGTCTGGGTCCTATGAACTTAGAATTTTTTTAAATTTTAAATCTTGTACGTATTTTATGTGTAAATCGGGATAAATGAAAGATTTTGTTGCAATAAAATGGGATGTTCAAGGGTTTTTTTATCTTAGCCTTTGGGAATTATAGATGAAAATGTCAATAATTCTTTTAGTCATTTATGGGTCCGGAGACCTTTTGATTATGATTTTTGGGTTGTTTAAACTTGAGGAATCTATTAATTTTTTTTTCCTGGGACCTTTGACTGGTAGTATTAAGCCAAGGCTAAATTCCATGCAACTTGAATTGTAGGTCCTAAGACCTTAGTTTTTCAGAGGGATACATTACAAGTAGTAAAAAAAGGTCTCCATTTTTATAGAAACAACAGAGTACATGATTTATAATGTTTCTTAGGGGATGACCTATATCGTCTATGGCCTGTGCTGCTCTTGGTGCTCAACCTTCATTTGGGCTCTCAGCTATGGTGGTAACCATCCTCATTTCATAGGGTTGAGGCTCCTATGCACAGGTTCGCTGGAGGGAGCTCAGAAATTGGTGGTGGTGGAGGTAAAACCTTTGGTGAGATCTATGGGATCTTATGGAGATTTTCTGGAGACTCTGTCATGCTTTGTGGTGCACTGAGATCATAACATCCCAGTGATTAGGAATGGTTCTGCCTATTATGAGATTGTAGGATGAGGGGAGGTCCACCACTATGATTTTTTTTTCAAACAGTGGTGCATCAATCCTTAGAACTATGGGTGAGGGGGAGAGTGACATACCCTAAGGAGTAGGTATGCTCCCCATTGAATCCAATGAGAGGGGTAGTGTCCAGCTACATGTGTTTAGTGCCAAGTCCCATATACTCAAAGGCGTCCAAGAACAGGTTGTCCGTAGAACTTCTTATATCAATTAAGTTCCTTCCCATGTTTGTGTTCCTTATGATTGATATTACCACAAAAGGATCATCTTGAAGTTTTTGGACCCTTTTGCTTTCTGTTTTCGGATAGATCATTATTGGAACCTCCTTGGGGCATGATATGGGAGAGAAACGTGGTTAACTTATACCCCGTCGTTGTAAAACCTTCTAAGGTGGACCTGCCTCGCTGTGGAAGAGATCCCACCTCTGAAAAATCTTTCGAATACGAAATAGATGTTAAGTTAAGGGACATCATATTTGTTCCCATTGTTATTGTTATTATTATTTTTGCACTGACCTCTACCAATGTCAATGGATACAAATTCTTTAAGGTATACCCTATTGATCAACCCTTCTATGGCCTCCTTTAGTCTGAAGCAGTAATTGGTGTTTAGGAGGGGCAATGGTTAATATTTGGAGGGAATTAGGTCCAGATCCATTGTATGACCAAAGTACGCATTGCCATTTGCCAATTAGATCTCCTAATGACTAAGATCAATTACTTAATTTTAAACCATGAGGCGGGTCAGGCTTTTGCACTATGTCTATAGAAAGTTAGCTTCTAATGGTAGCTGGATTAGTAAACTAAAATGCCTTAGCACAATTCTGGGTTATTCTCCTCCCAAAGCTATATAAAATGCCATAAATGTTGGACTCTACATCAATTTAAATGTGTTTAGATCAGGTAGAACAATCTATATAATTTTGGTGATTGCATTATTAACATATTATATGTGTATCTAATTTATAAATAATCAAATTGGACAATACCTATTTAAATTAGGTAATTGTCACATCAATGGGTAATAACATTTTCTACCAACCTAAATCTAGAGTCTGAGATTTTAAGGGTACATAATGAACTTCTAAAATAGTGCATCATATATACTTTATTTTTATGCAATAAAAGGCCATAGGTTTATATTTTATGCTTCGCAAATTAAGTGTTTATTTTAAATGTCAACGAATAAAGCCCCACCAAATGGTATTGGATCCATTATAATTTGTTTCGCACTTCCAGCAGCTCAGGCAGCGACTCATCCTCGTCAAGTGGTATTAGATCCATTATAATTGTTTTATTTCTACCTATTATTTAGCAACCACAATATAATTACAGTTTCTTCTTAGGATTGAAATGTTGACATATTTGTTTCAATGGTTTCATATACAGATTCAGATTTAGGGAGATCCTACAGGAATGATTTTGACACGAGGATATTTAATGCATCGTTTGTTCTTGGGGATGTGTAATGTATGGTTTTCCCTTCAAATTCGAGGTGTGAGATTGTAACATTTCTCTTCCAACTAAGTTCAATATTATCAGATGATGTGTTGTTGGTATTTGAGTGTGATTCTGATACGAATTTTTATTTACCTTCAACAGAGCCGTGTGAGAAGTCTAATTAATGCATTGGATGGAAAGTGAAGTATAGGAAGCTGGTGGGTGAAGAATCTTTAGGGTTTTATATTAGAAGATGAAGGGGGCGAATTACCATAAAGGGGGAATAAGCTATTGGTGGTAGAGGAATTTAATTGCAAAGAGATTTGATTTGGAAAATTTTACTATTATGGTTCCCATTTAGATATATAATAAAAATGAGATATATAGATAGTTGAAATACTTCTTTCTTGTACACAGATTTATGACACTAATACATGATTTTCTTTTATATTTTATACATAGATTTCGACATTAATACATGATTTTCTTTATAAGAAAAGCTTTTGCCTTACAATTATAGTGTAAAAATAAAGCATTTGTACAGGGACTTGCGAAGTGAGAAATAGTAATAATATCTCAATTTGAGATATTATTCTTTTTTTAAAGTTCTTTAAAATTAGTAACAGACCTATATCGTTACTAAATGTAATTATTTTTTATGTTAGAAATGTGTTATGAATGTTGATAATAGTAAAAGCGTGTTAGGATTTGAATCAATTTGTAACACTTTAGTAGCGGTAGGGATGTGTTAGTGACACATAAGTTAGTATCGGTAGAAAAGTGTTGTAATTTTCTTCCCCATGCCTTTTTTAACGGTAATTTAGTGTTAGTAATTTTTTTTGTAATACTACAGTACCATTACTAATTGACAGTTTTGGTTTAGTGCATGATCTATGCAGAACTAAAAATATATGGACTTATTTATATTATCGTCCCCAGTTCTTATGGTCTTTGGCTGCGGTTGAATATATAGTATTATTGCATCTGTAAAGACCTCTTCCACTAGAGTTATGAGGGTTAAGAAGTGTTTGCCTCTAGAGGGCCACTTTTCTTAGCCCCGTCCTTCCTCTGCTTTGCCTCAGCTACTCCCTAGGTCTCCCCAAAGATGTGATAAGACATATTTCCTCTCTCCTTAGTGGGGAGAATAAAAAATCTACCTTCATTAGATATAATCCTCGGTGTTCAAGTACTTCTGAAATATTTTGGACAGCTTAGTCATGTTCTAATAAGCTTCTTGCTAAAGGACCTTAGCAAATCCTCTAAGGTAAGGCCTGAGATGAAGGCGAAAACAAAAATGGTGTCATTTAATTCATCAACTTGGAGAGCTTCTTGGTTAAACCTATTGGAATAATTCATGAGGGATTCCTGAAGTGGAGGAGGGAAGTGACAAGCTTCCTCATTTTCGGAGCTCAGATGAAATGGTTGGCGAATGACCTTTATAACTATGTAATGCTTTTAATGGTTCCTGGTTTGAGCTTGTCTAACTAATGCCAAGTTGTCCCCCTTAGGTTATCATGAAAATCTCAATGTTATACCTCATCTGGTGTGTCCTGGAGGAGTATTAGTGATCTATAACCTTTACGTGATCGATAGGGTCCTTGGACCCATTAAATGGTCCAATATTAGGCATATTCCACTTAGATGGAAGAGTGTAATGTTGGACATCATTAATGAATGGTAATCACGTATTCTCTAAGGACAACTTTATTGTGTTGGGAGTTTGAGTCTTATACTGGTTGTGAAATTTTTCTAATCTATTTTGCATACTCTTTAGATTTCCATCCTTAGGTCTAACTGCCCTGGAACCTCCCTGAGACTCATCTTCAAGAAGTGATAGCTCCTGAGTCTAGCTTCCCTAAAACCTCTTTGAGACTGGTCTTCAGGAGTGATAGTTTGTCATTGATGTGAGTTTTCAGTCATTAGGAGGCCCAGGAAACAGATTCTGAATCCTTTTCTCCCTATAATTAGGATCCGTGGTTTTCCTTAACGTCGTGCTCCAAAACCCTAGGTTATTCTACCACTAGGGGTAAATGAATCTTACTGAGGATGGTGGCCATTTTGTCATAAAGAATTTTTGCTGGGATTCCATTTACTTGAAAGAAACTAGCCAAGGGAGCATTACTCATAATTTTAAAAAGGGATAAGTTGTGCGTTTGAAAGGAATTGAATTTTTCATTCCTATAGATGGCTCCAAACCGAAGAGTGAATTTGGACTCACAGTTTCTCCCATCTAGACCTCATGCGGGTAAGAGAACTGTTAAGTGTGAGACAAAGGTTTAAAGTGATTCGGACCTCGGGACATAGCCCTATGTACACTGTACAAAAGTGTTATGCATGTTTATTAGAATGTAGTTAAGTTTCTTGTCTAGCAGACCCATTGAGCTTTGGTCAAGGGAGTCTGAGTTCTTATGGCCTTTGTTAACGGTACAGAGGAACTTAAGAAGTAAATGAACAACTTTTCTAAGGATGGATAGGTACTATTTTAGGCCTCTTGCAAGATATACAAAGTGTATGAACAATGGAACTGGTCCATTTACAAATATAGACCTCGCAACAATGGGTTATGAGTATACAATAAGGTTGAGACACTTATGAAATGATAGTAATCATATGAGAATGACTATTTAAATGATCTAATCCCTTTGGATGCTCAAGATCGATCCCCTTCCACCTTTTAATAGCCTTGTGTTTATAATGGAACAATTGTAGAAAGATGGATTGGACTGTCGCATCATGTATTTGACAACTCTGAGGTCTGCCAGGGTCAATAAGGAGGTGGAGTGTTGGGAAAAGTATTTGCATGTGTAGTAATATGATTGTTGAGTGCATTTAATGCTGATGGGAGCATTCGATGCAAGCGAATTTGTGTAGTGGTAGTAGGTGAAATAGTGTTCCGCTTCTCACGTACTCAGTCAGACAGCTTGCAGTGGCACTGTTGGAGTGCAAAGAGGGGGATCGAGAGATCGAGGACTTATTAGTAATTGATCTTGAAGTACCACACGTCTCCACATCCCAGGACTGAGGTTTGGGTGACCTTTGGAGGTAATTATCCTTCAATCTGAAGTCGACTGAGGGTGTAAACCACAACAAAACCTCAACATTGAGGTCTTTGAGATTGTTGGAGCTGTATTCTGAAGGGTCCAACCTTTTCTATGGAAAGTGTGCGTGATTAAGGTCTTCTATAGTACCATAGATTACCCTTGGGGTACTGGAGGCCTTTTCATATAAATAGCGATCCCTATGAGGTGAGTATCTAGCCTTGGGACCTATGTCCTACCTCGGGAGTAATTGGAGAGTTGGAAAGGCTTTTAAACACCAAATTTCAAATAGGGTATAATCATTTTAAATATAGTTTTTATCATTTTTTAAAGACAATGGTGTATATTATCAACTTATTTTTTTAATTTTTCACAGATCAAATAAGGAAAATGGAATAAGGGAACATATTAAATTAATGATGGGAGTAGGTGGTGGATCGGGTCATTTTTTTTATTCGAGAGGGTCGGGTGAGATTATATGTTATCATATTTAGTTGGATATATTTTTAGGGGTAAATAAAAAATTATACCTTTGTTTTAATTTTGAATGCCATGGGGTGTAATGTTATTATTTAGGAACCCTTGACTCTATTATTGTTTTTGGTGAAACTAGTTAAATGTGTTTGTGCATATAGTATCACTACATGAAACATGTAACTGAATAACAATTATAATTTCATTACATTTCAATGTGATAAAGTTTTTATTACATTTATATTTACATCCTTCCTCTTTCCCTATATGACATGAAAGTGAAAAGTACAATAATTACAAAAATAAATACAATAAACTTCATCTTATTTTCATTCTTCTTATCATTTTCATCTTCAAACCCCATTTGATGTATCTTATAAATTAATCGAGGATTGATTTGTATCCTTATTTGAAAATGGGTTTGTCAATCCACTGGAAGAACCCACATTCTCTAGGGGTTTTGAAAAAAATTAAATGAGCTAGGGTTAGGTTTTTCAACTAAAATAACATAGGGTTCTAATGGAAAAAAGACTGAGCCCAAATTTAGCATACCCATTGAACCTTCTATTTGGGTTAGAGTTGGTTGAGGATGTTCGAATAACTGTTGGATTGACAGAGTGGCATGTAATCCCTATCATTTCATTCTCCTCTTCTTAGGTTTCCAATAGTAAATATGGTTGTTTTATGTGTTTTGTTTAACGCTTGTCGATAATATTTTCTTCTTTATGTTTATTTTGCAATTAACCCCTTATTATAACATACAAAGCCAATTTTATCAGACCAACTACCATACAAGTTAAATGGTCCATCATATTACCTTAAAAAATATAAAAGACAAATAAAATATAGGAACATAAAGGAAATGTAAAAAACCATCCCCTCCTCAAAAGACATTGGCCCTCTTCCTCTTAAAGAAATCTCTAGCCTTTAAGAGATTCCCATGTTATAATTACATTACACATCAGTTATTTAATATCGGATATTCTTCTATGACCAAAAATTCAATATAAATGCCATGGAGATACAAATCCACAAACAAAAACCCTTGAACTTACTCTTATCTCCCTTAAGCATCCATTCCATAGGGAGGAAACTTTTCCACCCACTACACCAAAATGGGCAAATTGTCACCTTTCACCTGGCCAGCCTTGTCAAGGTCATTGACTGTGACAAAAAAAATGCGTTTTATGTCACAATAATTGACCTTGACACGATCGTGACAACTAATTGTCACGGTCAATGACCGTGACAAGGCCGTGACAAATTTAATTGTCACGGTCTTGTCACGGTCAATGACCGTGACAATTCTTGTCATGGTCAATGACCTTGACACGACCGTGACAACTTTTCCAGCAAAACCCCTTTCCCCCTTCTTTTTTCCCTCCCACCGTTCCCTCCCTCTCTCTCTCTCTCTCTCGATCTCTACTTTCAGGTCCAATTTCTCTCTCTCTCTCTCTCTTCCATTTATATATATATTTGTGTGTATATTTATGTGTGTATGTGTATATATATATGTGTGTATGTGTGTGCGTGTGTGGGGGGTGGGGCAGGGTGGGGCACGGTGGGGGAGGGGGTGGTGGAGGGGGGCAGGGTGGGGCGGGGTGGTGGAGGGGGGCAGGGGGTGGGGTGGGGTGCGGTGTGTGTGTGTGTGGTGGTGGTGTGTTTTGGGGGAAGGGGTGGTGGAGGGTGTGGGGGGAGGGGTGGGGTAGGGTGGGGTGTGTGTGTGCGTGTGTGGGTGGTGGGGCAGGGTGGGGCGGGCTGGGGAAGGGTGGGGGAGGGGGTGGTGGAGGGGGGCAGGGTGGGCCGGGGTGGGGTAGGGTGGGGGAGGGAGTGGTGGAGGGGGGCAGGGGGTGGGGTGCCGTGTGTGTGGTGTGTTTTGGGGGAGGGGGTGGTGGAGGGGGGGGGGGGGGAGGGGTGGGGTAGGGTGGGGTGTGTGTGTGTGTGTGATGGTGTGTGGTGGGGGAGGGGGTGGTGGAGGGGGGCAGTGGGTGGGGTGGCGTGGGGTGTGTGTGTGTGTGTGGTGGGGGAGGGGGTGGTGGAGGGGGCAGGGGGTGGGGTGGGGTGTGTGTGTGTGTGTGGTGGTGTGTGGTGGGGGAGGGGGTGGTGGTATAATTCACGGGCTTTAGATAAACTAGGGTTTTATAGAGTTTCACTCCTACTATTTGGGCAATGACTATACTAGGGACCAAAGATAAATAAATAAACTGGATTCAAAGTAAATACTAGGAAATCCCAATTTATAACCGTCTAATTTATATCCTTTATTTATTTAATCACGATTCATTCCACTAAATAATCATGATTGCACTCAAATTTAATTATTTATAAATCACTCGAAAGAATGTGTTATTATTATTAAAGTTGATTACGGTATATTATGATTCCCCACGTTATGTTTTCGATAGTAATTGGATAATAATTGTTTTTATACCCATAGAACAACTTAGATAGTGTGTGTGTGTGTGTGTGTATGTGGTCAATACATGAATTTATTTTTGTATTTGAATTATCCCATGAATTTATTTTTGTATTTGAATTAATCCATTATATGAAACATACTTGAAATTAAATATAGTGCGCATAGAATACTAGCATTCTAGTTCTTATGCGTACGCATTCAATAACCCTTAGACCCGTTCGAGAGTCATTACCCCTGTAATGAGATCTCTCGAATTGTCCCGTTTGGACAATTTGAGACTGTATAATTTCTGTATAATATTCTTATTGGCTTAAAGTTGTTACTTTTGGAGGAAGTTCTGCAGTCGTATCTTAATGTTCTCTGGGTACATACTAGATTGACAAGTGTGAGTGTTATTTTAATTGACCAATTGAAATAACACTCACACCTGCCAATCTACGTCGTGTACTTGGAGAACTAAGGGGATATGCTGTCGAATTTTTTTCAAATCGTAACAATGTGCATGAGCTGTTAAGTATATTACAGAAAAATGCATTCTTGAATGGGATAGGACCACTTACCCTTTAATAGGATAATTAAATGATGGGATAATTATATAAAATATACTATAAATCTAAGTTTTGTTTACCTTTAATAGGTGTTTAGTTGTGGTAGCTGTGATGGGATATCCGAAATACAAAGAGTGGATGGGTGAGACTAATAGAATGGGGGATGTGTTTCGCAGAGGTGCTAACGAATTTGTGAAATATGCAAAGAGATGTCGTAATGATGAAGAGTTTCCGTGTCCGTGTGCTAGGTGTAAGAATGGTAAGGTGTTTGAGTGGAAAACAGTTGAACTACATTTGTTAAGATCGGGTATGCAAGATAGTTATCGATTTTGGAGTTTTCACGGTGAATTGAAAGTTCCTTTTGTCCCTGACCAACCTTTATCAACATCCTTCAACAAGTAGAATAGATGAAGAAGTGTTCCCCCAGCATTCTTTGACATAAGTGTTCACTTATTGGTACACCTATGCGGCGAGGCACTTCTTTGTGGTCCAGTTAGATATCGGTGGATGTATCCGTTTGAAAGATTGATGAAAGTTTTTAAAGATTATGTCAAGAATATGCGATATATTGCAGGATCAATTGAAGAGGAATACATCACCGTGGAGTCATCAATATATACTCGGGAATATATGACTGACTCTACCAGCGTTGATGACACTGATGAATTCCTCGATGATGGTGGTAATGTGATGGGAAACCGAGTGAAATTAACGAGTTTGCAACATGAACAAGTAGCTCGTTATCTATTTGACACACATGAAGATGTCGAAGAATGGAAAAAGTAAGTTTCGAATATTATAATGTTTAACATTATTTTAGATTATTTTATACATGATTAGTTTTGTAATATGCAGTAAATATGAAGCCTGGGAGAAGAATAAAAGACGAAAAACAGTGGTACAATCAGACAGTGAATTTAGGCTATGGTTGACACAATAGGTAATTACAATGAAAACAGTCGTTATATAACGTTAAATTACACTCAAATTTTACCACTAATATAATTAATTTATCTATATTCTCAGCTCCTAAAGATGGGTGATGCGACATCAAGGCTTGCTCGTCTAGCCACTGGACCCTTGTTCGTGGCACAAGAGTACAAAAAATATCGATTGAACGGTTACATTTTCGGCGCTAAAGTGTACGAGGAAAGTACAAATGTACAGAACTCAGAAATTTCATACAAGGTTCTTACTTTCTTTCGAGCGAGCGCAAAAGATAAAAACCTCGTTGAAGCTGAAATGACTTACTATGGTGTAATCCAAAATATATTTGAATTGGATTATATAAGCTTCAAAGAGGTTGTATTTTACTGTGAATGGGTAAGAGTTGAGGATAAAAATGCTTGTAAAGTTGATCCTGTCACCAATTTGATCATGGTTGACTTGTCCAAGTTGAAGAGCAACGACCACGTGAGCGATGAGCTGTTTGTTTGTGCATTTCAAAAGGTTAAGCAAGTGTTTTACTCGGAGTATATCAACAACGAGCCGTGGTCAATTGTCCAACACGCGCCAAGGCGTCTAAATAGTAGTGTGGATTACTTGGATGCTCCTACCGAATATCAATCCATTTTTTATGATAACCCGAATTTTAAACAATTTTTCAATTTGTAATAAATATTTCAATTTGTACCGAAACGTCCATTTCTAATGCTTTTACTTGATCTGCACTTTATCATTTTCACTCTTGTGTAGTGTGCGTGTGTGGAGATGAGATTAATACATAAATATTCTAACTACATATAAGTTTTTTTTATACTAATCCTTGAATATATTCTTCTTACCTTTAATAGGTTATTAGTACATAGTTATTTTGGGTGTCCTATTTGTGGAGAGGAGACTGAATCTCTTCGTCTATCCGAACACTAAGAAATGCCATAATCCTATGGAGAGATTATGGCATTTCTTACTGTTCAGATAAGAAGGGAATTATATTTGACACGATTACCCGGGGTACATTAGAAGGAAGGAGGTGCCATATGAGCTCAAGTTAGTTGTTTGGGTGACACTACAGGTAATGTATTTACATTTATATGTCAATTTTGATTTCGATTTCAATTACGATTTATATTTATATATATTTGAGGGGCGGATACTAATTTTACTTTATTTCAATTCAGGGGACAGGGAGTGGCCCTAAGGGTAGGCTACATATGCTCTATACTTATGTGGCTATGCAAATAGTTTGTAGATTTGAGATAAAATGATGGTGATGTTGTTTCTTTTTAAATAGTTTCTTATTTGAATATATATTTGCATTATCTTTAGTTTGTTCGGATATGTGATGTTTGGAACAGGTACAACGTTGCTATAACAGGTACAAATATACTGCTGGGCAGTGGCAGTGGCCATACTGCCCAACAGTTTTTTTTTAATTCTGCCCAGAATTGTCACGGTCATTGACCGTGACAATTTTTTTGAAAAAAGGTCACGGCTTTGTCACGGTTTATAACCGTGACAAACGTGTCACGGTCATTGACCTTGACACGACCGTGACACGACCGTGACAAAAAAAGTTGTCTCGCCTCGAAATGTCACGGTCATTGACCTTGACAAGGTGGATTTGTCAAGGTCAATGACCTTGACAAATGGGCAGATTTGGTGTAGTGACCTCTTAGGAAAAATACAACAATGTCGAAATCTTCAAGCATCTCACACCACAAGAGTCTAGTAAAGAAATATGAGTCAGAATATGATCAATGGACTCATTCTAATTATTAAGATACACTAAGATGATGATAAACGAGATGTAGTTTTTTTGTTTTGAAAAATATCTATATTAACTCTCCTCGTAGCCGTCGGCCAAGAAAAAACTTTAATTTTTTATGGTATTCTCGCTTCCCATATCATATCATGTAGATAAAAAATATAAAGGGATGGAAAGTTCACAAGAACATCAAAAAATATAAGTTGGGGGAATACTTTCTCATGTTGGTTTGTATTTATATGTGTGTGTTTCCATTGTGTAAGCATGGTTGATTGGGTTATCTCACTTTTCTGTAGGTTATATATTCACTTATGCAAATTTCTTAATTGCCTTTACATCGGGAAAATTTGGTTAATTTTTTAAAATCTTGTATCCATGATAATCTCATTTCTTTCAATGGAGAAGAACTCCAACTTCTTATTAATCTACATCTAGGATATTACTTTGCTTGACAGTTTTGAAATGTCGTCACTGAGTTTCATCTTGACATTTCTTAAGGATGGTTCAAATACTATTTTGGGGAATGAAAACTATACTCGAAGATGATATTAAGATTTAGATCTCTAAAAGAAATTTCAACCAGCGTTAAAGAAATTGGACTGATAATCATGTTTTAGCATGTCTCCGTTTAAATTATATGAAAGGGAAATTTGAAACGGATTTCAAGATCGTCTTTAGAGGCCTGAAATAGGACAACCAATAGACGGGGGTGGTTTCTTAGTTGTATGTGGTTATGTTTGGTTCTTTGGGCAAAGGAATTTCATTAGATATTTTGATGCGATATGAGAATCACCAAGTATTTGTTTTATTTTGATTTTAATCATGTACCTACAAACATATTAAAGAAGAATATGATCATCATTCAGTTAGTTGGGATTTTTTATTAGAAGCTAAAGTTGAAGAGAAAAATGTGTACGCACAAGGAAAAAGGGAAGAAAAAACATTAGGAGTGGGATGAAAAATATGCACACAATGAGTTTGCTAATCCAACCTTGATATGTGCCTTCCCATATGCATACTCTATCAAATAAACAAAAAAAAGGAAATCATCTAGCAATTACAACATTTGTATACATTGTGATTATAACAGTTCGCCACTGCACAAATTGAATTTAAATATCTTGTAATTTAATAGATTTACAAAATTATAACCCATTGAAAAGTCTTTCGTATTATTGAATTGTGTTTTTTTAAAACAAATTGAGGGTATTATGGTCACCACGAAAAAGTTAAAGGTCAAAATTGGGTCATATGATAGAACATCTCAAATTCAGGGTCAATAATAATATTTAACCAGTCAAAAATTTGTCCTGCAAAAGTCAAATAACCCTAACAATGATTCAAATACACACGCTTATATATGTATTTCTAAACGTTTCATTGAATAAAGTGCAAAACAAAACCCGTTGAATATTGAATTTTGGGAGAAATCTCATGAACTTTTTTCAATAGCAAAAAAATCTTTAAGCTACATATTATTGCAAACTTCATCCTAAATGTCTCTAAAAATTTCTTCGTTTCATAATGAATAAAAAAAATTTAAAGCCTATTTTCATATATTACTTACTTAAAAAATATTATTTAATTTTAGTAATAAGACACGTCACGAATTAATGCATTAGAGGTTGTAACGTTTCATGGTACAACATTCCCAAGGCATAGATTCAGTGAATTGGAGTTAAAATTTGGTGGGTGTAGAAACACTTTATTAGAAAACTAGATAATATTTCTTTCCAAATAGCCTTATTATTTTTATTAAGGTTAAGATAGGTTACTCAACTCCACTGGAGTGAAACTGTCCCATAGGAATTGAATCATGTTGGACTCTTTTAATAATATGAAGTCACCATGGAGCTCAAATGTATATATAGAAGAATAAGGTTAATATGATATTTTATATATATATATATATATACTAGGTATGGGGTCAAAAATCAGGTTGGCACATGCTCATCCAAGTGTGCCTTAACTCAGATGAAGACTCCAAGATGGAATAGACTTCTTCATCTTAGTTAATTATAAAGGCTGAACTTGATAAAGGATAGGTACAAAATCTTAGGGATAACAATTGAAAAAGCTTGGGAGTCTCATAAGTTGCCTTATAAATGTCTAGCCGCCCCACGTGAGAAGGGCATACAATATTATAACGTCCAACAGTACTACAACTATGACGTCAGGTTGTCTAGAGAAATAAAGAACAAACTCTAGCACTCTGTGGACATAGGCACATGTTCGGACCACGTACATCTAGTGTTATTTGTATGATTTTATTACTTTCTACCATATGTATTCATGTTTGTATTGTGTGAATTGAATATCATCACATGTATGTGGCATTATTAAAATACAAGTCTCATTAAACAGTTTGTGGCTACGACATGCCCCATGGTTCAACGTCATCACCCGTGGTGCTAACAACAAATTTTCATTTCACATATGTGGTCTAGTGACTCATCGCGTCAACATGATACAACACATCAGTTGTATTGAACCTAAATAACTTCTCGTAACTTTTATGTGTCATCGTTGATGAATTCTCGTGCCTTTGACACCTCCTTTAACTTCAACGAGTTTACTATATAAAGAAATATACCCACATAAATAATATATCTACTAAATTCAAAATTAATATAATAGCTTAAAGAAGACGCAAATAATTTTTTTGTTGCAAGTGTTGGTTTAACTTTTCATCCCTCTCTCAACAATTTTTTTCCTTACCAATTTGTTTGGTGATATTATAAACAAATTTGCACATATGAACGAACATCATCTAAACCCTTAAACATACATGATATGCTTAAATATATTAACTATTAGAATTTGATAATACTCAGTCACTCCTTATAGTTATTTATTCTCTTCATATAATTTTGACTTTTATTGGCATCATATCCATTAGTAATCAATACCATACATGCCTTTTAAACTTGGCTAAATTACGGGGTTGTCATAAGGCATTGCTCAACTTCACTTTATTGACCATATAATTAAATTCTTTGCATTAGTGTCGTAATTTTAAATGCGCTCATATATAGGATAATATACTTTGATACGCTCGTATGTATTCATGTTTGGCTTGTGTTCTTATTCAATGCACACAAGCCAAACAAGTGATGATATTCAATCCACACAAGATAAACATTAATACATACTTTGATATGCTCGTGCATACTTTGAAATTTGATAGGTAAAAAATACTTGTATGAATAAAATTTCGATGTGATGTTGAAATTATAAATGGCCATGTTTACCTTTTTTCCTAAATGAGTGAAATGTCGTTAATTATTATTATATAAAAATCTTAGCTAGATGACTCGGGGAGTGATGAAATCTATATCAGTGGTGGGCTTGTTACTGTTTTGACGTGGTTCAACACGCACAATATTCATTACGCATGAAAAATATTTTGTGATTTTTTTTCTACTAATTTTATTATTTCAGTTATAAAGTTTGGATTATAAATTGCAATAGAAAATAAAATCAAATGCATCTACCCTAACACTATTGAAAAACCATGGCAGGCACACCCAAAAAACCCTTACAAACACCGCGAAGATCCAAAAAATGCCACATATGTTCCTCATAACCAAAATAAAATAAAATAATAATTAAAACATAAAGCATTAATAAAACGGGATTCCATGGAAACCACACACAAATTTAATTTTAACAAACTTTATCTTTAAATTAATTTAGTGTGGATGGAGAGATTTAATCCAAATTAAATGTAGCAAATCAAGCAGGCACTATGAGAATAAGTAGGAAAAATATCTTTTAGGCAAAGCCTTTATTTCAGCATTATACAGGATTTGACATCCACGATACAATGTACAAACTACTTATCTTGTTAAGTATGATGCGTAATATTTCAAGTCTTCTACAGCAACAATAGAGTCCATCACAACCCACAGGAAGCAGTTTTCCTTCGATATCCACCGATTAGCCTTGTTTTTCAGCAGTGGAGCCCCGACTCCACAAATCAACAGTAAAGATGAACTATACAAGGTCTTTGAAAAATTATTGTGTCCCTCTTGATTTGATGAAGTGATATCTAATTTTTTTAAGGGGTGTGGATGATTTTTGGAAGAGTTTGATCACAAATGGAACTCTAAAAGGGTGTGGAACAGCTCGCAAAAAAGTTCTTAAAGACTCTTATCCCGCATCTCTTTTCATAAAATAGATTATTAGAAAATGATAATCATAAAATATTTGGATCATACTACATTAAAAACCAATTTTTTGTGTGCTCGTTCAAAGGACTTGGTACCTCGTTCTAACAGCGCACCCATTTTCATTCGAACCAACTTCCAATGACCTATCAAACGAAACTCTAGTTAATGAAGAAAAATTATTTCAATTTATCATGGTAACCTCATTCTAAAGAACTCTTGTAACTTGTTCAAATGAGTTGTCAAACTCGTTCTAACGCCTAAGAGAGATTTCGAAAATTTTATTTAAAAAATATTTTGAACCACTTGGAAATTCAAACTCTTAAAAATATATAAACCCTGGTAAAATAAAGTCTTTACCAAAACAACCATAACTCTCCTGAATGTTGTTGAGACGAACGATTCTTCAATCTTTCGAAAGTCTACAACGTTGTCTTAGAATATGTAGAATCGGTTATGAAGGTGCAATGTACATGTAACATGATAAGACAAATAAAAATATGTTGAGGAATTATTAATATTGATTTTAAAAATCTCCCCCTTTGGCTATTTTGATACAAAACACAAATCGAAGCCAAATTGACCCCTAAGATGAAAACAACAAATGCCCTCCCAAATCAAGGCATGAAAATGCAATCTTGTATACATCTTCAACTGAAAAGTATTCATCTTGTGCAATCCATGAAATCATCATCATATCGGAATTAACCTACACACATGAGACAAAAGAAATATCGTGACGTATACGAATTTTAAAAGATAAATAAAAATCTCCCTCAATTTGTTCTCCCCTTTTTGTTTGTAATAGACAAATGAGTAGAATCTAAACATAAACAATAAGCATCATTTGAAGAACATAGATATCAACACAAAGATAATTAATAAAGAACATGTAAGGATAATCTCAAAAGGCATATGTTCTCCACCTACTATTTTTGATGTTTTTCAATATTTCTATAAATTATAAAGTGTGCAAATACAACACACCATGTACTAACACTAAAATATACGAATCTTGAAAATGGAATGAAATTATGTTAACATTTTCCATAGGCAAATCAATATAAGCATTCATAACATAGGTGCACAAAGTCGTGAGATACTTCTAAAGAAAGAACTCAAAGTCTACCTCAGGTGTAAAATTATAATCTCAAATGAAATTCACTCGACTTATGCAATACACCATGAATTTTAATCATTCTCAAAATAATAACGCCAAACTATTTAATGTTTTTCAAGAAAGTTCATGTGCAAGCCCAATGAACTTCTAATTTATAAATCCCTCAAAATTTCAACCTCAAATATTTTGAAGAAATCATAATGCTTATATGTAGCGAAGCATCATTGAATACAAACTAAATTGACTTGGCACTTTGTTTCCGTGTTCCTTTAATCTTTTTAGGCTCTTTTATGCTAATGGTGGATTTTAACGCAAAGAGAATTTATCTCTTTTGTATCCCCTTTCCATTTCTTAACATTTAATAATATTTTCGGGGAAAAAAAAATCGGGCAATGGTTCTTACAAGTACAAATTATTCCTTTTCACATTTGGTTCGTTATTAAGAAAAATTGAGATGAGAACATCGTATTCGACACATGATAAGTAAGTACAATGCTTATAAAGTTCATGCACGTTTGCAATAAAGGGGAAAATTAGTCTAAGATTTATATAGTAATAATCAATGATCAACAAAATGTTATCGACACATTATTTAGCACGCTAATGAAACAACGTAATGTCTCAAAAACTATGAAAAAGTAACGTGAATAGATGCCATGTAAGGGTGATTTGAATATCTTAAATTCTCATCCATATATCGTGAAAAACGATATACGAAACACTTTTAGTCTTTTTCCAAAAATTTATCCATAAAATCTAAATTTTTAGAGAATCACACAAAAACTTAATACAACGTGCTCGTATACCAATTTCAGAGAGAGGGATTCTACAAATTGATTTGTATATTAGGCCAACCACATATAAATTTAACTTTAAAAAAGTTTATCTTTGAATTAATTTAGTGTGCATGCAAATATGTAGTCCAAATTAAATATAGAAAACCAAGTAGGCAAATATGCAAAGAAGTAAGAAAAATCCCCTTCGGGAAAAATTTCTATTTCAGCACTATACAAGATTTGACAGACATGATACGACTTAAAAAATGCTCAAATCACTATGTGTGATGCGCAGTTCTTCAAATCTTCTATTGAAACAGCACAGTCCAGCATTTCCCACAAGAAGCAGTCATCCCTCAGTATCCACCGATCAACCTTCTTCTTAAGCAATAGACACTCGGCTCCAGAAATCAGCAACTGAGATGAACTCTACAAGGTCTTTGAACAATGATTATATTCTTCTTCATTTCATAAAGTGGTCTCTAATTTTTGAAGGGGTTTGGATGATTTTTGAAAGAGATTGGTAACAAATGGAACTCCGAAAGGGTGTGGAACAGCTTGCAAAAGAGTTCTTAAAGACTCTAATTCCTCATCTTATTAGAATTCTTTTTATAAAAGGATGAACATAAGATATTTGGACCAGACTTCATTAAAAAATAAATTTATGCGTGCTAGTTCGAATGACTTGGTGCCTTGTACTAACGGCGTACCCGTTTTCGTTCGAACCAGCTTCCAACGACCTATCGAGCGACATTCTAGTGAATGTTATTGACACAAACGATTCTTTAATCATCCAAAAGTCTTCAACTTTGACTTTGAATACGTAGAAGCGGTCACGAAGGTGTAGTGTATGTGTAATGGGATAAGCCAAAATAAAAAATACATTGAGCAATTATAAAATTTGTTCTTACAAGCACCTTATATTTCACCTCATCAAGTTCATAGTTAAGTTTCATTCAAATACAAGACTTGAAAATTAAGAAAAAAATGTAATTAGCATTTGAGAATTAAGTTTCTTCTCTTTTGTGATAAATGAAGGTGAAAACCCCAAACTGTATGTAGATTAAATAAGATACACATGAATAAAAAAATTGGCATAATGCAAAGAAAAGAAAAAAAACATTAAATCTCATAAAGTAAGAAGAGAGTTGTAGAAACATTACCCCATTTCATTTCTAATTACTTCTCGAAGAAGTGAAAAATGTTCAAAAAACACTAACCTAGTTCTCACCCTAAAGAAGAAAAACATCAAAATAAAAATAGTTCTCACCCTAGAGAAGAAAAACGTCAAAAATAAAATTAGTTACCAACCATAAATAGATTAAAAAAATAATCACCCATGAAAGATTTGTGCATAAGAACCTTATGCTATTAAAAACCAAACTCACACGAAAATCATAATCCCCCATTAAACTCACTGAAAATCCAATAGCAGAAGAACTCTAAACCACAAAACTAGGGGTCCGTTTGATAAAAAAGGACTGATGAGAAAATTTGGAAATGTTTTAATGAAATTTAGAATAGAAATAAGGTGGATCAGAGAGATATTGAGAAATTTGATACATGTCTTTAACTTTACCCTGGCAAATCTCGAAAAGAGATTAAAAAAATTTAATTGTCAGAATTTAGATACTTAGCAAATGTTGTACACTTTAGCTAAAAGCCTAAAACATTATTGGGGACAAAATTGTACCTGTCATCTCTTTTTTATGGGTCACCGTAACCTTTATCACACCGATTTGTTGTAACTTGCCACCCTACCTCCCTCGTATCCTCTTTAATTCTTACTCGATCGAATACAAAATATTTTTAAATCGTTCACTTTTTCAAAAATTCACATACACTCACATAAAATATTATGCTCTTTAAACTCTCTCCCACAACTAGAACCTAAAATTACTTCTTAATGTAATGAATAATTGAAAAACTAAATTTTACAGGCTAAAGAAAATGGTGTATTTCAAATTAAAATAAAGGTTACATGTCTAAAATCTAGTTGTGTATCTTCTTTAACATCCAATATGCCATCACTACAGTGATATTTGCTCATTCTTTAGAAAGGGCCAACAAAGTTTAAGGAAAATAATAAACAACATTCTAATAGAAATGATCAGGATACTTTGAACCTCGCTCCATAAACTACCTTAAAACACATATTTTATTAGTAAAGCATATGACATTTGGTTTAGTCAGGGCCTTTTTTTTTAACCAAATCACTATCCTAAACAAAAGTAATAATTAATCATTTATGTTGGCATATAAGAGACTGATGATGTCGAAAATTGGGTCAATAAGAAAGAACCATATTATCAAAGCTATACCTGATCATTATAAAGTGTATAAGTCGTTATAAAGTAAAAATAGAGAGATGGAACGCAAGATATAGAGTGGTTTGTCTATAAAATGAGATTTACGTCCACTTTGGTGTGTCATTCTCATTATTTACAAGTATTAGCACAGGAGTTGGTTGCCTTTAGAGGCGTACAAGAGAGAAGTATGGATACCTGCATGAACATCCAGGTTCTGTGCTGAGCGAGATACGGCCTGTAAAGCTAGGCTCTAGAGGATCCACGGACCGATGTAGCTCAGGTGACGAGAGTTGACCTGAGTATTCTCTTAGGTGAAGGGAGAGAGTGAGTGGAGAATTTATCAAAGCTTCGATGTCTAAGATGTTATGATAAATGAGGAGGTGAGCACTACTATTTATAAAAATTTAGAGAGGGGTCACGTGCATAGTGCACGTGATATGTGAATAAGCAATGTTGAGGTGGAATCCTTCTAGAAGGTGACTGTTGGCCAATGGTGTGCTGATGTGGCAATATCTTTGGCAGGGATGCGCTGTCGATGAGGTAGGAGTCCACATCCTGTTATAGGCACGGTCATGGCCTCTTAAGGTGTTGAATGGAGTAGGGTGTCACGACCTGTCTAAGACCCAGGCTGCAAAAATGGTGTGCATCCTTTCGTGGCCTTGCTACTTTTTTTTTGGTAGAAAACAGGAAGAAAAAACAGCAACACAAACACAAAAGAGGGACTCTTAAACGAAAAAGAATCCCTCCTCCTCCAACTCCCTATCGAGCATCCTGAGCATTTCTTCTGGAGCGTCATCGTACTCCACATACAGTCCATCCATGTCTTTGGCCAGCTTCACCATGCAGTCAGCCACAATATTACTAGCTCTCGGTATGTGAATGATTTTTGCCTTCAGTTCCTTCACTAAGTCCTTGCAGTCCTCTATAATATTGGCTAGAGGGTGATTTCCGGTGGTCTCCCTATTGATGAGATTTATAGCTTCAAGGCAGTCATTTTTAAGGCACACTCCTTTCCATCTTTTCCTGAGGGCAATGTTTAGGCCGTGAAAAATTCCTTCCATCTCTGTACGCAAGGGGGTAGCAGTGCCCTGGAGTTTTCCAACGAACCCCGCAATCCATTCCCCATCCTCATTCCTCACTGTTCCACCAAACATACCAGTACCACTACCGTGATCAAATCCACCATCCGTATGGATAATAAATCTACCTGCATGAGAAACCGGTAACCGTGTGAGAATATTATGACTTACCCCACAAACGGTTGCACGCTTTAGGTTATGGGCTTCAAAAAGGTTTTTTAAGAAAAATGTGATTAAGCGGGCAGTCGTTTGTGGAGACTCGTTAACCTTATTAAAAATGAAGTTATTTCTGGATTTCCAAATATGCCATAAAGTAATAACAAAAATTTTGTACCTTTCATCATTAGATTTGCCCCAAATATTTAGGCAAACCCAATAGTTAATATTACCTGTGAGATTATGATCATATGTATGTTCAAAGCCAAGCGTAATCCATATTTCCCTTGCGTGTCGACAGTATTTGAAAAGATGAATGCTATCCTCTACAAGCCCACACCGTGGGCAATCTTCATTAGATGTAAACCCTCTTCGCATGCGATGTTCATTTGTAAGAAGTTTACCATGAAGAAGAAGCCACAAAAAAGTTTTGATTTTATGAGGTATGTTAAGTTTCCACAACTTATTCCAACCCCCCCCCCCCCCCCCCCCCGAGGTTTGTTGATCATCATTTAATTCCACAAGGGATTGATAACATGAGTTAATGGAAAATTTACCACTTTTGTTTCGATTCCATGAGGGTTTATCCTCACGACGGCTAGTACGGGGGAGAGGAATGTTAACAATCTCATTTCTAGTGTTTAGGTTGAAAGAAATGTCAATCGCATTCATGTCCCATTCCCTATTCTCAGTAATAAAAGAGTTAACATTAATATCCTCCAAAATTCCTGGTTGATCAACGGGATTTATACAATTTTTCCCCACCCACCAGTCTTTGAGCGTGTTGATATTTCTACCATTCCCCACATTCCATTTGACCTTTTTTACCAAAGATTCGTGAAGCAAAATTTCTGTTTTCCAAAGTCTAGGGTTTTGACCAATTTTATACTTATTCCTTAACACCTCGGCCCATATGGACTTATCATTATTTACGATTTTCCATCCAAGCTTAGTAACTGCAACTTGATTATTAAGGCCACATTTCCTTAATCCTAGGCCTCCTTTACTTTTAGGAATACAAACTGTATCCCACTTTACCAGGTGAACCTTTTTTTTTACTATCATTGTCATTTGCCTCCCCCCAAAGAAAATTACGATTTAGTCTGTCAATTTCATTACAAACTTTAACGGGGAATAAAATTGTTTGCATATTGTAATTTGGTATAGTGGGAGTAACAGCCTGAATCAGGGTCACTCGCCCGGCAAGTGAAAGACATTTAGATTTCCACCCCGTCAAACGTTTTTGGACTTTATTTACGATATCCTTAAAATGAGACCCATTCATTCTTCCGTGTATAAGTCTATTACCTAGGTAGATGCCTACGTCACTTGTAAGACTCATACCAAATATATGACTCATCTCCAAGGCCTCCTTATTGGGGATGTTAGGAGAAGCAAACACTTTGGATTTAGTATAATTAATTCTTTGACAAGAAACATGGCAAAATTCCTCAAGGGTATCCATAACTGCTTCACAAGAATTAATGTTGTTTTCTAAAAATAAGATAAGGTCATCAGCAAAAAAAAGGTGAGTGATGGGTGGGCCCTTAGGGGAGGCCTTAACACCTATCCATGTATTCTGCTTGACTTTTTCCAATATCATGGCGGAGAGGTATTCCATACACATAACGAAAAGGTAGGGAGACAACGGGTCCACCTGTCGAAGTCCTCTGGTCGGTTTAAAACTCGGGAGGGGGGTGCCGTTCCAGAGGATAGATGTAGATGTGTTCTTAACACAACTCATGATAAGGTCATAAAATTTCTTATCAACATTAAACCATTTAAGCACTCCCTCTAGAAAGTCCCAGTCTACCCTATCGTACGCTTTCTCAAGGTCAATTTTAAGGATATAACCCCCCCTTTTGCCTTTTAAATTTATAAAGGTGTGTATGATTTCTTGAGTAACAATAACATTATCAGACGCTTGTCTCCCTGGGAGAAAGCTAGCTTGGTGAGGGCTTATATTGCGTCAAAGAATAGGTCTCAATCTGTCCACGATAATTTTAGCCAGAATTTTATAGGAAACATTACATAGAGTAATAGGCCTAAATTGGGAAATATTCTCAGGGTTATCAACTTTGGGGATAAGCGTTATGAAACTATTATTTAATTCAGTGGGAAAGTAGTAATCACGAAAACAGGTATGACAGAAGGAGAAAAGATTAGTAGCAATGGTATTCCAAAAATGCTGGTAATACAGAGGTTGGATACCATCAGGGTCGGGGGCTTTTAGGGCTTTCATGCTAAAGGTAGCTTTCCTAACTTCTCCATCGAGAGAGGGGTAGTTAGGAAAGTATTGTCATCAACTAAAAATTTCATATTCTCAAGATTACTGTGACAACCCGCTATCCGAAATAAAGGGTGGCCAGCCCTATACCTCGATAAAATAGGAAATCATGGATAAGTATCATCCTCAGCATCACAACAATATACAAAGCATAAGGAATAACCACACTATATTCCAGAAAACGGGTTATCAAAAACTTTGGTTTTGAAATAAAAAGAAAACATTTTCAACAACCCATAATAGAAATAGAGGGTGGAAACCCCCACAAGCGTACATAAGAAACCCAAAAGATACAAAAGGACCAAATGAAACGTCGGTCAATAGTAACCATACAACATGCGAATAGTACCAAGAGTTACATAATAGATTCATTATACAATTACAACGGTTTGGGCAACATGCCCGAATATACTGATCATAACTAGAAAACATAAACGGAGGCGACTACACAAACATCCCGTGAAACCCGCACGATGTCACGGCTCCTTAAAAACATGTGGAAGGAAAGGTCATTACGGGCAACCGTGCGGCGGAACACCTGAACGGATTATATATATACATATACAACAAGAAAGGAAAACCGGTCAGGGCCGGATATATGTGATCAATAGATAAATGACAGGTATGACAACGATGCGCAAGTAAGCATGGATGATAGTCTAGCATGGTAACATCATGTAAGGAACTAAAACTGATAAATGACTACGTAGAATGAAATTCATAAAAAGCCGAATTAAAAGTACTTAGGAGCCTTAAACATCTTTCAACATAAATCGATTTCAATCTTCTTTTCCATTCCTTATCAGGAATACAATTATTATCATGTGCTCTTTATGGCACTAATCTCAATAGCATGCTCTGTGTGGCACAAATTTGCTCTTTATGGCATTCATGTTCCATCGAGTCCAACTCGATAATTAGAATAGTCATAAATATAAATATAACGATTCTAAGACCGCCCGTCCGGGTTTCCCCACTGTGCGCGTCCCTAAATAACCATCATCTTCCAGGGCCTAACATAAGACAACCTGGGATCCTATCGAAATCATCGGGAAGCGGCCATATGCCTGCGGGGTAGTCAAGACCACACCCAGAATCTCCTACCCATCGCAGAAAAAATAAAACAAGCGCTCATATGGCCTAGGACTATATCCACCCTGCATTCATTAGCCAGGGGGCTTCACCTCTCGCACGGACTTCCCTTAAGATGGTATTTAGAGAGGTGTGTAACATCCATTTTATTTATTTCCATTACATGATTTAGTAATTTATCATTTACCTTATCAATTTCCCATTTTAACAAATGTATAGGCTTAAATCGGGACTATACGTATTACGTACAGTCATAACATCCTCGATAAGAAATTCAGACTCCAAAGTTATTTCCAAAGCCTCCTTTAGGCTTTAACATAAACCCTCAAGTCAAATCTAACTCAAGTTAATTCCTAAGGTCTCTAAATTGACCTAAAGATGTTCTAGACCCTTATAGAATTACAAGATAAAAGTAATGCCTAAACATCACTTTAAATTCCCCCTTAAAAGAACCCTAGATGAACCCTTTTGAGTCTAGGATGTCGACCCAACTCAACTAATACTCTAAACCCTATGTTTACTTCATTTAAGAAGGTCCCTAATTACTAATCCTAAAGAAAAAGGGTTAAAATTTAAAAGAAAATTTTTGGAAAAGTGCAGGGCTACCGAATCGATTCTCCCCCTTGGCCGAATCGATTCGGCCAGAAACTTTGGGTTTCTGCATAACTGCCGAATCGATTCGGATCAATTCCGAATCGATTCGGTTCACAAGACCTGAGCACCGGACTTAACCGAATCGATTCGCCCAGGAGGCCGAATCGATTCGGGCCTGCGATTTTGCCAAGATTTGGCTATGGAGTCTTGGACTCCATTTTCTACCCCAACTCAAATTTCTTCAAACCAAACTTATATACCAACATCAAGATAACATCAATGATACTATTGACTATCTTAAACCTCATAAATCATCCCAATCATCTTTGAATGAATCAAAACCCATAAATACATAAGAAAAACCCTAAGTTTGCTAAACCAAAATCAATACATCATTATCATAGCAAATCATCTATCTCAAGACACAAATAGCAAGTAAAAACTTGCCTTGATTCAGCAACTTTGCAGATTTCTTGGTGTAGGAGCAAGAATCTCTCAAAATCTCCAAAGCTCTAATCTTTCTCTCTACTCTTCTCTTTCTCTCTTTGGTTTAGGAAGGAAAATTAGGGGAAATTGGAAGACTTAGAAGGTTTAAGTCATGACCTAAGACAAAATCCCACTTAATTAACTAGTAGTGCGATAAAATAATACGCAATAGCATAATTAAGGCACAACCAGTCAAAAATGCCCAAAACTACAAAATACAATATGGTACACTATTTGACTATTTCGCACATTCCGGAATCAACTGCAGCCTCCAAATTATCATTTGGACATTTTAAAATTCAATTTAGGTTCCGGTCTCATTATTAAGCAAAATATCATTTTGAGTTCAGATGCTATTAATAAGCATAACATAGCAATATTTACCCATAGATATGATATGTATGCAAACTCCAAATAAATATCAACTTTCTACATTGAATTAACATTCAAATCATAACTCAACACTTGTCTCCAATTACTATACTAAGTAATTACTATAAAATACGGTCTCATAAGCGAGGGTTATTACATACTCCCCCCCTTATGAGGGAATTTTTCCCCCAAAATTCAGGCGTACCTCATAAGAAAAGATGTGGATATTTCTCCCGCATCTCGTCCTCACATTCCCAAGTTGATTCGTTGGCATGATGATGACTCCAATGAACTCTCACTAGGGGCACCACACGAGATCTTAACTTTCGCTCCCCAGACTCAAGGATAGCAACCGGTTGTTCTTCATAAGAAACATCGGGCTGCAAATCGATATCTTCAAAAGGAATGTGCCAAAGGGCACCTTCACACCTTCTGTACTTCTTCAAAGAGGAGACATGAAATACATCATGGATTTGTTGTAAAGGTTCCGGCAAGGCGTGTTGGTATGCCACGGGACCAACCTTTGCAATCACTGGGAAAGGTCCAACAAACCGCGGTGCAAGCTTTCCTTTCTTCCCAAAATGTTTAATACCCTTCATCGGGGACACTCGCACTAACACTTGGTCTCCAACCTCCAATTCCATATGTCTCCTACCCGCATCGGCATAGCTCTTTTGACGATCTTGGGCTATCCGTATGCGATTTCAAATAAGCTCAATCTTCGAAGAAGTGTCTTGGATCATTTCAGGTCTAAGGAACTTGTTATCAACCACTTCCAACCAACAAGCGGGCGACCTACAAGGCATGCCATATAGAGCTTCATAGGGTGCCATTCCGATAGTAAATTGGTAAGAGTTATTATAAGCAAACTCAACCAATGGAAGGTATTGTTCCCAACTGCCCTTAAAATCGAGTATGCACATACGAAGCATATCCTCCAACATCTGGTTTACCCTTTCGGTCTGACCGTCTGTTTGAGGATGATAGGAAGAGCTTAACTTCAACTCGGTCCCCATAGCTCCCTGGAAACTCTGCCAAAAGTGGGACACAAATATTTTATCCCGGTCGGAGATAATATTCAAAGGTACCCCGTGGAGTCTGACGATCTCCTCAATGAACAACTGGGCATAACGAGCGGTATCATAATCGGTGCGCACGGGCAAGAAGTGTGCCGACTTGGTCAAACGGTCGACAATCACCCAAATTGAGTCGTGACCCTTTTGCGATCTAGGCAAGCCCGTAACAAAGTCCATCGAAATGCTCTCCCATTTCCATACGGGAATCTCGAGCGGTTGTAACAAACCTGTCGGTCGCTGGTGGTCAATCTCAACCAACTGACAAGTAGTGCATTGAGACACAAACTTGGAGATATCCCTATTCATACCCGCCCACCAATACAAACGACGCATATCTTGGTACATCTTATCCCCGCCTGGATGCACCGTGAACTTGGACCCGTGGGATTCCGCCATTACTGCACGTCTCAAATCTCCATCGTCGGGAACCACAAGTCTTCCATGGAAGCGTAGTCCACCCTCAGAACCAATTGAGTACGACTCCCCTCCCTCAGAAAATAACTGGCGTGTATGGTCTTGACAAACTTTATCTCTCTTCTGAGCTTCCACAATCTTTGCTATAATCGTGGGGGTAACCGTCATCACAGAAAGGAATGCTCTCACCCCTGCATCCTCCAGGCTGAGTTCTTTCCACTTAGCTTTCCACACCTCAGCTAAGTCTCCATCAGGCTTTCTACTCAAGGCATCTACTACCACATTCGCCTTTCCGGGGTGATAATGAATATCAAATTGGTAGTCTTTCACAAACTCCAACCAACGACGCTGGCGCATATTCAAATCCTTTTGGGAGAATAAGTATTGTAGTGATTTGTGGTCGGTGAAAAGACTAAACTTTTCCCCCAAGAGGTAATGCCTCCATACCTTCAAAGCAAATACAACGACGACGAATTCCAAGTCATGTAAAAGATAGTTCCTCTCGTGAGGCTTCAACTTACGAGAAGCGTACGCAATGGGTTGTCTCTCTTGTTGAAGAACACCTCCTAACCCCAGAAGAGATGCATCGGTGAAGACGAGATATTCCAATCCCGACTTTGGCAATGCCAGGACTGGAGCCGAAGTTAGCCTATCCTCGAGCTCATCAAAAGCCGCTTGACATGAATTGTCCCATACAAATATTACTCCTTTTCGGGTTAAATTCGTCAATGGGCTAGCAACCTTGGAAAAGCCCTTAATGAATCGACGGTAATAACCCGCCAAGCCCAGAAAACTACGAACTTCAGTGGGCGTTGTGGGCTGACCCCACTCTTTTACCGCGATCACCTTACCCGGATCCACCGACACGCCTTGGGATGACACCACATGCCCCAGAAATTGAACTTCCTTCAACCAGAAGCCACATTTCTCAAACTTTGCATACAATTGATGATCCCTCAATCTCTGCAGGACCAACCGCAAGTGAGCAGCGTGATCCGACTCTGTCTGAGAATAGACTAGGATGTCATCGATAAAGACAATGACAAACTGGTCAAGGAAATCCCGAAACACCCTGTTCATAAGGTCCATAAACACTACAGGGGCATTGATTAGTCCAAAGGGCATAACCAAGAATTCATAAGATCCATAACGGGTCAGAAAGGCCGTCTTGGATACATCTTGCTCTCGTATCCTCAATTGGTGATACCCCGTCCTCAAATCGATCTTGGAGAAGTAGGAAGCTCCCCTAAGTTGATCAAACAAGTCGTCGATGCGAGGTAAAGGGTATTTATTCCGGATGGTGACTTTATTCAACTCCCTATAGTCCACTCATAACCGGAGAGAACCGTCTCTCTTCTTCACAAACAATACCGGAGCGCCCCACAGTGAGGTACTACGCCTAATAAAGCCCTGCTCCAGTAGCTTCTGAATCTGATCTCTCAGCTCCCTCATCTCCACAGGAGCCATTCGATAAGGAGCTTTGGTGATCGGTCGAGTTCCCGGCATTAGATCAATCACAAACTCTATTTCCCGACTTGGAGGTAATCCCGGTATCTCCCGAAAAATATCTTCAAAATCTCTAACGATTGGAAAAGAATTTAGGGGAACCACGACATCTCTAGATGCATCTTCCGCAATACAATATAGATAAGCACTCGTGCTCCCTTCCATGCAAGGCATAACTACCAGGAACATCTCTTGTCCCGGAACCGCAAAAACTATACTCTTCCCGTAACAATTTACTATAGCACGATACTTCACTAGCCAATCCATACCCAAAATTACATCGTACCCGACCATATCAAGGACGAGCAAATCGGCCTCAAAACACAAGTCACCAAGGTTAATTCCTACGTTTTTACATACGAAGAAAATCAATGAGCCATCGCCCATAGAGGATTCAACGCTAGTGAAGGTACTTTCAGCAGATCTTATCAAACCTGAAGTCTGGGCAAAACTTCTAGAAATAAAGGAGTGTGTAGCACCCGTATCAAATAGTATTCGACCCATGTGCCCATGAATGAGAAACTTACCCTCAATTGCTGGTGGTGCCGGAGGAGCTGGAGGAAGCAGAGCCTTCTGAATATGGTGAACCCGACCGTACTGCAATTGCCCTTGTTGAGGAGGAGTAACCGGATTAGGCGCTTGGGGCAGAAACTGTACATACGGCTGCTGTGGGACCCTTGGAAGATGCCCTCCAACCAACTGAGGACACGCCCTTTTATAGTGGCCCAGCTCCCCACACTGGAAACATTTATTTATCGTATTATCCTGATTCCTACCTTGGTTATTTCGGAATTGCCCCGCACCTCGGCCCTGTTGGCCCCTACCTCCATTTCCACCTCTACCTCCCTGTGGTTGCTGACCACCTTGACCCTGCCTGTTATTATAGTTGTTGCCACTAGCATTAAACCCACCGAAACGTTGACGCTTGGACGAATCCCCCTGCTGAGGATCCCTCTCCACCTGCTTGTTCCCCGAGGATTGGGATGAAGAAGATGTTCCCCCTCCGCTCCCAGTTCCTCCCTGTCTCACTGCTTGCCCCGCAACCACAACCTTCTTCTTGTTTTGTACAAACAATCTATGCTCTTGACAGTGAAGTAAAGCAGCATTCATCACATCCCCAAAGGTCACCAGAGATGGATTTCCAAGCAAATGTTATTTTATTCGCCAGTGCAAACCTCCCACAAACTTGGAGATCCTCTTCGCTTCTGGAGTTACTTCATCCGGTATAAAGCTTGCTAACCGGGTAAACTCCTCCTCGTACTCGGCAACCGATCTCTCCCCTTGTACCAAATCCTGAAGCTTCCTCTGCATTTCCCTCTGAACTGCGGGAGGGAAATACTTTCCATCAAACAAGGCCCAGAAATTTGTAATGGACATAGTATCCCTTTGTTCGGGTGTCGTCATTGACTCCCACCAGTGTAAGGCCGGTCCGACCAGCTTGAAGGTAACGAGAATTTGCTTTTTCTCCTCACTGCATTCCACCATCCTAAGATGGCGCTGCATATCTTTCTTCCACTGGTTTGCCTTTATAACATCCGAACCTCCCTCAAATTCCGGGGGATGTCCCTTAAGGAAAGACTCCCTCACCCGTTCCCACTGAGAAGGTCCCATAGGAACTAGTGCTTCTTGTCCCCTCACTTGAGCTTGTGGCATTTGTTGGGCCACTGCAGTCATCGCGGCGTTGACAGCTTGGGCCACAATATTCGCCACTTCAGCGGCACTGATATTCCCCTGCTGCGGTGGAGGACCAATCTCATCCTCAACAACCCTATTACGTCTAGCGGGACGTCCTCTCTTCGGCGGCATCTGAGATAAAGACGAGATAGAGTTAAAACATAATATAAGGCAATCTATTTAGCAAAAGATCGCATACATAGGCAGCAAAACAATCCTAACATTAAGTTCTATATCACAGAACGCTATGGTAGAACGTGACAAGTCCGCATAGATCCTAAAGACTCTAGAACCTGATGCTCTGATACCATCTGTGACAACCCGCTATCCGAAATAAAGGGTGGCCAGCCCTATACCTCGATAAAATAGGAAATCATGGATAAGTATCATCCTCAGCATCACAACAATATACAAAGCATAAGGAATAACCACACTATATTCCAGAAAACGGGTTATCAAAAACTTTGGTTTTGAAATAAAAAGAAAACATTTTCAACAACCCATAATAGAAATAGAGGGTGGAAACCCCCACAAGCGTACATAAGAAACCCAAAAGATACAAAAGGACCGAATGAAACGTCGGTCAATAGTAACCATACAACATGCGAATAGTACCAAGAGTTACATGATAGATTCATTATACAATTACAACGGTTTGGGCAACATGCCCGAATATACTGATCATAACTAGAAAACATAAACGGAGGCGACTACAAAAACATCCCGTGAAACCCGCACGATGTCACGGCTCCTCAAAAACATGTGGAAGGAAAGGTCATTACGGGCGACCGTGCGGCGGAACACCTGAACGGATTATATATATACATATACAACAAGAAAGGAAAACCGGTCAGGGCCGAATATATGCGATCAATAGATAAATGACAGGTATGACAACGATGCACAAGTAAGCATGGATGATAGTCTAGCATGGTAACATCATGTAAGGAACTAAAACTGATAAATGACTACGTAGAATGAAATTCATAAAAAGCTGAATTAAAAGTACTTAGGAGCCTTAAACATCTTTCAACATAAATCGATTTCAATCTTCTTTTCCATTCCTTATCAGGAATACAATTATTATCATGTGCTCTTTATGGCACTAATCTCAATAGCATGCTCTGTGTGGCATAAATTTGCTCTTTATGGCATTCATGTTCCATCGAGTCCAACTCGATAATTAGAATAGTCATAAATATAAATATAACGATTCTAAGACCGCCCGTCCGGGTTTCCCCACTGTGCGCGCCCCTAAATAACCATCATCTTCCAGGGCCTAACATAAGACAACCTGGGATCCTATCGAAATCATCGGGAAGCGGCCATATGCCTGCGGGGTAGTCAAGACCACACCCAGAATCTCCTACCCATCGCAGAAAAAATAAAACAAGCGCTCATATGGCCTAGGACTATATCCACCCTGCATGCATTAGCCAGGGGGCTTCACCTCTCGCACGGACTTCCCTTAAGATGGTATTTAGAGAGGTGTGTAACATCCATTTTATTTATTTCCATTACATGATTTAGTAATTTATCATTTACCTTATCAATTTCCCATTGTAACAAATGTATAGGCTTAAATCAGGACTATACGTATTACGTACAGTCATAACATCCTCGATAAGAAATTCAGACTCCAATGTTATTTACAAAGCCTCCTTTAGGCTTTAACATAAACGCTCAAGTCAAATCTAACTCAAGTTAATTCCTAAGGTCTCCAAATTGACCTAAAGATGTTCTAGACCCTTATAGAATTACAAGATAAAAGTAATGCCTAAACATCACTTTAAATTCCCCCTTAAAAGAACCCTAGATGAACCCTTTCGAGTCTAGGATGTCGACCCAACTCAACTAATACTCTAAACCCTATGTTTACTTCATTTAAGAAGGTCCCTAATTACTAATCCTAAAGAAAAAGGATTAAAATTTAAAAGAAAAATTTTGGAAAAGTGCAGGGCTACCGAATCGATTCTCCCCCTTGGCCGAATCGATTCGGCCAGAAACTTTGGGTTTCTGCATAACTGCCGAATCGATTCGGATCAATTCCGAATCGATTCGATTCACAAGACCTGAGCACTGGACTTAACCGAATCGATTCGCCCAGGAGGCCGAATCGATTCGGGCCTGCGATTTTGCCAAGATTTGGCTATGGAGTCTTGGACTCCATTTTCTACCCCAACTCAAATTTCTTCAAACCAAACTTATATACCAACATTAAGATAACATCAATGATACTATTGACTATCTTAAACCTCATAAATCATCCCAATCATCTTTGAATGAATCAAAACCCATAAATACATAAGAAAAACCCTAAGTTTGCTAAACCAAAATCAATACATCATTATCATAGCAAATCATCTATCTCAAGACACAAATAGCAAGTAAAAACTTGCCTTGATTCAGCAACTTTGCAGATTTCTTGGTGTAGGAGCAAGAATCTCTCAAAATCTCCAAAGCTCTAATCTTTCTCTCTTTGGTTTAGGAAGGAAAATTAGGGGAAATTGGAAGACTTAGAAGGTTTAAGTCGTGACCTAAGACAAAATCCCACTTAATTAACTAGTAGTGCGATAAAATAATACGCAATAGCATAATTAAGGCACAACCAGTCAAAAATGCCCAAAACTACAAAATACAATATGGTACACTATTTGACTATTTCGCACATTCCGGAATCAACTGCAGCCTCCAAATTATCATTTGGACATTTTAAAATTCAATTTAGGTTCCGGTCTCATTATTAAGCCAAATATCATTTTGAGTTCAGATGCTATTAATAAGCATAACATAGCAATATTTACCCATAGATATGATATGTATGCAAACTCCAAATAAATATCAACTTTCTACATTGAATTAACATTCAAATCATAACTCAACACTTGTCTCCAATTACTATACTAAGTAATTACTATAAAATACGGTCTCATAAGCGAGGGTTATTACAATTACTTAATTAGATTTGCACATTATAAGTAAAATCAGCTCTAAACAAACTACTGAAATAAAGAGTAATGTGATTTGATATGAGGGTACCATTGTCGACCCACACCCCATTAATGTTCAATTTATTAATATGATTTCTTCTTCGCCTAATAATAGTAGAAGTGTGAAAAAACTTGGTGTTTCTATCCCCTTCATTGATCCAAGAGATTCTAGATTTTTGTTTCCACAAACTTTCCTCATGTCTAAGTAAATTATTGAACTCATTTCTAAGGTTGTTCTCAAGAATGTTAAGATTATGAGAATAAGAAACATCTTGGGCTTTTTGAATTCCGTTAAGTCTACGAAGGATTCTTTTTTTATTTTTGAAGATGTTTCCAAATATATTTTTATTCCAGATTTTAATTTTTCCAGAACAATGGTGTATATTAGTTTCAAGCTTGGATGAATTATTCCAATTCCAATTGACAAGATCATTGAAATCAATTCTTTCAAACCAGCAAGCCAAGAGCCTAAAGGGATTAGGAATGGAAGAGTGAGGTGAAGTACCTTCAAATTTGATAACCATTGGGCAATGGTCCGAGACAGTCCGAGGTATGCTTTCAACTCTCGCCTCCGGGAATTTCAAACTACACTCAGCGTTAGCCAGCCCTCTATCCAATCTAACTAGGGTATTAGCCAACCCCTTTCTACTGTTAGTCCAAGTCAGCTTAGGCCCCGTGCACCCCAGGTCCGCAAGATTACACTTGTTTATGTTATCCAAAAAAGTAGAGCTTTTAGTGTCCTTCACCCATTTACCAAAGCTTTTTTTTCAGAATCATCTATGTGATCATTGAAATCTCCGGCAACTAGTCACGGAAGGTCAATGTTTTCAGCTACTTCAAACAAATTGTCCCAAAGTTTTCTGCGAAGGCGAGGGTTTGGACTAGCATAAACCGCTGAGAAGACCCACTCGTCATAATTCTTTTTGGTAATCATGAAATGAATGGCTTGCCTGGTGATGGAGAGAGTTTCCAGATTAATGGTGTTTGGGTTCCATGTCACCCAAATTCCTCCGAATCTGCCAATAGGTTCTGAAACTTCTTTTTCAGTGAGGCCAATGCAACTGAAAAAGTTGCCCATATTAGCAATGGGAATATGAGTTTCTAAAATAACAATAATATCAAGGTTGTATATATTGTTGAGTTCAGTGATTGTGGGTTTGAACAGGGGTTTTCCCGCCCCTTTACAATTACAGATTATAACTACCATTGAGGAAATATGCGGAATAAACGAATCCACTTCTTCAACTGTCGATTTGCATCTGTTTGCTAATATCTGGTGAACTTGCATAATCTTGTTCATCTCCACCATAATAGCAGTTGTTATCTTCTCTTTCGCCCACATCTGATCTAGTATGTTGATTATTAGTTTGGCCTTGGAAATTTTCCAACTTACTTGGAATACCGCTGCTTCCTCTACATTCCCCTCTAGGTTGATTAATTCTTCCCCAGAGTTGAGTGACTGATTTTGTATCTGAACGTCCCCTAACATGGCTAGTGGAAACGGGGGGCCCATGGTCAATTTGGTTTGTGGGGATAACTTCAGTTGACGGGTTTAAAGGGATAGAGTGTGTACTAGTGTCGTTTCTACAAATATTTATCTCGTTTTTGCTTGTGGTCAGCTGGTTAATAATATTATCTTTTGGGGTAAACCCACCTTTTTTAATGACTCCTACAGTGATGCCACAGTTTCTATTAGTCACAGTCTCGCAACCATCACTCCCTTGACATATGGAGTTGACGGTTTGGGCCCTACCCAATGCCTGTTCCGTCGTCGAAGTAGAACTGGTCTTTTCAATAGATATATTTCTTTTTACTAATTCGAGATTTGTACCTTTTTGAGTCACCTTAGGCATATCATGGCTTCTTCTTTTCGTTAGGTGTTCACGACTTGCTCCAGTTCTTAAAGTATCTGTACGCTTACTGTGGAGATTGGAAGACTTTTCATGTACTCAAGTATGTCCTCTTAATTGTTGATAATTTTGATCAGCTGAATCTTTCCCACGTGGTATAGCCATACCCGACTGTGACTGGTCGTTTCTGCACTGACAAGAGAAGCAAACCTATTCGAGTTGTATGCAGCAGGTTCTCTTGTTCCATTGTAACTAGCCTCGATTTTTCTATTCACATTTCTTTTGTTTCTTTAAACCAACATCCACGGTCCATATTGCTCATCTTTTTTTTCCACGTCAGCTCCTGTGTTTACCTTACTAACCCCACTTGGGGTCTTTTTAATATAGCTATTTTCGACCGTTGTTATCTGAGTATCACCTGAGATCCTTGCATTCGGATTTTTCGTTGAATCGGTTCTACCGTAAGCTGGCACCTAGAGCGGACAAAACTCCGTTCTATGGCCGATCCTTCCACACTTAAAGAAGACATAGGGGAGGAACTCATATTCAACCCTATACTTTCTACCATCCATCTTATAACAAGGTATTAAAGGTTTGGATAGATCAACCTCAACACAAACTCTGGCATATTTACCTCTGGAAGAAGATATCGAATTAAAATCTGTTTTAATGGGTCTTCCCAGTTTACAACCAATATGATATAATGCTATTTCATCAAACCATTATATTGGGAGTCGTGGAAGTCTGACCCACAATGTAGTGGTAACTCTATTGGACTCTAAGGGATTAAAATTTGGAACCCATTTTCTGACAATAAGATAGTGATTGTTAATAACCCACGGACCACCCGTCAATACATTGTGATAATCTTCTTTCATCATAAATTTAAACAGGAAGTTCCCCTCTTCCAAATCCACCACTTCATAATCCCCTTGCAAGTTCCAAATGGAAGGGACCCTTGCACTAAGGACCTTAAAACCAATGTTTATTCCCAATAAGCTAACTATGACACTATCATTCCATTTCTTTCTGAGCTTTTCTACGTATTTTTGTGGTATTGAAACTACTGGGCAAAGAGGGTCCTCCTCCTCCTCAACTACGTTAGAATTTAGGTCCATCATTTGGCAGTTGTTATCTGCATTGGTTTCCATTTCTTCATCAGACCATACATAGTTTTTATCATCAAAGAAGATATCTGAGTTTGTTTTTTTTACCACCACATCCTTATATGATAAGGTCTTTTTTGGGCTTCCTTTATTGTCATTCCCACCACCAGTCAAAGATTCTGGATTAATAGTACTGGGAATACAGTCATTTCCATTCGCATTTGCATATCCATTTATCATAGGTGGTTAGTCACACACCTCATTTTCATTTGCATCAACATGGTTGTTGCATTGGATGATCATAGTATCCTCATAAGTCTCTAGATCCATGTCCACCTAGTTTTCATGGCTATCTTTTTGTTTCTTGTTACTACGTAGCAATAGGACTTCTTCTTCATTAGAGTATAAGTGTGTCAATGGAAGGAGAGGTCTCCCCGTCTTTCCACTTTCCATCTCGGCCTGGTCGAAGGTGAAAGCATGCACCCCATGCATGATGAAGAAAGTAGAAATCAGAACGATTAAGATATGTTTCTTTGAGAGCTTTTTCTTTGAGAGCTTTTTCTTTTTCTGGCCTTGCTACTTATACTCCTGCGGCGTGTAGCTTTCAGGCCATGTGTCATGTGCTCATATGCTGATCTATATTGGGCATATAAATAATACCTCAAGCATGCTAAGAGCTTTATATAATTGGTGCTAGGGCTTTGTGCATGCCCTGGTGCTTTGGTAATGTTTAATGTCTACAAATAGTTTCTTCCTTTGGGAACGCGACGTCTTGTTATAACGTTTTGAATTCCAGCATCCGCTTACATAAATGGAGGGAGGCCATTGCCTCATTACCATTACTAAAGTGTTGAGATCAGCTGACCAAGGAATTCCCAGGTGATTTTGATCTTCTTTCTTAGGTGACGTTTCATCCAATCTTAGGCGAATTCTTATCTATTTCTGGTTGGTCTTCCTCCATTTCTTCTTTAATTCTTCCCCCAAAAAAACTATTTTATGCTTGTTTTGTGATTTTACCATTAATGTTTTCTTGGTCATTATTCTTGAAAATACGTAGCTAGGGTTTCCATCGATTTCTACATAATTTAGTTAGGGCTTTGGTTAACCAAATCATGTGTATATGCTTTACCTCCTCTTCTTTTCGTTAATCATAAATTATGATGTGATCTTGTTTAGATTTGTAGTAACTTTTATGGGTATAGGGTAAGAATTTAAAAAGAGAGATAGAAATGTCTAGGGCTTTAGTTTTAGCTTGATTTTTTTTCATAAGAACTAGGCTATAATGTATAGGTTATGATTTTTCTACGCAAGTTTTTATTTGTGGTTTTTTTTTTTTGGCATACGTTTCATTTTTGGGGGGAATTTAAAAGGGGGTATTTTTTTACATAAATGGGGTATTTAGGTTAGGATTTGGGTTTGGTACCCACTTGACCTAGTACGTGACCAATAGGGATGGCAATTTAACCTGACCCATAGGAGCCCCGTCCCGTCCCGTCCCGTCCCGTCCCTAATGGCGCGGGTTTTAAAACCCGATTCATGAATTAGGAGAGGGTATGGGTTTTTAAAAAAACATCGTTTATTAAATGAGGCGGGTTCGGAGTCAAGTTAAATAAAACCTCCTCGACCCGTTTAACTTATGCCTATATAATTACCCTTTATATGTATGTTAGTTGCAATTAAACTACACACACACACACACGCTAAAATAACCCTTTATTTTATGTTAATTTTGTAATAAATCTATGTGAAAATACGGATTGACAATTTGGGGCTTGTCTCACATATTGAAATATGAACCATTATAGGACTCTAAGGTTATAATTCAATAATTTTAATTTTACTATTTTTAAAATTAACCCAACTCGTAGGAGCCCCAACCTGCCCCGTTTATTAAATGGGACGGGTTAGCAGTTAATTTAAATAAAAACCAACCCGCCCCGCCCAGTTTATTAAATGGGGCGGGTTTGGGTTTTGCCAAACACTCGCCCCGTTGCCATCCCTAGTGACCAAGAACTGGCTATTCTTGGCCACAAACCCTAAGTTTTTAGGTTTTGATCATTGAGGACCAAAAATATTAGACCGTTCTTATTTATCCCACGAGGTCGCGACTGGTTGTGCACCTTGAACAAATGGGTGCGGACTATTACCACATATTATTTTCCCCATTGATGTGACGTGTTATCCTGTCTTTGTTTATCATGGTTGCGGCCTTGGTTTCGCCATTTATGTGAAATTTTACTTTTCCACTTCTTTCTTATTTAAGTGTTTTTTATAATGTTACGGACTGTTTTTATGAGGTGGTTGCTTCCATTTTACTTATATTTTGATTATAATGGTTGCGGCACTCTAACTGTGGAGCCCCTCTTCTTTTACAGGTCTTTGTCGCGACCTTATGCATTGGATACTTGGGAATACTTGGAAGACTAATGGAAGTTGAACTTTGGTGTTCTTCCTCCCACGGTGTTGCATATCAAGCCTTTAAAAATTAGTGGGCCTTGTAAGCTGAATGAATGCCTAAACTACGTGCAAATAAATTTTAATTCCACGAGGTCTTCTAACTGTAGGGATCCAATGGAGGTTGTAGAAATTGTACAAAGGATGTAGGAAGACACATGTTCAAAAAAAAACTAAGCCCCTATTGATAGAGATGATATGGTTGTTACAGTAGTTTACGATGCAAAAATAAGAAATACTGGGCCTAGGCCATCTAATTGTGACCATGAGCCAATAAGAGAACCTGCGACCCTTCACCATCCTTACATAATGAGCGAGGAATGGTTTTACTAGTTGGTTGAGGCACGCTAGTTCCCTGAGGGAACTTTCTGAACCGCACCCTTCGCGAATTAGAGGTCATGCTCCATGATTTCCAATGATGGGGTATGCTCCCCCTTTCATACTTTTTTTAGGGTCGCGGTTTCCTGTCCCAATGCCTGTTAGTAAGATTCTCAAGTTTATAAACTTGGCCCCATCCCAAGTTGTTCCGAATGGATGGAGGGCCATTTTTACTTCCCTAATGGCGTGGAAAATGAATTTCGAGAGAGACATCACTGCCACGGAGTTCTTTGAATTCTATAGTCCAAAGAAGAACTTCGAAGAAAACCCATGGTACTATTACATGGGACTGTGGATTGGTGATAGATACTTGATGAGGGGTAGGCCTTATAGTGTCAAGAACTGGAAGGAAAAATATTTTTATATTTCTAAGGACTGTTAGGAGGTGTACCTAGATGAATCAGAGAGGGAAAAAGCACACAAACTGCCTCAAACCTGGGGTCATCCTCCCAAATAAGGTATTTTAATATACCTTAGTTTTTAACTATGATTTTGAATTTCTGCATTAGATTTTTCCTTCCCGTATCCTTTACCTATATTAACATAATATTTTTGCTACTTAAATTATTACATGTCTCATCCTTTTCAAATTCCCATGTAGCTTGTGAAATACTAACTCCTTCATAAAGATAGAGAAAGAGAATTGAGACCACGGTCTCAATTTCTGATAAAAGAAGCGATTTCTAAAAATAGTTACTCCGTGCTCATTGTTTGAACTGGGCTATTATGCATCCCATCAAGAATATATGAAGCTTGCGAATGGTACTTAATTTTCATTATTTTTATAGCCAGCCTTTGATAGTTTTGAAATGCTGAATTTACAATTGGTGTCTTGCTTTTCAGGTACAACTGTGGAGGTCCATCCAGACATGGAGATTGATAGAGATCTCTTTCTTTACCAACTAGATGAGATGGAAGATAATGTCCAATACCTTAAGTAGGATTCGCAGAAGAAGTTCAAGAAGAGGAAGAGGGAAGCCAAGGATGCTTCTCCTCAAGTTAAAAAGATCTCTCCTGAGGGTGTCGCGGCTTCTGCTGGTCAACAGGTGGAGGTTATTATTGCAGACCCTAAGCTTGTTGATGATTTTGTTGTCAACATTGCTACAAATGACCTCTCTTTATTTACTGGGTTAGGGGATGACCATGGGGATTCAAGCCCAATTAATATATATGTGTTTGCATCCCCTCTGCAGACAGCAGTGGCAGTTAATGCCAATTTTCCCACCCCAAAAACTAGGTATGTAAGGGCTAATAATGGGCATCCACGATCATAATTGAGGAAGCCAGACCCTAAGTCTTTAGGGGATACAACAACCATCGTAGTCCCACGGATGAGGAGGGTTACGTACACTACATATTTAAAGCATCAAGTTAATGAGGGCGCGGAGGACTTGGAAAAATACACCCTTCACTACCTCCTGAGGTAAGTTTCCATCTTTTTTTATAGACTTTTATGTATTTTTTCTACTAACAGTTGCCTTTTCCTTTTCCATGCTATAAAGGCCATAATGACTTAAAGGGCCAAGTACGAAGGCATGTTCAAACTGTATAGGGCCACGAAGGATGACCACCTGTCCCAATTAGAAGATGCCAAGTTGTCCACCTTTCAAGTTGAAAAGAAGTCTGCGAAGGCTACACTGCAAGCTCAAATGATGGGTGCTGATGCCAATATGGGGGCCACAGAAAAGGCTAAAAATTAAGTAGAGAATAACTTTAAGGAGGTCGTGAAATCCCTTAAAGTTATTGATGCCAAATGTTTAAAGGCTGTCAGGCAAGATGCGACAGTTGAGGAAAACTTTAGCCAACATGAAAGGAAAACCCAAGGCATGGTCCAAATCCATGCCGAGGAGTTAAAAAGGATAAATGATGATCATGCTGTAGTTGCCCACTAAATGAACGTTGATCACATCGCAACATTAAAGAAGGCAGTTGAGGATATCGCGACTCACTTTAGAACTTACCAAGTTTTTACCTAGTACAGAAAAAATCCTATATTTGCGGCTATGAGGAAGTAAGGGATAAGGTCGCCAAAAATCACCCTGATGTCAGATATAATATACACAGTTATAAGTTCACTAATGCAGAGCACACATTATGCATTGAGGTACTCCCGGTCGCGGACAAACTGGAAAAATAGTAGTAGCCATGAACGAACTGAAAAAAAAGTAAAGGGAAGAGGACATGGTAGCAGAAGCTAAAGAAATGAAGAAATCTAGAGAGGGATTTGAAGAGGGTGGAGAAGAGGATTCTCAATCTTGATCTCTTGTAACTTCTCTTTCCTTTTAATTTTCGTAATCATTTGAACAATATGGATCTTTTATTGAAACAAATTGGCCCTTTGTGGCTTTTTATATTTGTATTACACATTTTAGCTCTTAATATACTTGTGAAACTTTATTATATTACCTTATGTTGAATGCCTATGTGTGATTGTTTTGTGCCTGCTAAAATGTTTCGCTTTATGCTGTGGAATTTAACTGATATAGCAACTTTAGGATTCCCTTTTGCTAACCTTAGTATTGACTGGTATTTGATCTTTGGTTGAATTATAGAATGCATGCTATGGTAGCGATAAACTATAGAGATTGGGAACTGAATGTCCCCGTCGCGAACTTCAAGATTCACTAATATTTGAATTTTTCTTAAACTATAGAATGCCTACCGCGGTAAAGATAAACTGTAGTGATTGGGAAATGAACGTCCCTGCTATAGACTTTTGGATTCCCTCATATATGAACTTTGCTTGAACTACGGAATGTCTTCCACGATAATAATGAATTATAGTGGTTTGGGGGAACTGAACTCTCTTTCCGCAGACATTAAGTCCACAACCCACACTTTGTATCTTTAATAGGATGCAACCTCTGAACTAGAGTTGGGTTTTTATTTTGTACGTTGATTTCCTATTTTGTGGTATTTTCAAGCCTCCCCTAGTTGAGTATTTTCAATCCACCCATGGTTGTGAGATATTTTCAATACGCACATGGTTGTTGGGTATTCTCACGTGATCCATGTCTAGGTATTTTCAATCCACCCACGGCTATCCCATGACATTCTAGAGCCATTCCTGGCTTTTTTTGGGGTATTTTAAGCCACTGAGACTAATAAGTATTATTATAATCCACTCGAGACTAAAAAGTATTATTATAATCCACTTGAGACTAAAAAGTATTATTATAAGCCACTCGGGGCTAAAAAGGCATATTATAAGCCACCCGAGGCTGATAGGGGTATTATAAGCCACCCGAGGATAAGAGGAGTGTTATAAGCCATCCAAGGCCATCACCCCCCCCCCCCCCTTCTTTCCTTCTAAAGCCATTTTCTCCCATTCATGTAAATCTTTAGGATGATCAGCTATTAGGTTCTCTCCAAACCTTTTAGAATAAGAATCTTTGAAAGAATTTTGAAATAAAGTGAGAATTCAACATTGAAATATATATGTGTTCTTATGAAATACAAAGTCAATATATTAACTCAAAGTTTCTTTTTTGCAAAGATACAAATCAAAAATATTCTAAGGCATAGAGATAGGCATGCGGCTGTTTTAGTTAGGGGTTGCATCCCCTTTGGACCACTGGAGCATTCCTTGACTTATGAGACTTTCGACCACATTTTTCTCAGATAAGCATCCTTCAGTCATGTAGACACGATCTCGGTGAAACCCACACCATTTTTTTTCTATCCCTCTTATGAGCCATGGATTTTAACTTCTCTGGACACTTAAGGAGATAATATTCCTTAATTCTTTTAAAGATATCCTCCAAACTGGAGTTTAGCGGTGTGAAGTCCCTATAGGGACTTTATGGTTATTGATCTAATTGTTTTCTCTTCTTATTCATTTCCTTAGTTGCAGCCTTATCCCTGGGTCGCGACTTTCTGCATGATGGTGAGGGCTACAGACTCAAGAATCATAATTCTCTATCTAAGGAGGTTAATATGGACCTATAGGGAGGCTTGTCCTTTATACAAGTGGTTGATACATCTCAGTAAGTGTGCTACATCATTAGTCTGTTGGGGCTCTGATCCCGAACTGCCCTCCATAACTCTTCTAGACTATTAGTCTTTAGAAGAATATTCTCTGACATGAATTGAACCATGGTGAGATAACCAATATTTATAGATTAGGTAGAATCAAAGAGAGAAATTACAAATATGAGGATGCAACCATAGAGCAAAGGATGCATCCAGTCTGAGCAAAACAGGCACTACTGCGACCTATCTAGAAATTATGGGACAAGATTGCGACCTATTAAGTCAATAGGGATGCGATTGTGGCCTATCTTTAAAAGGATTTATCCACCATAAGTGATACAAGAAAACACGGGTTTTCTCCCGAGATGGTTTCATCGGGTTGGAAAATTTATCGTGCACTCTCCTTTGGATTGAAAAGTAACCAAAAAATTAGTAAAAGTACTGTATATGATCTTGGACGGTTTGCCGATACTTAAGGCGGTTTCCTAATTGAAGATGATGATGTCGAGAACTAGGTCAAGAATAAAGAACCAAACAATCAAAGCTATACCCAACCATCATAAAGTATATAAAGCTTAATAAAGTAAAAATAAAGAGATAGAACACAATATATAGAGTGGTTTGACTATAAAATGAGCCTACGTCCACTTTGGTGCCTCATTCTCATTATTTTAAAGTATTAGTACAAGACTTTGTTTCCTTTAGAGGCATATAGAATATAAGTAAGGCTAAATGCATGAGCATACGAGCTCTGTGTTGAGAGGGATGCGGCATGTAAAGCTAGGCTATAGATGGGTCGCGAACCTATGTAGCTCAAGTGATCGGAGTTGGACTAAGTGTGCTCTCTGGTGGAGAGAGAGTGAGTGGATAATTTGGCAGAGCTTCGCTTCCCAGGATCTCATGTTAAATGAGGAGGTGATCAATTCTATTTATAGAATTCTAGAGAAGGTTCATGTCATAACGTACATGATATGTGGATAAGTGATGTTGAGGTGGAATCCTTCTAGATGGTGGATAACTAACGAGTGGCGTGCTGATGTGTCAATGTCTGCAGTAGGGATGCGCTCCTGATAGGGCAGGAGGCCACGACCTGTTATAGACATGTCCATGGCCTCTTAAGTTGCTAAATGGAGTAAGGTACCATGGCCTATCTGAGACCCAAGAAATAGCATGATGTGGAGCCTTTTGTGGCCTTGTTTCTTATACAGTTAGGGCGTATGGCTTCCAGGATACGTGTCATGTTCTCATAGGCTGACCTATATTGGGCATATGAGAGGCAAATTATTTTGAGAAGAGGATGTGAGAACTGATAAAGTGATAGATATTGGAAAACCCCTCTCTAAAACCAATCCTCCACCCACATCAAACCAACAAAGCATCCTCGTAATGTACAAAATCGAACCCCAAAGAGAGAGAGAGAGAGAATCACAAAAAAATTACTAGTATTATTAGACCTCAATTTCTTAAAAAAATAACAAAAGTTACTTAGGGATAGTAGCAATGGTATTACCTGCCTTGCCAACATGAACCTCTCAAATGACCTGGAGAAACAAAACTTTAAACAACGAAGCCACTATCGACGGAAATCTCCACCGTAAACTACCGAAAGGCATACTCTCTAAAACCCAAAACCACAACTGGCCCACAACATAAACCAGTAAACTACCGAAAAGGTTAAAAAACACAGCAATAATTCACAAATAAATTATATCCCACACTTTACAAATTCTTTGAGCTTAACACATTATTCCTAGAACATTTACAAAAATCAAAGCTTCATTTCTCTCTTCCATAATCCATATTATTTATCTCTCACCATTTTCATAATAAACACAAATATAAGTGTATGAACAATGTAGAACACTCGTGTGACCATTTTATTAACCACATCGCCTACAAACCAGCCTTATCACAGAATGCGCAACAAGTTGAAAAAACTATTAGTGACTTAATGCATATAGAGATGTTTTGAGGAACTGATAAAAGGTCAAAAAACATATATAAAATCATGAGAATGAGCATGGTATGGTAATAGAGCAAATAGTAGTGAATGTAAAGCAATAATGTTAAAATAAATAATATGAAATTAGTGTTCAAATACACACCTCTTGTCATAGTTTCTAAATTGTAATTAGGTATTAATATAATATAAGTGGGTTTTAATTTTGGGGATTTATTTCGGATCTTGTTGCAGAGAGGAAACTTAAAGAAATGGGTGTAAAGGAAGTGGGAATGGTTTCCATGCCCCACATAAAAAATTTACTTCAAAGTGAAGGGTACATAACAAAATGACAAAAAAATTATGTTTTATAGTCAAAGAAGCTATGATATCGTATTTTTCGGTGGTGAAAACCACCACCAATTAAGAAACGCGATGCATGATTGGGATACCTGTAAAAGGGTGATTGAGCGACTTAGGGCGCTTTGATGGTGCATTTGGCTCTTGTGCATTGTCTCCCAGAGCATGGGAGCCTAAAAATTCATCAAAGTTAACGAGATTGCGGTTATAGTGAATCAATATGTTCAATGGAAATTATTACCCAAGTGGGTTGAACTGATCCATTTAATTGACTCGTGGTAATTAGTAGAGGGTGTGTACATTCGCTTATGATGAGATGGAAAATCTAGACCATGCGATCGAAAGAATTATTAACAGATACGATCCAACGACTGCTAAGTCGCGCTCCTAAAAGGATATCATTATTCATTAATAGCACTAAAATGGCTATAAAAAGAGTTCCATGCGGAGTTCCATGCCTCTGTTTTGGACACCGAATTGTTGTGTTCTCCTCCCTCTATCCTTTAATTTTTAGCCTTATCAGGTTAACATTTCAGAGTGTTCCTGGTAGTGACATCACTGCATTGTATGCTCAAGGAAAATTTCTATTATAACTCTGTTCTGTACTCTCGGTAAACAATCAAAAGGGGAGAAATATTATCTAAAAGACAACATTATAGAGTCTTCGTTGTAGTAACTTGAATTCAATTTATTTATATTCCTTTCATAAATTCCAAACATTTTTAGGCAATATTCTTATGAAAAAATTGAAGGAACAGTGGCATAATCTATCCAAGTTATGAGTCAAGATTTGGTTCGTCTCGATTGTTTTTATGGAAACAATTTCACTTGTTGGCAAGAGAAAATCATGTTCTTTCTCACATGTCCTAAAATTGCATATATACTTGATGATGGACTTGAATCTCTTCCCAAACACACACCCGGAGATACAGAAGATATCAAGCAAAAATAAGTGAAAAGGAAAGAAGATGAATTTATATGCTGAGGACACATTCTTAGTGTATTATCTCAATCAGTCTATAGTCTACGACAAAGTAGTTGTGAATGGAATTGGAAAATAAATATCAAAATGAGGAAGAGAGTAATCATCAGTTTCTTATTTCTAACTGTATGAATTATAAAATGTCTAATGATATAAAGAGGGGACAACTATGAATGTTGGTATAGCTTAAAATTATAAATTTATTCATCTACTTGTGGTGTAACAAGTGTTATATCCTCAATAAATTGGACAATCCATTGAACAATGTCCAAATGGAGAATAATGTGATTATATACTTAAAACATATGATTTAATGGTTAAGAATTCAAGACCAAGTGATTTAATCACTACTTTAGAGATGGCAGAATCTGATAATTAAATCTTATAACTGATTAGACATTCATAATCAAGCGGTTTAACGAATGGTTTAAAGATGGTAGAATCAAATCACATGTTGAATTTAGTGTGATCTCTAGTTTAATGATGAATTAAGGATAAACTAAGACAATTGTGTCATAGAGGGCAAATGAAATTTCACCCCATGAGTAACAATGAAGAAGGGTACTTTGTAAAGGCATGATCAAATTTATTATAGTGAATGATATTATTTCTTCTTATACGATTATGACTACTTCTTTATGGTATAGTATATTAGGTCAAATTAATAATGGAAGTATTAAAAAATAACTAATCTTCGATTAATTTTCGATTGTAAAACTGTCCATTATGACAAATGTGAAATTTTTACTCAATCTAAGATAACTAGAAATTCATTTAAATATGTTGAGAGGACATACAAAATGTTTGCTCTAATATATAGTGATATATGTGATATGATGAGTAATGTAACTCATGGAGTAAATTAATTGTTTTTTAACTTTTATCGATGATTATTGTAAATATGCATTTACATATTTACTTAAAAGTAAAGATGAAGTATTCGGGAACTAACTAATTTTTAAAGAGGATGTTGAAACTTAAAAAAATCAAGGTCCTATGATCCGATAGAGGTGGTGAATACTACTGAAATGAGTTTTTACAATTTTTTAATACACAAGGAATAATTCATTAAGTTACAGCACCAAACACACCGCAACAAAATGGAATTGAAAAAAGGAAAAATATGACTTTAGTTGAAATGATAAATGCAATGTAAAATCAGTTTTTGGTTGCCTTTGTATATGTCAGGTGAAACACCTTTATCTTCACATTATATTCTAAATTGACTTTTTTAAAAAAAGGATATTACACCATATAAATTATGGTTTAATCATAAGCCTAAATATTAAACCTCTCAAAGTTTGGGGATGTCTTGCATATGAAAGAAAATACGTACCTAAGAGACCTAAGTTAGGAAATAGGACTTAAAATATGTTATATTAACTACTCTAGCAATAGTACGACTTATAGGTTTATGTTTCTCAAAACTCAATAAATTATTGAGTCAGTAGATTTTCAATTAGTTGAACATCTAACAAAGTCAAGTACTTCGAATCAAGGTTTGGAAAACAATAATTTGACCATTGATGCCTCACCTTGTAATGTTCCATCACAACCAATATCTCCTTTGGAATACACAGATGACATTAAACGGGGAAGCAGTCAGAGAAAAATAACTGAAAAGGGATTTGGACATAAATTTGTAATTTATTTTGTTGAGGGAGATGTGAATGAAACTAAGAACACAACCAAATTTGCTCTTAATGTGGAATATGAACCAACTACATTCCATATAGCGGTAACATCAAGGGATATTGTCTTCTAGAAAGAAGAAATCAACGATGAAATGAACTCAATTTTGTTAAATCAAACTTGGATTATTATAGATCTTCCCTTAGAGCAAAACTAATTGGGTGCAAATGGATATTTAAAATAAAATTAAATCTAGATGGTTCAATTAATAATATAGAGAAAGATCAGTTGTTAAAGATTATAAATAGAAACATAGAATTGATTATTTTGACATATATGCACCTGTTGCACGTATCAACTCTGTTAGGCTCTTAATATCTCTTTCTTTTATTCATAGTTTAGTGATTTAGAAAATTGATGTAAAACGGCTTTTCTAATTGGCGATTTGGAAGAAGATATTTACATGGAATAATCTAAAGGGTTTATTTTGCATGGCCATGGGAAAAAGTGTATAAATTAGTCAAATATAAGATCCTATGCAATGGCATGAAATTTTTGATAAGATTATAACATCCCATGGTTTTAAAGTGAATGATGCTGACAAATGTATTTATAATAATTTTGAAAATGGTATTGGTTTCATTATTTACTTATATGTGAATGGCACACTTATATTTGGGTTAAGTCTCAAATATAAGAAAAAACTAAAAGTTTTCTGTCATAAAACTTTTATAAGAAGGATTTTGGGGAAGGTGCTGTGATTCTGGGAATTAAAATAGTGAGAAAGGATAATATGTTACCATTATTTAAATCTCAATGTTTTGAAAATGATGTTAAGAGATACAATGATTTTGAACTTAAGCCACCAGACATTCCTTATGCAGTAGGGGTACTATGTTTATTTACATGTACTCCAGGATAAGAGAATTAGGATGGAATTTTTAAAGTTCTTAGATAACTGAAAGTGAGGATGTGGGGGGATATATGGAGCGGTCAAAACAAAAGCCAATTTTTTATTTTTTTTCAAATTGAATGTTAAACTTAAATAGGAATACCCCAAATTATACTTTCATAATTTTTAAATGATTGTTGTGTTAAAACATATTAAAAAAAATTATATATATCCTACAGCTTGCATCTAGGTGATATCATGATAAAACATATCAATCCACTCAACACGCCGATGTATGAGGAAAATCCATAACAAGAAAAATCTCGGATGACCCAATCTTCAAAATCCACTATGTATGGAATTAAAAGGACATGACAACACACTTTTAACAAGACTTGACATGCTCGCAAGCCTTATATTGTCATGTCCTTTTAATTCCATACATAGTGATGCCAACTCGAATACACAATGAATTATGAGATACCATTATAAATAAGAAACAAGATAAATTCAATGTTAATCAGCTTTGGATTACCTTTGTCTATATTGGGTGAAGCATTTTTTCTTCATATTATATTCTAAATTGAGTTCCATTTAAAAATAAGGATATTATATCATATCAATTATGGTTTAAGCGAAAGCCTAAATATTAAACGTCTCAAAGTTTGGGAATGCCTTGCATATGAAAGAAAACCCGAACCTAAGAAATCCAAGTTAGGAAATAGGACTTAAAAATATGTTTTATTAGTTAATACAACAATAGTACAACTTATAAATTTCAGAATCTTAAAACATAATAAATTATTGAGTCAGTAGATATGCAATTAGTTGAACATCTAACAAAGTCAAGTACTTCGAATCAAGGTTTGGAAAATAATAATTCGATCATTGATGCATCACCTTCTAATATTCCATCACAACTAATATCTCCATTGGAATACGCAAATGACATTGAACGAAGGAGTAGGAGAAAAAGAACTGAAAAGACATTTGGACCTAAATTTATAATTTATCTTGTTGAGGGAGATGTCAATGAAACTAAGAACACAACCAAATTTTTTCTTAATATGTTAAATGAAATGACTACATCCATGAAGTGGTAACATCAAGGGTTGTCTTCTGAAAAGAAGAATTCAATGATGAAACGAACTCAATTTTGTCAAATCAAACTTGGATTATTATTGATCTCCAATTGGAGAAAAACTAATTGAGTGCAAATGGAAATTTAAAATAAAATTAAATCTAGATGGCTCAATTTATAATGTAGAGCCAGATTAGTTGCTAAATACTATAACCAGAAATATGGAATTGATTATTTTGACATATATATGCACATGTTGCACGTATGACATCCATTAGGATCTTAATATCTCTTGCAGTTAATGATAATTTAGTGATTCATAAAATGGATGTAAAACGGCCTTTCTAAATGGTGATTTGGAAGAAGATATTTACATGGAACAATATGAAAGGTTTATTTTGCATGGCCGAGAAATAAAGTGTATAAAATAGTAAAATATCATTATGGACTAAAATAAGGTCCATGGGATGGCATGGAATATTTCATAAGGTAATAAGATCCCATGGTTTTAAAATGAATGATGTTGACAAATGTATCAAAAATAATTTTAAAAATGATGTTATGTCATTATTTGCTTATATGTGGATGACATGCTTATATTTGGGTTAAGTCTCAAATATATGAAAGAAAATAAAAGGTTTCTATCATAAAACTATTACATGAAGGACCTTAGGGAAGTTGTTGTGATTTTAGGATTCAAATTAGTGAGAAAATATAATATATTAGAATTATCTCAATATCATTCTATTGAAAAGGATGTTAAGAGATATCATGATTTTGAACATAAGCCACCAGACATTACTATGTAGATTTACAAGTAATCTAAGACAAGAGAGCTGGAATGCAATTTTTAAAGTGCTTAGAAAACTGAAGATGGAGATTTGGGAGGATATACAGAGTGGTCAAAACAAAAGCTAATTTTTAATTTTTTTCAAAATAAATATTAAACTTAAACACGAATAGCCCAAATTACACTCTGCATTATTTTTAAATGATTGTTGTGCTTGAACAAATAAAAAAATATATATTTATCCTAAAGCATATAGGTAATAGGAAGACAAAACCTATCAATCAACTAAACACGCCGATGTATTTGGAAAATCCCTAACAAGAAAAATCTCGGATAACCGAGTCTTGAAAATTCATGATGTATGGAATTAAAAGAACATGACAATAAATTTACAACAAGAATTAACGCTCTCGCAAGTCTGAATGCTCTTCGTTCCTCAACCTCCGCACAGTGACACACAAAAGTCCACTCGCGTGTAAGTCCACACACGCCTCGATGTCTACCGATAAGGATCAACAATTGTCTACAGATCTAGAAGGACACATTGCTTTTTTACTACAACACGACAAATACGGAGTCCATCTTGTGTAAAGAGCAAACACGAAATCCACCATATGAAATTTATGAAACAACAATGATGATGAGTAAAACCTTCATGCCAAACAAAATCTCAAAGCATATAAAGATAAAAACTTAGATCTCAAAGAGTTTAGGGGAAACTAAGGTTTGGCAGATTTTGGATATGTATAGGAAACCAATTTTTGCAAAACAATATCTTTAAAAACTCATGCCAAGACTCCTTTATATAGAAAACATGGTTTTTGAGGTGGTACATTTTTCGAGGAAAATATTTTAAACAAAAATAAGTATTCGTTTGAACGACACTATATATCACGTTCGAACCATAACCAAACTCATTTGAACGTACATATCACCTCGTTCGAACCAAACATCTTACGAGCTTCAAACGAAATTTGTTTTGGTAATAGAGAAAACTCATTTGATGTTCGTTTGAAGTTCGTTCGAATGAACATCACATTGTCGTTCTAACGAAGCCTATAAAGTCGTTCGAACGACATAAAAATTAAAAAATATTTATCTTTTAAAATATTGTAAAAAAATTCCTTAAACTTTTTATAAAAACTAACACCCAATATTATGTTCCAATGATAACAAAATATACACACTCATACGGAGAGATCAGCGGAATATGAAGACGAAACTTGACACGAAGCACGACACAGTGAATGTAATCTCTGAAACTTTTCCATTATGTCTTCCAAAAAACATGCCATATGCTTGAAAGATCAACACACTCAAGTCCTAGCCTATCACTCAAAGGTTTTTTCCAAACACGAAATAAACCAAAATACATACAAATTGACTCTTTCACAAATCCGACCTTACAAATATCCCTCTTTAGCTATTCTGCGACAAAACAAAAAATAAAAATCTATGCGACATCAATCTTATCTAAAAGAATCAATTCCCAACCCTTAAAAGGAAAAAGTACAGAAATGACACACGCATATTATTAGTAGCTTTGCACACTTGTAAACTTTGTCGCATGTTGTAAATCTTCTCACTTAAACACGCCTTCAAATGTAACTTGATTATATAACAATATAAACTGTATATGAATAAAACTCACCCTATGTCTAACCACTTAGGTAAGACACCTTCCCCTAAGATAAAGATATCCTCCTAAAACTAAAGTAAAAGATATTATGTTTTCCTCTTTTGTTCAGGAATGGACAAAGAAAGAATGCATAATAAATCATTTATCCCCCAATAAAACATATATCCCCCAAAAAATGAGAACATATGATATTAATTGTAATTAAGGAAGAAAGAATAATTATCATGCAATAATGTAAAGTGCAATAAACACCACATGGCAACATAAGCACAAATAATCCAAACAATAATCAATCAATACAGTTATTAATGCAATAAATTATACCAACTTGAATACACAATTAATCATGAGGTACAAATGTAAACTAGAAATAAGATATGCCAATATGATCATATAGCATGCCAAATTGATTCAAAGATAAAACACATGGAAAACATGGATTAAATGTAAACGCATAGACTCAAACAAAATGGTACCATACGTATAAATAAGCAAAATATACCAATGACACATGGGCACATATATATAGGTATACATAACCTCAATTAACATAAAACTCATAAGAGTTATACATTAGCAGATTATCGATGTGTCTAAACAAGTGGGATAGAGTGAAGGGGCGTGAAGTAGAAACAAAATAAATATGATCCAATCACTTAAATTTGTAGCCTCATAGAGACAAATAAATTGAACTCATAAATGGATAAAAAAACACCAGGCACACTAGCCTAGAAAATATTGTTGATCCTCGAATCAATAGCATCAAACACGAAATGATTAGGACTCATTATGCAAACCCATTGATCTTTAACTTTTAAAACCCTCAACATTATAGATATAACATCTTTCAGTCTCATATTTTAAAGATACCAATTTAATAGAAGAATAAATGAAATAAAAGTTTTGACTTAGCAATATTTTTTTTTTTTTGCCTCACAATATTTTATGTTCTTTCCAACGGTGGCCCTTTACACAATGAAGATTTATCCCTTCATAGCCCTTTCCCATGCATTCTCATATTTTCAATAAAAATAAAAAATCACGGTCAATGGTTCTTATATGGACAAATATTCTAATAAAAAATATATGTATAATGACAAGATTTCTACGAGAACATCTCACTTATCTCGTATAAAACATGAACTTAAAATCGAAAAGAGCTTATACATGTATGCGAGGAGGAATATGCAGAGTGAATACATTAAGCAAGTCATTTCCAAACTACTCCATGCAAACATGATTAAGAACAATCTAAGCATTGAAAATCATAGTCAAATCTCCTAGCCACGTGAAAACATGAAATAAAGTGGATTCAAACATGCCAATATGCTACACAAAATGCGTAAAACTAAACAACACATAAACCAATAATATTTTTGAGTTTTTTAATCATTTTTCAACATGATACCAATTTAAAAAAATCAAAATACAAACAATTTTTTTTTATTTTTCAATAAGATCCAATAAATTAAAAAAATACGAAAGACTCAAATAGCATGCAACTAGCAATAACATATATCATGAAATACAAAATCTAATGTATGACAAACATGAAGGCAGTCACTTATAAAATATAGGTGAGAATCAACCAGCCTAACATTCAATGTCTCTAAAACCAATTTCCTAATCCGAATAGATGCATGCCTAACATCTCGAGTCTTGTAAACCATAGTGACGTGGAATCTCGACTTCCTAAGACCTCTTTTAAGATCATAACAACACATCATAAGGTGAACTTTCCTACCACAATAGAAACATGTGTAAACACGAGGAATGTTACCTATGGGTCGATCTTATCTAACTTCCTTGGAAAAGGTTAACACTCTTAAACAAATGTTAACCATAGATTTAGGAGTGAAAGCATTCGGATTATCATATCCACTACCAACAATACTTCAGTCTCTTAAATCAACTTTTAACTTCAAACCTCTAGACTCAAGAAAAAATTTAGACACATCAAACGTTAGGGACTCGTTCTTCAAATCTTAAATAATACCTAGAAGGTTATCTCGTTCCCCCTTAAGGTAAGAAAACTCATCCCTATGAGTCTTTTCATGTTCCCCCTTCAATCATTATTTAATTTATCATTACTAA